>CM034156.1:438761421-440052988 GCA_019776745.2 Taxus chinensis
TCTAATTATAAATGAATAGAGGTATGAACTGTTGATGAAATTTAAGTTCAATTGAGAAAGTTAGTTTCCAAATTTAGGGTCAGAATTAGGTGTTTGGGCAGCACCATTTGAAGAGTGATTAGTTTTTGTATACACGCTGAGTTGTAGCTCAGTATAATCAATGAATTATAACTTCCTTGTAAGTTGTATCTTATATAAGGTAAGTGGTTATTGACTAAATTAATTTGGGAGTTGTATCTTCCATCATCATTTTTTAGCTTGATTATATTGTTGGGGTTGTATCCTCAAAATTTTATATGTAGATCAACTTGAAATTAGTGTACCACATAGGACATATTTTCCAAATCTAGTTATCTGGTTTTAATGTGTTTTCTCCCATTTTGGGTTTCCCACCTTAAAACACTATATATTGTCTCTTTTTCATTTTCTTGTGTATAGTTTCATGTGATTTTATTAACAATTTTGGTGAAGTAGAAATATCTATAAAATTTAATAAGACACTGATTTTCCCACCCTCTCAGTGTCGAAGTTTCCAACAATTGGTATCAGAGCGAGGTACTCTGGAATCAAGTATAACAACTTGGAGTATATCCTTCCAGAATTGCAAGCATGGTTATTGAAGTAATCCCTATATGTAGTTCAAGAGACAAATATGTCAGTGATGATGAAATCTTAGATGAAGAGGAAGGAAAGGTAAATTTTGAAGTAGAATTGATGATTTTTCTAAAGGAACTGAAATATCAAAGGAAAAAGAACAAGAAATTGAAGACCAAGTTGAATTAATATGAAGAGAAAATAAAAAATCTTGAGGCAAAATTGGAACTAGTTTCAGCATCTCTCAGAGACAAATAAAAAGAACATCTCAAAATCAATACAAAGCTGAAATCTGAGGTTGAAATAGTGTTAAAATCTCTACATACTAAAAAAGACACCTACTTGATACATGAAGAAGACATGATATATTTGAGTTATGAATTAGAGGAAGAAAAAAAGAGACTAAAGATGTATAGAAATCTAGAAAAGAGCTTTGAGGATCTAAATGAAATGTCGGACAAACAGAAGGCAACATATGACAAAAATGGACTACGATTCATTAAAGATCATATAAAGAAGAGTGAAGATAACAAAGCTAGTTTAAGTAGACAGTAAAACATGAAGAAGAATAAGAGGAAAAATTTAAGAATGCCTAAATCTATTAGGCAACCTAATGCTTTCAATTATAAAATAAATTTTAATGGATATTTTTATTCATGTTATGGTTTTATGAAAGATTTTACGAGAATCATATAAAAAATTGTGCACCACGATGAAGTTGTACTCCAAAGGAAATGTACTAGCTCCAACGTAATCACAAGAAGGAATCGATCAATCAATGGAAGAACTTGTTGTTGTTGCAAATCAGCAGCACCCCTGCATGCAAATCGGGTTTCTAAGTTGATTCTAGAGCATCCAGTGTGATTTCACAACATGGAAACCTCTCTCCAAGTGTGGTACTTGTGAAAATGAGAGAGGAATCTCCATATTAGAGGCTGGTTCCTCAAACTCCTCTGATTTATATCTATATTTTGCACAACTACAGAGGTTTTAATCCTAATTCTATCCTACTTCACTGGAGAAAATCAGACTACTCCAGGTGATCATGTTAAAGACATTGTCAATCTTTGTGTAATTCATGAAATCAATGAGATGCAAGTGGCTGTCAAATTGCTAGCATCTTCATTCAAGGGGAAAGCATTGCAATGGTTTAAAAGCCTTGGAGCTGGTTCTATCACAAATTAAATCACCTATGTATAGCACTTCATGAGCAATTTGGAGAGAAGGGAGACAACTTGTCTCTTTTGGAGCAGCTGACAACCATCAAGAGAGCTCCCAATGAGCAACTGACTGATTTCAACTTAGCCAATTTTTCTTTTTAAACTTTTTGGCAAGACTTAGCCAAAATTTCAATTTTAACCCCGACGCCCGCACCCCTAATTTAGACATGTGTCGTGCTCCTATTGGCCGCGAGCCAAAATTCAAAATTTTTCCTTCTCAAACACTTAGCCAATTTTTCATTGCACCTTCCCCCTTGTGACACATGTCACACTGTGATTGGTCCGCGGGCCCCGCAGGAAAAAATTTCCATTTGAACCTTCGACCAAAATACTTGGAAAAATTTCAAATTTACCTCTGACCCCCGAACTCCTCTGCCATGTGGCAGCTTCTTATTGGCTGTGGGCCTTAAATGGGAAAAATTTCCACAAAAACTCCACCGGGCCATAACTTGAAAAATATAAGGAGTTAGGAGGCAAACTTTACAGTTCTGGAAAGCTGAGAGAGAGCTCTATCTGATGGTGCCATTTCCAGAAAGCTTTGAGTTCCTGAAAATAAAAAAATGTAGATTGAGGCACAAGAGAGGAAAGAACACAAGGAGTTAGCCACAAAAATAAGCTGGGGCACCATTTTGGATAACAATTTTGGCGACTCATAGGGGTCATCTGCCTGCTAGATGAAAATACCAGTTGCCTGAAGTAGTCTATTGGGCATGGAGTCATCAAATATTATGTTTAGAACCTCAACTAACTTAGAATGTGTAAGGAGGAAGATGGAATATCACATGATGGAAGCAAGGACTGCAAAACATCTCCAGGGACAGCAAGCTGTGCCAAAGCACTTAGGGAAAGAAAAACTAACCTACAGCAAAATAATGTGCAAAGCACTTGGAGGAATGAAAATCTAATCTAATATTTGCAAGGTGGTAAATTTCCCTCTAGAAGCAACACTTGAGATAGATTCCATTGACTAGAATCTACAGTTCTTCACCATCCAATGAGGCCAATTGGAAAGCATTGCTATATTCTTGCACTTCATGACCATGTGTCGGCCACTCAAAATGGCATCAAATTTTGAATGCCTTCCCGGTTTTTGCTCTATCCAAATCCCATTTCAACACTAGATCTCTAACCTGAAAAGATCTATCCTTGGCCTTCCTATCAAAGGTCTTTTTGATCAAAGTTTGATCCTTTTCCATTGCTTGGGATCCCTGATTTCTAACCTCTTGTAGCTCCATCAACTTTGCATAACTCAACTCCATGGGCTCAAAATCTAGCAACTCTAATTGCTTCATGAGTTCCAATGTTGGCAACTCAAGTGACATGGGCAAGATTACCTCTCTTCCATAGACAATTTTAAATGGAGAGTTACCTGTGGATCTCTTGGGATTTATCCTATTAGCCCATAAGGTTGATTTTCAGTTTAGTATGCCAAGACCTCTAATTCTCATCAAGATTCCTCCTAATGATCCTCAACAATTTCTTGTTTGTAGACTCGGTGTGGCCATTACCTTGAGGGTAATACTTTGATGAAGTGCTTAGGTAGATCCCATTCTTGATAGCTCACTCAGTCACCTTGAATCCAATGAATGCCAATGCATTATCTGAGATTATTATAGCAGGTATAACAAATTATGGTCATTATCCCCCTCATAAAAGTCTAAGATGCTGGACCCATTTACTTCTTTGAGTGCTACTGCTTCAGTCCATTTGATGAAGTAGTCCTGTGGCTGTCCAAATCCATTTGTGCCCTTGACTTGAATTGGGATTAA
The DNA here is from genome assembly GCA_019776745.2 of Taxus chinensis. Taxonomy (NCBI): domain Eukaryota; kingdom Viridiplantae; phylum Streptophyta; class Pinopsida; order Cupressales; family Taxaceae; genus Taxus; species Taxus chinensis. The sequence continues at coordinate 438,765,005 of CM034156.1, forward strand.
TGACTCCAATGAAGTCCAAATCCCATTGCATGAATGGCTGGTCAACTGAGATTGGATGCAATGGAAGGGAAACAAGTTTCTCTTTTCTTGTGAAGAATGCACAATTATTACACCTCTTAATCCATGCATAGCAATCACTAAAAATTTTAGGCCAATAATAACCAATCTTCATGATTTTTAGAGCTATCACTCTTGGTGCAAAATGTCCACTAGCTGGTCCACCATGGAACTCTTCCAACACCCTATGAATGTGATTTGTGCTAATGCATCTCAGCAGCACTCCATTCACATCTTTCTTGAACAAAATTCCATCAACAATGGCATATGGGACAACCCGCAATATGAAGTTTCTTCTTTGGGTCTTGTTCATCTCTGGAGGGCATAGGCATATGCTTAGGAAGTGTATTATACCTTGGGTTTAACAGGGAGTGGGGGGCAGCATTGTGTTCTTCTTGATTGCCACTTGGCTCATGGCTGTCCTGGACTGTCAAAACAACATCTTCTTCATTGCATACTTCTTTTTACTTCCCCAAAACTAGCTGCTCACACAATCATTTCCCTCTTACCAGCTTAGTGATCTTGATCTCAATGTCATACTCCATGACACAGGTGATCCAACCTGCTCTTTTCTCATTCAAATCTTTGTTGAGGAGGAAGTCCTTAACCCCAGCATGTGAGACCAGCAACTGGACCTTGTTGTTTAAGACTAAATGCTTGAATTTATTTAAGCTTCTGATTACTGCCAACACATGCTTCTCAATAAAAGAATACCTCACCTCATAGTCATCTAGGCTCTGGCTGAAGAAAGTAATTGGCTACTCATTGTTATCCTTGTTCTACTGTACCAAAATGGCAGAAATAGTATCATTACCTCCAAATGCATAGACGATGACATCCTTAGTGAAATCAGGGTTGATGAAAGTTGGTGCTTGAGAAATGGCTTCTTTGATTGCTTCAAAACTCTGCTTTCCTTCTGTTGTCCACTTGAAAGCCATGCTCTTCTTTAAAATTTTGGTGATGGGCTTGACAAGGGCTGCAAAATCTGGGACAAACCTCCGGACAAAGTTTATTCTCCCTAAGAAAATTTGAAGGGCCTTTCTTGTGGCTTAGAAATGGTAGTGCTCTTATGGCTTCGACTCTCTCTGGATCAATTGCTAATCCTTCTTTGGAGACAATATGGCCAAGGAGCTTTCCTTCATGTGCAAGAAAGATACACTTTCTTAGGATTTAAAGACACTCCAAATTTCCTGCACCTCATGAAGACTTGTCTCAAATGAAGAGAGGTGGTCTGCTGCATTTTTGGAAAAAATAGTGATATCATCAAGGTAAATCAACACCATGTTGTTAATCAAACCTTTGAATGCCATGTCCATTGCTCTTGGGAACGTAAGCACCAGCATTGGACATCCTAAATGGCATCTTCCTGTATGCAAAAGTCCCCCATTTGGTTGTGAAGGATATTTTTAACTGGTCTTCTTCCTTCACCATAATCTGATTGTAGCCGGAGTAGCCATCAAGTAGCGAAAACCTCTCAAAGCCAGCCACAACTTGCAAGATTTTCTCCATGGAAGGAGTGGGTAATGGTCCTTGAGAGATGCTCTATTTAAGTCTCTAAAATCAACACACAATTTGATCTCTCCACTCTTTTTTCTAACTAGAACCAAGTTGGCCACCCAACTAGAATGCTTGATTGGGAATATGATTCTTGACTCAATCAGCTTATCCAATTCTTTCCTCATGAGAGGCTCCATGTGTGGATTGATTGTTCTTTGTTTCTGCCTGACAGGCTTAGTATTTGGATCCAATTCAATGTTATGCTGAGCTAAGTTGGGATTGAAACCTTTCAAGTCTTTGTAGCTCCAAGAAAACACATCTAGGGAACTCTTGACAGAGCTGTATGAACTCATACCTTTCTTGATCAGTTCTCATCTTTCCAATTTGTAATGGTTTGTTCTCTTCCACTAAGATGGATATTGAATCTTCTCTCTTGACTTGAATGTTTACTTTCTCCTTTCCTAAACTGAGCATTGGGATTAAAAATGGACTCCAAAGTGATAAGTCCCTTGGGCAGCTTATTAGTTCTCAATTGTACCACCTGGTCACCATACTACTATTCTAACTTTTCTTAATACTTAGCTGAGAACTCAGCTTCTTCTTGCAAGAAATGTATGATTTGCTGGTCATTCTCAAACACTTGCCAAATGACATTTTTATCTGGCACTGAAGGCCTAACAATCACGTGGATGTTCAGCTGTACCTTGTCTTTTTGAATGCTTTCCACAATGTCAAAGGCTACCCCTACCGCGGTAAGCCTATCAGCAACTTGATTCTCTTTCCTAGGAATGGATTTGATGCCAAAACCCTCAAAATATTCCATGAGGTCCCACACCCTATTCTTATAGCACTTGAGTAGATCATTTTTGGTAGTATGCTGTCCCTTGACCTGATTTACAATCAATTCGCTATCACCAAAGGCTTGCAAGTTCTTTATTTTCCTCTTGATTACCCAATGCATCCCTTGCACCAAAGCTTCATATTCAGTAGTGTTATTAGAGAATGCAAACTGAAATCTAAAAGTTGAATAGTAATTTACTCCTTGAGGTGAAACAAGCATGGCTCCACCTCCTGCACCTTGTCTTCTCCTTGATTCATCAAAAGAACAGCTACCATACCTCATTTTCATTTTCAAGGTTTGGCTTGGTTATGCTAGGAATAGGATGATTTTCTTCGTGTATATAATAGACCCCTAGCTCAGATTCTTCCACTTCTTGATAAGGATCAAAAGCGTGTACCTTGTTTGTCCCATTCATCAATAGTTAGATCTAGGATACTTCCAACCTTGGTGTCAGCTTCATTCAGTGCTTGGGTGATCTTCTTGATCAAATGTTGAGCAATTAGCATTAATCTGACTTGGAGTGTAAGGCTCAATATAGAAGTTTGTATTAGGTTCAGACCTGATTATAGCCTTAGTTCCATACCTCGTTTTAAACAGCATGTGTGACCAATCAGCAGACAAATATCCCCCAATCTTGGCTGTGAAGTCCCTTGACAAGCATAGGGCAAAGAGTGGTGGAAGGTGTATGACTGATACATCTTGTAAAACAACAACATTTAGACATTCATGCAAGGTAAGACTCAAGTTTCTAATCACCCCAACTATTGAAACTGCTGTCCCATCTAGTTGCACTACCCCTTTGGACATGGTTTCATATTGAAGCCCTAGCTGATCAACTATTTGTTTAGGCATCACTAAGCTACTTGCCCCAGAGTCTATCATGTAATTGTGCACTAGCTGATTTCCAATGATTAATGAAACATAGAAAGGAGGGTACTTCAACATTTTACCTTGTTGTCCTCCATGATTCCCCTCAGGTTGGGCAGCATTTGTGAGCACTTTCTCTTGCATTTGAACTTGATGATTCGAAGTTGGCTAGTCCTTCATGGAAGCTTGTAGACAAATCTCTTTTGCCTGGGATAGATAGGGATTCCCACGTTGATATATTAACATTTGTCTTCTTCATCTGATCAATGATACTGAATGGTGATGAAGGATCTCTTTGTTGTCCCTTTGCTTATACATTCACTCCTTACACGTGGGCAGCAATAACTGGTGTTTGAGTTGTTCTAGGTGTTGCTCTTGGCTGCCCTTGTGCATTTGAAATTGGATTTTTAATTTCCAACCATTTGTGGAGCCATGGAAGGTTGTGGATTGGTTGGAGCTAATGGCTGTTCTTCACCCAAATTCCTTCTTTTTGACCTTGTGTTGGCTACAAAACCTTGGGAAACTACCTGATTCATGCCACAAAAATCCTCTGCTTTCCAATTTACCAACGTGGTGTCATTTGGGGCTGATTTCTGTTGGAATGTTTCTTGTTATTGGCTGTTTCCTTGACTGCCCTCACCCTCCACACCAGTAGTTGTCACCATTAATGCTTGATTCAAAGCACCATTGAAGCACATGGATTGGTTATGAGGTTCATTGCATGGAAAACACCAGTCATACTCCTGAGCAATGTTGTTTTGTGTTGGCACCAATGCCTTAGAGGCAGACATGGCATTTGGATTGTAGGGCTGAAATTGTAACACTCTGATTTTGTATGTTAACTTGGTGAATGTTTTACATACTGTTATAGCTCTTGGAATGAAAGCAAACATGTTAAGATATGTTTTGATCTTAAGAGAATGTGTTGCTAGTTTGGATTCTTGCATACTGTGATTTATTGCATGGGACAGCAAATATTGTACTTGTGTGTTTGCTGATGTGACGACAGATTGTCGTATAATTGCTTGCTCTTGTGCTGATTGACAGCATACCCTGAATCAATTCCATTGATTCAAGTATGCTGAGGTCCTCTTGTGTTTTTATATGTTAATTCACACTTGAACTGGACTAGGATTATTATGAGCGTGCAGCGCCTGATTACAGGTGTGAATAGCTAGCACGTAGATGCCAACGACAGGGGTTCGATTCTTGAACCCTGTACTGTCGAAGTCGGGACCTTGTGGGGCGAGAAACGCCTGGACACGAGTGGCCTTGGCATGTAATCGGAAGGACGGAACACCCTGCTTTGTGTTAACATGGATGTTAGTAAGGGGCGGGATGGAAATTGTTAGTGTTAGTGGTTAGTGTGGATTAAACCTAAACTAACCCTAACACCTAACATACATCCTACACTACTATCCTAAGTGGATTTTTAAATTATAAAAAAAAAAAAAGGGAAAAATAAATCTAAATCCTAAAACCTAAGGTCTAACTAAGACCTAGGTCGAATGACACTATGTAACCTAAACTAATCCTAAGCTAAAAAGGGGTACGCAGACCCTTGGAAGGAGAGGATAAGGATGGGTAGGTGGCATTCATTGGGCATTTATGAACTGTCCCTTACGTGGACGGCGCCAGTTTTGGCGGGGCAGGTGGGAATAGAGGTATCTATTTGGAAGCTTGGCTAAATTCAGTTTGCTTGGAAATTTGAAAGTTGGAGACTTGCCAACCCAAGTGGAGGTGGCGTGGAAAATGAGGAGAAAGGCAAGCCTTTAATGCATTAATGTTTTTGGTCCTCGCGACCAGCTTGCCTTGGAAACAGCATGAGGAATTTTGATTTTCATTTTTGTTCATTCGAGCTTTTTGCAAAGTTGCTCTGCATTTGGTTTTTTGGACCTGGTTCGGTCGAACCAGCTCTTGGCATTTGACATTTTCGTGGAGGTTTTGAGGCTGTTGATAAGCCTGAAGAAGGAAGAAAGTGCCGGGAAGTTTGTGTTGCCGTTGTGGAAGAAAAACGCGGCAAAACGAAGCTTTCTTCGAGTTCTGGAAAAGAGATTACAGGCATGTTAAGCCCTTCTCTTTAAAATCTTTGCTTGATTTAAATGTTTCATTAAAACAACCCTGCTCTTGGGTTGGATTGCTTGATTGTTTTTGAGATTGATTTGGAAATGGATTTGTTGATTCATGCCTTCTTTTTTTTTTTTTCTTGAAAAATGATAAGAAAACGGCCTTGGTTGCTCGGCCTTGATTTGTTGTTGCTTAAATTTGGTTGGAATAAGAATTCCGTTGTGGTTGCTGTACAGTGTTGTGAAATGTGAATAAACCTTTTCTGTTCTATTGTACATGTGGTATGGAGTGGACAGGCTGTGTAAACTTTTCCTTATTGTGGAATCGTTCTCCTTGATGTTGTGCTTGGAACTGCTATTACATGTGAATGAGAAAGAAAATTTCAGTCGTGTTTTGTTGCTATCGATATGGGTTTCCTTCCTTTCTTGCTGTCATTTTTGGAAATAATGGGGTACAGTCGTCCCCTTGCTGTTGTGGATAATCCGTCCTTGCATTTGAATGGTTGGAAACACTTCCACGACGTGCTGGTTTGTTGACAGTATGGTGTTTCGAAATAGATATAATTCTTTTATACTATTCAGTACAGTTGCATTGAATTGTGGAACAGGTTGTGTGATTGTTCCTTTTGTGTATTAAATTTTGAGATAAAATGGTAGGCTGTGTGAGCGGCTTGACATTGTTTTTGTACTGAAGTTTCATTGAAGGAAATAAGATCTTTTTGTTTGCTATATGCTGTTCAATTAAAAGGAATACCATTTCTTTTGGGCTTCATGTTGCATGGGTATTCACTGTTTAGAATTTTATATCCTGAACTGTAGGCTGAATGGTTGTTGTCACCACTGGAAATGATACAATGCTACTGTCATTGGTCGCTTCGTGATAGGTGGTATTTCTTGTATGAGAATGTTTTCATTCTGATACTGCTGGTCTGTTTGACAGTATTGGGAATAAATTGGCATATTTCACGGGTCTCTGTACTGTGTTAATTGATGTTCTGTTTGAATACCATAAGTTTTTTGCTTTATAAGCACACGAATAGCCTTGGGTTGTTGAAAGATATGTTTCACGTTATGGCTGTTCATTTTCTTTTGCTTAAAAGGGAAAGATAGATTCTCTCCCCTTGCTACTGTTTGGATTCTGATGAAATGGTATCTTGGCATTTTAACCCCTATGGACATTAAAATTTTAATAAATCGTGAGAAGTAGTGGAAAAAGGAATGTTTTTGCCCTTTTCTTGAACTCCTTAATGAAGCAATTATGACTCTCTTGGAACGGTGTAGATAAGATAGGAATTGTGTTTTCTTGATACTGTTTTCCTTCTTGATCAGACTATTGATGCAACTATAAATAGTCTTGTATTCTGTGCAATGAAGGATTATAAATTCCCCATTGCTGTAAGAAGGTTGATTGCGTCTAGCAGTCAAAGTTTGATCTAGCAGTCAAAGTTTGACCTTCTGATATAAATTTTATTTTTACTATCTTGAGAATGCAAACTTGGCTGGATTGTTCATTACTGTAGCTTGTTGGATTGCAGCTGTACTGGCTATGTGAGATGCTTATCAATGAGAACGTTTACTGTTGTTATCTGTCTAAGTTGAGTTGTCTTGCTTAGAAAAAAAACGTGATTGAATGTTTTTACTTCATTCTGAATACAATGATTGTTCTTAATGAAATAGTAGAGAATGAATTCTTCTCTTTTTGCTATTTGGGACTCTGAAAGTGACATTGGAATTATAGTGTCTATGATTCGGTCTTGCTGTAGGTAACAGTCATGTACCATTTGTTATTAAGAACTATATGTGTTCAGAGGTATAAAAGATTATATGAATATATATATATACTTGCGTGGTTGCAATTTTGTTGTTGGTTAGCTATACAGTGTAAGAAGTAGGGAATCTTCTAGTATAGCAAATACCTAGTATACATATTGATATGGCTTGCTCCACGATAAATATAATGTCTTACTAACCTGTTGGCATTCATATGAACTGGAAATAAATGAAATTATTCTTGCTGCCAGAAAGTGAATTCCGAGTGGATTTTGTAAGTTTCACTCTGAACTGTTATTTGATTTGTCTTTCGTCTGGATTCCCACTGTTAGGACAGTCATGTGGAAAGAAATAGAGATATGAATTAATGTTTTAGAAAAATGATCTTTCTTCTTTCATTCAGTTAGAAATCTGGAATTCGTGAATGAAGAATTTTATAGTGCTTAGATGGGAGCTACTATATGCATTGCTGTTCGCTTTCTTGTTTGTACTTGAATGCTTTAAATTTAACATGCTTCATGAACGGAAAGGAAAGTAATGGATTTATTTTCAGTTAGTTTCATCCTTTGCATTTGTTATTAATGAAAGGCGTGGAAAGGATAACTGTATGCTATATAGGCAGCAAACTACTTGTATTCCTAACTTTACAAATTTTGTAAATTGATACTTGCAATGATTATGTGAAAACGGGACAGCAGTCCCTTGACTGGTGGCGATGATGTTTTTTGATGAATTCAGTGGGTATGCTGATTCTCTCTTTTGTGCTTTTCGAGATTGATGTTTTGTTGTTGTTTCATAAAAGCAGGGTTCTTTTATCGAAACAGTTAGTTGAAGCATCTTATTTTAAGGATAAGTGCTTAATGTGCTCAGTTCATTGAACTGACCCGTGCAATTCATTTTGCAGATGGAATTTGATTAGAATGAAGACTTGGCTGTTTTCTGATGTCTCTTGATTAGATGTAAATTAAATTGTAACTGTTGCTTTTATTTCCTCTTTGAGGAATTGTGAACGAAGAAAATACATTCTTCTGTCCATGAGTTGTATGGAGGCTTTGTATAAGTTATACCCAATCAGTTGGATTGGCAAATGTACAAATTATGACTTGAAATATTGAATACAGTTACAAGTGTGATATTTTCAATAATTATATCAGTTTGATATTGCTGTATATAAATTGGAAATATGGTGTTATTTCCTGATTTGGAATTGTTTCATTATCCTTGGATGGATGTTGAATTGAAACTGATGTTTATTCTTACTTAAATTACAACCTTTAAGTTGAACAATGCAATTAATTCATACTTGGGGTAAAGATGAATTTTGAATTGACATTAAAAAGGATTAAGAAGGATATGATTTTATAATCAGAAGGTATTCAGGATTAGCTTAGGAGCTAAGGAATATCAATTTAAACTGGGAGTATTCGAACTTCGTTTTCGAACTCTCATTAATGATCCCGTTTGATAAAATTCAGAATAAAGGTTATTGGATACATATATCCATAACTAATGATCCTTAACTATATAACGTCGAGGGGAAAATAAATGAATTCATTTCTCAAGGAATAGACCTCGTTTGAATGACGTCTAATAATTTAACATTATGAAATTAGTTGCAGTTGGAAATATCTTGGTTAAGTTTAATAGGTTAAACTTATTATGTCCGTCGGTACGGACTGCTTAATCTAATGATTAAGAAATTAACCAAGTAAGGGAATGTAGCCCTTCGATATGAAGGGGACGATACATAGACGAACTAACGGACAGTTTAGTCCCTCTTAGTTATAGACAACTGCAACGGCAACGAGGATCAAGGGATCAGCGTGGATGCTGAAAATTGCTTTAAACTGATTAACTCGTAGCTAAGTCACTTGGGCAGGATGTGAATTCTCGATGGGATGAATTCTGCAGGACATTGGCATACGCCAGCTACAGCAAGGTGTCTTCATGAAGACGGGGTCTTCACGACGACACAATGTTGCAGCTGACATATAGCAATGCCCTCCCGAATTAAAACATTGAGAATACATAGGCTGAAAGTGTAGATCTTAGCTGGGGTGGAGATAGGGTATGATTTGGTATACGGAGTGACTCCGGATTACTAAAGATAATCAGACACACGGAGTCGTGGGGTAACGACACCGTATGTCTGCGTATCTTTAGTTACCTGGAGTGCCTTCCTATACCCGCTCATATTACTGGCTGGAATCGAAAGTTTAAAACGGAACTTAAACAATGAGGACTGGTAGGAACCAGGAAAGACCATTCTAGATAACAGGTGAAGTGAAGTGAAGGACGTATTCCGTAGATGTGTATCACATTCAGGAATATGATCATGCAAAGCATGTGAAAATCTTTGGCCAAAGTATCGCAATTGCTGGTTGCGTTGTCCTTATCACTTAATTTAAGATGCAGGATGTCAGATGAATATCAGTAACAGATATTCAGATAGGCTTCTTAAATGGATCACTTCGATAACCGGGGAAGGTTATGAGAACAAGTATATAAAATATACTATGCATAAACAGACATGAAGGATCGGTTGTTGCCGAGTCATGTACATGAAGGATCGGTTGTTGCCGAGTCATGAAATGAAGGATCGTTGAAACTCCGAGCCATGAAAATGGAAGATCGGCAGTTCATCGAGTCATTTACAGCAGCATATAGAATCTGTTATGAGATTGAATGGCATTGAATGTGTGTTCCATATTGTAAATATGTGAACAGGGAACATTCGTTTTTGAAAGAAATTGTATGATCCAAACTGTGTGGTTTGGGCAGAGAACAATTACTAAATCTCGAACGTGTGTTTGAATTTTATAATTCATAACAGAGAACGTTATTTAAAAAAAAAAAAAAAAAAAATTCCCTTGTTCTGGTGTTTTAAAATGGGGATGTTACATGTTGTGATGGTATCCACGATGGTTTATAGTTCCTTCATAAGATCCTCCAAGGCATCCATCTTCCTTGTAATGGTCTTATAGAGTTCTTTAAGCCGTGTTTGATTGAGACCTAAAGGGCCTCAATAGCTTCATATTTTCTTTCTACCTTGGCTAAAATATTTTCTCGTTATGCTCTATTTCCTTTGTTCTTCTCCCTAAAGTCTTTTATTTCGGCCTTGTTTTTTGCAAGTAGCATGCATGTCACCTTGTCCTGATCCGCATAGTGGTCATAGGTGACCCCTGAGGTTTGTGCAGCTACTCTTACATCAGCCAGGACCCTATTTTATTCAGCTATGAGTGTGATTACCTTCATCTTATCTTCCTTCTCCAAACACATAGCTATATCCTCTACCGACTCTAGGGTCAAAGGCTGCCTTTCCATGGTGAGGATCTGAGTCAAGTCCTCAAGGCATTCCAAGCAGCAACCATAATTTTGTACGAGAGGGTTAAGGTCTGGGTACTTCATGATAATATCCTGGGAGATGAGCTCCACCTTCTTGGAGACTTCACGTACTTTAGCTTTCTCCTCCTATAACTCTCATTGTAGTTGAGCATTGATCAGCTTTTCAAGGCTGATTTCCTTTGTCAGCTTAACTACTTCTTCCTTCCTCTTTTCCAACAGGTCCTCCAAGGCTTTAATCTTGCCATTTATATAGAAGAGCCTTGCCTCTACCTCCACAGAGACCTTGTTAAGTTCATTACACACTTGCTCATCTGAAAAGTGTTGTGTGTTTATGAGGGGGTTGGCCCCCTTTGTCTTGGAGAGCTCTAGTATTACCTCTTGGTTAACTTCGAATTTGGGCTCATCAATGTGGGAATCAAATGCCCATGATAGCATTTTCCTCGTGCGTGGGTATCCACCCTCAGGATCAAAGGACTCCATGGTGGTGAGATCCTTGGTGGGCATGGTACTCTAGAAGTGCACACGCAATACTTTGTTAGGGTCATTAGCATACCCCATCACCAAGCTTCTTTCCTCCGCGCATTTACTTCCCATGCGCACGCCCTTTGGAATAGTCAGTGAAAGAGTTGGGCCTTTTTTGCTACTTCCACTCTTCTCCCTTTGTTCTTTCTTGAACTCTCTGAGCACGAGCTCTGCACTGCACCCCAACTCCTCATTGACTAAGGAATCAATCATCTTTTCCACCTCCCTTGTCACTTTTTCATATATCTCCTCCTGGGTGAGCTTGGGCATTTCTTGCTCCTTGGTGCTTGCCCCTTTGCTCCTTTCTTTTCTCTGTGAGTCCTCCTCCTCCCCCTAGGCACTCTTCCTCCATGCAAAGATGAATGCATCAATGTCTTCCTCTCCTCCCTCCCCTGAGTCATCTATACTTATCCTCCCTTGGGTTACCTCCAGCTCTTCTCCTTCGCCAACATTCTTCTTTCCTAAAATGGGGCTTGTGCCTTCGATCTTCTCTACCTTCTCTTCTTCTTCTTCCACTAAAGACTCTAGCTTGGGAGATGCAGTCTTCTCTTCATCTGAGGGCTCATCAGGAGATGGTCTCTTTTCTAGTTCTGGGGTCTTCTCCCTAACTACCATCCTCTTCTTCTTCCGAACATAGGTGCTTGGCCCTGCTATACCTACATCCTGCTCCCCCACCACCCTCTATTCCTCTTTCTTTTCTCTCTCCTTATTCTTTGGCACGATCTTATTTCTACCAATAGGGTCATATGGGATGGATATCTCATTCTCCATGTACGCGCCCTTTTCAAAATTTGGCCTTATGTGTAGGTAGATCCCGGTAGCATCATTATCAGTAATAGGTAAGGTCATGGGCCTTACAATGTGCACATCTTGTGATATGTATCTTTCAACGTAAGCGCACTTCCCCGGGTAGACCAGCTTCTTTCTCATTTCCCTGTGTTCACTGTCAAGGGTGGACAGGTCAAGGTTTAATTTCTTCGACTCCTTGTACCTATTCACTCCCACCTGGAACAATTGGGCAGTAAATGAGAAGGGGAGTTTGCACCAAGGAATCCAACTGCCATCCACCAAGATGAATCTACCAATGCAGAAGTGTTGGTATACCGAGAACTCTGCTTCTCATTTAGTTACCATGGGGAGTTGTTCTAGGATCCGCCATTCAACCCTGAATGTATTCCTGAGGCGCGTATACAATTTATCCAAGTGCACCTTGTGCACCCATGTCATTGATTCACATATATAATTTTGGAACCTCTCCACAAGAGAAGGTTCTTCATCGGGGTACTCCCATACGAACTTTTCAGATGCATCTGGCACCCTGAATTCGTAAAACACAATTGTTAACAAGATGTTCCCAAATGATATCTTTCCTCCCTTCTCCGCATTGCTTATGATCTCATCTATTATGTACTGGGATATGTTGTACACGGTGCCTTCCGTGACCTTCCTACAGACATTTAGCTAGGGCTTTCTCACCTAGGTCCACCTCTCTTGTCCATTCAGCTTGGAAATAAGGCACATGGCCATCTTCATCACTGGATCGCTGATATTCATCACGTCGTAGTACCTTGATCCCTTCTTATATTCCTAGGATGCAATGGTTTCTTTAATTGCCTCCTCATCTAGGAGGTCATCTAGGAGCGAGTCCCCCTGCGCAATTGAGGCCTATGAAGTGTGAAATTAGTTGGGGAGTTATGTGAATTTTGCACCTTGTGAAGTAGAAGAAGTCTTCATGCATATGTGTCATCAGCCACTGGTACAAGTGCTCAGGCTACCTGAAATATGGTAACTCATAAAGCTGGAGAAGCACTGCCTTCTCCATTTTCACCTTGACTATGTCACTGTAGATTGGCATCCCGTTAGGTGCTCGTTTATTTGTAGGGTGCACCAACTCCAGTGCCATTTCCTTCATGATTGTGTTTGATCTGTGATTGTAGTCAATCATGGGCATCCGTCTGATGTGGGGCTCCCATTCTTGCCCCAGCAAAACCCCATCCGGGTATTGTATTTCTAAGTACCATTCTTCATTGGTATCCAAGGGGATTTCTTATTCTTTCTTCTTTCCTTTTCCCTTACCCTTTCCCCTCTTGGATTGTACTACAGGTTTATCAACTAGGTTTTTGGCCATCATTTTACCCCTTGCTTTCATTCCCAAGTTAACTTGCAATTTTGTTTGAACATTTTCCCCACATGCCCCATGCCCTAAAACACAAACCCTAATCTCAGAATTTTCTCTTTAGATCACAGCACTTCTTCACAATGTTCCTCACACCCATGAATCACTTATGCACTAGTTTGTAGATCTAATAGACTGGTTGCGCTTAAGTTTTTGGAATTTTCCTTCACACGAGTCAGTCTTCAAAACCCTAGCTCTTGAAATAAAATTGCTCTTCTTGTTTTCACAAAGTAAAATAATGAAATGCCCACTCTTGTATTTATAGCTTTTCTTACTTTTACGCATTTAAGGCTAGGCTACCTACCACTGTATAGCCATGTTTAATGCGGCATTTCCAAACAAACCTGACTTCAACGCTTTTCCTTACGCGCCAAATCCTTGCGTAAAAACTTTTCCACCCATACCAAATCCTTGCGCGAAAACTGTCCTGCACCCAATCCTTGCGCAAAAATTGTTTCCAACCTTTTGGCGCACAAATAATCCATCTTGAGAGAAGAATATTACAATCATGTTATCATCACCAAAGGAACCTCTTCTATCCTCATGATTCTTGCTTTCGCCTACCTCGTGTTTTTGTGCTTTTTCTCCTTTGTACGTGGATTTCCAATGTAACCTTATCTTGCCATCCATGTGCCTTATTTTTTCCTAATGCATCTTTTCAATAGGGCTAATTTAAATAGTCTACCATCCCAATCCTCCTGAAGAATAACTCCAATCCAACCACCCCACACTAAAACAAGGCGCGATCCTCTACGCATTCATAAGTCAAAAAGTAATAAGGTTACTGGCATCCAAGGCACAAAACCAAACAAAAACGTGAAAGGGAAATACAAGAAAGGAAAAGTATAAAAGGAAATTCTAAGCTAACTAGAAAAAATTCCTTATTTACAAACACCAAGAAGCATTATTTATAATAGGGCTTCAGCCTACTTCCATTGAAGTGTCCAGGTAATTTTGTTCCATCCAATGCTTGTAACTGGCACATGCCCGAATCAAGGATGTATGAAATTACATAAGGACCCAACCAATGCACCTTAAAATTTCGAAAGATGGCATAGAAATTTTGAATCATATAGCAATACCATCTGGCCAACCTCAAACTATTTATTCTTAATGTGGCATTCATGCCATGCCTTTTGCTTAGCTTTTTGAGTTGTTTGGCTCCATCTTGCTAGTGAGTGCCTTTCATCCGACTTTATCAATTCATCAATTCTTTCTTCTAGTGCTCATCATTTAACCCTCATGTGCATGTTATACGTAGAGATGGTAGCATGAATTCTACCGGAAAAACTGCTTCCACACCAAACACCAGTTGAAATGGTATGGCTTTGTTCAATCTTTTATACGTTGTTTTGTATGCCTAAAGAACTGTTGATACCTTGTCATCCCAATCCTTCCTGCCCACATCACATATCTTAGTAATTTTGTGACTAAGGATTTTGTTAAATGCCTCCATAGTCCCATTTTCCTGAGGGTGATAAGGGGTAGTCTTATGGTGGGCTACCATGAATTCTGCCAATAGAATCCTGATGGTTTCATTTAAGAAGTGAGTGCCCCTATCACTTGTTAAAATTAATGGACACCCATACCCGCTTATAATTTTTTCTCAAAAAAATCTAGCAGTCATGGCTGCGGTGCAATCCTTAGTGGGTGTGGCCTTTACCCACCTTGTCAGATAATCAGTACAGGTAATAATATACCGCGAGTTAGTCCCTCACGTAGCTGGTGAGATTGGTTCGACAAAATTTATTGCCCATTTTTCAAAAGGTTTTTCACTGGCGATGGAGCACAAGGGCATCTCATCTCTTCTTCTAGGTTTTCCAAGGTGCTGGCAGTGGTCACAGGCCTTGCAAAACTCAATGAAATCCTGGTGAATCATCTCCCACCATAGTCCGGTGACTAGGATCTTGCACACGGACATGTTCCTTGCATAGTGTCCTCCAGTAATCCCACCATGAGCTTCTTCTATTATAGCTACACGCTCATGTTCTAATACACACCGGCATAAAACCTCATTACGGCCCATTTTATACAAATCCCCATTGATGAACATGAAGGGCATAGCACGTATGGATAACCTTTTTCTTTACAGTGCATTCATCCCTTCAGGTGCCACACCTTCCTTGAGAAAAAAAATGTCTTCTAATTCTGAGGGCGCACGCCGCAACCTAAATAGTTGCACGTCCGGTATGGTTTCCTCGATACTCTATGCATCCTCTCCCGAATCAATCCTGTATAAATGATCCAGCCTACAATTGTTCTTTCCCAGTTTTACCACCACTTTGAATTTAAATTCCTGACATAAAAGTACCCAACGGCATATGTTCCCTTGTAATACTACTTTGTTTACTAGATACTTCAAGGCCATATGGTCGGTGTAGAATATGAAGGGATTCACCAACAGATATTATCTAAATTTGAGGAGTGCGTAGATGATTGACAATGCCTCATGCTCGGTCGTTGTATAATTCTATTTTGCTAGTGTTAACTTCCTACTTGCAAAACACAAGGGATGATCAACAATCCCCTCTCCTGGTTGAGCAAGAACAGCTCCCATTGTTGTACTGGAGGAATCCACGTGGACATGGAAAGGTTTATCCTAGGATGGGAATTGTAGAATAGGTGCGGTGATAAGCCTTTCTTTTAGAGTGTCAAATTCCCTCTGTTGCGCCTCTCCCCACTGAAAGGAACTCTTATGTCTAAGTAATATTTCCAAAGGCGCAGCAATCTTAGCGTATCCCTTAATGAACTTTCTGTAGTACCCAATGTGTCCAAGAAATCCATGCACAACGCTTTGGCTGGTAGGCTCCCCTAACCCCAATATAACTGTAACTTTCACTAGATCCACCAGTAAGCCCTCCTTACATATGATATGCCCCAACAACATTCCAAAAGGGGTTGTAAAGATACATTTCTTGATGTTGAGGGAAATCCTCAACTGCCAACATCTTTCAAACATCAATCTCAAGTTATCACAATGGTCCCTGACTAACCCATACATTGTCCAATCATCCAAATACACCTAAAGGAATTTTTGGATGAAGTCCTCGAATGCTTGTACCACTATGTGTGAAAATACAGCAGGTGCATTCCTCAATTCAAAGGGCATGACCGTGTATGAAAAACTTCCCCACTTAGTGATGAAAGTTGTCTTATCTTGGTCTTCCTTGGTAATCCTTACTTGGTGATATCCCGAGAATCCATCTTTAAAGGAATAGACCTCATGCCCAGCAACTCCTTCCAAAATCTCTTCAGTGAAGGGGGTCAGAAAAGGATCTATGATACAAACAGCGTTTAATTCCCTGTAATCCATGCATATCCTAATCTTCCCATCCTTCCTTATGCTGATCACCATTGGACTTATCCATTCTGATTCCTCCAAATCCTCAATGATCCTGGATGCTATCATTTTGTCTAATTCCTCTTTAACCCTTATGTGCATGTTGGGATTCATCCTGTAAGGCCTCTTCCTAACTGGGCATGCACCATCTTTCAAATTTATCCACATTTCCCCTAATGAATGGTGGACACCTTTCAAATCATGGTATCTACGTGGGAATAAATCCTCAAATTCATGCAAGAGATCGATGATCTTTGATACTTCCTTGTCTGACCAGTAGTCCCCAATGATAGCTTCCTTGGGCTCCTTCCCCAAGCTGATGTTAACTTTCTTGGTTTTGAGTGGTTCATGATACGCACATGCACATGTATCCACACTGTCAACTACTTCACGTGTTTTAACTGAATGGTCGAAATTCAAGATCTCCATCTCCTTTCCATCAATAATGTATGCCATATTTCCTTTCTTCTTTTCAACACATGCGCGCTCAAATTATATGTCTTCTGGTTCCTCCTCTTCGAATCACACTTCCAAGCTAGGTCCACCAAGTAAGTTTACTAACCTATCTCCCATCATGGTGCAATCCCCTAGAGTGAGGAATTTGATAGTCTGCAACGCCTCATCAACCGGTTGCATTGTACTTTGATACTCGAATGTGTGAACCAAGTCATCTGCCAATTCCTGCCAATTTCCCATTTGGTAGCATGTTTCAAAATGGATGTACCAAGTGCAAGTGCAACCTTATAGTGTCAAATACAGCTTGTGCACCCAAAGGGAGGGTGGTAATGCTTCCGCGCCTTCTCCCCAGATCCTCTCACATGCCTGGATGTGGGAAGAGGTGGGTCCATTACCATTGTAATCCTTGATAAAGGTGGGTATGTTCCTCTTGAAGAATCAGACAGTGAGTGCAATTATAACTTCACACCACTCCAACAATTTTTCACTATGTGTGGCCCACCACCTCACTGTTGTTCCTATATAAACATAACTCAGCATACCTCATCACTCGTCCTCCCTCCAGTGAGCTTCCATTTCTCTTAAAAAGACCTTAGGGTATGCATCCCTAAAATACTTGGTTATTACCTTTCCTCCCAAGTGTCGAACTATACGCACCATTGTTACCTTGGTCACCGATCCTTTCAGATGTCACCCAATCAATTCATAAGTCCCATGTATCTAATTATCGCAGTTATACTGGTAGTATCACTGACAGATTGAGCTTCATCAAACTGCATGAATCCTCGTGTATTGTGGATGGTCTCTGGATCTCTTATGGAGCACACATATATTCTATCCAGGACCTCTTCTCCAAGGGGTTCAGTATATGGGGTGGACTTCCCATCAGCAAGTGGTATAATCACCCTCTCTTCCTTGTTTTCAAAGCTTATGTACCCCTTGTTAAACTAGAGATCTGTATTATTCTTACAACACCACAGGCACCCAAGTAATGCTGGGAAATTATCTACCTCAGCAAGCGCCAAGACTTCAAAATCCCTAGTGAACCTATTCCCTTCAATGGTAATGGTTGCATCCTTCAAGCCACCTATGGGCATTGCCTTTGTCTTATTTTCCATATACAGCACATTTGAAGATGGTTGTAATGCAGGTCTTCCCATTTAATGCTAGGCATCCAGAGTGAGAACATTAACCTCTGCACCTGTGTCAATGAGGATGTTGCTAAGTAGCCATCCATCCATGACTATGTTCAAGGTGATCTCTTTGTCATAATCAAGGCTGTGAGGTGGGAGGTTTGCATGCAGGATCTGCCTTTCGTGCTCTTCCCTAGTGCGCAGCACTTTTTCTCTCAACCATACCCCTAGCAAGGGAATAATATTCTCCTGCCTTAGTAGTTTACACACCTCCTTAACCTCATACAATTCATCCTTTGGTGCTTCTACTAGTCTTCTTTGCTCATCTTTTCTAGTTTGCTCTTTTAAACATTGGATCTCCCCTTGTAAACTTCGAATTACATCCATGGTTTCCTGGTAGACTTCTTTCTGGTGAGCTAGGTTTGGATACTTCCCATGTACTACTTCTTCCCTCAAAACAAAAGGTCTCTACCTAGGCTCTTCCCTTGTGCACACGGACTCCACCCTTATTGTTACCATAACAGGTTCTAGTTCTGATTCACGTATTACTCGTGGGAGCTGTTATCCAAAATAAGCCCCTTGCTTATTTTTCGGCTAACTCCCTTCATTCTTTCCTCCCTTGTGCCTTAATCAGAATTTTTTATCTTTTAGGCACTCAAAACCTTCTAGAAATGGCACCATTGGATAGAGATCCTTCTTAGCTTTCAAGAAAGGTAAAGTTTTCCTCCTAACTCCATGTATTTTTGAAGTTATGGCTCAGCGGAGTTTTTGTGGGAAATTTTCCCTAGAGAGTCTCGCTGGCCAATCAAAGAGTGCCACGTTAGAAAAGGGATGGCAGAAGGTGGACGAAACTTGGAGAATTTTCCAAAGTGTTTGGCAGGGGTGCAAAGGAGAAATTTTGGCCCGTAGGCCCGCCAACGAATAGGATTGTGCCACGTGTCACTGGGGCGTCGGGGGTTAGAGGTGCGAAAGGAATTTTTCCTTTTTGCCCAAGTTTGGAAAATTTGAAAAGGAAGGCCCACCCCCAAAAACCCGAGCCAATACGAGGAGACCACGTGTCCCACGAGGTGTCGGGGGTTGAACCGACGAGAAGAAGTTGGGGAAAATTCCCAAATGTTAGCACAAAGAAAATTATTGGCCCCCAGGCCCACCAACCAATTGAAAGAAGCCACATGTCCTCGGGTCAGTAGAGCACAGGGGAAAGTTGGGAATTTTTCCCAAGGTAAATCAAAGAGAAATATTGAAGGGAAAAACCCGCCCCCTAAAGCCTGAGCCAGTAAGATCATGCCATGTGTCCATGTGGCAGAAAAAACACAAGGCAAGCCCGCAGGGAAAAATGAACATGAAATGCCCATGTCCAATTGAATTCTACCATGTGTCTAGGCCAAGGAAGATGGTCAATAGCAATGGAAAAGTTGAAAGTAAATAACCACGGTGAATCAAATCGTGCCACGTGTCCTCGGGTCATTCAACCGGCAGAGAATTTTTGGAAAAATTTTCAAAGGCCGAAACGATGGGAAATGAAGCAGGAGGGGCCCACAACCAATTAAATCATACCACATGGCACTAGAGTAGCAGGGCATGGAGATTTTTGGGGAAATTTTCCCAAATGTAAAAAGTGGGAAAATTTCAAATTTTTGGCCTGCCAACCCATTTTGGCCCTGTTTTGCCCTAAATTTTCAGAGGGGCATAACTTTCGATCCAGAGCTTGGTTTCTTGCATTCTTTATATCAATAGAAATATTGTGAAATTCTCTACATGATTCCAGGCTTGATTTTGTGTTTTGGTGGATTTTGGAGGGATAAAATTGGAAAACTCCTCTGGCACCTGGAAATCAACAAAACTGACATTTCAACCACCATTTTTAATGAAGTATGGCACGCATTCTTTCCCAGCATGGTTAAAAACATTAGGGAATGGTATTTTGAGGGTTCCCATGCTGTTTTAATACCATTTGGTTGGTGGTTGAAGCATCTTTCATGTTTTCCCATGTTTCTCTCTCCTGAGTTTGAATGGGCATTGTAAAAGCCAGAATGGGCTCATTTTTGAAAGAGTTAGACATTTTTCTGGACCTACAACTTCTCCTTTCTTCCTCATCAGGTAGATTTGTGGAATTTTTTACCTTTTCATGAAAATACAGCATCTCGTTTTTCCTCTTGGTCATTGTAATGCACTATATTGGACTTGGAATGATAATGTATGCTCTGTGATTAAAATTTTCTCAATCCTTTCATATGTTTATCATTGTTTCCTGATCTCTGATTACATTCTAGTAATTTGTGCATGTTCTGTGCTATATTTTCTTATGGATTGAGTATTTTTTGTAGTAGCAGGTGTCTACTACTCCTTTGGTGCATCACCTTAATTATACTAGGTTTATTATTTATATCTTCTCAACCCTGTCTCCTTGGCAAAGTTTGATTAAGTTATAGGTAAACCCTCTGCAGAATGTTATGCACACTTGAACAGAGGAGTTGAGGAACCAACCTCTAATCTGGAGGATCTTTTCTAGTCCCTGTAATTCCCACACTTGTGTGAAAAGATCCAATGTTGTGCAATCACACTGGATGTTAAAATGTCAAACTAGAAATCTGATAGAACATCCAGAGGGTGCTGCTGATTTGTACTAATAGTTTTGGCATGCCGGTGGGACCTTAGAGGTCTTCATCTTCATTGCAAAAAAATTGATGTGCATTTGTTGCAAGTTTCTTGCTTAAAAGAGCCCTGAATTACACATCTGGCGACTCCAAAGAAGAAGAATCAACTGGTTTTAGCAGTCCAGACCTGAAAAACTCATGAGAAGAATCTCCACAAGGTCAAGAGTTGGAGAAGAAGAAGTTTTGTTTGAGTATCTGCAATTATCTCCAAGAAGAAGACAAAGAGGGAGGAGAATTCAAAGGTCTCCATCTCCACCAAACAGAACTCTATCAACTCCTCCACCTGGTAGACCTTTCATCCAATCAACAAGGGTTCTAAGGCCAATCAAAATGGCACAACACAACCCATATGTCAATTTCACTGGCAGCAGCCCACTTGCTCTCAATGCACAAAATCCAATCCCAGTTGCAGCATTGAAGAACATTCCATACTTTACTGGAGAGAATCAGACCACTCCTGGTGATCATGTCAAGGATATTGCTAATATTTGTGCAATCCATGAGATTGATGAGATGCAAGTTGCTGTCAAACTGCTGGCATCTTCATTCAAAGGGAAAGCCTTGCAATGGTTCAGGAGCCTTGCTTCAGGCTCTATCCAAAATTGGAACCAGTTATGTATAGCCCTCCATGAGCAGTTTGGAGAAAAGGGAGATAACTTGTCCCTTTTGGAACAATTGACAACTATCAAGAGAGCTCCCAATGAGCAGCTGACTGACTTCAACTTCAGATTTCAAAGGACTTGGGAGAGAATTCCAATGGCAGTAAGGCCAACAGTAGAAGGTGCTTTTCTATATTACCTTAAAGCTTTAAATTCTGATATTTCTATGTTAATTCAATCCATGGGAGGCACAACTATCCCTGCTGCTTATAGCATTGCCATTAGGGCTGAAAATTGTCTGATTCAAGCTGGTAAGCTAGCTCCTAGGCCTCCAATGCCATTGTATCCAAATTTAGAAAGTCCAAGCACTAGTCAAGTGCCTAATTTAGCTCATATTCCCACTCCTAGAAATTAGAGTTCAAATGAAGCTTCTACTTCATCTTCTAGTGCCTCAAATGAACTTCAAGAAGTCATGAAGCAATTGCAAAATTTAGGTAATGAGCTGGTTACACTCAAGAGGCAGCAAGCCCAAAGTTTTAGACCTTCTTATCAGCCTCAAGCTCAGCCTAACAGGCAGCCATATCAGCCTCAAAGACCACCCAATCCAGCTGTAAATCAAAATCAAGCAAGGCCTCCTACCAACATACCATTTCAGCCCTATAATCTCAATGCTACATCTACCTCTAAAGCACTAGTGCCAGTACAAAACAACATAGCTCAAGAGTATGATTGGTGTTTCCCATGCAATAAACCTCACAACCAGTCTATGTGCTTCAATGGTGCTCTAAATCAAGCCTTAATGGTAACAACAACTGGTGTGGAGGGTGAAGGGAGTCAAGGAAATAACCAACAACAAGAAACATCCCAGCAACAATTAGCTCCAAATGATACCACACTTGTAAAATGGCAGGCAGAAGACTTTTGTGGCATGAATCAACCAATCTCTCAAAGTGTTGCAGCCAACACAAGGTCAAAAAGGAGAAATTTGGGTGAAGGACAGCCATTGGCTCCAAGTAATCCACAACCTTCTATCACTCCACAGACTGTTGGCAAACAAAATGTAGTTTCAAACATGCAAGGACCACCCAAACCAGCTCCTAGACCAACTCAGATGCAAGTTGTTGCTGCCCATGTGCAAGGAATGAATGTGTAGGCCAAAGGGCAGTAGAGAGATGCTTCATCTCCATTCAACATCATTGATCAGATGAAGAAGACAAATGTAAACATATCAATGTGGGAATCACTATCCATCCCAGGCCAAAGAGATTTGCTACAAGCTGTCATGAAGGATTGGTCAACTTCAAATCAACAGGTCTAAATGCAAGAGAAGGTACTCACAAATGCTACCCAACTTGAAGAGAATCATAAAGGAAAACAAGGTAAAATGTTGAAGCCCCCTCCATTCTATGTTTCATTGATCATTGGGGACCAATTAGTGCACAACTGCATGATTGATTCCAGGGCAAGTAGTTCAGTAATGCCCAAGCAAATTGCTGATCAGTTGGGGCTCCAATATGAAATCATATCCAAAGGGGTAGTGCAATTGGATGGGACAGTAGTGACAACAGTAGGAGTGATTAAAAACTTGAGTCTTACTTTGCATGCATGCCCCAACGTTGTTGTTTTGCAAGATGTCTCAGTGATAGATCTTCCACCACTCTTTGCCCTATGTTTGTCAAGGGATTTCATAGCTAAGATTGGAGGTTACTTATCTACTTGATTGGTCACACATGTTGTTTAGAACAAGATATGGAACCAAGGCCACAATCAGATCTGAGCCTATTGCAAACTTTCACATTGAGCCTCACACTCCAAGCCAAATCAATAGCAACTGTTTAGCGTTTGATCAAGAGGATTACCCAAGCACTGATGAAGCTGACACCAAGGTTGGGAGCATCCCAGATTCAACTCTTGATGAATGGGCAAGCAAGGGGCATGATTTTTATCCTTACCAATAAATAGAAGAATCTGAGCTAGGAGTCTATTGCATACATGAAGAAAATTAGCCTATTCCTAGCATCACCAAGCCAGACCACAAGGATGACAATGAGGTATGGCAGTTGTTCTTTGATGGATCAAGAAGTAGACAAGGTGTAGGAGGGGGAGCTATGCTTGTTTCACCTCAAGGAGTTAAGTACTATTCAGCTTTTAGATTTCAGTTTGCATGTTCTAATAACACTGCTGAATATGAAGCTTTGATACAAGGATTGCATTGGTCAATCAAGAGAGGAATAAAGAACTTGCAAGTCTTTGGTGACAGTGAGCTGATTTTCAACCAAGTTAAAGGGTAGCATGCTACCAAGAATGATCTACTCAAGTGCTACAAAAATAGGGTGTGGGACCTCATTGAATATTTTGAGGGCTTTAGCATCAAATCCATCCCTAGAAAAGAGAACCAAGCTGCTGACAGGCTTGCAGCAGTTGGAGCAGCCTTTGATGTTGTTGAAAGCATCAAGAAAGACAAAGTACAACCAAACATTCATGTGATTGTAAGGCCTTCAGTGCCAGACAACAATGTAAGTTGGAAAGTGTTTGAAAATGATCAACAAATCATCCATTTCTTGCAAGAAGAGGCTGAGTTCTCAGCTAAAAATCAGGAAAAGTTAGAACAACAGTATGGTGATCAAGTGGTACAGCTGAGAACCAACAAACTACTAAAGGGAGTTGTCACTTTGGAGTCCATTTTCAATCCTAATGATCAGTTTAGGAAGGAGAAAGAAAACATCCAAGTCAAGGGAGAAGATTCAGTGCCCATCTTGGTGGAAGAAGGCAAGTCACTCCAAATTGGTAAAGTGACAACTGAGCAAGAAAGGTATGAGTTCATACAACTTTGTCAAGAATTCCCTGATGTGTTTTCTTGGAGCTATGAATATTTGAAAGGCTTCAATCCCAAGTTAGCTCAACACACTATTGAATTGGACCCAAGTGCTAAACCCATCAGGCAAAAACAAAGGCCAGTCAATCCACACATGGAGCCTCTCATGAGAAAAGAATTGAATAAGTTGATAGAGTAAAGTATCATATTCCCTATCAAGCATTCTAGTTGGGTAGCCAACTTGGTTCTAGTTAGAAAGAAGAGTGGAGAAATCAGATTGTGTGTTGACTTCAGAGATTTGAATAGAGCATCTCTCAAGGATCATTACCCACTTCCTTCTATGGAGCAGATTTTACAAGTTGTTGTTGGCTCTGAAAGGTTTTCATTGCTTGATGGCTATTCAAGGTACAATCAGATTATGGTGAAGGAAGAGGATCAGTTCAAGACAGCCTTCACAACCAAATGGGGGACCTATGCATATAGAAAAATGCCATTTGGGTTGTCCAACGCTGGAGCTACATTCCAAAGGGAAATGGACATGGCGTTCAAGGATTTGATTAACAAAATGGTGCTGATATATCTAGATGATATCACTATTTTTTCAAAAAATGCAGCAGACCATCTCTTTCATTTGAGACAAGTGTTCCAAAGGTGCAGAAGATTTGGGGTATCGTTGAATCCCAAAAAGTGTATTTTTCTAGCTCATGAAGGAAATCTCCTTGGCCACATTGTCTCCAAAGAAGGATTAGCAATTGATCCAGAAAGAGTTGAAGCCATAAGAGCACTACCATTGCCAAGCCACAAGAAAGCCCTCCAAAGTTTCTTGGGAAGGATAAATTTTGTTCAGAGGTTTGTCCCAAATTTTGCAGCCCTAGTCAAGCCTATCACCAAGATGTTAAAGAAAAGCATAGCTTTCAAATGGACAGCAGAGGGAAAGGCAAGTTTTGAAGCAATCAAAGAAGCTATCTCACAAGCTCCAACCCTCATTAACCTATATTTCTCCAAGGATTTCATCCTCTATGCATTTGGAGGTGATGATACTATTTCTGCAATTTTGGTACAGCAAAACAAAGACAATGATGAGCAGCCAATTGCTTTCTTCAGCCAAAGCTTGGAGGACTATGAGGTGAGATATTCCTTCAT
The DNA here is from genome assembly GCA_019776745.2 of Taxus chinensis. Taxonomy (NCBI): domain Eukaryota; kingdom Viridiplantae; phylum Streptophyta; class Pinopsida; order Cupressales; family Taxaceae; genus Taxus; species Taxus chinensis. The sequence continues at coordinate 438,790,289 of CM034156.1, forward strand.
TGAGAAGCATGTTCTTGCAGTGATTAGGAGCTTGAAGAAATTTAAGCATCTAGTTTCAAACAACAAGGTTCAACTGTTGGTTTCTCATGTGGGAGTTAAAGACTTCCTCCTCAATAAAGACCTAAATGAAAAGAGAGCAGGGTGGATTACTCATGTCATGGAATATGACATTGAGATCAAAGTCACCAAGTTGGTCAGAGGAAAAGGATTGTGTGAGCAGCTGGTCTTGAACAAACAAGCAGAAGCATACAATGAGAAAGAGGTTGTTTTGGCGTTGCAAGACAGCCATGAACAAGGAAGCACTCAAGAAGAAAATGATAGTGCCCTCACTCCTTGCTGGACCCGAGACATAATGCACTTTCTACACATAGGCCTATGCCCTATAGATATGAACAAAACCAAAAGGAGACACTTCAGATTGCAGGCTGTCCCATATACCCTTGTTGATAATGTTTTTTTCAAAAGGGATGTGAATGGATTGCTACTGAGATGCATTGGTACAAATTAGATTCACAAAGTGTTGGAAGAGTTCCATGGTGGATCAGCTAGGGGTCATTTTGCACCAAGAGTGATAGCTCTCAAGATCATGAGGGCTGGCTATTATTGGCCCAATATTTTCAGTGACTGTTATGCATGGATCAAGAGGTGCAAGAATTGTGCATTCTTCACAGGTAAGGAGAGACTAGCCGCCCTTCCATTGCATCCAATTTCAGTTGACCAGCCATTCATGCAATGGGGTTTGGACTTCATTGGAGTCATTAACCCAAATTCAAGCCAAGGACACAAATGGATTCTAACAGCAATGGATTATTTCACCAAGTGGACTGAGGCAGTGGCACTCAAGGAAGCAAATGAATCTAGCATCCTAGACTTCTATGAAGGGATAGCAACCAGATTTGGCATACCTGCTACAATAATATCAGATAATGCATTGGCATTCATTGGGTCCAAGGTAACTGAATGGGCTGTCAAGAATGGGATCTACCTAAGCACTTCATCAAATTATTATCCTCAGGGTAATGGCCAAGCTGAATCTACAAACAAGAACTTGTTAAGGATCATCAAGAGGAATCTTGATGAAAATCAGAGGTCTTGGCATACTAAGTTGAAATCAGCCTTGTGGGCTGATAGGATAACCCCCAAGAGATCTATAAGGTAATTCTCCATTCAAGCTTGTTTATGGAAGAGAGGTAATTTTTTCCCATGTCACTTGAGTTGCCAACATTGGAACTCATGAAGCAGTTGGAGTTGGTTGAGTTTGGACCCATGGAGGTTAGATATGCAGAATTGATGGAGCTCCAAGAAATCAGAAATCAGGCATCCCAAGCAATGGAGAAGGATCAAGCTTTGATCAAGAAGACCTTTGATAGAAAGGCCAAGGATAGATCTTTCCAAGTTGGGGATCTAGTGTTAAAATGGGATGCAGACAGAGCAAAACCGAGGAGGCATTCAAAATTTGATGCCATTTGGAGTGGCCCCTACATGGTCACAAAGTGTAAGGACAGCAATGCCTTCCAATTGTCTACATTGGATGGTGAAGAATTACAGATTCCAGTCAATGGAATCCATCTGAAGCATTTCTACTAAAGGGAATTCTCCACCTTGTACATATTAGCTTAGGTTTTCATTCCTCCAAGTGCTTATGCACATTGTTTTGTTGTATTTTAGCTTTGCTTTCCCTAAGTGCTTTGGCACAAGCTTGCTATTCCAGGAAATGTATTTTGTAGGCCTTGCCCAAATCAGATGGTGTTCTACCCTCCATCTTCCTCCTTGCACTTTTCTAATCAGTTGGGGTACCAAGCAGAGAATTTGATGACTCCATGCCTAATGGATTGCTTCAACAAACTGGTAACTTCATCCAGCAGGCAGATGACCCCTCTGAGTTGCCAAAATTGTTATCCAAAATAAGCCCCTTGCTTATTTTTCAGCTAACTCCCTTCATTCTTTCCTCCCTTGTTCCTTAGTCATAAATTTTTATCTTTTAGGCACTCAAAACCTTCTAGAAATGGCACCATTGGATAGAGCTCCTTCTCAGCTTTCTAGAAAGGTAAATTTTTCCTCCTAACTCCATGTATTTTTGAAGTTATGGCTCAGCGGAGTTTTTGTGAGAAATTTTCCCAAGACATTCCCGCTAGCCAATCAGAGAGTGCCACATCAGCAAAGTGATGGGGGAAGGTGGACGAAACTTGGAGAATTTTCTGAAGTGTTTGGTGGGGGCACAAAGGAGAAATTTTGGCCTGTAGGCCTACCAACGAATTGGATTGTGCCACGTGTCACCGGGGCATCACGGGTCGAAGGTGTGAAATGAATTTTTCCTTTTCACCCAAATTTGGAAAATTTGAAAAGGAAGGCCCACCACCCAAAACCCGAGCCAATATGAGGAGGTCACATGTCCCACGAGTTGTCAGGGGTCAAAACGGCAGGAAGAAGTTGGGAAAATTTCCCAAATGTTAGTGGAAAGAAAATTCTTGGCCCCCAGGCCCACCAACCAATTGAAAGAAGCCACGTGTCCTAGGGTTAGTGGAGCATGGGGGAAAGTTGGGAATTTTTCCCAAGGAAAATCAAAGGAAAATATTGAAGGGAAAAGCCCGCCCCCCAAAGCCCGAGCCAGTAAGATCATGCCACGTGTCCACGTGGCGGCAAAAACACAAGGCAAGCCCGCAGGGAAAAATGAACATGAAAGGCCCGTTCAATGGAATTCTACCATGTATCTAGCCTAGGGAAGATGGTCAGTAGTGATGGAAAAGTTGAGAGCAAAGGCCCGCAGCGAATCAAATTGTGCCACGTGTCCTCGAGTCATTTAGTCGATGGAGAATTTTTGGAAAATTTTCCAAAGGCCGAAACGACAGGAAATGAAGCAGGAGGGGCCCACAACCAATCAAATCATGCCACGTGGCAACAGAGCAGTGGGGCATGGAGATTTTTGAGGAAATCTTCCCAAATGCAAAAAGTGGGAAAATTTCAAATTTTTCGGCCCACCAACCCATTTTGGCTCTGTTTTGCCCTAAATTTTCAGAGGGGCATAACTTTCGATCCAGAGCTCGGTTTCTTGCGTTCTTTATATAAATGGAAAGCTAGTGAAATTCTCTACATGATTCTAGGATCAATTTTGTGTTTTGGTGGAGTTTGGAGGGAGAAATTTTGAAAACACCTCTGGCATGTGGAAATCAACAAAACTGACATTTCAACCACCATTTTTAATGAAGTATGGCATGCATTCTCTCCCAGCATGGTTAAAAACGTCAAGGAATAGACTTTTGAGGGTGTCCATGCTATTTTAATACCATTTTTTTGGTGTTTGAAGCATCTTTCATGTTTTCCCATGTTTCTCTCTCCTGAGTTTGAATGGGCATTGTAAAAGCCAGGATGGGCTCATTTTTTAAAGAGTTAGACATTTTTCTGGCCCTGCAACTTCTCTTTTCTTCCTCATCAGGTAGATTTTTGAAATTTTTTACCTTTTCATGCAAATACAGCATCTCTTTTTGCCTCTTGTTCATTGTGATGCACTGTATTGGACATGGAATGATAATGTATGCTCTGTGATTAAAATTTTCTCAATCCTTTTATATGTTTATCATTGTTTCCTGATCTCTCATTACATTCTATTAGTTTGTGCATGTGTTGTGTTGTATTTTATTTTGGATTGTGCATGTTTTGTAGTAGCAGGTGTCTATTACTCCTTTGGTGTATCACCTTAATTAGAATAGGTTTATTCTTTGTATCTTCTCAACCCTGTCCCCTTGGCAAAGTTTGATTAAAATATAGGTAAACCCTCTGCAGGATGTTATGCACACTTGAACAGAGGAGTTAAGGAGCTAACCTCTTATCTAGAGGATCTTTTCAAGTCCCTGTAATTCCCACACTTGTGTGAAAATATCCAATGTTGTGCAATCACACTGGATGCTAAGATGTCAAACTAGAAATCTGATAGAACATCCAAAGGGTGCTGTTGATTTACACTAACAGGAGCCATTATGTGTCAGCCTTCTTAATACTCACCATGGCAGCACCCTTATCCTTCCGGTACTACTGACTCATATGTTTGTATAACTCTGGGCACTCTTCGTACTTATGTTTTTTTCCACACCATGAGCATTGTAGAAGATTTGGACATTTGTGCTTATAATGGTCTGTGGCTCCACAATTAAAACACATCCCATGCGGCAACTCACTTCTTCCTCTATGGTTACCACAACCACAAAATCCTCTGCAAAACCCTCTTCCATGCGCATCTCCATCTTTACACTCTTCATAACCATGTTCATCTCCTTTGGAACTGCTAGCAATGCCAATCTAGCGCACACCAAGATCAATTACCTCATGAATCTGGTCAATCAATCTACAATCCTTGGTGTCATGTGTGGTTGAGGTACATATCTTGTAATAACAAGATATGTTTTTGTGGATCATGCGTTGTAGTAGGGAGAACCTACTTGCATCATGGTCCTCGTGACATATTTTACAATTTATTGCTCTGGCACACACCACCTTCCAAGTACATATCCCACCATTATCCTTTGTGTGCCCTTCTAAATTATAATTTTTGCACCACATCCCACCATGAATCTCTGGAACTATGTTGGCAGATAATTTCTCCAATTGCTTAGTCATGGTAGTGATTTGAGCCTCCAGAAATGGGCTAACACCAGTGTCAACATTACCAAATGCCTTAGTGTGCAAAGCAAACTCCAACGCTTCGCACAGGTCCATGAATGTTTTATGAGACAAAGCCATCCTAAAAGGTGTGATCAACCCTCAGACAAACCAATGAGCATATTGTGAAGGGTGGATATCGTAAGATGGTTTAGACAATAGATTTTTAAAGTGCGCATCATATTCCCGCATGCTCTCTGTCATTTCCTACTAGATTTCTTTGAGAGAGTTGATGCTCTTCTGTTCAAACTCAAGTATGTGGAATTCTGCCGAGAACACATTTCTCATCATGATACAATCCACAACAGTCTGATGAGGATCATACTTTCTATACCAACTATGCCCGCATCCTTGCAAGGTCATCGTAAACTGACTGGTCTTTTGATCCTGGGTCATGATCCCCTTCGCGCACCATAGTAACTCACACTTATGCACATGCTCTGTGGCATCTTCTAACCCACTATAATATGCTAAGTGTAGAGACATCTCGAAAAAGACTTGAGGAGGTGGCTGAGGTCCTTGACCTCCTTATCTAGTCCCTTAGTTCCCTCCGGTGTTTCATCCTCCGCCGGATCCACTAGATCCTGAGCCACCAGCTCCACCACTTCCACCTCCAGATCCTCCTATGTTAAGTATAGGGCTCATGTTTGCCATGTCAAACGCTCTCATTGTCCCACTAAATTGTGCGCTGACAGCTTGTGAACTAGTGCCACTCCTAGTCATATTTCCTCCACCACTTCCTAATGTGATTCTAAAACCAGCTGTATTGTGCCTTGTCCAAACATTCCACCAAATATTGGAATAGTGTGTGAAGCCATAGAAGTCCCAAACAAGAAATTTTACCTTCTGGGTGCTAATCGGTTGCTTCCACTGATATAAAATGGATCAACTATACTTTTCCCTCGTTTAAACAAACTAAGCACCAAGGTTTGGTTGTTAGGTGGGGTCAGATGCGTGCCAATGACTCTTCTCTCTCTACATGATGGACTCTTATCAGAAGCCGCAAGGTTTCCTCTCCCGTGCTTACCAAGATGGGGTATCACATATTGTTTGGGTTCCACATCCTCTGCATGAACCTCAACTCCTTTCCACCATTTCTGGCTCCATACTTGAGTCGTCTCTCCTCCCTTTCCCGTGCTTCGTTATACTTGAGTCGTCTCTCCTCCCTTTCCTTTTCAGTCGTTATATCAGCCATCTATCCCCAACCTAGCTTCCTCACCAAGCACTCAGAGTGGTTTAGTTGGCCATAGGAAATGCCTCTAAACCCATGGTTATCATCAAGATTTTGATCACCAGGGGGATAGCACGCAGCAATGATCCTCTAGGCTCTCGTAAAAACTCAAACTCAGTAACTTCTGGATAGGAATGCATGGAAATGGCATATTCCAGAGTATAGCTAGTCAATACTCCCTTCCACCAATGATTTATAGCACGGGTCCACATTAGATCAGCATCTTGCAAGTTTTGATATGTTTCTTGGGTCCAAGGGTGTGATTTATAATACCACCCCGATCTAGATGTATAAGTCGAGATCCATTCAAATAACTCTACTGGGAAAAAATAGAAGAATGTTTCATACAACTCATGATAAAGAGTGTCTTCCACCCATCTTCGCGTGTTAAATCCAGGTCTTGTAATGAATCTCTGAGCAAATTCATCCTCCGTTCTTTTAAACCAATCTTCAATACCTTCAAGTCTTAAGTGCTCCGCCATCACTTTTTACACAGATCATGATGTATGCCATGTTCCACTACAGCTTCAAAAAGAGGTTCCAGAAACGGATCCAAGATGTAGTCATTTTTGCACCCCACTAAGAACAAGGGAACCTCATGCATGCCATCCTATCACCTAGCGGGCACTGGGCACTCACCCAAGGTGCGCGAGAGGGAGCCGAGTCTCTCTTTTATCTGAGTTCAGTGGAAGGCATACTTCATGATCTTGACTTAGTGATTTAATAGACATGAAGAAGTTATAGAGCTCAGGACGGATTCTACACCCCTTCAGTTATAATAGTAACAAATCGCGCAACAGAATTAACTAGAACTAGGAAGTTGTAAATCCATAATTAGATTAACATTCAAGTAAAGTTCATGATTATACAAGATCAAAAGCATAGTGGAAACATTTAGATAATACAAGAAGGAGATATTAACATAAACATAGTGGTAACCTTATCACATTCATTCATAGTATTACTCCAAAACATCATAGAGAGGTGAACCACAGTCATGCGCCATATCTGGATCCATACATGTATGCTTACAAAATAAAATTTTCATTCCCCATTTCTCCATTACATCCTTCCTAGAATCATCTACCCAATTATCCCATAGTTCTCGTAGTAATTCTACAGAGCTTCGCTACCTCACTTTTGTCTCTCTTCATTTTCCAAGGGCGTGCATATAAATAGGCATCTGAGCTCTAACAAATTCCTCTGCAGCCTCAAATTTGGTCCCAAGTGTCAAGGTGTGGGTTGCCCTAGGTGCATGCCTCTCCGCGTCATGATTAGCTTTTTGGATCTTCCTATTGCAAGGTATATTCCTTCCAGGACACCTTGTCGCCAAGATGGAACCTTATCAAAATAGAACACGTTCTTCATGTGTTCTTTCCAAAAGGCCGAAAATGGCTAAGTCCTGAATTGTGCTTCGCATGGCGCGCACATCCTTGGTTCTCCAAGAACCCATTTTGAATTATGCCTTAATATTTGAAGCTATATCAGGGTCCCAACATAGTTGAGCCCAATTTAAACATAAATGAAACCAAGCCCATCGTGAATGTGGGATAAAGCCCACAATAGAAATAACAAAGCGAAGCATTTGAATGTAAGGGGGATTGACCCCATGACCAATATCACATAAAACTTAAACCTCGTCACTGAGCCAAGAGGGCTCGGTGAGTCATATAATCAACTAGTTGTTATTTTAAATAGCTTTTGGCTAGTGATTTTGGGTAAGGTAGAATTGAGCAATTTATAGAAAACGTCAATTTTGATGCTTTTAGAGTCAGAATTAGACTTCAATGTAAAAAAGGAAAGTGTTTAGAATTCAAAGAGGAACAAAATGAATTCATTTATTCTTCATGAAGTGATATATATTTCTATGTAGGTGTTTTTCTTACATAATTACATGGATATTACACTATGCAGATACTACAAAGCCACGTATTGATTACAGAATGATTTTATGACATTTTTTAGATTTTCTAAATCAGAATCACATATTTAAGTAGGTGAAATTGATCTATTAGTAACTTTGGAAGGAAAAAATTTTAATTCAAGTGTTAATTAATAGATCGATTCGTTATTAAGTGAATCGGGAGACGCAACTCATTTGGGTGAACTCCATTAGCAAGCTTGTGGATTATTTTATTTCATTTTTTCTTATTATGATCAAATTTTAAATTTAGTATAAGGAATTGAATTGATTGATTTATAAAATAAATTGACTTCAAAATTAGATTAAGTTAAAATGTGAGAATCCTTTATCAATAATAAAAAAGTGAATGCATAATCAATTTTGGATTATAAATCAGATTGGTGTGCATCTATAAATTCACCTTGTGATCAATTTTAAGGGTTTTGTAATATTTCTAATTAAATCACAGAAGTTGCGATAAGAAGAAAAATGATATTTTAAGAGAAATTGGAAAATTTAGGGTTTCAAAATACCCAAAAGTGAGTCCATAAACACTCTTGATCAATTTTAAATTTAGTATCTGAAAATTTTTAAAATAGTACCCAGGGGGTAAAAACCATTTTCAGATTATTATTTTGTTTTTCCTTAATATCATTAACAACTTCTACAATCCGTTAGCCGATCCACTCTTCACCTTTTCTTTCTTTATTATAACTCACCTATTTTTTCTTATACTTCCGAACTTTTATGCATTCACCTTTGATTTTAGCACATTCATGTACTTTCTTATTTTTCTTCACAAGATGTATTCTACATTGTCTAGCCTTATGTCCATACTTGTCACAATTAGAAGAAATAATATCATATGATAAAGGAGAAAAATAATTAAATATTATACTTGAAAAACCATCTACAACTCTATTCTATCCATCCTCATTCTTTTTATGTCTAAGAGTTTCCATACTTCTGTAAAAATGAGCTATATGCCCATAGTTTGTGGCATTTATAACATACAATCCCATACCCTTAGTGTTCTAAAAATGAATTCTAGTTTATATTTGAAATCCCATAATAAATTTCATTTGGATTCATCTTCTTATCAAAATTTCTTGTATTAGATATATAATCTACAACTTTATGACCAAACTAATTGCATGAAAAAAAATAACCATAAAAATAATTCAAAAACCTAGTTATATCATGTTGTTTTGAGGGAAAAAATATTCTACGACTTTCTAAGCTATCTCTATGGGGAATTATTGTATTCTTAGGAACATGAATTTCCTTCTTCCTATTTCTTTCTTCTATATTTCTTTTACTTTAAGGAACCTAAGTCTCACTCACTTTACTGCTTCCATTTCTGATTGAACCTTTAAGAGCATTTACATATGTCTTTGATTTGTCTGCAAATTGTTTGGAGGTCCCCTAATTTTCTTTTAACCCAATACCAGTTTTAATAAATGGCAATCTCTTATTACTAATAATTTCACTAATATTTTAGTACTCTTCTCAAATTTGAGGCAATTGTTAAATTTAGCATTAGTATTTTCAAGTTCATTTCTTAGAAACTATTTCATATTTAAACTTCTCAAAATTTTCATTCTTTTTTTTCAGTTGGGTTCTCACAATCTCATCCATCTTCTTTATATCTTCAAGTTGATTATTTAGAATGATGATAATGTTTTGGAATTATTGAAGGTCTTATGATAGATTTTATTTTGAAGCATCATATTCTTCTTCAAATTTCTAAAGCTTTTGTTTTTATTTCTTGTTATTCTTTCTAAGAATAGTGATCTCTTCTAAGGCACTGATGAGATCTCCTTCATGATCCACCTCAACATCTTCTTCATCTTCTAAAATGAACTCTTCTTTGATTTCTCTTGTCTCCATTTCCATGAACAATGGTTCTTCCTTTTCACTCTCAAGGTATCTTTCATCACTTTCCTTGGATGAGTTGCAACTTTCTTCTTTGGTATAGAATTTTTTCGTGTATAAGTTCTTCCTTTTCTCAACTTACCTTTCTTATGTCTCTTATTAGACTAATAATATATGTTTCCTTCCTCCAATTTTTTTTCTAATTCACTATCACTATTTTTATGTGAACATCTAGAAGAAAAATGTCCTACTTTACCACAATTAGAACACTTGAAGGGTAACATACTTTTATATTTTCCAATTTTTTTCTTCATCTTTCTAATAAAATTAGCCTCTTCCTGATCTTATTCAACACTTGAGAAGTCATGTGACTCAATATTTTTTTTCTTCATCTTATTTAATGTTTGTAAGGATGCCTCTCACTTAGTTCATTTTTCTTTTTCATTCCTCATCTCATATGCAGTGAGAATCCCATGAAGTTTATCCATTGTTACGGTACTTAAATCCTTCATTTCCTAAATTGTTGATACTTTGGAATCAAACCTCAAAGGAAGATATCTGAGAAAATTTTATAGAATAACCTCGTATTTAAGTTCTTCTCCAAGATATCTTATGGTGTTGACAATTTCGTCCACACAAAGAATGTAGCTAGCAATTGTTTCATCATCGTTCATCTTCAAACCCTCAAACTGACTTTTGTGTGTTTAAAGATTTGTTTGCTTTACTTTGACATCTACTTCATATATTTTCTGTAGTTTATCCCATATATCCTTCGTAGATATAAAATGTATTACTTGAACAAACTTTTATTCATAAAATCCACCTCAAATACATTCATAGCCTTAACATTACTTTCACTGTCCTTCTTTCCAGCTTGATCTGTTGGAGTGGTTTTCTAGAGCAACATCACCACTAAAAATAGATTTCCAAATTTAAACACAAGATACATTATATAGGTGCTCATATTTATACTCCAAAAATCATAATTAGTTTCATCAAATAATGGATCCTTGTTTGGAGAGAAACCTTCTTAACTCGCCATGTGTGCTATGAAGATCTACCTTCTAGTAGTCAAAAAAAATTTATGGAACTATATCTGATACTAATTGTTGAACACACACTAATATTGGGGGGTGAATCATCATTATACAAAATTTTACTTATTTAAACATTATCATCCATAATACTAACAATCATATAAGATATAACAAATACACAACCATAGAACACAAGATTTATGTGGAAACCCTTTTGGAAGAAAAACAAAGAGAAAATATTGCTTGGATATACTCTCCAAATCCATCTTAAAACATCTCAATATATATTTGCAAGCACTATCCTACTAGAGAAATTATACATCGAAAAAATGACACGTGATTCTCTATGTACTTGACTTCCTGAGGTCATCCTAAGACAACCAAAGTGTGTAATATTGAACGATTATTAATGGGAAGCTAAAGAACAATCAGGGACTAAAACTTATTAATGTGAATTTCTAATAGTTTAATTGGTCAAAGGGGTAAATAGTGGCTATGAATGGGTAGCGTGAATTCCCTATGGCTAGATTCGGTGTTTTGATTTGAGTTCTTAAACTACTTTAAATCCTATCTTTTAAATAAATAATGGAAAAAGGTATAATTAAAATAAAAGACAAGTGTGTTTAATCTTTTAATTAACTAAATCCCTTCCCAATTAATTAAATAAAATGAAATAAACTATCTATTATATATTTTTATACATTCTAACAATATTTTAAAAGAAATGAAATTGAAAGAAAATAATTAAAACAAATAAATTAATTTAATATTTTTCAAGATTAAATAAAATAAATAAACTAAATAAATTCTACAAACACAAACACAAATAAATAATTAAAACTAAACAATTACTTCTAATTAAAATAAAACTAAAACATGGAGTAGTTGGAAGTGGCTATTCCTCTATTGTAGGGGTTGTCTAATAATGTTATTATAAAAGAATGTATTTGAAAGTTATTAATCTAAATAAAATAAAATAAAACTTCTTCTAGCAAATCTTCTGCCTTAGGTTTTCTGGAAAGGGAAAAGCTTCTCGGAAGCAATTTCCTCTTTATCATGAAAAATTTCCTCATCAAAACAATTCTAGATTTATTAAAATAAATGACTAGTAAAATAGGGACAATGACTTCTTCACTTCTTCCTCCAAATAAATTCCCAAGAAGATCCACAGGGATAAGCCGAGAAGAAGTTATCAAGGGAAGATATAAGAAATAATTTTAAAGAAATAATAGAAATAAAATAAATGTATTTGAGACATGATGGAATCTACCACTTCTTTTAATTTTAAACAAATGACTTCTTCGAAATAATAAAAAATAAAATTATTCAAAGATTCAAATAATTGAAGTACAACCCAAACCTGGTTAGTACTATATTATAGTAGCTTCCCAAAGGTAAGATGTGTTTTTTGTCTCCTCAGCTTTGTATCCTCTTCCAAAGATGAAATCCAATTAATCCTGGGATGTACAAATGTCAGATGGTAACAAAGGAAAGTAAAAAAATGGATATGGTTGGCTTGGTGCAAGAAATGAATGAAAGCATATAGCAAGAAAGAACAAATTAATGAGCTGGTTATCTAGATATTTCCTCTCAAAAATTTAGCAGCATAACTTTACCTCAAGAATGTGAAAAATCCAACCCATCATTTGGGTGAAATCTTGGTTTTTTATAAAACTTGGGGAATAATGAGTCTAACAACACATGTCCATCAAGAAATTATAACACAAAAATAATGGGCAGTCAATAGTCTAAACATAGTAAACCAAGAAAAGAATTCCAATACAAATCTAATGATCCTAAAATTAGGTCAAATGGTTGAGAAACGAGTGAAAAAATAACTCCCAAAATATTAAAACATTGAAAAATGTGTGTTTTAACTCTTGAATTTAAGGATAAGGGACCATCGGTGTTGACATAGGGGTGGTTGCATAATCGCAACTACAACTGTAAATACTAATGTGATAATTGTGCAACCTTCGGGGGTGGTTGCGTAACCATCACTAAAAATAAAGTTAAAACTAAAAAGTGGTCTTGAATGTAAAATTTAATTTTGGAGACAAAATAGGATGGTTGATTTGAGTCAAAGGAGGGATGTAAAGGGAAAAGGGAGGGATCTAGAACTCATTCTCATTTTGGAAGAATTTTTTATCATCATTGCAGACATCATGTTTTCCATATTGCACCATGTAATTTTTGGGTGCGTCTATATTTCCTCCTCAAAAGAGCATTTTAGCCATGAATGGGAAAAAAATTATTTATGAGAATGTCACTCCCAAATGGGAGGGTTAGAAATTTTACCTCATCTAACCATATGTTGATTCGATGTCTGTCGATCCTTCCTACTTCCTAATATATGTTATATAAATTTCATTTTCACTACTTTTAATATTTATATTAGTTTTGTACATTTGCTAAATTTAGAGCTCTGGATTACTTGTGAGTGTTTCATTTATGAGTATAGTCAAATTGGTGGGTATTTATAAATGATGGTGATGGACCTAATGGGAGTGGATGAGGCTCATGAACATGTTAGAAAAAAGAGATTTGGTTTTTGTCTTAGGCTCTAGAATTTTCTTTTTGAATGCATTCAAGGAGGATTTCAAAGAAAATTATAGCCAAAGTGATTGTAAGAGGTCTTAGGATATGGAGAGTTCCTTCATTGTTTAGTCTTTTTTTACACATATGTTGATTTAGTTTTTAATTTTTGGCTCATGATTGAGCATTTTGACCACAATTTCCTTTCAGTAGGATGATTTTGTACTAAGACATTGGAAAATACATGTGTATGATTATATTTTTTGTCAAAATCCCTTTGCAAATTTTTTTCTTTATACTTTACTTCATTTGTGCACTCTTGTATGGTTATGAATGTTCACTATTTTTATATTTTTGAATCCATGAAATAGATGATAATATAATATGGTAAATAGTACGATGCACATGGTTTCAAACCATACTTAGGAAACTTTATTTTCAAACAATACTTAGATGTTCCATTTCATTAGAAAAATGTGTTGAAGATGATATGATTATAAGATGATATCAGCTTTTTCTTTACCCCATGCAAATATTAAGATGTGAGGGCTCGTCACCAAGATCCAACAAGGATGTGAGATATATGATTGAATAATGTGTCAATTATAATGATGATCAAGAGACAATAATTTTGATAAAAAATTATTCAGGAACCTACATTGTAATCCCAATCAAGATTAATTAACCAGGTTCATAATGATTTTATCTTAAAATTCTTGACTATACTTAGATATGTGGATCTGTAAGATCTAGTTAATGAATAATTGTCCCTCCTAACATGAGCCTGTAAAGAACTTTCTTAGGAATTTCAGGCATTCAAGCACTCATCTTTTATTTCTTTAAGGTTTTATTGACATGAACCCCTAAAAATTGCCCCATGCTACTAGTAAGAAGCATGGGCTCATCACTGAGGAAAAAATGTAGATGAGTAAGGGAATATTCTTCCTTTTGCAGCCTTATGTTACTAGTAAGAAGGATGGGCTCACCACCAAATACTAGGAAGGATAGAAAATGTAGTTATTTGTAATAAGAATATATGTATATTTTGTATTTTATCTTTCCTTATCTTATATTGTGCTTTTTGGGAGGGAACATTTTCACATGATCTCAACCCCACGTAACTACTAAGATGCAAGGGCTCATCACCAAATACTAAGATGGGTGAACATAATTTCGAGGTGAAATTCATAGAATGTTTTCATTATGGAAAGATATTTTTAGGTAGAGATCTATAATCAGGAAGCTTATAAAGAAAAATATAGGCAAGAAACACTTGAATTGGAATAAACCATAAAAAGGATGAAGCATGGAAGTCCTTATAGGATAAATGTAAAAAATTGTCTCATGAATGGAAATGATGATAAAAATATATGATTTCAGAGTGTGAAGAAATTATATAAGTTTCATGATTGAGAGATTTGCCAATTTTTGAAAGTTTAAAATCACTTGAAAAGTAAGTTTCCATAGTACAATTTTAACTAAATGACAATACAAATGACACGGTCGATGAGAATACAAAATGACAGTATGGATATGCAATGATTATATACAGAAGTGTTCTAGGTGATGCAAGTCCATGGATTCACCGAACTCCTCACCTTCTAAGGTCTACAGACGATAAATAATATTCTTAAAATTTTCATTTTCTTAATAGGTACCTAGTACTTTAGGTTTAAAATTAAAACCTATGCCTACTATTCTATCCATCTGAAGGTCTAATCTTAGTGCAAGATCACCTATTTGAATGGTACATTCGTAAACCTCTTTATTATGTTCTTGAAAAATAAAGTGTGTATGAACTTGATGATGTTTTTTATGATTTTTTTTCTACATAGGGAAGTATGGTCATGTTGGACATATTTTGTAAAGGTTTCGTGTCTTGTAGAAATAGAAACTTTCATTCTTGGCACATTTGTGTCTAGACCAAGGTTGGGAACCGGAGAATCCATAGAGGTGTCTTTAGTGGAGATCATTTCACACTTAACATCATCTTCTTCCTCTGATACTTCTACTATACATGTCTATGAGATCATCAGTAAGAAGAGAGGCTAGACCAAGGAAATTTCCAACTCCTTGCAGTTCAAAGGGGAGAGTGATTTGTGAATCACTCTCTAAGATTTTTTACAATTTATCTCAAAGTTTTTGTGGATACAAATTCTACAGATGCAATCTTATTTGTATTTTTTTCACCACTTCAATCATTTTTGACTTATCAACCTCAACTTTTGGAACCTGCTTAGTAGTTACAAATGATTCTTGTTATCCAATTTAGCACCCCTACAAATTATACAACTAGACAAACCTGAACTCAGGAAATTTAATGGAGACTCAATGAAGAAGTCATCAAAGATGTTGTCGATCAGCAACAGGAAAATATAGTTGGGAAGCTGTAAGAAAATGCATCTGGGAAGCTACAAAAAGATGTAGTTGGGTAGCTACATGAATATGCAGTTGATATGTTGTAGTAAAATTCAGATGGGTGACTCCAAGAAGATGTAGTCGTGAGGTTGTAGGAAGATGCATTCAGGTGGCTACAGGAACATACTGTCAGGCGGCTACAGGATGATCAATTTGGGTGACATGATGTGAGTTTTTACCAAGGTTCATGGATGTTATTGGCTGATAGTAAAATTTCCTGTTATTAGCTGATAGTCGGATCAAGCACAACAAAGGAGTTCGACGGGGTCACGGGTGATAGAGGTGTTGGTAGCATGTACGGATGTTATTGGTAGGCAACAGAAGGAATGTTACCAGCCGGTAGAAGGGTTTAGAATGTTATCGGATGATAAAAGGGTTTTTTATAGTGTAACCAATCATCAATAGCTTAGAATGCAGTCAGCCAACTCTAGAATTGATGTTGTCGACTACCAACATGAACACATCAACTATGGGCTGAACATCAAAGAAATTAGTACAAGGTAGCTCAATTACCAACATTAATGAGGTATGGTGACCTTGTATTTTCTACACATAAAGTACTCTCAAGAAATGGATTCATATGGTTTCCCATACCTCTTTTCAGATAATTAATGCAAGTTATTGGTTGGTGGAAGTAGAATTCTAGTTTCTCTCTATATAATGTAAATCAACCCATATTAAGGGGGGTGTTTTTAAAACATAGAGGAACTCTATCAAAATTGTTCCAGATTACTTTTATGAGTTTCAGGCCTCAGATTTCAACATTCTACAAGGGATTCTTTCCTTTTTCTACTTTGTAATGGATTATAAATCCTTTTAAGCAATAAAATTTATGTTTTTTGGATCTTTCTTACCTAGCTTTTGTTATATTGCATTCCTTTCTTTACTTTGCATTTGTATTTGTATTTTTCATACTTTATTCTTCTTGCAGGACTCAAATCTATTGTGCTCTATAACAATGGTGGTTTGAATGGTTTTTTAGACTGTGGCACTTTTGTCTGCCCCCTCTAACTTTTTTCCTTCCTATTTTCACTCACTTGAATATCTCCACACCTTGTTCTTGGTTTTATCACTTTCCTTAGTTTAGGATTTTAATTTTATGTATCTCCCTCTCTCCCCGATCCCTTGGAATTGCATGTTAGTGTTAGGTTGCAACATTTCCCTTTTTAGGAGTAGTTATAGCATTAGGAATAGGTAGAGGAATTCTTCCTTCTCCAAAGTCCTGTCTCAGTTTGAGTCCCACAACTTGGAGACATTCCAATGTTGTTTCAAGTCCCAAGTTAAACTGATTTGGGATGGGTGAAAATTTGAGCTCCAATAATTTTGGCATGCCCTGTGGGACCAAATATTTATCTTCATTATTTTTGAGCTTTGGTATGTGAGTTGGTGATTTCTATACTTTGGAGGCTTATTTCCACACATTTGGTGACTCCAATCTTCAAATCAAATAGTTCTAATAGTATTAATTCTTAGGTTCATGAGAATAATTTAGATAAGATCCAAAATAGTGGAAGAAGGATCTTTTTAATATCTATAATTATCAACAAGGAGTGGAAGAAAGGGCGGAACATTTTAGAGGTCACCTTCACCACTGAATAGGACTATTTCCAAACCACCTCTTAGTAGACCCTTCTTGTTATCTACTAGAATTTTGAGACCTATTAGAATGGAACAACCAACAAATCTACCATTTGTTAGCTTTACTAGTAGCATCCCTCTTGCTATCAATACACGACATGACATTCTAGGAGAAACTCTGAAAAGTATCCCTTTCTTTACTAAGGAGAACCATACTACTCCAATTAACCATATTCAAGATATAGCCAATGTGTGTGCAGTTCATTAAATTATTGAACAGGATGTATCTGTAAAGTTGTTAGCTTCTTCATTCAAGGGAAAATCTTTACAATGGTTTAGGAGTTTAGCAGTAGGATAAATTACTAACTAGAATGAGCTAGGGATATCCCTTTGTAACTAATTCAGGGAAAATTCATATAACCTTTCCCTGTTAGAGTAGCTGACAACCATAAAAAGGGCTCTCAAATAGCTCATGGAATATTTTAAGTTCAGATTTCAAAAGACGTGGTAAAGAATTCCTGCCCTCGTAAGACCAACTTCATAAGGTGGTTTTTTTTACTTTTTAAGAGAATTAAATTTAGATATTGTTGTCATGATTAATTCTATAGGGCTGCAACATTTCCTGATGCCTATGTAATAGTCATTAGGATTGAAAAAAATTTGATGCAATCTAGGAAACTATCTCCTAGACCACCCATGTCATTATGTTTGAATAGCCTCAATTTTCTCAGTCTTCTATTGCTCTTATTCCTCAATATAATCCCCAACCCACTACCTCTACATCTTATTCTCCTACACAAAAAAATATGATGAAGAATGAATTCCTTGTTTATGAATATGTCCAAAAAATTTATATCCTAGGAGAAACATCAAGCCCAATCTTATAGGAATTATTCTAATCAGAGGAAATATTTAAATCAAGTATTTAACCAAGGATATCATCCATATAGAAACCAACATCCTAATCAAAGATATGAACAAAATCATAAGAATAATAGGTGGAAAGGTCGAAATGAACCTCTTCTATTATAAATAATTGCTCCTCCCTAGTCACTTTCTTCTACTAGCTTGTCAGGCATTGGTTTTGGTGTAGAATAATGTAATGCAAGAAAAAAATGGTGTTTCCCATGCAACTAGATCCATAATCAATATGGTTATGCATATGCATTACATACTTAGTCCCTAATGGTTAAAACTTCTTCCAACCAGTAAGAGACATTGCTAGAAGCACCCAATCCTAATGTGGAAGGAGATAAAGATGTTAATCAAGACATAAATCTCATGTTCTTTGGAGCTAATGATTTATGTGCAATAAATCAAGAATCAGGAAGCTTCAGTAGACCTTATACTAATGTTGCTAATAATACCAGGTCTAAGAAAAGAATTTTGGAATATCAGCCTTCAAATTTTTCTAATTAGAGAAATGTTGCAACAAGGAGGAGGAGGTTACCATAGATAAAAACAAAATGCCTGAGGCTCCTATCAAGGTAGTTTCCCCTCAACTGAAGATGCATATTTCAACCTTGTAGTAGCCAAGAAAGGTAAATCTTGTATCATAGTTACAAAAATCCATGGTCCTCCCTTTCAACATTGTCATGAAAATGAAGAGGAAAAATTTCAATATGATAATGTGGTATTCTTTGTCTATCCCATCATAAAGGGATCTCCTATTTAAAGCTCTCAAGTAGCTTCATATGGTTGATTCAGTAATTCAAAAGACACGTGTCATTTTCAACTTGAGCGTAGAAAAGGAAGAGCAAGCAAATAAATTTTTCAAGATCCCACCATTTTATATGTCATTAATTGTGGGAAAACACTTATTTCATAATTGCATGATAGATTTGGGGGCTAGTGCTTTTGTGATGCCAAAGAAAATTGCTAATATCATAGGTCTCAAAGATAGCCCTATTGCTGAAAGTGTCTTACAGCTTGATGTCTCAATCATTGGTGTCCTAAGAATAATTAAAGATCTTAAGTAAACCCTTCATGCCTTCCTAATCCTAACCATAATCCATGATATACCAATCATTTATTTTCCTCTCATGTTTTCCATTTTCTTGTCAAGGGAATTCCCTGCCAAAGTGGGTGGTTATTTGTCTTCAAATTGGACTCATATGCTTCTAAGTAATAGATACAGTACAAGATTTACTATAGATATGGCTCAAGAGTCACCATATTTAGTATTTTAATCCCACCCCTCTCTAATCTAATTACCTAATACAAGAAAAACATGAACAAGAGTTAGTTTCATAAGAATAGATTGTTCCTCCTTTAATTCATGATCTTGTATTAGATGAATGGGCATAAAAACGTTGTGAATTTGATCCATATGATACAAATTTAGAAACTAGACTTGGAGCTTATTTAATTCTTGAATAAGAATCTACTCTACCTACACTATACTAAATTAAGAAAAGAACAGTGCTTGTGGATTGTGGAAGATGTTATTTCATGGATCTAGAAGTAGAAATGGAGTTAGGGTGGGGTTGTGCTAATTTCTCCTTTGAATGAGAAATTTTTCTTCTCTCATAGATTATAGTTTGCATGTTCTAATAATGTGGTAGAATATGAGGCATTAGTGCATGGTTTGCTAATTTTGGAGAAGAGGAAGATCAAAGAAATGTACATTTTTGGGGACACGGAATTGGTTATTCACCAAGTTAGAGGGAAGTGTGCCACAAAGAATAAGCTTTTAAAAGATTATAAACACATATTTTGGGATCTTTTGGAGGGTTTTAATGCTCTCAACCTGCAGGTGGTGCTAAGGAATTTGAATAAAGAAGATGATTGGATGGAATCCCTTGGATCACAGTTCTCACCTGCTGAGGATTTTGTCAAAGAAATTGAGCATCACATCAAGGTAGTAGTTAGTCCATCTGTTCCAGACAATGAAACCAGCTAGAAAGTTTTTAATACTAATGAATAAACTATTCAATTCATCCAAAATGAAGCTAAATTCTCGTCAGAAATGCAATATCATTTTCATGATAGCTATGGTGATTAAATTATTCAATTGAATAAAACTAAATTTCCAAAGGGATTGGTCACCTTAGAGCATATTTTTAGTCTATATGATGAATTCAAAGGTGAAGAAAATAACATAACATCAAGGAAAGAAGACTTCCAGCCAATCTCTATTACACAAGGAAAAGAGCTTCTTGGAAAGTTATGTGATGAAAATGAGAAGCAAGATTTTATTTCCTTCTGTAAGAAATTTAGTGATGTGTTTTCATGGGATTATGATGATCTTAAGGAGTTTAATCCAAATTTTATGCAATATTTCATAGATCTTGATCCCAATGTTAAGCCAATTAGGAAAAAGCAAAGGCCATTCAACCCTAAGATAGAGCCTTATGAGAAAGGAGTTATCCAAAATCATCGAGGAAAAAATAATTTTTCCTATCAAATACTCTACATAGGTTGCCAATCTTGTCCCGGTTATAAATAAGAATGGGGACATCATACTTTGTGTTGATTTCTGATATTTTAACAAGAATTCCCTAAAGGACTACTACCCTCTACCTTCTATGGAGAAAATTTTACAAATTGTGGCAGGAACTAAGAGGTTTTCTATGTTTGATGGGTATTCAGGTTTTAATCAGATCAAGGTTAGGGAAGAGGATCAATTTAATACTCTAGCATTTACAATAAAGTGGGGTACATATACCTATCAGAAAATGCCTTTTGGTTTGTAGAATGCAGGTTCCACATTTTAGAGAGCAATTAAAATTACTTTCAAAGGGTATATTAACGAGTTCATCCTTGTGTATTTGGATGATATTACCATTTTCTCTTAGTATAGAAAGGATCATATCAGTCACCTGGAGAAGGTATTTGAGAGATGTAGGTAGTATGGGGTGTTGGTGTGTGTGACTGTCCAGTCATCATCCACATCACCTAGGTGAGTCATCTCACCTTGCGAGAGTCATAGGTCTTAAGAAGTCAAATGACAAGTGTCAGATTCTGTCATATAATCTAACATTATCATTTGCGTCAATGCGTCATAGGAGTTACATTCCTTATTTGGAATTGTAACTCCTCTTCTAGTGGCATCATATGCGTCAGTCAACGTCATATGCATCAGTGGTGTCATTGAGTTTCTTTCCATGTTTAGGCATGGGGGTTACACAGCACCCCTATTTGTACTTCCTATTTTTTTATCTATGAGCATGAGCAGACCCATTCTTTTTACTTGCAATCTTCTTTCCATTGTTTCAAATCTTGCATATTGTGTTGGCTTGACGTTACCATCGGAGTGCAACTTCATTGTGGTGCATCGCTTTTCGACATCAGTTCTCACGAATCCCTCTTTCATGGTATCAAAGTTGGTTTCGGTAAATGTGCACTCTTTGTTTCTTAGTTGTTTATTACTTCAGGTTTCTTCTCATTACCTCGTGTGCAAGTTTTTTTTTTATTATCATTTTAGAATTATTGCTCACCTCGTATTGAGGTTTCAGGAGTTGTAAGTTAAGGTATTTGGTTGGTTTGCTTATCAACTAAGTTCGTATTTAGATATTTCTAGATCTTTGTGGCTGTCATTTATGGGTTGTTTGTGTGTTTCTTACTGGTTGTGTTCAAATTCAGCTGCAGGGTAAAAGAAGAGCTCATTTTTTGGTGTGGACCTGTGATTACTGGTTGGGATCTTTGTTTTTTCTTCACCGATGTATACTCAGACTATTACGAGATTTTTCCTCATCATTGTGGTTCCTTACTGTCTCGAAGTTACCTCTACCTGGTCTCAAAATGTTTTTGAGAGCCTACTAGAAACCCCTCACATTTTTTTGCAAAATACTCACGTTTTTGCCTGGTCTCTCACATTTTTTGCAAAACCTCTCAGTTTTTTCCTGGTCTCTCATGTTTTTCTTTTGTTCTGAGCATTTTCAACTATTCCAGATGTTTTTTTGGGCCTTTCTGAGTGTTTTCTCCCTTCCAGGCATTTTTTTGCCTATCCTCAGGGGTTTTTCTCCCCTGGCTATGTTTTCTCCTTTGTTCCAGGTGTTTAAACCTGTTCCAGGTGTTTTTCTATCCCCTGGCTGAATTTTCAACTGTTCCAGGCATTTTGAACTGTCCTAAGGCGTTTTTCACTCCTTTCCTACATTTTTTTCTTGTTGTTCTGGCATTTTTGGACTGTTAAGGTGTTTTTTCCTTCAGCTGGCATTTTTTGGTTGTTCTGGTGTTTTCTTATAGTGGACAGTCACTACCTTATCTATTTTTACCTGCCTTTCATCCCCACATGGCCTTCTTGTCCAATGTCAGGTAATATCTCTCTAAAAATACGTTTTTTAATTCACTTTTCTTTAAAAAAACGTGTTTGCATTCTTTATATCTTATCACTCTTCTAAAAAACGTGTTGTTTCATTAATTTTAAAAGGTATAAGGTAAAAAACATTACATTTTATTGGCAT
Organism: Taxus chinensis; assembly: GCA_019776745.2. Taxonomy (NCBI): domain Eukaryota; kingdom Viridiplantae; phylum Streptophyta; class Pinopsida; order Cupressales; family Taxaceae; genus Taxus; species Taxus chinensis. The sequence continues at coordinate 438,812,924 of CM034156.1, forward strand.
TGTAAGTTTTTTGGCTTGTTTTATTAACCTTCCGTCGAGTGCCGAAGACGAAGGGTGAGGTTCGGGATTGGCAGGTGGCTAATCCCCCCTCACAATACAAACAAACCCTATCTCAAATTCTATGCCATTTCCAATGGGCATACATACGACACCTTTTTCATGCATTTAGGGCACTTTTTTAATCCGTTTGCAAGCTTATTGGCTTTTTTCTCATCAGTTACGGGAATTGGTTTTTGCTATAACTTTTGACTCATTTCTCGGTTTTGAGCACTTCTTTAGTCAAAGTTACATGTTTTTTTGCACTCTAGATGATGGGATCATTAGTTTTGTAAACACACTAATTTTATAAAGTGTCGCATTCTGGGGGGTGTCTTTGTATTGCTTAATTCAGCTCATTTTTTCTTGAGCTTTGTTCTATTCCTTTTTTGTGAACTTGTGAGTTCGTCCGCCACAGTCTTACGATAAAGGGATTCTTTCGTGCGACCTGAGACGTTGTTTCTCAAAAATATATTTCTTCCCCCTCTTGCTTCTCTCTTTCTGTGCTTGCTTGCAGTGTCGATCTGTTGTGCCCTACGAACCTTGATTGTTATCTCCACCATTGCACGTTATTATGCTAATTGCAAGGTGAGTGACAAACTGGTTCTCGGAACACAGTCACATCTGGTTGTAATCAACACACTGAATTATAAAGTGCCAAACTCAGGGGGGTGTAATTTTGTTATGGGGAGTTGTTATTGTCCTCGGTGTTGTATTACATGCAGATGCATTATCGGCCGAGTCTGATGTCTTGCATTTTTGCATCTTGCACTTTTTGATTCCACATCATGGAGGGTGCTCTTTCCAAATTTGAGCTTCATAGGATCGCCTTACAGCCTCCGCCAATTCTTACTGGGAGAGAGAACTATTCAGTTTGGCATGCTTCTATGGAACATTACTTCGCCTACAAGGGTCTTTCTCACTTCTTGGTTGGGCTTGTTCCTGCACCCACTGTTCATCGTCATCTTAATTATTTTCTCAACAATTACGACCGTGTCTTTGGTCACATGATGATGCATGTCTCTACATCTCAATGGGTTCACGTGGAAGACTCAGATCCACCCCACCATGTCTGGAGCATTCTTCAGTCCCTCTATGGACACCCTTCACATACTGTCGCAGTTGTTGTTGTAGTTGATTCAATTATCTCCTCTATTTTTTCGTGTGATGACAGTTCCACTGACATAGACTCATTTGGTTCTACTTTTGATGATGAGGATTGTGTACCCAGTTTTGATGATGAGAGTACTACAAAGGAATCTTCTCCTCCTTCTCTCACTATTCCAGAGAGTTTTGACACATCCCACATCTCATCATATATTGAGCAGTCTGTTGTACAATATCATACAGTCATCACACCCACCTCTTTTCCACCTTCAGTGTTTGAGGCCCATTTCACTCCTCAACCTTCCTTGGATGACTCATACATATCTGACATCGCTCTTCTATTTTTTGAGCCCCCTCATTGGGATGAGTATCTGCCTAACCTTAGTTGTCTTTTTGCAGAGCACACTTGTGATGTACTACAGGTTCCTCATCCATCTATAGGTATTTCACAGGAGTTCATCATCTCTGTTGTTGGGAGTGCCCCTTATGGGACTCTTGCCACTTCCACTTTTCCGGAGACCTTCATTGATCCACCCTTGCTTGTGGATCCCTTTTCTATTGTGGGGGATGTTTTTTTACTTTCACATCAGTTAGACATCCTTTCTACAAGTGTTCACCCTCCATACTCTGACAGTTCTACACTTGTGACAATACCCTCGGCTCCTTTGCACTCACTTGCTAGACCTATGTCACACTTTCCTTCATGCTACTACCTTCAGTTTCCTTCGTGGAGTGGGCAGATTTCCAACACATATTTTTTATCCTTCCTAAGGGCAGACACATAGTATGGTGAAAATGGCTCTTCTTCTGTCCAGAGGTAGAGGATCTCATCATCGACATACAATATGTTCAGACAGCTGATCAGGTTGCAGACATTTTCACCAAGCCCTTCACTGAGGTGAAGTTTCTTCACTTGTGGTCTCTTCTTGGGGTGAGGTCTGCTGTAGCCGCCCATCTTCTTCAGGCTATATAGTCCTCCTTCTTCTCCTCTTCTTTTTTCTAGAAAGATGTTGTTTGTACATGGGCACCTTATCAGGCCTTTAGTTTCTGGGGCCTATTGACACATCTTTCTTAGTTTTTTAGGGGAGTCTTCTTTTTCTGTTCTGTCTTACCTTGACCTCTTCCTTGGCTTCGATGAAGGGGGGGTGTTGGTGTGTGTGACTATCCAGTCATCATCCACATCACCTAGGTGAGTCATCTCGCCTTGCGAGAGTCATAGGTCTTAGGAAGTCAAATGACAAGTGTCAGATTATGTCATAGAATCTGACATTGTCATTTACGTCAATGCATCATAGGAGTTACATTCCTTATTTGGAATTGTAACTCCTCTTCTAGTGGCATCATATGTGTCATTCAACGTCATATGTGCCAGTGGCATCATTGAGTTTATTTCCATGTTTAGGCATGGGGGTTACACAGAACCCCTATTTGTACTTCCTATTTTTCGATCTATGAGCATGAGCAGACCCATTCTTTTTACTTGCAATCTTCTTTCCATTGTTTCAAATCTTGCGTATTGCATTGGCTTGACGTTACCATCGGAGTGCAACTTCGTTGTGGTGCATCACTTTTCGACATCTATTCTCTCGAATCCCTCTTTCATGGGGTATCTCTTAACCCCAAGAATGTAATTTTTTTCCTAGGGGTAAGATTTTGGGGAATATTGTTTCCAAGGATGGCATTTTCATTGATCTAGAAAGAATTTCAGCCATCCTCTATCTCTCTCTTTTCCAACTCATAAAAAATACTTGCAATCATTTCTTGGTAAGATTAATTTTGTCAAGATATTTATTCCTTATTTTGTAGGATTATTCAATCCCATCACCTTTATGTTGATGAAGGAATTAGTTTTTGATTGGATAGTAGAAGGGAAAGAAATATTTTCTAAGATCAAAAAGGAAATTTCTTAAGCTCCTACACTTTTCAATCCTAACTATGGTAAGGATTGTATCTTGTATGCCTATGGAGCTGAATCTAACATTGTTGTTATTTTAACTCAGTAAAATTATCAAGGAATGGAGCATTCAATGTCCTTCTTCAAGAAAACACTGAAGGATTATGAATTGATATATAGTCACATTAAAAAACATGTATTTTCCATCATGAGGGCTCTAAAAAAAATTGAAAGTATGTTATCAACTAATCATATCAAAGTTTTGGTCTCCCATTCTAGTGTGAGATATTTTACTATGGGGGCATACATCAATGAGAAGAGTGTTTGATGGGTCACTAAAATAATGGATAATGATGTCACTATCAAGGCCACAAAACTAGTAAGAAGGAGAGAACATTGTGAGTAGCTAGCTTTGGATGCTTAAGATGATCAAGGAACATCCTTCATGCATCAAGAACTTATAGATGATGCTGAAATTCAACAGGATGAAGAAGATGTTATTAATATCCACAACTAGATTAGTGACATTATTACCTTTTTATCTACTGGTGCATACCCTCTTTTTCTAAGCAAGACAAAAAGGATGCATATAAGGTTGCATTCCTTTCCCTATGCACTAATTAATGGGATCTTGTTCAAGAGAAACATTGAAGGAGTTTTGCTTAGGTACATTGAGGGAGAACAAGTAGAGAAGGTTTTAGCATAATTTAATGATGGCTTATCTGGTGGTCATTTCTCAGCCAAAGCCACTATAATGAAGATTCTTAAGGCGGGTTATTTTTGGCCCACACTATTTTTTGATGCTCACAAATGGGTCAGAAAATGTAGATAATTTTCTTTCTTCACTTGTAAGAAGAGGATGGCTTCCCTCCCACTTCATCCAATTTAAGAATATCAGACATTTTCCCAATGGGTTCTTGATTTTATCGGTATTATCAATCCTCTATCAAGTGTTAGTCACAAATGGGTTTTAACAGCCACAGATTACTTTACTAGGTGGACGGAGGTTGTGACATTGAAGGAAGCAACTGAATTAGTTATCTTTGACTTCTTTGAGGACATTTTGACAAGGTTTGGCATTCCCCAAACTATTATATCTGATAATGCAAAATCTTTCCTAGGAACTAAGATTTCTGATTGGGCTCTTCGACTTGGGATTTATCTTAAGAATTCTTTGAATTACTACCCCCAAGGTAATGGATTGGCAGAGTCTACTAACAAGAACCTGATTAGGTTCATGAAGAGAATAATGGATGTCAACCAAAGACAGTGTCATACTAAGGTGAGGAATGCTCTTTGGGCTAATAAGATCACAATGAAGAAGGAAATTGGCACTTCCCCTTACAAGCTTGTTTATGGAAAAGAATCTAGGTTTCCTCTACCACTTGAATTGCCTTCACTTGAATTATCCCAATAGTTGGAATTTGAAGGGGCATATCAAAGAGATATCACAACGACATAATTGTTTGAGCTTGAAGAGTTGAGTAATTCTACCATGATCAACCTAGAATAACACCAAAAATTAACCAAACAATGGTTTGATAAAAAGTTCAGGTTCCATATGTTCAAGGTTGGTGATTTGGTCTTGAAATGGGATACTGACATGGCCAAATTGGGTAGACACTCCAAGTTTGATGTAATTTGAAGTGTTCCATACATCATTAGTGCTTGCAAAGAGGCTAACTCTTTTAATTTGTCTGACATTGATGGAGGTGTACTATGAATCCCATTCAATGGAATATATCTTAAGCATGCCCATTAAGTGTCTTGTTGCATCATTAACATATTAGACTAGTTTTAAATTCCTCTAATTGTGTGTAGCACATTGTTCTATTGGTACTGTAGGTCTACTATTTGTACAAGTGCTTGTGCACACTCTGCATGTTCCACTTAGAACATGTGTGATTTTTATGTTTATGCATAGTTTTTTGCCTTTTGTTGTTTTTGCACAATTCATTTTAGGAAGTAGTGTTCATGGTGGAATAATATAATTGAAACATCTTCTAATACTTATTCATAGTTCCACATATCAAATTTGAAATGATTTTCTACTCTCATAAAACTCAATTTAGAAAATTCTTATAATGAGAATGGTCAATTTTGCAGCTCCACGTCAGCTCTAGGTTCAGTAAGTACTTCATGAATATTTAAGGGTGATTTCTTTAAGTTCTAATCAGTTTTTGTGTTCTCATAATGACTCCATGCCCAATGGATACTTCAAGGCCACTAGTATTTTCAATCTAGTAGGCAGATTAGCCCATGAGTGGCCAAACTATTATCCAATTTTGCACCCCTACAAATTGGAAAACTTGACAAACCTGAACTCAGGAAATTTAATGGAGCCTCAATGAAAAATTCAGCAAAGATGCAGCTACCTAGGTGTAGGAAAATGTAGTCAGGAACCTGCAAGAATATGTAGTCAGGTGGCTACAAGAGGATGCATTTGGGCGACTGCAGGAAGATACAGTCGGGTAGCTGTAGGAAAATGCATCTGAGAGGCTGCATGATTGTTGAGTCAGGTGACATAACATGAGGCATTGGCAGGGATCCTAGATGCTATTGGCTGACATCAAAATGGCCTACACTTGGTAGTAGGGTTTGGAAACAATGGGTCATAAGACAAAAGGATGTAGTTGAGTGGTTGTAGGTTTAGTACGATATAACCGATCATAAATAGGTTAGAATGTAATCGGCTCACTCCATAATTGATGTTTTTGACCACCAAAAGGAACACATCAACTATGGGCTGAACATTAAAAAAATCAATACAAGGTAGCTCAACGACCAACATTAATGAGGTATGGTGCACATGTCTTCTCTACAAGAAAAGTACCCTCAGGAAATGGATTAGTATAGCTTCCCATACCAGTTTTCAGATAATTAAAGTAATTTATCAGTTGGTGGGAGTAGAATTCAAGTTTCACTCTATATATAATTTAAAACCCCCCAATTTTTAGGGTGGGATGTTATGAAAATGTAGAGGAACTCTGTCAAAAAATTTCTAGAATACTTTTGTGAGTTACAGACCTCAAATTTGAGCATTCTACAAGGGATTATTTCCTTGTTTCTACTTTGTAATGGATTATGCATCATTTTAAGCAATAAAATTCATTTTTTGTGGCTCTTTCTACCCTAGTTTGTGTTATATCACATTCCTTTCCCTCCATTGCATTTTTAGTTGTATTGTGCATACTTTATTCTTCTTGCATGACTCAAATATGTTGCGCTCCATGACAATGGTGATTTGAATTTTGTTTTGTACTATGGCACTTCTATATTCCCTCTCTAACTTCATTTTCTTTCTATTTTCACTCACTTGAATATCTCCACCCCTTGTTCTTTTTTTTATCACTTCCCTTAGTTGAGGATTTTAATTTTATGCATCTCCCTGATCCCTTAGAATTCTAGGTTAGTGTTAGGTAGTTTTATTTCCATTTCTATCAGTAGTTATAGCATTAGGAATAAGTAGAGGAAGATGGAATTCTCCAGAGGTTTATCTCATTTTGAGTCCTACAACTTAGAGATAGTCCCATGTTGTCTCAAGCCCTAGGTCAAACTGATTTGGGAAGGGTGCAAATTTTATCTCCGACAATTCGTTTCGAGGAATCAGTTTGTTTAATTGATTCGTAAGGAGTTAATATTCACAATGAACTCTAGGATTCTTCTTGATATCATCTAAATGTATATCGAAGAGATTAGGATCCCTTTGAGCATTGAATACCTTCCCCAAATGGAGGAATCTAACCTCTTGGAACAAAGTGGAAGGAATGGCCTTCATCATGTGAATCCATGGTATTCCCAAGAGAATGTTGTCATTTTTTTCCTTATCTATGCTGTGAAATTCAATTAAAATGGTTTTAAGTCTAAGGGAAACTATAAGGAATGTGGTTCTAATTGAGGTATCTTTAAGACTATCATATCCTCGTAATGTGTTTCTAGTAGAGGAGAAATTAGTATCCTCATATCCCAACTTTTGAAAGAAATAAAAGGGGACTACATCCACAATAGCCCCATCATCAATCATGGATCTCTTAATATAATTATTATAAATCCACACTTGCATGTATAATTCAGGATCTCCTCTTCGTGTTATTTTGACGTCAGAGGGAATCTTGCTTACATCAAACACAAACCTAGTATCCTTATCGTAATTTCCCAAAGGATGTATATCAAAGTCAATATGATTGATTTGAGACTCGAGTGGACAAGTAACATGGATTAGATGACCAATACCTAATGCATCTAATAAAGTAGAATGATGCATTGGTTAATTCTTCAACAAATCTAAATATGAAATGTGAGAAAAGGTCTTTTTAAATCTGAAATCAAATCATAATCTCCTACAAGTTGTAGGACTATGGGAGTGTCATTATATAAGAGGAAATGAGATGGAAGAGGTTCTGGAGTGTACTCCCTTATCTGAATCATTGTGTTGATTTATGGCTTGATTTCTAACTCGAATAGTCCCAAAATATTTGTCTTGTTACTTGGGTCTAGGTTAGGGGAAACTTGATAATTGTCAAAGTTTAGGCTTCATGGTCAATGTTCCCAATAGGAATACCATTGTTTATATTTTGAGGACCTACTTTTTCATCTTCATAATGTTTAGGGAATGGGTCCTGATAGATTCCTAGGTTTGCATTTTGAGGTGTAATGGGTCATGTATAATTAGGTTGTAAAGATCCTTCAAGATTTGTTAGAAACATATCCACAAATACTTTTCATTGATTTTTTGGGATTCTCTGAATGATCTTATTATAATCTCTACAAGATAATTCATCGTGACCAACAACACAGTGAAAACCATAATACAAATTGGGATTATCATCCCTCAAACTTTGATTCAGGTTTTCTTGTTGGTTATAACCTCAATTGTTGTTTTTTAACTGACTGTTGTAACTATAATATTTTTCCCCTTGGCCAGGATTTTTATATTGGTTTTTTCCTTGTGCTTTAGCCCGTATATTAGGGGGATGGTTGAAATCAACTACATTGATAGAGGGAATAAAATTAGGACCTCTTTGGTTCCCCATTTTGTTGTTCTTGTAGTTAGTATTACCATTATTTGTAAAACCATGATTCTTTTCTTGGTCGGTAACACCATCCATAGTAACACCACGATTGTGATTTAAAACCTTGGACCCTTAGTTATTAGTTCTTTTTTATAGTTTACATTGTTTTTCTTAGGAGGTACTAATTTTCCATTATGTCTGTATATTTTATGTTCGTTGTCAATAGCGGTTTATTCAATTCAAAGCACAACTTCCAATACTTCCTCGTAATTATGGAAAGGAAACTTCTATACTTCCTCCTTGGTTTCTCAGTTGAGAGAGTGGAGGAAGAGGTCGTATAGTTCCATTTGGTTCATGTTAGGTGAACTTGTGGAGGATTAAAGAACATGGTGCCATCTTTAAATGAAATGAGTGGAAAATTCATTTTTTTCTTGTTTTATATGGAAAAAATATTTGATTCCTGTTTACAACAACTTGTTCATGTCAAAGGCTTTGATGAATTTGGAAAAAAATTAAAGGAATGTATGGAAGCCTCTCAAATTAGACAGGACCAATCCAAAGTGATTCCTTTGAGGGTATTTGGAAAAAAAAATTTATGGTCTTTGGAAATATTTTAGCCACTACTTCATCCCAAGGAAGAAATTCCCTGATGAAACTAGTGTAGGCCTTGATGTGATAATTTAGATCTCATTCTCCTTTATAATTAGGAAGATCAGGAAATGGGTATGGAAGTATGATACCATATATGGTGAAATCAAGGTTTTCCTTTAAGTTTTCAAAGTAAGTGCCCATCCCATAAGATTCCACCATTGAAGATACTTGATGAGGGGAACAAGGAGAATTTAGATAAGCTATGTTATAACTATTAATTTTGGCGTAAAAGTTCCGTTGGAATGGTGTGAATGGACCAGGGACCTTATAAATATCCATTTGTGGGTATTTTGAGTACATATGTAGTTAAGAAGGAATATCATTAGAAAATACATTCATGGGTGTCTAGTTATAAAACCTGCATAATTGGGAGTGGTGTATGGGAAATAAATTCCAACCAATCCTTGCATGGGGTAAGCATGAAATGGATGAGGACCCATCCCCACTGTGTCAAATCATGTGAGAAGATTACATGGGTTTTATTGAACTTGATAACATTATTGCACAGGGTATTGAATTGGTTGTGTTACCATATATGTTTTTCCCCATTATACAAGTTGGTTATGGTGTATGTGCACTTTCTCACTCTCTAATCTTCCCTACTAAGGTATAAATGGAATCATATGGTGAGGATTAAGCCCCTTATCTGGTTGCATGTTTTTTGGGGTTTGGTTGAGGGGATATGTGATACCCTATTAGAAATTGTTTGGAATTGGTATTCTAAGTTTCCTTGAGAGCTGGAGTTTTCAGGTTTATAGCCACTACATTATTGTTGAACATATCAAATGTATGATTCTTCATTCTTTCCAAATACTCATCTATTGTGAAAAGTGGATAAGTGATTTGCGTAAAAATTTCATCATGTGTCGATTACATCCTAATGTGGGGTCTTAACAAGACCCTAGTACGAGAGCCATTTTTACCTATAAACTTCATATTGTTTGAATTGGATTGACCGTATTATAGTTTTAAGAGTTGGTTGACCTCCTCTATTCTTACATGACTAGTAGGATTTGAGATATATCTAGGGGATACTTGCACATTATTAGAATTGTGATCCCATCTTAGAAGGGAAGGGTATCATTGTAGTTGAACATTGGAATAATATCTATGAAATCCAAATAGCCCATCAAGCTCTAAACTAGACATATTTGTGGAGGTATAAAATACCCAGTGAATAGTGGAAGATGGGAAAAGGTGGAACAATGGAAATGATATAAAATGCAAATGAGAAGGAACTAGTCCTTTATGTCAGGTTCACCAGAATTTGTACACCAAAAAAATGACAAGTAATTCTCAATGTACTCAATTTCCTAAGGTCATGTCGAGATTGTGGAAATGTGTAGATTTGAACAATTATTTCCCTGAAGCTAAATGAAATTCAAGGAATAAAAACTAGTAGTGTGAATTCCTAATAGTTGAATTGGACAAAGGGGTAAATAGTGGCTATGAACAGGTAGCGTGAATTCCCGATGGCTAGATTCATTGTTTTGATTTAAGTTCTTAAACTACTTTAAACATAACATTAAACTATCTATTATATTTGTTTGTATTCTAACAAGATTTTAATAGAAATGAAATTGAAAGAAACTAATTAAAACAACTATTGATTTTTCATTTTTCAAGATTAATAAAATAAATAAACAAAAAAACTTCTACAAACACAGACACAAAGAAATAATTAAAACTAAACAATTACTTCTAATTAAAATAAATCTAAAATAAGGAGTAGTTGGATGTGGCTATTGCTTTGTTGCAGGGGTTGTCTAATAAATATATTCTTAAAGAATGTATTTAAATTTTATTAATCTAAATAAAATGAAATAAATATTCTTCTCGAAAAGATTTTGCCTCAAGTTTTCTAAAAAGGGAAAATCTTCTCAGAAGCAATTTCCTTTTTACCACAAAAACTTTCCCCAGAAAAATAATTTTGGATTTACTGAAAGAAATGAGTAGTAAAATAGGGAAAATGATTGCTTCACTTATTCCTCTAATTAAATTCCTAAGAATATCCACAAGGATAAGCCAAGAAGAAATTATGAAGGGAAGATATAAGAAATATTTTGAAAGTAATACTAGAAATAAAACAAATGCATTTTGGAAATGATGGAATCTTCCACTTATTTTAATTATAAACAAATGGCTTCTTCTTATTAACAAAAAATAAAAATTATTCAAAGCTTCAAATAATTTAATTAAAACTTCAACCTGGTTACTAATGTTTGGTGGTAGCTTCCCAAAGGTGAGATGTGTGTGTTGTCTCCTGAGATTTGTATCCTCTTCCAAAGAAAAAATCCAATTGATCTTGGGATGCGCAGATGTTGGATGGAAACAAATGAAAGTAAAAAATTGGTTGTGGTTGGCTTGGTGCAAGAAATTACTACAAGATTATGGCAAGAAAGAATAGAGTAATGAGCTAGTTATCTATGTAGTTCCTCTCAAAAATTCAACAGCATAACTTTACCTCAAGAATGTAGAAAATCAAACACGTCATTCGAATGAAATCTTGGTTTTTATAAAACTTGGGGAAGAATGAGTCTAACAACACATGTCCATTAATAAATTACAACACATCAAAATAAGGGTTAGTCAAAATTATAAACATAGTAAAACAAGAAGATAATTCCAATATGAATCCAATGAGCATAAAATTAGGTGAAACGGTTGAGAAACGAGTGATAAAATCACTCCTGAAATCTAAACTTGCATTAAAAAATGTGTGTTTTAACTCTCATATTTAAGGTGATAGGACTGCCGGTATTGATAGAGTGGCGGTTTTTCAACCAACATTAAAAACAATTGTGTAACCATTGAGGTAGTTGCATAACCGTTTCTCAAAAACAAATCCAAAAACTAAAAAGTAGTCTTGCAAGTAAAATTTAGTTTTTGAGACAAAATATAAGGATGATTTGAGTCAAAGGAGGAATGAAAAGGGAAAAGGGAGGGATATGGATCTCAATCTCATCTTGGAAGAAGTTTTTATTATCATTAGAGACATCATATTTTTCTGTGTTGCACCATGTAATCTTTGGGTGCTTACAAACACCAATCCCCAATGATGAGCACCAACTCGGCTAGTTCATGAGCACAAAAGTATTGGAGACACCAATTCCAATGCCAAACACCAACTCACCTAAGTTCATAGGCACCAACCTACTAGAGACACCAATCCCCAAATTTTGATGCAGTAACTCCAAAATTACATAGATCCACATTTTTTAGTTTCCTCCTCAACCTAATGATGGAAATTCAATCATTCTTTTCATACACAAATATCATATCCTTTTTCCAACATGGATGATGGTATAATTAACGAAATCAGATAACTTTATACTCTTCATACACACATATCATATCCTTCTTCTAACATGGGTATTTGTCCATTTAATAAAATCCAATCACTTTATGCTCTACTCTACACTCTTGTTCATGTAATTGTTCTCTCTCTCTCTCTCTCTCTCTCTCTCTCCTTCTCTCTCTCTCTGTGGTTATTACTTCAGCAATATGTCATATTTAAATCTACTTGAGTTTTCTCTTCCTCTTCTTTAATATGTCACCATTACTTCATACTCAATGGAGCTCGTCCTTCTTTTTTTATTTGATGTTATTCCATAATGATAAGTCTACTTGGGGCTTATAAAAAATTATTCATTTGTTTCTCCACTCTTCTCCTTTCAGTAGATCTCTCTTTCTTATTTTCACAAGCACCCCTCAAATGATGAGTCTACAACTCCTTTTATAGCTTTTCACATTCTTATCATTGACATACAAACAAGATGAATTTTAATCATAGTTATAAAAATAAGATCAATGCCAAGATACATGATTTAACCAATAAACTCGGGTCAGTGTGACAACTGAACATATGGAACATTTTAGTGCTAAAAATTGAGAAAATTGGCTAGCAACAAAAATATCACAAATATGTTTCTAAATCCTTGGAAATTCATCCAAACATGGCCATAAAATTTATCTAGAAAACTCATAAATACATTAAAATGGTCAACCCAATCTACGGGTCCCAAACCAAGAATAACCACATACTTTGGACAATCTCTAAAGCATTCAATTCAGACTCCAAAGAAAATAAAAAAGACTTCAGATTAGTTTTGAGGTGATCAAACATACTTCGAAGGATTTATTACAACAATAGACTAAAAATTATGGTCCCATACCAAGACAAACCACAAACTTTAGACAAAATCTAAAGCATTCAAATAGACTTTAGACATACTCTAAATCATTTTGTATGAGAATCTGAAGTGACTGTATGAGACTCTTTCAACACTTTTATCTATCAGTTAACTTATATAACATCCTTTGACATCAATGACTCCAATCAATTTGATATGTCCTTCATCTTCCTTTGACATTAATAATAATTATTCCAACATATGGGTGCAACATACATAGAGGGTTGATATGATAAGGGTCCATACTACATATAAAGTACAAATGGGTAGGTGGAGTTGATAAAAGTAAATAAGTGGGTGAGGATTAGTAAATGAGTGATGAGATGTCTTTTATTAGCTTTATTTTTCAATTCTTATATGTTTTGTGGGAGCATTTAATTTGTAGAAATTATTATGTTATTGTATTTTTAGCTTAAAAGACCTTATACACAAACTTTTGTTTTCTAGTGTCTAGAACTACTTCATTTTCATTAAAAAAGAACTAGGTAGGCATGGTTGGTCCTCTATCAATTGATAACATAATTATATAGGGCATGTCATGGGTTAGGTGAGGGGTATAGATATTTCCTTTTCATTAGGAATGTTATCACACTCATTTTGATAATCATAATAATAATCATGTCTATCGATTATTTCATCATAAACATAGGTATTATCATTAATCATATAAGCGTTCTCATTAGTATTTCTATAATCATAAGGAAAGTCTACAACATGAGAATATAAAGGGGCTTTCGATAGTAGATAAATATAAAATGGTGTATCCCCACATGGGAGAAGAGTGTATCCCCGCATGAGGGAAGAGTGTTTTGGGGCGTTGAGAGATGGGAGTTTCTATAAAAGACATGTCATTTAGTCTCTAGAATCATGGATCCATACCAAAGAAATTAATTTTATTAAGGGCTAGGAGAGCCAGAAAAAAGATTATATCAATAATGAAAAGTATGAGAGGACAAACCCTAAAAGATTAAAAAGCATTATGTCGATAAAATAGTTCACCGAATTATTCAACCCTAATTTAAATTTAATATGGTGAATATAATTCTAATTAGGATTGGAATATATAAAGGATGTATTATTATGATATTTAAATTGATACTCACATGTGTGTGTGGGTGTGTGTGTGTGTGTGTGTGGGTGTGTGTGTGTGTAGTAAATTATTAATACATTTGATTAATCAAGATACATGCTAAATTTAGTAAAATAATTAGAGGATACTGAACTTAGTGTTTGAAAAGATTTTCATGCTTCCTATTTCAAATTAGTGAAAACCAAATGAAAAATCAAGAAACCTTAAAATATTAGAGGGTTTAAGTTACCTCCTGATGTGGATGACGACGAAGATGATATGGGTGAAAAGAAAGGTTTCATCCGCTACAAACTTCAATGACCTAGAAACAAATAGAACTAAGAGACAAAAAATATTAACAAAGATGGAGATTTGACCAACGAAGTTGGTCCCAAGAAGTAATAACTTCATTGGATGGATGTCAACCCTCTTTTGATAACAAGGTTTGATAAATGATAATGGATATGGAGATAACAATCTAAGATAGGTATTTGATATAAGATAAAGATGTTGAAATAAGATCTGGAAATTATAAAATGTTTATAAACAAGGTGAACCTAAGTGGTTTGATGATGACTTGGGTCCAACTGGTACAATCAACAATGATCAGTACAAAACTAATCACATATATGCAGAGAAAGAGCTGAAATATGATACATAGATGCTACATTTGATCTCAAGGTGGGGATGGGGAAATGTAAAGGAAAACTGATTTGGTGAGGATGGGAGTTGGGTCGACAGTGATTAGGTTAGGGCGATAGCTACTGGAGTAGGATATTGGAATGTGATAGAATAATAGGATGAAAATATGGATCTGGGGATGATCAAGGATGGTTGAAAGGTAAGTTAGGGTTGAGATGGAGCCTGCAAACCTATAAAACAAAAAACAAAAACACACACGATCAATATTTCCAAGTAATCCTCAATATGTTATAAGCTCCATGGACAACATGCAAGAGGATAGTAATAATGAAAAGATACAAAATATCTCTAAATTTTTAGCCTTAAAAAATGAGGGGTGAATGTGGTTATATAGGGTTGTGTGAAAGAATTAGTTAGCCATACAAAAATAAATAGAACTAACACCTAGTAGTCCTAAAACAAAGCTAAACCAAAATCTATGAACCATCATGATTAGAGCTTAAAAAAGACTAATCTACCAACATCTTTGCATTAGAACATGAATAAGCATTCAAAATAACATGCTAATCCATTAATCTCTATCTCTATTGAATGTTAATCAAATGAAATGAACCTATTTAAATCCTTAGCAATCAAAGGGTTGATTGTATGTTTGAATCCCAAGGTTTTTAAGAATGTAGTCTTGTCAATCCATGGTTACAAGATCATTTGACATATCTCCATATGACTTCAAAACTTGGATGGATGAATGCAAGAAATGAAGATAGCTAGCTCCTCCAATGAAGAATGCTCTAAGATGATAAAATGGCTATAGCTTAAGCTCTATGCTCATTTATGTGTAAGAAGAAAGATAGGAGGAGGGATCTTTATATAGCCCAGTGGATAAAAGAATCTCTACATCTCTTTACATGTGGGATAATAGAGAGGTTGGGTTAGTTTTGGATAAGCATGGTTTAGAAGTGGTTGAGTTTACTTTATGAGAGTTTATTTCCTCCTCTAGTGACTCATGGGGATTGAGGGGGTTTATTAATTAACCAAAGTGATTAATTAATAGGGGTGCAAGCTTATATAAGCTTTTTAGAGGAATAGTTAATATGATTTATGTTATGAGAGGATTTTAATCAAATAAATGAAAATTTATTGATTAAATAGAAGAGAGAATTAATTAATCTAGATAGAAAGAGGTATTAATTAATTAGAATTAATTAATTAATCTAGATAGAAAGGGGAGATGATTAATGAAAGGTCATTAATTGGCGTCATTGTTGGATAGAAGAGTTAATTAACTAACATAATGTAATTAATTAACGACGATAGCAGAGAAAATGTGCCATATTGACGATATGTCATCAATTTGTGGGAAAGGGTATAATTAGCGTAATTTAAGTATTTAAATTTCTCGAGCTAAATTATAGGTGTCTACATTTACCCCTCTTTGGGGTGGCATAAATAACGCCAACTTTAAAAGATAGTAGACAGATAAAAGTTTGAAGGGGTAGAAGAAAAATTAGTAGAAGTGAGAGATGCCCCCTCTAGTGTTGATGGGGTGATGAAAGAAGGCGACAATCAAAAAAGGTGAGAGAAAGGGATAGAATAATGGATAGGGGAAGGATGCCCCGGGTGAATTAGAAGAATAATGTTAATAGGAGAATGATGTAGGAGAAATATGGAGAAGCAAAGAGAAGAAATAGCTTTCATCCCTTTCATTGGAAACAACTATTTTTTCATCATATAGCCAAAGATCTACGTCATCGATCCTTACAAAAAATATAAGCATACGAAAAAATTAGAATGATATGAAAAGTCATACTACGAACAATTATCCCTTTCTAAAAAACACCAACCCAATGCAACATACAAAAAATAATGAAATATGAGAAGGAAATAAGATCATTTAACAAGGAAACAAGTATAAACACACATATTCAAACCAACAATAGTCAAAATGGTTGTACAAAAGTTTTGTTATTAAGTTGAAGATCCCAAAATGTTTGTGATTGAAGACAAGGATGAAAAATGATGCCCCTAGAAAATATACATGCAAGGGGAAATGATGAAGGATGTCAGGTCCAATGATAAAGTGTTGTGTGCAATGAATCGGTATCATGCAACTGGATGTGCCCTAGAGTACCGACAAAGCAAGCAGGCTAGCTTTGTAAATGGATGTAAACTTGATGATCCATGAGTTGTTTGATCTATGAACATGTGAAAATTCCAGCAATATATGGAATGAATACCATGTGCAAGACACGATTTTTAGTCGTTATGATTTGTATACCTATTTTGTAAATTTTACAGTTTTTAGGATTTTTGAGAAACTTTGAAAAATTTTAGATTTTTGGTGGATTTTTTAATTTTTTAGATTTTTTACTGTTTGGATATAGAAGAAGGTAGAAGAATCGGAAATAGTCTCCTAGGATAAAATGCAATGCCCCAAGGATAAGAAAGAAGCAACATACAGTAAATAATACCCTGACACAATGGAAAATTAACAAAATAATTATTCAACAGAGTGTGCAAAAGGAGTGATATTGCCTAGGAGCAATAACCTTTTCCTAGTGAGAAGAATTGAGTACTAGGTGGAAATTAATGCCCAAGCACGATGAAAAATTAAGTAAAATAATTATTTACAGCGAGTAGAAGAAGAGTCAGAGTGATAAAGGTGGTCAAAGCAGACCTCTGGGCATCACAGTCAGTGAGAATGGCTTAATATACCCCATACGAGGGGGGGTAAATAATTACGATCAATTCATTCATTACCAACCATAGCCAAAAATTACTGTGAGACCCCTGATAATGATGAGGACAATGGTGAGAGCATGATCCCATAGGAGATGCGTTGATCAAGTTCGGGAGCATGACCGTCATGCAGATGATGGCCCCTTCGTGAGTAGCTTAATCTTGTCTATGTCATTTTATGCATTTAATGCTTTATTTAATATTTTAGACCTAGGAGAAGGGGCATGTGTGCACCTGCAGGGGCACAGACATCCTCAAGGGTGCATAGTCACCAAAAAAGTATGTGTGCGCATGCGCTTATGCCACAAAAGTGCTTACATGCACATGCACATGTCAAAAGCATTTGCACTTATGCACATGCAGAAAAACCTTAACGCACATGTAAAAAGTAATTGTGCATACGCGAAGGCATAAAAACCTATCACAAGTGCCCTAGACACATGCGCCCATACGTGTGCACCAAATAGGGCACACACACACCTTGCGTGCCTGTACAAAAATGGGCGCGCACATGCCCAAATGGGTGCATAGGTGCCAAAAAGGGAAGAAATTCTTGAAGATGAAGAACATATAGGAAGAAGTAGGAAAGTGACACATAGAAGAAAGTGAAAAGTAGCATAGGATATAAGAAAAATAGAAGAACATAGAAGAAATGTTAGTGCCTAACACCTGTTGTGTTTTGTAGAGACGGTTTCGAGCACTGCAGACTAGAGTGCGACATAGTTGCATTGTTGAGATAGAGGCAAGAGTGCCTTGGCGGGACCGTCATGACCTGAAGGTGTTGCTGGAGGTGGTTGGCTTAGGACATGTCATGTGGATGTCATCCATTACCTTGGACCATGGCTTGCTGACAGAATTGATAGATCAATGGGATAGTGAGAGTTAGTGTTTCCAACTCCCCATGCGAGAGATGACCATTACATTGGAGAAATTTTGGTGGATACTGTGCATCCCTCTTACTAGATCCCTGATTGATTACACTAGCGACTTTGGAGATTAGTGATGTCTTCTGCCAAGATGAGATACCTCATGAGGGTATGACAGTATCTTTACATCATTGCATATCAGATCGTACCATTCACCAGGGACCTTTATATCTGATGTCTCTTATTAGTGGGTTCTTACTCACTGATAAGAAAGGGAATTCATTTCCATTGGGTTTGATTACCATTTTCTATGGTTTATATAATGGCAAGAGATATTGTTGGGTTCAGTGCATACTGGCACATCTATACTAGGACCTATATCTAATTAGCTACCACCGTCAAAAGACGGTGGGGCCTGCCTCATTACTACATATTTGGTCATAGGATCACATAGCAATTACTTGCCATGTTGGCGCACTGTGCACACAATCTCTAGAGGATCCGATAGTCATAAGATGGGTTCCTATTGGGGATGACGTACAAGGGCACCTGGGTAGTAAATATTATTATTGGCACGAGTTTGATGAGCTGCAGTAGAGAGACATTATTTGGAGGTCCTACAGGTATTTACAATGGCCAGAAGATGGGGTAGAGCTCGGTGTCTACATGGTAGAGAACTTTCTCCTAGGCAGCCACAGTTATATTACTGATATTTATAGAGTGGATCAATGTCAGTGGTAGTTGGGTACTATTCAAGGCATTCTGTAGCTAGCTATGTGGTACACTCGTAGTGATGTGGAGAGAAGGACCATGGGGCGTCATATTCAGGTAGCTAGAGCTAGGGCCAACTTTACAGAGATTGTACCATAGATTCGGGTTCCTACTCAATAGATTATGGATCCTAGTACCACATCAGATTACCTGGCTTGGTATACTACTATTTTTCCTCAACGATTGACCATACCAAATGGGGCATGGGCTGCAGGTGTGAGGCCTCCACCAAATATCCCTTGTAGCAGTGATGAGAGTGATGGTGTAGAGGGTGGTGGTAGGGGAGGTGGTGATGTTGATGATCCATTTGATGGATAAAGACACAATGGCAGAGATGACCAACATAGTCCATCACAGGGTCCTAGATCGAGGCTACAAGAGCACGGACATTGTCCTAGATCGAGATTACATGGGTAGGGACAGGTTCTCGTAGTATAGCAGAGACTACCTAGAACATATGGTCTGAGACATAGCCCTCCTCACATTCCACCTAGAGGAGCAGAGGGTGGAGATGACAGAGGAAAACTAGCTTCCTTTTAGCAGCAACTCTAGTAGGTCACAGTAGTGCAGTTATGGGTAGTGTCAAAGAGGGACCAGGATCAAGCTTAGATACATATTTTGACGGTAGAGTGGGACTAGGCCAAAGCAAAGGAAGGTTAGGGAGTAGAAAGTGTTGCTCATTTTTAGCAAATATGACAGATGGCACAAGTTATGAGTCTATTACAGCAGTCTCAAGTGTAGATGTAGTAGGTGAAATCTGAGAGAGACCGTCTCTGACCCGAGTGAGAAGTAGGTCAAGCTGATATTGCGAGGTTATCTATGGAGGTAGCATCCTTTCGATGCACATATGGGTCCGTGGTGACACCACACATCCATATAGATTTTGAGATAGCTGAGGAGGAAAATCCTCCTACTACCACTCCTTATATTATGAGGTCATTCCAGAGGGTTAACGGGCACCTACCTATAGTTAGCAGTTGAGTGGATCAATAAGGTCAGAGAGGCCTCGGGTATCAGGAAAATCAGTTTAACAACTGTAAGGGCAGCTGAAAAGGCAGTGGGGTGCGCAATTCATGGGTTCTCCCCCATCTCACAAGCCATGCAGTCTTGCTGAGGGTTCAAGTCAGACATGACTCTCATGCATTTATTGATGATATATGCACCTTGAGATACATGCCTCTTATGAAGAATTCAAGATTTTTGACTAAGGTATATGATGTAACATTTTGATGTATGCCTCTAATAAAGGCTTTTATCATTTTTGACTGATGATGATGATGTAACATTTTGATGTATGCCTCTGATGAAGGCTTTATTAGTTGTGCCCTTAATGGTCCATTTTGTATCGATGATGTATATCCTCCCTGAGATAGACATTTTATACATTTATATATGGAAATTTTTTGTTTTACACTGGCCATGTGGTGATATATTTTATTTTGATGATTTATTATGTATGTTGGTTATATCATGACGTTATATGGCTATATTCCACACTTTGTATATGTCATGTTGATAGTTGAGATCATGTATCACATGTGTTTAATTTTTATGATAGATACATAGATTATATCTATTTTATTTTATATGTGATGTTCTAGATTTAGTGGACGTAATGATATGATGATATTGGTGTAGGGGGGGATAGATTTTGATATTTTCGATCCCTCTTGCCCCCATTTGATGATACGATATGTGATGATTAGCTTAGCATTCATGTATGATGTATACTTAGTTGTTTATTTATATATGATGTATAGATGATGTTATATGTGATGATATTGATGGAGATATGATGATGTGATAACAAAATTATTTACATACGACAAGCAAACACAATCAAATGCTAATAAACCTATCAAATATGCATTGTTAAACAACATGAATTAACACAACTATGTATAATTATTTACAAGCATGCAAAACACACTTCATATGTACAAGTAAGAATGAATCTAATCTAAGAAAGAAAATATAAATCTAACAAAGTTTGTTTAAGCAATAAATCATACAAATGTAAAAGCAAGTAGATACTATACAAGGAATCAATGTACACAAACTAACAAACAAAACAAGAAACAAGATAAAGCAAGTAAACTAAATCTATGTTTTTGTAAGATTGTTTTTAGTGCGTTTTTTGTTTGTGGGAATTTTGTGACATAATTTTCTATTGTTTTTATGTTTTATGTTTTTCTATTGTTTTGGATTTTGAACATTTTTGAATTTATTTGGATTTTCTACATATTTAAATGTTTTTGGATTTTCCACATATTTGAATGTTTTTGGATTTTCAACATATTTGAATGTTTTTGAGTTTTCCAAGGTTTTTTGAAGCTATGTGCAGGAAACTGAGAAATGTGGATGCCCCCAGCATTAGATGGAGAATATACAAGGGCAGGTGCCACATGTTATAAACAGGAAGGTGAAATCATGAAGGTGCCCCAATGCTAGATGGGGAATATATAAAGACAATCCCTTCACTAAATTTACAAGAGGAGAAATATTTGGATTAAGGATTAACAAGATAATCTCACAAGGAATCTTAAATGAAAGTGTGCAACTAGCCCTAATATAAATAATACTACCCCCTAGATGCAAGATGCTTGTGAAAAATGAATCCTCCCAAGGCGTCGGAATCCCGTTTTCACCAAGGGATCTATCTAAAGCACCACAATTGTGTGGTTTTCACATATGGATGACCTACTTTCTCTTTTTTCTTTTTCTCTTTTTTGACTATTTTGTATTTTGATATTTTTTTATTTTTTGTTTATTTTTTGAGTTTGCACCATGTTTAAGCATAGAACCACTTAAGGTGCATGGCATTCATAGGCTCACATAGTTCATCTCCATTGGGATGAGAAAGTTTGTATGTTCTTGTTCCATATTTTGCCACAATGACATAAGGTCCTATCCAATGTGGTTTGAACTTGCATTTCTTCTCTCTTTCTGCTTGTGTTTTGAATTGATTCTATTTCATGACCAAATCTCCAACCTCAAACTGACGAGGTATGATCCTTTTGTTGTAGTTCTAAGAGACTCTGTTTTGATACACTTTGAGATGGTTAAGGGCATGGATGCACTTTTCATCTAGAAGTTCCAATTCTTCCAGCCTAGCCACTCTGTAATCCTCATGTTTGTCCAGATAATCCTAAGAGATATTCTAGGGAAGGAAGCTCTATTTCCAATGGGATGATAGATTCTGTTCCAAACACTAGGGAGTAGGGTGTCACACTAGTAGGAGTGTGAATGGAGGTCCTATAAGCCCAGAGGGCTAGGTGAATTTGCAAATGCTAGTTGTGACCTGTCTTACTCACCATATTTTACATAATCTAAACCAATGTTTTGTTAGTGGATTATGCTTTCCCATTACCTTGAGGGTAATATATCGTAGACCACTTTAATATTATTTGAAATTGATGAAAAATATATTTCAACGTATTTTTCTTGAATTATTTTCCATTATCAGTAACAATGGTTGTAGGGATGCCATACTGGAAAAATAAGGTGATTCATGATAAACTTGGATATTTGAGCACCTGTAACATAAGCCAATGGAATATCCTCCACCCACTTAGTGAAATATTCCATAGCTGTGATGATGTGGGTATGACCATCAGATGAGGTAGGGGTGAGTTTCCCTATTAATCTAGTCCCCAGCTATAAAATAGCCACGATGTTGTGATTGGTTACAATGGCTGTGATGGTGCATGGATGAAATTTCTATACTTTTGACACATAACACATTTCTTTACATGGTTGTAGTAGTCTATCTCCATAATAGGCTAGTAGTATCCTACCCTTAACAATTTATTTGTTAAAACCATTCCATTTGTATGAGCGCCGCACACCCCTTCATGTACCTCCTTGATTGATTGGATTGACTCTACTACATCTAGATAATGTAACAGATTCCCATCATAACCACGATGACAGAGTGTACCTCCTAGGAGGGTGTAATGGGCTATTTGGTGGATAAGTTTTTGATTTTCAGATCGGGAGATGGTAGGAGGAAAGGTATTGTTTTTAATATATACATAGATGTGCGCATACCACGAGGAATAGGGACCAACAACTTCACAAGCCAAGCAAGATTCTGACATGTCGTACATAGGATGGCATAGATTCTCAACAAATAATGGCATATCATTGTTTTTTTGTGGAATTCATAACATAGAACCCATGGTTTCTATTTCATCTATAGATCAGTTATGTGCCCTTGGAATCTATTCGAATATAATACACATAAAGTATTCTTTCATATTTTCCACTAGTTTCTTGTAGGGGATGATATTTTGATCCTTGACCTTGTATTCATCGTTGACTTGTTTGATGATCAATTTTGAGTCACCAATGACCTTGAGATGGTGGATATTCCATTTGATTGCTAGCTTAATCCCAGCAATGAGCACCTCATACTTTTCAATGTTCTTTGTGAAAGGAAATCCAAGATGAAAATATTGTGGTATGGGGTCTCCTGAAGGAGTAATTAGCACTACACCTGCCCCCGAACCATGGAAAGTGAATGATCCACCAAAGTGTACTTTCCATATGAAATATTCCTCAATATACATCAATGATGCGTCTCACAGATCTAGACTTACAGGCTCTATTCTAGGTAATGGTACTTCTATTAATTGATCAGAAATAACTTGTCCTTTAACCGACTTCTGGTGTACATACTCAATGTAAAATTCACTGAGAAGAATGATCCAATTATCCATTCTACCCATAAGGTCGGGTTTTTACAACAGGTACTTGAGTGGGTCAACTTTGGATATAAGCTTGGTTTTATTATTCAATAGGTAATGGCAAAGTTTTTAGAAGGTAAAAACGACAACTAGATAAGATTTTTTGATTTGAGGATAGTTGAGATCATAATAAATTAGGGTACAACTGAGATAGTACATGGCTTTCTCTTTTTGGATTAGGTCATACTATACGAGCATAGCAGCAATAGAAAATTGGGTAGTAGAAATATATAGTAAAAGTGGCTCACCGGGAGTTGTAGGTAGGAGGATAGGTGGGTTGGCCAAGTATTGTTTAAGCACGGTGAAGACCTGCTATTTCTCTGGTCCCCAAATAAAGTCAACATCTTTCTTAAGCAGATGGGTGAATGAATGACATTTATCAGCCAGTTGCGAAATGAAGTGGTTGATGGATTGTATCTTTCCTTGCAAGTTGTGCAACTATTTAAAATTCTTAGGAGGAGGCATTTCAGTAATGGGGGTGACTTTATATGGGTATACCTCAATCCCTCTCCTTGATATAATGAAGTTGAGTAACTTCCCTGATAAAATGCCAAACACACACTTCTTTGGATTTAATATGACCTTATATTCTCATAGGAGTTTGAAGATACACTACAGAATCTCAAGGTGATATTCTCTCATCTTGGACTTCCTTAGGATATCATCTACATAGTCCTCCATGATTTCATGAAACATATCATGGAATATCACTATCATCTTTCTTTCATAGGTTGCACCTACATTTTTTACGCCAAAGGGCATTACTTGATAACAGAATGTCCCCCAACGGGTTGTGAAGGTTGTCTTGTGTTGATCTTCGTCTGTTATTTTGATTTGATTGTAGCCTAAAAATCCATCCATAAGAGATAGTATTTCATATCCCACAGTTGAGTCCATAATCATATCAATATTGGGGAACAAGAAACCATCTTTTGGACACGCCTTATTGATATCTCTAAAATATATATAAATTATGATCCCAAGAGGTTTATTTCATATGGGAACTATATTTGATATCCATTCTAAGTAGTCAATAGGTATAATGAATCTTGTTGCTAGAAATCTTTCTAGCTATTCTTTAACTAGAACATCCACCCGTGGATGCATTTTTCTTAGTTTCTGTTTGATGGGCTTTTCTTCTGCGTGCACAACTAGGTTATGCACTACCAAAGTTAGATCCAAGCTTGGCATATATATTTATGGTGAATCACAACACCCCTGAATGTATGCAACTCGATGGGTTGAGACTCTCAGTGCGATTGCATAACATGGAGCTTTTCCCAAGTGTAGGACCTTGTGAATCAGGAAAGCTCTCCAGATGAAGGCCGGTTCCTATTCCTCTGTTCAGATGCACACATAAAAATGTAGAGGGTTTACTCAAAAACCTAATCTAACTTGCCAAGGAGACAAGGTAAGAAGATGCATAAAAAATAAACCTAAACTAACAAAGGTGATGCACCGAGGAATGAAGAACACCTGTCTTGCCATAAACACAAACCATTAAAATGCAATGCAAGGTCATGCATAGATAACAAAATTTGTAGTAAAAGATCAAGAGGATGCAAATAAACATAGATATGGTTGAGAATCATCCACATACATGCATTATTTTCTCCAAAGATGATACAATACACTACAAAATTCTAAGAGGAAAAGTTGCATTATAGTTTTAGATGGGAGGTTTGAACTCCACAAATTCACCTGCCAAAGAGAAGACGGGAGGGGAAAAACAAGAATGTCCAACATTTAGAAAGAAGCCCCTCTTTACAATTTATAGGAAGAATGAGAGAGGGAAGAGAGAGGAATTCTAAATCTACCCCAACCACCTCCAGATTGAATTTAATTCATCTCATTATGGTGGTAGGTGAGAACCCTAGCAAACCCAAAAATGGCGAATTGTATTTTTCATTTTTGAAGAAATTTTTCTCACCCAATTAAATACATCCAGTCATAGTTGGACAGAGGACCTTGTAAGATTTCCGAAAAGTCCAACCTTGCGTGAATCTGAGCTCCCTGTGAAAAGTTATGGCCATTTGAATATCTGTGCAAGGGTTTGCTTTTTGTCAGGGTGTCAATGCTCAAAATGTTACACCTCCCGAAGATGCGCCTCAATGCAACTATCCTCATGTTGACATACTCTTACCTGTGCCATAGGCACATCCATTTTCATGTCGACATTTTCCACTTTGCACCTCCAACCTGCGCCATGGGCATGACTTTTAGCGTGTCGACATCTTCTTACCTGCACCATGGGCGCGACTTTTAGCGTGTCGATATCTTCTTACCTGCGCCATAGGCGCATCCATTTTCATGTCAACATTTTCCACTTTGTGCCTCCAACCTACACTATGGGTGTGACTTTTAGCATGTCGACATCTTCTTACTTGCGCCATGGGCGCATCTATTTTCATGTCGACATCCTTTTACCTGCATCAAGGCACATCCATTTTCATGTCGACATTTTCCGCTTTACGCCTCCAACCTGTTCCATGGGTGTGAATTTTAGCGTGTCGACATCTTCTTACCTACACCATGGGTGCATCCATTTTCATGTCGACATCCTTTTACCTACGCCCTTAACTTGTGCCAAGGTGCATCCATTTTCATGTCGACATTTTCCGCTTTGCGCCTCCAACCTGCGCCATGGGCGCGACTTTCAGTGTGTCGACATCTTCTTACCTGCACTATGGGCACATCCATTTTCATGTCGACATCCTTTTACATGTGCCCTTAACCTGCGCCAGGGCGCAATAAATGTCAGAGTCTGAGTTTCTTTGATTTCCATATTCTTCCGTTTGTCTATATCTACCTAAGGGGGAAGATATATACAACAATATCCTTATAAGACCCCGCAAATATATCTACAAATTCTCTTAAAAGCATGGTGAATGTATTTTTCTCTCATATTGAAAGTGAATCTCCCAACTTGACTATCTTTGGCTCTTCTTCTATTCCAATATTCACATCGATGGTTTCTTCTACCAGCATTTTTGACATATCCTCCATACGTGTAGTATCGGAAGGAAGGTTGAGATCTTCTTTCAAGGGTGTCTCTACAAGATTTTCACCCTAGGTGTAGTCACTTTTCTTGTCCATTAATTTTATTACTTTTTTGTCAGCCAACACCTCAAAGAGGTTTTCACTATGTGACTTGGAGTTCTACTTTTTCCTAAGCTTTTTGTTGGAACTTTTGCTCTCTTTTTTTCATAATTTTTGTTGACCATAAAGCTCAGCTTCCTCTTCAAAATATGTGTAGGTATCTAAGTCAATGTAGAAACCCTTCTTATGGTCTCCAATTGGAATTATCTCTTGTATGCCCATGAATTTTTCAATGGCTTCATCATTTTCAAATAGGTCTAATGGCACATGACATTTTTGGTCTTAGTCGACAAGGGAAGGGTTGAAAAGGTCAATTTTAGGTTTAGTGGGGGTCAAGGTAAGGACAATGGTATCCATGAATTAGTTCATGAAGTCAAGATCCTCATATTGGCTATAGTGGGAATTTTCGTCACTGTTTAAATAATCATATCTATCCTCACACTCAGAATAGGTAGAATCTTGATCATTGGGATGTGACCCATAGGGTCGAATGTTAATATCATATCTTTCCATTTTGAAATGTGGGAGTGGAACTAGTTCTCTTGGTCCTTGTTCATTCTTTCCACATCCTAAAACTTTATAGCCCATAGAATATATCATTTGGCTAGACTTCTCATACTCTGATATTTGGTCGAAGTTCAGTTGAGTGTCCTCTGAGACCCAAGTCGTAGGTGGGTCCAACAATTTCTCTTCAGAAAGTAATCTCCCAAGTAAGAATGTCCCAATAGTTTGGTCATCTCTAGGCCGTCTAAAATGATCTTTGAGTTGGCCTCTTATTTTAGGTGACAAAGATATGTCTGAAACTAGGAGAGAATATTACATATTGTATTCTCCACAACCATACTCCAGAAATTTCATCTCCCATGAATCAAAAGGAGAAGAAGATGTAGAAGCTTCATGAGCATAAGAACTTAGGGAGTCTAAATTTACCTTTGATTCCATAGCTTCTGATTGACTGGGAACAGCTATATCAGCAAAAGGACATGTATACACACCCTTACGAGCAAATCTATTGAGAGCTCTACAGTGAGCGAAAGGTTCTGGATCTCCTTGTATTGTAATAGTGTGTCCCTCATGTTTCAAATTGATGCACTAATGGAATGTTGATGGTATGGACTGCATGGCATGAATCCATGGTCAAACAAGAATCATATTATATGGAATTTCCAAGTCTAAGACATGAAACTTTGTATTATGATAGATTGGTCCTACCTCCATCAGCAATGTGATTTTTTGAGCTGACTCTTGCTCTGTGTTGTCGTAAGTGATTATGGTAATAATATGGGACTCTATATCTTCCTTTGTATGTCCCAGTTGTTTAATTAGTTTCAAAGTGCATATATTCAACCTCGATCCATTTTCCACAAGCACCCATTTTATTTTCTGGGGGTAACAAATACCTTTATATATAGGGGAGATTATGTGTGTGATCTTCGTTAGGGATTTCCTTGTGATTAAAGGAGATGTATTCAGTTCATGAAATGTTTACCAATGTGGCTTATAGATGTGAAGGGTCTACTTCCATTGGCACTCCTAACCCCTGGAGAGTTTTTTATAAGATGTATATATGTACATTTGATATCTTAAGAAGATCTAAGATTGAAATCTTGGCAGATGTCTTCTCAAGTTGTTTTAAGAGGTTGTACCGACCATCCTGCGGGGTTGATGGAGAGGGTTCTAGGATCATGAGATGGGTACACCTTGTTACCATAGTGAAATCCTTTCCCTTGATCCTAATGGTATTCACATGTTCATTAGAAGAGTGGACACATCCAATGAGTGAATCGTAATGATTATTGTCACTTTTGGTATATAGATAGTTCGCAGTTTTGTAACTTTGAGATGACTCTCCTTGATTCGGCCTTTTCTCATCTGACTTTCCATGTTTAGGGAATTTTTCTTTGAATATCTCCATCTTTTCATTTGGCATTTGATTTCTCTCTAGGGTGTCAACTTCTATCTCTCCATTGTCAATGATATCTTGGATGTAGTGGCGAAGTCTTAGGCACTTTTCTATCTTATGTCCTTTTACACGATGAAAATCACAATATTCATGCTCTTTGTACCATGATGGTTTAGGAGCATTTTCATCAAAATGTTGCATCGTGGGAGGAGTCACCATGTGGGGTGCATCCAATTGCTTCAATATTGTAGATAAAGACTCATTAAGAGGAGTGAATGTTCTACGTTTAGGTGGTGGTTGAATAGGTCCTTTAATCAATTTAAAAGGTTGACCAACTTGGAATGTTTGTACTTGTTTGGAATTTGTGATCCCATCTCCCACCACATTCTTTTTTTAAAGATCTTTTTCTTTTCCGTTGGTTTGACATTTTTATTATCTTTAGAAGGTGACTTGATTATTCCTTTTGCAATGAGGGATTTTTCTATTTGTATGCCCTTTTCAATGACCTCTTAAAAGGTACAAACACAATGCATTTGCAAATGAAAAGTGATGTCCGAGTTTAGATTAGGCATGAAGATGCTCACAAGCTATTTTTTAGGAAATGCACAAGGGAAGCAGTTGGCTATCCCTCGCCATATTTGCAATAAGCTAGCGAATGTTTCATTGAGGTGTTGTTTAGTACTACACAATTCTATCTTGGTTATGTCACTTTCTATTTTGTATGAGAAATGTTGAACAAAAATTTTTGCTAGTTCATGCCATGTGAAGATAAACCCATAAGGTAAGCGAGTGAACCATTCCAAGGCTTATCCCCCTAGACTCTTCGCAAAGAATCGTATGAGGTAATTGTCACTATATGCCACTTATTGACATGCCATGTAAAAATATTTCACATGATCTCATGGGTTGCCTTTCCCTCTATATTTATCAAATTTTGGCATGTCAAACTTCTTAGAAAAAGTTTGAAGCATCATATCTTTATCAAAGGGATGGGGGCATAGCCCTTCGTATTGGTATTTTTGAGATTCCCAATATTACTTTCTTGAAGGTTTGTAAGCATCGCTTTCATAGATTGCATTTATTTTGTAAGTAATTGCTCTTTAGTAGGAGAAGTAGGGATATATACATGACTGTATTCCATGTTTTCTCCTTCTTGGTTTTTTGTGTGAGGTTCACTAGCTTTAACCTTAGGCTTCGTCTTATGAACTTTTTGTTTGTTTCCTTTTGTACATGAGATTTTAGTAACACCAATTATCAACTAAGGTCTTGGATTTTCTGTTGAATAGTGACTTCTCCCTCAAGAGGTTCTTCTTCTTCTTCGTGGCATAGAGGTTGTTATACATTTTCATGTTTTATTCTAACTCTATGTGGCATCTTGATGAAGGGAATTTTATAACCCACCATATTATTGTTTCCTACGTTGAATGTGGAAGCGTGTCCATGTGTTAGGATATCTTCCATGTTAATGAGAGGTTGTTCCTCTTCATTAGCCTCATTCATTGGTGGTATTGTCTCATGTTCTATAGGCATTCTAGCTCCTAATTACACTACTCTTGCTAGCACCCAATCTTTGTTTATATAAAGGAATTCATTTAATAAGGTGGGGTCAAAGTCAAATTATGTGTGTGGTGATTCTAACTCATCACCACTATGATCTACCATCTCCTCCACTTCTTTCTCTATGGAAAATAAAGGTCCAAGGTCATGGCCAATAAAAGGATTTGACCCTTGTTTGTTTGAAGTTTCCCAAGTTTGTGTTTGTCTCATTTCAAATGCCTAATTTTTGGCTCCTAATCTTGTTTTAGGGGCCATGACGTATGATATTTTCACTAAAGTGTTTTGAATGTGTTCAAAAATATATTGATTAAGCCTAAGTAAAATGCAAAAATAATGTCAAGAGTTCAAATGAATGTCAAAGGATAAATGTGACAAAGTGATTGTTCTAAATGAATAATTCAATAGTGACAAACAAGATACAATCACACAATGTTTAGTTCTATACCAATCAATCAAATTATGAACTTCCTAAGTCTTTTTCCAAAAATGTAGTTGGTGTTTTAAGATGATTTAACAAAATGTTACTACTTAAATCAATTTCAAAGAAATGAACAAGGAGTAAGTAATAATAAGGAGTTAACACGATCCCCAAACAAAGTATACTAAAAGGAAGCCCAGATCCAATCAAGACCTATATTCGAAAAAGTGTCAGTTATGATTGTGAGCGACACAAAAATTTCACCAAGATATGTTAACCAAACTTTGCGAGAAAGTAAGGTATTAATATCAAGATGATATTGATATAACACACACAAGTGGTAACACTCAACACTTTTCAAAATCAAGGTAGTAATTGAAATCAAACTAAAGCTAGAGTATACCTAGGAATTGTTAAAGTGTATATAGAGTAACATCACAATATAGATATTTAGGTCAAGTTTATAAGAAACAAGATGTAAATACCAAAATTGTAGTGACACGATATAAAAAATATAACCATTCAAAGGAGATTCAAGGTGATGAATCCATCCTAACTACAATGAAGAATCTTGACTTGGGTATCAAGATCAAAAAGCCTATAAATGATATGAAAACATCTCTACACACTTTAGACATTTAACAACTTGGCCGAAAACATGGATGAGTGTAAAAGGACACAAAAGTGGTGAATACAATCAATTAGCAATGCAAGGGTAGTCACTCTTATTCTAATCAACAAAGTGTCAAAAGAAATTGAAGGAAGTAGATCAATTGGGGGCGAAAATTGTTGGCCTCACTTCGGCAAAGTTTCACCTCACCTCAGGGCAAGTGAAAAACTAAGAAAAAGTAATTCTTCACATGTTTCATGATGAATAATGTCTCTCAACTCAAATTGGTTTTGATATGGTCTAAGTTGGCTCCTGATCAAAGATAGCTTCCTAGGTGGTTCACTTAATTAGGTGCCAAAATTTATCTAAGAGCAAGCTTGATTTGCCAAGAAAAGTCAGATTGACTAATTATTAGAGTATCTTGTCTTTACTTTACCCCCTTCAAGTACAGTGGGTAATAAATGCATCCATCGTGTACTCTCACTGGGGTCACGATACAAATAACTTTGATGTTAAATCTCACAAATGGTAAAACTAGTCAAGTAGGTTATGTGGAGCACTTCCCATTTCATCCACAAGGTTCCCTCTTACACGGACTACTTTAGGGTTCCTAAAACCACCCCCATTGTTGTATCTTAAGGCGTTATGCCAAAGGGTTTATGTTCTATTTGAGCAGATAGGGAAGTACCCTTTTCTAAAACCTGTAAATACAATGTGATGTTTTTAGTGTGTTTTTTATCTTGTTTAATTTAATGTGGTTTACTTGAACACCTTTTGGCAACTTGCATGAAAGTTGTATTAGTAGTCATGTTTTTTCTTGACTCCTCCTTTCTTTGACAAATGTATTTGGTTCTGCACAATGGATTAGTAATTTTCCATACGCATAAAAAGAATAAATGTCATTTTTTATTCTTAAGATCATCTAAGGACACAAGAGAAGAGTATATGTGACACAAACTCCAATTAAGAAATCAACAAATGGAAAATACTTAATTCAAATGCAAAATACATACATCTTGACCCAATTTGGACATTTTGAACATTTTTCAAAGCAATGAAAGATATAAGAATCGAATCTGATTCCCAATATTGCCCCAAAAGATGTGAGGGAAGAGCATACGTGACCTTACTCTTATAGTTAAGCATGCAAGGTTTATCCAATGTTTAAAATAATCCAACAAAAGCATCTAAACATACCCCAAAAAATAAAAATTAATCAGATTAAACCTTAAAAATGATGTTAGTATTTAATGACACAAACCTTTATAAACACAAAGGTACCTATGTGCAAGTTATGGTGTGAGCATGTGGGTTATGGTGCTTGCACTCCTCTATGTAAACTTCGTGGGTCTGTATAGTGCTTGCGCTACCCAAGAGATGTTTACACTAGAAAAATTGCTTCTGCACTAGAGAATAGATGTGTGTGCATGAGAAGTGAAACAAAAGGTACAAAAATATATGACAGTGTGTGTACACTAGCCGAGATATGTTTGCGCTAGCAAAAGGGTGCATGCGTCATTGATACAGACACAACGTGTGTGCACTAGAAAAATGGTGTATGTGCTACCTTTAGGGTGCCTTTGTTATCCTGATAGTTTTCTAACATAAGAAAGGTACAGTATGCTTGCATGTGGTTTTGTATACATGCGTGTGGTTTTGTGTACCTACGCACCCTATAAAAAATGTAGCTAGTGATGACACTAAAATATGGCCCAATGACATATACAAGTTCAAATTGCTCCAAATTTTAACATGTTAGCTCAAAATTAACAATAACCCATCAAAATTAAACCTCTAAATAAGACTCCACATATGTCAAGTTAACAAAATCATAAGAATTTTAACATTATTTCACACGTGCATATTAAGGGTTATCCAAATGTTGAAATAACAACAAAATGTGAAATATAATAGTAAAGGACTAAGGTTCAAGTCCCACCATGTGTGTCAAATGTGTGCAAAAATTATTTAGCCATGCAAAAAGAATTAAAACTAACACCTAGTAGTCTTAAAACAAAGCTAAACCAAAATCTATGCACCATCATGCTTAGAGCTTAAACAAGACTAATCTACCAACATCTTTACATTAGAAAATGAATAAACATTCAAACTAACATACTAATCCATTAATCTATATCTCTATTGAATGCTAATCAAATGAAATGAACCTATTTAGATCCTTAGCAATCAAAGGTTTGATTGTATGTTTTAATCCCAAGGTTTTCAAGAATGGAGTCTTGTCAATCCATGACTACAAGACCATATGACATATCTCCATATGACTTCAAAACTTGGATGGATGAATTCAAGAAATGAAGATAGCTATCTCCTCCAATGAATAATTCTCTAAGATGATAAAATGGTTATAGCTTAGGCTCTATGCTCATTTAGAGTAAGAAGAAAGGTAGGAGGAGGGCTCTTTATATAGCCCAAAGGATAAAAGAATCTCTACATCCCTTTACATGCGGGATAATAGAGAGGTTGGGTTAGTTGTGGATAATCATGGTTTAGAAGTGGTTGAGTTTACTTTAGGAGAGTTTAGTTTGTCCTCTAGTGACTCATGGGGATTGAGGGGGTTTATTAATTAACCAAAGTGATTAATTAATAGGTGTGCAATCTTATAGAATCTTTTTTAGAGGAATAGTTAGTATGATTTATGTTATGAGAGGATTGTATTCAATTAAATGACGATTTATTAATTAAATAGAAGAGAGAATTAATTAATTAAGAATAATTTATCAATCTAGATAGACGGTGGAGCTTAATTAATTAATCTAGATAGAAAAGGGAGCTGATTAACAGAAGGTCATTAATTGGCGTCATTGTTGGATAGAAAAGTTAATTAACTAACGTAATGTAATTAATTAATTATGATAGCAGAGAAAATGTGACATATTAATGATATGTCATTAATTTGTGGGAAAGGGTATAATTAGCACAATCTAAGTATTTAAATTGCTCAAGCTAAATTATAGGCGTCTACATTTACCCCTCTTTGGGGTGGCATAAGATACGCCACTTCAAAGATAGTAGACCAAAAGAACCTTTAAATGTATTTGAGGAGCATAATACAAGCAAGGAAAAGGGGGTGGCTGGAAAATATGAACTTGAGAAGCATGAAGATAAGTTTTGCATGAGTAAGATAGAAGAATCATCTTTAAATCTGCCTAGTGTAAAGGAAAAAGAAGGGGAAAAGAAAGTTGCAGCTGAGAAAGAACAAATTTCTTGGAAAAATAAGTACAACTAAGAAAGAGATATAAATTTAGAGCATTTTGAGGTAATGGAGGATGATAGAAAGATGATCACAAGAAGGAGATGTATTATGAATGGATGAAAGAGGTTATAAAAGATGAAGAACTGTCTATATTTTTGTTTGATATGTTCGTATGTACATGTATGAGAGATGGCAATATGAAGACAATGGAGATAAAGATGAAATTCAAAAAGACAAGGAGCAATGTCAAATAAAATGCAAGACTATAAAACAAGTTGTGGGACCTAGGAGGCTATCAAACATACAAGAACAATGACATGGAAAAATAAAAGATAAAAAAGGAAAAGACTCAGCTGAAAAAAAGAATATCCAAACAAATATTGTGAAGGATTCTTTTCACCACATTGGATGTTTGATGCAGGGGCATCAAGGATTAAGGAGCAACAAGTTGTTAAACATCCTCCTTTATTGGTTTTGGATTGCTAGAAGAGTCTTAGAGGTTTTAATAGTCAAATGGATTCATTTCAAGTTATTAAGAAGGTTTTAAAATTTAAATTACCTTCACTTGTTTATTTTCTCTCCAAAAAGGATATTTGAATTTGTGAAGGCATGACAGTGAGGAAAAGTGAGTTTCATGAGGTTTCAAGGAGTCTAATGGTTTTAGGTGTGTCTTGATATGGGGGGGAGAGTTCTAGAAATGTAAGTAAGTTAATGAAGTACTTTGAAGTTGAAAAACATACTCCATAATGTAAGTATAAGAATCTTGAGTCATAAATGAAGTTAGTTAGGGTTTGGAACATGCAATAGAATGCATTATAAAAGAAATAATTCAAATGGAAAAGATTAGTTATCTTCTAAGTATGTGAAGGACGAAGAGAGGAAGGTTTCTTAGGGATGAGGAGAAGTTCTTGTCTATTTTTTGTGATGAATGACTCTCAATAATGTTAATATAGTGGAAGGAGCATATATGTCTCTAGTTTTTGGTGTCTACTTAGTGTTTTTATGGATTTAAATCAAGAATAAATTATTCACTTTCACCTTACATGGATGATTCAATAATAAAACTATGGAACCCTTAATTAATATCTAGAAGGCTTGTTTTATTCTAACATGAAAATTTATACTTAAGACTGTGTATGAATGTATAACAGTGCTTTTGCTTGGAATTTTGAGTGTGTTCCTTGAGAAATAGATGGTCAAGTTCATATCATGGTTATGATATTATCTTTGGTGTCATCTCCAAGGTTTGAGAAGGTCTTATTTTGTGTTTGTTTTAAGTTGTTAACTGTGTTACCAGTGAAGGAGTTTATCAGTTAATGGAAATGGATGACATTCCTACTAACCATGTCTCTACAGTGGCATCATCAAGGAGAAGGTAAATACTTCATTTTTCCAAGGTACGAGGAATGAAGAACTTTATTCTTTTAGTGCATATACAAAACTCATTCAGAAGACAAATAGTTGTAACTAGTTCTATTTCTGAGTTAGTGTAGTTATGAGGTTAATGGATCTTGATAAGTGTTTTGGATTGCATAATGTCCCTATAGAGATCCCTAGAGGTTAACATCATCATCTAATATCAAATATACCTTCAAGAAAGTATAGTCTTTCAAGATCATGTTGGAGGGTTTCATTCTTACCCTGACTAAGAAAGATATCACAGTATGAACCTACAGGAAGGTCTAAGTTAAAGAGAGAGTTTTCTTGTCATTTTGGACTCCACTATTTTTACTGCTAGGTCAAATAAAAATAAAAGTGTGTCTAGATCCTTTTTAAAGACTTCAATATTCAAAATAAGTGTTATATCATCAAACTAAAGGTTGAGGGTTTTCATTCCCTTGCCCTAAATAACTGAAAGAGGAAAAGATTCACGAGGATGAATATTTTTGCACATCAACTCAACCCACTCATAAGAACATCTAATGGAAAACCTTAAAACGTGTCTTCAAATAGAGTTTGAGGGCTTGAATTGATTCCTAAAATAAATTATAGTGAATTGAACCTTCTCAAGCCTGTACTGATACACCTAGTGGAGCTTGCCTAGGTCTCTAGTAATGGAAGCTTGAAATGTGGAATTTTACCCTAAATTTTGATAGAGTAAATATTTACTAAGACCTCAAAGAGAACCAAAAATAAATTTGAGATTTCAGTGGTTGAATTTGAATATTTTCTTACCAGTCTTAACTGAGACTGTATGCATAGTAGGAAAGTTTACTTTGGTGAGCGAGTTTTACAAAAGAAGTAGTCTTTTTAAGAAGAAATAAGTTTTGGAACTTGGCACACTACTAAAAAATATCAAAAAAATTCCTACAAGTGTTATGGTTGAAACTTAATCCACCCTTTCAAGTAGAGAAAAGACCAAGTAAGACTGTCTCAGGCCTAATTTGGCCTAGTAAGCCTAAAGGTTGAAAAGTGGAATAGAGGGAGCACTATAAATATCTAGGGCCTAAAAATTTTCACACATTTCAGGAATCATATAAGAGAATTTATGGGGTTTATAACTTTTTTTGGGTTCCCCTAAATCCCTTCAAGCATGTTTGTTCCAGGATACTTGTCTTAAGGAGAGCTAGAATACATTTTAAGCTAGTATGGTAGAATTTGATGCTTTGCATTTCTTGAAGTAATTTTTATAGTTAATCTAAGCTTGATTGGGGTGTGTGAACAGTGAATAGAAATGGAGGTTTTAAAGGAGGATTAAAGAGTAACTTTCATTCTTTGAGCTAGAAGCCAAACTAGAAGGCTTAAGGGCAGATTGAGTAAAATAGGAAAGTGGCTTATTTCTATGTTATGGAATCATATGGAGGATTTAATAACATTGAATGCAAGGTTAATAGGTAGTGTAGGGTGATTGGATGATCCATATGATCAATGTTGGATAGTTTTGCTAGTTTTAGGCCTTTATAGGCTTACTAAGAACCCTTAGGGCAGAGCAAGTTGGATTATTGATTTCAAACCTTGTTGTGAATTGAATGCATGCTTGGAAGTTTAGTTTAGCTCTATTTCATAGATGAAGTGGGGTTGGGTAGATTCCGCCACTACTAGAGGATACTAAGAGACGTGGGATTGATGATCACTTTTTTTAACAAATGGGATGTGCAGACTAGCACATTCTAGTTCAAGACCGGGGAGATAATGGTCACTTTAGAGGATGTGTACCGTATAATGAGGCTACCAATATAGGGGGATCCTATAGAGCCAATCACAACAGATAGGAGGATGGGCGCATTAAGGTGATTGTTTGGGTATGAGGCTCAACAGATTGAGTTTAGTTTAAAGGCATTCCATATAGAGGTCTGATATGATGCAAGGACACTGAGGAGAATATTTATATGCTTGATCATGATGGCCATCTCATGCCATGCTCTATCGGATTCAGGGGGAGCTAGATTCCCATGGAGACTTGTAGGTTTTTTAGTAGATGTGGTAGAGCAAAAGACAATATTTTCATTTGGGGCCACCTTGCTAGCACAAGTCTATCATGAGCTCTAGATCTACGTGATAGAATGGAGATCAGGATTAGATATGGAATTCATGTTACAATGTTGGGAATACAAGCATATAGTAGTGATTAGGACGTCAAGGCTTCCATGGGTCATAGGAGACCATATAGAGCTTGCAGTCATATTTTTGAGATGGCATGTTGATGAGGCTCATGGGGATATGGATGCACGAGGTGAGGATTGGTTTAAGGATAGATTGGGTAGACTAGATGTGGATGATGTGTGATGTATTTTGTACTAAGACTTCCTAACATGGCTTGATTCAGATGTAGAGTTGTATGGAATCAGAAGGATTTTATGGGTGCATGGGTGAAAGCCCGAGATGTTGGAGGTTATCTAGTTTCCATGATTTATGAGACAGTTCAGATTGGTTCAAGCGGTGGCAGGAGTACCCATTACATATAGATAAGAGAACATGGGGAGAGATCTACCTACTCTAGTAATGGAAAACCCACTAGAGGAGGAAGGGGCTCCATGGGATGATGAAGATGATGTGGGAGTAGGGGAATGGTTTATAGATCAGTGGGATGATGTGTGGGAAGCTGAGGTGGCTGAGAAGAGAATACAGGAAGGGTTGGATGTAGAATTATTGGTCGGTAGAGAGGTGGTAGCACCTGGAGGAGAGGAGTTGGAGCCTATAGGAGAGGGGTATGGGGATGCTACAGCAGTAGTAGCTGAGAAATTCAACCTATGGGTGGAGTTAGATATGAATAGGTAGGAGCAAGATACTACACAACAGAAGAGGGATCTTACCATACAACAGTGAGATAGATACCACGGGTAGAGAAAGGCTTACAAGGATAGATATAGATCTCTGGGTGAGGCATCAGGAGTGACAGGGGATGAGGCTCAGGGAACCACACATGGAGCCAGGTAGATGTCACCGTTGAGGACAATGATGACAGATTTGTACCAGGCTCTAATAGTTAAAGGGATGATAAACAGATTGTACCAAGCTACAAAGAACTCATATGCTAATTAAACACCACACTTAATAAGATGAAAGTAATTTTATAGAATAAATTTATAAAAACATTTGCAAACAAATTATCAAAAATATCATATATTATTATGGAACTCTATGGAGTACAATGAGAAGGGCCTTGCTTATATAGGCGAGGAATATCAATATAAGAACTAGTCAAGGTCATAGATCAAGTCATAAATCAAGGAAAGAACTAGTCAAGACCATAGATTTAGGAAATAACTAGTCATCAAAGCACTAGTCAATACCATAGATCAAGGAAAGAACTATACCTAATAAGTAAATAATATCTTCTTAATATCTAAATAAGATCAAATAAATATCCACACACAAAATTGGGTGAGGATAAATAAAGTACAAGGTAAATAAAGTACCTAGATGAACATAAGCTAAGGTAAATACCTAATCTAACACAATCGTCAAGTGAATTTAGGTGCCTAAAATAAAAGCGGCATATTGATAAAACGAGTCCCGGAAACCTGACATGATTAAGTACTCATTTACAATATATCCATGAAGAAATATCAAACCAAAAGTAGGAAAGAATCATGCTAGAAGGAAAGAGAAATAAGAAGAAGAAGGAAGATGTTCTCACGAACACCCCCCAAGAACAAATTTTGAAACCCCAAGCATGTCAAAGAACTCAAGGTAGCGACGTGATACAAAAGGCTTCGCAAAGATGTCAGGAACCTACTTTTGAGTCGGAATGTACTCCAAACAAAATACTCCATCGTGAATGTGTTGACAAATGAAGTGTATTTGAATCTCAATATGCTTGGTCTGATGGTGCTCAACAAGGATTTTATTGGGGTGTTAATGTCAAGTGGTGATAGCCACTTTGGCAACCCCTGTCTTAAAGATTATTTTTAATAATATTAGCCGGTCTACATAGCTTTGAAAAGAGTGAAGTGGTATAACCGCTCACCCATCCTATATAAATAGGATGATCCCTCATCAGATTGGACGGCTTGGAAATATAGCTTTTGCTAAAAAATTTCATAGACTGATTGATCTATACTTAGCTACTCAAGCGATTTGTCATACAACAAGATAGAAGTTTGTTATATTGTTATTGTGAGACCGAGGAGCAAAGTGGAAGTGTTGGGTTAAACTAATAAATTCTTAATATAAGACAATGTTTTTCAGTGGAGTTTTTTCCCTACGGGTTTCTCTACTTAAATCTGGTGTCTCTTGTCTCATTTACTTTCAGTTATTGATATTTTTTTTCATTCATATGTTAACTGTTATATGCATTTGTAAAACATCTGGTTAAAATGTCTACACATTATAATTTATAATCCTCAACTGTTAATTTGTGGATCTATAATTATTCAATTATATCTTCCCGTATTTGTTCTAACATAGTATCAGAGCTTATGATTATGTGTGTGCAGAGCTCGATCTGGATGTTTTCTAGCTTGTAAGAGCAAAGAATCTTGAAGATTGTTTGATCTACGAAATCCTAAAAATTCAGCTAACTTCAAGTTACACTAGGTGTAAAGTTCTAATTTTTGTCCCAAAATTACTTGGATATTGGTCAATTGACTATTTAAATCCTATTAGAGTTGTTAGTATGTTTGATCTTTACTTTTGCATCTAGTTTTAGTTGTTTATGGTTTAAATCCGTCGTTTGCGAGCTTATTTTAAGTTTTCATGTTGTTTATAGTTGTTAGGGTTATTTTTTTACTATGGACCCGAAAGAGTTCCTTAGATCTAGTTAGTTTGGAGCATTTAAATCCACCATGTCTTTATAAATCTTTATTTTTTGCTAGATCTGATTTTACGAAGCCAAATCCAATATTTTTTCTCCATTTAGATTCATTTTGTTGGTTTTCTAAAGTTTGGACCAATAAAAATTTCTCCAAATAGTTTCAATGTCTTTTTTTCATGTTTGTGAAGTTATACCCACTCTTAGAGTGCCAAGTGGCTTCAATATGACATCCTTTTATCTTTGCGAAGCTTGGGCCAATCATTTTGTGCCATCTAGCTTCACCCTATCAGTCTTATTTGACTTCTTTCATTTTTGTTAGATTCTTTTGACTGCGAAGCTTGAGCAAGTCATATTGCTCTAGCTAGCTTTGCATTGTCAGTTTTTTTGAATCTCGAGCCAATCACAAGGCTCCATCTTGCTTCGTTGTGTCATCAATATTTTTTATCTGATTGTCAGTCATGAAACGCGAGCCAATAAGGGCTTTACACGTGTCTTCACATTATCAGACTTGGATTAGTTGTCCTCTGTCATCTGTGAAATTTGAGCCAATAGGATTGCTCCAAGTAGCTCTATATTTCACATTTTCAATCTTCTTTTTCAACTTGCTTCTGACATATGCAAAGGAAAAACCAATAAAATTTCTCCAAGTATCTTTTATTTCACACTTTTAAGATTTGCAAAATATGAGCCTATAGAATTACTCCACATTTTCACATTTTTCAGTTTTTCATTTGTGGCAGTTGGTGTCCAATTAAAATTTTCCATCTTTTTACATTTGTCAGTCTTGTGAAAAGTGAGTCATTTAAAAGGCTCCACGTGTCCTCGGTTTTCTTTAGTCATTTTGGTTGCACTGCGAAGTGCGAAACACTAGTATTTGGACACATATATCTCTTTTTTGCATTTTTCAGTCTATGTCATTTGCAAAGTGCGATCCATTTAAAAGGTCCGCGTATCTTCTTTTTTGACTTAACTTTATCATATTTACAAAGCGTGAATCAATTTCTTTTTGACACGTATTTTAATTGTGTCAGCCTTCACAAGTGTTAGGGTGTCATACTTTTCTTTGGCTTAGCTGCTTAATTTTTGACACCTGTCTTATACCTTTTACGGACCCGAACTTTATTTCAAGTTTGGTTTATTTCAGGGACTTTAAGCCCGCTCAAAGCTATCTATTTACATTTTGGTGAAAAGTCGTCACGTGTCTTTTCTTTAGTCGCTAAACTTTCGACAAGTGGCCTCGTTTGACTAAGACTTTGATTTCACATTGTGTTAGAGTACGAAAAGTGATCCAATTAATTTAAGACAAGTGTATACGCTTCTATTTTTTAATTAATTGTCTTCTGTTTTATTAGATACATTGTGCAATGCAAGCTAATTGAAAAGTGACACGTATATTTGTTTTTTCGTTGTTGTCAATCTTTTCTTAGTTTTTTGACGTGTGTCTATTTTCTTTATTGTTGCGGACCCGAAAAAATATTAAATTTATTTTTTTATGTTTTGCGTCCACCCGATGATCCATTTTTTAACTTATTTTTATTTATTAAGTAGCTCATTTTTTAGCTCACCCCACCAAGTTGCTAAATAATTCATCGAGCTACTCTAGCTCAACCTAGTCTGAGCTCGGTTAGCTCGCCTGTAAACTTGACCTCAACAAAGCTCTGTCAAATTGATCTTAAATTCGACCAAATCAAGTTATTTTTTACTAAATTCGAGCTAATTACATTCGTATAGCTAATAAAAATATTTTCAACTAGTGTTTTGTCTTTGTTTGACTTCCTTGACTCCTTTTTTCGCTGAATTTGTTTCCATTGCCGTCTGAGCATTAAAAATGGCCATTTTGGCCAGTTTTTCATTGGATAAGTCTCATCTTTTAAATGAAACGAGTTATAGTATCTGGAGGGTAAGGTTAAAATCTTGTTTCATGGCTAGAAAGCTCTGGGATCTTGTGATTGGTATTGAAAAATGTCCCACATGGAGTCAAGCTACCCTGGAAAACCTTAGCTCCTTCTCTCAAAGATCTCAGG
Source organism: Taxus chinensis (assembly GCA_019776745.2). Classification (NCBI taxonomy): domain Eukaryota; kingdom Viridiplantae; phylum Streptophyta; class Pinopsida; order Cupressales; family Taxaceae; genus Taxus; species Taxus chinensis. The sequence continues at coordinate 438,855,673 of CM034156.1, forward strand.
AAGCTCTGTCCATCCTATTACAAAGCATTAAAGATGAATTCTTAATGCATGTAGGTCATATGGACTTGCTTGCAGATGCATGGAAGCAATTAGAGACCATGCATGAAGGCAGTAGGTTGTCTGTAATTATTAAACTGGTTTTAGAGTTGTTTACAACACCCATGAAGGGGGATATATCTTCTTCTCTGTCAAAGCTTCAGATCAATACAATTTGTTATGTGTAAAACGCTTACAATTGTCTCCAATACATAGTGGTCTTCCATCTAACAATAGAACACTCAACTCTTAAAAATAGAATATCAGCGAAAAATAGTGCATGCTTTTGTTTATGAATACAAAGCTTTTTGATTTATTTGTTTTTCCTATAAAATTAAGATTATAAAATTGAACTATTTTAAAATTAAAAGCATGTAAAAAATAAAGTGCAATTTTCTTTTCCTAATAATAGACTAGGGACAAAATTAAACCCTTTTTCTAATCGTTCATATGGATTTGGTCGTACAAAAGAAGAGCATCAGATTAGTTCCCCACAACATTCTCCCCACTCTTGCACTTCTCGTCCCTCAAATTCATTCTTCATCACTATTCTTCCTCCAAAAATACTTTCGTCCCTCAAACTTAACTTATTCATCGCATCACCCTTGAGCTTGCTATTGCTAATTGTTAAGGGTGATAAGAAACAAATATATTTTTTGCTTCTTTTGAGTATTAAGTCTCCTAGAATTTGAAGGGAAACTTGGTATGAATGTAGGAGAGCGAAGTGCATTTCGAAGAAGCAACGTAAAAATCGGACGATTTGTGGGTGAAAGGGATGGGACACCTTTTAGTACGATAAATTAATCCCAAAATGTACCAGAAAGTGTGCGGCAAATAAAATGATATTCGGGAAGGTATGCGTGGGGCATGAGGTAGGTAGCATGTCAAAATTGTGAATTAAATTGAAGGGAACAGCAGCAGTCCTTCCAAGGTGGAAGGACATTTTCCATACAGGCAACCCTTACACGTGATGCCCTCCATAAATGATGGATGCCATGCAACACACCCTTTTTATGCATGTCAATATTGAAGTTTGAAATGGGAGTGGGGGACCTGATGATACCTTTGAATTGTCATATTCACAGGAATGGAATGGCTTCGACTCTGTGATCACAACAATAATTAGTAAAGGCCTTCACATGCACTGTGGACGCGGAAAGAAACAGTTTGAATTGACGGGTTTGGTTATCCACTTTCTTCCCTGCCACCGCCGGCACTCGTGACTCTAGGCTAACTGCTCACTGCTCACTCCTCACTCCTCCCCATTTGTCAAATCTAAATTTCATCACGCCGGCCCTCCATCTCTTCTCTGCGTCGTCGCTGTCATTTTTTTAATGTTTTCACACTCCTTCTAAACTCTTGTGTGATGTAGACATTTCAATAATGGTAAACATCTCCATATCGAATCGTATATACAAATCGTAAATTTGCGAATGTTTACCAAGATACATTTATATTAAAAGTATAATCATAAACAGAATTGAACTCAATATTGACCTCTTATAATATCAATATTCTTGTATTAATAAATATGTAAATGGACAAATATAAACATCTTAAATATATTTATTTGAAAAATGTTGGTAGATATGAATTTCAAGGGTATTTCATTAATTAATAATTTTATTATAATTTTTACATATTTTTTTATTAATAAAATAATACATCATAATTTTATTAATTTTTTCAGATTTAATAATTATTGTAACAAAATTATTCTAAAAAAAATTAAATACTTACTATTGTTTTAATATAAATCAATTTTTAAAAATAAATGTGTATGTGTTGTGCATGTCTTGTAATTAACTGAAATCAATAATTACAATAATAAAAATTACAACAAATTAAATAAAATATAAAACAAAAATAAAAAACTTGAAAAAAATAATTTGTTCTCAAGAAATACTATAATTAATGTTAAAAATGAAATTAACTGATAAAGGAGAAATTGGGATACTAATTATGTTGATAGAGGTTCTATAATGGCAACAAGGGGTGAGATGTGGTGTGATTATGTAAGATTTTATTTTCTATATTAAATTTGAGTCCCATTTCATTGTTGTAAGGTAATTTTAATCTTAAATTTTACATCTACTTTATTATCACTTACCAAAAAAAATCAATAAAAAAGTGTATGATAGAGTTTGAGGCCCTTTTATGTGAGAATATTTTTCGCCTCTCTATAAAAATTATGAACATATTATAATAGAACTATTAATGAATGCAATGTATAAAATTCAAAATAAAAACCTTGAAACAATAAATATTGGCATTTTTCAAATAAATGTATTTAAGATATTTATACTAGTATCTGCATATTCAATAAAATAAAATACGTTTTTTGTATGAATTCAATACAAATCTCACTTAATAAGATTATAATTTATCGACTTTAATAAATTGTAGTTTTGACAAATACATGATATTAATGAGTTGAAATTTGAATTTTATACATAATGTTTTAATAAAAATGAATATTTTTTAAATTTTAGAATGGTGATTTGAAAAATGTGATTATATTATTTAAATAAGAGCATTACCATATATATATATATGAACAATATTAAAGTTGGAAATAATTCCACACTAAGATCAAATAAAATGAGAGAAAATAATTATTAGCATGATACTAAATTCATATTATCATAATAGTAAAATTTATATTATGTATAAAGGAGATAGGTTAATCGGTATAGATGATGAATAAGTGTTATTGTCACATTATTTCTCAGATATCAAAAAGAGATAAGAGTTGAATTTGCGTATCCAATGAATTTTGTGGGATGAATACCCGTTAAACTGAAAATTAATTATTTGTACATTCAATATTAACACATGCAAAAATATGTCAAAAAAATCAGGATAGTTATCCTTCATCAAAATAAATAAAATAAATTAAATTAAGTACTATATAAAATACAAATATATAGAAATCACGAATGAGCTTTGACAAGTGATGTGCGTTATGAACGAATTTATTTTGTGTTTTTTCAGTCGTTTTTCGTAAATAATATAAAAGAAAGCAACTTGCATAAATATAAAATAAACTGAGGTTGATGTAGAAAATATGCGGTTTTTTATACCATTGAATAAATTTGATATGTATTTACGTAAATAATATGCACAGTCACGCTCACATTCACGTAAATAATCTGTCTTTTTGGGACCCGAGTTTTCTGTAAATAACATGTACAGTGACGCTCTGATAAAAAAAAGCATGACAATTTTTACTGTTAGAAGTTAGAACACAGGCTTTTAACTGCTGGTTTTGAAACAAAAGCAAAATTAAATAGGAATCAGATAGAGACTTCCTTACACAGAGTCACTGTTCAGGTATAAAAGTAAAGTAGATTCAAAATCGGTAAATGAGCATAGATATATCTAGGGGATATTTTCAAACAGAGTTTGGGTTCACATTTAGTATAAGTAGTTAGTTTATTTAGGAAGAGGTAAAAGCATATAGAGGAATGGAAGAAGAGAGGGGCACGTCGGCATGGGTAATTCGCGGAGGAGAAGATGGCCACGCAAACAAGGACGCTTAATCCTCCTCTACTCTCCGCCCCTTATCGTCTTAGCCAAACAGAAAAAGGCTTTCCAATTCCAAACTCAATTATGTTCTTATTTAATTGTGTCTCCCATTGGTCCACACAATTAGCATTGCTGTCAATTCCTCGATTTGAATCTCTCCCGCCAATCGAGTCGACGTTTACTTTCAGTACGCAGGTGAAATGTTTTGGTTGACCCTCTTCACCAGCTCCCGCTGGAATGGCCCTACACAATGATATTTTTAGTATCTCATTAAATTCCATCTAATTTCCAAACGAAGACAGCCACGGGGTTGAAGATAAATATGATAGCCGGGGTGGGCATTAATATTCACAACTCGATGGATCCCTCATTATTTTGGAGCAACTCCTCGGTAATATCCACAGCAGCTACGAATTCATCGATGCAGTGGAGGAAAAATGGGCAATCATCATCCACACTAGTTTTCTTGCTTAATGCAGCACTTCCTTTGTTTTTATGTACACTAGTCATGGCGATTGGCGTTACGGATTTTGTAACCACATATTGGCTACGCCCTCGCATGATGAAATGGAGGATGGCACGCCAAGGTGTGTTCGGCCCGACTCCAAGTTTCATAATGGGAAACTTGGGAGAAATGGGGAAAATGAGGGAGGAAGAAACGTCAACCCACATGGCCTGTGTCACGCACGATATTGTGAAAAGACTCCTTCCACACTACGTCCGCTGGTCGAAGCAATACGGTATGTATGTATGTGTGGACAAGAATTTTGACACGTCTTTCACGCCGACAAATGATTTCTTTTGTGTGTGCCACTGTAGAGATTTGTACCTTTTTAGATTTATATATTTGCTGATTGCAGGAAAGCGCTTCCTATTTTGGTGGGGGATAGAGCCGCGGATGAGCGTGACTGAGCCACATCTAATCAAACAAATATTGTCTTCCAAATACAGTCTGTGCTATGGTAAGTCTTATCTGCAGCAGAGAGGGGTGCGCGACTTCATAGGAAAGGGACTCGTAATGGCCAACGGGGAGGCTTGGGCTCACCAGAGGCGTGTAGTGGCTCCGGCTTTCACTCCAGAAAGGATCAAGGTTTCTCCTCCTCCATTTCATTTTTTCTCGTTTTCACCTCACATATTTGGAATCGTGTTATTTATAAGTACCCTGCACTTGGATTTGACAGAACCAGGTGCGATATATGGTGGATTCTACGTTGGAAATGAGTGATAGGTGGAGACGAATAGCTAATGGATCCTCCGAAGTCGAGGTAAGCGCGGATCTCAGCCGTCTCACTGGCGATATCATTGCTCGGACAATTTTTGGCAACAACTTTGAGAGTGGGAGGAACATATTCGAACAGCTTACAATCCTTCAGAAGCTCTCGTCGCTGGCTGGACGATATCAATGGCTTCCAATCAGCAGGTAAAAGATCGGTCATGATAACACCGTTAAATTCTGCGTAGAAATGTAGCTAAAAATTTTCTGATTTGCATTTTGCGTCCATAACTCTGTTGGGGCGTCATCATACAAAACGATTTATGTCCGGCCATTTCTGGACGTGAATCGATTACCTAGTCCCTCCCTTATCCTCTCAGGTTATCGACCACAAGTTTTGTACTACTGTTGCCAACTTTGTCTTTTATCTCCACACAATCCAACCTCAGGAACTAAGATGTCAAAACCAGATTTGGAAATCAATACAAGGAAATTGTTTTCGAAATTAATATATATAACGAAGTTATTGATTTTCAGCTTCGTGACTGGTGATGCAGATTCTTCCTTGTGTCACTTAATTCAAAGATCAGAAAGCTTAAAGTTGAGGTTGAGAATTCTGTTGAAGATATAATAGAAACCCGCGTTGGCGAGAAGGAGAAGAGCTATGGCGACGATCTGTTGGGGATCATGCTCTCTCATGCCCACCTCCACGACGGTGAAGTTGACGCATCAAAAAACAAGTTGACGAGGCAGCAAATCATCGACGAATGCAAAACGTTCTTCTTCGCAGGGCACGACACGACAGCCATGCTGTTGACGTGGACGATGATGTTATTAGCGGCCAATCCCTCGTGGCAAGATAATGCGCGCCACGAAATCCTCACAGCCTGCGGTACACAACTCCCAGATGCTGATTCTCTGGAAAAGCTGAAAGTCGTAAGTACTTGATTAAATACAAGTAATTCTACATGAGCCATGGTTTTGTGTATCTAAAATATGTGTTGCGGGGTGCAGTTGGGAATGGTGGTGAACGAATCCCTGCGCCTCTACACTCCGGCGTCTCTTCTAGCGAGGCAGGCTCTGAGGGATATGAAAGTGGGAGGCATTACAATTCCGGAGGGGCTGTCTGTATGGATCCCAACCCTGGCAATCCACCACGACAAGGAAATATGGGGAGAGGACGCAGACGAATTTAAGCCAGAACGGTTCGCAAAGGGAGCTGGGTCGGCGTGCAAGCATCCCATGGGGTTTCTGCCCTTCTCGTACGGAGGCAGGAGCTGCGTGGGACAAACCCTGGCCATCGTGGAGACCAAATTAGTGCTGGCGTTAATACTGACGCGCTTCGCCTTCCGCCTGTCGCCCAACTACAGGCATGCACCCGTGTTTGTGCTCACGCTCAAGCCCAAATACGGCCTCCAACTTATCCTCCAAACCATACAACAGTAAGTAATAATACAGGCCAAGTTTTGTTTTGTTGTTGGGAGAGAGAACACGGATCGTAATCATCTCCGTTAGCTAGGTATATTATTCATCATCGCACTCATCACCGTTGGCTACATATATTATTCATAATTCCACTTTTAGTGTTTTATGTTCTATAATTTTATTCAATGAGTTTCAAATTTTCTTAATAGAAAGAAGCGTGACAAGAAACATCCTACTGGCATCGACAGTTTGGTAATGCTTCATGATTTTAAGCTGTTAAAACATCTTTCACCTTACAATTATTTATGTTGAAAACAAAAATGCCTTCTAATTTTTTATAAAAAAAATTATAATAATGATTTGAAATATGATTATCAATTTTTATATAAATTTAATATAATACTAGCAACATAATTGTTTGTAAAAAGCTGATAGATACAAATTTATTGATGCAAAATGATAACTCATACGCTATGGATTTATACAAACATGGTCAATTTAACACACAATATTTGCTACTTCAATAGGGTTTCGAGGAGAAAATTTTTAATACTACAAACTAAGCTTTTGTGACAGAAGTGCATTTAAAGGAAGTTACTTATAGAAAATGTCTTTCTTACCTTCACAAAAATAAAGAATCATGCAATATTGATAGAGAGTAAATATTACTTAGTATAACTTTCACCAATATTAAAGCATTTTGTTAAGCAATTCAGATGTCATTTATATGCTTCCACATTGTCTACATATCTTGCAATTATTGCAATCCACAAAAACACATTTCTTTGAAAATCATTAAAGCCTTCCAAGAACACCATTTTTTTGAATATGATGCAATCATAGCATTCCATGATCCCACATCTCTTGAGCCATATCACTAAATAACTCACATGAAGTGTGTATTCTTCCACATTGTAACAAATAAATATGGAAAAATAGCTTCTTTTGACTATGGGTTAATGTATGTTCTTAATTTTTTCTTAATATCCCATTTTGGTACAAGCTAGGAGGATGTTAGTAAATATTATAGAAAATGGAGTCATACTTGGTAGTTGCATTTTCTCAAAAGTTCTGAAAGTTTTGTCAAGAAACATGTTTTTTCTATATCATGCAATTATAAAAAACATTAAGCATATTATAAATAACCACCAAACTACAACACTTAAAACACATGTTGAATGCTTTTTCTTGAAAAAAAATGGCCTATAAAAAATGCAAATGCTATACTCAATTATTGGCCCTTGTGTTTTCATTCCATGTTTCAAAACTCCTAATTTTGCACATACTTCAATAATTGTAGCAAGAGCATATATACTAAAAAGTCATCAATCATGTTCGGCGTGACCATTTTGAACATGAACAACAATAAACGAACTCCACGAGGTTACATATTGGTTTCAAACATTTCAATAAACGTGCATAAAAACATTAATATATCTAAGGCAATTATAAATCTCAAATATAATTGAGTTATAATGTATATTTAAGTTCAGTACAAGGGAGCAAGTGAGAGGCTCCAAATACACAAATTGAAAACAATAATCGCTTTATCCAACTATTTATGGGTTGGAGATGAATATAATATTTCCTTATCTTCAAATTTATTTCTCAAACCACAATAAACCTTAACCTTGGGAACTTGATTTGTAAGGGTAGTAACAACATTGATCATTTCACATTTATTTTATGAAATTGAGACTTCATTAGTTTTATAAAATGAAGAGTTCCCTTCTCATCTTCTAGAGTAAAACATATTGACGAGCCGCCCATGATTAACAACTCCATTTTTTTAATATTCCCGCCTAATAACAAGAAGACTAGAACTTATAGAAAAAAGGGAATAGTAAGAAACATATAGGCTTATGAACATTCAACTCAACACATATGTGATGTCAATTCGATTCACCTATATGAATGGAGGAAGAAAATAAGAAACAATTATATTTAATTAGTATACATTCTTAAATAAATTTCATTTACTAACTTTTAATGTTTTATTTTAAGGGGAAACATTGCAAGGGAACATGTCATAATGACATAGATGAAAAAAAAAAATTGCGATGAATATGATTCATGATAATCAAAATTACAATACTTACCTAGTCAAATTTAAATCATTATAATTGAGATCTATAATGAGCCTCTAAAATAAAACCAGGGGAAGGAGAAACTAGTCTAGATATAAGAAGTAATAATGCAATATATTATTCCTTAATTTTCTACAAATGCACTCCTCTATTATTCATGTCTGATCCCCAATACAAGTGAACTCATAAAGAAACAAATAACAACGATGTAGTTTAAATTGTTTAAAAGATACTATTAAGAAAATAAATGAAAACAATATATAGTTGTAAAATATACATTTAAATCCTAGAAATTATCTTTGAAATCCTTATATGCATAGAAAAATATTTCATTCTCAGTATTCCTACCAAGAAGGTTATATACTCTCCCAGATTTAGAAGTCTATACAAAAAAAAAATTCATACAACACCACACACACATTTTGCTTCCTTATTTACAAATCCTAAATGTTTACTAGAAAGTCTTCAATTGTAGCTCAATTGTGGCTTCATGAATTATTTTATATTCAATTCCAAATGTGTTTTTTTGGGGAAAATATTTCAACATCAAGCTACATCTCAATTGTGGCTTCATGAATTATTTTATATTCAATTCCAAATGTGTTTTTTTGGGGAAAATATTTCAACATCAAGCTACATGAGATACATTCCCTCTTTGTTATGAACTGAAATTAAATGCTAGTCATCCAAAAAATTGTAAGTAGGTAGTATTAAAAATATCCCACCACCTACTCCAAGAATGCCAAGAAACTTGTCACCATATAGATGCTCTATATATTTTCAAAAGGAATATTTTGATCAACACCAAAGCCACTAGCTAGTATTTCATTTTGATACATGTATGTTATTTTTTCTTCTTGTCATTTTTTCTCTCTTTAAGTGAAATCTTTTGGACAACGTTTATGGGAGATGTATTGCCTTTCAATGATGATTATGGCTATAATTACATAATATGATAGGGGCACTCAAATGTGGAGTCCATGTGTTCTATTGAAGTTATCCCTCTCATCTTGAGACATCTATGATGCTTGGATGAGTCTTCCACTGTGATATATTAATATGTAAATATGTATGTATTAGGAATAGTTAACATCTAAATGAGATTTCTATATGCTAGTGGAAGTAAATGATGGAAGGAGTTAGAACATTTAACTTCATATCCTAGATGTAACATGATATACTAAAAATATTGACTATTTATTTTAAACAACAATAAATTATGGTCCTATAAGTAGGGTTAGAAAGAAAATGCACTTGATATCTTGCCCTTTCCATCCTTCTAGAATGCACCTAACTTTATTAAAAAATGAAAGAAAATCGGAATATCGTATCACTAGCTTATCCCATTGAGAATTCTTAAATGAAAAAAATGAAAGAAAATTTTCACTTTTTATTGTGTTTAAATAGATTTCGTCATGTTAGTCTAAATCTACCATTTTGGCATGTGAGATAGAACAATGTTGGCAAAGGTTATAAAATATAGTATTATACTTGGCATTTGTTTTTTCTTAAAAGTTTATAGATCTTTAGTACCAAACATTTTGTGCATATCATGTAATCATCACAATACATGAGACCACCTTGCTTTAAAAATATTTGATCAAGCAGTTCATGTGCCTCGTGTATGCTTTCACATTTTGGAAAATAGTTCAAGTGACATGTGTTATAGGTTATCTAATTTTACAAACATGTCTAAAACATATGATTAAAATAGATATACTTTCTATTTTTCTTTGATAAATGACTAATCATTTTACAAAACTCTTATTTTGGGATGGAAATACGTTGGAAAAAAGTGAACATCTATTTGTTGAACTATAACTAACATAAATTCATAAGAAAATAGAGAGAAAATGCCAAGAAAAAATTAGGATTCATCAAAAATAACTTTTTGAATATTTAGGGGCCATAAATATGGAAAATTGGAGGGTCGGGGTGAAGTGACAACTTGAATGTGCTTCGAAATGAGAAACTACTATCGATATTTAAGACATTACATCAATAAAGAAAAAATGAACTAACATTCAACATACAAATACACAAACACTCCATAAAAAATGTAATTTAATAACTAATAAATACCTAAGAACCATTTTTCGAAGTCCGCATTTTTACCAAAATTTTTGTGTGCACATATGTACATTTTTAAGTAATGAAGAAATTGTATAGATGCAAGATTCTACGTGCATGAAGCTCTTGAAGAAAAATATAATGTACCCATAAGATCATACACACATGGATAAGTGTCAATATTAATAGTATATTAAAACCCAAGGAAAATAATTGATTACAAATGATGCACCCTTTTGAATAGAAACTGGGAGTGGTGACCCATGTGAATCCAAGTGAAGTATAGAGTCTATAAAACTATTTTTTAACTTGCATACACTTATGAGTAAAACTTCTAGTGAACATAATAAAACTTAAACATAATGCTAGGAGTAAGTAAAACTTGAATGCTTATTTTATATTAGAACATATTGTTGTAAATTCCTCCTTCAATAGAATTACCCAAATTATGGATCATTAAATATAAAGAGTGGAATATGTACAACCACTTTTGCAAATTTGTGATGAACTTATGAATAAAACATCTCTAAAAATGGATTACATGCACACATATGTGTAAGATAGTTCATGAAATAATTGATGCACTAAATATAGAAATATATATGAATGGAAGAATTTATATGTTGTGAAATAAAATCCCTATGTGGGCCTATAATATGATCAATATATAATAGTAAAGTATAACTAGTAAAAATATCTTAAATACATCTATCTGAAATACTCTAATAGATACCAATTTCAAGGCTTTTACCTTGGTATTTTTCCATTTCATATTGTTTAATAACTCCATTACATTTTTAAATATTCCAATGACAAATGGCATCAATCTAGCTTCATTATTATGTTAGTCCAAAAAAGAAAATTTGTTGCATTGGCATGCAGATGAAACGACAATGTAAAAATTGGTGATACCCATGGTTTTCCTCATTTTGGCCTCTTGAAATACTATCAATTGTTGCAAGTTTAAAAAAAAACAAAACATAACATTTACAATAAATAAAATAAATGAATTATATATCAACTAGATTATAATTGTTGTATGAAAAAGTGGTCTATATATAGGGGAAAAAAAAAAGTTATGGTCCAAATTTTCTTTTGACCATTCAATAAGCATGTGTGAAACAACCTCCAAATGAGTAGGCACATGTGAGTTTTATTGGTCAAACAATTATTTCCAGTTATCCTAATCTAATCTTGGGAGGTGTGTACACTAAAAAATATAAAAAAAAAAGATAATCACACTATATAAACTTAAATAAAAAGTGTCTATATACACAGACACACAAACACATAGACACACACACATGTATGTATATATGTATGTATGAATGTATGTATATGTATATGTATATGTATATGTAATGTATAATGTATAATGTATATACATATACATACACACACATATGTATGTATATATGTATGTATGTATGTATGTATGTATACACGCACAAATGTGTAGATGACCACACTCCATTAAGTTAGACATAGGGAATTCTAAAGCATGGTATAAGTGAGACTCAAAATCCTATGAACATGGATCCCTACAACTAGGTATGATAAAGTACCCATTTAAACTCTAAAAAATGAAGAAAGAAATCAAGATGGAATCCCCTCAACGAAATCTTCCCATCCCCACCATCCATCACATTTTAATATAATAAGGTGGTGCTAGAAGCTTAGTAAATATGCTAAAAAAGCTACTTCTCTATGCGGGAAAACTCCAAGGTAAGGACACCATCATGGATGAGTTGCCGCATGAAGTGCATGTGGATCTCGTTGTGTTTGGTACATTGATTCTCTAATGGATTACATGAAATGTGAATGGAGCTTTGGATGTCACAACAAATAATAATGGATTCGATTAATATGAACTCTATAAACAACAAATGAAGTCATATAATATTTTTCTTAGTTAGAATTGTACTTCAATACTCTCCCTCTACAAATGCTATTGCTATTAAAAATTATTCTTTCAAACCAAACAATTGGATTAGAATATGTTGATAAATAAAACTAAAAGTGGAATATTTGATAATCAACATCATCACCCCAATATGAGTCAATAAATCCCATAATTTGTAAATAAGGCCCCAATGTGTATTACATAACAATGTGGAGGGGTTGAAATCTATAAACCAAGGAGTGATGAAGAACCCTATGTTATCCTAAAACCAATGCCCTATTTCAAACACTTTTTGATAATTAGCATTAGTGAAAAAATGAACTATAAGGAAACATTTAGAATGAAAATGAACATCATAGCAACTATCCCAGTTGGAGTGAATCCATTGATGGAGTTCTGCTTAATTTTTCCATAACCCATTAAGCCAAAAAAATAAAACGCTAACTCTAAGAGAAGAAGACAATTCATTTATCTCTAGATATTTGACCTCCATAGAAGGCACCTCCTCCAATTTCTCAACAATTTTCATACTTGGAATAACAGGGGTTTCCAGGGGTTTGAGCTACTGAAGAGGACCAAGAAACATCTTTGTTGGAAGTTTTCCTAAAGGAAGCAAACATGTCTGATTCGATAACTTGAGCTAGGTACAAAGATTTTACCAACATATTACTAGGTGCCGCCATTTTATTACCGTTCATTTCCCCCTACTTTTCATTCATAGTAAGTGATGTCTTCCCGAGTGCCATACCAACATCATCATTCTCAAATGAGATACTCATCACCATGGAGCCTATAAAAAACTGGCAAAAACCCTAAGGCTTCCTATGCAGAGATGGGAGCGCTAATCCGGCTGCGATAAATTTCTTTGAGAATTTTCTTTCAAATCAGTAGAATAAATTTTCCGAAAAATTAAATTTTGTATTTATTTTTGGAGGGTTCTTATATTATTTTTATTTTGGATGTTATCTAATTGCATTACAATGGGAATATACCATTGGATTGTTTGCATAAGTAGTTTGATGAACTCAAGTTTATAATTTTAGGAAGAGGTTAGGTTTTTTCATTTGACGTCTATTTAAAGTACTTTGTGTTTTAATTGTAGAATACTTACAAAAACATTGAGGCTACTATCTTTTCTAACTTGCAGAATTGAAATATGACAATCATTCTTTATACATACCTATATACAATTTAAATTAATATATAAATTGTTAACATGTATTTGGTTCAAAAAGAGTTTGCGAGATTAATTGCTTACTAAGTGCAAAGGCCTCGATACCAAAAGGGATGAATTTGAGTTTGTGCCTCAAGTGAATTTAGTGGATTTAATATCCCTCAATCTTTAGCACCAAGACAAAGATGGTGGTTATTTTATACTTTCATTATTCTTAATTGGGAATTTAGTTATGTTCATGGTTTTAAATTTTAATGGTATATGGGAAAGAATATTTCAAGGAACCGACATGGTGGCGATGTCGATAGGGTATCCATGACAAAAATGGTTTTGAACCCTGAAGGCCATAACAAGGTGTAAGGCTAGTTGGATGACATAATGGGAAAGGGTAGATGCATTAGGGATTCAAATAAATACAGGTTGAACCCTGTCTACAAGAAGTGGTGAAGGAGACTACAAACACATTCATGTGGTCACCTCGTATTGTCGATATGCCTCTCCACTTAGGATGCCAATGAGGGCTATGGAATGCTTTGTGGTTCATTGTGGAGTTCCGCCACCACCATGGACAATATGTGGTTGATTATAAACAACCCACAATTTTTGAATTCACCTTGGCAGTTTCAACTAGAGAGGTTTTGGCAGAATAAAAGTTCAAAATAATTTTGTCTTTCCCCAAGACATATGTTCATCCATATGTATAACACTTTCACTCCAATATTTGATCTAACACTTTTTTTTGTGTGTGTTGAGGGTGTTGATTCTTAGATTGGGTGGGCCTCTTAGTAGGGCAGCAAGGGCATACATGAGCCACACACAGTACAATGGGTCTAAGTCATTCAGTTTGATGACATGCATGGAGTCTTCGCCTTACATGGCTTCCATAATGCCCTTGTTTATTGCCTTATAAGAGACTTTCAAGAAGTGGTAGACATTCAAGTGTATTTACGGGGGTGAAGAGGTGGTTCGAGAGGCACAATAGTTGAGTGTAGCTAAGGGCCTTATGGAGACCCAAGCACAATTTCATTATTCATGTTGTTAGGGCCTCCATGAAATAGGTGGCCACCGATTGCATGGAGTTCTCCGTTGGAGATGCAAACAAGGACAAATGCTCCACGTACAGGTTGTTCTCCATATGACTTGCCTACGTGTGGAAACCTGATGACATAGAACCCCAATTTTGAAAAACCTGTTCTCAACCACTTTTACACCAAGTTCGACCCCTGTGTCACTTGATTTTAATCATTTGTATATGTCTTAGCTTTAAATAACACTTGTCTCGTGCAATCAAGCTTCTTCTTTTTTCTTCCAAGTGGGTCCTTAGTATTCCTATCGGGACTTTAGAGCATTTAGAATTTCAGTTTTCTTTATGAATTTTTAAAAATAGTTTGTTATTTACATGCCCAAGCAATTCTTGTAAATCGAAGTTAACTTACGAGTTTAAATTTTAATTTTCTCTTTCATTTTTAAAAAAGAGTTGAAAATCTAGGGTAGAAGTAAGCATGTAATTGCAAGAGAATCAATGTCCTGTAACTTCATCTACTTTCTATAAGAATATTCAGCTCTCCTCCAAACTGAATTCTTCAAAAAAATATGTTGCATGTAGGCATCTGAAGTCTTGAAAATTATTTATCTTCGTCACTCGTTTTCATATAAATAAGTAGAAGAGTGCGAGTGTGAATCAACATTCTGCAAGTTGAAAACGCTAAAATCTACCTTCTCTTCCAAAATTCATTGAATGCCACCCCTCCAGTGTACGAGATAGATGAGACATTTGTTGGGGTCAGATTGGGCGTAATGGAAAATAAAAGAAATGACAAATGATTTTAAAACACACTCAACTTGCACTGGTCAATCATACAATCCATGAGTCGAGTGCAACTCTTTACTAGTGTCAATGAAAGCTCCTACTTAACAAGAAGTCAGGGGCTATCACTTCAATCGTTTTCATATCTTTCCATGAATACTCTCACTCTATCACCTAAGATCACTCACATGTCGTTATCTCCATCAGTTGCGTGATGTAACTCACATTATTCTAATCAACACACTCTAATATCACTAACGAAGGGATTTCGGTTACATGATGATTAGACACTGACAATGATTGGATGCTCACATTTTTATTCAATCGTCCACCTCGGTCTTGCCCCCCACCAATCGACATCAATTGAAGTTGTGCATCGGATGCTCTTTTAATAGCTAACCTCAGACAATGTGAGCACATAAACCACGATATGTCCTGCAACATTCCCCCCCAGTAAAGCGAATTCATGGGGATTTCATGGCATACCACATGGTAAGGTCAAAACATAAACGCATGGTCCACTAACATACTGTCATGGGTCTATCACTCTGACAAGTCTACAAGAAATAGTCTGATGCAGACTCATCACCTACATAAGAGAGCTCAACAGTTCCCACTTTCACTTAACAATTGATATGTTGTTCTTTTGGGGCCATCCAACCACGTACTTCGAATGATCACCTACATATGAGAACTGACAAATCTAGGGTTCCCGCTTTCACTTCTAGATTCAGCTTCTCAGGCCAGCCAACCCTATTTGGTAGAGAGCAATTCAGACATCAACAATCATTGTAGTTTCCATATGCTTTCCTATTCATTTATTTACACTACCTATGATTTGCACATACTCCTCTTTTCAATCTCAGTCGAGGAGTGATTACAATGTTTCATTTTTGCACACACCATACATACTAAATTACAAGTTGTGCCACTAATGCGTTTGTGCAACCACGTCGTTAGTGGCTGACAAGGGACACTGATTGAACTCCAACCTTTGATGCCTCTGACCTTCAGTAAATGTAGTGGTTATTAGAATAGAAATTCTTCATTGGTAGGGCAAGTAAGATCATCGTTTGAGTATTCTTCTCAGTCATTTTCTTCAGCTAAATAAACGAGAATAATTCTTGGTGTTTCTACAAGCGATATAACATTATTTTTAATGAAAATTATAATTTTTTAGAAGTATTTAATTGTACATGTACATATTTATTTGAAAACTGGGAAAAATTATGCGTGGTAGGTGAATTCCAAGGAAAACATGGAATTTTCTACTATTACATGTTTATTTTGACAAATTTAATAAATTCATGTATAGTTAGAAAAAATGGTGAACCATTTTTTCATAATTTTGTTGATTAGTGAATAGAAATTTGTTTTAAAATCAGCCAATTGGAAAAAATTATGCCCTTAAAATACCTAAAGCAGACCACCATAAATTGTGGTCATTAAAAGAATAACTAGTCCAAACCTGTCTCCAACCCATTTTAGGTAAGGTTTTATAGTTTCAAAGGCTTTCTAGATGCTTTTAACCACGAAGGAACCCTCAAATTGGACATGAGAAGAGGTGATGACAAAGGTATAAAACCTTATATAATTTTTCAAATACTATTTTCCATAAGGAGATCCTACAAAGATACAATATCTTAACAAAACCTTCCAAGCCTCCATGCCTTCAATATACTGGACCACCTATTTGGTGCATACAAATATTCATTTCCTCTAGATATCAATGATACCCATATCATCCTTATGGTGAGGGAGACAACACACCTCCCATGTCATTATGTGAAACCCTATAATCTACTAAACATTATCCCAAAGAAACTATCTGTGCAATTTACCTAACTTATCATAGGAGGATTTTGAGAGATCCCATCATGACGAACTTAGTAAACATGAGTAAAAACATCAATTTCAGTACAAACTTAAAATTTAGCTTCTAATGACAAGGATTTTGTGATCCATTAGATAGTTTTAATTTTTACTATCTTAAGAACCTAATGTCATATCTCATTAGGGTTGTAATCAAAGGCAAAGAATATGCCAAGAAACTTTAATTTCACCACTCATTTGATCCATTTCCCCTTGTAGTATTTAAGCCAATCCAACAATTATCAAACTCTCAATTAAGGATGAAGTCTTGTCTCACTATAGATCGGACCTCAAAGCTTTGCAAAAATTGTTAAGATATCATAAATATTCCTTAAAAGAGGCCTCATTCTCAATAATAACAAGCGACTATTAATTTGTAAAGTGGTTGTTAATGAGTTTATTTTTCCTATCATGAAACACAATTCCTCCAAGAAATGAAACCTAAGCTAAACGGTTTGAAAACATTTGGAAAGCTTGGATTGAGCCTAAAAAGAACATTTTTTTATGGTGCCTTCTTTATCAAGGGCTCCATGTAGGAGATAAAATCAAGCATGTGGGAGTTGCTAACCCAACGTGCCCCGCTTGCTAGCTGCCAGAGGCACTCAAACACATCTTCTAGTTTTACCCATATGCCTAATATGTTTGGAAATAGATTTTGTAGACACTTAATCACACACTTGGGTATATTTCTAGGTCCTAATCACAAACCACTATTCATATGATTCCTAAGCGAGAAAACTAGCAATTAACATCTATCTTTGGCCTCTTTCTTTGCTTTCTTTCTTTCTTTGTGGTCTTGCACACCCCACTACCTAGTCTGACTTTCATTGATTTGTCTTTTTTGGCTTTAGACACCAGCACCTAGCTAGGATGCCAGTGCCCTTGTCCCCTTTGGGTGCCCTGACCTCTTTGTATCTTACTCGCCCCTTTTAGGCCTCTTTTATCTTTTGGGCATCTTGTTTTCTTGGTGGTCAAAATTTTAGATGTTAATTACGAAATTCAAACAAGGGAATCATATAAATACAAAGCTATGTGACCATAATAAAGGACCAAGCTCCAAGAATCTATTACTATCACCTAAGGTTGCATCCAAAGGCATTTTAAGAGCATCAAATCATACATCTAACACTCACTCAAGGGACAAGGGATTGCATTATTTTGCATACACTTCATAGGAGGGGAAGTTTATTTTTGACATCCACACATCTATTTACATTGTTGCATCTAGCTATTACTTGTTATTCAATGTATCTTGCACAAGATCCACCTAGGGCATGATTCTTCACACACAGACATAACTACATGGAGTCTGAGATGTAGTGCATCGCTCGGTCATAAGTTCACTCTATTGGGTGACCGTTGGGGTCATTCCGACTCCCCATTTACATCTTTTTCTTTTTAGGATTTGATGTGTTTTGGGGTTTTACATGAGATCATTTGTTTTGCAGGTTATAAGATAATTCTATAGACATCCAATGACATATAGGCAATCAACAACGAAGGCTAGTGACACTCATGCGACACAACAAAAATCATTTTCTGAGGTTTTGTGTAGTCACAAGCGCCTATAAAAGGTATTTGGTGCATATGCACCCCTAACCCAGTCCAGGGGCCTTAGTCTCATTATATCTAACAGTTCTACAATTTTTGGGCTCGGTTGCGACAGTTTATCCTCCTGTTTCATTAGTTTTCCATTTTAGTACATCTTCGAGATTATTGCAAAATAAGCTACATCTCTTGCACTTAGGATTTTAATTTTAATTTTCTTATTACTTAGCTAAGATCTGTAATTTAGCATTTTATCTATTGCACGTGACTCTGAAATATCTAGGGTTTTACAAATTTCTATATTTGTTAAATCATTTGGTGAACACGTCTTATTAAAACGCTCGTGGATCTTCATTTCATCCTCTCATCATGAGTATATCCATTCATGATTTATTTCTAGCCAATCATGATTGTCAATCTAAAATCATTACTCTATTGGCTAATACCCACATTCCTTCTACTACTCATCCAGACATAGTTTATCAGACATTTGTAGATGCATTTTCTCAACATATTACTTTTCCATCTACTATAGCTGACAATATTTTTGTTTATGAAAATGATCCTCCTCATTTATATATGGGTTTGCATCAATAACTTAGGTATTAAGTGCACTTTAGTCGATAATGGATTTAAGCTCAATCTTTTTTCTTTATCATTCATTCAGAATATAGGCCTTTCCTTAGATAATCTTAATCGAATATTTTTTTGTCTGGGCATATCATTCTAATATGCATCCATGCATAGGCACTATTAATTTTCCTATCACAGGTTGCACAAACACAGTTCCTATAGTATTATTTGTTATTGATATCCCAGTTCTATGTAATTGATTACTCGGTAGGCCATGGCTTCACAAAATGCAAGAAATGACTTCTACAGTTCACCGATGCATTAAATTCTTACACGAGGGATTTGAAAATACAGTTCCTGCTCATAGTAATCCATTTCAATATTTCCACCTAGACCCAAATACTGCATTACCTATTCCGACTTCTGCTACTATGCATCATGTTGGTGATCCACGACCCACAGACTATCTAGATAACTTTCCTCCACTCGAAGGAACCGTTTATGCATTAGACGTTGTCCCATCCACTCTAATATCACCCCTCCTTCTACTAACGCTATGGTGCTTTATCAGGGTTCTGTCCATACATCAAACGTCATACCACCTTCATTTCCTTCTCACGAGCAACATACATTTGTGATCTTTTCACATGCACTCTTTTCATGAATAACTCTTATTGGCATCACATTCCATTCAATCCCACTTTCTCTAACACTCTTTGAACACATGATGACTTGAATCAGCTTGGGTTTACACTCGATGATATCTTACCTCTGCCTCATTCACCTCATCTCTATCATGGATATGTTGGTATTACGGTTGCCTATGGTATTTGGGTATTTAAACTATCAGTCTTCATTGCACGCATTTATCGCACTTCTCCACTCACACTTGGGAAGTCTTGGCTTGACTACACTTTGTACCCTAATCATACTGACATCACATTTCCCTTGCCATTTGGCCACATTTCTATTTGCAATGATTCATTTATCAGCTATGCACAAAATCTTACTCATTGGTATGCACATGGTTATCCACAACCACCTTTCACTAATGAAGAGTACGCAATGGTCATGTACAATCTACGCCATAATGGTTCCTTACTTGATCAACCACATACTATTACTTAAACTTCAAAAGATAAAATAAGTGATGAAGGACCATTAAGGATATGACTATGTTAGGTACCAAACATTTGAGCATTTTCCTTTTCTGATGTGTGTGTGTGTGTGTGTGTGTGTGTGTAAAATGACTCGTCATTTAGTCATTTTCCTTTACATATATTTTTTTATATAATATTTGGAAATTTAAAATCACTTCTATGTTTTTTATATATTGCATGATATAACATATAGTAATTATTTGTGAAAAATGGATGATGTCAAAAAATTAATTACATTATTTAGGAAAATATGTTCAATCACAATTTCTCAATATCAAATCCACACATGTTCACAAATATATTATTATCCATATGTCCATCAATATTTTGGGGATTAATAAAATACATAGGAGTTTATTGTCTAGAGATAATGTTTTCTATATTTAATTCAGCCGATTTTAAAATACACTATAGGTATACTATATCTATACATCAAGGACATACTATCTAGATTCAAGAGTACAATGTACATCCAAGTTTAAACCTAAATTGTAAATCCATGCATTCATCAATTGTACATGTTTTAAAATAAGATAATGTTTTCATTAAAAAAATAAAAATGATTGACACAAGATAATGCTTTCATTTGGATCCCTATCTTGGAGTATCTTCTATAACATCAACATTTGAACTATCTTTAATAACACCAGACTAGAATAACTCATTTGCAGTGACATTACTATTTTCAATATTTTGCCTATCCTTGCTAGCTCCATCTCTTGCTAAAAGGAGAGTAGGATCCTCATTAGTTTTTTCTACAACATAATATTAACTTTTGATCCATGTTCCATAATCATTCACAATGAATTGTTCTTCTTGTTTAACACAACAAGTTTCTCTTTGAAGACTATTTCTCCCCATACACTTTCTCTTACTTTTTAAGGTGCTCATCTAACACCTGTACTTCAGTCTTCAATGTCTGGTATTTGGACTACACATAATAATATCATAGTTAGAAAGTAGATAAACTATAACAACATAAAATATAATCTTCAAAATATTAAGTACTTACCAAGGAAAATTATTTCTACACATTTGCAATACTGACAAGTTTTTTGTCTCTATTCCACTTATTGTAATATGATTGTGCCTTGGCATTCAAAATTCCCAATCTGTTAAGAATTATATTTAAAACACCATCATTATCATTAATATTGTTTGCGACAATATTACTAGATTTTGCTTGAGAAAGTAAATCATCAATCTTAACCGATTCATTCTAGGGAACACTATCCTCTTTCCCCTACCATGAGGTGGAAGGGGAGGTAGGCGTGGTGTACTCCTTAAGCATTGAGCAAAGGGGTTGGCCGTGGCTTGAACATGAGATAGAGGTTATAAAAATTATGTGAGCATCGATAATTTAACAATATCAATATGTTGTATGGATGAAGTCAAACAAGAGAACACTAAGCACTTGAAAAGAATGAAATAAATATGGATGTTTTACGCTATGGTCCTGTTGTTTTTGTCCATAATCTAGATACTCAGGCACTGGATGGAAGCGAGGTGGTGGTATTGCAAGCCTCGATTTTAAGGAAAACCAATTAAATTGAATGATAAAATCCTAAAACCGAGATGAACATAAATAAAATTTAAATGTACAATTTATTCATACCCGAATTTGAAGGGAAAAGAACTTCTAAAAATTGAATCTCTTATTTCTCAGGAATGTAAATAGTGTCTGGAGCATTAGACACCCTGGGTGATGTGTTGGATGTGGCTGCACATTAGGAAAATGACATATGTCATTGTCAAGACTTAAATTATCATTAGTCTATAATTTTTTTAATAAAAATTAACACAATTGTGCATTATGGATTAATTAAAACATGGATTAGCCTGAGTACACGTGTTTTCATAGTTGTGGGATGATCCAAATGAATCATCCATGTGCTTGCTTCTACTTGTAGGTTGTTGGGTGTTAGTGATAGTAATAATGTCATCGCTCATGGTGACATAAACCACAACATTGTCAACAGACCCCTTAGGCCCAGTAGGGTTATGTGCACAAACTACTGCAACACATCGAGCCATTGTTTTGTTTGCTTTGACCTGTTGAAAACATATTATATATTTTTCATAGTTGATTTTAAAATGAATATTTTTTATGAAAATAATTAAGATAGAATGCTTTAAAAACAGAATTCTCACCAACTATCAATTTATAAACATTGCATATTTTTCCATCTTCTCGTGTAGTGTAGTTAGAATAGTTGTTGATTTCAGTGTGTGAAAACCCTCATAATAGAAAACAAGAATAAAACAACAAGAAGAAATAACTGCAGTAGGATTCACAATGGCTTTGTAAAAGTCAAAGTGAATCCTTGCTGAAAGATATGAACATCAATTGAATCTAATGCCGAAAAATGTTTAGAGAAGGTAGTACACTAACCACTAAAGAAAGTCAGTGCATCTTCCTTGTAAAACGATGTGGGTTTGGAAAAATTCCACATGGCCAAGAGAAAGGGGTCTTTGATTGATTGAGTGCTAATCGCTCTTTTGAAGGGATTATTAACATCAGCCTCAATAGAAAGCTTGTAATGAGACTCTAAAAAATTATTTTCCTAATCAAGTAGAATGGTTTTTGTTGATACAAGCAATGCATTTTTATGGGGTAGCCCCGTTAAACGATGAATATCATTGGGGGTTATTCTAATGACGAATTGGTGACATGGTAATGCAACTTGGAAAGAGGGATCATAACTATTATATGAATGCATTAAATTATCTAACAACTTAGTGTTTGTCTCATACTAAGGCATGTATAGTAGTCCATGGAACCTTGCGTTTCTAATCCAATCTAATTGAATTTTAAGTTATGGGTCTTCTAACAGTTGTAGTAAATGTGGATATAATAGGTTTATGTAAACAAAAGACGGAGTGCTAATTGAATTTTTTATGGGTGCCATGATTCTTGATCTTTTGAAAATACATATATCAGTATCATGTATGTGCCAAGTGAAGAGCTAGTCATGCGGATAATACAGGAAGTGGATTGTAGAAAAAACCGTTTGAAATTTGGAACAGTGGCGGGCGCTATGAAAAGCCCTAGTATGGAGAAACTTGCAAGTGCAAATGGGTAAAAATGAATGGGGATGGGTATATATATAGGAAAGGAATGAGCCCAATGGTTGAGGTTGAGAACATCGAACTGGTGACATCTAATAGCATGGGAATGCTACCAGGCGGAAACACAAACGAGGTATCGTGTAAAAACGCAATAATGTTTTGTACAGTTACCAAACGGGAGCCTATAGTTGAAGGCGTTTGACAGCGTGAAGGAGATCCCGTACGACAACATTGTTCGCGATCCTGATCGACAATAGACTATGTGTTTAACTATACTGACATCTAGAAACGTGATGGAGCAACCAGATGACAATAGTTTTGTGTTACCAGGTGGGAACATTCTATATACCATACATCAACATGTTGTTGTTACCGGACGGTAACATATTTATATTATTGAACGATAACATATTTATATTACCGAACGGTAACACATATATGTAGATGTTCGACAACTTGGAAAAAAACTATTTTCTGATTCGCCACCATCTCGAAACCCTCCTTTCCTATATTCGCTAACAATGTGAATCCCTTTTTTGGAATATTCGCCACCCATTCTATAATAATTTTTTGGAGGGGGGTCTTAAAACAAACACTATTATGGATATATTTAGACATTTCTTTACAGTTCACTATTTTTTCCAACACATTTTAGAGGGTTCACATTTCTTGGGGATTTAATAATAATCACATAAACTTAAAAGTTGGGTTTCGATCCTAGAAAGTTTTTGGATTTTCCCCATTTTAAATTTTGGCCCCTTTAAGTGAAAATAACATTCATGTGAACAATGCGGGTGAGATTGAGACGAAAAAGTGGAGCCCATATAACAGATATTCTTTGGGTTGGAATAATCCGAGATAACTGTGTCCCACATTTTTGCATTTTTTTTACCTTCAACAAAATATGTCCCACAAGAAAAACTTGTCCAAACACATATAAAATGACAAAACATGTATTTTTAAGAGCTTAAATGTACGAAGGCACAAGTCATATGTAATTTACCTATTTTTTATGTTTTAAAAGATTTATTTATTAGTCATATTTAAAATATTTTTATCCACCAAGTAGGACACACTTCTATGCTTTGATCCATGAACAGTGCGGGTGAGATCGAGATGACAAAGTGGAGCGCATATAACAAATATTCTCTGGGTTGGAACAATCTGAGTCGTGGAATAGGTGTGGAACATGTAACTATTTATTTCCCACCTTTGCTTACTTGATTTCCATTTCAATCTCATTCTAATGTTGGCTCTTTTTCAATTTGTGTCCACTCCTTGTGAGCCCTATCACAGCCATGCCTTCAGAAGAGCCATGGGGAGCATCCTTCAATGATAAATACCATTGGGTACAAAAATGTGTTCTAACACAAATCCTTCCACTAGATCTATTAAATTAGCATAGTGGCTAGCGGGTTGTGCTTATTGATGGCACGTCTCGTGCCAACTTAAGGCCGAGTACACCTTCCGTTGATCACGACCCCTTGTGGTATCCATATTCCATCGTGGAATAAAAAATACCGCAAACGGAATGCCGATGTCCAGTGTCTACAATTCTCTCCCCTCTATCCCCTTGTTTATCTACGCATGCCTCCCTCTATTATTTCTGTCTTTCACTCCAACTTTAATTTCTTTTATGCCTCCCTTACATCTCCATTACGCTGCTCGCATGCGATTGGTAGTCAATTTGAAATGAGACACCCAAACCCTATACATAATGATAAGACTAACGAATATGGATGATGCTCCGTTGAGATGAATGAGTGCATGTGGGAGCTCCACGGGTCACCATTGACTTGAATATTTATCGGCCAAGTTGGGGGAATTTGTTTGACTTGGTGCGGCCAAACGAGGCGGTGGACGGGGACCGCGGACACCTTTCAAATCTATGAAGTGACAATACTTAAAAAAAAAAAAAGATGAGATTCAGTGTTTGTTTTGTTCACAGCTTTGCGGTCGTGGCCTTTTCTGCGCTTGACGTTCCCTTCTCTTTTAACTTCTCCTCATTTGTCAACTGTCTCTTACATCGGAATTGAATTTCGTCGGAGAATGAGAATGGCTTAATTGAATTTGCATTCAACGAATATGTAAATTACATAATTCTAATGAAATGTATTATTATAACTCACTTTGCATTCAAAGAAATGTCTATCTAAACGTATATATATATATATATATATATATATTTAATAAGGATTTTTGAAATGAGTTTTATTTTTTATCATTCAATTTCATTTTCATTATTTTTTTAGAGGTTTTGTTTTTTATTCGGAGAATTTAATTGTAATATATTAGTCATGTAAAATTTGATTTTTTTTTTCAAAAATATATTTTCAAGTTGGACATGGTGATATAGAGCTAGATTGTTTTATATATATATATATATATATATATATATATATATATATATATATATATATATATCATTACTAAGTTATTTATATTTAGAATATATTTACTTGCAATTTAAAGAATGTTTGAAGGGAGACTTTGATCTCAATAAAAGAGTTTTTATAAAAGTTACTAGTTATATTTAGGGATTTTTCATGGTTAAGATTAAGAAAACATCAACTGGTTCTCGACCTTTGTTATTTGGCATTATGGATTTCTTTATCTACAAAAATAAGTTGAAAATATTTTGTTTAAAGAGCTAGCAAGTGTAGATACCTAGATTTAACACAAGCATGAATACATAATACTTTTTAATAACTATTACATATAAGAATTTCAAATGGTGAAACAAGTACTTAGTGACACAATATGTGTCTATTATTTATCGTATCATTTGATTGACTAATGTTTAGTGTCCTTTTCTAGTTCATGTCACTTTGCTTCATCGAGTTAGAAGTATCTCTACAATTACTTGTGGCCATTTTACTATTTTTGACCCTAGAACAAGATTGACAACTTTGTGACAAGATTGTGAGCTGATCTTGTCCCAAAGTGGATGATTCTATCCTAGGCCATTTTTCATTATCATTTCAACTGATGCCTCTATTATTACCATTTCTTATACATGTTTTGGATATTTGAGTCATCTTTTGTGAATCAAAACCTAATTATATTTTTGATGTGTGTGTGTGTGTGTACACACACACACACACATGTATATGTGTATATATATATAGATACACACACACACACACACACACACACACACACACACACACACGTGTGTGTGTGTGTGTGTGTGTGTGTGTACACACAAATATATATATGTATATGTATATGTATATGTATACATATACATATACATATACATATACATATACATACACACACACACACACACACACACACACACACACACACACACACACACACACACACATATATACACACACACATATACATATACATATACATATACATACATCTGTGTGTGTGTGTGTGAGAGAGAGAGAGTGAGAGAGAGAGAGAGAGAGAGAGGAGAGAGAGAGAGAGAGAGAGAGAGAGAGAGAGAGAGAGAGAGAGAGAGAGAGAGAGAGAGAGAGAGAGAGAGAGAGGGAGGTATTTACACGTAAAAAACAAAGCCTCTACAAGGGAAAGTAAGGACATTATTATAAGCTCAATTATTCAAGAACTCAATACATTCAATCAAGTTTGCAAGACTAAATTTGAAGTAGATTTTAGTATTCATATTCTACATATTTGTTTCAAGAGGACTCATAGATTTGTATTATCATGATTACACTTCCATTAGGTCGAAGAACTACATTTAGGTTTGAGCTTCACATGGGGAAATGTAATGTAGTGCTTGAATAATCAGTAGGCATCTCCAACATTAGTCTAACCCAAAAAATACCTCATCCTTATTCCCCCAATATACTGCCAATTTGAGTGCTTGTGCAAGAAAACTAGGGTTTGTTATTACATGTATATGCACGTGAATTTCAAGTGAATGCAATGAAAAAGGGAAGATTAAACTGAGACAAAGATGCATAGACTTAAACAAAGGAACTAAAATCATGAAGACAAGTCCACATAATCCAAGAAAAGAGGGGCTAGTATTTTTGTCCATACTGGTCTATTTCACCCAAGGTCAGACAAAGATCTAGTTTCAGAGAAAACCCATCTACATTAAAATTATTTCCTTTTTCTTCATGTTTCAAGCCCATATCAATTAAAGAAATACATATAATTCTAAGTTTAGTTTTTTTATTAGATAAGGTAAGAAATTTGGATTTTGGCTCCAAAGGGACTTACAAAAGATTACATCATGAGAAGGAACAAAAAAGCAAAACAAAGATATACATAAATAAAATATTAAATAGGCTTAACCCAACCAAAAAATCCAAATGAGAAAAATACAACAACCTAAACCCATAAAACGACTGGCCAAAGCCAATAGAAACAAAGAGAGAAACCCCCCAAAAGAAAAAATCCCTCCAACAGTCCACCCAAAATTCAAATATCTTCCAATTGCCCCTGTTTAGGTTTGACCTTCAACCGCTTTGTAGAACCTGCCTCGTGGTCATCATGACCCTTTTCCTTATCATCCTAGTTGGACAGTGGGAAAATACCAATCTCCATTGATTGCTCATCATTTGAGCTATTAAGGCACATCATGAGCTTTCATTTCTTCCTAGCCTTCTCCAAATTTTCTATCTTGCCCTGCAAGGTCGTCACCACTTTATTTAAGCCCATGAGATCATATCTAGGAGTGTTATGGAGATTGCAAATACCCTTGGAGGCCTCTATGTAATCCTGTAAGTTGTCACCCAAATCAGAACTTGCCTCTCCTAAAGAATCTACATCTTTTTCGACCTATTGAACTCAAAGAGTAATCTTGTCCAGATCCATGCTCTAATTTTTAGCTTCCATCTTCTATTTACATTTGGAGGAACTACCCCCCTTCATACCTGTAAGGGTCACTGCATCCACCCTACTATCTTTCCCATCCCCATATGTGTCACTTTTCTTCTTCCTCCGCAACCTATCCATACATTCTTCCAGGGTACAATTTTCCTTAGAATCAGTCTAACTAGAACCCATTTCCTTGATAATGAGGGGATTTCCATTCTTATAGAGGAGATAAATGCGGCCATGGTGAAGGGTGGTTTCAACCTTAACCTACTTGAAACATTTAATTGACATAGATAGAGACATAAAAAGGTAAAAAGGAAGACTTATGACCACATTGTCATGAAACATGTTAAGCATTGACATGTGATGAGTATAAATTTTCCTATACTTTCCTTCCAACATAATGTACCTCATAAGATGCAAATGATTAGTGTTCTAGATATATGAGATATAATAATGAGAAATACCATCAACCAAAAAGTAAACTTTCTCATTACCTATGAAGAAGGTCTAAATTTCATGGTTTCTGCGAGTCCTATCTTTGAATATCTTTAGGCCATTCATCTCTAAACCCGAAGCCATATCAATAGAGAGTTCAGAAAATGTGATTTCCATACCCCTCACCACCACTCTTCTGTTATCCCAAGCCCTTGCAAAATTCAAAGCTAGAAAAGGATCCGAGTCCGTGAGCCTCAAAAATGTAGTATTTGAACCCCCTTTTTTTCAAGATCCCCCAAAGCGATGGATTGGCTTTCAGTGCCCCATATGAAGAAGTTTAGTGCAAAGTCTACCACAACCCATGATTTCAAAACTGAAATGAAATTGGAAATTGTAAATAGGATACTCAATACAAGTAATATCCCCAAATTTAATAGAAACATTTGCAAACTGGTCACATGTGCCAATAGTCTTTCTCCTCATGTTATCATTGATGACAAAAATCAAGGCCAAGCAAGGGAATACAAAACCACTCAAATTAGTAATTAGATTTTTCATCATTTATAAGGGTATTAATCCTAATTGGGAGCTCGACCCCCTCCGTCCATATTTTGAACTCATTAATTCACACTCCCATATTTGCAAGTGCATCGACACATTTATTCCCCCCTAAGGGTGTGAAGGAGAACGAAATTATCAAAATACTTTAGCATATCTTTAATATCATGGATAATATTTCTAAGGGCCTGATTGTGGTTCATGTCTCTTTTCATAATGTTAATGATATAGAGGGAATCATCCTCAATTGGCCTTATTATGAAAAATTTCTCCTTAACCAATTTGATACCCCATAAAGTAGCCATGACCTCAACATAATTGTTGGAATTCTCTCCCAAAGGACCAACATAGGAAAAAAGTCATCTCTCATCCTGATCCCAAAGAATACCACCTCCCCTAGTAGTGCCCGAGTTTCTTTTGGAATCTTCATAAAAGTTCAACTTCACCCAATTTTCATCAGTTTTAATACATTTAGAATGATTTTGGGGAAGTTGAATGGTAATAAGGGGCTAGGAGTGAAATGTTTGAAAACTATTATTTTTTCACTGATTTTTTGTAGATAATGAAACAGATAAAGGTAAATAGGCCAAGGATGAATACCTGTTGTTATGTTGGTTGAAGGATGAGTGTGCACATTTTTGATTTCTGATCCAAACTGATTGTGTGAGCTTCCTTTTTGGCTAGGAGGAACTACCTGTAATACAAAACAAGACCATAAGATACAATTAATAGTAAATATTAGTAGATTTCCTAGTGTGAGATAGATCTAGGAAGTGTGATACTTCCTCGACAGTTGTCAATCCATTGATATATAACTCAATATAAAATAACTGAACATGAAAATAAAAGAATCTAATGCTAGTGTTATGATTTAGGTATCTCAGATTACTATCAGTGTCAGTCCAATTAAATGCTTGATAATTAAATTGGTGAAGGTCCTGTGTCAGGTTTCAAGTTGGGTAGGTGGTCTGAGGGTCACAGACAAGGTTTGGGTAAGATCAGGTGCAGTTTGGGTTGATTTTTGATGATTAAGAAGCTTTCTCGATTAAGGCAGTTTACCAGGCACAAAGACCGATGCCAGTCAGGGTGTGACCGATGATGGTTTAGGATGACCGTGTTAGGAAATTAATGTTCATAATGTGAACATATGGTTTGAATATTTGTATTATTTAATATTTAAATAATATGTGAGTGTGCACAATTAGTTGTCATGCACAACACATGGATAGGGGTGTGGGAGTATGACCAGGGATTAGAGGAGAGATATGGGGATAAGGTGATGAGACTTGACTCCATGATTATAGGAGTAAGCAATTGTATAAAATGCCCTCTAATATTCAATAGAGTTTGCTACATTCTACTTTCATTTTCTCTGTATTTTTTGTACTTTCCATTTCATGAGTTAATTTGATTTATTGTTGTTAAATTTATTTATGCAAATCTAGAGATTTAGCATCATCTGGTATCATAGCAAGAAAGGACAAGCTATGAGAGTCATTGCAGGACAAAATAGTAGCCTCTAGGATGTAGATCTGAGAGTTTTTAAGCCTTCGTGGCCATTTTTTGGATTCTGATCTTCAAGAAAAAATGACTGGTAAATCATGTTTTTTTCAAAAACCCAGATTCCAAATATTCTTAATTTTTTTGGGCTTGAAGATACATATTTTATAACTCTATTTTTAAAATTTCAAAATAACCTAGTTTCTGGTTTAAGAGAAAACGTGAAATAGATTCTAGCGTTTGAAGAAATTATGGAATTTGTATATGATTAAAATAAATTTTTTTTGTCAAAATTTATTTCTGCATCTATTTGGAATGTCAATTAGATATGGTGTGAGTTTGATATAATCATACATTGGTTTGTGCTTCAAGATATTATCATTCATCTCAAGCCATTTGTTTACTTGTGGTCCTATTGTCTATGTCCTACCTCTTAGGAATCATTTGTGTGTATTTCCATTAAAATTTTCAACTTTGTTGTGTCATAGTCAGTCATCCGAAAGTTTCGAATCATTATAGATTTGTGAGTCATTGTAAAAGTATATTATATAAAAACAAATTCCCCACTTGTCAAAAATCAGATGCATTTTCACTTGTACGTGATGTCCATAGTGAGGGGGTGCATTATCGGTTGAAACTGACACCCAATAGAATTGTAAAATGAGACTCAAAGACAAATTTAGTTGAGTTAGCAACATCACAACAGAGGAAGGAGGTGTTTTAGTGACCTTTCGTCATGCACCATCGATGAGGCCGCAATATTGCTTTGGTGGGTATGTTTTTTCAGTTGTGTTTAATTTCAGCACATGTGGTAGTAAATAAAGAACATATGGATAATTCATGTTCATAGTAAGGAACATATTTTCGTATATTTTATTCTCTTCTGTAAATTGTGGATGAGGAAACATGTACGTTGCTATGAAAGATGTTGGTGGTCCACTAGAAAACTAATTTGAGAGTTTGTGAATCTCTTAGAAAATCACATACAGAGTGGTTATTCCACTAGAAAACCTATTGGAGTTGATGGTACTCTTTGAAAACCATCGTATTGTAGAACATGAGCAGGTACTAGACAAAACTCACCCATGTTCACTCTAAGGGGGTGAATGTTAGGAAATTAGTGTTCATAGTGTGAACATATGGTTTGAATATTTGTATTATTTAATATTTAAATAATATGTGAGCGTGCACAATTAGTTGTCATGCACAACTCATGGATAGGGGTGTGGGAGTATGACTAGGGATTAGAGGAGAGATATGAGGATAAGGTGATGAGACTCTTGACTCCATGATTATAGGAGAAAGCAATTGTATAAAATGCCCTCTAATATTCAATAGAAATTGCTCCATTCTACTTTCATTTTCTCTGTATTTTTTGTACTTTCCATTTCATGAGTTAATTTGATTTATTGTTAAATTTATTTATGCAAATCTAGAGATTTAGCATCAGGCTAATATCAATTACTTTGGATAATGATAAAATGTCAAAAGTGGGTGTCTAGGCTCTCTTTGTGTCTACACAAAGAGTTGGGAATGTCTGTGGTGAGGTTGTAGGTGGGGTATCAGGTTTGGGTGAGGTTTTGTGAGCTTTGGAGGCTGTTTAGGGGAGGTTTAGTGAAATTTGACAAGAGACACAGTAACTAATGTTGGTCTAGTGATCGATGCTAATGACAAGTAGAAATTGACGACGATTAAGATAACTGGCATCGATAGGGGTGAAATGGTAGTAATTAAATAAACCTAGTTTTTGGACTTCTCTGTGACTGCATAGAGAATGAAGGGAGGATGATTGGGTTCATAATAAAGTTAGGAAGACTCAGGGATGCCTAAAGATCAATTATGGAGAGCCAAAAGGATGTGGGTGATAGGTTGGGTAGATTGGTAAAAGGTGGGAATGCAAGGAAGAAATAAGATCCAATAACAAAAAGATAAATAACCTATTAAGTACAAAAGTGATGTAAATCAAATACACTTACTTGTATTTGCAGGCTTGGTTGGTGAAGGATGGAAGTGGTTGATCTATAAAGAACTTTGTGGTTAGTGTTGCGATGATACTTCTCGGAGTGCTCCCGTGAATGCTAATGCCTCTGGATGAGTATTAGGTTCTTGCTTGAGCCTATGATTGAGTGTATTCCGTCATTTTGATGCTGAGAAGTCTTTAGTTCATGCTTGTGTGAAAAAAGATCTCTCAAAACTCAGAATGACCAACCTCAGTAAAAGATTCAAAAACTATGTATAAGGTAACCGATGATGGTCAAAGTGAATGACGTGGGTTGAGGGATAAACGACATCGGTTAAGGCAAGAAATCGTAGGATTTCCAAAAATAGGAAAATCCTTGCTATTTTTGGCATGCTTTGATTGTCAGTCCGGGTCTCAAGTGAGAGTTAGCATTTCGATAAGTGGGAGTATTGTTGGATAAGGAATAGGACTTTAATTTCAGGGTTAGACTAAGTCCTAGTTGGTTAAGATAAGTGGAGATTCAGTCCTAGTTAATTAATAGACTAAGAATAGGTCCATGATGAGGTGTCTAGGTGATGTGGCTAGGTGAGGTGTAAATTAATTAAATTAAATTAATTAATAGTATGAGGATGAGTATTAATTAAATTTTAAGTAATTAAATTAAAATGAATGTGGGGTAAGGGGTCATGGTTAGGTGAATACGTTACATTTACTAATTAAAGGGGACCAAGGGGAGTGTGACCCAAATTTGGTGTTTACATTTTCCCATTTTTGTCGTGCAGTTTGTATTGGTAAGCGATGCTGACAAAAACAAGAAGTGGTTACCCCAAATATAGGTGAGAGTGGGGTTGCCCCAAGTAGGGTTGAAGGCGAGGTTTCCTTAAGTGTGGGTGGAGGTGATCCCCATCAAACCAGGAGTTGATGAGGTGTTAGACGGAGTTGATGAGTGGTTTGATAAATGGGTAAGTGATGAAAGTGAGGGTAGGTGGGTTATAGGTAAGGGTATGGTCATTGTGGGTAATGGGTAAGGGTATATTGGGTAATAGGTAAGTGTCATATTGGGTAATGGATAATGACAATCAAACACACACACACATATAGATTTTCATATGGTACCAGGTGGAAGAGCTCTCAAAATCTACATCATCCAAGGTCGATCGGTTATCCAAATGAGGTTGAAGTGATTCAGGTATCCATGGTACATGATATGGTCCAGAAACAAAACTTAGGTTAGGTGTAGGAACGTTTAGGTATGATCCGGTACAACAAAGGTTTGGTCAGGATAAACAACATGACAATAGGAAAGGTAAGGTTATTAGGCTAAACAACATGGGTAACAACATCGCAAGGTATAACGAATACACAAATTCATAATGACACTAAGGTGATCTATTTCAGGTTAGGGTATGTTGGGTTGGGTATAGGTAAGGCCAAGGTATAGGTAAAGAAAAAGTCCTTAAACATAGTTAAGGAAATGTACAGGTAATATAGGCTTGTGGGTAGGGTGTAAATAGGTGTTGGAAAGGTAAAAAGTATTTGGTAAAGAATGTGTGTAGGAAAAAATGGGCATAATGTGGGTTAAATTGTTAGGATGTGTGATCGATGTCGGTTATGTGGTAATCGAACTTCTTGATCCAATGCTGACTGTGAGAGCTTCCTTTTGGCTAGGAGGAACTACCTGAAATACAAAACAAGACCACAAAAGAGAGTTAAATAGTATATGATAGTGGAATGCCTAGCGTATGCTAGATCTGGGAAGTGTGATACTTCCTAGAAGGCCATCAATCCATTGTTTATAAATCAATATAAAATAACTTAAACATGTAAATAAAATAATCTAGTGCTAGCATTCTGATTTGGGTGCCTCAGATTACTATCAACGTTGATCTGATTAAATACTAAAATGCTATGTAGGTAAAGGTTTTGGGTTGGGTTGCGGGTAGCGCAGGTGGTCTGCAGGTCACAGACAAAGTCTTGGTAAGGTTGGGTGAGATTTTGGGTTGTTTTGGGTGAGGTAATTAGGTTATTGGTCTAGAATAATATTATCAGACATAGAGACTGACACTGGTTAGGATGACTGATGTCAGTTTAGGTATGACCGATACCAGTTTAGGATGACCAATATATCGGTAACTATGGAAAGTGGTAGGGAGTCAGGTGGAGGGTGTTTGGGCTCTCTTCTGTCTTGGAACAGAGAGTTGGAAAGGTCTCTGTGGGGGAGGGTGAGGTGATAGGTCCAAAATAGGTGTGGTAAGGTTTTGAGTGAGGTTTGGGGTAGGCTAAGGGTTGAGTTGTTAGGTTGGGTTGATAGTCATAGTGACCGATATCGATTAAGGAGACCAATGTATGGTATAGGATGAACCAACCACGGTTAGGGTTAAATGATGTTGGTGACTGTGGGGAACTGGAAGATGTTGTAGAACAAGTTTTGGGTCCTCTCTGTGATTGCACAAAGAGTTTGGAGGGTGTTTGTAAGGTCTATGTGAGGGAGGTGGTTTTGGGATAGGTTTTTGTGAAGTTTAGGTGGGGTGTGAGGGGGTGGTTGATAGAGAGAAAGATGAGGGATAGATCTAAGTAAGAACAGTGAATAGATGAAGGAAAATAGAGAATACAACTACAAGTGACAAAGGAGAAACCAACTTACTTGGAGTTCAGAAGGTTCTAAATGCCTGTAGTGGTGGAGAGGTGGTTGGAGATGTTGGTGATGGTTGATCTGTGGAATGGTGCTTAGTGATATGGCAGTGCTTCCCAGAATGCTACCGTGAATGTAAATACCTTTGATCAGTCTTGGTGTTGGCTATGGTTATGCAGATGTGAAAGGGCTCTGGTTCTTACTTGCATGCAGATCTCCTTTGTTCCAAAACTTGAGAATGTGGCCAACCTCTCAAACAAGGTTACCAAAAAGAATATAAGGTAACCGAACGATGGTTTAGGGTGAGCGACATCGGTTTAGGGTTGACCGATGTATGTTAAGGCAGGAAATCCTAGGTTTACTAAAAATCCTAGATCTTGGCAATATTTTTGGGCCAGCTCAGTCTAGTCTACGGATCAAAATGGAATGTTACATTTTAATGAGTGCAAATGTGGTTAGAGGGAGAATAGGCATATGATTTCAAGGTTACACTAAGTCTTAGTTCATTAAGGTAGGTATGACTAAGCCTTAGTTAGTTATGGTGAGTGAATTTTGAGTCCTAGAAAAGGGGAAATATACTAAAAATAGGTTTGTGGTGAGGTGTTTAGGTGAGGTGGAAATTAGTTTTAATTAAGGTATTTAAATAATGAATGAAGTGAGGATGAGTATTAATTTAATTATAAATAATTAAATTAATATTAATGTGGGGTAGGGGGTCATGGTTAGGTGAATATGTTTAAGTTGGTTATTTGAAAAGGGACCAAGGGGAGTGTGACCCAATTTTGGTGTCTACATTTTTCCCCTTTTTGTTACGTAGCTTGTATTGGTAAGTGACACTGACAAAAACAGGAAGTGATTGCCCCATGTGTGGGTGAAGGTGATCCCCCTCAAACCAGGCACTGATGAGGTGTAATATGGAATCGGTGAGTGGTTTGATAAATGTGTAGTTGGTGAAGATAGGTGGGGAAGGGTATGAGTACTATGGGAAAGGGTGATGGTTAACTCGGGTAATAGGTAATAGGCTGGGGTCAAAATTGGGTCATGGGTAATGGCAATCAAACGCACGCACATGTATAGATTGCAACATGGTACTAGGTTGAAGAGCTTACAAACTCTACATCATCCAAGGTCGATAGGTTTATCCAAACAAGGGTGAAGTGATTCAGGTATCCAAGGTATAGGATATGGTCTGGAAACACAAACATAGGTCAGGTGTAGGAAATTTTAGGTATGTTCCGGTACACCAAAGGTTTGGTCAGGATAAATGGCATGACAATAGGCAAGGTATGGTTGGTAGGCTAAAACAACATAGGTAACAACATCGCAAGGTATAGCGAGTACATAAGGTCAATGGTCACACCAAGTAGGTTGGGTAGGGTCAGGTAAATAGGTCATGGCACGGGTAAGGAAAAGATCAAGGTGATCAGGTGGATGCACACATATATTGTGGTAAGGTAGCTAGGTGGGAGAATAGACTCCACATTGTCGAAAAATCGAAACAATTAGCCAAACAAAGATTGTTGATGTCTGGTATTTAGGGTAGAGGATACAGTCCAGAAACCCAACAAGGTAAGATGCAGGAACATGTAGGTGTAGTTCCAGTACATCCAAAAGGTCAAGGCGTTGTTTGGGTAGACCACTTGATAGGTAGGAAAGGAAAGGTCATTGGGTTTACCAAAATGGGTAACAACGACATAAAGGGTGGTGTGAATATAACATAAAAAGGTGCAAGAGGGTGCTAGTAGGTGGGATAGGGTTGTTTGGAGGTAGATATGAGGATGGGAGGGGAAAAAGGATGCCCCAAGGGTCAAGGGAAGGAATATAAGGTTGCTTGGGTAATTGGTGGGGGTGAGGGAGGGTGATAAGTAATAAGGTCATGAGGGTGATGTGTAAGGTCCGGGTCAATGTTGGGTTAGGTGGGAAAATGGTTACATGCAAGTAGATGTGGTGCAATGTGGGTCAATGGGGTCAAAAAAGGATAACCAACACCGGTTATGGGAAACCAATACTGGTTTAGTGAAACTGACTACGGTAGACTAGGGCACACAATCGATGTCAGTCAAGTTAAACCGACGTCAGTTAGGTTGGGGATGGGGTAAAAAATAAAAATCTGGGTGAAATGTTATTCATTTATGCATTTCATGTGGTGGAAAATGACTTGTGAGGAGGGTGAATTTTTTGAAATGGATAAGTGGACGAAGTGAGTGGATGTGGCTGAGGTGGTGGTAGTTGGTTGGTTGGTGGAGCGAGGAGGATGGGTCCATGGGGGCAGGTGGAATGAGGTGATTCATCAAGAGGCTTGGGAGGATGATTGGAGACATGGCATAAATGGGTGGAGGTGCGGGAGATCCAACAGTGGGGAGACCAGACATCCCAGCGAGGAGGTGCCTTTGTGTAGAGGTAGGATTCGATCCATTTGTAGTTTTGAATTAAATTGTTTAGGTAAAAATGGAAAGAATGGGGGGTTTCAAAAATTTGAAAATGTGGATAAAATAAATGGATTTGGGTATGGGGAGAGGCCATAGAGGTTATCTAGGTAATAAAAATGATTTTGGGTGGGTTGGTTCACTGTTTGGGTAGGTTTTAGGGTTTATTTTCAAATTTTATAAATTTTGGGGGTGTGGGGTTTTGGCTGTGGAGCCAAAACAAAGACTGATGTCGATCAAGGGTGACCGGGAATCATCGGTCAGACTAAGTTGGCATTGGTCACGGTTAAGTGACCAATGTCAGTCATGTGTGATCGATAGCAGTCAGTAATGACCGATATCAGTCAACATAAATGTGGTGAGGCTAGATGGGAGGGTAAAGATTGGGTGGAAATAGAATGGGTAGAAATGGGGTATAAGAGGGACCGAAAGAGGTAGGAGAAAGGGGTTAGGTAAGCGATGTCCCAAGAAAGGTAATACGGGGTTGGGGTAAATTGGTGTAGGGTAGATGATAGGTCAGGGAAGTAGGTATGGAATAGATAGGTGTGTGTTATTTTTGACATGGTTGAGTTGTATGGGTGCAAGCACGACATCAACTGACGATGCGGGACAGATTCCCACTGCTGTTGGGGGAGATATGACCTCATGTCACCATAGAGGAGTGGGGGCACATTCAAGTGGTTGGCCTAGTTGGCATCAGATGGTATAGGTGGATCTGATGGGATCATAGCCTCATGGTCGCACTCATCGATAGATGGGATGCCACGACCAACACTTTCTTCTTACCTACCAAGAAGATGATGATCATGCTGGAGGATGTCTACCAGATATTGTGATTTCTAATTTTTGGTGAGCTGGTGTATATAGTGTCATCTAATATGGCCTTCAAGGATGTGATCACAATGTTTGGAGAGATGTTGACTAAGTTGATTGAGCACAATGCTATCCTTTTATACAGGGTGATGTATATAGCACACCCAGAGGAGACGTGATTAGTGGTACTGATGATGGTTGCGGTGGGGTGTTATGCTCTACCTGATTCAGAGGGTGGCCAGTTTCCCTGAGGTTTGATGGGGGTTTTGCGGGAGATGGTGGAGGATCGGGTCCACTTTGCTTGGGCACCTACCTATTTGGTGCAGTTGTATAGAGAGCTCTAGGGTTACCAGAGGATGTGCCACTATGGCCTATGTTGTACCTTCATGTTACATTTTTGGCATATGAGCACATTGTGATAGTGTAGCCACGAGGATTGCCAATAAAAAATTGGCATAGAGGTGGACAGAGAGCAAGTTACAGGAGGTGGGTGGTAGCGAGGGATCACCGATGAGGCGATGAGGTGACCTATGATGTCGTGCACTATAGACAGAGGTTGGAGGGCTTTATGCGATGGATATTGTATGGTGGTGTATGTGGGCTACCCACATTTAGAGGTATGAGGTGGGAGCTGCGGGGGTTGTCACTATTGTATGGTGGATATAGGGTAGATGTGTCGGTGAGCATGAGATGATTCAGTGGATATAGTCTGGTGATAGTTTGGACTAGTCTAGGATGTGCCCCGCCGGTTGTACGGTATCACCGAGAGGATGTGGAGAGGCCTTTACCTCTACCTCACCCTATAGATCCAGAAGGTCAGGAAGAGATGCCGGTGGATGGCCAGATTGATGATGCAGGGGTGACTGATGGGTATAGACG
Source organism: Taxus chinensis (assembly GCA_019776745.2). NCBI lineage: Eukaryota > Viridiplantae > Streptophyta > Pinopsida > Cupressales > Taxaceae > Taxus > Taxus chinensis. The sequence continues at coordinate 438,895,150 of CM034156.1, forward strand.
ATGGTGGGCTGCAGAGTTATAGGTGACACCTCCATGGCTGGGGCAGCTAGATTTGGCTACAGTGATAGTGTAGAGAGATGCACTATAGGGACATGTGACAGCATTGGGAGTGTAGTTGGTCACTACATAGGCATAGGTAGTTACCTTGATGGGTAGGTGACTATTTTATAGGGACAGTTGGAGCATAGGTACAGGCATAGGGGCCAAGATAGGATGGGGCATAGATTTCCACTCTATAGGCACAGGTCATGGGTTTGCAGAGCCAGCTAGTGGCATCACAGGCACAGGTAGCCACCTTACAGGGCTAGGTGACTACATTACAGGGGTAGTTGGCTACTTCCCAGGGACAGGTGGTGGTACATGTACCCACACAGGGTCAGGGACAGGAGTTATAGGCACAGGGACCGAGGCCAGTAGTAGCAGGTCTTAGTACATAGGTGGCAGCAAGGCCCATGGTGCCTCCATAGAAAATATCGATGGAGTGGTTCAGGAATTTCTTGAATGAGGTGCACTATTATCAGGATCATTTGATTGCGGTCAGGATTGATGTCCCCTCCTATGCAGAACACAAGGTACATCAGGCCTTGAGTGAGAGGACGAGGTCCCGCACACATAGTACAGAGAGTACAGGGGGCCAGAGAGCCCATAGATAGGGTTAGGGTGAGGCCACTAGTTCACGGAGGCTTGACCCAGCTATAGGTCCAGTGGGGGTGAGACCTATACCTATGGTAGGTGGAGAAATGTTGGCAGGGTGCTAGACTGGAGCAGAGGAGATAGGTGAGATGGACCTGGATATCAGAGGGGTCAATGATTGATGTCGGCATTTTGATTATGATTTTTGATAGATACCGGCCTTCATGCCGAAGATAGTGAGGTTGATATATATGATTTTTTATCATAGCCATTTTGCCAAAGATGGTGAGGCTTATTGAGATCTTTTTGATCAGTACCAGCCTGTGTGCCTGAAGATGGTGAGGCTATATATGAGAGTTTTGAGAGATTGATATTATTTTGTATCAGTGTATATTGGATGGATACACATACTTTTATGATGAGATCAATGATTGTGGATGATGTACTTGTGTTGAAAAATTTGATTGTTAGTTGTATATGGATGGAAACTAGGTGTTTTAGGCATGGTGGAGTCAGGTCATAGGCATGGTTGAGTTAGGTTGGTTTAGGCATGATGGAGCTAGGTCACTTAGGCATGTTTGAGTTAGGTCATTTAGGCATGGTGGAGTCAGGTCACTTAGGCATGTTTGAGTTAGGTCATTTAGGCATGGTGGAGTCAGGTCAGTTAGGCATGGTTGAGTTAGGTCATAGGCATGGTGGAGTTAGGTCATAGGCATGATGGAGTTAGGTCATATTAGGCATATGGTGAGTCAGGTCATTTAGGCATGGTTGATTTAGGGTTTATAATTTTGATTTAATGTCCAAGTTATTGGTAACATGGGAAATAAATGATGATGTATATGTATGTTATGGTTTAAATTTCCAAAATTATTTGATGGAAATATAAAAATGATAAAAGAATTATTTTATGATGTGGTAATTTTTTTTAATTGGTGTTTTTTGGTTTAATATCCAATTGTTGAAATAAAATTAAAACTAAGGTAGAATGTGAATAGGAAAATGAAGGAAAAATCGGTTAGGGTAAAGAGTGGCCAAGAGCTAACCTCCAAGGGCCCCATGCCCTAGGAGTGCTGCCTACATAGCCCCGATGAAAAGGGGCCTCAGGATGATGTAGTTCTCCCATAAGCTAGGGAAGAATATGATGAATTAGAGGAATGGGTTGGTAGATTTAGGCATGATTAAATGTAGGTCATAGGCATGATTGAGTCTTAGGTGAAAGGCATGGTTGGGTGGTGAACATGTAGGTGTCGATGGTCTGGTCTTGTATAGGATAATCAATAAGTAATGAGGAAGGTGAATGGTAAGAGGTGGTAAAAGAGCCACTTAATTGATAAGAACCCTAATGAGTCTACCATACCCCATATGGGCTTATGAACGTAAGACCCTAAAGGCATTGCATAATGGACTATTCTAAGGGTGAAGAAAGTCACATGATCATGAAATGTCACAGTTGCAGTGAGTCCCTTGAGCAGAGAGAAAATTAGGGTGAAAAGGAAATGAGGTGAAAGTGGGTGGTTTAGTGTAACTTAGTGTACGACAGTATGTTTACCTAGCAAGAAACCCAGGATAAAAAATAGGAAAGTCCATGACGAAAAATTTATCATTTTCTTCATTTGTTTGTTTTTAATAGACTGATCGATGCGGGAAGTCTATATGGGATGAGTATATTATCTCCTTGAGGTCTTCGTGAAGCTGATCGATGTGGGAAGCTTCTGAACATTTTATTGTATTTTTGCAATGACTTTATATAGTTGTCCTTCAAGGGAGCAGTCTATTTATAGTGGCGAGGTAGAGAGAAGAGATGTCCCTTTTGAGGGAGTCATCTTTTTGCTAGAAGTTTGACTCAAGGATTTGAATCCCATTTTGTTTTTGGACGTTTTAAGTCATGGACAAGACTATAGAGGAAGATTAGGTTCTTGTTTAGAAGAAAAAACCATAGCACACAGAGGTTAACTATGAAAGAGGTGGTTTCGAGTGATGAATGACCATGGGATTCCATCTTTAAAAAGAATGAAAAGTATCCATGAGAATCATGTTGTGAGTAGAGCCATGGTACTCATATTGAAGATAAGGTTGAAAGGTGATGGGTAATCACATGATTCTTGTTTAGTCATTGATCCTCAAAAATGGGTAATATGGAAGGTGAAAAATGCTCAAGGGATGAGCGGTCAATTGATAGAAAGTGATATAGGACTTGATGTCAACAATAAAATGGTCAAAGATGTAAGGCATTGAGGGGCTCAGGTTTGGGTTTACCTTTGAGTGAAGACAAATGATAAGCACCTGATCCATAGGCATGGGTAACGATATAGGGTCCAAGCCAATTAGGAGCAAATTTTCCCCGTTTACTTTTCTCTTCTTTGGTTACGTGTTGATTTTCCTTCAGGATGAGGTCACCAACCTGAAAGGTTCATTCATGGACATGTTTTTCATAGGCACGTTTGATACATTTTTGGTAGATTTGGAGATGGTCAAGAGCATTGAGACGATGTTCATCTAATAACTCAAGTTGCGCCAAACGATCCTGGTGAAAGTCATCGTTGTTGAGCATGTCTTGTAGTGAGATGCAGAGAGATGGAATCTAGACTTCGAGAGGTAAGACAACCTCGGTACCATAGACCAGAGAAAAAGGTGTGGCAGCAGTTGAAGTGTGAATACTAGTGCGGTAAGCCCACAAGGTGAAGGGGATGTGCGTATGCCAATCCTTCCCAGTATCATCAACTACTTTCATAAGAATTTTGTTCAAGGTTTTATTGGTTGATTCTACTTGGCCATTGGTTTATGGGTAATAAGGTGATGAGAAACTTAGTTGAATGCCAAAAGTGTTGCATAACTTATGTAGGGTTTTGTTTTTGAATTGCTTTCCATCATTAGTGATGAGACGATGAGGGATGCCAAAGTGACAAATGATGTGATGGTTGATGAATTCACATATTTTCTCATCTTTTGTAGAAATGAGGGGGATGGCTTCTACCCATTTAGTGTAATATTCAGTAGTGGTTATAATCCATTGATGGCATTGTGAAGAATGGGGATTGATCTCTCTGACAAGATCCAAGCCCCATTGAGAGAAAGGCCAAAGGTCTCGTGTGACCTGTAAGGCATGACTGGTGTGTGATGAAGATTAGCATGTTGCTGACATTTCACACAACGTTTGACATAGTCACAATAGTCACGGTTTAGGGTTGGCCAATAATATCCAAGGCAAAGAATGTGTTTAGTGACAGCTAAACCACTAAAGTGGCCTCCACAAATTCTGTCATGAACTTCCTTGATGGTGTAGGGAATTTTAGAACTTGTAAGGCATCGTAAGAGAATACCATCAAATCCATGCTTATAAAGGAGACCACCCATGATGACATAGTGAGAGACACTTTTAAGAAAGGCATGTTGTCCATTACGAGTGAGATCAGAAGGTAGAATGGAAAGGGAAAGATAGTATGTAAACTGCTTATACCAAAGGTCACGTGGGTTAGGTGCAATGGTTCTGATGGAGTAGACCTCATGAGGTAAATAAGAGGGTGATTGTAACCTTTGTATTGTGACAAATATTTTAGAGTCGGCGGGTGAAGTGGGTATCTGAGAAGCCAAGCAGGCCATGGTATCCATAAACTTATTGGTAGAATGTGGGGTGGTTTGAAGTTTGTAATGGTCAAAGGTAGTCAAAAGTATGTCTACATGATGTTTATACTTTTGAAGTATTTCATTACGACACTGGTATATACCATTGACTTGGTTTACAACCAGTTGGGAATCACCAAAGATATTGATTGACTTAACATCTAAGGCATAAGCAGCCTGGAGACCAATATGAGTGCTTCATATTTGGCAATATTATTTGTACAATCAAAATCTAGTTTGAAAGATAAAGGCATAGGTTCACCATCAAGAGGAATGAGGATAACACCAGCCCCACCCCCATGCTGACACTTGGAGCCATCGAAGAAGAGTGTCATTTGGTAAGTGGTATCATCCAAGGAGAGGGTAGCTATGGATTCATCTGGGAAATCAAAGTTAGAGGGTTGATTCCTGGAAAGAGGTGCGTCTGCTAGTTGGTCAGTGATGGTTTGGCCTTTGATGGATTTTTGATGAATGAATTCAAGGTCGAGGTCTATGAGAAGCATGAGCCAACGTGTGGCACATTGATGTTGATAGGGTTTGGCGTACATGTAATGTAAGGGGTCAGTATTGGTGACAACAAAGGTTTTGTGGTTGAGTAGGTAATGGAAAGTTTGGTGGAAAATGAAACTAAGGCTAAGAAGAGTTTTTTGGCATGGGTGTATCTAGTTTCATAGTCCAAAAGGGTATGGATTATGTAATAAACCACTTTCTCTCTATGTTTCTCATCGTGATGAGTGAGCATGGCACCTAAAGAATGGTCAGTGGCGGAGATGTATAGGTAAAAGGGTTGGTCATCCTTAGGAGGAATGAGCACTGGTGGTTGAAGAAGGTATTGTTTTAAGGCATCAAAGGATTTATGACATTCATCATCCCATTTGAATGAGACGTCCTTCTTGAGGAGATGATGAAATGGTTGATAACGGTCAGAAAGTTGTGAGATAAAATGACGAATTGATTACAACTTACCTTGCAAGCTTCAAATTTTTTAGAGATTAGTAGGCAGAGGAATTTCTAGAATAGCCTTTACTTTAGTAGGATCGACTTCTATGCCACACAAAGAAATGATGAAACCAAGGAGTTTTCCTGAAAGTACCGCAAAGACGCACTTCTTTGGTTGAAGGTGAACACAATACTTGATGAGGTGGTCAAAGATGACCTTAAGGACTGTCAGGTGTTCGCCCAATGTTTGGATTTGGCAAGAAGGTCATCTACGTAATCTTCCAATATGTGATGCATGATGTCATGGAAGATATAAGTCATGGCTCGCTGATATGTAGCACCAGTGTTTTTAAGGCCAAAAGGCATGACTCGATAGCAGAAGGTCCCCCAAGGAGTGATGAAGGAATTTTGTGTTGATCTTCTGGAGAAAGTAATATTTTATTATAACCCAAGAAACCATCCATGAGTGATAGCATTTCATGGCCGGTGGTGAGATCAACTAGTTGGTCAATGCCTGGTAGGGGAAAATCATCTTTGGGACAAGCTAGGTTGAGGTCATGGAAGTCTGTGCAAATGTGGAGTCCCCCTGTTACCTTTGTGATAGGAATGATGTTAGAAATCTATTGGGGATAGTCAATGGGTAGGATGAAGGAAACTAAGAGAAGGCACTGAAGTTCTTCTTTAATAAGAAGAGAAATGCGAGGATGCATTTTCCACTATTTTGTTTTATGGGTTTGGCATTCAGGAATGGTTACGATATTGTGGACCATGATTTTTGGGTCAATACCAGGCATATCGGCATAGGACCAAGAAAAAGCATTGCTATGGTCCCAGAGGAAAGAGGTAAAAGCTTCATGTTCAGCAACATCTAAAGACTAACCTATCTTTAGAATGTGTGGGTTGTCTTAAGTATTAATGTTGATTTCGATAGTCGATTCATTCAACATGGTTTGTGTCTCAGAGGGTAAGGATCGGTGGATATAAGAATCTTCCACACCAAGATAGGTGAGGATGGAATCATCATCTTGACATTGAATGATGTTAATAGAAGGCATATCATCATCTATCATGTCGGGATATAGGAAGGGAATAGAAGAGGGAGCCTCGCCATCACGTTGATAAGTTAGAGTTCCTAGGGAAATTAGTGTTTCAAAAAAAAAATTTAGGAGGGATAGACTTGGAGATCTATGGACTTTGTGGGTGAAGGTGGTGATGTTGGTGAATGGGGTGAAGAAGGTTTATCTTCCTCAATGAGGTCAACACGGGCCTTCTTGAAAGGTGGTGCGGAAAAGAAAATTCCACTACGGTCATTGTGTTTACGGGTGGTACATGAAATGATAGTATGATGGCCTTGTTTGTAAAAATTAAAGCCAAAGCCTTTCAATGCCCAATGGTGAAGGAAAGTTTGGGAGAAGTGACAATTAGTAAGGGATTGGAGGTTAGATGAAAATAGTCGTGTTTGGGGTGGAGGTTTGGGTGAATAGGTGGCAGTGTCAAGCCCCCCATATGTTAGGTTAGTGTGAAGGTGGGGAGGACCATAAGGGAAAACCTCACCTATGCGGTAGTCATAATGAGGGTGATGACACAGGTTTCCATACTCTTGCGGAGTGAGGAATGTGTCGATATTATATAGGTGGTACTCCCTAGAGTGAGGCATTGAAAAATACCTTCTAAGGGATCAGTAGTAGATATGTGGGTAGTGGAGATAGAAAATTCACTAGATGATTGGAAAAGAGGGGTATCGATGGGTTGGGAAGTAGAGTGGTTGGTGGTGGAAGCTGCAGTGGTAGTAGGAATAAAAGAATTAGATACAAGAGAGGTGGTGGCAACACTTGTGGATGTACTTATGGGTGAAGGAGAAGTAGGGCTAGTGATAGATGACATGACTGGTACAAGTACATCATTGGGTCAGTATAACATGTTACAATTTTTGAATGGTGACGGGTTGACGGGATGGATTAGTTATGTCCTTCATGCTCAAATTTTACACAGCGATGTAAATTTGAAGGTACATAACCCATGACGTGGATCGAGGGTCTATCAAGAAATAGGTTATACTAAAAATATCCTTCTAAGACGTAGAATAGTTCTAGGACAATGTGAGGGCGTACGTGAATGTGAAGGATAATGGTGCCAAGGGTGGAGGTGATGGCGTCGTTGAATGAGCGTAGAATAATTGGGTTATTATGCATATAGTTAGAAGGGATATGCATTTGATTATATGTGTGTGAGGAGATGATGTTAATGTTAGCACCACCATTGATCATGATGTGTCATACGCGTATGTTATCGATATAGATAGAAATGAATAAGGCTGGATCAGGGTCATCTGACTGGAGAGGTACAATCTCCTCATTAGAGAAACTGAGGGAAGTGACTTGAGGAGTGGGCATGGGGGTAGAAGAAGGAGATGATTTGGTTAGTGAGGCCACGTGGTGAGGGGTAATAATGGAGGCCACTGGTGTGGGGTCATTGGGTAAAACTTTAATGGATTGTAAAACCTCAATAAGGGCTTGTCTATGAGATTCAGAAGTTTGAACAAGATCATACAATGACATCTTTAGAGGAGACTGATGTAATTTTTTTATCATTTTGTGATGGGTAACCCTGTCAGAGATAGGGTATGTAGGTATGTGGATGGTGATTTTGGGTGTGGGTATAGATGGTATATTGGGCACAGGGTTGATTGATGGGCTAGTTACTTTTTCTTTGCCTTTATCTTTCTGAGCATGGGTAACAACATGAACCATGTTAATATTAGGGGAGGTAGATGGAGAGGGTGTATCATGAAAGGTATAATGGCGTGAGGGGAAAAATCCTAATGGTGGATAAGAGCCTTGTGAAATGAGCTAGGTGCAATGAAATTTGGGTGGTGATTTGGCTAATTTCGTAATGCAGACCTTGTTGATCTCAAATTTTGGAGGTGGATAAAATGGTTATGGGGGTGGAGATATTGAGTCGTTGAATAGGTAAAGGATGATGATGTGTGGTGATAGGTGAAAGTGGAACATAGTACTCATCAAGAAGGTCTTCATCATCAAAATTTTTTTTAGGAGGAAAAATTTGGAGAAGCAACGGTATCTTTAGAGCCTTACAATTTTCTGACATCATGTCCTAGCAACATGATGATAGGCACAAACCTTGGTTTCATAAAACCCTTTTGGTTTGGGTTTGAGATGATTGTAAGGTCAAAGTGGAGGTAATGTGATGATGGAAGTCTCTAAGCCATTGGTTAAAATATTGGTGTAGGACCCCGCTAACAGATCACAATGGGAATTGAGTGTGGGTTTGGATATGAGTGTGGATGATTATGAGGGAAGAGGCTTTATAGGAGGGGGAATGGGTTGGTCTACTGGTGTGATGAGTGGTATGGTTTTATGTTTTGCTGGCATCTACTTGGGTAAAGGTGAGGTAGAAGAGCTGGCGATGGAAAGTTTTTTTGGTTTGATTACCTTATTAGAGGGTAGTGGGTTCTTATCTTTGGGTTTCACCTTCTTGGGTAAAGGTGATGTGAGAGTACGGGATGTAGAAGGGAAAGTAGATGGTAGAAGAGGATGGGTTACCCCTGGGGGCATCTGAGTTACAGTGGAGGTGGTTGGTAGAGGTTGGGTAGAAGACATTTGTTGAAGTCGTATAGGTAAGGTTGGTATTATGGTAACTGGTGGAGGTATAGGTGGCAAGAAGTGTATGGGTGAGGGTGAGGAAGTTTAGTTTTTTGGTGAATGAGGTGTAACAAATGATCATGAATGTCATAGAACATTGTTATCATTTTTTGACTGGCCTTGGGTAGGAGACTGTCTGATCAAGGTTGATGGATGATGGCCCTATGATTGACGTAAACGGGGGAAGGTTTCTTAAATATGTGAAGGTGAGACCGGTGTATCCAGCCTAAGAGGTTGGAGTTATCCTTTTAGGTGGAAGGATAGTGTATGGTGCCAGTTTGAGATGGTAACTGCTAAGTCCAATTGGATGATGTTTTTGAGTAAGGCTTTATGTTGGCATGACACCCAAGGTCACTGATGGACCTCCAGACACAGATGAGGAGATAGGTGTGGGTAGGTTTTGAGGTCTGGGACTTGTACCAGTTGTAGGTTGTCAAAATTTCACCCCCCAGGGTAAATTTCGATAACATGCATCAGAGTTTTGCAGTTCCAGGCAAGTAGATTGAAACAGGAAAAATCACGAAAAATGGCTAAGTCCTAGTCCTAGGAGCAGTCGGGACATTTGGGACATCTAGGCGCGGATCGGCCGAAAAGCCTCCAGGCGGCCCGTGAAGCAAAGGGACATCTGGGCCACAGGTACGCACGGGACGCGAAATGCCCGAATCGGCCGAAAGAAGGAAAAATTTGCCCAAGTCTTCATCCGGGACAAATGGGACACAAGTACGCGAAGTACGCGAACCGGCCGGATCGGCCGAAATGAGAACAAACAGTCCGGAAGCAAAAGGGACATCTGGGCCAGAAGTACGCGAATCGGCCGGATCGGGTGAACCGGAAGAATTTGTCCCACGAAGCACTGGGACATTTGGGACAAATGGACGCGAACCGGCCGGTTCGGCCGAAACAGAGAAAGTTCGTAAAGGGACATCTGGGCCGCAGGGACGTGAGGGACGCGGATAGTCGAAAAAGCTGAGAGCCAATCAGATTGCGCCACGTGTCATCGGCAAATGAGGGACGAGGAAGCCCATTTCAGGCGGATCGGAGGTTTTTGTCCCAAGCAGCATTGGGACATCCGGGACATAAATGGACGCGGTGGACGCGAAGGAGCCGGAAACCCGAGAACCAACCAAATCATGACACGTGTCACAAAGGAAATGGTCAAAAAGTCAAAGGGCGAGTTTTGAAGGATCACTGACCCGAACCAATGGGATAGTGCCACGTGTCCCAGCTAGGGCCCACAAGGAAATTTCAAAAGGAAAGCCCGCCGAAAGGTAGAGGAGAGAGAATTGCTCAGCGAATCAGAACCTACCACATGTCATCCAGGTGGCAGAGCGCGGGAAGAAATTTAAAAATCCGTTTTCGCCTGTTTTGTGCCCTAAATCTTCAGATCGCCATAACTTTCGATCCAGAGCTCGGATTGGCACGTTCTTTATATCAATGGAAAGCTGGTAAAATTCTCTACACGATTCCAGGGTCAATCTTGCATTTTGGTTCAGTTTGGAGAGAGAAAATCAAGAAACGCCTCTGGCACGAAATAACAAGCAGAAGTAATGCTTCAACAAACAACTTTAATGCAGCAGACAGTTCGCCGCTTCTGTTAGACAGCCCACCGTTTTGCCAGGATCCGCCGCTTCTGCCATAATGAGATGAATGGAATGCAACCTGGAGGTGGTTGGGGTAGATTTGGCTTCCCTCTCTCTCTTCCCTCTCTCATTCTTTCTATATATTGTAAAGAGGAGCTTCTTTTCAAGGGTCGAACATTTTCTGTTTTGCTCCTCCCTTCTTCTCCTATCAGGTGAATTTGTGGAGTTCGAACCTCTCATTTGAAACTGTAATACGACTCTGCCTCTTGGCATTCTGCAGTGTATTGTATCAATCTTTGGAGCAAGTAATACATGTCTGTGGATGATTCTCAACCCTCTCTGTGTTCATCTTGCATCCTCCTGGTCTTTCACTACAAGTTTTGTTATCTGTGCATGATCTTATATCACATTTGAATGGTCTGTGTTCACTGGAAAAATAGGTGTTCTTCATTCCTCGGTGCATCACCTCTATTAGCTTAGATTTATTTTATGCATCTTCTTACCTTGTCTCCTTGGCAGATTAGATTAGGTTTTGAGAAAACCCTCTGCATATTTCGTGTGCATCTGAACAGAGGAATAGGAACCAGCCTTCTCTGGAGAATCCTTTCTCATTTTTCAAGTCCCACACTTGGAGAAAGGATTCAATGTTATGCAATCACACTGGATGCCAAAGTGATCAACCTAGAAACCTGATCTGCATCCAGGGGTGCTGTGATTTTGCATCAACAGTTTTGGCACGCCCGGTGGGACCTAGAGGTCTCATTTTTATTGCAGCAAAGTTGATATGCATCTGCTGCAATTTTCTTGCTTGAAAAGAGCTATTATTCGCATATCTGGCGACTCCAAGAGGAAGATCAACTGGTTTCAGCAGTACAGGCCTAAAAGCTTATGAGAAGAATCACAAGGTCAAGAGTTGGAGAAGAAGAAGTGCTGTTTGAATACCTGCAATTATCTCCAAGAAGAAGGCAAAGAGGAAGAAGGATTCAAAGGTCTCCATCTCCACCAAACAGAACTCTCTCAACTCCTCCACCTGCTCGGCCTTTCATTCAGTATTCAAGAGTCCTTCGACCAATCAGAATGGCGCAACCACTAAATCCCTTTGTCAATTTCACTGGCAGCAGCCCACTCGCCCTCAATGCACAGAATCCAGTTCCAATTGCAGCATTGAAGAACATTCCATTTTTCACTGGAGAAAATCATACCACTCCTGGTGATCATGTAAAAGACATTGCTAACGTCTGTGCAATCCATGAGATAAATGAAATGGATGTAGCTGTCAAATTGCTGGCATCTTCATTCAAGGGGAAAGCATTGCAATGGTTTAGGAGCCTTGGAGCTGGCTCTATCACAAACTGGAATCAGCTGTGTATTGCACTTCATGAGCAGTTTGGAGAAAAGGGAGACAATTTGTCTCTACTAGAACAATTGACAACTATCAAGAGAGCCCCCAACGAGCAGCTGACTGATTTCAACTTCAGATTTCAAAGGTCTTGGGATAGGATTCCAGTGGCAGTCAGGCCAACAGCAGAAGGTGCTTTTCTATACTATCTTAAAGCTTTGAATTCTGATATTTCTATGTTAATTCAATCTATGGGAGGCACAACCTTACCTGCTGCTTATAGCATTGCCATTAGAGCCGAAAACTGTCTTATCCAAGCTGGTAAATTGGCTCCTAGGCCTCCAATGCCATTATATCCAAGTTTAGAGAGCCCAAGTGCTAGTCAAGCACCTGTCTTAGCTCCTATTCCCACTCCTAGAAATCAGAGTTCAAATGAAGCTTCCACTTCATCTCCAAGTGCCCCAAATGAGCTTCAAGAGGTCATGAAGCAATTGCAAAATCTAGGCAATGAGCTGGTCACTCTCAAAAGACAGCAAGCTCAAGGTTTTAGACCTTCATATCAGCCTCAAGCTCAACCTAATAGGCAGCCATATCAGCCTCAAAGGCCACCTAATCCAGCTGCAAATATGAATCAAACAAGGCCTCCTGTCAATAGACCATTCCAGCCCTATAATCCAAATGCCATATCTGCCTCTAGGGCATTAGTACCAGCACAAAACAACATTGCCCAGGAGTATGATTGGTGTTTTCCATGTAATGAGCCTCATAATCAATCCATGTGCTTCAATGGTGCTTTGACTCAAGCTTTAATGGTAACAACTACTGGTGTGGAGGGTGAGAACAGTCAAGAAAACAGCCAACAACAAGAAACATTCAAACAACAATCAGCCCCAAATGACACCACATTGGTAAATTGGCAAGCAGAGGATTTTTGTGGCATGAACCAGGCAGTTTCTCAAGGTGTTGCAGCAAACACAAGGTCAAAAAGGAGAAATTTGGGTGAAGAACAGCCATTAGCCCCAGCCAATCCACAACCTTCCATGGCTCCACAAATGATTGGCAAGCAAAGTCCCGCTTCAAATGCACAAGGACAGCCAAGAACAGCCCCTAGGCCAACTCAAATGCCAGCTGTTGCTGCCCACATACAAGGAGTAAATGTGCAAACCAAGGGACAGCAGAGAGATCCTTCATCACCATTCAGTATCATTGATCAGATGAAGAAGACAAACGTCAATATATCTATGTGGGAATCCCTATCCATCCCAGGCCAAAGAGATCTGCTGCAAGCTGCCATGAAGGACTGGCCAGCTTCGAATCAGCAGATGCAAGACAAAGTGCTTACAAATGCTGCCCAATCTGAGGGAAATCATGGAGGACAACAAGGTAAGATGTTGAAACCCCCTCCTTTCTATGTTTCATTAATCATTGGAAATCAGCTAGTGCATAATTGCATGATTGATTCTGGAGCAAGTAGCTCTGTCATGCCCAAACAAATAGCTGATCAGCTAGGGCTTCAGTATGAAATAACATCTAAGGGAGTAGTGCAGTTGGATGGGACAACAATAGCAACAGTTGGAGTGATTAGAAATTTGAGTCTTACCTTGCACGCATGTCCAAATGTTGTTGTTTTACAAGATGTGTCAGTCATAGACCTTCCACCACTCTTTGCCCTATGTTTGTCAAGGGACTTCACTGCCAAGATTGGGGGATATTTGTCCGCTGATTGGTCACACATGCTATTCAGAACGAGATATGGAACTAAGGCCACAATCAGATCTGAACCTATTGCAAACTTCCATATTGAGCCCTACACTCCAAGTCAGATTAATGTCAATTGCTCAGCATTTGATCAAGAAGATCACCCTAGCACTGATGAAGCTGACACTAAGGTTGGAAGTATCCCAGATTTGACTCTTGATGAATGGGCAAACAAGGTGCATGCTTTTGATCCTTATCAAGGAATAGAAGAATCTGAGCTAGGAGTCTATTGTATACACGAAGAAAGTCAACCTATTCCTAGCATCACCAAGCCAAACCACAAGGATGACAATGAGGTATGGCAGCTGTTTTTTGATGGATCAAGGAGTAGACAAGGTGCAGGAGGTGGAGCCGTGCTTGTTTCACCTCAAGGAGTAAAGTACTATTCAGCTTTTAGATTTCAATTTGCATGCTCCAATAACACTGCTGAATATGAAGCCTTGGTGCAAGGGATGCATTGGGCAATCAAGAAAAAAATAAAGAACTTGCAAGTCTTTGGGGACAGTGAATTGATTGTAAATCAGGTCAAGGGACAACATGCGGCCAAAAATGATCTACTCAGGTGCTACAAGAACAGGGTGTGGGACCTCATGGAAGATTTTGAGGGTTTCGGCATTAAAGCCATTCCTAGGAAAGAGAATCAAGCTGCTGACAGGCTTGCAGCAGTAGGGGCAGCCTTTGACATTGTAGAAAACATTCAACAAGACAAGGTACAGCCAAACATCCACGTGATTGTCAGGCCTTCGGTGCCGGATAACGATGTCAGTTGGCAAGTATTTGAGAATGACCAGCAAATCATCCATTTCTTGCAAGAAGAAGCTGAGTTCTCAGCTAAGAATCAAGAAAAGTTGGAACAACAATATGGTGACCAAGTGATACAGCTGAGAACTGACAAGCTGCCCAAGGGACTTATCACTTTGGAGTCCATTTTTAACCCCAATGATCAGTTTAGAAAGGAGAAAGCAAACATTCAGGTCAAGAGAGAAGATTCGGTATCCATCTTGGTAGAAGAGAACAAGCCATTGCAAATTGGAAAGATGACAACTGAGCAAGAAAGGTGTGAGTTCATACAGCTATGTCAAGAATTCCCTGACGTGTTTGCTTGGAGCTATGAAGACTTGAAAGGTTTCAATCCCAACTTAGCTCAGCATACCATCGAATTGGATCCAAATACTAAGCCTGTCAGGCAGAAACAGAGACCAGTCAATCCACACATGGAGCCTCTCATGAGGAAAGAATTGGACAAGCTGATTGAGTCAAGAATCATATTCCCAATCAAGCATTCTAGTTGGGTTGCCAACTTAGTTCCAGTCAGGAAGAAGAGTGGAGAGATCAGGCTGTGTGTTGACTTCAGAGATTTGAATAGAGCCTCTCTCAAGGACCATTATCCACTCCCTTCCATGGAGCAAATATTGCAGGTCGTAGCTGGTTCAGAAAGGTTTTCACTACTTGATGGTTACTCAGGCTTCAATCAGATTATGGTGAAGGAGGAAGACCAGTTCAAGACAGCCTTCACAACCAAATGGGGCACATATGCTTACAAGAAGATGCCATTTGGACTGTCGAACGCCGGAGCAACATTCCAGCGAGCTATGGATATGGCATTCAAAGGCTTGATCAACAAGATAGTGCTGATATACCTAGATGATATTACTGTCTTCTCAAAGAATGCAGCAGACCATTTCTTTCACCTCAGGCAAGTGTTTCAGAGGTGTAGAAAGTTCGGAGTGTCTTTGAATCCTAAGAAGTGCATCTTTCTTGCACATGAAGGGAAGCTCCTTGGCCATATTGTCTCCAAGGAAGGATTAGCAATTGATCCAGAGAGGGTTGAAGCCATAAGAGCACTACCATTGCCAAGCCACAAGAAAGCCCTTCAGAGTTTCCTGGGAAGGATAAACTTTGTTCGGAGGTTTGTCCCAGATTTTGCAGCCCTTGTCAAGCCCATCACCAAAATGTTAAGGAAAAGCATGGCTTTCAAGTGGACGGCAGAAGGCAAGGAGAGTTTTGAAGCAATCAAAGAAGCCATCTCCCAAGCACCCACTCTCATCAACCCAGACTTTTCCAAGGATTTCATCCTCTATGCATTTGGAGGTGATGACACTATTTCTGCCATTCTGGTACAGCAGAACAAAGATAATGATGAACAGCCGATTGCCTTCTTCAGCCAGAGCCTAGATGACTGCGAAGTGAGGTACTCTTTTATTGAAAAGCATGTGCTTGCAGTAATCAGAAGCTTGAAGAAATTCAAGCATTTAGTCTCAAACAACAAGGTCCAGTTGCTAGTCTCACATGCTGGGGTTAAGGACTTCCTCCTCAACAAGGATTTGAATGAGAAAAGGGCAGGATGGATCACCCGTGTCATGGAGTATGACATTGAGATCAAGATCACCAAGCTGGTAAGAGGCAAAGGTTTGTGTGAGCAGCTCGCTTCCAAACAACCAGACAACCCAGAAGATGAAGAAGACGCTGTCCTGCTATTACAAGATGATCAAAAACAGGAAAATGATGATGTGTCCACTCCCTGTTGGACTCAGAATATGATACATTTCCTACAGACGGGCATGTGCCCTCCAGAAATGAGCAAAGCAAAAAGAAGGTACTTCAGATTACAAGCAGTTCCATATGTGCTTGTTGATGGTGTTTTGTTTAAAAAAGACATCAACGGTGTTCTATTAAGATGCATTGGGACAGGTCAGGTTGAGAGGATCTTACACGAGTTCCATGACGGGGAGGCAGGAGGCCATTTCACCCCACGAGTAACAGCTCTCAAAATCATGAAAGCTGGTTACTATTGGCCTACTGTATTCAATGATTGCTACTCATGGGTTAAGAAATGCAAGAAATGTGCATTCTTCACAGGGAAAGGAAGGTTAGCAGCACTGCCCCTTCGTCCAATTTCAGTAGATCATCCATTCATGCAATGGGGATTGGACTTCATTGGAGTCATCAATCCCAATTCGAGTCAAGGCCACAAGTGGATTCTTACAGCGACAGACTATTTCACCAAGTGGACCGAAGCAGTAGCGCTCAAAGAGGCAAGTGAGTCTAACATACTAGACTTTTATGAAGAAATAGCAACCAGGTTCGGTGTGCCGGCCACCATCATATCAGATAATGCATTAGCATTCATAGGTTCAAAAATTACAGAATGGGCTGTCAAGAATGGAATCTATTTGAGCACCTCTTCAAATTATTACCCGCAGGGTAATGGACAGGCAGAGTCCACAAACAAGAATTTGCTAAAAATCATCAGAAGGACTCTGGATGAAAATCAAAGAACATGGCATACAAGGCTAAAATCAGCGTTATGGGCTGACAGGATAACACCAAAGAGGTCTACAGGTAATTCTCCCTACAAGTTGGTCTATGGGAAGGAGGCAGTATTGCCTATATCATTAGAATTGCCAGCCTTGGAGCTCATGAAGCAGTTTGAGTTATCTGAGTTCGAACCAATGGAGGTCAGGTATGCAGAATTGATGGAATTAGAAGAAATCAGAGAACATGCAGTTCAGACGATTGAAAAGGATCAGGCCTTAGTAAAAAGATGGTTTGATAAGAGAGCAAGAGCAAGGACCTTCCAGGAAGGGGACCTAGTTCTGAAATGGGATGCAGATCGGGCAAAACCAGGAAGGCATTCCAAGTTTGATGCCATCTGGAGTGGTCCCTACATGGTCACGGGATGCAAAAATAGTAATGCCTTCCAATTGTCTGCATTGGATGGAGAGGAACTTCCGATTCCGGTTAACGGAATCTATCTTAAACATTGCTACTAAAAAAGAAAAGGTTTGCCCTTGTAAATATTAGTTTAGATTTTAATTCCTCTAAGTGCGTATGCACATTGTCCTGTTGTAGTTAGGTTCCTATTTCCCTAAGTGCTTTGGCACAGGTTTTGCTGCTCTCAGGTTGTTTTCTACAGTTCAGAGTGTTGCTGGAGAAGAAGTTACAGTATCAGGCTTGTTTCAGGTTATTGCTTATAACTCCATGCCCAATGGATCGCTAAAAGGCCACTGATCTTCTACCTAGCAGGCAGGTGACCCCGCTGAGTCGTCAAAACTGTTGTCAAAATTTCACCCCCCCAGGGTAAATTTCGATAACATGCATCAGAGTTTTGCAGTTCCAGGCAAGTAGATTGAAACAGGAAAAATCACGAAAAATGGCGAAGTCCTAGTCCTAGGAGCAGTCGGGACATTTGGGACATCTAGGCGCGGATCGGCCGAAAAGCCTCCAGGCGGCCCGTGAAGCAAAGGGACATCTGGGCCACAGGTACGCGCGGGACGCGAAATGCCCGAATCGGCCGAAAGAAGGAAAAATTTGCCCAAGTCTTCATCCGGGACAAATGGGACACAAGTACGCGAAGTACGCGAACCGGCCGGATCGGCCGAAATGAGAACAAACAGTCCGGAAGCAAAAGGGACATCTGGGCCAGAAGTACGCGAATCGGCCGGATCGGGCGAACCGGAAGAATTTGTCCCATGAAGCACTGGGACATTTGGGACAAATGGACGCGAACCGGCCGGTTCGGCCGAAACAGAGAAAGTTCGTAAAGGGACATTTGGGCCGCAGGGACGCGAGGGAGGATAGCTGGAAAAAGCTGGAGAGCCAATCAGATTGCGCCACGTGTCATCGGCAAATGAGGGACGAGGAAGCCCATTTCGGGTGGATCGGAGGTTTTTGTCCCAAACAGTTTGGGACATCCGGGACAAAAGACGCGAAGGGCGCGAAGGAGCCGGCAAAGGGCCGAGGACCAATCAAATCATGACACGTGTCACAAGGGAAATAGTCAAAAAGTCAAAGGGTGAGGTTTCGAGCACTGACCCGAACCAATGAAATAGCGCCACGTGTCCAAGTTTAAGGGGCCCACAAGGAAATTTCAAAAGGAAAGCCCGTGAAAGGCAGAGGAGAGAGAGTTGCTCAGCGAATCAGAACCTGCCACATGTCATCCAGGTGGCAGAGCGCGGGAAAAATTTCAAAACACGTTTTAGCCTGTTTTTGCCCTAAATCTTCAGATCGCCATAACTTTCGATCCAGAGCTCGGATTGGCACGTTCTTTATATCAATGGAAAGCTGGTAAAATTCTCTACACGATTCCAGGGTCAATCTTGCATTTTGGTTCAGTTTGGAGAGAGAAAATCAAGAAACGCCTCTGGCACGAAATAACAAGCAGAAGTAATGCTTCAACAAACAACTTTAATGCAGCAGACAGTTCGCCGCTTCTGTTAGACAGCCCGCCGTTTTGCCAGGATCCGCCGCTTCTGCCATAATGAGATGAATGGAATGCAACCTGGAGGTGGTTGGGGTAGATTTGGCTTTCCTCTCTCTCTTCCCTCTCTCATTCTTTCTATATATTGTAAAGAGGAGCTTCTTTTCAAGGTCGAACATTTTCTGTTTTGCTCCTCCCTTCTTCTCCTATCAGGAGAATTTGTGGAGTTCGAACCTCTCATTTGAAACTGTAATACGACTCTGCCTCTTGGCATTCTGCAGTGTATTGTATCAATCTTTGGAGCAAGTAATACATGTCTGTGGATGATTCTCAACCCTCTCTGTGTTCATCTTGCATCCTCCTGGTCTTTCACTACAAGTTTTGTTATCTGTGCATGATCTTATATCACATTTGAATGGTCTGTGTTCACTGGCAAAATAGGTGTTCTTCATTCCTCGGTGCATCACCTCTATTAGCTTAGATTTATTTTATGCATCTTCTTACCTTGTCTCCTTGGTAGATTAGATTAGGTTTTGAGAAAACCTCTGCATATTTCGTGTGCATCTGAACAGAGGAATAGGAACCAGCCTTCTCTGGAGAATCCTTTCTCATTTTTCAAGTCCCACACTTGGAGAAAGGATTCAATGTTATGCAATCACACTGGATGCCAAAGTGATCAACCTAGAAACCTGATCTGCATCCAGGGGTGTTGTGATTTTGCATCAACAGGAACATGTTTGGTTATTGGTAAGGGTTTAGATGTAGGAAAGGGTGATGAAGAAGAGGTCATTTCAATAGGCATGGTCATGGTTGATTTTTTTGTTTGAAATACCTTTGGATAAATAGTGGAGGTATCAGCAGGCGGTATTTTAATTTAGGTCGAAAAGGGGATCCGGAGATGTCCCCAAAGCATAGAATTATCAACGTAATCCAAGCGGTATGCTAGGTATGAAAATGAAACTATTGTAAGAGGAGATGATTTTGGTTTAGTATAAATCCCTATAAAATATGTCTGTGAGATAGGGAATCGTTTGGTTTCAGATTCTATGGGTAAGAGAGCTAAGAGAAAATCAACGGGATCCTAGACTAGGATAATGGGAAATTGTCTCCAACAAGAGTGGAAAGTCTAAAGGATCCCTTATGGTTAGGGGAGATGAAAGGTGGGATGAGGTAGTTTCCTCTTTTAGGGGAGAGGAAGGTGAATATGACTCTCCCGTGGGTAGGAGAGTTAGTACCGTAGGTTGTTCATTAGGTTGTGAGGTAGGTGGTGAAATAGACATTTACAGAAATTGTGGAATCCTCCATGGGTGAAGGGGGAGAGTTGATGGTGAATCCTATTTAGGTGAAGGAGTAAATGATGTAGGATCCTCCATTGATATAGGATCTCGTGGTAGAATCTCCTTAATAGAGGGTAGTAGGAGGAATTTGAGGAATGAGCCTAATACGACTTCAAAAACAACATAGAATTCATGCACATTGCTATCATTGGTTGAAGGTTCACCACTTTGGTTAGATGATGGGGTATGATTAGGGAATGGATTCTTGAATATATGCAAGTTTTTATTTTTGGTGCATTCAGGTTGTACAAGATGAGATCTCCAATATCTAGGTCATTTCCTGGATAATGTTCTTAAAGGCTATATGCAATTACCATTGTTATGGCCTTTTATGCGATGATAGTTTCAATAGTCATAGTTACTTGTACCATGCTAAGCATAGATCAAGTGGATGTCAAAATTAGTATGTGGTTTTATGGGTGGAAGTGAAATGTCTCCATTTAAGAATTTTTTCTAATACTGAAGCATAAGGATCTCCTGATTGGAGTGTATTTTCATTGCTCCCGCTTGAACTGAAAATCTTGAATGGGAGAAATATACCTAAGAGGAAGGTTTTGATTGATTGGATGGGTGAGATGGGCCATCCTTTAAAACTACCACATTGGCGGATTCTTTGGATTTTCAATAATTTTTTTGGGTTTTTGAAGAGGAAGAGGCAGTCATTTGATTTAAAGGTGGCATTTTTATTACACAATTGAATTTTATTCTCTTTAATGACACAAATTTGTAGTTTTCATGCCATGGTAAGTGCTTCGTCGAAGGTACAAAAGGTTTTTATTTGGAGAGTTGATGAGATGTTCCTGGCACAAGCCCTAGTGAACAAATATATAAGCTCAATTTGAGGTAGTTGGAATGTCAATCTAGTTTATGAGGCTTTGCTAGTGAGCAAAAAGATATTTGATAGATTCATCGTCATACTATTTGTGTTGAGTATAGGTTGGTCATAGTGACCCTTCTTGACAACATTGATCGAAAAATGGTAGAGGAAGGCTTGAGCCACTTGACTAAAGGAAGTGAATGGAATGTCTGGGTAAGCCACTATACCATTCTAATGTATGTCCTGTAAAGAACATTGGGAATGTTGATAATAGTAAATCATCGTCATGGGTGATTAGATAACATCCATGTTTGAAAGACCGCAAGTGTTGTTCCACATCTTATTTACTATTGAACCAATTGAATTTGGGAATTTGCCAATGTGTGGGGTATGGGAAAATAGGAATAGATGGATGAATGGGCTTATTACATATTTCATTGTATGTTAATGAGTTGCGAGAGATAGAAACCAATGCTTCCAATTTTCACATCTTTTTCATCATAATTTTAATAAGGTCATTGGTAAGTTGTGATGACTAGGCACCACCTGCAGTATAAGGGGGTTGATGATGAATGTATGATGTGGATGACATCCAAGTATATGGTGATGCTGAAAATGAGAATTGTGAGGGGGGAATAGATGCAGGTGGTAGATATCCTAAATATATGATAGATGAGATTGGGGGTTGTTGGTGATATGTGTAAGTAGGTGGGGGATATATAACAACTCTGGTAGTGATTGGGGGTAGAGACTGTGGGATGGTTTTATGGGTGTGCCGACACCAAGGGTGGATGAGATGAAATAGGTATAAGTACAAGGTAAATGGTGCAGATGGGGCTATGACCTCAAGGCAAATGATGAAGGAGTGGTTTACACCCTAAAAGAAACTAACATCAATGCTGCAAAAATTTTTGTATGTGTAACCAAATATAGATTATGTTGGGATATAGTTGGGACATCACAGGTGGTAAGGTGGATGGAAGTAAATCCAAGCTTCCATGGTAGTTGTCGTGGAAGTTGGTGTGAGGGTACTTTGAGGAATAGACATAGGCATGTCGTATACTAGATGTCAAACTGGTGAATCCCTAGTGGATGAATAGGTGAGATGTAATATTGTAAGGGCAGTGGGATTTTCATCAAGGATTCTTACAAACTCCTCATCACCAGTATTGATGATAGTGGGTTGAGTGGGGTCCATACGTGACAGGAGGGAAGGAGACGATGCACCAGGTAGGATCGGTTGAAGGATAGCATGAAACATAAGAGCGTTAGATTGGCTACAAGTCAAAACCATGTGAATTAATCATGTAAATGAAACATCTATAAATGAACCAAAGGAAATGGAGAAAATAAGATTCTGGGAGGTGAAACTGGTCAAAATGTTCTTTGAATTAAAAAATAGAATGACCTAAGCCAATAGACTAACAGTTAGGTTAACCGATGATGGTGAAGGAAGGTGACCGATACCGGTTGATGTGGGAAATTAATAACCTTCCGAGATAAATATTGTAACAACTGATGAAAAACTGTCAGACAAAATCTATTTTTGATAGTGATTTCAAATAACGGAGGTATGATAATTCCTTTAAGGAACCTCAGAAAGAATAGAAAATGTTGTGAGTTTTGTTTTTGGTAAAATGACCAAAAAGCTAATAACCGATGATGGTAAGGTAGACCAGTGATGGTTGGATGAGTAAACCAATGCTGGTCACTGGACCAATGTTAGTTATTGTAAATTTTGAAAAGATGGAAGAATTTGATTTTTTTGACTTAGGTTAGATAAACTATCAACCCAGAAACCTGAGTATGATAGTGATGGACCCTAGCACACCCAGAAAAATTTGGAATACACCAACTATAATTATGGGGGGTGAAAGGAAGAAAATAAAATGAATAACCTGACTTGACAACTCAAAACACAACTCAAACAAAAGCTAATAAAAACACAATATCCTGTGGGTCAGTTTTATGTTTTAGATTTTGCTATTTCAAAAGACTGAATTTTGAATAGAACTAAAGTTTTTTGGTTGAAAATAAGTGTTCCTATAAAGAGGCAAGATCTAAGGGTGGTTTCAGGTAATTTTTTATTGGGGGCGATCCTTTCTCTGAGATAGTTACTGGATAAAGAAACCAACTGGACGCCAACTGTCAATCCTCTGATCGTGTGATTGTGTATAGTTTCTTCTAGGTAAGGTGTTGTTTAATAATATGTGTAAATTCACATTTTTGTGTAGTTTGGCAAATAGAAGAGAAGAGAATGTATTCTCTATGATTCAATTATGTCAACCATAATTTTGGCATGACTTCTAGCATATGGGATTCCCTCAATTTTAATGTGAGCTATTATTCTAACAAATCAGAATGTTATGCAAGTGTTTTAAACCCAAATCAACATGTCATATTCGATGTAGAAAGTAATGAATAGGAAGATGAATGCTCTTTCACTAATGCAATACTAATAAAAGAAAAGAAGTATTATTTTTATAGCACAAAAAAACACGATTGCTTTTAGATAATAGAAAAAGGGGAAGATTTCAGAGAATAAAATTAATTTGGAAGCTTTTCGAAAGGGATAACAAACACCCAAATTTCACCTAAGAATGAATAAAATGAAAAATAACCCATGATGGGTCCCACTAGGCATGCCAAAATGTTTCACTATTTTCTTTAAGGATTTGATGAAATAGATACGTGTATGGGCCAAGGAGGAATGCCTGTTGTGATGCAGTCGGTTTAAAGTTCGTTATGCGCATTCTAACTTCTTGATCCAATGCTGACCATGAGAGCTTCCTTTTGGCTAGGAGGAACTACCCGAAATAAAAAACAAGACCACAAAAGAGAGTTAAATAGTATATGATAGTGGACTGCATAATGTATGCAAGATCTAAGAAGTTTGGTACTTCCTAGAGGTCGTCAATCCATTGTTTATAAATCAATATAAAATAAATTAATCATGTAAATAAATGAATCTAGTGCTAGCGTTCTAATTTGGGTGCCTCAGATTACTACTTAACGTTGATCCGACTAAATACTAAGGTGTTATGCATGTAAAGGTATTAGGGTTGGGTTGTAGGTAATGTAGGTGGTCTGTGGGTCACAGACAAGGTCTTGGTAAAGTTAGGGTAAGGTGTTGGGGTTGTTTTAGGAGGGGTACGTTAGTTTTTTGGTCTGGAAGTAGTTTTATCAAACACAGAGACCGACGTCAGTCAGGGTGAACAATGTCGATTTAGGTATGGAAAATACTAGTTTAGGGTGACTGATATCGATCACTGTGGAAAGTGGCAGGGATTCAAGTGGAGGGTGTTTGGGCTCTCTTTTGTCTTAGAATAGAGAGTTGGAAAGGTCTCTATGGGGATGGTGAGGTGATAGGTCCAAGATAGGTGTGGTAAGGTTTTGAGTGAGGTTTAGGTAGGTGTGCTAAGGGTTGAGTTGTTAGGTTGGGTTGATAATCACAGTGACCAATATCAATTATGGAGACTAATATCGGTATAAGATGGACCAATAACGGTTAGGGTTAACCATGGTGTCGGTGACTGTGGAGAAGTTGGAAGATGTTGTAGAACACGTTTTAGGTCCTCTCTATGTGATTTCACAAAGGGTTTGGAGGGTGTTTGTTGGGATCTACATGAGGGAGGCAATTTTGGGATAGGTTTTTGGGAATTTTACATTGCAGTGTGAGTGGGTAGTTGATAGAGAGAGAGATGAAGGGATAGATTTAGGTAAGAACAATGAATGGATGAAGGTAAAGAGAGAATAGAACTACAAGTGAAAAAGGAGAAACCAACTTCATTGGAGTTCAGAAGGGTTATAAATGCCCGTAGTGGTGGAGAAGTTGTTGAAGATGCTGGTGAAGGTTGATATAGTGGAATGGTGGTGAGTGCTACGACATAGTGCTTCCCAGAACATGCTACCGTGAATGTGAATACCTCATGGATTAGTCTTGGTGTTGGCTATGGTTGTCTGGATGTGTGAAATGACTCTGGTTCATTATTGTATGTAGATCTCCTTCATCCCAAAACTCGAGAATGTGGCCAACCTCTCAAACAAGGTTACCAAAATTAATATATGGTAACTGAAAAATGGTTTAGGGTGACCGACATTGGTTTAGGGTTGACCGATGTCGGTTAAGGCAGGAAATCCTAGGTTTATTAAAAATTTCAGATCTTGGAAATATTTTTGGGATAGCTTTGTCTATCCTCGGGGATCAAAATGGAATGTTACATTTTAATGAGGGGGAATGTGGTTGGAGGGAGAGTAGGCATAGGCTTTTAGGGTTTCACTAAGTCTTAGTTCATCAAGGTAGGTTATGACTAAGCATTAGTTAGTTATGGTGAGTGAATATTGAGTCCTAGTAAAGGGCAAATAATGCTAAAAATAGGTTTGTGGTGAGGTGTCTAGGTGAGGTGGTGGGGTGAGGTGGAAATTAGTTTTAATTAAGGTATTTAAATAATGAATGAAGTGAGGATGAGTATTAATTTTATTGTAAATAATTAAATTAATATTAATGTGGGGTAGAAGGGTCATGATTAGGTGAATATGTTTAAGTTGACTTATTCAAAAGGGGTCTAAGGGGAGTGTGACCTAGGCATGATTGAGTCGAAGTCATGTAGGCATGATTGAGTTTAGGCCAGTTAGTCATGGTGGAGGTTAGGTCAGTTAGGAATGGTGGAGTTTAGGTCATGTAGGCATGATGGAGTTAGGTATGGGCATTGTGGAGTCTAGGTGAGTTAAACATGGTTGAGTCAGGTATATGCATGGTTTGGTCATGTTTTTGGGTTTGATTGAATTTACCAGTGCTTGGTAGTATGGAAAATAAATGATGATGTATATGTATGTTGTGGTGGAAATTTCCAATTATTTGACATAATAGACCTGTGGAAGGTATGATACGATGAAGCTAATAAAATGGTAGGTTTGTAAGCTTACGAATATATCTTGCTAATTTCCAAGTGTTGTGTAAAATGGAAACTAAGGTAGAATGTGAATAAAAAAGGGGGAAACTTAGTTAGGGTAAAGAGTGTCCAAGCTAACCTCCAAGGGCCCCATGCCCTCAGAGTGCTACCTACATAGCCCCAATGAAAAGGGGCCTCAGGTTGATTTAGTTCTCCCAGCAACTAGGGAAGAATATGCATGAGGTAGAAGAATGGGTTGGGTTATTATAGTCACGATTGATTTTAGGTTAGTTAGTCATGGTTTATTTTTAGCGATAATTTTAGACATCAAAGAGTTTAGGTAATTTAGACATGGGTGATCCCAGGTCATAGGCATGGTTTGGTTGAGGTTGAATGGGTATGGGTGTTTTTAGGTGAAAGAAGAATTCTTAAAATGTAGGTGTCGATGGCCTGGTCTTGTATAGGAGGATCAACAAGTAAAAATAAGTGAATGGTAAAAGGAGATGAAAGTGGCGCGTAATGGATAAGAACCCTGACAAGTCTAAGATACTAAAGATTGGCTTATGAACATAGGACCCTAAAGGCGTTGCATAATTGACTATTCTAAGGGTGAAGAAATTCATATGATTATGAAATGTCACATTTACAGCATAGGTCCCTTGATGAAGGTAGAAGTTTTGAGAGTAATGATTTTAAGGTGACCCAGGCTGGTTTAACGTAAAACTACTGTGAGATTAGTTGTCTACTTGGCATATGAGTTTTATGATCAAAATATGCAAGTCCATGACGGATAATGTAACTTTTGCAGATGTCCTTTGAATTAATAGGTGTGAATTCTATGCGGGAAGTCTATGTTGAGTATGAGCTCCAGAATAGATCCTTGAGGTATTGTACTGAAGTTGAGCGATGCGGGAAGCTTGTAGAATATATTTTGTTATTTTATTTTTACAAGCATAGTCTGATTCTTGGTGGATAGACTATGCCCAAATTTGGATGAGCCACATTAAATACTATCTCCTTTGAGGGAGCAGTCTATTTTTAACAACAGGATAAAAAGAATAGATGTTCTATTTGAGAGGATGTCATATATTTCCTGCATATTAGTTTCTACTCAAGGAGTTTGCAATTCTGTGAGTCCCATATATTCCTTTTTGAATTATTTTTGGACCCTTAGGTCATGGACAAGACTATACAGAAGGATAGGCTCCAATTATGAAGACAAAACTATAGTACACATGAGGTTAGACTATGAAATATGGGGTTTTAAGTGATGAATGACCATGGGATTCCATCTTGGAATAGATGGAAAGTATCCATGAGAAGCATGTCATGAGTAGAGTTGTGGTACTCATATTTAAGGTATGGTTAAAAAGTGACGGTTAATCATGTGATTCTTATTTTAGTCGTTGATCCTTAAAAATAGGTAAGTGGAAGGTGAATGGTGCTCAAGGGATGAGCATTGAAAATAGATAGAATATGATAAAGGACTTGATTCAACAATAGAATGGTTGAATATGCAAGGCATTAAGGGGTTCAGGTTCAGGTTTACCTTCAAGTGAAAACAAACGATATGAACCTGATCAATAGGTATGAGTAATGATATAGGTTCCAAGCCAATTAGGATAAAATTTTCACCATTTACTTTTATCATCTTTTGTTACATGTGGATTTTTTTTCAGGATGACGGTCACCAAAATGGAAGTTTTTAGTAGAAGGAAAGATAGGATGTAAAATTTTTAGTTTTAGTGAAACATTTAATAAAATAAGGGGAAATGACAAGTCCCCCATGAGTATAGGGAAGAATGAGATGGTGATAGGTTAGGTTTGGTAAGATTGGGCATAGGGTGAGTAAATTTGGGTAAGGTATATGGGGCAAGGTTGCGGTAAAGTTGGGAAAGGTAGAGATAAGGTAAACGAAGAATGTCTGGTTCTAGAAGGGGGGTGTAATAGAAGAAAAGGGAGCGTCAAGTCCCCCATAGTAAAAGGAAGAACAAGGTGATGATAGATATCATTGTGCAAGATTGGGAAATGTTAAGTGTGATGAGGCGGGTGGTGGGTAGATTACGTAAGGGAGATTGATTGAGACAAATTGGGAAAAATTGGGCAAGTTTGATTGTGCAAGGTTAGGCAAGGTTAAGGAAGGTGATGGATAGATTAGGTAAGGTAGATGATGAAATGTTTGGTTTAGACGAGAGGTGACAAAATAGAAGAAAAGGGAATTTTGAGTCCGTCATAGGGTAAAGTATAATAAGGTGATGATACGTAGCATTGTGTAAGATTGGGAAAAGTTTAGGAAAGGTTTAGGAAGATGGGTTAGAAGCCTTAGTGAGAAAAATTACATCGTTGGGGTAATTGATGAAGTTGTTGAAACCTAGAAAAATGTACGACTCCATCAGAAAAAAGATAGGTCAGCCCATCAAATGTTACCTTGGGATCATGTCGAGGTTAGATAGAGGGTAAATGTGAATTAGATGGGCTACTGATTTTTGCTTTTCCTTTGTCCTTCTGGACGCGAGTGGTAATGTTAACCATATTAATCTCAAATGTTGGAGGATGATAAAATGGTTGTGGAGGTAGCGATGAAGGTTGTGGAATGGGTAAGGGATCAAGATGTGTGGTGATGGGTGAAAGTAGAAGATGGTCCTCATCTAAAAGATCATTTTTGTTCAAAGTTTTATTGAGGAGGACATAATTGAAGAGGAACGATATTTAGAGCCTTATATTTTTCTACATTGTGAACTAACACATGATGGTAGGAAAAAAAATTTGTATCGTCAAACCCTATTGGTTTATGTTTGATTTGGTCGTAAGGTATAAGTGGTGGCAATGTGATGATAAAGGTCTCTAAAATATTTGCTAAGATGTTGGCATTATACCCTGCCAATGGATCACAATGTGAAGTAAGTGTGGGTCTGGATGGAAGTGTGTGTGATTTTGGTGGGAGGGGTTCCACATGAGGTGGAATTGGAGGTGGAAATGTTTGACCACTGGTTTAGTAAGTAGTACTATTTTAGGTTTGGGTTGTACCTTTTTGGGTAAAGGTGTAGTAGATGAACTAGTGGTTGAAGGTGTTGTAGGTTTGACTACCTCTTTAGAGGGTAGTGGGATCTTGGATTTTGGTTTCACCTTCTTGGGTAAATATGAAGAAGGAGTGCGTGATGTAGAAGGGAAGGCAGATGGCAGAAGAGGATGGGTTAGCCAAGGTGATAAGGGAGGTATGGTAAAGGTTTTCGAAAGAGGCAAGGTGGAAGGTATTGGTTAAAGAGAAGGAAATATCATGGGTAGTGATTAGGCTATTGGAAGTGGTGTGGGTATAGGTGGTAGAAAGGATGTAGGTGATGGTGAAGGCATATGTTGTATAAGTAATGTGGGTTTAACAAAGGCTCATGATGAGGAGGTGGGATATTGTGCTTTTAGTTTAGCTAGGGTAGGATACTACTTAGCTAAGGTTGATGGCTGAGGTCCCATGATAGATGTAAGTGGTGAAGGTGATAGAGGGGTAGTGGGTGAAGTTGGTGTATATGACCTAGGAGGTTGGGTCCTTCTCTTAGGTGGGAGAATAGTTTTTGTGCTGGCCTGTGAGCATGTGGCTAAATCTAGTTTGACAGGGGGATGGACTAGGCTTGATGTTGGCATGACTCCCAAGGTACGGGTAGCTTTGGATACAGGTGAAGGTGTAAGTGGTTTAGGTGCAGGTGGTTGTGGAGGTAATGGTAGAGGTGTAGGTGTGGGTGAGGGCAATGTGGAAGATGTTGTCACAACTACTTTAGGTATGATGGATTTTATTTTTGTAAACACTTTGGGGTAAATGGTAGAAGTATCGGTGGATGACATCTACATTTTAGTTAAAATAGGAATTCGAAGGCACCCCCAGAGCATGGAATGATAAGCATAATCTAAGAGGTCCATGAAATGTGAGAATGGTGTGGAAGTAGAAGGAGCCAATGCTAATTTCATGGCAATTCCCATAAATAAATATGGTGTCTGTGAAACAGGGAAGTGCTTAGCTTCCAAATCTATAGGTAAAAGAGATGAGAGAGAATCAATTAGATCCTTGAAAGTTGGTGGATAATTATCTTCGACTGAAAGGGCTATTGTCAATTGGGTGTCCATATGTTGGGGAGAAGGCAAGGTGGACGAGGTAGGTTTTTATTTTGGTGAAGAAGAAGGTAAACATGACTCTCGCATGGGTAAGAGAGTTAATACTGTAGGTTGTTTGTAAAATTGATAGGTATATGGGGAAAATGCATATGTAGATATGGTGGACTCCACTGTGGGTGTAGGGGAATATGAGGGAGAATCCTCTATGTGTAAAATAGTAGATGGCATGGGTTCTTTCGTGGATGACGGAGCTCATGCAAGAATTTATTCAATAGATGAAGTAGGAGGAAACTATGTGGAAGGAGTTGATAAGATGTCAAAAACAAAATGAACCTCACGGATATTACCAACATTGGTTGAGGAATCACTGATTTGGTTGGATGAGGGGGTGTGATTTGAGAATGGATTCTTAAAGATATGAATGTTCTGGTTAGCCGGTGCATTCAGATTGTCCAAGATGAGATCTCCTTTATCTAATGTTTCTTGGACAATGTTTTTGAAAGTGATAGTAATTACAATAATAATTTTCATTATACCATTGATGCATAGGGCGAGAAGGGTCAAAACTAGTATGTGGTTTGATAGGTGGAAGGGTAATGGCTCTGGCTTTTAAATTTTTTACTAAGATGGTAGAGTAAGGATCTCCTGTGGGGGCATACTTGCATTGCTCTATTCTAAAATGAAATGTATAGATGGGGGAAATGTTAGATGAAGCTTTTTCTTGGTTGGATGGATGAGACAGGACAAATTTTAAAACAATCGTGCTAGTAGACCCCCTAGTTTTAGAGTAGGTATTTTGGGGTTTGGAAGAATAAGAAGTATCATTTGATTCAAACACAACATTTTTGGTATGCAGTCGTAGCTGCTTTTCTTCAAGGGCACAAATTTCCAACTTCCAGGCCATGGAAAATGCCTCATCAAACGTGCAAAAGGTTTGAACCTAGAGAGTTGGTGATATATGTTTGGAAGAATCCCTAGTAAACAATTCTATTAACTCCATTTGAGGTAATTGGAATGTAAGTTGGTTAATCATGATGCACCATTGAGTGACAAAATATGCGATAGAATCGTCTGCATATTGGCATGTGGCATATAAGTCAATCAAGGTGACTTTATTCACAATATTGATGGAAAAGTGGTCAAGAAAATATTGAGAAACCTAGTTAAATGAGAGGATAAAATGTCTAGGTAAAGAACTATACCAATCCAAAGTGGGTCTCATCAATGACATTGGAAATGTCTGAAGGAGTAACGCATCATCATGAGTGATT
Organism: Taxus chinensis; assembly: GCA_019776745.2. Classification (NCBI taxonomy): domain Eukaryota; kingdom Viridiplantae; phylum Streptophyta; class Pinopsida; order Cupressales; family Taxaceae; genus Taxus; species Taxus chinensis. The sequence goes on from CM034156.1 coordinate 438,926,300, forward strand.
AGGTAGTAGACATGTTTAAAAGACCACAAGTGTTTTTGTGGATATTCTTTTCTATTGAACTGATTGAATTTTGGTATTTCCTAATGCATATGATACGAGTGAATAGGAATGGATAAGTGAATGGGCTCATTACAAATCTCATCGTATGTTATAGAGTTACACGAACCTGAGACAAATGCTTCCAATGTCTACATCTTTTCCATCATCATTTTGATTAGGTTGTTGGTGGGTTGTGATGACGGGGCACCCCATGAAGTATGAGGGGGTAAATAAGATTGGTATGATGTAGACGACATCCTGGTGTGTGACTGTGCAACGTATGAAATATTTTATGGAGCTATATGAGAGGGAATGGAGGTGGAGGGGAAGTAACTAGAATAAGAAGTAGAGGAAATATGTGGTTGTTGGTAATACATATACGTAGGTGGGGTGGATGTAAAGACCCTAGTAGTGATTGGTGGAAGAGACTAGGGGATAAAGAGGACAAGGTTTTGGAAGGGATTGTGGGATGCCGACACTGAAGGTGGCTGGGAAGCAATGGGTATTGTTATCTAATCTCCTCCACTGCCCATTGAAATTAGATATCAAGCGTATTACTGTTGTGATTAATCAAGTTAGTCCCGAGAATCTTAAACTGATACAAAAGAGTCAATATTTTGGTAATATGGGGAAATAATTATCCATATGATGAGGAAAGAATGAAAAAAGTGAAGCCCGAAGCGAGCCAACTCAAGAAAATTAGAAGAGTCACGTAAGTTTCCATGTGTCATCTTGGCGCACTTTCAAAATCCAAGAAAAATGGAAGACCCTGGAGATTCACTTGGCCTCCACGTGGAGATTAGTACCACATGGAGCTCAATACTGATAGACTCCAAACCCAAATTCCTGACCCCGAAGTTCAAATGAGCATAAATTTTGACCCAAAACTCTGATTTTCACAAAATTGGACTTTTTGGAAAGCTCTAAACATCCTCTATGCCACAAAAATTGGATTTTGTATTTTTAGTAAGGGTAGGTGCATGAAAATAAAATAAGAATCTCACTCTCCAATAGCCGAGCATGATGCAAAACAATTAAGAAATGTAGAAACTGATGGAGCTTTAATGGTGTTTTTTAAGGAAAATGAGCCCAAGTCAAATAAGTAGTTGGGAAGTGGTTAGGAATGCAATTAATGAGCATGGCCATCACTTTCTCCAGCTATAGTTCATGGGGAAGTGTGAGGGGGATTTTAAAAATCTATTTTCCATCATTTCACCTCATTTATTGCATCTTACAGGTGGTTGAAAAGCAATTTCAGGATTTCAGTGCTATTTTTGGTAAAATGTCCAAAAATGTAGGAAACTGACAACGGTCAGGTCAATAAATGACAGTTAGATGAGTAAACCAATAACTGTCATTCGACTGACACCAATCACTATGAAATTTGAAAATATGGAGAATTGTGACTTTAGTGACTTAGATCGGATAAAATACCAACCCAAAAACCTGAGTATGGCAATGATGGACCCTAACACACTTATAAAAATTTGGAATACACCAACGATGATTATGGAGTGTGAAAGGAAGAAAAGAATGTGTTGAATACTGACCTCACAACTTCATTTACAAAAATTAAACAAAAACTATGCAAACTCAAAATACTATTGACTGAATCTTTGATGTTTTAGCTTATGCTATTTAGGACTGAGTTGTGAATAGAATAGATTTTTTGGTTTTATAAAAGGTGTCCTATGAAAATTCAATAACTAAGGATGGTTTCAGTTAAAGTTTTTATGAGGGTGGTCCTTTCTCTGAGATCATGACTGGATAGAGAAACCAGCTTGGTGCCCATTGTCAATCCTCTAATCGTGTGATCATCGACAACTTCTTCTGGGTAGGATGTTGTTTAAGAAAATGTGTAAATTTCTAAAGTGGTTAGTATAAAGAATGTGCAAAGTAAACTATGATTAAATTCGTCAGCCATCAGCTTAGGGCTTGACATCTCTCCAACATATAGGTTTCCCTACAACTTTAACGGTTCGTGAGCTACAATGCATACATCACCAACAATGAAATATAAGAGGTGGTGTAAATCCCAAATCCACAATTAAGTTTAGGATGACCGATATCAATGGTTGACACTATGGGAGAAAATGTCATCAATGTGAAAAATAGGTGTCCATAGCTGCAACATCTATTGATGATATGGGAACAAAGTTGGGATACCATCAGGTTGTGAGGTTTTAGATGGGGTATCAGGTTTGACCTGAGGTACTTGCCGATGCAGATTTTGGTGTGAGGTTCTGGTGAAGAGTTGAAAAAAGAAATGATGTATACCAACATCGGTCTTGAGTGACCGATGCTTGAGTGGATAGAATGGGAAATCAGACAATACTTGTAAGATAACTAGGAATCCATCAAGGGCAATTTGGTGGTAACTCCAAATAAAAGGTACTGATTTGATAATGTGCTGAGTGTGATTGCAAAAAGAATGAAGGGAGGATGATTGGTTTCGTAATAATCTTAGAAAGACTCAGGAATGCATAGATGTTGAGTACAAGGAGATAGAAGGTCATGATTGTTGGGATGGGTGGATTGAGTCGAGACCATGTGAGTTAATGTAGACTTGGTAATATTCTCTCTGGAAATGACATAAGATCTAATAAAAATGGATATAATGATACTTACGGGACTTTAACCAATTGGTACCGTTTTAATGATGAAAAATTAAATACACTTACTTGTATTTATAGGTGGTTTGGTACCTGGTGATAGTGAAGGTAGTTTTTGATCCATGAAGAAATTTGTGCTCAATTTCATGGCAATACTCCCGAGGAACTCCCATGGAATATTCAAAATTCCTTTGGAAATGAGGAATTAGGTTATGAATTTGAAGAAAATATGGATTTGGCAGTGTATTTCCATCATCTGGATGTATGGAGAAATTTCTAGGTTTGTGCCCTTGAATGAACAATAGATCTGGTGAGTGCTAACTCATGTAAAATACAGACCCCAGTAAAAGGTTAGGACAACCTACAGTAGTCAAGGTCAATCGATGACGGTTAGATGAGTAAATTGGTGATCGGTTGATTGGACCAACACCAGTCACTGTGAAATTGAAAAGATGGAGAAAAATTGGATTGAGTGACTTAGATAAAATAGAATACAAATCTTTGAAACCTGAGTATGGTTGTGGTGCACATTGATTGTCAGTCTGGGTATCAAGTGAGGGTTAGCTCTTAGACTATGAGTGTGGAGTGTTGAAAGGAAGAAGGAATAAGACTTTAGATTTTAGACCTTACAACTCAAGTCAAAAGTCAAGTTAAGATAAGTAAGAGACTCAAAATCCTCTTAGTTAATTAATATGTTTTAGCTAATGCTATTTAAGTCTATGGTTAGGAATGACTTCTGAATGGTGATTTTTTGTGGCTATGAGAAAATGTAACCCTATGAATTAATTAAAGTAATTAAGGATGGTTTCAATTAAAGTTTTGGTGAGGATAAACATTAACTCCAATTGATAATGACTGGACATTAAATTAACCATGAATGGTGCCCACTGTTAAGGGGTCTAATCGTGTGATAGGTGACAACATGTTACAGTTAGGATGATGTTTAAGAAGATGTGGACCAAGGGTTTATGTGGTCTAGTATAGATAATGTGTAAAGTGAACTATGATTGAATTAGTCAACCTATCAGTTGGGCATGACTTCCAGCGTAGAGGTTTCCCTCAATTTAATGTGAGCTATAACGTACAACATACTAAGAATGAAATGTAAATTTTTTAATCCCAAATCCACAATTAAGTTTGATGTAGCAAATAAAGAACAGGAAGATGAATGCTCTTTCACTAAATGCAATGATAGTAGAAAGGAAGATGTGTTCTTTTTAGAGCACCAAAAACACAATTTATTTTAGACAATAGAAAGAAGGAGAAGATTCCATAGAATAAGATTTAATGTGAATAATTTAAAAAGGAAATAAACACACAATTTTTTACCTAGGAATAAACAATGTAAAATAACCCTTGATGGGTCCCAGCAGGCGTGCCAAAATGTTTCACCAGATTGTTGTAGATAATGAAACAAATAAAGGTAAATAGGTCAAGGAGGAATACCTATGTTATTACATTGGTTCGAAGGTTGAGTTTACACACGTTTCTAATTTCTAATCCAAGACTGATTGTGTGAGATTCCTTTTGGCTAGGAGGAACTACCTGTAATACAAAGTAAGACCAAAAGATACAATTAATAGAAAAGGTTAGTGGAGAACCTAGTGTGAGCTAGATCCAGGAAGTGTGATACTTCCTCGACGGTTGTCAATCCACTCGATATAAAATAACTAAACTTGCAAATAAAAGAAGCTAATGATCAGTGTTCTGATTTAGGTGTCTAAGACTACTATAAGTGTCAATCCAATTAAATTCTTAGATAACTAAACTGGTGAAGGTCCTAGGTTAGGTTATAGGTTGGGTAGGTAGTTTGAGGGTCACAGACGGGGTCTGGGTAAGATTTGATGACAGTTTGGGTGGGTTTTTGGGTGATTAGGAAGCTTGTCTGGTTTAAGGTAGTTTTACCAGGCACAAAGACTGACATCGGTTAGTGAGACCGATGTTGGTCTAGGGTATGACCCATGGCCATTTAGGATAACTGATATTGGTTACTATGGGATAATGGCAGGAATGTGAAAAATGGGTGTCTGGGATCTCTCTATGTATCTGCATAAAAGAGTTGGGAATGATTTGTTGTGAAGTTATAGGTGAGGTATCGGGTTTGGGTGAGGTTTTGTGAGTTTTGGAGGCTGTTTTAGGGAGGTTCTGGTGAAATTTCACATGAAATACATAGTAAAAAACATTGTTCGGGTGACCAATGCTAGTGAAGAGGGGAAACTGATGATAGGGTTAAGATAACCGGCGTCAGTAGGGGTGAATTTGGTGGTAATTACATAAAAGGCTAGTATTTGGACTTCTTTGTGACTTGCACAAAGGATGAAGAGAAGATGGTTGGTTTCATAATACATGTCAAGAAGACCCATGGAATGCATAGAGGTCAAGAACGGGGAGACTAGAAGGTCTATGATTCATAGGATGGGTAGATTGGTAAGAAGGTGGGATTGGAGGAATGCAAGGAAGATAATAAGATCCAACAACAAAAAGATAATGAACTTACACTATTAAAAAAGTACCGAATGATGACAAATCAAATACACTTACTTGTATTTGTCAGGTCTAGTAGGTGAAGGAAGGTAGATTTTTGATCCATGAAGAAATTTGTGGTCAGTTTCATGGAAATAACTTCTTGGAGTACTTCCTAGTGAATATTCTAATTCCTTTGGAACAAGTATCGAGTGCTTACTTGGGCATGTGGTTAAGTGTATTCCGTCATCTGGATGTTGAGAAATCTCTAGTTTTTTCTTGAATGCAAATAGATTTCCCAGAACTCAAAATGACCAACCCCGGTAAAAGGTTTAAAAATTGTATATAAGGTAACCAACAACGATTAGAGGTGACCATGACGTTAATCGAGGCATAACTGACGTCAGTTAAGGTAGGGAAATCCTAGGTTTTCCAAAAATAGGAAAATGTTTTCTATTTTTAGCGCGCTCTGATTTGTCAGTGTCGGGTCTTAAGTGAGGGTTATCACTAAGATAAGTGGGAGTGTTGTTAGAGAAGGAATAGGACTTTAATTTTAGGGTTATACTAAGTTCCTAGTTGGTTAAGATAAGTAGAGACTCAGTCTTAGTTAATTAATAGACTAAGAATAAGTCCATGGTGAGGTGTCTTAGGTGATGTGGCTAGGTAAGGTGGAAATTAAATTAGTTAAAGTAATTAAATTAATAAATAATGTGAGGATAAACATTAATTCAATTATAAGTAATTAAATTAATATGAATGTGGGGTAAGGGGTCATGGTTAGGTGAATATGTTACGTTAATTAATTAAAGGGGACTAAGGGGAGTGTGACCCAAATTTGGTGTCTACATTAGCCTCTCCTTGAGGACATGGAGCTTTGATTTTTCCCTTGAAAATTCTCAAATTATCTTTAATAGAAGACAAAAGATGATCATTAACCTTCTTGGCTAAAGCATACTAGTCTCTAAAAATCCTCCCATTTCTTTCCTCCCATAAAGACCAAAGGAAGTTAGGGAGAGCCATATCCCAAGAAGCCACCAAAAGAGAGAATTTGAAGGGACAAACCCATTAAGAGAAAAGACCATCCACATAATTTGACATGATCCACTAGAGATTAAAAAGACAAACAAAAGGTTAAAGCACAAATGAGGAGAAAAGGAAATGAACGAGGAACAAACCAAAGGATAACGAACAAATGAGGAGAAAAGGAAATGAATGATTCATCAACCTAATAAATTTTAGGCCAAGTCCCCCACAAGATTTTGGTTTAGTGACTTTTCTCAAGGCCGCCAAAGGATATTTAGAGTGCTTCTTAGCCACTAACCAGAGGAACCTTTTCTAGATCTTATCAAGAGTCATAATAATTTTGGTAGGAAGCTTAAAGAGAGAGATGGCATAAATGGGGATACCTTGTATGGATCTTTGAAGAAGTTACACTTTTCCAACATGTGAAAAAATAGATCCTTTCCAAGATAACAATTTTCCTTGAACCCGATCAATGAGGGGACTCTAACATGAATTTTCCATGTTTTTATGAATAAGGGGCATCCCCAAATAGGTATCCGGGAAGGACTTTATTTAAATCTAAGTGTAGACACCCATTTTTGACACCCCTTGTGCCCTCATCTTGCATTCACCCTTCATCGTAACCTAACACCTTCATCCTTCCCTTCCCACTCTTTAATCATCTACATTTTATCCATGATTTCCCCCTTTCCCCATTTTTAATCCTTAGTTCTAATTAATATTCCCTTTTATTATCTATAATTTTCAAACTATTCAATTTATCCCTAATCCTATCACTTACCCTAATTCTATTCTAAGTCCCTCATTTTCTACCTTTCTACTCATCCCCATTACCTTTCATTATTCTCCCTCATTTAAACCCTCCTAGGATTCCATTCATTTGTTAAACTCCTTCATTAATTCCCCCTTCATCATTTCACCCTCCATTACTCCCTCCACACCTCATTAACTCACGTCAAAACGGTTAAACACCACCCTCTTGTCTATTTTTGATCTCTTTTGCTTCAAAATTCATATATTCTCCATAGCTCTGCTCTAGTCTACTACAGTCTCTGATAAATCACCCAAGATGCCGTCAACCCTATATAACTACATTCACCCCTCCTTTCTCAAGGCTAAAAAATTGAAGATTTATGGTATCTTTTCATGATTATTATCCTCTTGTAAGTTGTCCTTGGAGCTTAGAACATATTGATGATTTCTTGGAAATATTTATTGTGTGTGTTTATTTCTATTTTACAGGTTTGCAATCTCTCTCTCAACCCTAACCAGCCTTTCATCCATCTTTGATCATCCTCGGATCCATCAATTCATCCTCTCATTCTGTCACATTCCCATATCCTGCTCTAGTCACCTTCGACCCATCATGATCGCCGTTGACCCAAATCATATCCTCACCAAATCACTTCTCCTTTAGATCCTCTATCCCCACCCCCATATTGATACCAAATCTAACATCTATATATCAAAATTTAGCTCTGTCTCTGCATATATGTGATTAGTTTAGCACCAGTCACTATTGATTATACCAATCAGAACCGGGTCGCCATCGAACCACTCAAGTTCAATTTTTTTTATCAAAATTTTATTATTACTGGATCTTATTTGAACATCTTTAGCTTAAATCAAATCCCCACCCTAGATTGTTATCTCCATATCCATTATCTTTTATCAAACCTTTTTATCAAAAGAGGGTTAAATTCTGTCCTAGGAAGTTCTCACTTCTTAGGAGTGACTTTGTTAGACATGTTAGGAATTCATTTAGTGTTCACATGTTTACCATATGGTTAGTAATTTGTTAGTGTTATTTACCATATGGTTAATTGGTTTATTAAACACACACACACACACACACACACACACACACACACACACACACACACACACACACAGATATATATATATATATTGTTATAACAAACAATATATACGCTTGTTATTAGCTTCCTAAATTGTAGGAGGTTGTTTTACCTAGCTCCATGGATATTTAATAACCATTATAATAGTGAATTCATATACAAAATCATTATTATTTTTCAATTGGTATTATAGTGAGTTTTTCCAATGAGAGTCCTTAAATAATTCTGTTGAATATAATATTCATAAGTTATTGGTGATTTTGTTTTCAATTGTAGCAATTATTTTGAGGGTTTTTTTATTTTAGTTAGACTTAACATCGATATTGTATCATATTAAGATTTGTTCTCTATTGTCCACAATTTGATAAAAACTTTGGGTTTGGATTATAGTGATGTATCCTCTGAAGTCTTTTTGGTATCTTGTTACGTATTTGTATTCAATTGGCATTTTCATTTAGATTCTTCACATTTCTCTATCTTCGGCCTTACATGTTTTAGTGATAAGAACAATTTGTAGAAGAAAGCACATCTTGGAGAGAGATTGAAAACTACATTCTGTGTTGCCTTGAAATCTGCCATGTCTCCTAACTAGCCATGTCTCCCAACCAACCACGTCTCCACGGTGCCTTGAAATTTACATTCTAAATTGTTCTCCACACAAATTTTAGTCATAGAAATATTTGGAGTCCCTCAAGGTCACGGTCTTAAGATCTACAATAGGGCCAAATTAAGGTTTCTGAGTGCCCTAGGCAATACTCAGAGCGTGCACCCCCCCTCCCATCTGGGACCAATGACCCACCTATCTCCAATCCAAATTCAGGTAGGCTCCTTCAGTGAATAAAGAGTCATATTGAATGACAATGAAGATTTCAAATTTTGGCCAAACAATTTATGTATAAGGGATTCTATTTTTGCAAAGATACTGGATTAAGGTGTCATGATTCATCATTTTTGCCTCATTCACATGGGTGTTCCATTCAACTCAAATCTGTTTGAAAATTCCTTGACTAAACATCCACAAGAATCCTTTTATCAGGCTCCATTACCATAGATTTATAGATATCCTCTCAACAATGGCAACAGTGACCCCTGCAGCTCCTATTCTGCATTGGATGAGGATCTCTTTGTGAATCGTTTCCTTATTTGCTCGCTACAAAAGCCGAAAATTCTTCATTTTAGATCTGGATTGACTAATCCTATGTGATCTTCATGGCTCGTGATATGTAAACAATTCATAATTAAATGATAAGATGATATCATGATTCATTGATTCGATTAGGGAGATAAGAGATTCTCATTCAGTCAAAACTAAAGTCTTTCAGATATTGAGATATACAAGTCGTTTCAGACAGTAGACTTTTAGTCTGGTCCTTGGATTCACTTTGGAATAGATGAAGATCAATGACAATATCTGTATGATTCATGAAGTATCACTCGATGCAACCGCAGGAGATTTGGAGAAAAAAAGTTGAAAAAATGAATTTGACACTGTACATACTATAGTGTACTGTGTAGTCTCAACTCTCACTATGACCTATCTTCATCTGTAATTTATAAACTAAAACAATGCTATCAGCCGAGTGATTGAGATTTATGAATCACAAATTTATTATTTGAAACTGTAGTGGGGACTGTCACTGGGAGTGGGAATTTAATATCATTTTTTGTAAAAATTTAAACAAACCTTAGCCGACTCGGACTGCCTAGCCAACCTAGAAACTGGAATTTTTTTTAGAAAATGTGGCGCCCTCCTTTTTGTGTGCCCTAGGCAGCTGCCTAGGTTACCTAGGGTAAGACATGCCCCTGATCTACACTCATATCTCCTCCCATGCATCTTCCATCATCCATGTCTACTTGATTTGTGAATTATTTCATCAATACACTATATTCCTGATACTTATTTCTTCACGTCGTAATTGATAGTCAAATTGGGCTCTTGCTTCCACCACCATTTCAAAAGATACCTACCATCTATTTTTCTGAGAGGTGTGGTTGTATTACTCGACATCCTTATCACCTTTGAAGTCTATGCAAAGTATCACAATATCTAATATTGGATCTGTGGATGGATTACATCAACATTGGCATCGGTTCCTCTAAGGAAGTCATTCCAATGCACAAAATCATAAAAAAATCTTCATTTAATCCTTGCGTTAGTATTGTCATCCATTTTAAGTAAATGAAGGTATCTATATCATATATACGGTAAAGTCTTCCTAGTTAACTACCATGAAATTTTAGATATATAGTATTTCATCAATTGTAAAAGACTCTTAGGGGTAGTACCTTTTTCATATGCGTTCAAGTTATAGGTAGAGTTGGGAAATAAAAAATGAGTCATGTATGTAAATTTTCAAAGAGTCAAAAATAAAATTTAGAGTTGTAAGAGACACACTATCAGTAGAAATCAACATCCTCGGAATGTAAAATTAAGGAAAAAGAATTAGAGACAATCTTAAAGATGGTTACAAAGGAGAAACAAAACTTGAAAATAAAATACGACACGTAATGGCTCGTGAATACATATATGTATAAAAAATAAATCGGCTAAGTAAGAGCGAAATAATGGAGGACAAAGGCACATGAGGATAGAGGAAAATCAATGTCCTCTCGTTAGTCACCAATGATGAGGCCGCTTATTGTATGGTGACACGTGTGAGTGTGTGTGTTTATTTCAGTGTGATTTTCTCAAAATAATGTGTTATCAAACTTCACATTGTGGGGGGGAAATGAAACAATGTTTTAGTTTGAGTTCATTGATATGTATGGATTCCAAAGTAATCTCTTGAAGGTGAATACATGATGATAGCTGAAGTAACATTGACACATCATGATATGGTTTAGGGTAAGCCATTAAAAACCTATTTAATCTTAGTTTTTGGTCAATTGATAGAAAACCATATCTTTTCCTTGGTTTGTGATACGCCAATAGAAAATCACACAACTCTCAGTTTCTGGTTATCCAATATAAAACCACCTTTATCTTGGTGTGTGATAAACCAATGGAAAATCACACAATCAGAAAATTAGGTGCAGTGTAAAATGGATGTTTTCCCTATGTTCAAACTAAGGGGGGAATTTTAGGAATTCATTTAGTGTTCACATGTTTACCATATGGTTAGTAATTTTTTAGTGTTATTTACCATATGGTTAGTTGGTTTAGTAAACATATATATTGTTATAAAAAAGAATATATATGCTTGTTATTATCTTCCTAAATTGTAGGAGGCTGTTTTACCTACCTCCATGACTATTTAATAGTCATTATAATAGTAATTTCATATACATAAGCATTATTGTTTTTCAAGACAACCCTCCATATTTATTGATAATATTTTTCTTGTCTTAGTTCTCTTTGTTGTGTAGATCATTGAAGCTCAAAACGAAGGGAACTTTTCTTTGTGCATGTACCATCTTCGTCATCATCCACATCAACATGTCACTTAAACCATCCCATATTTTGACGTTTCTTAATTTCTCATTTAGTTTTCACTAATTTGAAATAGGAAGTGCAAAAATCTTGTCAAACATTCTGGCATGCCTGGTGGGACCACCCTTCTTCGGCAAGTATTTTCTTTAGTTTTTATCATTTTCATTTTCCTTTCCATCTTTCTCCATTCACTAATCTATAGGTAGTACGTACTTGTTCGTGTGCTTTGCATATTGTCTACGTGGATCATCGATGCTCATGATTTGGAATTGAAAATAAAATAAGGAATAACATTATCAAGGAATTCCTATTTTTATTCCCCATCTCTTTTTTTCTTCTCCGCATATCTTATCTTTTGCCTTCATCGAATCTACATATTTCATTTTGGACCTTAAAAATAATACCCTCATTGTTTGCTTGCTCACATAGTATAACTAGGGGGTTAATCCTTTGCATTCACTTTTTTCACACACATCCGAACTCACACATTAACTCAAACATATTAGACATCATCTATAAGGTGGAACTATTGGGATTTCATCACCCAGTAGGAAATTTGCAATGGCGTTATGATCGCATTATAAATTTTTAAGCTATTAGTATATTGGCTAAGATCCCGACACCCTTATCACTATTGTGCATGAAATGCATTTGTAGGACCCTATATTAGGCCCCGTACTGGTATTCATCACAAAATCGAGCCTCACGTACCTTTGGGTATATCGAGGAATCCATCAAAAACATCCTGAAACCATCCTTAGATTGACCATTTCCTAGGTTCCCTCTAATCCTTCTTATTTTTTTTCACACTTCTTCTAAAAATCAAGATAATCAATACTGTGCTGCGTGACTTGCCTATTTTAGTAATAATCAGTATAGGATTTTGGTTGGTTATTTTTTCCCATTCTTAATTGGTCAAAAATTAGAAAACTGGAACAAGCCTCTTCATCTAACATTCCCATCTCTAGCACTCTTTCTCAATAGACGTAAACCCTTTTTATTGTTTCTTCTTCCGTGGTTACTTAGCTTATCACTTATATCACTCCCTCTAGTGAGCTTCCCATGGTTCAAACCACACCCATGTTGAGACCAACCCCTTTCTTTACCATCATTTGATCCCTTCTAGACTAGCTACTCTCCCTTCTGTTACTTTTGTAGAGGCCTTCAGACCCCCTTTCGTCCCCCACATATGTGTGGAGTTCCAAGAACTACTATATGCTAACCCTTTGGACCTTCATGACTATCTCATCCATAAGTCCGATCACCTTCCCATCGATGTACCTCCTCTTTAGTAGATTTATAGCTATCATTCCCAACCAAAATCGACTCAGGACTTCACCTATAAACTTGCCATATTCTTCCCTTGTGCCATGAATGAGTTGGCCATGACCCAACGTGAACATGGATCCCTTGATTATTCCACTCACCAATCCACTCAATTGGTGGCCCCCATCCCACTTGGTTTACCTTGCATCAACACTACTATCCCATCCTATGTCCCCATTACATCCATTGTTTTCATTGATGCTCCCACTTAGCCCTTTCTAGAATCTAATTTGCTTCCCCCTTCATCTGAGCCACACATTCAAAACTTGGAACCTATTAATACACATCAAGTCCACACTAACATCATTTCTTCACAACCACTCCTCTTAAAATCTACTCGAACACATCAAACCCCTCTTTAAACCACTTTCCAACACATGTTTCATCATTAACATACCCATACTTCTCAAAATCCTTACCATATCCCTACTTAATCAAACCATCTTTTTACACATCAATAACCCCCTCAATTATACCCACATAATTACATTACTCCTTAGCAACCTATCTCCCAGCTTATCTAATCGTAACCTTTCACTCATCTCCCCCTACCAACCACCTCCTCAGAATCCTACTTACACTCAAAGGTATAAATCTCATCCTCAATCTAACCCATTGACTTCTTACATCCATTAACGTCTTCCTTCGACCTCTCAGCCATCTACTTATAATGACCCCATGCAAGCATTATTAAGTAGACTGACCAATTTGAAAACCACTACTATGGGTCCAAAGAGCTCATTTACGTATGAACAAATATTTAATGAGCCCATCCATCTTTATGTCCACATTAATCCTTATCCTCTTCACTAGGAACTTCCTAAGTTCTATAAATTTAATAGAAAGGACGACCCTCAAAAACACCTTCATGCCTTCTGTCATGCATGCTACCTCATCACCCACGATCATGATCTCATGCTTAGAGCCTTACCCATGTCATTTTCTAGACCTAAATTGAACTAGTACAATTACATCCCCCAAAAATCCCTCTTTTCATTCACACAACTCACTCAAATCTTCATAGAAAATTTCTCTATCAACATTGTCCCTAAAATCACTATCACTGACTTATATGCCATTAAAATATTCAAAGACAAATCCATCACAAATTTCGTCATAAGATGGTGTAGCATCATCAACCATCTATCCTTTTCCCTTCCTCAAATCAAGCTCATTGAGCTCTTCTCTCGATCTTGTGATAAGAAAATTTCTTCCACCATTCATCCTTTTAGAGCTTTGAAGAAGCTTTCACCATGGCTTATAAACTTGAAATTTGTGCCCTTGAGAAAGCTCAGGTTAAACTCAGATATAAAAAACCTAAAAAAAAGTTCACCAAATCCTCTTCTTCTCATCATGATAAATCTAAAAGTGTGGCAAGTGCTATTATTGTTAAGTCTTTTTCTGCTTTCACCTACCACATTAAGCCTTCACAAAGGGATCCTCAACCTACCCCAAACTCTACTCCCATTCAGGGAGTTCTTCTGGTTCCTTCTTTGATAAGCATTATGGCTTCCAATTTCATCCAACTTCCTCTAATCTAACATCATCGATGAATCATAACCCAAACACTACTTAGTATCATGAGGAATCCTATTATAAGCATCATCATGTCTGCGGTCATGACATTGAGAAATGTCATACCTTTAAGGAACTTTTTTAATGACTCATCGACCAAGGGGAATACCTCCAAGTGAATAATCCTAATGCCCCTCCAAATCAACCACTCGAGACATCTTCAAGAATCCCTTTCCCAATCACTCACTCTAGCCAATCAAGCTACTACCTTCATACATCAAAAAAACCTGAACTCTCATACAATCAATACCCTCAGTCTAGGTATCTGCCGTGTCATCACCCTCTTCCCTATATCTACTTGCATCTCCTGTACCCATCACATCCACCACACCCATACCTACTTCCCTTGCATTTCATTATACCATCCCTCTCTTTTTCCACTATACCTACTTCTGCATTACAGTCTCTTCACCTGCCTCTGTCTTTCCCTCTTAATTGCATATGCCACCACATCTACCCCATGAGTCTCAACAATCCCATCTACATCCATGCCCATGCTATAGCATATGAATCTATGACATCTCCCATCTTTACACCTTCTATTGACTCTACCCCAATTAGTGTCCTTCCATCCAATCCTCATCCTCTATAGATTTTAGCCACTTCCATCTATACTGTCTATCCACATCAAATCCTCAACATATCCAAGAGTCATATTCTCCTTCTTCCCTTACAAATATCACACCATGCCACACCAGAGTCATCTGACATACACCTATTTCATGAAAACTCTCCCATATCGAAATTATTGGCATCCCCATTAAAGGTAAAACATCTGCACAGTGTAAGTTCTAAAGAACCTTAGCGGCACTCATGTAAAGAAATAAATCTACCCATCCACATAAGAAACTAGAACTCCCCCCTTTAAATCCACCTCAATTGCAACCATCTAACATCCAAAAATCCATCTTGGGGCTTCCACCATCACTTGTAGGACTAATCCCTTAATTTAAAGCACTTCTCATCACGCACTCCACATCCAAAGAACATCTCCCTCATCCTTCTAAACCTACATCAAAATTAGAATCCTTTAAACATCCTCCTAAGTCAACATCCAAAACAACAACTCCTCCATCTACATCATCTATTCCTTCTTCTTCCAAATAAAAATCCAAATCCTCTCCCTAACTTCCTAAATTTATACCCAAACCATCTACCCCATCCACATCTAAGCCTTCTACCCTTCCTTATAAATCCACATCTAACTCATCTATCCCTCCATCCCAACCTCAATCAAAATCTACCATTCCCTCCATATCAAAATCCAAGTCTGACACCCCCACTAAGTCTCATAATAGTAAGACCCCTCTGTAACCCCTATCCACTTCCTCTCAATCCAACTTATCCCAAGTCCATAAGATTTTAGCCTCTAAAATTTATATTGGATCTTCTATAGAGATCCTTTAGCATCTCCTCCATGCATCCGTGGTTACCCTTCCACCCATCAAACCCTTTGACCCACATGGGCCAAAGCCCACATGGTTTGAATCTAATACCATTTGTGCTTACCATCATGTTCCTGGCCATGACACCGAACATTGTAAATCCCTCCTCATCCTTATTGACCATCTTATAGAAGAGGATAATCTTCTCATTGAAGAAGACCACACTCTTCCATCCCCTAGCCCATCCACATCCAAATCTCAATCCTCCAACCAAATCTACGACTTCTAAGTTCCACCTTTGTCATCTATCCCACCTATGGCTTCTCTCACTTCTAAGGGTGGCCCTCTTCTTTACATAGATATTGTCACATATCACCACCTCGGTATCACCCCTCATGAGACCCAACCCATATACCCCATCTAAATCAAAGGTTTTCATTACTACTCCTCCCAGTGAACCTTCTCCAGCCCCATCTTAATCTAAATCTAAGGTGTCTATATTAGCCACTTCAAATCCTACCACCATTGAAAAAAACATCATAAAGCAATTACATCAAGCTCCTATTAAGATGTCCCTTTATGATCTCATCTAAAGCTATCCTAATGATAAATAGGATCTTATTGAAGATATACAACATATACCCATATCATCTTATGAGATTTAACCTCTTTTGGTCCTTGTTAGAGCTCTTGCATCTTCCACCACTATCTCTTTCAAGGAATCTGAGATCCTTGACATTCTTCCCAAATACCATGATCTTCCTCTCTTCATCACAGTTCGTATCAATGACACCTTCATCCATCGATCCATGATTGACAATGGTGCTAGTATTAACATCATCTCTTCGCATACCTTTAATCAACTTAAACTTCCTGACACCATTTTCACCTAATCACCTGTCATCCTCCTTGCTTTTAATGATGTTGTTTCCCCCACCTTAGGCATAGTTATCCTTCCCATCCGCGTTGGCCATAAACTACTTAAAATATTCTACGTTGTAGAAGGGGAATTTCAGTATAATATTTTCCTTGGATGCCCTTGGATTCACACCATGTGCTGTTTCCCATCTACCCTCCACTGCTATATAAAATATGAAAATGAAGGGAAGATTCTTATTCTCCCTACTAATTTCCCTCCCTTCAAAGCATGTCACACGACATATCAAACAAATGATGTGATTGTCCCTAAGCAATAATCTTCTTCTGAAGCATCTAACAATTCTTTTATGTTTGCATCTAAGTTACCCCATGATGGATCTTTTGATGATGTGATGCAAGCCTCTCTCTAGGGGGTATCAACCCCTCACTCTCAATTCCCTTCCTTCTCTCAATCACCTTGGTTTCCTTGATAAGGCCCCTATGTATCACTCCAATCTTGGGGATATCATTTCCTTCAACCCACCCCATCTCAAAACCAACCTTGTCTACAGTGGCATCAATCGCCCTTCTTCTCATTTATATGATCATCTTCACACCAATCCATAAACCAATGGATTTTATTTCCTCTATAATAAATCATTTACTTATACCTACCTTCACCTATTGTGCATGGAAAGGATTTTGTCTCAGATGTTATGAACAAGGGATCCATGATCTTGTCTTTGACCAATCCCACAAGCCTCGTGATAAGTTTGTCTCTTGGGATTTAAAAATACCTCCACTCCTCCTTGATGTACTTCTTCTTCATCTCACATCACCATTGAGCCATCATCCCCTTCTTCATGTGACCATCCCATAGATGCAGATGACACTTTGTCTCTCCCTCCTGACTTTTTTTTTAATCTCCACCATTTCCCTTGAACCTGTCACCTATTAGGTTGAAAATAAGACTCAGTCCTTTCCTCTTAAATACCCCAAGATGATAGAGGAGGATTCCCCTATCATTGATGTCCTTCAGTGCATTTATAAAGACTCCATCCTTTGTTACATGAGGATAGGAGATTCACATATTCATAAGTCCTTACCTCCTGACACATCCACCCTTATTAATGAATCCACTATCAACATCAACATAGGGACTGTTGTAGCTCCCCACATCCTCAAGGTTGGCCAATCTCTTGACCTTACAAGAGCTCGAAGCCTTTACCTTTTTCTTATCCAAATATAGTCCAGCGTTTGCATGGTAAATTTACTCCACCATGTTTTACCTCGATCCTTCATCATCATCCATAACATCATCACCATCCCTGAACTAAATCTATTAAATAGAAGTTATGTCACATGCATCCCTAACATTTTCCTCCTTGTCAAAGAAGAGCTACAATGTCTTCTTTCTGTTAACTTCATCCAGCCTGATAGACTATTTGCAATGGGTTTCAAATATCATGCCCATTTCCAAATCCTATGGAAATCTTTGCATTTGTACTGATTTTCGAGATTTAAATCTCACTTTCCCTAAGGATGACTTTCCACTTCCCAACATCGATCAAATCATCAACCTTATGGCCAGGCATGAGATGCTTTCTCCTATGGATGATTTTTCTATATATAATTAGATCCTTATCACTCCAGAAGACAAACATAAGACTTCCTTCATCACCCCTTGGGGGGACCTTATGGTACCATGTCATGCCTTTCGGTTTTAAAAAACATTGGGGCCACCTACCAGCGTGCTATGAACTATATCATCCATGACCTCATCCATAAAACCATATAAGATTATGTTGATGACCTCTTAGGTAAATTAAGCAGGACCATCTTTCTGTCCTTGAAATCCTCTTTGAGCATCTTATCCACTTCTTCCTCTGTCTCAATCCATTCCAAGTGTGTGTTTGGAGTTTTAACTTGAAAAATCCTTGGCTTCATCATTTCCATTAGGGGTATTGAAATTGACCCTGTAAAAATCAAATCCATCCTTGAGATGCATTCTTCTTCTGATCTTAATAAGCTTCGTAGTCTTCAAGGCTAAGTTCAATAAGTCTGCCACTTCATCTTGCAATGCTTTGGTCGTTTCCATCCTTTTCATCACCTTCTTTGTAAAGACACCCATTTCAATTGGGATACCAATTACCAAAAATCCATTGATGATCTCAAGAAACATCTCTATCTCCCTTTTACCTGTGCTCACACCTCCATGCGAGGGGGAGCCTTTCTACCTCTACATATCTACCTCTGATCATGCTCTAGGTGCCATGTTGGTACACTGTGATGAGAAAGGTAGGGAGAAGGCTGTCTATTATATTATTTGTACCCTTCATGATTATGAAACCTGCTACATTGAAGATGAGAAGCTGTGTTGTAACCTCTTCTTCACCACCTCTATGCTTCATCATTACCTCCTCAATGAAAAAACATTTATCATCACTAGTTTTCATGTTCTTAAAACCATGCATTCTAAACCTTATCATAATGATTGCATCACTCGATGGCTCATGTTCATGACTGATTTTTTACCTAGATTTCATCTCTCATAAAATCAATCAAGGGCCAAGCTATGTTGATTAACTCGTTGAAGCCCCTCTTCCTTGATAATCAAATTCCTCATGAACAATTTCCTGATGAATCTATCTTCACCATCGATCATGATTTTTTTTCTCTTAAAATG
This sequence comes from Taxus chinensis, assembly GCA_019776745.2. Taxonomy (NCBI): domain Eukaryota; kingdom Viridiplantae; phylum Streptophyta; class Pinopsida; order Cupressales; family Taxaceae; genus Taxus; species Taxus chinensis. Next base: position 438,945,556 of record CM034156.1, read on the forward strand.
AAACTTTTCTTTAATGGATCTAAGTGTTGAAAAGGGGAGGCGTTGGCATCATCATCATTCCTCCTTGGGAAATTCCTATTCCTATTTGCTTATAAGATTAACTTGGAATGTACTAATAACATGAATGAGTATGAGGCTCTTATCTTTGCCTTAAAACCACTATCCTATTGCTTGTTCAAATTATTTACATCTATGGTGATTCTCAACTCATTATAAATCAAATCAAAGGAACCTATCAATGTAAAAATGAAGTCCTCCAGAAATATAAGGACATCGTCATCTTTCTCCTTGAAGCCTTTGATCAATACACCATCCAAACCATCCCTCACTCATCCAATTACTTTGCGAGACACCATGGCATTCCCTTGCACCTCTCTCATCCCTTGGACAATAAAGAATCTAAACTATCCATTGTTGTTCAAATCATCAACCATCTCATATCTATGAGTCTCCCTCACGCAATCGTCATCGAAATCAATCAATATGATCTCTGGTATTCTCAAATCTTCTACTATCTCTTCCAATCCAAAATTCCCTCCATGACCTATCTAAAAATGGTAGGATGTACTTCCTTCAACGTGCTACCTGCTATGTTATCCTTGGCAAGCATCCTTTACAAATGTGGGTTTGATGGTATTCTCCTAATGGGTTGCCTTAAATCTTCTAAATCTACCCGTGTTATCCATGAGATCCACGAAGACATATGTGGTGGACACTTTAGTGGCTTGGTCATTTCTAAGCACATCCTTATCCTAGGATATTATTGGCCTACTCTCAATCAAGATTGTTTTGAATATGTTAAAAAGTGTGTTAAATGTCAACAAAATTCCAATATTATCTACATTCCTAGCCAAGCCTTACAACTAGCTCAAGACCTTTGGCCTTTCTCACAATGAAGGATTAACCTCATTGGCCTCATCAATCCACACTCTTCTTAACATCATCATTATATTATCACCACTACTGAATACTTCACTAAATGGGTGGAAGCCATTCCTCTTGAATCTACTAAAGCTAATTAGATAGTTAATTTCATCTATCAGCATATCATCTGCCACTTCATCATTCCTCATAAGCTCATCATGGATAATGAAAATTCCTTCAAAAACAAATATCTCAAGAAGCTTTACTGAATCTTTTAATATCAAACTTAACTTCTCCTCTCCTTGTTATCCCTAGGCTAATGGCCAAGCGAAGGCCTCCAACAAGACCCTTCGTAACATTCTTGCTAAGACCATTGATAGGTTAGGTTATAATTGGTAAATCTTCACATCCCCTTTCGCTCTTTGGGATTATTAGACTAGTATCTGCACCCCATGGGTGCTACTCCTTTTCTCCCTTGTCTATGGATATTAAATCATCCTTCCTCTTGAAGTTCAAATCCCATCCTTACATGTGTTCTCTATGCAAGGATTTGTCTCTAACGAGGACTATCGTCAGGACCATCTAGCAAAATTTGAGTTATTAGATGAATGTCGATTTCAACCTTCAACATCATTAATTCTATCAAGATCAAATAAAACGTGCTTACAACAAAATATCTTAAGCCACATGACTTTAACATAAGTGACCTTGTCTTAAAATAAAATTAGAATGTCACTACTCTAGATCATAATCCAATGTGAAATGGTTTTTCTCCTAACTAGATTGGACCATACGTAATCAGGGCATAAGTATGGGTCTGGAAGACTTACCATTTAGCCTCTCTTGATGGTAAACTAGAAGTGGAACAAGGAATCAATGTGCCTTGCACTTGCAACCTTTAAATTGTTAACATTTCTACCAATGTGACCTTAGTCACCTTTTGATCCTCTTTTCATCCTTAGCCTCTTCCATCTTTCACTCATAATGATTTAGAATTATGTGGTCTACCGTTACTATCCTATAAATGACCTTAAATATGGGCACCATGACTCTGCTCATAGCATATTCCTTATGGTTATGTTTTTCCTTCTTGGTGAGAACTCCATGATCATTACTTACTTCTCCTTCTTATCTACCTCCTGCAACCATAATAAGGGTATTTAATTTTACCTTGTACATCTTTATTATCCCCTCCCCAAGTGGATTGCTTGGCTAGCCCAAACTCTATCCTAAAGTAAAAAATCACGGATAATCTTCTCAAAGTTATCTTACCCTAAAATAGGCTACTCCTTTGAAGAAAAAATATTCACATAAAAGAATATTGTAAAGCATAGAACGATCCCTCAAAGGAAAACTAAAATGTATCATGTCATCAAAAGTTAAAAAATAAAAAAGAAAACAAATTTTCCCAAAAAAATCCAAAAATACAAAAGCGTAGACCACTCCCTCAAAGGATGGCTACTCGCCATTAGTGTCCATGGTGGCGCTGAAACTTAAGGAAAGCCTGCATGAAAAATTAGAAGGGGCAAACTCCACACCCAATGGGGTTCCTTCACACGTGTCTCAGGTCATAATATTTTTCATCAAACGGCCCACGGAAAACCTTCTAGGAAGGACATGGCACCACGTCCAATCAGCACATGCCACGTGTCCTCAGCTCATCGGCCCGACAGGTAAATTTTTCCGGGAACTCCATGTATTTTCCAAGTTATGGCTCGACGGAGTTTTTTGGGAAAATGAAGCAGGATGGGCTCGCGGCCAATAAAAACGCTGCCACGTGGCACCTGGAAAGGAAGAGTGTGGGGAAATTTTGGAAAATTTTCCAAATGACAAAAAAGGTGCAAAAAATTCAAATTTTTTGCCCACTGACCCGATTTGGCCTTGTTTTGCCCTAAAATTTCAAATGGCCATATCTTTCGATCCAGAGCTTAGTTTTTCACGTTCTTGATATCAATGGAAAGCTGGTGAAATTCTCTACAAGATTCCAGGGTCGTTTTTTCATTTTGATGAATTTTGGAGGGAGAAAATTGAAAAAACACCTTTGGCACGTGGTCATGGACAGAAATGACGTTTCAACCACCGTTTTTAATGAAGAATGGCTTGCATTCTCTCCCAGCATGGCTAAAAATGTCAGGAAATGGGTCTATAAGGATGCCCATGTTGTTTTGAATGGCATTTTGGTCAATGGTTAAATCCTCTTCCACGTTTTCCCACGTTTCTCTCCCCTGGGCTCATCCCTTGCACTAAAAAAGCCAGTTTTGGCTCATTTTCAAAGGGTTGAACATTTTTTGTGTATTGCAGGTCCCCTTTCTCACCTTGGAAGTGAATTTTGGTGGAATATCAAGACCTTTCCTAAGAGCTGTAACTTTATTTTGCCTCTCAGGTGTTGTAATGCAAGTGATTTTGATGTTAAAATAACAATACAGGCCTTGTGATTAGTTTTTTTATCCTCTGCTTGTGTTGTTTGGCTAATTTCTGATTCTTCATTACAATTATCAGTTTGTGCATGTTGTTTTTGTTGCATTTTATGAATTGTGTCAATCTTTAGAAGTGAGAAATGCTCACCACTCCTTTGGTGCATCACCTATTAGCATTAGTTTTAGATTTATTTGCATTCATCTTTCTCTGTCTCCTTTGGAATTTAGGGTAGGATTAGGAATATAAACCTCTGCAACTTGTAAGTGATAAATCTGACCAGAGGAATTGAGGGAACTAGCCTCTAAACTTGAGATTCCTTTCTCATTTTGTAAGTTCCACATTTGGGGAAAGGATTCAATGTTGTACAATCACACTGGATGCATAGTATGATCAAACTAGAAATCTGATCAACATCCAGGGGGTGCTGCTGATTTTCCACAATAGTTTTGGCACACCTGGTGGGACCTTAGAGGTATTCATCTTCATTGCAACAAAATTGATGTGCATTTGTTGCAAGTTTATTGCTTTAAAAGAGCTATAAATTACACATCTGGCGACTCCAAGGAAGAAGAATCAGCTAGTTATAGTAGTGCAGACCTGAAAACTCATGAGAAGAATCACTACAAGGTCAAGAGCTGGAGAAGAAGAGGTGCTATTTGAATATCTATAATTATTTCCAAGAATAAGGCAAAGTGGGAGGAGAATCCAAAGGTCTCCATCTCCACAAAATATAACTCTCTCAACTCCTCCACCTGGTAGGCCTTTCGTTCAATCAACAAGGGTTCTAAGGCCAATCAGAATGGCACAAAACAACCCCTATGTCAATTTCACTAGCAGCAACCCACTTGCTCTCAATGCACAAAATCTAATCCCAGTTGCAGCATTGAAGAACATTCCATACTTCATTGGAGAAAATCAGACCACTCCTAGTGATCATGTGAAGGATATTGCTAACATTTGTGCAATCTATGAGATCAATGAGATGCAAGTTGCTGTCAAACTGCTGGCATCTTCATTTAAAGGGAAAGATTTGCAATGGTTCAGGAGTCTTGTCTCAGGTTCTATTCAAAATTGGAATCAGCTATGTATAGCCCTCCATGAGCAATTTGGGGAAAAGGGAGACAACTTGTCCCTTTTGGAGTAGCTGACAACTATCAAAAGAGCTCCTAATGAGCAGTTGACTTATTTTAATTTCAGATTTCAAAGGACTTGGGAGAGAATTCTAGTGGCAGTCAGGCCAACAGCAGAAGGTGCTTTTCTTTATTACCTTAAAGCTTTAAATTCTGATATTTCTATGTTAATTCAGTCCATGGGAGGCACAACTATCCCCATTGCTTATAACATTTCCATTAGAGCTGAAAATTGTTTGATTCAAGCTGACAAGCTGGCTCCTAGGCCTCCAATGCCATTATTTTCAAGTTTAGAGAGCCCAAGTACTAGCCAAGTGCCTAATTTAGCTTCTATTCCCACTCCTAGAAATTAGAATTCAGGTGAAGTTTCCACTTCATCTTCTAGTGCCTCAAATGAACTTCAAGAAGTCATGAAACAATTGCAAAATCTAAGTAATGAGCTGTTTACACTCAAAAGGCAGCAAACTCAAGGTTTTGGACCTTCTTTCCAGCCCCAAGCTCAGCCTAACAGGCAGCCATATCAACCCCAAAGACCACCCAATCCAGCTGTAAATCTAAATCAAGTAAGGCCTCTTGCCAACAGACCATTTCAGCCCTATAATCCCAATGCTACATCTGCATCTAAAGCATTAGTGCCTACAATGAACCTCATAACCAGTCCATGTGCTTCAACGGTGCCTTGAATAAAGCATTAATGGTGACAACAACTGGTGTGGAGGGTGAAGGTAGTCAAAGAAATGACCAGCAATAAGAAACATTCCAGCAGCAATCAGCTCCAAATGATACCACACTTGTAAACTGACAGGCAAAAGATTTTTGTGGCATGAACTAGACAGTGTCCCAAAGTGTTGTAGCCAACACAAGGTCAAAGAGGAGAAATTTGGGTGAAGAACAGCCATTGGCCCCAAGTAATTCATGACCTTCTGTCACTCCACAAACTATTGGCAAACAAAATGCAATTCTAAGCACACAAGGACTGCCTAAAACAGTTCCTAGGCCAACTCAAATGCCAGTTGTTACTACCCATGTACAAGGGATGAATGTGCAGGCCAAGGGATAGCAAAAGGATACTTCATCTCCATTCAATATCATTGATCAAATGAAGAAGACAAACGTAAACATATCAATGTGGGAATCACTATCTATCCTAGGCCAAAGAGATTTGCTACAAGCTGCTATGAAGGACTAGTCAACTTCAAATCAGCAAGTCCAAATGCAAGAGAAGGTGCTCATGAATGTTTCCCAACCTGAGGGGAATCATGGAGGACAGCGAGGTAAGATGTTGAAGCCCCCTCCATTCTATGTTTCATTGATCATTGGGAACCAATTAGTACACAATTGTATGATTGATTCTGGGGCAAGTAGTTCAGTAATGCCTAAGAAAATAGCTGATTAGTTGGGAATTCAGTATGAAACCATATCCAAAGGGATGGTACAATTGGATGGGACAGCTTAGTAACAACAGTTGGAGTGATTAAAAACTTGAGTCTTACTTTGCATGCCTGTCCCAATGTGGTTGTTTTGCAAGATGAATCAGTAATAGACCTTCCACCACTCTTTTCCCTATGTATGTCAAGGGATTTCATAGCTAAGATTAGAGGTTACTTGTCTGCTGATTGGTCACACATGCTGTTTAGAACAAGATATGGAACCAAAGCCACAATCAGGTTTGAACCTATTACAAAAGTTCACATTGAGCCTTACACTCCAAGTCAGATTAATGCCAATTGTTCAGCGTTTGATCAAGAAGATCACCCAAGCACTGATGAAGCTGACACCAAGGTAGGAAGTATCCCAGATTTAAATCTTGATGAATGGGCTAGCAAGGTGCATGATTTTGATCCTTATCAAGAAATAGAAGAATCTGAGTTAGGAGTCTATTGCATGCATGAAGAAAATCAGCCTACCCCTAGCATCACCAAGCCAGACCAAAAGGATGACAATGAGGTATGGCAGTTGTTTTTTGATGGATCAAGGAGTAGACAAGGTGCAGGAGGGGGAGCCATGCTGGTTTCACCTCAAGGAGTTAAGTATTATTCAGCTTTTAGATTTCAGTTTGCATGCTCTAATAACACTGCTGAATATGAAGCCTTGGTGCAAGGACTGTATTGGGCAATCAAGAGAGGAATAAGGAACTTGCAAGTCTTTGGTGACAGTGAGTTGATTGTCAACCAAGTCAAGGGGAAGCATGCTGTCAAGAATGATTTACTCAAGTGCTACAAGAACAGGGTGTGGGACCTCATTGAAGATTTTGAGGGTTTTGGCATCAAATCCATTCCTAGGAAAGAGAACCAAGCTGCTGATAGGCTTGCAGCAGTTGGGGCAGCCTTTGACGTTGTTGAAATTATTCAAAAGGACAAGGTACAACCAAACATCCATGTGATTATGAGGCCTTCAGTGCCGGACAACAATGTAAGTTGGCAAGTATTTGAAAATGATCAAAAAATCATCCATTTCTTGCAAGAAGAGGCTGATTTCTCAGCCAAAAATCAGGAAAATTTGGAGCAGCAGTATGGTGACTAGGTGTTGCAGCTGAGAACCAACAAACTACCAAAGGGGCTTATTACTTTGGAGTCCATTTTCAATCCTAATGATCAGTTTAGAAAGGAGAAAGTAAACATCCAAGTGAAGGGAGAAGATTCAGTGTCCATCTTGGTGGAAGAAGGCAAATCATTCCAAGTTGGCAAGATAACAACTGAGCAAGAAAGGTATGAGTTCATACAAATTTGTCAAGAATTCCCTGATGTGTTTTCTTAGAGATATGAAGATTTGAAAGGTTTCAATCCTGAGTTAGCTCAACACACCATTGAATTGGATCCAAATACTAAGCCCATTGGGTAGAAGCAAAGGCTAGTTAACCCCCACATGGAGCCTCTCATAAGGAAATAATTGAATAAGTTGATAAAATCAAGAATCATATTCCCTATCAAGCATTCTAGTTGGGTTGCCAACTTGGTTCCAGTCAGAAAGAAGAGTGGGGAAATCAGATTGTGTGTTGACTTCAGAGATTTGAATAGAGCATCTCTCAAGGATCATTACCCACTACCTTCCATGGAGCAGATTTTGCAAGTTGTTGCTGGCTCCAAAAGGTTTTCACTACTTGATGGCTATTCAGGGTACAATCAAATTATGGTGAACGAAGAGGATCAGTTCAAGACAGCCTTTACAACCAAATGGGGAACTTATGCATACAGGAAAATGCCATTTGGGCTGTCCAATTCTAGAGCTACCTTCCAAAGAGCAATGGACATGGCATTCAATGGTTTGATTAACAACATAGTGTTGATATATCTTGATGATATCACTGTTTTTTCAAAAAATACAACAGACCACCTCTCTCATTTGAGACAAGTGTTCCAAAGGTGTAGAAGATTTGGAGTCTCCTTGAATCCTAAAAAATGTATTTTCTTAGCTCATGAAGGAAAGCTCCTTGGTCACATTTTCTCCAAAGAAGGATTAGAAATTGATCCAGAAATAGTTGAAGCCATAAGAGCACTACCATTGCCAAGCCACAAGAAGGCCCTCCAGAGTTTCTTGGGGAGAATAAATTTTGTTCAGAGGTTTGTCCCATATTTTGTAGCCCTTGTCAAGCCCATCACCAAGATGTTAAAGAAAAGCATGGCTTTCAAATGGATAGCAGAAGGCAAGGAGAGTTTTGACACAATCAAAGAAGCCATCTCTCAAGCCCCAGCTCTCATCAACCTGGATTTCTCCAAGGATTTCATCCTCTATGCATTTGGGGGTGATGATACTATCTCTACAATTTTGGTACAACAGAACAAGGACAATGATGAGCAGCCAATTGCTTTCTTTAGCCAAATCCTGGAGGACTATGAGGTGAGATATTCTTTCATTGAGAAGCATGTTCTTGTAGTAATCAAGAGCTTGAAGAAATTCAAGCATCTAGTTTCAAACAATAAGGTCCAATTGCTGGTTTCTCATGCGGGAGTTAAGGACTTCCTCCTCAACAAAGACTTAAACGAAAAGAGAGTAGGTTGGATTACTCGTGTCATGGAGTATGACATAGAGATCAAGGTCACCAAGTTGGTTAAAGGAAAAGGGATTGTGTGAGAAGCTGATTTTGAACAAACAAGAGGAAGCATGCAAGGAAAAGGAGGTTGTTTTGGCGTTGTAAGACAACCATGAGCAAGGAAGCACTCAAGAGGAGAATGATGGTGTCCCCACTCCTTGCTGGACCAAAGGTATAATGCACTTCCTAAGCACAGTTCTATGTCCTCCAGAGATGAACAATACCCAAAGAAGGCACTTCAGATTCTAGGCTGTCCCATATGCCCTTGTTGATGGTGTTTTGTTCAAAAGAGATGTGAATGGAGTACTGCTGAGATGCATTGGTACAAATCAGATTCATAGGGTGTTGGAAGAGTTCCATGGTGGACCAGCTGGTGGTCATTTTGCACCAAGAGTGATAGCTCTAAAGATCATGAGGGCTGGTTATTATTGGCCCAAGATTTTTAGTGATTGCTATGCATGGATCAAGAGGTGCAAGAATTGTGCATTCTTCACAGGTAAAGAGAGGCTAGCTGCCCTCCCATTGCATCCAATTTCAGTTGACCAGCCATTCATGCAATGGGGTTTAGACTTCATTAGAGTCATTAATCCCAATTCAAGCCAAGGGCACAAGTGGATTTTAGCAGCCACATATTACTTCACTAAGTGGATTGAAGCAGTAGCACTCAAGGAAGCAAATGAAGCTAGTATCCTAGACTTCTATGAGGGAATAATAACTAGGTTTGGCATACCAGCTACAATAATATAAGATAATGCATTGGCATTCATTGGATCCAAGGTGACTGAATGGGCTATCAAGAATGGGATCTACCTAAGTAATTCATCAAATTATTACCCCTTAGGGTAATGGCCAGGCTGAGTCTACAAACAAGAACTTGTTGAAGATCATTAGGAGGACTCGTGATGAAAATTAGAGTTCTTGGCATACTAAATTAAAATCAACTTTATGGGTTGATAGGATAACTCCGAAGATATCTACAAGTAACTCTCCATTCAAGCTTGTTTATGGGAGAGAGGCAATTTTACCCATGTCTCTTGAGTTACCAAAATTGGAACTCATGAAACAGTTGGAGTTTTTGGAGTTTGAGCCCATGGAAGTTAGATATGTACAATTGATGGAGTTCTAAGAAATTAGGAATCAGGCATCCCAAGCAATGGAGAAGGATTAGGCTTTGATAAAGAAGACCTTTGATAGAAAAGCCAAGAATAGATCCTTCCAAGTTGGAGATCTAGTGTTAAAATGGGATGTAAACAGAGAAAAACCAAGAAGGCATTCAAAATTTGATACCATTTGGAGTGGCCCCATACATGGTCGCAAAGTGTAAGAACAGACAATTCTTTCCAATTGTCTTCATTGAATTGCGAAGAACTGTAGATTCTAGTCAATGGGATCTATCTAAAGCATTACTAATAAAGGAAAATTCTCCACCTTGTAAATATTAGCTTATGTTTTCATTCCTCTAAGTTCTTATGCACATTGTTTTGTTGTAGGTTAGTTTTTCTTTCCCTAAGTGCTTTGGCATAGGCTTGCTATTCCTAGGAATGTTTTTGCAAGGCCTTGCTCCATCAGGTGATATTCCATATTCCTCCTTGCAAAATTCTAGTCAATTGAGGTATCAAATAAAGGAAATCAAGTGACTCCATGCCCAATGGATTGCTTCAGGAAATTGGTAACTTCATCCAGCAGGTAGATGACCCCTGCTGAGTCGCCAAAATTGTTATCCAAAATGTGCCCCCTACTCATTTTGTGGCTAAATCCCTCTCATTCTTTCCCTCTCTTGTGCCTCAGTCATAATATTTTACTTTTCAGGCACTTAAAACCTTCTGGAAATGACACCATTGGATAGAGCTCTTTCTCAACTTTCTAGAAAGGTAAAGTTTTTCTCCTAACTCCATGTATTTTTGAAGTTATGGCTCGGTAGCGTTTTTGTGGGAAAATTTTCCCTTTCAAGGCCTGTAGCTAATGAGATGCCGCCACGTGGCACCTAGAGTGGCGGATCCAAGGTGACTGAATGGGCTGTCAAGAACGAGATCTACCTAAGTACTTCATCAAACTATTACCCTCAGGGTAATGGCCAGGCTGAGTCTACAAACAAGAACTTGGTGAAGATCATTAGGAGGACTCTTGTTGAAAATCAGAGTTCTTGGCATACTAAATTGAAATCAGCTTTATGGCCCGATCGGATAACTCCCAAGAGATCTACATGTAACGCTCCATTCAAGATTGTCTATGAGTGAGAGGAAATTTGGACCCATGTCTCTTGAGTTGCCTACAGTGTAACTCATGAAACAGTTGGAGATTGTTGGAGAGATGAGCCCCCGTGAAGCCAGATATGTGGAATTGATGGAGCTCCACATGAAATCACCGAATCAGGCATCCCAAGTAATGCGAGAAGGATGAGGATTTGAGGAAATAAGGATCTTTGATAGAAAGGCCAAGAGTAGATCCTTCCAAGTTGCAGATCTAGTGTTAAAATGGCTTGCAGACAGAGAAAAATTGGCGAAGGCAGTTCAAAGTATGATCGCCATTTGGAGTGGCCCATAGAGTGGTGGAGCAAAGTGTAAGGACAAGAATTCCTTGAGAAATTTTCTTCATTGGATGGCGAAGAACTGTAGATTCCAGTCAATGGGATCCATCTAAAGCATTGCTACTAAATGGAAAGCCCTCCACCCCCTAAATATTAGCTTAGGTTTTCATTCCTAGAAGTGCTCGTGCACATTGTTCAGCTGTAGGTTAGTTTTTCAAAAAACCTAAGTGCTTTGGCACAGGCTTGCCGTTCCTAGGAATGTGTTTGTAGGCATTGCTCCATCAGGTGATATTCCATGTTCCTCCTTACAATGTTCTAGTCAGTTGGGGTATCAGATAGAAAATCAAGTGACTCCATGCCCAATGGATTGCTTCAGGCAACTGGTAACTTCATCTAGCAGGAAGATGACCCCTCTAAGTCGCCAAAATTTGGGATCCAAGACATGTGCCCCCTGCTCATTTTGTGGCCAACTCAGCTTTCATATTTGCTTCACGTGTGCCTCAAGACATAATATTTTGATTTTTAGGCACTCAAAACCGTGGGGGAATGGCACCATTGGATAAAGCTCTTTCTACAGCTTGCCAGAAAGGTAAAGTTCTCCTCCTAACTCCATGTATTTTTGAAGTTATGGCTCGGTGGAGTTTTTTGGGAAAATTTTCCCCTGAAAGGCCGACAGCTAATAAGATGCCATGCCATGTGGCATCTGGAGAGGTAGAGCATAGGGAAATTTTGGAAAAATTTTCCAAAATTACCAAAAAGGTGCAAAAATTCAAATTTTTTGCCCGCCAACCCGATTTGGCCCTGTTTTGACCTAAAACTTCAAATTGCTATATCTTTCGATCCAGAGCTTAGTTTTTCACGTTCTTTATATCAATGGAAAGTCTGGTGAAATTATCTACAAGATTCTGGGGTCAATTTTTACATTTTGATGGATTTTGGGGAGATAAAATTGAAAGAACATCTTTGGCACGTGGTGATGAGACAAAAATGACGTTTCAAACCACCGTTTTTAATGAAGAATGGCTCGCATTCTCTCCTAGCATGGTTAAAAATGTTAGGGAATGGGTCTGTAAGGATGACCATGCTTTTTTGAATGAATTTTTGTCAATGATTAAACCTATCCCACGTTTTCCCGTGTTTCTCTCTCCTGGGCTTGTCCCTTGCACTGTAAAAGCTAGATTTGGCTCAGTTTTCAAAGGGTGGAACATTTTTTGTGTATTGCAGGTCCCCTTTCTCACCTTGGAAGTGATTTTTGTGGAATATCAGACCTTTTCTAAGAGATGTAACTCATTATTTTACCTCTCAGGTGTTGTAATGCAAGTGATTTTGATGATTAAAATAACAATACAGGCCTCTGTGATTAGTTTTCCATCCTTTGCCTGGTGTTGTTTGGTTAATTTCTGATCCTTCATTACAATTATTAGTTTGTGCATGAGGTTGTTTTATTGCATTTTTATGGACTGTGTCAATCTGTCAGAAGTTATAAATGCTCACCACTCCTTCGGTGCATCACCTATTAACATTAGTTTTAGTTTATCTACATTCTCTATCTCTGTCTCCTTTGGAATTTAGGGTAGGATTAGGAATATAGGCCTGTACAACTTGTAAGTGATAAATCTGACCATAGGAATTAAGGAATTAGCCTTTAAACTAGAGATTCCTTTCTCATTTTGCAAGTCCCACACTTGGGGAAAGGATTCAATGTTTTGTAATCACACTGGATGCATAGTATGATCAAACTAGAAATCTGATCAACATCCAGGGGGTGTTGCAGATTTTCCACAACAGGTAGTAAAAGGCTTCCCACATTGATGAATCCTTCTTAAAATGTTAAAATCAAAAGCATATTGTAAAGCATAGAACGATCCCTCAAAGGACAACTAACATGTATCCTATCATCAATAGTAAAAAAAAAAAAACACAATTTTTTAAAAAAGAAACTCCAAAAATACAAAACGTAGACCACTCCCTCAAAGGATGGCTACTGTCTTATATCATGGTAGTAAAATGCTTCCCACATTGATCAATCCTTCTTAAAATCTTAAAATCAAAAGCAAAATATCAAAAGAAATAAATAATCCTTAGAAATATTCCCACATTGATTAGCTTTCTCATCTTTCGCAAACTTCTTGCATCGATCAGTTTGCGCCATATTGATTAGAGTTGGGGCATAGACCTAGGACTACCACCTAAGGAGAGCCTACTTCCCCATACAAGCTTCATCTTAACCCCTTTTTCATGTCTACAATGGGTCTATAGGAACACTTTCCATCTTCCCTGTGTGATCTTGAATGTGACTAACTATCATTAGTTGTGTTAACACCTATTATTGGTCGCAAGTGTATTTCTCTATGTTGTTACCTCTCATGCTTTTCCTCTAATCCAGTTTAAAATAAGCTGTCTACGTGTGTTCCTTTCTCTGAGAAAAATTTCTTCCATAAGCTTTGGGTCATCCTATTAGGGTCACACAATTTCCCTACCTATCTAAAATTTTACATCCATACCCAATCCATCTATTTCATCATGATATATAAACCTACCATGTATCCCTAACATCTAATCAATGTCTACATAAACTTTCATTAACTCTAAACATCGCCGATATCCAAATTTGCACACACATATTCATCCATCACATACACATTCAAATCCATCACATCTATCCTAATCTAAAGCATCCCATATGTACTGATCTATCATATTGAAACACATCATATCACATATCCATATAATTATATTTTCATCATACATGTAAGATATAATAAAACCATTGTATCAAAATAATATAAATCAAACATTACATCATCAATATATGTCTAAAATCTAAGATCAACATCCATAACATAAAACATGTAAAACAACAAAATAATCATCATCATATATCAATAGAAATGTTTTATACATCCATGATATGCCTCTACTAGGCTATATCTCAAAATCTGTACATCATATAATAAAAAATCTATACATCATTCCTATCACATTCACTCTGTGAACGATACATCGGATAATCTAAATCATCTTGGCATGGGTGTCTGATTTCTCTCCATGCACTCCTTCATACCTTTGTCTCACCTTGGTTGCTCTATGCTAATGGTACTCCTTAATACCTCTAGATGTGATGCTCTCTTCCCAACTACGTATGCCACATATCGAGGTACCTCATGTATCCTCGTGGTCACAATGCGCTCATAATAGTGTGCCTCCACTCCTTGTTAGAGTAGAGGTACTTAATTTAGTGCATGTTCACTTGGGTACTTTATTTACCTTTTCTGTTATTTATCCTCACCCACTTGCGTGTGTGGATATTTATTTTATATTATTTAGATATTAGGAAGATATTAACTAGTTCTTAAGTATATTTATTTCCTTGATCTATGGTATTGACTAGTTCTTTGATGACTAGTTGTTTCCTTGATTTAGGACTTAATCTATGACCTCGAATGGTTATTATATTGATCTTCCTTGCCTATATAAGCAAGAACCTTTCTCATTGTACTTCATAGAGTTCCATAATAATATATGATATTGTTGCTCATTTGTTTACAATTTTTTTTGTGAAGTTATTTTGGAAAATTTATTTCATCTTATTAAGTGTGGTGTTTAATTAGCATCTGAGTTATTTGTGGCTTAGTATGATCTATTTATCATTCCTTTTATGGTATCAGAGCAGGAGATTTCTATTGACATCTATCTGTAAGTTTTATTTTGCAAGCAAGGTTTTACTATATTCATATATTTAGAATTTTCAAGTATTTTGTTGTTGTGTGAATTTTTATGAAAAACAAAGCCTTCTATTAGATTCAAAAGGTGGAAAACCCCTAAAATTGACTATAAACTCAACCAATACTAGAGGTAGTTGTTTTCTTGAGACTTTTTGTATTTGCAAATTTGAACGCACAAACAGATCCACTTTGGAATCCATGTCAGCGTATAATACTTGGACCTTGGTCATATGGTATGGTCATATGAGGTCTTAAGCTTGTAATTCCTACTAGTAGGTGCTTAATGACAACCCCATTTGATTTAATCTATGTGGTGAAGATAAGAGCATTTTAATTTTTTTTTATAGTGCTAAGTAAAATAAATAGTAGAGCATAAACTTGAAAAACTTGTATCTTTTGATCGAAAACTCGGATTTGAGTGCTGATTTTGTACTTATTCTATTGGAATTTTTTATTTTGAGAAATGCACTAAAATGATAGATTTCCAAATTGTAACACACACTTAATTATAAAGTGCTAAATGTAGGGGGGTTTTGTTGTATTGTTTGATTCTTGCATTGTTGGTGATTTTTGACAATGACGTCTTTGTCTACTTATGCACTGGATAAAATTGAGACATTAAGAACAAATAATTATCACACATGGAAACCAAGAATGGAAACAATCATTAAATGTAAAGGATTATGGTCATTAAATTCTTCATAACAATTATTTTTCATTAGAGAATATGAGAAATTTCAGTACCTATACAAATTTGATGAGTGTATGGGTTTGATAGGAACTTATGTAAGTGATAGTCTTTTGTTTCATTTGGAAAAATATGGATATCCTTTCAAAATATGGGATAAATTGGAGGGTTTATTTGGTAAGGTGGATCACATGAGAGCCATGCAACTTGAAATTGAAATCACCTCTCTTAATCCTATAGATTTTCCATTAACTATAGACTATCTTACTAAGTTCAAGAATTTTTTGACACAATTGAAGGGGAGTGGTAGAGATAAGAAAGATGAAGAGTGTGTTTACTTAATTTTATCCAAGTTGAGAGGTCCATTCTAAATATTTTCTTCTACCTTTTTCTCTAGTATTGGTGCTTTATGTGACACATTCCAAATGCCTAACTTAGAAACATTTTGAGAAATACTTACTATGGAAGAATCCAAATTGTCTAACCTTGAGTCTTCCACCTCTCAAAAGGAATTAGTAGCTTCTATTCCTAAGGGAAAGGGAAAAAAAAGGTAAATACAAATTCAATCCTTACCCATCTTAACGTTATCATAAACCCAAATAAAACAACTCTAAATCCAAGGAGTCCTCTAAATCCAAGAATAAGTCTAGCCTTTCATGCTATTTTTGTGGGGGTATTAGTCTTGAAGAAAATATGTGTTACAAATGAATGCAAGACTTAGAGTATGCAATCAAGAAACAAAAAATTTCTATCTCCACTCCACCTCCTTCTAATCATTATGGCAAAGCACTTAATGTTTTTGGGAGATCTCAGTCACCACTTACAGATAGTTGGGTTATAGATTTTGATGCTTCCCATCACATGACTTCTTCCAAAGAGTCTTTTGTATCTCTAGGTTTGAGTTCTAGTTATAAAATTGAGGTTAGATATTATTCCTTTCTTTTTGTTAAGGGAAAAGGTGACATATACCTTAATGGTGGCAATATACAAGATACATTGTATGTTCCTAACATCACTACAAATTTTCTTTCTGGATATCAAATATTTCATTTTGGTAAAGGAAAAACAATGACTTTTACACCACATGGGCCATAAGTATGAATTTTTTTGGAGCCTCACTCACTTATTTCTCAAGGTATTGTTGATCATAGTTCTAGAATATATCACTTTGATGGTTTTGATGTCACTTCCTCTATACGGATAGGATTGGTTGCTCATGCAAATTTAGAGAGTAAGATTTGACACAAAATATTTGGTCATCTCAATTATAGATATTTAAAGGAGTTGAGCACTCATGGTATGGTTGATGGTATTCCTAGTGTTTAATGCCTTGAAGGAATTTTTCCTGATTGTGCATTAGGGAAACAACACCAAGATCCATTCCCTAATAAGTTTTCCAAGAGAGATTATTCACCACTTTATCTTGTGCATAGTGACATGATGGTTTTTCCTACCCCCTCTTTTAATGGAACTAAGTATGTAGTTATATTTATTAACGATTTCTTGAGGCATACTTGGGTTTATTTTCTCAAGTAAAAAAGTGATGTTTTTCATACTTCCAATTCTTCAAGGATTCAGTTAAGAAACAATCTTCTAGTTGCATAAAGAACCTTCAAATTGATAATGGGGGGAGTACTTCAACAAAGTGTTTTCTAATTTCTTAGAAACTCATGGCATTATTCACAAGCATTTTATTCCTCATACTCCACAATAGAATGGTTTAGCAGAAAGGAAGAAGTAAAATTTGAAGGAAATGGCTAACTGAATGACGCATTCTATAAATTCACCTCCTATATGCTAGGTAGAAACAATTAATTGTGATAACTACATTCAAAATTACACACCACAAAAACACTTGAGCATTTGAATCTAGATGAAGCTTAGTCCAAAATTAATCCCAATGTCTCAATTTTTCTATTCTTTGGGAGTCATACTCGACCATTTGTGCCAAAGAAGAAATGGAAAGCCTTGGATAAGAAGAGTAAACCCTTGATCTTGATAGGGTATTGTGAGGACATGAGAGCTTATCGATTTTTAGATCTTGATACTCATGAGGTTCTTTTTTGAAAACATGTTTAATTTGATGAGTGTTTCTCTCCTCATGATTCTTCTTATTCTTACATGTCTATTTCTTCTTTATGTCATCTTGAGGATTCCTTATTTGAGGAGGTTTATGAAGAGGTTATATATGTAGAGGAGGATCCTATTCCCATTTAAGTTGTCACTATGCCTAAGTGGGCTCATGATACATTTTTTGAGGTAGCACCTTTCATATATGATCTTCCACCCATTAGGCATCATCATGCACATTCTATAGGTTTTGGAATTTTGTGTCAGGAAGTTTGTGAGGATCCACAATATTTTTCACAGGCTCATGGGATACATGAGTAGGATGATGTAATGACAACTGAGTATGCTTCTTTAATGAAGAATAATACTTGGGATTTGGTATCTATTTCTAAAAGAAGAAATATGGTTAGGTGTAAGTGGGTATACTAAACCAAATATGTAGCTGATGGGTCCATTGACAAGTATAAGGCTCATCTTGTTGCAAAGGTTTTTTCACAAGTTTAAGGTATTGATTACTTTGAAAATTTTTCACTCATTTCCAAGATAGATTTTGTACACCTTGTACATGATATTGTGACATTATAGGGGTGGTAAGTATACCAGATGAATGTGAAGAGTGCCTTATTACATGGATATTTAGAAGAGGAAATATCCATGGAGTAACTAGATGGATTTGTTCATGACTCTTCTCTTATTTGTAGGCTCTGAAGGTCTCTCTATCTATTGGTTTTGTTCATTTCCACTCAGATTATACATTATATCTCCAACATGTTGGTGAGGATATTATGATACTTTTCTTGTATGTCAATGATTTGTTACTTGCAGGAAGATCTTATTCCCACATTCATACTATTCATAGGGCTCTTTCCATAGAGTTTGATATGAAAGATGTTGGGTTATTGCATTATTTCCTTGGTTTACAAATTTCTTAGATAGATTCAAGGATTCATTTGAGTCAGCAAAAGTACACCCATGATCTTCTTCATAATTTTGATATGGATGATTGTAATCCAATTCCATCTCCTTTCCAGTCTAGATTACTCTTACTTCCACATGTACTACTCCACGTTGTGATCCTACATTATATAACAAGTTAGTTGGAAGTATCATGTACTTGACCTATACTCACCCTAATATTTCATTTGTAGTAGATCTTGTATCTCGGTTGACACATTGTCCTCATAATAGTCACTGACAGGCTATTAAACGGATTTTGCACTATTTACAAGGAACTTCCCACTTTGGAATACACTACTCTAGGGGTTATACTTGGTTGGATATATAGATTCAGATTTGGTAGGTTCTATTGATGAAAGGCGTTCCACTTCTGGATACCTTTTTTGCCTTAGCTCTTCTCCAGTTTCTTGGTCATGTAAAAAATAATAGGCTATTGTACTTTCATCTTCAGAGGTAGAGTACAGGGTAGTAGTTTTAACAAGTCATTAGATTCTTTGGCTTCAATATTAATTGACAAATTTAGGATTTCCATAGGATTCATCGAATGTAGTTTGGTGTGACAACCAAAGTGTAATTCACATTTCTTGCAACCTTGTTGAGAACCATTGGACTAAGCATATTGAGATTCACATACACTTCATTCATAAACACATTCATTATCCTCAAGGAAGTCAAGGATAACTAATTCAGTCACTTCCTTAAATGACACAATGTCCATCCACCTAGTAAAGTAATATGTGGCTATTAAAATACATTAGTGACCAACACATGATGGAGGATTGATCATACTGATAAAATCAAGACCTCATGGGGAAAATGGCTAATCTGCTTGAATTGGATGAAGTGGGAGGGAAACCAACTTATTATTACTGGTGAAGAAAGAACATTCTCTATATTTTCTGACCCATTTGTGAGCATCAACGAATAGTGTGGGCTAAAAATAACCTTCCTTAAGAATCTTCATTGCAGTGGCTTTGGATGACAAATGACCACCAGATAAGTCATCATGAATTTATGCTAAAACCTTATCTTCTTGTTCCCCCTCAATGTACCTCAACAGAACTACATCAATGTTTCTCCTTAACAAGATCCTATCAATTAGTGCATAGGGAAAGGACTGCAACGTTATATGTCTCATTTTTTATTGCTTAGACACAGAGGGTATGTACCAGTAGATACAAAAGTAGTCATGTAACTAATACAGTTATAGATATGAATATCATCATCTTCATCCTGCTGAATTTCAACATCATCTAGAAGTTCCTGATGCATGAAGGAGGTCCCTTGCTCATCTTGAGCATCCAAACCCAGCTACTCATAAAGTGATTTCCCTTTTACTAGTTTTATGGCCTTGATAGTCACATCCTACTACCTTATTTTTGTGACCCATCCAACTCTCTTCTCATTGATGTATGCTCCCATAATGAAGTATCTCACACTGAAATGGGAGGCCAAAAATTTTAAATGATTAGTGGAGAACATAATTTCAATTTTTTTAGAGCCCTCATGATGGAAAATACCTATTTTTTAATGTGACTATATATCAATTCATAATACTTCAGTGTTTCACTGAAGTAGGCCACTGACTGCTTCATTCCTTGATAATTTTGCTAAGTTAAAATAACAACAATGGTAAATTCAGCTCCATATAAATATAAGATAAAATGCTTACCATAGCTAGGATTGACAAGTGTAGGAGCTTAAGAAATTTCCTATTTGATCTTAGCAAAGATTTCTTTCCCTTTGATATTTATTTGAAAACTTATTACTTCTTCAACTTCAAGGTGATAAGCTTGAATAATCCTACAAAATAAGGAATAAATCTCTTCAAAAAATTAATCTTTCCAAGAAATGATTACAAGTATTTTTTATGAGTTGGAAGAGAGAGAGAGAGAGGATGGATGAAATTCTTTCTAGATCACTGATAGAGCCATCCTTGGAAACAATATGCCCTAAAAGATTACCCTTATGGACTATAAAATTACATTTCTTATGGTTAAGAGACACCCCATACTCCCTACATCGCTCAAATACCTTCTCCAGGTGACAAATATGATCCTTTCTCTATTTATATAAAATGGTAATATCATCAAAATACACAAGGATGAACTCATTAATACACCCTTTACAATCAATCTCAATTTCTCTCTAAAATGTGGCACCTACATTTGACAAACCAAAAGACATTTTCTGATAGGCATATGTACCCCACTTGGCTGTAAATGCTGCAATCTTAAATTTATCCTGTTCCCTAACCTTGATATGATTGAAACCTAAACACCCATCAGACATAGAAAAACTCTTAGCTCTTGCCATAGTTCACAAAATTTTCTCCATGGAAGATAGAGGGTAGTATTCCTTTAGGGAATCCTTATTCACATATAAAAAAATCAACACAAATTCTTATTTCTGAATTCTTCTTTCTAAACCAAGATTGGCCACCCATGTAGAGTATTTGATAGGAAAAATTATTGTTGCTTCAATGAGTTTGGATAACTCCTTCCTCATGAGGTGCTCTATCTTAGGGCTTACTGGCCTTTGTTTTTGCCTAATTGGCTTGACATTGGGATCAATATCTATGGAATATTGCATAATATTTGTATTAAACCCCTTAAGATATTCATAATCCCATGAAAACATATCACTAAATTTTTGACACAAGGAAGTAAAAGCTTATTTCTAATTTCCATCACATACATTTGTGTGAAGAAGCTCTTTGCCTTGTGCAATAGTGACTGAATAGAATTATTCTTTCCTTACTATTATGTTCTTTTCTTCACCTTTGAATTCATCATCTGTACTAAAAATATTCTTTAAGGTGACCAATCCATTTGGTAATTTATTTTTCTTCAACCAAATAATTTTATCACCATAGCTATCATGCAAATCTGATTTCATTTCTGAGGAGAATTCAACTTCATTATGGATGAATTGAATAATTTGTTCATCACTATTAAAAACCTGCAAGATGGTTTCATTTTCTGGAATATATGGCCTAACTACTACCTTGATGTGATGCTCATTTCCATTGAAAAAATCATCAATAGGTGAGAACTGTGATCTAAGGGTTGTCATCTAATCAAATTCCTTATTCAACTTCATTGGCACCACCTGCAGGATGAGAGCATTAAAAATCTCCAAATATCCCAAAATCTATGTGTATAAAATTTCAAAAGGTTCTTATTTGTGGCACACTTCCCTCTAAATCGGTGAATAACCAATTATTTGTCCCTAAAAATATGGATTTATTTAATCTTCTTGTTCTCCACAATTAGCAAGTCATGCACAAATGCCTCATATTCTACCACATTATTAGAACATATAAATTGTAATCTATGAGAGAATAAAAATTTCTCAGTCAATCGTGAAATTAGCAAAACACCTACCCCAAATCCATTTCTGCTTCTAGATCCATCAAATAACATATTCCACAATCTAGAAGCACTGTTCTTTTCTTACTTTAGTGGTGCAGGTAGATTATATCCTTCTTGAAGAATGCAATAAGTTCAAATTCCACCTTCCAATGATGTATCATATGGATCAAATTCATAACGTTCCGATGAACATTCATCTAATACGAGATCATGAATTAAAGGAGAAATAAGTTATTCTTCTGAAACTAACTCTTTTTTATGTTCTTCTTGTATTAGGAAATTAGATTAGAGATATGTGGGATTAGAAGACTCAATATGGTAAGAAAACATAGGCTCATCTTGTATAGTAACTCTTGTATTTTATCTAGTCCTTAGAAGCATCTGAGTTCAATATGAAGACAAATAACCACCTACTTTGGTAGTGAAGTCCCTTGACAAGAAAATGGAAAACATGAGAGGAAAATCAATGACTTGTATATCATGGGTTATGGTTAGGATTGGGAAGGCATGAAGGGTTAACTTAATATCTTTTATGATTCCTAGGACACCAATGGTTGAGCCATCAAGCTGCAAGGCACTTTTAGCAACATGGATGTACTTAAGACCTATGATATCAAAAATTTTCTTTGGAATCACATAAGTACTAGCCCATGAATATATCATGTAGTTATGAACTAAGTATTTTCCCACAATTAATTCCATATAAAATGGTGGGGTCTTGAAAACTTTACTTACTTTCTTTTCCTTTGCTTGGAACAAGTTGACAACGAAATTTATCTTTTGAATTACTCAATCAACCATAGGAAGCTACATGAGAGCTTAAAATAGGAGGTCCCTTTATGATGAGATAACCAAGGTATCCACATTGTCATATTGACATTTTCTCTCTTAATTTTCTCAATAATGTTGAAAGGGAGGACCATGGATTTCTAAACTATGGTACAAGATTTTCCCTTCTTGTATGCTATAAGGTTGAAATAGGAATCTTCAGTTGGGGGGAAACGTCCTTGCTAGGAGCCTCAAGCATCCTATTTTTATCTGTGGTAACATCCTTCTCCTTGTTGAAAACATTGATCTAATTGGAAGAAGTTGAAGGATGAGATTCCAACATTCTTATCTTAGACCTGGTATTATCAACAACATTAATTTTAGGTATACTGAAGCTTCCCACTACTTGATTTATTGCACATAAATCATCGGCTCCAAAGAGCATGAGATTGGTTTCCTGATTAGCCTCTTGAGATCCTTCCATATTAGGATTGGGTGCTTCTACCAATGACTATTGTTAGTTAGAAGAATTTTTAACCATGAGGGACTAAGTATGCAATGCATATGCATAACCATATTTATTATGCATTTAGTTGCATGGGAAACACCATTTTATTTCTTATATTACATTGTTCTACACCAAAAGCAATGCATGGCTTGAGCTAGTAGCAGAAAATGAATGGGGAGGAGTAATTCTTGTTAATATAAGAGGTTCAGTTAGACCTTTCCACATGTTATTATGCTGATTTTATCCATATCTATGATTAGGATGTTGGTTTATAAATGGATGATATCCTTGGTTAAATCCTTGATTTGAAGATTTCCTCTGAGTAGAATAATTCCTATAAGATTGGGCTTAATATTTTTCTAAGGATATGAATTTTTTGGACGTATTCCTAATCAAGGTATTTATGTCTTCATCCTCTTTTGTGTGTGAAGTAGTATAAGATGTAGAGGTAGTGGATTAGGGATTTTGTTGATGAATAGGAGAAATAGAAGGCTGAGCAGCTTGAGGAAATTCAGGTACAATGACATGGTTGGTACATGAGCTAGTTTCTCAGATTGCATCAAAATGGATATTGCATAAGTGTTAGGAAATGTTGCACCCCCATAGATTGAACCATGACATCAATATCTCAATTTAATGCTCTTACAAAGTAAAGAAAAGTACCTTATGGAGTTGGTCTTATGAGGGTAGGAATTATTTACCACGTCTTTTGAAATATGAAATTAAAATCTTCCATGAGCTTATTGGGATCCCTCTTTATGGTTGTCATCTAATCTAACAAGGAAATGTTATATGCCTTTTCCCCAAATTAGTTACAAAGGGCTATCCCCAACTCATTCCAGTTGGTAATTGATCCTGTTACAAAAATTCTAAACCATTGTAATATTTTACCTTGAATAAAGAAGTCAACAACTTTACTACTACAACCTATTCAACAATTTGATGAAATACACATACATTGCCTATATCTTAAATATGGTCAGTTGGAGTAGTATGGTTCTCCATAGTAAAGAAAGGGCTACTTTTTTAGAGTTGCTACTATAATTTCATGTTGGGAATTGAGAGCAAGAGGGTTGTTAACAATAAAGTTAAAAAATGGTAAATTTACTAGTTGTCCCATTCTAATAGGTCTCAAAATTCTAGTAGATAACAAGAAGGGCATATCGAGAGGTGGTGTGGAAAGATTCCTATTTAGTGGTGAAGGTGACCTCTAAACTATTCTACCCCTTCTTCCACTCCTCGTTGATATTTACAGATATTGAAAATATCCTTCTTCTACTTTTATGGACCTTGTCTGAATTATTATCATGAACCTGAGCACTAGCATTGTTAGAACCAATTTGTTTGAATATTAGAGTTTCCATATGTGTAGAAACAAGCATATAAAGGATATAAGTATTTTAGTCATACACCAAAGCTTAAAAATAATGAAGATAAATCTTCGGTCCCACTGAGTGTGCCAAAATTGTTGGAGCTCAAATTTGTACCCGTCCAAAATTAGTTTGACTTGGGGCTTGAGATAACATGGTACTGTCTCCAAGTTGTAGGACTTGAACTAAGATAGGCCTCCAGAGAAGGAATAATTCCTCTACCTATTGCTAATGCTAGAACTACTCCTAGAAAAGAAAATTTAGCTACCTAACACTAACCTAAAATTCCAAGGGATCGAGGAGAGAGGGAGATACATAAAATTAAAATCCTAAACTAAGAGAGGTGATAACATGAATAAAAAGGGGTGGAAATATTCAAGTGAGTGAAAATAGGAAGGAAAAAAAGTTAGAGAGGGTAGATAGAAGTGCCACAGTCTAGAAAAACATTCAAATCACCATTTTCATAGAGCACAACAGATTTGAGCCCTGGGATAAGAATAAAGTATTCACAATAAAACTACAAATGCAATATAAGAAAATTCATACAATATAGCACAATATATGGAAGAAAGAGAAAAACAACATGAATTTTATTGGTGAAAAGTATTTACTATCCATTACAAAGTAGAAACAATGTAAGAATCTCTTGCGGAATGCTCACATATGAGGGTTTTAACTCAAAAAAGTATTTTGGAACAATTTTTATAGAGTTCCTCTATGTTTTAAGAACATCCCCCCTTAATATGAGGGTTTTAAATTATATAGAGAGAGACACTTGAATTCTACTCCCACCAACCAAAAACTTGCATTAATTCTCTGAAAAGAGGAATGAGAAATTCTATGAATCCATTTCTCAAGAGTAATTTACATGCAAAGAAGACAAGGTGACCATACCTCATTAATGTTTGTCATCGAGCTACCTTGTACTTATTTCTTTAATGTTCAGCCCATACTTGATGTGTTACTATTGGTGGTAAATAACATCAATTCTGGAATTGATTGACTTCATTCTAACCTATTGATGATTGGTTATAATGTACCAAACTTGTAGCTTCCCAACTGCATCCTCTTATTTTATGATCTGTAATTTCTAAACCCTGCTACCATCCAATAGCATTCCTTATGTTACTGTATGGTAGCATCCATATACTACCGGCACCTCTGTCACCCATGACCCTGCCGAAATCCTTTGTTACGCTTTCTCCTGCTACCAGCTGGTAGGTGGAAATTTTACTATTGACTAGTAAAATCCATGACCCCCAACCAATGCGTCGTGTCATGTTAGCCAAATTGACCACCCCACAATTTCCTGACTGCATCTTCTTGTAACCACCCATTTGAATCTTCCTTCATCCGCCTGACTGCATCTTCTTGTAGATTCCTGTATGAATTTTCCTACATCCTCCTGACTGCATCTTCCTGCAGCTGCTCAGCTTCATCCTCCTGTAGTTTCCCGATGCATATTTTTGTACCTTCTTAACTACATTTTCCTACAGATGCCCAACTACATCTTTGATGATTTCTTCATTGAGTCTCCGCTAAATTTCCCTAGTCCAGGTTTATCAAATTTTCCAATTTGTAGGGGTGTAAATTGGATGACATGAATCATTTATGACTACCAAGTGGGTTCCAAAAGTTGAGTTTGATAAGTTAAAAATGATTGAAGAGGTGAAAACATACAAATAATATTGCTTCTGTAGAATCTGTATCCACAAAAACCACAATATAAATTGTATAAATCTTAGAGAGTGATTCAAAAATCACTCTCCCAGGTTTGAACTGTAAGGATTTGGAAATTTCCTTGGTCTAGCCTCTCTTCCTATTGATGATCTGATAGAAATATGTATGGTAGAAATATGAGAGGAAGAAGAGGATGTTGAGTGTGAAATGATCTCCAAAAAATCCACCTCTAAGGATTCTCTAGTTCCCAAACTTGGTCTAGATGCAAATGTGCCAAGAACCAAATTTTCCATGTCTACGAGACATAAAAGCTTAATATGAAATACGTCCAACATGACCATAATTCCCTCTTTAGAAAAAAAATCATAAAAAAATCATCAAGTTCATACATATCTGATTTTCCAAGAAGACAACAAAGAGGTTTACAAATGTCCCATTTAAATAGGTGTTCTTATGCTAAGATTAGACCTTCGGACGGATAAGATAGTAGGCATGGGTTGTAAGTTTAAACCTAAAGTACTAGGCCCCTATCAAGAAATTGAAAATTTTAATAATCTTATTTATCGGTTGTACACCTTAGAAGGTGAGGAGTTAGGTGAATCCATCAAATTTCATCACCTAAAACACTTATGTATATATTCACTATTTATCCACTTTATCCTTTTGCATTCTCATCATCTGTGTCATTTGTATTGTCATTTAGTTAAAATTGTACTATGAAAACTTACTTTTTAAGTGATTTTAAAATCTCAAACATTGAAAAATCTCTCAATCAATTTATTCACACTCTCAAATCATATAATTTTCATCATCATTTCCATTCATGAGACAAATTTTGACATTTCTCTTATAAGGACTTTCGTGCTTCATCCTTTTTACATTTTCTTCCAATTCAAGTGTTTCTCGCCTATAGTTTTTTGTAAAAGCCTCCTAATTATAGATATCTACCTAAAAATATCTCTCCATAATGAAAAATTTCTAATCATTTCACCCAAAAATTATGTTCACCCATCTTATTATTTGGTGATGAGCCCTCACATATTACTAGTTGTGTGGGGTTGAGATTAGGGGGAAAATGTTCCCTCTCAAAAAGCACAATACAAAATAAGGAAAGATAAATTTAAAAAATATACATAGATTATAGTTACAAATAACTACATTTTCTATCCTTCCCAATATTTGGTGGTGAGCCCATGATTCTTACTAGTATCATGAGGTTGTAAAAGGAAGAATTTTCCCTTACTGGCTTAAATGTTTTCTTCGTTGATGGGCACATGCTTATTACTCATAGCATGGGGCAATATGTAGGGGGTCATGCCAATAAAACCTTAAAGAAACAAAAGATAAGTTCTTGAATGCTTGAAATTCCTAAGAAATTTCTTTAGAGGCTCATTTTAGGAGATACAATAATTCCTTAACTAAATCTTGTCAATCAGTAGGCCATCCACAGATCTAAGTTTAGTCAAGAATTCTAAGACAAAATCATTATGAACCTGGTTAGTTAATATTGATTGGGATTACACTGTAGGTTCCTGAATAAGTTTTTATCAAAATTATTATCTCTTGATCATCATTATTATTAACACATTCTTCAATCATATATCTCACATCCTTCTTGGATATCGGTGATGATCCCTCGCATATTAATAGTTTCATGGGGTCAAAAATGGGGTGAGATCATCCTATAATCATTGTCTTCAACAAATTTTTCGAATGGAATGGAACATCTAAGAATTGTTTTAAAGTAAATTTTCCTAAGTATGGTTTGATATGTGTATCCATATACATCATTTTGTTTATCATATTATATCATCATCCATTGCATGCATTCAAAAATATCAAAATAGTGAACATTCCTAATCATACAAAAGTGCACAAATGAAGTAAAGTATAAAGAAACAAATTTGCAAAGGGATGTCAACCAAAAATATAATCATACATATGTATCTACTAATGTCTTAGTACAACATCATCCCACCAAAGGGAAAGTGTGGTCAAAATGCTAAATCATGAGCCAAAAATTAAAAAATCAACATATGTGTAAAAATGAGACTAAACAATGAAGGCACTCTACCTATCTATCTCTCATAGAGACCTCTTACGATCGCTTCAGCTACAAATATTCATTAGAAATCCCCCTCATGAGCTCATTCAAAAAGAAAAAACCTAGAGCCTAATGGAAAAAATCAAATTTCTTGTTAGCTAACCTATTCCTGAGCCCCATCCATTGTTCCATTCGGTTATGTCACCATAATTTATAAATCCCCACTGATTTGACTATACTCATTCAAATGAAATGGTTACTAGAAATCCAGAGCCCCAAAATAACAAATATATATGTGACACAAATGATTTCTTAAAAATAGTAAAATGATATATATGTATATATAGAGACATATTTTTTTTTCCTATCATCATTTTAGGAAAGATTGTGTAGCATTGGCGATGGATGAGTAGGTATTTTTCTCGCCCCCATGCATAAATGGTAAGTAATTTTATCTTTTCATTTCAAAAAATTTTGTTGATTTTATCTTACTATTTCACTTGATTCATGTCCTTCTTTTGTAGGTAGCGGGATGGGTCGAACTGACATCAAATTGATGTGTGGTCAGATGAGGTAAAATTTATAACCCTCCCATTTGGAAGCACCATTCTCATAAGATCACATTTTATCCTATTCATATCCAAAATTCTCTTCCAAGGGGGGTAACATGTACACATCCAAATATTACATGGTGCATCATTGAATGTGAAAAGTCTCCAATGATGATAAAAGCATCTTCCAAGGTAAAAAATGAGATCTTGATCCCTCCCTCTATCCTTAACATCCCTCCTTTGACTCAGATCAACCCTTCTTTTTTTCTCCAGACTTTAATTTTTCTTACAAGACCACTTTTTATCATTTAGCATTGTTTTTTAGTGACAGTTGTGCAACTGCCTCTCTCTAAAGACTGGAGGTTATGCAACTGTAGTGGTAATTAGGTAACCAACCCTCTGAAAATAGTGGTAGTTACATAAATTCCATAGCGGTTACACAACCACCCCTCTGGTCAACAATGATGGTCATGTTGGCATCCAACGTGTAATGAAAACTCATGTTTTTGAACGTGTGTTTAGATTTTGGGAGCAATTTTCTCACTCATTTCTCAATTGTTTCTTTTTTTAGGCTTGTTGGATTCATATTGGAATTATCTTCCTTGTTTACTATGTTAATAATGTCAAATTCCTCTCTTTTTTATTATTCTTCACTTCTTGATTAACACATGTAAATTGACTTCTTCTTCCCCAATTTTTTATAAAAATCCATGTTTTTACTTGTATGTTAGGTTGAATATTTCACATTCTTTAGGTAAAGTTATACATTTTTTAGAGGAACCACATAGATAAACCAGTTCATTACTTTTTTATTTATTGTCCATATATTTTTAGTCATTTCTTGCACCAAGCCAGTCAAAACCAGTTCTTAATCTTAGTTTGTTACTATCCAACACTCTGCATAACTTGGATCAACTAGAATTCATATTTAGAAGAGGATATAAAGCTGAGGAGACAATAAGCATGTCTCACATTTGGGAAGCTACCACAGTATAATAGTAACTAGGTTGGGGTTGTACCTAAATTATTGAAAAGCTTTACATTATTTTATTTATTGTGATTCAGAAGAAATTATTTATGTAGATTATTAGAAGTGGAAGATATCCATCACTTCCTATATGCATTTCTTCATTTAGTATTTCTTCCAAAACATTTATTTCATAAATCTTCCCTTGATAACTTCTTCGGGTTATCCCTGTGGATTTTCTCAGGAAATGATTTGGAGGAAGAAGTGAAGAAATCCCTGCACTTCTTTTACTACATAATTTATTTCATTATTTCTAGTCATTTATATTTACTTCTGCTAAAGAGGAAATTGTTCGAGAATATGACAAACTTGAGGTAGAAGCTTAATTATAAGAAGTTTTTATTCTATTGCAGTTAGATTAATAACTTTTGAATACATTCTTTAGAATAACATTGTTAGACAACCCTGTAGTAGAGGAGTAGCCTAAATTCATTTATTCCCTATTTTAGTTTCATTTTATCTATAATTACTAGTATTTTATTTTTAATTAATTTCATGTGCCTATAGAATAACTTATTTATTTATTTTATTTAATTCTTGAAAAATACAAAAAGATGATAGGTTTTAAATTAGTTTATTTAAATTTATTCTTTACTCAAATACAAGTAAAATAGGTGGTTCTTTTGTTTTATTTAATTAATTGGGAATGAATCTAGCAAATTAAAATATTAAACTCGTTTTTATTTTATTTAAATTAGACTTCTTTCAATTATTTATTTAAAACTAAGTTTCAACGTAGCTTAGGAAATCAAATCAAAACAAACAATCAAATTATAGGGAATTCACGCTACCCATTCATAGCCACTATTTACCCCTTTGACCAATTAAACTATTAGAAATTCACATTAATAATTTTTAGTCCCTGATTTTCCTTTAGCTTCCTATGAATAAATATTCAATCTTACACACTTTGGCTGTCTTAGAATGACATTAGGATGTCAAATACATAAAAAATCACATGTCATTTTTCTGGTGTATAATTTCTCCAGTAGGTTGGTGCCTAAAAATATGTATTGAGATGAGTTGGGCTGGATTTGGAGAGTATATAATAACAATATTTTCTCTTTAGTTTTATCCCAAAAGGGTTTCCACATATATCTTATGTTATATGGTTGTGCAATTGTTATATCTTATATGATTTTTACTGTTATGGATGATAATGTTTAAATAAGTAAAAGTTTATATAATACCAATTCACCCTTGACTATTAGTGTGTGTTCAAAAATTGGTATAAGAGATGGTTCCATTAGAAAAAATTGACTACTAGAAGGTAGATCTTCACAGCACACATGGAAAGTCAAGATGTTTTTGTTATGGGGGGAAAGTAGCACCCTAGGATTCACACATTACAAAACCCTACTTTTGACTAACATGGGATTGTCTCAAGGTGTGGGACCCTTATGATTGAGACAAACCTCTAGAGAATGCTGGTTCCTAACCTATTCTAATGGTAACCTACTCTTAAAGTATCAATTCCAAGGGACCAGAGAGAGAGAAATACATAAAATGTAAATCCTAAACTAAGGGAGGCGATAGCACCAAAACAAGGCTAGAGAGATTCATAGTGAGTGAAAGTGGGGAAAAAATGAGAAGGAATAGGGAAGACAAAGTGCCAAAGTCAAAAAAATACATTCAAACCTCAAATTTCGTGGAGCACATCAAATTTAAACCCTGTAAAAGAACACAATATGCACAATATACCTACAAAATATAATAGAAGGCAATAAATGTCATATAAATCAAGCTAGGGCAAGAGGAGCCACAAATAACTAATTTTTATTGCTTAAAATGATGCACAATCCATTACAACATAGGCAAAAGGTGAGAATACTTCACAAAATGTATAAATTTGAGGCCCGTAGCTCACAAAAGTGATGGAATGATTTTGGTAGAGTTCCTTTACAATTTCAAAATCTCTCCCCTTCAAATGAGGGGAATTTTCATATATATATATATATAGAAAAGGAGCTCCCAACCAAAATTCTTCATTAATTTCATGTACAGAGGTATGGGTGACCATGTTGGTTCACTTTCCAATGGTACTTTACTTGTAAGGAGAACAAGGGTGCAATACCTCATTAATCCAGTTGTTGAGCTACCCTGTATGATGTCATTAATGTCTGGCTGTATCTAAAATGCCTTGTTATAACCCGATAGGAACTGTCAGCTGACGCCCAAAAATAATAGGAAGGGGCACCGGTGATGAGGGAATGAATTATTGCATGAAAAGAAGAAATATTTTCTTATGACAGTGCGGGGAGGTTGACGCACGATGAGATTTTTTACTGACACATGACGGGAATTTTGTTGATGTGTGAAAGGACTTTTAGTGATGCATGGAAATACTTTTGTTGACATGTGATGGGACTTTTACTGACATGCGATAAGACTTTTATTGACACGTGATGGGACTTTTGCTGAAGCGCGATGGAAATTTTGTTGAAGCGCAACGAGAATTTTGCTAACGTGTGACAAGAATTTTGCTAATGCATGATGATAATTTTGCTGACGTGCAATGTGATTTTTGTTGACACACAATGAGACTGTTATTGATGCTTGATGAAAATTTTTTCAGCTTAACCATTAAATATCACTTCCTAGACCTTTAGGTCAATCCATTTTGTAGGGGATGCAAAAAATGGATAAAAATTGGTGACTTGTGGGGTTATCTTCCTTCTAGATCTTAAAGACCAGTGATTTTGCATCCATTGGGCATGGAGTCATTCTGATTTTTGAAACTTAGTTGATGCCTAAATCCTCCTAAACCTCTGAAAAATTGATGGGACATATCTTCATCATCAGATCTTTCCTGAAACTGGAAAGTGCAACAACAACAAAGCACAACCATGTGGAAATAACAAAATCATACATATCCCAAATAGAACATGCTGAGAGTGCACAATCACTTATGTAAAAGAAAACCTAGCTACAACAAAATAATATGACGTAATTTCTTGGAGGAATTAAGACCTAAACTAGTATGTACATAAATGAGATTCATCCTTAAGCACAATGCTTTAAGTAGATCCCATTGACTGGAATTTGCAATTCTTCTCTGTCTAACTTTGACAATTGGAAAACGTTATTTTATTTACACCTTGATATCAGATAAGGGCCACTCCATATTGCATCAAACTTGGAGTGCCTTCCTAGTTTAGCTCTATCTACATCCCATTTCAAAACTAAGTCTCTTTCTTAGAAGGTTTTGTTTTATGATTTTCTATAAAATTTTATCTTGATTTGAGCTTTGTCCTTCTTCATTATTTTCATGGCCTAGTTCCTTAAATATTCTATCTCCATGAGCTCTGCATACCTAAATTCTGTAGCTATAAACTCAAACAATTCCAGCTACTTGATAATCTCCAAGGATGGTAATTAAAGGGATATTGGAAGCCTTGCTTCCCTTCCATAAACCAACTTGAAAGGGGAATAACAAGTTGAGTTCTAGGGAGTGATTCTATCAGCCCACAAGGTTGATTTCAATTTGGTATGCCAATTCCTATGATTCACATCTAGGTTTCTTCTTATGATTCTCAGCAAGTTATTGTTCATGGACTCTACTTTCCTGTTACCCTAGGGGTAGTAGTTAGAATAATTTCTCAAGTAGATGTCATTTATAACAACCCAATTAAATATCTTTGTTATAAGAAAAGATAAGGCATTATCTGATATTATAGTGGAAGGAACACTAAACCTTGTATCATCTTTTTAGAAATCTAGGATGCTAGCTTCATTTTCTTCCTCAAGTGCAATTACTTTTGTCCACTTAGTGAAGTAGTTCCTGGCTATAAGAATCCATTTGTGACCTAGGCTAAAACTTAGATTGATCATACCAATAAAATCTAGCCCCCATTACATGAAAGGATGTTTAACTGATATATGATGGAGTGGAAAGGTTGCTAGCTTCTCTTTATCTGTGAAGAAGGCACACTTCTTGCATTTATCAATCGATGAGTAGAAATCGTTGAAAATATTAGGCCAGTAATAACCAACCCTCATGATTCTAATAGCTATTGCTTTTGTGGAAAAATGACCACCCGCCTCTTCATCATGAAACTTGTGCAGTACCCTCTCTATTTGGTCTATCTTGATGCAACTTAGGAGGACAACATTTACATCCCTTTTGAAACAAATATTCTCTACAATAACATATAGGATGCAATGAAGTTGGAAATACCTCCTTTTGGACTTACTAAATCCTTGAGGACTTTGACCCATTTGAAGAAAATATACAATATCATTCATCCAAAAAGGAATGGGTATACCATATGTAGTCTACTCTTCATTATCTTGCAACATCATAATAGCTTCTGCCTCCTTTCTTAATTCAACATGCTGGTTGGAATCTAGTTGCTCACATAGCCCTTTCCCCCTAGCTAATTTGGTCACATTTATATCAACATCACACTCCACAATGTTGGTTATCAAACCAACTCTCTTTTCATTAAGGTCCTTGTTTAAAAGAAAATATTTTACACCTGCATGTGAAATTAATATATGAATTATGTTAGTTGACACTATATTCCCAAATTTCTTTAAAATTCTAATCACACAAGGGACATACTTCTCATTGAATGAATATCTCACCTCATAATCCTAAAGATATTGGCTGAAGAATGCAATAGGATGCTCTGGTCCTTCTTGATTTGGATGTAGTAGTATGGTCAATATTGCATTCGTGCTTCCAAAAGTGTATAAAATGAAGACCTTTGAGAAATCTTGATTCATGAGGGTTGGAGCCTATGTAATGGCCTGATTATGTGTAATATTCTCATTTTAAGACTTTAGAAACAAGTAATTTTTTTTATATGAATGCACTCTATTCTAAATAATGATAATTTAGAACACACATTCCATGCCAATCAATCTCATAACAGATAACCATATGCAGCTGTAATGACTTGGTGAAACACCGATATCTCATTTCATGACTCAGTATCATACTGATCTCTCAGGTTAACTCATTGAATTATATACTAGGTATACTTGGTTCTCTTACCCTTTTTTGGGTATTAAGTGTTCTATTTAAGAGGCCTATCTGAATATTTGTTACCAATATTCATATGAAATCTCACTTCTTACACTAGGTGACATTGGACAACGTAACTGGTAGCTTGCGATACTTTAGCCAAAGTTTTTTAACATACTATTCATATTACTATTCCTAGATGACATACTCGTTAAATAGAATATGTCCTTCATCCCACTTCATCTATTATCTAGAATGGTCTTTACTGACTCCTGTCAGTCCACTTGTTCTAGGTTTTAACCTAACCAAGGGTAGCAACATCTTTTAGTTTAGAGGACTACTCACAAGGACTAAGGATACATAGGCATACTCAAATGACCTAAGTCAATCACGTGTGTCTAGCTATCTTAAGTCGTTGAGATGTCTCCAACACTAAATCATGCTTCTAACCTAACTTAGGGTATAACTAAGGACAAATCTGAGTTATGTAAATCCAGGTGATTTAACCCTGAAGGGTGTTACAACATGTCAATTGCATCACAATATCCTTGCAAAGACCCAAGTCTTCACAAAGGTACTGTACTACAGTTAATGTGCACCAACATCCATCTGATTCATCCCATCTAGGTGTACATATCCCTGAAGAAGTTAATTAATTAATTATTTTCTATAATTAAGGTCTAATTACAGCAACCCTGCCGAATCCCTAGTTTCATTAACCCATAAGATTGCCAACTATCATTGAGTTGTAATTTCTTTGTAGAAACATCGAGATTGTCCATTTTTTTATCATTAACTTCCTACTTTAGGATTTATTTTAATAAAATAGAAGCAAAAACTAAATAATATGGTTCACTCAATTTACTCATCCATTCTTAGTTTGTTTAAGTTTCGAATTAGATATCTTTATATTAGACTTCATTGAGATGAAGTCTACTTGTTAAATATTCATGCTTCCCTTTCAATTGTCTTATAACTTTAAAGGTATTGGTCAAGAGGTAGTTCATATACCTCTTTCTTATTAAGAATTAGGGTTTATTACAAGCCCCTTACATTATTCAAGATATCATAATGAATTTACACTAACACTATTTTATCAAACCATATTGATTTAGTTAAATGATCAGCCATGAATTCCAACTTGTTAAGTTACACTTTAATAAAGGGATAGTGTATCTATTTCCCTTAACAGCTAATTCATTATAAGTCATCTGAAAGGGTTCCATATAGATATGAATATTATAGAATAAATATAAAGAGAATGGCACATAAAGTACAAATAACCCACAACCTTTTCCATTCATCTAAGTAAAACTCATACTTTATAAGTCCAAACATTTTAGACATCTTTAATGTCAAACAACATCAATAAGCACAAATAAGAAATACAACTTTTCCTCAGACAAATAGATTTCAATAATGAATCCTATTTCCTCATAAAAGTTCTAGTCTTTAGGTAAAAAAAAATAACTTCATAAGAGAACTTGTCTCCTTTTATCACTTACGAAGTCCATCTGTAAAAATTACTAGCATAGGTTAGTTCATTGAACTGAGCATGATAAGAACTAAGCATTAAAACAATGTGCTTTCAACTAACTGTTTCATAAAAAGAACTCTGCTTTTAAGAAACAGTTAAAGCATTAAAGAAAAATACATCATAAACAAATAACAATCATGAAAGGAAAACAAAGTGTTAAACCATATTATCATTAAGTAGAGATCATGATGTAATTAAAACAATGTTCAGCCAATGATTTCATAAATATTTATACTAGATAAGTAATAAATTCCAACCAAATTACTTACTACAATTCTACTCTAGATATTTATATTTCATCTCTTGATTTATTCTATCTAAATAAAGTAAGATACTAACTCTAATAATTCCTAAAAATAGAATTATTTTTAAGAAGCAATGAACCAAAATACTCAACATTACTTACTCCATCTTAAAATATATAAGGCATAACTCATTCAATCTTTAAGATAAAATTTAGGATGATCCAACAACACCTCAAGCAAGAGTATCATAATAAGGAAACTGTTGTTGCAGACTCATAGCACCCCTGGATGCAAATCAGGCTTCTAGGTTGATGTTCAGGCATCCAGTGTGATTTCACAACATGGAATCCTATCTCCAAGCGTGGGACTTGTAAAGATGAGAAAAGATTCTCTAGAGAAGGCTGGTTCCTATTCCTCTGTTTAGATGCACACAAAAATGCAGAGGGTTTGATAAAACCTAATCTAACTTGCCAAGGAGACAGGGTAAGAAAATGCATAGAATAAAACCTAAACTACAAAGGTGATGCACTGAGGAATGTTAGACACTTGTTTTGCAAATTTAACACAGACCACATAGATGCAATACAAACACCATGCACAGGTAACCAAACTGCAATAAGAGATCAAAATGACAGCAATGAATACATGAGAGGGTCGAGAGTCAATCACAACACATATATTATTGCTCAAGAGTCGATACAGTACATTGCAGTGGCCAAGAGGCAAAAAGACTGGCATTACAACCCATATGGGAGGTTTGAAAGCTCCATAATTTCTCTTGCAAGCGAGGGAAGAAGGGAGAATGCAAAACAAGAATGTCCGACCCCTTAAAAAGCTCCTCTTTACAATAAATATCAAGAAATGAGAGGGGAGAGAGAGGAAATCCAAAATATGCCCCAACCACTTCTTGGTAGCATTTAAAATCATCTCATTATGACAGAAGCGGTGGATCCTAGCAAAATGGTGGGCTGTCTAACAGGAGCGGTGAGCTGTCTGTTGTATTAAAGTTGGTAGTTGAAGCATTACTTCTGTCTATCACCACGCGTCAGAGATGTTTTCTTAATTTTCTCCCTCCAAACTACACCAAAATGTGAGATTGATCCCAGAATCATGTAGAGAATTTCAACATCTTTCCGTTGATATAAAGAACGTGCAAATCCGAGCTCTGGATCGAAAGATACGAAGGTCTGAAGATTTAGGGCACAAAACAGGCAAGAACAGGTTTTAAAATCTTTTCCCGCACTCTGCCATCTGGACGACACGTGGCAGGCCCTGATTCGCTAAGTAATTATCTCTCTCCACCTTTCCACGGGATTTTCTTGTGAGCCCCTTAAACTTGGACACGTGGCACTATTTCATTGGTTCGGATCAGTGCTCGAAAACTCGCCCCTTTGACTTTTTGGACCTTTTTCCTTGGTGACACGTGTCATGCTGTGATTTGTCTACGGGCCTGCCAGATTTTTACGTCCACCACATCCTTTTGTCCTGAATGTCCTAGTGCTTCACGGGACAGAAGCCTCTGATCCGCCCAAAATGGGATTCCATGTCCCTTTTCTGCCGGCGACACGTGGCATGATTTGATTGGCTTTCGGATCCTTCGGCTATCCGCGTCCCGCGCGTCCCTTTGTCCCACTTGTCCTTGTGCTGAAGTTTCCTATTTTGTCCGAACCGGCCTGTTCGCGTCCTTCACATCCATATGTCCCAAATGTCCCAGTGCTGTCTGGGACAAATTCTTCCAATTCGCTCGATTCGGCCGGTTTGCATCCTCTGCGCACTCTTGTCTCGGATGTCCTGGGAAAGCACTTGGACAAATTTTCTTTCTTTCA
Organism: Taxus chinensis; assembly: GCA_019776745.2. Classification (NCBI taxonomy): domain Eukaryota; kingdom Viridiplantae; phylum Streptophyta; class Pinopsida; order Cupressales; family Taxaceae; genus Taxus; species Taxus chinensis. Next base: position 438,983,864 of record CM034156.1, read on the forward strand.
GCCGATTCAGGAATTTCGCATCCATTTGTCCCAGATGTCCTTTTTCTGTTTGGGCCACCTGGAGGATTTTCGGCTGATCCGCGCCTTCCATGTATAATTGTTCCAACTGTCCCAAAGGCGGTCTTGAGCAGGACTTAGCCAATTTTACGATTTTCTCCTGAATCAATCTACTTGCTTGGAACTAAAACTCTGATGCATGTTATCAAATTAACTCTGGGGGGTGAAATTTGGATAAAAATTTGGTGACTTTTCAGGGTCACCTACTTGCTAGGTAGAAGATTAGTGGCCTTTTAGCAATCCATTGGGCATAGAGTCATAAGCAATTACCTGAAATGAGCCTGATGCTGCAACTCCCTCTACGAGAGCACGCTGAACTGTAAAAAAATTAATCTAGGAGTGACAAAACCTACTCCAAATCACTTAGGGAAATTGAAATCTAACTACAACAAGACAATGTGTATATGCACTTAGAGGAATTAAAATCTATGCTAATATTTACAAGGGTGAACCTCTTATTTTCAGTAGCAATTTTTGAGATAGATTCCATTTACTGGAATCTGCAGTTCTTCACCGTCCAATGAGGCCAATTAGAAGGCATTGCTATTCTTACATTCCATGACCATGTAGAGGCCGCTCCAAATGGAATCAAACTTGGAATGTCTTCCTGGTTTTGCCCGATCTGCATCCCATTTCAGAACTAGGTCCCCTTCCTGGAAGGTCCTTGCTCTTGCTTTCTTATCAAACCATCTTTTCACTAAGGCCTGATCTTTCTCAATTGTTTGAACTACACGTTCTCTAATTTCTTCCAATTCCATCAACTCTGCATACCTAGCCTCCATTGGTTCGAACTCAGCCAACTCCAACTGCTTCATGAACTCCAATGCAGGCAGTTCTAATGACATGGGCAAGATTGCCTCTCTTCCATAGACAAGCCTAAATGGAGAGTTACCTGTGGATCTTTTGGGAGTGATCCTATCAGCCCATAAGGCTGATTTCAGCTTGGTGTGCCAAGACCTCTGATTCTCATCAAGAGTTCTCCTAATGATTCTTAGCAAATTTTTGTTCGTGGACTCTACCTGTCCATTACCCTGTGGGTAATAATTGGAAGAGGTGCTCAAGTAGATTCCATTCTTGACAACCCATTCTGTAATCTTGAAACCTAAGAATGCCAATGCATTGTCTGATATGATAGTGGCCGGCACACCAAACCTGGTCACTATTCCTTCATAAAATTCTAGTATATTAGACTCGTTTGCCTCTTTGAGTGCTACTGCTTCAGTCCACTTGGTGAAGTAGTCCGTTGCCGTGAGAATCCACTTGTGGCCCTGGCTTGAGTTTGGGTTGATGACCCTGATGAAGTCCAATCCCCATTGCAGAAATGGTTGGTCAACCAAGATTGGGTGCAATGGAAGCGTTGCTAGTCTTTCTTTGCTTGTGAAGAGTGCACATTTCTTACACTTTCTTATCCATGTATAGCAGTCATTGAACACCATGGGCCAATAATACCCTGCCTTTATTATCTTGAGAGCTGTTACTCATGGGGAAAAATGTCCTCTAGAATCTCCATCATGAAAATCTCGTAACACCCTCTCAATTTGACTAGTCCCAATGCACCTCAATAGAACCCCATTGATGTCTTTCTTAAACAAAACACCATCAACAAGCACATATGGAATGGCTTGTAATCTGAATTATCTCCTCTTTGCTTTGCTCATTTATGGAGTGCATAGTCCTGTTTGTAGGAAGTGTATCATATTCTGAGTCCAACAAGGGGTAGGCACATCATCATTTTCATGTTCTTGTCCATTCTGTAGTACCAAGACAGTCTCTTTTTCATCACCTGCTTCAACCTGTTGACTCAAGGCTAGCTGTTCACATAGTCCCTTTCCATGTACTAGTTTGGTGACCTTGATCTCGATGTCATATTCCATGACACGAGTTATCCACCCTACACGCTTCTCATTCAGATCCTTGTTTAGAAGGAAGTCCTTGACTCCCGCATGAGAGACCAATAATTGGATCTTGTTGTTTGAGACTAGGTGCTTGAATTTCTTTAAACTCCTGATCACTGCAAGTACATGCTTTTCAATGAAAGAGTATCTAGTTTCGTATTCCTCCAAGCCTTGACTGAAGAAAGCAACTGGTTGTTCTAATCCTTCTTTGTTTTGTTGTGCTAGGATTGCAGAAATTGTGTCTCTACCACCGAAGGCATATAACACGAAGTCCTTGGAGAAGTCTAGATTGACGAGAGTTGGGGCTTGAGATATAGCCTCTTTTATTGCCTCAAAACTTGCCTTGCCTTCAGATGTCCACTTAAATGCCATGCTCTTCTTTAACATCAGCGTTATTGGCTTTACGAGAGCTGCAAAGTTTGGAACAAACCTGTGGACAAAATTGATCCTTCCCAAGAAGCTTTGAAGAGACTTCTTGTAACTTGGCAATGACAATGCTTGAATTGCTTCAACCCGTTCTGGGTCAATTGCTAGTCCCTCTTTCGAGACAACATGGCCAAGCAGCTTTCCTTCATGTGCAAGAAAGAAGCACTTCTTGGGGTTCAAAGATACTCCGAACTTTCTACACCTCTGAAACACTTGCCTGAGGTGAAAGAGATGGTCTGCTGCATTCTTTGAGAAGACAGTGATATCATCTAGATATATCAGCACTATCTTGTTGATCAAGCCTTTGAATGCCATGTCCATTGCCCTTTGAAAGGTAGCACCAGCATTGGACAACCCAAATGGCATCTTCTTGTAAGCATATGTGCCCCATTTAGTTGTGAAGGCTGTCTTGAATTGGTCTTCTTCTTTCACCATCACCTGATTATACCCTGAGTAGCCATCTAGGAGAGAGAATCTCTCTGAACCAGATACTACTTGTAATATTTGTTCCATTGAAGGAAGCGGGTAATGATCTTTGAGAGATGCTCTATTGAGGTCTCAGAAGTCCACACACAACCTGATTTCTCCGCTTTTCTTCCTGACCGGAACCAAGTTAGCAACCCAGCTTGAGTGCTTGATTGGGAATATAATGCTTGCCTCTATTAGCTTATTTAGCTCTTTCTTCATTAGAGGCTCAATGTGAGGGTTGATAGGTCTCTGCTTCTGCCTGATGGGTTTAGCATCTAGATCCAATTCTATGGTATGTTGTGCCAACTTCAGATTGAATCCTCTCAAGTATTCATAGCTCCAAGTGAAGGCATCTGGAAATTCTTGGCAAAGCTGTATGAAATCTGATTTCTCTTGCTCAGTGGCCACTTTACCAATTTGAATTATTTTGCCTTCCCCAACCAGAGTTGGCTCTGAATCTTCTCTCTTGACCTGTATGTTAGCCTTTTCCTTACGGAACTGGTCATTAGGGTTGAAGATAGAATCCAATGTTACTAAACCCTTAGGAAGCTTGTTTGTTCGTAGCTACACTACTTGATCCCCATACTGCTGCTCTAATCTGTCCTGATTTCTAGCTGAGAATTCAGCCTCTTCTTGTAGAAAATTGACAATCTGTTGATCGTTCTCAAACACCTACCAGCTTGTGTTATTATCTGGAACTGCTAGCCTCACAATCACATGGATATGTGGCTGTGTTTTTCCCTTTTGATGTTATCAACCACATCAAACATTGCTCCAACTGCTGCGAGCCTATCCGCGGCTTCATTTTTCTTCCTAGGTATGGACACAATGTTGAAAGCTTTGAAATATTCAATGAGGTCCCATACCCTATTCTTGTAGCTCCTCAGCAAGTCGTTCTTCGTAGCATGTTGTCCTCTAACTTGGTTGATGATTAGCTCGCTATCCCCGAACACCTGCAAGTTATTTATCCCCTTTTTCCTAGCTTAATGAAGTCCATGAATCAAGGCCTCATATTCAGCTGTGTTGTTTGAACAAGAAAACTGGAAACGAAAAGCTGAATAATATTTGATGCCTTGAGGTGAAACAAGCATGGCTCCACCTCCTGCACCTTGCCTACTCCTTGATCCGTCAAAAAACAGCCGCCATACCTCATTGTCATCATTATGGCTTGGCTTGGTGATGCTAGGAACAGGTTGATTTTCTTCGTGTATACAATAGACTCCTAGCTCAAATTCTTCTACTTCTTGATAGGGATCAAAAGCATGTATCCTGTTTGCCCATTCATCGAGATTTAGGTCTGGGATACTTCCAACCTTGATGTCAGCCTCATCAGTACTATGGTGATCTTCTTGATCAAATGCTAAGCAATTGGCATTAATCTGACTAGGAGTGTAAGGCTCAATATGGAAGTTTGCAATAGGTTCAGACCTAATTGTAGACTTAGTTCCATACCTTGTTCTAAATAGCATGTGAGACCAATCAGAAGACAATTACCCCCCAATCTTGGCTATGAAGTCCCTTGACAAGCAAAGGGCAAAGAGTAGTCGAAGGTCTATGATTGATATATCTTGTAAGATAACAACATTTGGACATGCATGCAAGGTAAGATTCAAGTTTTTAATCACTCCAAATGTTGCTATTGCTGTCCCATCCAATTGCACTACCCCTTTAGACATTTCTTCATATTGGAGACCCAGCTGATCAGCTATTTGCTTGGGCATCACTGAGCTACTTGCCCTGGAGTCAATCATGCAATTGTGTACTAGTTTATCCCCAATGATTAATGAAACATAGAAAGGAGGGGGACTTCAAAATTTTACCTTGTTGCCCTCCATGGCTTCCTTCAGGTTGGGTAGTATTTGTAAGCACTTTGTCTTGCATCTGAACCTGCTGATTCGAAGTTGTCCAATCCTTCATGGTAGCTTGTAGTAGATCTCTTTGTCCTGGGATGGATAGGGATTCCCACATTGATATATTGATGTTAGTCTTCTTCATCTGTTCAATGATACTGAATGGGGATGAAGTGTCCTTTTGTTGCCCCTTGGTTTGTACACTTACTCCTTATACGTGGGCAGCAACAGCTGGCGTTTGAGTTGGCCTAGGGGTTGTTCTTGGTTGTCCTTGTGTATTTAAAATTGGACTCTGCTTGCCAATCATTTGTGGAGCCGTGGAAGGTTGTGGATTGGATGGGGCTAATGGCTGTTCTTCACCCAAATTTCTCCTCTTTGACCTTGTGTTGGCTGCGACACCTTGAGAAACTGCTTGATTCATGCCACAGAAATCTTCTGCTTGCTAGTTCACTAACGTGGTGTCATTTGGGGCTGATTGCTGTTGGAATGCTTCTTGTTGTTGACTGTTTCCTTGACTGACCTCGCCCTCCACACCAGTAGTTGTCACCATTAGTGCTTGATTGAGAGAACCATTGAAACACATGGAATGGTTATGAGGCTCATTGCATGGAAAGCACTAGTCATATTCCTGAGCAATGTTGTTCTGTGTTCGCACTAATGCCTTAGAGGCAGATATAACATTTGGATTATAGGGCTGGAATGGTCTATTAGTGGGAGGCCTTGTTTGATTCATATTTGCAGTTGGATTAGGTGGTATTTGTGGTTGGTATGGCTGCCTATTAGGCTGATCTTGGGGTTGATAAGAAGGTCTAAAACCTTGGGCTTGCTGCCTCTTGAGAGTAACCAGCTCATTGCCTAGGTTTTGCAACTGTTTCATGACCTCCTGGAGTTCATTTGAAGCACTAGAGGATGAAGTAGAAGTTTCACTTGAACTTTGGTTTCTAGGGGTGGGAACAGGAGCCAAAGTGGGTGCTTGACTAGTGCTTGGATTTTCTAAGTTTGGATACAAGGGCATGGGAGGCCTAGGAGCCAGTTTACCAGCTTGAATAAGACAATTTTCGGCTCTAATGGAAATGCTATAAGCCATAGGGATTGTTGTGCCTCCCATGGACTGAATTAACATAGAAATATCAGAATTCAAAGCTTTAAGGTAATATAGAAAAGCACCTTCTGCTGTTGGCCTTACTGCCACTAGAATCCTATCCCAAGACCTTTGAAATCTGAAGTTGAAGTCAGTCAGCTGCTCGTTGGAGGCTCTCTTGATAGTTGTCAGCTGCTCCAAAAGAGACAAGTTGTCTCCCTTCTCTCCAAATTTCTCGTGAAGTGTAATACACAGCTGATTCCAGTTTGTGATAGAACCAGCTCTGAGGCTCCTAAACCATTGTAATGCTTTACCCTTGAAGGAAGATGCCAGTAACTTGACAGCCACTTGAATTTCATTGATTTCATGGATTGCGCAAAGGTTAGCAATATCTTTAACATGATCACCTGAAGTAGTCTAATTTTCTCTGGTGAAGTAGGGAATGTTCTTCAAGGCTGTAATAGGAATTGGGTGTTGTGCATTGAGAGCAAGTGGGCTGCTTCCTGTGAAGTTGACGTAGGGATTGTTCTGAGCCATTCTAATCGGTCTTAAAACCCTTGTATACTGAATAAAAGGCCTGTCAAATGGAGGAGTTGAGAGAGTTCTGTTTGGTGGAGATGGAGACATTTGAATCCTTCTTCCTCTTTGCCTTCTTCTTGGGGATAACTGCAGGTATTCAAATAGCACTTCTTCTTCTCCAACTCTTGACCTTGTGGTGATTCTTCTCATGAGTTTTCAGGCCTACACTGCTGAAACCAGTTGATTCTTCCCCTTGGAGTTGCTAGATATGCAAATAATAGCTCTTATAAGCAAGAAAACTTCAGCAGACGCATATCAACTTTACTGTAATAAAAATGAGACCTTTGGTGTCCCACCGGGCATGCCAAAACTGTTGTTGTAGGCTCACAGCACCCCTAGATGCAAATCAGGCTTCTAGGTTGATGTTCAGGCATCCAGTGTGATTGCACAACATGGAATCCTTTCTCCAAGCGTGGGACTTGTAAAGATGAGAAAATATTCTCCAGAGAAGGTTGGTTCCTATTCCTCTATTCAGATGCACACAAAAATGCAGAGGGTTTGCTAAAACCTAATCTAATTTGCCAAGGAGACAGGGTAAGAAAATGCATAGAATAAAACCTAAACTACAAAGGTGATGCACCGAGGAATGTTAGACACTTGTTTTGCAAATTTAACACAGACCACATAGATGTAATACAAACACCATGCACAGGTAACCAAATTGCAATAAGAGATCAAAATGACAACAATGAATACATGAGAGGGTCGAGAGTCAATCACAACACATATATTATTGCTCAAGAGTCGATACAGTACATTGCAGTGGCCAAGAGGAAAAAAGACTGGCATTACAACCCATATGGGAGGTTTGAAAGCTCCATAATTTCTCTTGCAAGCGAGGGAAGAAGGGAGAATGCAAAACAAGAATGTCCGACCCCTTAAAAAGCTCCTCTTTATAATATATATCAAGAAATGAGAGGGGAGAGAGAGGAAATACAGAATTTTCCCCAACCACTTCTTGGTAGCATTTAAAATCATCTCATTATGATAGAAGCGGTGGATCCTAGAAAAATGGTGGGCCGTCTAACAGGAGCGGCGAGCTGTCTGTTGCATTAAAGTTGGTAGTTGAAGCATTACTTCTGTCTATCACCACACGTCAGAGACATTTTCTTAATTTTCTTCCTCCAAACTTCACCAAAATGTGATATTGATCCCAAAATCATGTAGAGAATTTCAACAGATTTCCATTGATATAAAGAACATGTAAATCTGAGCTCTGGATCGAAAGATACGAAGGTCTGAAGATTTAAGGCACAAAACATGCAAGAACAGGTTTTAAAATCTTTTCCCGCGCTCTGCCATCTGGACGACACGTGGCAGGCCCTGATTCGCTAAGTAATTCTCTCTCTCCACCTTTCCATGGGATTTTCTTGTGGGCCCCTTAAACTTGGACACGTGGTACTATTTCATTGGTTCGGATCAGTGCTCGAAAAATCACCCCTTTGACTTTTTGGACCTTTTTCCTTGGTGACACGTGTCATGCTGTGATTTGTCTACGGGCCTACTGGATTTTTGCGTCCACCATGTCCTTTTATCTCGGATGTCCCAGTGCTTTGCGGGACAAAATCCTCTGATCCGCCCGAAATGGGCTTCCATGTCCCTTTTCTGTCGGTGACCGTGGCGTGATCTGATTAGCTTTCGGCTCCTTCGGCTATCCGCGTCCCGCGCATCCCTTTGTCCCACTTGTCCTTGTGCTAAAGTTTCCTATTTCATCCGAACCGGCCGATTCACGTCCTTCACATCCATCTTTCCCAAATGTCCCAGTGCTGTCTGGGAAAAATTCTTCCAGTTCACCCGATTTGGCCGGTTCGCGTCCTCCACGCACTCTTGTCCCGGATGTCCTGGGAAAGGACTTGGAAAAATTTTCTTTCTTTCGGCCGATTCAGGCATTTCGCGTCCATTTGTCCCAGATGTCATTTTTCTGTTTGGGCTGCTTGGAGGCTTTTCAGCCGATCCGCGCCTTCCGCGTATAATTGTTCCAACTGTCCCAAAGGCGGTCTTGAGCAGGACTTAGCCAATTTTATGATTTTCTCCTGAATCAATCTACTTGCTTGGAACTAAAACTCTGATGCATGTTATCAAATTAATTCTGGGGGGTGAAATTTGGATAACAGAAACTAAATCCAAATTTAAGGCCAACTCTAGCCTAAGTTATGGGATTAGCATAAATAGGTTTGATAAGGGTATACATTTAATTTACATACAATTGGAATAGGTCACATGTAAAAATAATTACATCCCTATCAAGCATTAGTCAAGGAGAAGAAAATAAGATTTAACCTCATACTACCCACTCTACAATTCCTTCCATCTAATGTAACTGAACGGGTCAGCCCCTTACATAGGAGTACAACAGATGAAAGAATGAACAGAGAGAGAGAGAGAGAGAGAGAGAGAGAGAGAGAGAGAGAGAGAGAGAGAGAGAGAGAGAGAGAGAGAGAGAGAGAGAGAGAGAGATTCTATCTTCCTTCAGAGTTTAAAGAAAACAGAATGGAATACCTTAACTCAGAATAGAGAGAAGGAATGACTCAAATAAAGCTGAGATAAGATCTCATTATTCCTTACTAAAAAAAGAATACAAATCGGGATTGAAAGAATTGGAACAGGTAAGTCAATCTGAAATCTATCAGATAGATTGTATCAAGGGGGATTTGTTCAAACCCAACATTAGGTAATTTAATCTCAAATCTTCTCATAACATACAAGTGTGAGAAATAAAAATGATGTCATAAGTTCAAGCAGAAGCTAAACATGTTTTATCAAATATCAAGCAAGGGAGAACAAACGTAATCCTTTATTAGCAGTGACTTCTACTAACTACTTTTAGAACAATCCAATAGGGGTTCTCATAATCCAAACCTCTCAGCTCAACAAAGGTAAGACATGATTACTATTTTTTTCCAACAATGACGACTCCCAAACTTGAATCTTTCCCTCTAGTTTAACATAGTTTGAATAGTCATAATAAGATTTGAAAAATATCAAGCTCAATAGAAGTGAAACACATTTCACACCTTCACCCAATAAAATAAATAGAACCAACTGTTATCATTATCAAAAAATGAACCCCTCTATTCCATTTTTTCACAGTCAACAGTAACTCACCATTTTTTTCAACATTCCAATTCAAACAATGGTGAAAGCACAATTCACTCATTTATCCAAGAAGAAAAAAACTAGATCTAATTTCCTCAAACAAAAAATACAAGCAGGAGTATACAGTAAAAAATACAAGCATGAAAGAAAGATAAACATCACATAAAACCCATTGTTCTCCAAGATCAGAGTTGTTTTAATGAAAACACTTAGTAAAAAGTGCAACAACTTAATGGATAGAGCCTAACATACATGATAGAGCTTCTTATCAATTTGTAGAAGATTTCTAGCCAAACCTCCACAATACCTCTTTTTTACAAGCGACGTCAACAAATCCAATATTCCTACTTCCTCTTATACCTGCACAGGATCCAAAAATAGCTCAAGAATGCTAAGAATATCAATGGATGAAAAATAAAACTACTGGTTCGAAGAACCAAAAACCCCATGCAGAGTAAAAATTGAAATGAACCAAAGATCAAACAACCTTCCAAAAAAATCCACCATGCCTTTCTCCTAGGTAGTTTTCTTTGCCATTACCGAAGCTAATTAATGTAAGGACTGTCAGTTTTCCCTCTTATCTCTCCTCGTCACTACCATCCAAATTTGGTGAGTTTCTTAATTCAAAAATGCATACAATTTCCATTTAGTGGTGATGCCAACTAGGCATCCCCTAACTCTCCATTCCTCCACCAAAACTAGCAGTTCAAAAGTCATTAAAATCAAAAATAAATTCTCATTAATGGCTTGAAAATCGACACCACTGCCCTTACCACTTGCCAAGTAGTCCATAGGTACCCCTTAGGTTAGTATTAGTTTAAGTTAGATTATCAACCTTAGTTCCTAGGTAGGTCTTATTACCTTAGGTTAATTTTATTTTCCTTAGGTTGTTTCTAACTCCACAAACATAAAACATAGCAACTTAGAATAGGGTGTCCACCTTAGTAGTTTAGTAATAGGTCTTAGGTTCTAAGCCCTATCATGCTATTCAACATTTTAAAGTATTTAACAAGAAGGTACAAACTTACTAATTACTGTATGATGCAAAGCAAGGACCCTTGAAGCCGGGTCCTTCAATTTTATAAACAAAATAAGACTTAGTCCCACTTCACCTTTTATTTCAGAATGCTGAGTCAACCCAGAAAAATAAGGTAAGGAGAAATGAAGCATACCTTGGATAAATGGAATTGATCCAAGGTTTTTCTGTCAACACTTAGTAGTTAAGACAACAACATTACAAACTCGTAATCCCTTTTTAAAAAAAATGAATTAAAGATGTACAAAAGATGAGTGAACTTGTTTTCAAGTAAGCAGAAATCACAACAAAGTAAATGTAGTGCCATCATTTTTTTTTTCCATTTTTAAAGCAAACACACTAAAATTTCAGATTTAATATGTAATACATAACTATATTTTTCATATTTCTAAACAACAAATTCTTCCAAATGAAGACATTGAGATAAAGAAAAACTCATGGTTTCATTATGATCTCAAATGATAATCTTACAAGATTCTTGCAACAATAAAATAAAAACTTTCTTAGTAATGACTAATGTTTTCAAGAAACAATAAGTACAAAAATGGGTATTTACAAGAGTGTGAAACTTCACAAAGCCACCTTTATTTACAAAATAAAGGTAATGCCCTCAAAAGATGAGGATGACCAAGATGGCAAGAGGCTCCAACTATCTTCAATTTGAGTGTTCATCCAAGGATGCTGAAATAAGAGACAAGGCTTGTTTACCACCCAACCAATAGGCATCATCACATGCCTTTCCATGGTTGGAAGCCATGCTAGCCTCCTCCAAGCCCATGGGAGAGAGGAACAAAATTCCACAATGTGCACAAGAATAATGTGGATAAAAACACAACAAGAAAAAACATAAGACCATTTAACCACTTAGACCTACTACACATGAAAACAACAACATGAGGATAACAAGGTCAACCTCACGTGGGGGAAGAGAAGAAGTAGGATGCCCAAATCAAAGGTGTCCAGCCATAGGAGCACCAATAAAACATGTTTACAAAACTCCTTATACCTCCTAATCATTCATCCTCCTTACTCCTCATTTATGTCATAGAAATCCTTCTTGGGAGAATTTTCAAACCCAAAAGGGTTTCCTCACCAAGAATGGGGAAAGGTTCAAGCCATATGAACCTTTCTTCCACATCAAACCATATGAGGGGATGAGAAGGGACCTTCATGGATTCACCAACAACCATGAGGTTTGAGAGGGAAATCCTTCTCTTCCCCTACATTCTCAAAAAACCATCAATCCAAATGATGGTGGAGAGAAAAAACAAAAGAAAACAACAAGAACAAGCAAACAACTACATTCACCAACACATCATTTCATTGATCAAGCATAGTTAACAAAATAAGCACAACTAAGAATGAAAAAGGTCAAGAATCCTACCTCTACAATGCTTTCCAAGACTCTAATCTTTTCCCCTTTGTCCAAGCTAACCTCCAAGCTCCCAAAATTCTCCAAGTTCTCCAAAAAAAAAATGAGCCAAGAAGGCCCCTTCCTTCCACATGAGGAAGAATAAGAAGAGGAACCCAAAAGTTTTCTCACCAATGGGAAAGTGACAAGTGTCACCCCGTCTCCTCTCAAGATTCAAATATTCAAAAAACCAAATAAGTAAGAGTAAAATCACCTTTTAGCCCTTATCACCCAAAATACTAAAAACTAAAATAAAACAAAGTGGAACAACTTTTAACAAATACACACAAACCAACCATATTACATGGATGGTGACTAAAGAAGGAAAAATGGGAGGGAAACTCCCTCCAAACCTTGGAAATAATCCCCCCTACTTATTAGGTAGGGTCCAAGGGCCCATTTTCATGCTAAGGGAACTCCCAAACTCAAAAGGGGTCCCTAAAATTACCCAAAATAACCCAATTTCGGGTTTGGCATGCTTGGGCACAAGGGTAGAGGATGTGGGGTTCACCCAAGGTTCACATGTGGTCCCCAATCCCTTCTACCAACACACATACACTTACCCAAAACCAACACTTAAAATAAGATGATATCATTAAACCCCTAAGCTAGTTTACTTAATAAAACACACCCTAAACATAATTAATTTTACTAGACATAATTACATTACAATTGAGGGTTCACCCATGGTGCCCAATTAAATACATCTATTCTAAGGCCTCAAACATTTAGCATGGTTAGGACTCAGCCCATGGGCCACTTGTGTACAATTGCGTAGCTTCCCTGAAACCCACGCTCTCCTATACCTGTCACCTGAACACTCATTACACACATTAACCACATCTGTCCAATATAATAATATCATCTACGCATCACAAATTCAATCGAACTTATAATGCCCTAATATTATTAAACAATTGATAATGCAATGCATACCATTATTCACATATTTTTCCACGAATCATCCTCAGATAAATTACAACGACATATACTTAGGCTAGCATGAGATTACCATTATTAAATCCAAAAAACTATATCATTAATCAAATCAACCACAAGAAACAACATCTAACCAATAGATCTATCATATAACCCTGTTAGTGTCATCAACATCATAAGAATTATATCAGTATATGAATCTAGTCCAATTGGCGCTACGTGCCCAAAATACCATAATGTCCATGATGATAAAATATCATAGTAAAATGTCCAAAATCTATTAGAGTCTCAATCAAAAAAGTCTATCCATAAAGGAACCAACAGATAACTGGAGCTATAAAAATTTGGGCACTATAGTAAACCTCTTCACTATAATAATTTATCTATTATAACATGATTTCAAAAAGTTATAAGAGTACACATTTTCTTGAGGAAAATCACATGTCAACGTTTGCAATGTCAAGAGGGAAAGTAATCACAGTAATAGTTTTGTCAAATATGTTACATTATGGCTTTGATGCAGCCTAGAATTTACCAGAAATAACCTAGGTGCATTCAAACATAACTCAACATAGATTGAGTGCTCACTCAAAGGGTGTAAAGGTACGCTCACTCAAAGGGTGTAAAGGTACTAGGACCCTCTTTAGGGTTTCTTGTGCAGTACGTTAGCAAGATGAAGAGTTAATGCATTCAGATCCATAATTGGTATAAACATTCTACAAAGCATATTCCAGATCTAGATCTAAGGAGTAATGGATTCAAGTAATAACCATATGGATTATACCATGCAAGATCTAGTTATATTCATTTTTAACACCTTGGATCAGTCAATACAATCCATTATATTAAATATAATAAATACACAGAAGCTTCTTACAATATTCAGTATCACAAGATTATGCACACATCATATCTGACATCACAACTTCACAATATATCATACATATTCCTCCTATAATACAAAAATCCCTACATATTTATAAGGGTGGGGAATTTCCCTTCACCACTTACATAAGTCCCAAAATAGGCCGCATGCTAAAAATGGCCTTGCGACTTTACAATAATATAAACACATGCAAGTGTGCTAATAATAGATCTATTCTGGTTAATTGGCAGTAGTAATTCTATTATTAACTCAAACCCATGCAAGGTGCTTAGTAGACACTCTTTAAAAACTAGTCTATGTGTGTCGCACATGTCTTTATTCGGTTTGTGTGCTCTACATGCTATCTCCAAAAATAGCCCGTAATATTAAAAATGGCTAAGTCTCGAATATGTCCTTGTATTTCACACGCGTTTCCTTCTCTAACCTTATGCGCATTTGAATGCACCCTGTTCCCATGTGTGAACCTTATGTGTGCCTTCTGATAAGTATTATACTTTTTTTTCTCAACATTACCCCACACAAAACTGCATTTCCACCCCCGCAATGGTTTCCTCTTGATATCTAAAGAATAAAGTATAAGGAATGGAATGAATGTAATTAAATAATTATTGTACAAATAATTCATTTACACCTTGCAATGTTCTTTGTTTCAACTAAAAGAATTAACTCTGGATATTCCTCTTTGATTTCAGCCTTTAAGGTTTTCCAATCACTTATCATGTCTTCTGCCTTTTTTGGACTATCTGTTGAAATAAAATCTAACTCCTCTTGCGCAATATCTTCCTTCTCGTTCTGTAATATGCTTAATATTACATTCACCCTTCCTTTAGGAAGATCCATCTCCTATGCTATAAGATATCCAATTTCATCCAGCCTTTCTTTGTGGGGGTCTTGAACTACTGCAAGGGCTTCACACTTTTGCTTTACCAATGCCAATCATTCTGCACCCCCCAAAGTGTCATCCTTCATGGCCTTCAAGACTTCATTATTTTCTACCATGGTCCTTATTCTTATTACTGCCTCTAGAATTGCACAAATATTCAATGCCTGGTCTTCTTTCTTTAACTCTTCTTGCAAGGTTTGGAGGAATGCTTCATAAGATGAAATATTTCTAACCACTGAAGCCCTTACTCTTTTTTCTTCATGCTTAGGGTCCTTTGGGGTTGGAAATCAAACCGGTCATTCCTCAAGCACTAAATCAACTAAGGTATATATATAATGTATAGCCAAAGGTACATTTTTGGGTACCTTGGGATCTAAGTGTGGTCTTTCTTGCAGGACATGATCACCAATCTCCTCTGCCATGGTGATGAGAACCACATTATTCTTTTTCTCTAGGTCCTTTTCTCCTTTCATACATGCTATTTCTACATCTTTATCTTTCATATCTTCTCTTGGCACTCTAATAGTTACATCTTATCCACATTCCTGCGCGCCACCTCTGTAGATACCTTCACGAAGGCATTACTCATTTTTTCATTAGACATAACCATGGGTTTGATGGTTATGTGCCTATTCTATTGTGCCTTTCTCATTATTCTTGACACACATGAATCTTCACATACATAAAAATTAAGCTCGTCCATGTGAGTGTGCAGGGATCATGACAATTGTTTCCTTATGCATGTGGTTTCCATGTCAGGATCCATTAATTCGCATCCATACAAGTCCTTGAGGCCCAATGTATTATGGAATCAAGCACGGGACAATTTTAAATCTGTCCTCTTCATAACCCATGATTGGTGCAACATACTACCCACTTTCCCTCTTTATTCTTGGCCCATTAGGAACTTGAGCACCAAGGTTTGGAGCTGGATAATCTATGTCATGAGTAGTATCTTGTTCTATTTCTCTTGATTTCTTTACTCCTTCTTCATCCTTCATTTCTTCCTTCTGGTGGTATAGGAGTTCCAAGTGTGCTCTCTGCAAACTCCTTTGCCTCCTCATTCAGCTTCAACTTTCTCCTTCTCCTCTTCAGTTGTATTCTCTTTATGTGGAGAGAGTTGTGGTGATCTCTTAACAAACTGAAGAGTTTCTGTACCTTGTTGTCCTTGTTATTCATGAACACCCATTTGAAATGAGTGCTCTCCTTAGACTGCTCTCCAAGTCCTCTTCTTCTTCTCTGTATTCTTATCATGGGGTAATTGTCATGCTCAGTCTCCATTTTTTCTGTAGGCTACCTCTGGCCTCTATGTAACAAGCCACCACTATCTTCACACCCTTCTTCCTCTTTATCCATTACTATGGTTTTTGCAGGTTGTGGGGATGGCACGTTCTCCACCATATGATTACCTTTTGACGGCCCTAGGAGCGCGAAATCATTTTCTACATACTTGTTACCCTTCAACTTAGGATTAAGTTGAAGGTATACAAGCGCGGCTCCAATATCCCCAATAGCCAAGCTTGACATGCTGTCATTTTTGTAACATCTGATATGATCCTTTCAATATATGATGTATCCGGCCTGGATGTATATATGTTTTTCTTAAAGTGTGGTAGTCACAATCTACCTTCTCCACATTAAAGTTCAATCTATGTGCATTAGTGAAATGATGGACTGATGCCGAGAAGTAGCAAACTTATGAAGGCATATGGAAATTTTGTACCATGGGATTCAAGTCCCATCCCTCATAGAAAATCTATGCAATGTAAAAGTACTATTACATCGTGAATTGTACTACCTTACCCACCACTGAATGGTAATTCCTTAGGAATTCGCCACTCCTCTTCAAATGCCATGCGGATCCTATCATACCACGTATTCTGCCCTCTATTTGAATGGCCCACTCATTTACCCTTCACATAAATAATTCACGAACCTCTCCGTGAGGGACTTCTTCTCCAAGGGGTACTTCCAAATCTTTTCTTTTGGCCCATCAGAGCACTCCAATCTCCACAAATACTAGTGACAACAAGATAGCACCAAAACTAATTCTTTCACACGTGCGCGCTTCCTCAATGATGGTCTCCGTAATGTAGCCTTACTATGTTATACACTACCCCTTATGACATCTTCCTTACGACATGGAACCACATTATACTCACCTGCAACCATCTCTCCTGATCATTCAACTTGGTCACTAGATGTGCAACTACTTGCCACTAGGTACTTCTTTAGTTTATCAAATGCCCATTCTACGTAGACCTTTTGTACACCTCTAGTTCCTTTCATGTTTCCATGATTTATATCCTTATCAATTAGGTTGCATTTTCAAGTTATCCATCCATGTCACTCTTTAACCTTGTTAACGTCGAAGATCAGTGTTGTTATAATCCTTATCCTTCTTCTCGAAAAAATAGAAGAAGTCCTCATGGACTCTAATCATTAGCCACTTGTAAAGAGGTTTGTATTTTCCAAAGTATGGGGAGTCTCATACAATTGGTACACTCCTACTTGTTTTAAAATTTTCTCCCCAGTGTCATCATATACCAGAATATCTTCCGTTGTGCACTTGTTAGTCTTTATACTCAATAACGTGTCTAACTAATTCTTATTATCAAAGGTGTGGTGGTTGTAATCACTCACCTTATAGCTGTGTATGTGGGAATCCAACTCTTTCCCAATTATCATGCCTTTTAGATACTACATCTCTGAGAAACTATTGTCAAGAGAAATTTCAACTTCTACCTCCACTTTATTCTTTCCTTTATCTCTTGCAGTAGGTGCTTTCTTATGGTGCCATCGTCAAATCTCAAGTTTCTATCTTTTGTAGTGAAAAAATCCAAACCCCAACTTGATTCTATGCATGCCCTAGCTTAGAAACCACATGCCCTCAGCTCTCTTTCAGTACATCTATGCTTCACTTAAAACCTTCACCAATAGAGATGTAAGCTTCTTCTACACACAAATCCGCTCTCCATGTCTGGTTTCACACTCTTCGCACCTCAATAATCTTTGCACAACTCGATTGCACTTAGCTCGTTCAAATTCTTGTGATCACAATGGTAAAAATGAACTTACATCACATCCTTATATATATTTTCAAAAATTTGGTGCATTTATTGCTCCTTCACCTACCAACATTCCTCTCATTAATTAACCATTTTCAAAATTTCCACGCGGTACATCTTCACGCCTCAGCTATAACCTTTTAGCACACATTCCTACCTTTTGGCTACATAATTCTCTTCAACGCACTTGAGTACCTCACCATTATGCCTTCTCTTGGTAGTCTCCACGATCGCTACTTACCTCGCGTTATACTATTCCTTCGTTTATCTCCATCTATGGTCCTTATTTGGAAGCAATCTTATTTCCACCAACTCTCAAAACTTAAATATCACCTGTAGCAGTTTGTTCCTTTATGTGTACCCATTTTTGAATAGCTACCCCACACAAATGATATGTGTAGTCCTCTACATATAAAAATTATTCAAACCGTAATTAGTATCTAGCACGCAAACATGCTTATTACACAAAACACCAACTAAATTCACAAAGAATAGTGACAAAGCAGGAAATACATTAAAGGAATACATTATTGAAAACCTTATCTCAATGGCAACACTACCTTATTACAAACACCAAGAAGACTTATTTATAGTAGGGATTTAGCCTACTCCCGTTGAAGTAATCGTGTAACCGTATTCCATCAAGCACCTCTAACTGATAAGATCATGTTTCAAGTATGTAAGTGATAACATATGGTCCTAACCAATGTACTTTAAGTTTTCCTGGATGACACAAAAACTTAGAATCATAAAGAAGCACCATTTTTCCTATCTCAAGCTTATTTTCCCTGATGTCCCTGTCATGCCATGCTTTCTGCCTATGGATTTTTCTTGCTTCTGACTCCAGTGTGCTATTGCTTATCACTCATCTAGCTTAATCAAAATTTTAATTCGTTCTTCTAATTCTTGTTCACAGGCTAGACCTCCAGCATGCAAAATATGCAAAGAAGGTAACATGAATTCCATTAGAAAAATAGCTTCTATGCCAAACACCAATTGAAAGGGTGTGGCCTTGTTTAATCACTTGCATGTTGTTCTATATGCCCAAAGTATGGTAGAAAATTTATCATCCCAATCTTGTCTTCCAACATCAAAAATGTTAGTCAATGTCTGGCTCAAAATCTTGTTAAAAGCCTCAGCAGTCCCTTTTTCCTGAGGATGATATAGTGTAGTCTTATGGTGTGTAATCATGAAATCATCTAATAGAATTATGATTGTCTCATTAAAAAACTGTGTGCCTGTATCACTGGTCAAATTCAACCATACCTTGTAATAATATTTTCCCATAGAAACCTAGCTTCTGTAACTGTTGTATAATCCATTGTAGGTGTTGCTTCCACCCACCTTGTTAGATAATCTGTGCAAGTGATGATAGATCATGAATCAGTCCTACGTGTGGCTGGTGAAATAGGACCCACAAAATCTATAGTCCATTTCTCAAATTGTTCTTCACTAGGAATAGTTCTTAAAGGAATTTCATCTCTTTTTCTTGGTTTTCCAAGCCACTGACAGTGATTGTAGGCTTTACAATATGCCTTATAATCCTTATATAGGGTCTCTGACCATTATCCAGCGAGTAGAATGTTGTGCGCAATGGCATCACCTGTATAGTTCCCACCTAAAATATGACCATGAGCCTCTTCTATGATATCTGTGCTCTCATGTTCCAGTACACATCAATGTAAGACTTCATCTCGACCTAACTTGTACATGTCACCGCTAATCAACATAAACGGTGCTACATGAATGGCAAGTTGTTTCTTCTATAAGGATTTCATTCCTGTTAGTGCCCTACCTATATGTAGAAAGACATCTATGTCCTTCGATTCTAATGGCACACATTGTAACCAGTATAAATGTGCATCGGGCATGGTATCCTCAATTTCCTATATGTCTTATCTCGACTATATTCTGGATAAATTCTCCGGTCTATAATTACTTTTGCCTTGTTTTACTAGAAATGTAAAATAAAATTCTTGGAATAAGAGTACTCATCGACATATGCACCCTTGTAAAACAAGATTTTTTATCAAATACCTCAATACCATGTGATCAGTATAGAATACAAATGGTGTTACTAGCAGGTAATGTCTGAATTTATGTAGTGCATAGATCATTAACAAAGCTTCACGCTCTGTAGTTGTATCATTCTACTATGTATGAGTCAAATTTATAATAGAAAAATAGATACAATGATTTATAATACCTTCTCCAGGTTGATCCAACACCATGCTAATGGTCGTGCCAGAAGTTTCCACATGTACATGAAGCTATTGGGCCCATGAGGGAAAGCACAAAATAGGCATTGTAGTAAGTTTTTCCTTTAATGTGTTGAATAGGTGCTGATGCGGTTCCCCCAAATAGAATGTCCCTTTTCCTTTTAGTAACTCCTCCAAGGGTGCAGAAACCTTAGAATACCCTTTAATAAATTTTGTATAAGACCTAGTGTGACCTAAGAATCCACGTACCTCACTTTGATTGGTAGGCTCTTCTAGGCCGATAATGACTGCAACCTTAGTTGGATCAACCAACAAACCTTCCTTGTAGATGATGTGCCCTAAGAATGTGCCAAATGGTGTAGAAAATACACATTTCTTGATGTTCAAAGAGATGATTAACTATCGACATCTTTCATAAATTTTCACAATGATCTTTAACAAGTCCATACACCATCTAGTCATCTAAATAAACCTGCAAGAAGTTATGGATAAAATCCTTGAACACTTGGACAACTATGCATGAGAATACAACAAGTGCATTTTTCAGACCAAATAGAATCACAATATAAGAAAAAATTCCCCATTCAATGGTAAACGTAGTCTTTTCCTGATCCTCTTGAGCATCCCTAACCTGATGATACTGAGAGAATTCATCTATAAAGAAATAGATCTCGTGCCTGACAACGCCATATAATATTTACTCTTTGAATGGAATAGGGAAAGAATAAATCACACATGCAACATTCAACTCCCTGTAGTTCACACAAATCCTAATTTGAAAATATTTCTTTATACTGATCACCATTGGGCTAACCCATTCTGATTCATCTAGGGGCTTGATGATTCCAGACTTTAACATTTTATGAATTATTTCCTTGAGCTTTTCACACAAGTTTGGGTTTATCCTATAGGGTCTCTTCCTAACTGGGCACACACCTTCCTTAAGTTTTATCTTCATTTCTCATAATGATTCATGCATGCCTTTTAGTTTATGGTATCCCCTAAGAAATAAGTCCAGATAATCTCGTAATAACTCAATGATTTTTTCCACTTCAAAGTCAGACAAGTAATCCACAATTATGGCCTCCTTAGGCTCAACATTCGATCCAATATTCACTTTCTTTATTTTCATAGGTTCATGATAGGCGTGCATGGTCTTATCTACATTGTCTAAAACCTCACGCTACCTGTTGAATGATCTACATCAAAATTTTCCACTTCTTCATCATCTACAAAGTATACCATATTTTATTTTACTTTCTCAAAGTAAGCGCACTTAAGTAGTGTGGCATCTGTCTCTGTTTCTTCAAAAAAATGTGCTCAAGAGTCGTTTCCATCAAATAAGTCTTGAATGAGTTCTTCCACCTTTGCACTGTCTCCCATACTTAACCACTTTATAACCCTTAATGCCTCTTCTACTAGAGGTTTAGTAGAGAAGCATTCAAAAGTTTGGATCTTTCTTGTAATCAAATCCTTCCAATTTCCATATTCTCTATGGAGTTCCACATATACAGACCAAGCACGTGCCCAACCTTTTAAAGTGGAATACTGTTTTTTGCACCTAGAGTGAAGGTGGTAAAGCTTCATGCCCCTCTGTCTAGAGTATCTCACACTGCTGAATAGGTTGATTACCATGATAAGTGCATATTTGAGTAGGTGCATAGATCCTTGAAAACTGAGTAGGAAGAGGAATCCTGAATGCATTTCATCCTACAAGATTATCCCTGTGAACTATCCACCAGTGCGCTATTGTCCTGCGTATGGTATATGCTAGATTATTCCATCTCTCCAACTATTCTATCCACTCTTCCTCCATGATGCACATAAATACCATAGGATCTCCTTCTTCATTATATTGAGGTATCGAGTTGTTACCTATTCACCTGATATAACTAGGTCTACTGCTCCACAAAAATGTGATTCTTAATTTGTGCCCTACTAACTCATAAGTACCATGAGACCAATTATCATATGAAATACTTGTAGTATCTCTAATAGACTGTGCATCTTCCCACTAAGGATTCCTTATTTAGATGGCTCGAGAACTTTTGGGTCCCGGATTGCACGTACATAAATCCTATTCAGATATTCCTCACTCAAATGCTCAACATAGGGCATAAATTTTGCATTGGTTAAAGGGATAATAACCCTTTCCTCATTGTTCTCAAAATTGATATAACCCTTGTTGAACCAAAGATCAATATTATTTGCATAACATCAAGGGTGCCCAAGTAAAGCTTGGAGGTTGTCTGCTTCTACAAGTGCCAAAACCTCAATTTCCCCTATGAACTTGGCCCCCTGTATAGTAATGGATGCATGTTTTAACACTCCGATGGGAGTGGCCTTTGTCCGATTAGCCATAAATAATACATTAGAAGATGGCTGAAATGTAGTTCTCCACATATGTAACCATGCATCTAAAGTAAGAACATTGACTTCTGCGCTTGTATCAATCAATATATTACTCAAAATCCACCCATCCACAACATCATTCAGAATGATTTCCTTGTCATAGTCTAATATATGGGGGGGAATATTTGCATGCAGGATCTTCTCTCCAGTCTCAATACTTGCACACAAAGTGTTTCCCTTTAGTGAATTCCCTAACAATTGAATGATATTCTCCCAGCATAACATTTTACACACCTCCTTCAAGTCATTAATATTAGATTGGACTATCTCTACTACTTTCTTTTGCTTCATATTCTGTGATTGCTCCTTTAAACACTATATCTCACCCTAAAGATTTCTTAGTACTTCCATGGTTTCCTAATAAACCTCCTTCTAATGGACATGATTTGGGTATCATGCATGTAGAACCTCCTCTTTAGTGATTGTAGGATTTTTATTTAATGCTTCTTTGGCATGCGCCACTTTAACGCGGGTAGTGATATTTACAGGTAATACCTCAGATTCTTGTTCCAACTTGGGTATCCATTGATTTTACACAACGTGCTACATCTTAGCCATCCCCACGCCTTTGTTTTCTTATTTACGTTGCTTAGTAAGATTCTCATATAAGTATGAGAATTCCTCATAGCTACGATTATTTCTACAGAAAGAACATGTAATATTCTGAGGACATTCACACCTATAGGGGTCAAGATATCCACATGTATAACATGTTTTGTAAGGAAACATGCCTCATCCACCAGCATGGTATCCTTGGCCTCTGCCATGACCTCCTTCAAAATGCCCTTGATTTTGATCATAGCGCACTTGATTGTGATCCTAATCCTGATGCTCACCCTTACCCTTAGAGTTATCTAACACTCCCGTCTGTCATACACCAATGCCTATAGCATCATGGATTTGACCAATCAGCTGGCAATCTTTCGTATTGTGAGTCGTGGACCTGTAAATTTTTCAATAGAAAGAGACATTCTTCCTAATTACGCATTGTAATAATGGGCAGTGACTAGCATCATTGTTCAAATGACATATCTGATACTCCACTAATAATGAATGTACTGATTTACGAGGAAAACTATCCTTGGTGTGCCCTTCTACTTCAAAATTTGTTCACCAAATCCCCATGTGCATCTCATGTGCTGAGTTTGCCGATAGTTTCTCCAACTGCTTTTCCATAGTTGTAATATGTGCTTCTAAAAATTGGGTAACTCTAATGCCTATACTTTTGACTGCCTCAGCACATAAAGCTGCTTCAAGTGCTTCACGTGGATCTATGTATGTCTTATGTTATAGTGCCCTTCTAAATGTTGTAATAAGACCTCAAAAAAACCATTGCGCATGATGGATTGTGTTAATATCATCAGAAAGATTAGATAAAATCATTTTAAAATGAGCATCATACTCCCTGACACTTTCAGTAGTGCCTTGCTTAATATCTTTGAGCTTGCTTATACTCTTCTGCTTGAACTCAAGGATGTGAAACTCTTTAAGGAAAGCATATTTTAAAATTACATAGTCTATGAAAGTTTGATCATGGTCATAATTTATGTACCAGCTGTGTGCGTGTCCTTGTAATGTAGTGGAAAATTGAATTTCCCTATGCTTAGAAGCTGCGATCCCTTTTGCGCACCACAATATTTCACACATGTACACATGTTAAACAATATATTCTATGTCCTTATATTCTGGAAAAATGAAGAGACATATCCATGTAAAGATTTTGGGGTTGGTGCAAAACTTTCCCACATGATCTAGAACATCCTTTGTTTCCTTTTCCTCCATAACCACTAGATGCACCAAAACTAGAACCACATATACCTCCTGATCCTCCACCTGTAGCCAGAAGTGAACCAGAAGATGTACTTCCCTCTGTACCAAAAGTAATACTGAACTAAATACCTATAGTCTGTGAAACACTACCACTCCCAGAAATGAGTCCAAAATTCTGCGTGCTTGAATTTTGTGTAGATAATGCACTTGTAAAGGTTCCTCTAAATAACATTGAAGATGTTTTCCCCGCCATTGATGTACTTTCTATGTGACTTAATCCTACTCTCCCACTTCCTAAATTAGCTTGGTGACTATTTGTCATGCTAGATACTGGAAAACCAAGTGCAAGGGCTAGGTTTCTAGGTAGATTGAGATGCACACCTATTAGGAAATAAGAGATAAAATATGCGGAATAATCCCTTACAGAATCGCAACAGTAGAAACTAATATGCAGAAAATATTACAGATCTCAAATAAAAGTGCATAATAAATAAAACAACATAGAGAGACAAGATTTAGCATGGTTCACCCAATTTGGGCTACGTCCACCAAGAATCACTTGCTCAGATTTTATTACAAGCCTCCACTCTCTTAATACAATACCCAGATCCGTTTGGAGCTATGCTCAACAAACTCTATAGAATTCACACCTAAATTCAAAGCACATCTACAATACATTTGCTTGTCTATCTATCATATGCATAAGACCATATAAATAGACAATTGCTTAAGAAATTTGATACAAAACCATGGGTATCAAAACAATGGGCAAAAACTGTGGGTATCAAAACAATGGGTACCGAAGAACCATGGGCCCAAAAAACAGCCCATAATAGTTACGCATTACCCATGGGTTAATAAACCACCCATGAAAATTTTCTTTGGGGGCTTCACTCCTGAACCCCCATTGATCGGGGGGCTTCACCCCCCGAACCCCTTTGACCCACTCACCAACGAGCGGGACCACCGTAAAAATACCTGAGTGTAAGACATAGAAGGTGTACCACACTCTAACATGAAAATAGGCTCCATAAACATAACAACACCTATGGCCCAGGTCATCTCTGCTAGTGAACTTCCATGTGAGGTCAAGGAGGGTTTCCTATCACACTTTCCCAAATGGGGGAGTTCTTAATGCTTCGGCTCCATGCCTTTTGAGTGAAATCCAAATCCTTCATGAGCCATCTCTCTCCTCAATGCCATTTATTCTACAACATCCCACTGCTTCTCTATCTCCCTCTCACGTGCCTCATTATAATTAAGTCACCTTTCTTCTCTCTACCTTTCTCCGCTAGGTCTTCCATATTTCACCAAACCTACTACTTCTCCCATGCATGGTGGGGTTTAGTTAGCCATCAGTTTTCTTTCCAAGTTTAGGGTTACCATCAAGATTTTGATTGCCAATGGAATGCCTTGTAAATAAGTTCCCTTAGGATACTGTAAAAAATGGAATTCTACTACCTCTGGGAAAGAATAATTTAAAATTGAGTACTCCAGAATATATCTGTTTAGGACACCATGAAACCAAGTATCCATAGAGTGTGTCCAAATTAGATCAACATCATAAAGGGCTTAAAATTCTTCTTGCATCCAAAGAAGTTTGCGATACCTCCAATCCCTTTTAGATGCATAAGTAACCAGCCACTCATACAGTTCTATTGGAAAATAATGACTAATCTCTCATACAAACTATCATACATATTATGTTCTACCCATGTGCATGCATTAAACTTAGATCCGATGTTGAACCTATGTGTGTATTCTTCTTCTAGATCTTGTATCCACTCCTCAAAACTTGCTAGGGTCAACTGACATGTCTTCATCGTGAACCATCCTGAAAAACAACTAAAAAGAGGTCTCGGTAATGTAACCAATGATGCAACCTAGAATTTACTAGAAATAACCTAGGCACACTAACACATCACTCAACATAGACCGAGTGCTCACCCGAAGTGTGCAAAGATACCAGGCCTCTTTTTAGGGTTACTTGTGTAGGATGTTAGCAATATAAAGAGTTAATGCATTCATATCCACAATTTTTATAAACATTCTACAAAGCATATTCCAGATCTAGATCTAAGGAGTAATGGATTAAAGCAATAACCATATGAATTATACCATGCAAGATCTAGTTATATTCATGTCTAACACCTTGAATCAATCAATACACACCATTATATTAATTACAATAAATACACAGAAGCTTCTTACAATATTCGGTATCACAAGCTTATGCACGCATTAGATCTAGCAACATAACTTCACAATAGCTCAAACATAGTCCTCTTATAATATGAAAATCACTACATATTTATAAGGGTGGGGACTTTCCCTTCACCGCTTACATAATTCCAAAAATAGGTCACATGCTAAAAATAGCCACGCACCTTTACAATAATAGACACACATGCAAGTGTGCTAATAATAGATCTATTATAGTGAATTGGCAGTAATAATTCTATTATTAACTTGAACCCATGTAAGGTGCTTAGTAGAAACTCTTCCAAAAATATCCTTGTGTGTCGCACAAGTCTATCCAGTTTGTGTGCTCTGCACACTATCTCCAAAAATAGCCTGTAATATTGAAAATGGCTAAGTCTCGAATCTGTCCTTTTCTTTCATGTTTGTTTCCTTCCCTAACATTCCATTCCTTTGAATGCGCCATGTTCCCATGCGTGAACCTTTTGTGTGCCTTCTAAAAAATTATTATACTTTGTCTTCTCAACAGGATTCAAAGCTTTCTTTTCCTTCAGCAGTCCATTTGAAAACCATGTTCTTTTTCAACACAGTGTGAGTGGCTTGACAAGATGGGAAAAGTTAGGAACAAACCTCCTAACAAAATTAATTTTCCCCAAAATTATTTGGAGAGCCTTCTTGTGACTTGGCAATGGCAATGCTTGGATAGATTCAACTCATTCTGGATCAATTTCTAACCTTTCCTTAGACACGATGTGGCCTAAGAGTTTTCCTTGATGAGCTAAGAATATGAACTTTTTTAGATTCAATGACACTCCAAATCTCTTACATCTTTGGAACACTTGCCTAAGGTGGAAGAGGTGACTTACTACATTTTTGGAGAATACGGTAATGTCATCTAGATACACAAGAACTATCTTATTGATCAACCCTTTGAATTCCATATCCATTGCCCTTTGGAAAGTGGCTCCAAAATTTGACAGTCCAAATGGAATCTTCCTATAAGCATATGCACCCCACTTCATAGTGAAGGCTATCTTGAATTGGTATTCCTCTTTCATCATGATTTGATTATAGCTTGAGTAGCCATCTAAAAGTAAAAACCTTTTTGATCAAACTACTACTTGCAATATTTTCTCCATGGAAGGAAGTGGAGAGTGGTCTTCTAGAGAGGCCCTATTTAAGTCTCAGAAATCCATGCATAAACTGATTTCCCCACTCTTCTTTCTAACCAAAACCAAATTTGATGCCCATGAAGAGTGCTTGATCAGGAAGATGAGTCTTTCCTCTATGAGTTGGTTCAGTTCCTTCTTCACAAGAGGCTTAATGTGAGGGTTTACCAGTCTTTTCTTTTACCCAAAGATCTTGGATTCTGGATCTAGCTCAATGGTGTGTTGTGTAAATTTTTCTATTAAACCCTCTCAAATCTTCATAGCTCTAAGAAAATACATCAATAAATTATTGGAAAAGTTGTATAAATTCAAATTTTCCTTGTTTAGTGCTTACCTTGCATATTTGAAGTGTTTTTCCTTCCCCAACTGAAATTGGCTTTGAATCCTTGCCTTTGACCTGAATGTTTTCTCTTTTACTCCGGAACTGATCATTAGGATTGAATATTTACCTATAGTCACTAAACCCTTTGGTAGATTATTTTCCATTAGTTGAACCACTTGATCACCATATTGTTGCTCTAATTTATCCTAATTTTTAACTAAGAACTCAGCCTAGTCTTGCAAGAAATTAATGATTTGTTTATCATTCTCAAATACCTACTAGCTCGTGTTATTTTCTGGTACAACTGGCCTCAAAATTACATGAATATGTGGTTTTGCTTTATATCTTTTAATATTATCCACCACATTAAATGTTTCTCCAATTGTCACAAGCCTGTTTGTAGCCTCATTATCCTTCCTTGGTATGGATTGAATATTGAACACTTCAAAATAATCAATTTGATCACATATCTAATGCTTGTAGGCCTTGAGTAGATCATTCTTAGTAGCATGTTTTCCCCTAACCTGGTTAACAATTAACTCACTATCCCCAAACACTTGCAATTTTTGTATACCCCTCTTTCTTGCAAAATTCTATCCATATATCAAAGTTTCATACTCAACTATATTGTTTGAACAAGTAAACTGCAAATGGAAAGATGAGTAGTAATTCATACCTTGTAGTGACAAAAGAATTGCTCCTCCTCTAATGCCTTGTATACTCCTTGAACCATCAAAGAATAACTTCCATACTTCACAATCACCCTTATCATCCAATTTGTTGAGGCTATGAAGAGGTTTTTTTTCCTCGTGTAAACAATAAAATCCCAATTCAGCCTCATCTATTTCCTTGTATGGATCATATCCATGCCTTTTGTTTTCCCATTCATCAAGAGTAAAATCTGGGATGCCCCCAACTTTGGTATCTTCTTCCTAAGTGTTTGGGAAATCCTCTTGATCAAATACTGAGCAATTTGTATTGATTGGGCTTGGTACATGAGGCTAAATATGGAAATTTTCAATAGGTTCAGACCGGATTGGAGCCTTAGCTCCATACCTTGTTCTGAAGAGCATATGTGACCAATCAGCTAATAATTAGCTTTGAAATTTTGCGGTGAAGTCTCTTGACAAGAACAATGCAAAGAGTGGTGGCAAGTCAATCATTGATATATCCTATTAAATTGTGACATTAGGACATGCATGCAATGTGAGGTTTAAACCTTTTATGATCCCAATAGTCCCCACTTCTATCCCATCTAACTATACCACTCCTTTAGAAACCAAGTTGTATTTCAGGTCTAGCTTATCTGCAATATGTTTCGACATTACTAAATTGTTAGCCCCTGAGTTAATAATGCAATTGTGTATAAGGTTGTCCCCAATAATCAAAGATATATACAATGGAAGAGGATTTATGTTTTTACCTTGCTGACCTCCAAAAAATACTTCTTTTGGAGCTATATTAGTGAGCACCTTCTCTTGATTCTTGGACAACTCGTTTGATGTTGACCAGGTTTCCATGGCTGCTTGTAACAATTCCTGTATGCTCAAAATTTTCAATGATTCCCACATAGAAATTATTACATTGGTCTTCTTCATTTGATCAATAATGTTAAAAGGAGATGGATTCTCCTTGTTCTTCCCCTTACCTGACATGAATTTATCTTACACATGGGCTACTATAACTGGTACCTGAGTTGGCTTAAAAGGTAGTTTGGGCTGATTTTGAACATTTGGGGCTGCACTTGGATTACTAATACCCCAAAGTGTGATAGAAGGATGAGAATTACTTGGATTAGATGACTTCCCTTCCTCTACATTCTTCTTCTTAGAACTCATTTTGGATGCCACACTTTGAGAAGGGGATTGATTTATCCCGCATAAATCCTTAGCTTGCCAATTCACAAGTGTTGTCTCGTTTGGAGGTGCCTCCTGATTAACTACCTAATTCTAACTTTCTTCTTGGTTTGGTTCTTAAGGAACAACCGCTGTAGTAACCATCAATTCTTGATTTAAATCCCCATTAAAGCATGTTTCCTGATTGTGCGGTTGGTTACATGGGAAACACCATTCATATTCTTGTGCTATGTTGTTTTGAGTTGGAACTAAGGTCCTAGATGTTGAAACTACATTAGGGTTATATGCTTGGAATGACTTAGCAGCTTGGGGTTGTCCTTGGTTTTGGTTAGCAGGTTAAACAGGTGGCCTATCTAGCTAATATGGACATTTATTGGGTTGGAACTGAGGCTGATAAGATGTAGAATTTTTAGCTTGTTTCATGTTAAGATTTACCAACTCAGTTCCTAAGTTTCGCAATTGTTTCATAACCTCATGTTGTTCATTTGAAGGGATAGAAGAAGAAGTGGATAATTCATTTGAAATTTGATTTCTTGGAGCAGAGATGGGGGCTATTGTAGGAATTTGATTAGGATTAGGATTCCCCACATATGTATAGAGATGCATAGGTGGTCTAGGTGTAACTTTACCAACTTGAATTAGGAAATTCTCAACTCCAATGGCTATGGCATAGGCATCTGGTAGGGTTATTACTCCCATAGATTGTATCATAACAAATATATCATAATTTAGAGCTTTAAGAAAATAGAGGAATGCACCTTCAACTATTGGTCTAATTGCAATAGGGATCCTTTCCCATGTTCTTTGGAATCTAGAATTGAAGTTTGTCATTTGCTAAACTGGTGCCCTTTTGATTGTAGTCACCCGCTCCAAAAGGGATAGATTGTTAGCCCTCTCCCTAAATTGGCCATAGAGAGATGTGCGAAATTGATACCAAATCTGAATATATCTTGCTCCCAAGCCTCTGAACCATTGCAACACTTAACCTTTGAACGAAGAAGCCAACTACTTGATCGTAACATCCATCTTAATAATCTCATGTATGGCATAGACATTTGCAATGTCTTGAATGTGGTCGATGGGAGTTGTGTGATATTCTCCAGTGAAGTATGGGATATTCTTTAATACTTCTATCGAGACTAGATTTTATGCATTAAGGGCAAATGGACTGCTACCTGTGAAATTTGCATATGGGTTTGAAGGTGGCTGATTTGGTGGTTATAGATGAGCCATCCTGAGAACCATATTTGATTTAAGAAAGGGTATACCAGGTTGAGGTGTGGATAATGTTTTGTTTAGTGGAGATGGAGACCTTTGTACTCTTCCTCCTCTACTTCCTCTACCTTGATATAACTTTAAGTATTAAAAGATACCTTCTTCCCTTGCTCTATATCGAGTTTACACTCTTCTCATGAACTTGATAAGCTTGGGCTACTAAAGCCACTAGATTTGAATGATGAAGTCACTAGATTTGTTACTGCAAATCCTTTAAAGGCTATAAATTCACCAAGAGACACACCACATCTTGATAAAAAATGAAAATATTGACTTCTATCCCACCAGGTGTGCCAAAAATGTTATGCTGAAAAAGTAGCACCCTAGGATTTGCACATTAAAAAACCCTACTTTTGACTAATATGGGATTGTATCAAGGTCTGGGACCTTGATAATTGAGGAAAAAATCTATAGAAGGATAGTTCCTAACCTATTCTAATGCTAACCTACTCTTAAACTATCAATACCAAGGGACCAGAGAGATAGAAACACATAAAATGTAAATCCTAAACTAAGGGAGGTGATAACACCAAAAAAAGGCTAGAGAGATTCCTAGTCAGTGAAAGTGGGGAAAGAATGAGAAGGTAGAGGGAAGACAAAGTGCTAAATTCCTAAAATACATTCAAACCTCCAATTTCTTGGAGAAAAAAAAATTACACCCTGTAAAAGAACACAATATACACAATATACCTGCAAAATATAATAGAAGGAAAGAAATGCAAAATAAATCAAGCTAGGGAAATAAGAGCCAAATGACACTAATTTTTATTCCTTAAAATCATGGAAAATCCATTACAATATAGGTGAAAGGAAAGAATCCTTCACAAAATGTAAAAATTTGAGGCCTGAAGCTCACAAATGTGCTGGAACAATTTTGGCAGAGTTCTTTTACAATTTTGAAATCTCTCCCCTTCAAATGAGGGGAATTTTCATATATATATAGAAAAGGAGCTCTCAACAAAAATTCTTCATTAATTTCCTATACTAAAGTATGGGTGACCATGTTGGCTCACTTTCCAAAGCACAAATACCTACAATGAAGAGAGGTAAGAAGAAAACAACCAAAAAACGAGCAAGGATGGACATATGCATCACAAAACACATTTTGTTGCTTCAGAAGTTTGTAATTTCCTTGCAAGGAATATAGGGGTGCCATACCTCATTAATTCGGTTGTTGAGCTACCCTATATGATGTCATTAATGTCTGGTCATATCTGCAACTCCTCGTTATCACCTGATAGAAACCACCAACTGACACCTGATAAGAACAGGAAGGGGCACTAATGAGGAGGTAATGGCTTGTCATACGACAAGAATAAATGTTGTCATGCAAAAACGAGGGGAGGTTGATGCACTATGAGATTTTTTGCTGACGTGTGATGAGACTTTTGGTAACGCTTGATGGGACTTTTGCTGACATGCGACTAGACTTTTACTGACCTACAATGAGAATTTTTCTGAAATGCAATGGAAATTTTACTGACATTCGATGAAACTTTTGCTGACGTGCATTGGGAATTTTTCAAAAGTATTACGGGATTTTTTCTTACGCGTGATGATACTTTTGCTAATGCGCAAAGAGAATTTTTCTAGCTTAACCCTTAACTATCACTTCCTAAACCTTCAGGTTAATCCATCTTGTAAGGGGGTGAAAAAAATGGATAGAAAATTTCTCTTCAAATAAGGCTCCATTGTTTTAAGTATTAAGATGTACACCTATATAATTTATCTTATGTTTGAAATTTGGCAATCTATTGTTAGTGGAATTGAAGGACCACTGTGATTGTTTGAGGGTAATGTTTGAATGTTCGATGCATTTAAGCATATATTTGAACATTAAGAAATGTATCTTTGTGAAACTATTTTTTTATAATTTTGGGTCACATTATTTGTAAGGAAGGAATTTTAGTATATCCAGTAAAATTAGTAGTCATTTTGGGGTTGGAGGAACCAACCAATAAAAGAAAAGTGAGAGGATTTCTTGGGCATACAAAATACTATTGGAAATTCATAAAAGGGTATACCAAGATTTCTGCGCCACTAGAGGATTTACTGAAGGATAAGGTAAGTTTATTATTGGAGCTCAAAATTGTACCCTAGATATGATCATTGAGCATCATGAATTTTGAGGCAGCATGGGACTATCTCTCAGTTGTGGGACCTGTGAATTGAGGTAGACCTCCGGAGAAGTCTAGCTTCATATACCTATTCCTAATACTAAAACTACTCCTAGGAATTGAAGTGAAACTATATAACTCTAATCTAAAAATCCAAGGGACTGGGGTGAGAATGATATGCATAAAAAAAACCTAAACTAAAGAGGCGTTGCACTAGAAAGAGCATTGGAGACACTCTCATGTGAGTGGAAATGGGAGATAATGGTGAAAGATAGGGAAGACTAGAGTGCCACAATCCAAACAACATTCAAAATACCAATTCCATGGAGCACAACACACTTGAAAACCTAAAAGGAGAATAAGATATGCACAAAATACCTATAGATGTAATGGAAGGTAAGAAAAATGGAATAAAATAGAAAAAGGGTAGAATATAGTCACAAAACAAATATTTTATTGCTTAAGGAATGCAAAATCCATTACAAGAGAGGATAAGAGCATGGATCACCATGAAAGGTGTCCAAACATGAGTCATGCAACTCAAAGTAGTTCTGGAACCATTTGGGATGAGTTCAATTACAATGAATATCCCCCCTTCTCAAAAAAGAGAAGTTGTAATATATAGAAGAAGGTGAGAAAAGAGAGAGATGAAAATCCTAAAAATATTCCTTTACCCACCAAAAACATGCATTAAATCACTAGGAAATAGCATGTGATACTTTCAAAACTCATTCCTCAACGTTATTTAGCTTGTGGAAGAAGTAAGTAGACCATACTGCATTAAATCTTGGCTGCTAGAAACGTGGACTACAATTTTGAATGTTGGACTGTTATTTTGCCAATTTTGCCCATCTATTACACCTAACTCAAATTTTTAATAATTTATGAGTGTGGGGATTGAGAAAATGAATCCAATGATATCTTGTTTATGATATTTCCTACATTGGGGGTCAAGATATGCCAATGTGGGTCTATGGGAGTCGTGTGGAACATGGGTTCCAGATTTGATACACAACTTGTATTTATAAAAATATTTCTCCTTTATACTTTAATCTCTTACCCTTTATATTTTATATTTTTACCCCCAAAATACTTTGTAAATTAGATATTTTAGGTATGCATTGTACATGAGGAACTGGGGTACATGGGTCATTGGGGCCCAAAAATTCCCTATCTCTACACAACACTCCTCGGCCTCTTACTCTTGTTTTGTGGGTAAGAAATCTCCCTAGGGAAATTTTTCCCATGAGGAACAATTTCCCCACATCTTTATGTGCTTTATGGGCCCTTTCATCCCACATTCCATTTCCTGTGGTAAAATTGGGTCCACGGGGAACTTATGTTCCTATAGCCCGTGTTCCTCCTGGGTCACCAAAACCCGCACTGGCCGCATCGACCACTTTGCACCCATGGGGAGCATACATCCCCGTGGATCCTATTATTTCTAGCCCCTATGAGTCTACTTATGTTGATCTACCCATAAACCAAAGCCCTGGCCTTTGTGGAAAATGTGGAGATTTCGGAAAACATATGGCTCGATGGAACTTGTCCTTTTGAGGCCTCCAAAACCCAAATCCTCCATAATACAAAGTACTTGCTCACTTTCCTTAGCAAATTGGAAATTTTGGCTACTCGAGGAACACATGACCCAAAGGAATAGGTACCCCATGGGCCTCCACAAGCCAAAAATTTTGCAATACACTTAAACTTGACCCTTTTTGTATTTTTTTTTTTTTATCAAGCTACTTGGGCCAAGTAGAATGTTGAAGAGCTAGGAAACGTGGAATTAGGTGCCACAAAATCCAATTCTTCTCCAAATTAAATCCTGAAACTCTATCAACTACCTGGGTCCATTTTCTCAAGTTTTCTTATTATTCTAAAGCAGAAAAATAGACAACAGTTCTATTGGAATGATGTATAGAAGAATAAATTTGAGACATTAAAGGAAATGTTGACAACCTCTCCAATCCTATATTTTCCTTGTTTTAACCTACAATTTTATGTGCATGTGGTTTCCACTAGAAAAATCATCAGACTAGTGTTAGCTCAACCTGGGGAAGGGAATGTTGACCACCCTATTTTCTTTACAAGTAGGAATTTGACACAAGTCAAACAAAATTACACAACAACAAAATGTCAAGAATTTTCTATGGTATACGTGCTTCACAAGTTTATGAAGTATTTATTGGCCACACCATTTGTATTCTATACTAATCACATGGAACTTAAGTATTTGGTCAATAAACCTATCTTATAAGAGCACATTTATAGATGGATACTCTAATTCCAAGAATTTGAATTTATAGTCATATTGAAACTTGACAGGAGTAATTGTGGACATGATCATCTCTCAAGGATCAATTTTGGTTAGGATGCACAGAGCATAAAAGACACCATTCGAGATGCATAAATTTTTAGGCTAAATATTATGCCAAATGTTTTGGAGGATATTGTAGTATTCTTGCGCATTGGTGTGGCACCCGAGGGAATGAAATTACTCGAGAAGAAGAAATTAGTTATTCATAGTGCACCTTATCAGCTGGTAGGAGGTGACTTATACAAGATGGAATGAGATGAGTTATTGCATAGATGTGTCTTGGAGCATGGACACCAAGAAATTATAGAGGAAACACATGGTGGGATAACATGAGGACATTATGCACGTGAGGCTACAACATGCAAGATGATATTTGTAGGAATTTGGTAGGAGACAATGTATAAGCATCAATTAGTTTTTTAGGGCATGTGATCATTGTTAGAGAATAGGAAAGTCAGGGCATCATGATGAAATTTCATGCGCCATAGCAATCAAAAAACCTATTGAAAATGGGAAATTGATTTTGTTGGATTAATTTCACCAGCTGCGCGAAGAACATGCATGTAATACATCATCACATGAACTGATTAATTGAGAATGTGGGAAGAGGATGCACCTACCAAGGATTGTATAATAGCTATAATAACATGCTTCTTATGGGAGAATATCAGTACTAGGTATGAATTCCCATTAATCCTTATCAGTGAAAGGGGAACTCATTTCTTGAATGTTACTATTAGAATATTATTAGCAGAGTTCATGGTATTACATCATAAGAAAACCCCACATCAACCAATAGCCAAAGATACTACATAAGCCTTCAGTAATATATTGGGACACACTTTGAATAATATTTTTGATATAGGAAGAAAGGACTGGGATGAAAAAGTATTAGTTGTACTATGGGCATAAAGAACTACCTACAAGAGGTTGAAAAAAGCAACACTGTTTCAGTTGGTTTCTGGCATAGAGGCATTCTTTCCAATGGAATTCATGTTCCTCTCACTACATTTTGTGCATGTAGGTCTTATAGATGATTAAGCAGTAGTGGAGCACATTGAAAAATCAATGCAATTGGATGGAAGGTTTGTAATTGTGTGATGGATCTAGAAGATAGAAAAAGTGCAAGGATTGACATGATAGGAATATTAAAAACAATTCTTTTGCAGTTGGTGGGATTGTGATCCTATATGATTCTAAGTTTGCACACCACCAAGGAAAGCTTAAAGTGTAATGGTTAGGGCCATTTAAAGTAAAAAAGATATTGGATTCAAAAACGTTTCAATTACATGCATTAGCTGACACAATTTTTCTTGGTTACTTTAATGGGAGTATGATGAAGCCCTAATATAATTAATATTCATTCATTATGTTTGAAATAAGGTAGTATTTCCATTTAGATTATATTTCAATTTCTACATTATTTTTTGTGTTGTAATAAGTGTGTTATGTGTAGGAGATGATGTTATTTGTTCTAGATTGATGCACAAAGCACCACACATACTTTTAGTATGGGGTAGGAGAAAAGGAACACAAGGATTAAATTGGCATGCCATATAAATCTTAGTGCATAAGTGTATGTTATTTATCATGATTAACCGCTTAGATAAGAAAGGAGTGAGGACATGTGTACTGGTAAAATTTCTCAAAGGTGTGAATGATGCTTACTTATTTGAAGGAAAGTTGGTAAAGTGCACAACATAACAAAAGGGAGGCAACACACTAAGAGAAAATACTTGTCAAATGACATGGATAAAGAATGTATGTGGCACAAGAAGATGCGTGTAAGAGGGTCTGTAGCCTAGGAAGTAGTAGCGCACTAGAAGGTT
The DNA here is from genome assembly GCA_019776745.2 of Taxus chinensis. Taxonomy (NCBI): domain Eukaryota; kingdom Viridiplantae; phylum Streptophyta; class Pinopsida; order Cupressales; family Taxaceae; genus Taxus; species Taxus chinensis. The sequence continues at coordinate 439,021,024 of CM034156.1, forward strand.
ATGTAATCATGCATGTGGGAGTTAGTGACACCAACATGATAAAGGTGGAAACATATAGAGAAATAGGAAAATGTAAAAATCACATTTAAAGCTATAAGCAGTGGTAGGTGAAGTGATTTTGGAAAGTATTAAAGGTATTTGACAAGAAAAAACCAATAAAAGGGGAAGAACATAATCATTACCTCACCTTATTAATTATGAATTGACACATTTTACAATTTTATGTGACTCAAGCTTGTGCAAACCAAAGCAATTATGTGTGAAGGAAGCAATGATGATGTTCATGTAAAAAATAATCAATACCTAGAACCAAATCTCCTTGCATTTGGGGAATTTAACGTCTAAATTGTAGAGTAGAGGATGAAGTAGGGTTTGGAAAAGTAGAAGTTATGTTTGTAAGGTTACATGGAAGGTAGTTTTTTGAGCTATGGGAAGAGTTGAGGTGTAAGATGTAAGAAAAGTAAGTAGTTGAGAGAAGCAAGATAACATCAAGTGGTTGAGGTTGAGAAATAGGGGAGGATTACACCTATGGAATGTATTAATTGGAGATTCAAATTTTAGAAGTGAAAAATGCTATGACACCAATAAAGAGAGCATCCAAGGGTAACAAGGTAACAAAGGAAGCACCACATGACTAGTTTTCAGAAATGCACTATCCAAAAGAAGTGATTGTGGAGAAACCATGGGTGTCACAAATTTGGAAGCACAAAATAAGTGAATATAACCACCACACACACAACCAAAAATAGATATAAAAAATGATGTTTTATAATAGATGAGGCAGTAGAATGTAGAATGCCAAATATTTTTTAATGATGAGGTACACAAGACCTTAGAAGGTGTGGGAGTGTTGTAGTTGTATGAACTACCTTTTTTCAGTAAGCCCGTGCTACTATATCAATGCTTGATGTCACGAGTCCATGAGGACTATTTCTACTTCGTGGGTAGAAGGATGTGCCTAGCTAAAAAAATTATAAGTAGGGTAACATGTCTGCGCGATAGTGGTGAGGAGATAACACTTGATTTATGCAATGAGGAAATAGTGGAGGAGACACCCACCATACTTCAGTATCAAAGGGGAAGTCACGCCTTCAAAATTATAAAAATTACTAACCCAAGAACAATATTGGCTCTACACTTGGTGAGATGCAAATAAGGCACCTCTAAATTATGGTTAGAATAATTTTCTACATATTAAACATAAGATGACACAAGGGACCAAGTATGATATTTCCTTGTTCATAACAAAAAGAATTGTAGAGGAAGAAAGAACCAAAACTAAGAAGGGAGAGAAAATCACATAGGGATCTATTATGTTGATTATAATATTTTGGGAAATAGGGGTTTTGGATGGACCAATGGATAACAAGTAGAAGCATTCAATTGAGAAGAAATATCTAGTGCAACATTTTGCCAAGTGCCCTTGCGATAACACAATATTTAATGCATATAGGATGTGCCTAGATAAATGGTATAAAATAATGTGTGATGTATTTGATAATGAATGGTGTTCCCCTAGGGACTTTCCCATGGAGCTAGAGGGACAAAAAATGTTTGTGTTCATGCAACATTTTTTCCTTACAAAATTTTTAATGTTATGTGCAGAGATAGGTCCTTGGTGCAAACTTCCATTTGCATTCAATGTCTGATACTTTAAGGGTGAAGTTAATAGGATAAAATATTTGAAAATAATTAAGTTCAATATAGATAAGGTTGATTATGAGTATCACACGTTGTGTAATACTTATGGGTATGAGTTTAAAAATCCCTATGAAAAGATAATCGAATTGGATAGTATGGACCTAAACCCCGTTGTGACCTTGAAAATTTACAAGGAGGATTGCAAAGTCTATGTTTATCTATGGTCAAATTTCTAATATGGAAAGGTAGTAAATGTACAAGATACCACCCTCACACCACCACCATAAAAAATGGTAACTGTGAGGATACCAAAGCATAAGTGTGAGACCACACCTCCAGAAGAAGAAGAAGAAGAAGAAGAAGAAGAAGAAGATGAGGTAGAGTGTGCACTGGATCATAGTACATGAGAGAGGATGCAAATGGGAGAAAGGAGGAGAAAATTTTTCACAATATTAAAGTTTCTCCAAATTACCCAAATAAATAAACACAAAGGCATAGCTCAACATAGGACTAAAAACCTCACATTATCCATGATCTAGAGAAGGAGGAAGAAGTATTAGAGTAGTCTGAGCATGAAAAGGAAGAAGAGTAGTGCAAAGAGCTATAAAAAGCAGAAGGACAAGAAGAGGAATTCCATGATGAAGAGGAATCACATGAAGATGAGTGTTAGGATGGGAATGAAGAACTGTATAATGATGAAGAGTAACATGATCATGGAATTAGGGAAGACAAGGGAATAGGTCAGGAAACAGGCCCCGCACCTCATGATTTTAAACAAGATACACCACACCAATAACATGTGATGGCATGAAGGCCAAGGAAACCACCTTAAGTACCCCTATAGATATCATATATAGATGTATTGAATAAGATTATTAGTGACATATTTTAGTTCTAAGTAAATTCCAAGAAACTATTTTTTGGGGACATGTTTAATAAGGTTGAAGCCCATCTGTGTATAAGTAAGATATTGTCTTTGGAATTGCAGATGCACATGGAAGAGAGAGAGTTCAAGGTGAAGAAATATTAAATTTTGAAGCTAAAGGGGAAAAGAGAACCATGAAAGGTATTTGCAATAATATACTCTACTCGACTCTCAGATGAGTAGGAAATCAATTCTATGATAAAAATGGATACCAAAGTAGGAAGGAGAAATGTTAATAAATTTTTTGCATTACATAACGTGCAAAAGGATATGGAGAGAGGAAAAAGGAATAATAAGTAGTTAGCTAAGGACCTTAGAGACACGATGATAAGGATAAAAAATGTATGCGATAAGGCTTCCAACCTAGTCAATAATATTACATGTGTGTGTCTAGATGTTTTGAAGCAGGCTAGACAAGACCATAACATAGAAATAGAATACTTAGAAGAACTGGTACAACAACTACTAGTAAAAAAGAGTAGTGGGTATGCGACTATAACATAAGAAGTAGCTAGTGCAAATAAAGCCAACTTAGAAGAATATATAACACTTGGCACAGAGCTGAAGGAAGCCACACAAAAGGCTGAAAAATATTTTTGTAAAATTTTAGGATACTTTGATGATCCTTAATGCACATTTTAAGAGGATGAGGTAGAATTGAAAAGACTTGTTTCACCAGATTCTTAGAAAATTAATGAAACAGATAAGGGTAGAAGGCCAAGGAGGAATACCTGTTATAATGTTGGTGGAAGGTTGAATGCACATGTAGATGACTTTTGGATCAGAATGGATGTGAGAGCTCCCTTTTGAATAGGAGGAGCTATCGATAGACTTAAAGCAATACCACCGAATATAGTTAAACAAAACAATGAATGGACTGCCTAGTGGAAGCTAGATCCAAAAAGTGTGATACTTCCTAAACAGGGTGTTAATCCACTTTTATATAACAATATTAATGTTGTTTAAATCATACGTGAAGTAAATATCCTATTGAAATTGAAATGATTTAGGTATGTCTTACAAAACAATAAGAAAGGTCATGAAAAAGGATGTTTAATGTCAAAATGGGAGGGTTGATTAGGCTGGGTGTGGATAAAAATACACTACAAAGATGAATAAATAAATCTACACAAGGAAACTAGAGATTCAGTGTAGAGATGTTAAATACTTACTGGAAGGTAGATTGGAGAATGTAAGTGATGAAGATGGTGATAGTAGAGATCCAGAGAGAAAATACGTTATATTTGTGCCGTAGTAGTTCAGACCTATGTGCCTCTCTAGTGTGAATCTTTAATCATGAAGAGGATGATGAAAGGTGACCAATGTTGGTAGTGCTCTCGTGTGTCTTATTTTTCCTTAGTGCTAAAGAAATTCAAGTGCTCCAAGTCTCTGGAAGAATGAGATCCTTAATCAAATATAGGGAGCTATGGGTGTATGGGATATTTTGGTGGTTTAGTTTGTGTTGCACATTTTTACTACACTACTGGGCATATGAGCACATCATGTGTGTGTGCCTAATTGGTTTTCTGTGACATGATTAGTTTGGAGTTGGATTACTTAGACTTGGATATAGACGTTAGGTACAAGTTTCTGGGAAACATAGGGTGGCTAGGGCCACATATGATGTTGTATACTATAGGTGGCTATTAGAGGGGCTGTTAGGAGTTGACATTATTTGGAGGTCGTATGTTGCCTTTCCATCTTACAGAGGCATGGAAGAGGAACTATAGGAGCTACAATTGTTGAGGTGGATAAAACGGCGGTGAGCTAATGAGCATAAGATGATACTCATAGAAAAGTTTAGATGGCCGTTTTGGCTGCCACATGACATGCCTCCACCTTTTCCACAATACTAAAGAGATGATGTGGAGAGACCTATGTCTCCACCATGATTGAGTGTGCCGATAGGGAAGAGGGAGCAGGTGGTGGATAGATGACGCCAAAGTCACTGATGGATATAGGTAGTGGTGGGTGACACAACGATGAGAGGCACCAATGAGGCCAGGGAAGCGAGATCTTGCTATGGTCACTGTGTGCATGTATACTTTGCTTAATGCTAAATCAAATGAAACAAGAACTACCACCTAAAATAGTTCTACAATTTAGCTAAAACAAAGCATAAACACCATCATGATAAGAATTAAACAAGGGTTAGATGCTAGCATTCATAAATACAAAATTTGAAACTAACAATGCTAAATATCTAAACTCCTCTATTCTCTAACAACAAATAAATGAATGGACCTAAGTAAGCTCCATGGCTATCAAAATAGTTGTCCTTAATGTTTCAAGAACCTAGGAATGGGGGCTAATCAAAGTTGGGCTGCAAGAACCTTTTGAAACCTCCCATATGACCCAAGCACTTTAAGAAAGAGACTTAACTCTTCAAGATGATGAACTCTCAAAAGGGCAAGTTGAAGCTCTTAGTCTCTTTGCTATATGCTTTGCATTTGCTCTCTTAGAAAGTTTAGGAGTAAGTAAAAAGGTAGGTGGAGGGCTCTTTATATAGCCCAAAGGATAAAGGATTCAACACATTCTCATGAATGTGGGATAAAGGTAAAACATGATTAGGAATGGATAAGGTTGCTTTATTAAAGGTAACCTTACTTTAGAAGGGTTTAATACATGTTTAGCAAGTCATGGGAGTTGGGGGGTGTTTTAATTAATCAAAGGTGATTAACTAATAGGTAGATGTAAGCTTATAGAATATAATTAGAGGAATATTAGTACAATTTAGGCTAGTAAAAGGGGATTAAATCAATTAAATATTGATTTATTAGTTAAATGGAAGGAAAAGCTAATTAATTAATAATAATTAATTAGTCTAGGTAGAAGGGGTGATTTATTAACGGAAGGTCATTAATTAGGGTATTTGTTGGATAGGAAACTTAATTAATTAGCTTAGTGTAATTAATTAATGATGATATGAGGGAAAATGAGTTCTTTTGACGATATGTCGTTGATTTGCGAGAAAGGGGATAATTAGCGCAATTTAAGTATTTAAATTGCTTAGGTGTAATTATGGGTGTCTACATTTGCCCGTCTTTGGGGTGGTGTAAGTGACGCCACTTCAAAGATAGTAGACATGTGGAATTTTGAAGAGGTAGAAGAAAAATTAGTAGAAGTGAGAGATACCCCCTCAAGTGTCGATGGGGTGATGAAAGAAGATGATCGACAATTGAAAAAGGTGAGAGATAGAAAGAAGAATGGGAAGAGGCAAGATGCCCCGATAAGATGGAAGAATAGGGTTGAGAGGAAAGTGATGTAGAATAAATATGGAGGAGGCGAGAGAAGAGCTTAGCCTCTAGCCGATGTGTATTGGAACAAATTCGGTGTCATCATATGGGCATAAGAGCTACGTCATCAGTCCTTATGAAAAATATAAGCATACGACAAAGGTAGAACGACATGCAAAGCCATACTACGAACAATTTTTCATTGCTAAAAACACCAACTCCATGCAATATAGAAAATGTAATGCAATACGAGAAAGTGAAAGATGCCTAACTCCATGCAACATACAAAATGTAATGCAATACTAGAAAGTAAACAAGCTAAACTAACAGAGAAACATAATATAATGTTTTTGTTATGAAGCTTCAATTATGACCTGTGTAAATTAATGACAAGGGTTGATGATGGTGCCCCAAGAAAGGATACATACGAGGGGAATAACGGAGGACACTTGGGTCCAATGGAAAAGTAATGTGCACTACGAAATAGTACCAGACAACTCGTTGTGCCCCAAAGTACAGACGAAGTAAGTAGCCTAGCTTTTGTTGATGGAGGTAGATCAAGATGATTCGCAAGTCGCACACATGAACAAGTGAGAACTAAAGAGTGACGTTTTGTAGGATGATTTTCAATTTTTAGAAGTTTTCTGAAACATATTTGAATGTTTTTTGATGATTTTTCTCTCTAACATATTTGAATGTTTTGTTTGATTTTAAAAGTTTTATGAAACTATGTATAGGAAGACGAGAAAGCGTGGATTCCCCCAACGATAGATGGGATGTACAAGGGCATAAGGCCACGTGCATACCAAAAAGGTGAAGATGAAAAAAAATTCCCCAATGATTAGGTGGGAGTATTCAAAGGTAAACTCTTCACAGGTAGAAGTGGGATCCAAGGCCATTATGGATAGTTTTCAACATGATGGTGAACGTAAACCAATGAAGTGCTGGGAAGAAACAAGGAGGCCCCTAGCGTAAGTTGGCCTACAAGCACATGATAAAAAGGAAGGAGAAGATTTTTTTTTGGAAGGGGACGAAGGTTTCCACAAACATGGAAAACAAGTAATCTTATACACATGGATGTTCTGAATGAAGTAGAAGAATGATGTGAATGATATGAATGTAGCTTATAAGCCTCACGATGAAGAAGTGATTAGCCAAAGGCATAAATCGTGAGAAGAGATATGGACTAGAGTAAGAGTCTGAACAAGGTCCAAAAAAGACACTTGGTAACATACTAATCCTGTTTACTCATAGAGATCCAGTGCGTGCACATGGATTTTATTACCTCTTGAAGTGAAGATTTAATAGACAACAAGTGAAGAGACCCTAGCCAATGTGTAGGAATGATTTATTTTGATAAGTGATTTTGTGAATGGAGGGTGAAAGGATAGCCATACATTGCTCCGCTAGTCCAGCCAAGCGTCCATAGCCCTGACGGAGATGTATTTAATTCTAATCACAACATTGCTCTACTGCCAGTCAGGCATCCATAGCCCCGATAGAGATTATTGGAAATACCCCAAGAGATATTTATATATCAATTTTCTTTTGATTTGTAGCTTTTAGCTTTTGAGTTTTGTTTGATTCTTTTGCTTTCTGAAAACTTATTTCAGCTCTCTTGTTTGACAAGGGGTTAAGAACCACTGATGGCTTGATGGAAGGAGGTGGAAGTGATTGTGATGACGACATTGGCTAGTGTAAACAAATATGTCCAAAATTCTTCACAACAATTTTATTAGATGTTTGAATGTGATATGATCTCCATGAGGTCAGTCGTTCTTTAATTTACCAAGGTGATAAAAGACCAGGGGCAAACAGATACCATAGAGATAAATGTCACAAAATGCATGCAAATAAGCTAACCAAAATATCACCGAAGGGATGAAAATGGTAGGAAGACTTGCAGAAGAATAACAAGGAAGGGAAGAAAGAAATATCCATGTGTACGCAACACCTGATTGCAAATGTTTGATCTTTGTACCTTTGATTTTTGATCTTTGTACCTTTTTTTTTTTTTTTTTTAGTATTTTTTATTTTTATATTATATATATATATATATATATTTGAACCGTTGTTACTAAAAAAGTCACTCTATGTGATAGGATCCAACAACGATGTTTGCGACTTCCTTGATAAGGGAGACTAAGCATGTTTGTTTATCAAGAGTCATGTTTTCCCCAATCTCGATAATCGTGGTGAGTTCACACTCAACAAAGGACTGTGATTTATCTTGAAACATGGATTTTGTATGCGGAAGCTTGAGTTCCCTATCCAGAGGTTTATGCACTTTACGCCATACTTGATGGTTATGTTGATGTGCGTTCTTGAATCGCGCTTGATTTACAACTTTGAGATTGTTCCAGTTGTTGGGGGATTTTGAGCTCTTGGAAGTTTTGACCTGAGCTTGATAATGAACCTGTTTGGGTTTCTTATAAGTTGATGCTTGAATTTTCTGACCTCGAGAAGGAGAAGAATGTGAACATTTATGATTGATGATAGGAATGATAGAAATGGTAGTGGGCTTGCCACAACCATTGATAGAAGAAATATGTGATAGATGAAAAGGATACGGTCCAAGAATTGAAGAGGATGGGCTACCAGGAGGTGAGCCATGGATAGAAGGTGAAAGGCTACTAGGATGTGGCCCAAGAATAGAAGAAGAAGGGCTACTAGGATGTGACCCATAAATAGAAGATGAAGGGCTACTAGGATGTGGCCCAAGAATAGAAGAAGAAGGGCTACTAGGACGTGACCCATAGATGTAAGATGATGGACTACTGGGATGTGGCCCAAGAATAGAAGATGATGGACTACCCGGGGGTGATTCATACATAGAAGATAAGGAGCTAGTTAGATGTGCCCCAATAATCGAAGATAGTGGGCTACTCGAAAATGTCCCAAAAATAGAAGAGGGAGGGCTACTAGAAGGTGACCCACACCTAGATGAAGATGAAGGGCTACTTGGCGCTGACCCCACAAGAGATTGTGATTGAGGAATTATGATAGATGAAGAGTTATTGGGTGATGAGAAGATAGGCCATGGATCTATGCAAGACCAAGGAGTTTCATCACATAATGAAGAATGTGAAGATGGAAGAATAAGAGGAGGATCAAGTTGCATGATCTGAGGCTCTTCCTCCATTTCTTGATCAAAGGAATCAACCTTTTCCTCACAATATGCAGATGCATCAAAGTCTAAAGAGAATCCTTTTTTGTAATCTACTAAAGGAATATCTTCATATGCCCCTATAAATGCCCTGATTGTTTCTTCATTCTGAAAGAGATCAATCGGTATGAGTTGTTGATCGATCCCTAGGGGTTTATTGGAAGAAATAGGTTCACTTGGTGTGGAAGGCTTAGAAGATGTTTGATGATTATTGATAGAAGAAGATGGTGTGGGGGATGAAGAATATGTGTAGCTAGATGTCTCAGGAGTAGAAGAAGGTGGTGTGGACCTACCTATACAATGGTATGTCGTATGTAAAATAGTAGGATTAAGTCCAAAGTCTGTAGATTGTGACGCATGGGATGATTCAGATGTTTGTCTCGAAGGACTTTGAGTCACACGAATCTTCACAGAAGGAAGATTCCATGGGGGTGATTTATGAAGAAGGTCTTGCAAAGAAGGGGAGGAATGTGATTCAAGCATCGCATTAGATGGAATGATGATAAGGGTCCTGCGAAGAAAGGAAGGACTGTGATTTAAGCATTACATTATATGAATGATGACAAGGGTCCTACTGTGATTCAAGCATCGCACTAGATGAATGATGAAAAGGGTCCTGTGAAGAAAGAGAGGACTGCGACTCAAGAATTGTATTATACTTCTGATTGGAGGGATTCAGAGTCGTGTGTATCTTCAAAGGAAGAATACGTCATTGGGGTGACTGATAAAAGGGGTCCTGCGAAGAAAGGGAGGACCGCGACATAAGAGTCACATTAGATGATTGATGAAGAGGATCCTATAAAGAAATGGAGGACTGTGATTCAAGCATGACATTAGATGAATGATGACAAGGGTCCTGCGAAGAAAGAGAGGACCGCTATTCAAGAATTGTATTATACTTCTGATTGGAGGGATTTGGAGTCACGTGTATCTTCAAAGGAAGAAGACGTCGTTGGGGCGACTGATTAAAGGGGTCCTGCGAAGAAAGGGAGGACCGCGACATAAGAGTCGTATTAGATGAGATGAAGAGGATCTTAGGAGACTTAGGAGTCAAATTAGATGAATCTGAATAGTAGTTTGGATCTGAATCCTTAGAAGAGTCAGAGGAAATATTTGGATTGGAATCCTCAGAAGAAGAGGAAATGTTTGGATTAGAATTAGAAGAAGAGTGGGGGGAACTCGAATAATAATTTGGATCAGACGTGTCCAAATCATACCACCGACTATGAGATGAAGGTGGGGAATGAGTTACCCATATGGGCTCTCTAGCACGAAGAACCAAATGAGGTTTAGTTGTGATGGGAATCCTATGATTTGAATTGCTGAACCTAGGTTCTGTATTTTTGTAAGTATGGGGAACCGCACGATAGTTAGTCATTTTTGGCACTGTTTTAAGCACAAATGTCTAGATCTAGATAGTGTGATGGAACTCCTTCAAAGGGAAGGAAGTGACATGTCAATTTGGGTAGCATAAGGACAACCAACTAGACATTGTGTAAGTATGGGGATGCGTGTGTGATTTTTTGAAGAAGGTCTAAGGAAAATAGACATCGTGACGACGTAATATCGATGAGATAAAAAGGGATTGTCCTAGAAAATAAGTTTTCTGAATGAATAATCACAAGGAACAATCATGCAAGTGTGAAACCCAAAGCCAATCAACAAGGAAATACACCATATGAAAATGTGATGCAAAGATGATCAACAAGATGTTTTCACTTATGCCAAGTTCAAGGAAATGAACAAAACGTAAGTAAAAACAAGAAGTCAATGCGATCTCCCAATCAAGATATACGATGAGCGAGCTCAAACTTGATTAAGACCTATATCTCAAAAAGTGCCAATTACAATTTGTGAATGACACAACAATATCACCAAGATATGTTAACCCACTTTGCGAGAAAGTGAAGTATTGATATCGAGGTGTTATTGATATAACATGCACAAATAGTAACACCTAGCACTCTTTGAAATCGAGGTAATAATAGAACCAAACTAAAAAGCTCAAAGTATAGCTAGGAATAGTTAAAAATGTGTGCAACATAACCATACAATATAGGTATTTATGTCGAGTTTACAAGAAACAAGACATAAATATCAAAATTGTAGTGATACGATACAAACAAGCTAACTCTTCTAAGGAAGTCTGCGGTGATGAACCATGCCTAACTACAATGACGACCTTGACATGGGTATCAAGATCACAATGGCTACCAATGACGTGAAAAACCTCCGCACACTTTAGACGTTTAACTAACCCAACCGCAAATATGGATGGGCGTAAACGGACATAAAAGTGAGAGAAACAGTCGATTGGTAACACAAAGGTAGTCACCCTTCTTTTGATCAACAAAGTGTCAAAAGAATGTGAAGGAAATAAATCAAGAAAAATGATGAAAAATGCTAACCTCACTTTGACAGAGTTTCACCTTGCCCTAAGGCAAGTAAAAACTAGGCGAAAGTAATACGTCACACGTTTCTCAAAAAGAAGGTTCACAACTCAACACTGTTTTAAAATGGTCAAAGTGGGCTCCTGGCCAAAGTATATTCTCCTAGGTGGTTCTCTTGCCCTAGGTGTTACAAAGTTGCCACGAGTGAGCGCGATTTACCCAAAAAGTCACACTGACTAGTTTGGGAGTATCTCGGCTTTACTTTACCCCCTTCAAGAATAGTAGGCAACTAGTGCGTCTACGTGTACTATCACTGGGGTCGCCACAACGGACAACCTGTAACGCTATCTCACAAAGGAATCACTAGTCAAGTAGGTAGTGCAGAGCACTTCCCGTTTCGTCCACAAGGTTCCCTCTTGCGTGGACTACTTTGGGGTTCCTGGAACCACCCCCATTGTTGTAGCTTAAGGCGTTATGCCAAAGGGGTTATGTTCCAGTTGAGCGGAGAGGGACGTACCCTTTTCTGAAACCTGCAATACAGTGTTTTGAATATGTTGTTCTTTTTATCTTGTTTAATTAGGTGTGGTTTGCTTGAACACCTTTTGGCAACCTGTATAACAACTGTATTAGTAGTTTTTGATTTTGTTTTGGTTCCTCCTTTCTTTGACAAGCGTTTTTAGGTCCTGCACTCAAGCGTTAGTAGTTCTCCAAGAAAATCACATTATTTAAAAGAAGATTAAGAGTTTTTTTGATTCTCAAGATCATCCAAGGATGCAAGAGAAGAGCATACACAACAAATAATCCAACTAAAAAGTAAAGAAAATATTTTCAATCAATGAACCATACAAAATTCTTGATAAATGTTCATTCCCCTAAACCAAAAGTGAAAGATGAAGTTTCCAATCTACCAAATGTTATAAAATGAAGACTAAAGTTGCTTTTGATTCTCAAGATCACCCTAAGGTGCAAGAGAAGAGCATACACAAAATTTATCCCAACTATATAGAAATGGAAAACTTCAAATCAAAGGACCATTGAAAAATGCTTTGTAAAAGGTTCATTCCCTTAAACCAAAAGTGAAAGATGAAGTTTCTAATTTCCCAAATGTTATAAAATGAAGACTAAAGTTGTTTTTTATTCTCAAGATCACCCTAAGGTGCAAGATAAGAGCATACACAAACTTTATCCCAACTATATAGAAATGGAAAACTTCAAATCAAAGGACCATTAAAAAATGCTTTGTAAAAGGTTCATTCCCTTAAGCAAAATGAATAATCAAGTTTCCAAGTTTAATCCCAATGTTAACAAGATAGAGATAAAATTTGTTTTTGATTCTCAAGATCACCAAAAGGTGCAAGAGAAGAGCATACACACGCTTTGGTCTAAATCGAGTAAGCATGGAAATACAACATTCATCAAAACATTAGACATGTTAGAAAATGACTAGTTTTAAAATAACAGAAAAACCTGTAATTTTTGTAAGTATAAATCCCAAATTTATGTTTTCATTGCATATTTAACTTCAATACCTTTCCAACGTAAAAAAAATGGAGTCATTTCGAGTTCGGGAGCAAAATTTATGGCCTTCGGAAGATGGGTTACACATATGCTCTTATGCTCATGGGTATGCACTTGACATGCACTCAAAAAATGTCAAAAAAACGTCCCTTAATCTACAAAATGGGCAAATTTTTCCAACCAAGATTCAATTTTGACAACAACCCATCACATTAATATATGAATAGAAGACTCAATGCTATCAAACATTAACATACATGCTCAAGAATTTAAGATTTTCAAGAAATTGACAAAACTAGCATGTAGAATGATGAAAAAGTAAGCTCTAAAAATGAAAACATGATGAAATCTTGAAATTTTCTCACCAAGATTAAATTTTGACAGCAACCCACCACATTAATATGTAAATAGAAGACTCAGCACTATCAAACACTAACCTACATGCTCAAGAATTGAAAATTTTCAAGAAATTGACAAAACTAGCATGTAAAATGTTGAAAAAGTAAGCTCTAAAAATGAAAACATGATGAAATCTTGAAATTTTCTCACCAAGATTAAATTTTGGCAGCACTTCACCTCCTTCATACCTACAAAGAATACCCAACACATGCAAACTCAACAAAACAAATTAAGAAAAACAAGTTAGATCAACATGTGTAAAAGAGGGTTAGTAACCAAAAATAAAACTTAACTACAAAAACTTGAAATTAAGTGCAAAGGACAATGGAGTAAGTCCCACCAGGCATGCCAAATGTGTGCATGTATACTTTGCTTAATGCTAAATCAAATGAAGCAAGAACTACCACCTAAAATAGTTCTACAATTTAGCTAAAACAAAGCATAAACACCATCATGATAAGAATTAAACAAGGGTTAGATGCTAGCATTCATCAATACAAACTTTGAAACTAACAATGCTAAATATCTAAACTCCTCTATTCTCTAACAAAAAATAAATGAATGGACCTAAGTAAGCTCCATGGCTATCAAAATAGTTGTCCTTAATGTTCCAAGAACTTAGGAATCGGGGCTAATCAAAGTTGGGCTACAAGACCCTTTTGACACCTCCCATATGACCCAAGCACTTTAAGAAAGAGGCTTAACTCTTCAAGATGATGAACTCTCAAAAGGGCAAGGTGCAAGCTCTTAGTCTCTTTGCTATATGCTTTGCATTTTCTCTCTTAGAAAGTTTAGGTGTAAGTAAAAAGGTAGGTGGAGGGATCTTTATATAGCCCAAAGGATAAAGGATTCAACACATTCTCATGAATGTGGGATAAAGGTAAAACATGATTAGGAATGGATAAGGTTTCTTTATTAAAGGTAACCTTACTTTAGAAGGGTTTAATACATGTTTAGCAAGTCATGGGAGTTGGGGGGTGTTTTAATTAATCAAAGGTGATTAACTAATAGGTAGATGTAAGCTTATAGAAGATAATTAGAGGAATATTAGTACGATTTAGGCTATTAAAAGGGGATTAAATCAATTAAATATTGATTTATTAGTTAAATGGAAGGGAAAGCTAATTAATTAATAATAATTAATTAGTCTAGGTAGAAGGGGTGATTTATTAACGGAAGGTCGTTAATTAGGGTATTTGTTGGATAGGAAACTTAATTAATTAGCTTAGTGTAATTAATTAATGATGATATGAGGGAAAATGAGTGCTTTTGACGATATGTCGTTGATTTGCGAGAAAGGGGATAATTAGCGCAATTTAAGTATTTAAATTGCACTAGGCGTAATTATAGGTGTCGACAGTCACTGTTCAGAGTGATGCATTATACATGGGGTAGATCACTAGTTTATAAAGTTAGATTATAGCCAGCTCATACATAGGTGACCACCTTGTAGGCTCAGGTGACGGCCTTAGAGGTCCAGTTGGCACATGTACAAGCATTGACATAGGGTGGTGATGGTGATGGAGTTTAGGTGGCCCCATTATAGGTACAGATGGATAGTTTACATGGCCAGTTGGCCTCTGTATAGGCACAAGTAGTGGTCTTATAGACCCAACCTGCAGCACATGTACTTCCATAGGCTGGGGTGATGAAGGAAGCCGATCGACGATTGAAAACAACAATGAGAAGGACAGGGTCCCATAGAAGAATGGGGACGAGGCAGGATGCCCCAGATATAGGTACCAAGGTGAGATATTAGGGGTGACAAGGGAAGTCGTGTAGCATTGAAAACTATGGCATGAGGGGAGAGAAGATGACTAACCTGGTGAGCCGCTTCAAGGATTTTTTGGAACAAGACACGTTGACTGTCATCATCAATTGCCATAGGAACTACTAGGATCGATGTCCCTTATGATTCTAAATATAGAGCATATGAAAAAGGTAGAATGACATGAAAATCCATACTACGAACAATTGTCCATTACTGAAAGTACCAACTCCATGCAACATACAATAATGCAATGCAATACGATAAGGAAACAAGCTCATATAACAGGGAAAACAAGTACAAATGCACATATCTAACTCAACAAACGGTCAAGGACAGTTGTACAAATGTTTTGTTATCAGTGCTGAAGAGATCCACAAGTTCGTGATTGATGAAAAGGGTTAAAAATGATGCCCCAAGAAAGGATACATTGCAAGGGGAAATGAAAATGGACACGGGGTCCATGAAAAGCATTTTTTGTGCAACGAAACAGCACCAGGCAACCAAAAGTGCCCCAGAGTACAGATGAAGCAAGTAGCTAGCTTTTGTGAATAGTTGTGAATCCAGTGATCCACCAAGTCATATTTATTGTATGGGATGATGTACTTGTTTTAATTTGCCTTGTTATTTACATATTGATGGAAACGACGTGAATTAGGCATGATTGAGTCAAGGTAAGTAAGGCATGGTTTAGTGTAGGTCATTTAGGCATGGTTGAGTTTATGTCATTTAGGCATGGTTGAGCTTGGTATAGACATGGTGGAGTCTAGGTTAGTTATACATGGTGAGGTCTAGGTAAATCATGTAGTCAAGGTCATGTAGGCATGATGGAGTCAGGTATAGGAATGGTTTGGTTATGTGTATGGGTTTGATTTAATTTACAAGTTATTGGTAATATGGAAAATAAATGATGATGTATATGTATGTCATGGTGTAAATTGATGAACTACTTGATATCATGGATATGTGAAATGATTGATTGGATGTTTTGATGATATGATAGGTATGTATTTTTGTACAATTTGTTTAATTTCCAAGTTTCCTAAAAATGGGAAACTAAGGTAAGGTAGAATGTTAATAAAAATAAAGGAAAGTCGGTATGGTAAAGAGTGTTGGCTAACCTCCAAGGCCATGCCTTAGAGTGTTCCTAATAACCCCAACAAAAAAGGGGGCCTCAGGCAGCCCGTGAGGGCTATGTAAGCTAGTGAAGAATAGAATGAGGATAGATGAATGCGCGTTAATAGAGATTTTAGAGGGTTTGAGTCTAGGTAAGTTAGACATGGTTTGAGTTTAGGTGATTTTAGGATGGTTGTGAATGAAAGGGGTGGAATCCTTAAAGGTAGTGTTCGAAGGTTGGGCTTGTATGGAAGATAATAAAGGAAGAAGAAAAGAGGGGTGACCAAAAAGCGACGCCCCCTAATTGGAAAAGAACCAGAACAAGGCTACCATACCAAAAAAGACCAAGATTATGAATGTAAGACCATATAAATTATTCCTGATTGAGTGACTTTTTGAAGGGTGAAGAAAAAGAAAGAAAGTCCATGATCACAAATGTCACATTTGCGAATGTCCCTTGAGTGAGGGAGAAAATAGGTGATGAATGAAAATGGTGAAGAAGTTGAAAGCAGGTTGATGAAAGCAGGTTGGTTTTAGCATAACCTAGTTTGAGAAAACATGTCTATTTGGCCCAACGAGACCCAAGATCAAAATAGGAAGTGTTAGGAATTAATAGAATCTAATGCGGAATAATTCCTCAGGAATCGCAAATAATAAGAAGTATGAATGAATTATAGAAGAAAAAAATGCACAAACACGAAGACAATATTTAATGTGGTTAACCCAATGTGGATACATCACCAAGATGCTTGATCAAATTTATGACAGCCACAGTCTTCCACAATTACCAATAATTAGATCTTGTTTGAGCTGCGACTCAAGAAAACCCTCCCGAATTCCAACTTGAATTTACACAAACTTATTCACCTCACAAAACAGGAATATGGCATCGTACCCGTAGGAGTGCGAATTGATGTCCGGTAGGCCCAGAGGGCTAGGTGGATTTGTAGGTGCCAGTTTCGACCAGTTTTACTAACCATCTTCTCCATTATCCTTACCAAAGTTTTGTTTGTTGCCTCAGCTTGTCCATTACCCTGAGGGTAATATGGCGTGGACCATTTCAATCTGATTTGGAACCGTTAGCAAAGAATTTTCACATTTTTTTTTTAAATGACTTCCCATTATCTGTGACAATGGCTGCAGGGATACCATATCGGAAAAATAATGTGATTCATGATGAATTTAGAAATCTATGCTCCTGTGACATAGGTTAAAGGGACAACCTCCACCCATTTTGTAAAGTATTCTATAGCTGTGATGATATGTGTATGACCATCAGATGAGGTAGGAGTAAGCTTCCCTATTAGATCAAGTCCCCACTTGGAGAATGGCCATGGGGTAGTGATTGGTTGCAATGGTTGTGATGGAGCATGGATGAAATTTCCATACTTTTTGGCAAAAACACACATTTTCTAACATAATTACAACAATCAGTTTCCATGGTGGGCCTAATAGTAACCTACTCTTAACAGTTTCTTAACCAAGACCATGCCATTTGTATGTGCTCCACATAATCCTTCGTGTACTTCTTTAATTTCCTAGATTAACTCCATCACATCCAGACAACGTAATAGATCTCCATCGTAGCCATGACAATAAAGTGTACCTCCTAAAAGGGTGTAATGGGCTATCTGGCGAATCAGGATTTGATTTTTAGAATGGAGATATTGGGAGGGAAAGTACTGTCCTTAAGATAGGTGAAGATGGGTTCATACCATGGGGAATGGGGACCAACAACCTCACAAGCCAAGCAAGATTCAGGCATGTCATATGCGGGCTGGCGTAGATTTTCTATGAAGAATGGCATATCATTGTTCCCTGGCGGAATACGAAGCATAGAGATCCCACTGTTTCCATGGCATCCGCCGATCTGTTCTGTGCTCTTGGAATCTACTCAAAGTTTAATGCGCACAAAATACTCCTTTAGAGTTTCCACTAACTTTTTATAAGGTATGAGCTTATCATCCTTAACTTTATGCTCATCATTAACCTGTTTGATGATTAGCTGCAAATCACCTACAACCTTAACATGTTGAATATTCCACTTGATGGCTAGCTTCATCCCTGCAATGAGTGCTTCATATTCCGCAATGTTGTTCGTGCAAGGGAAGGCCAGGTGGAAAGCCTGGTATAGGATCACCCGAAGGAGTAATAAGGACCACTCCTGCACCTGAACCATGAAACGTAAAAGATCCATAAAATTTTATCTGACATATGATAGATTCTTCAATGTAGAGAAAAGATGCATCTGGCAGATCTAGACTCAAAGGTTTTGTGCTTTGTAAAGGTGCTTCTGCTAGCTGGTCAGCAAGTACTTGTCCTTTAACTAATTTTTGATGGAAAAATTCTCTATATCAAACTCACTGAGTAGAATGATCCAATTATCCATTCTACCTGTGAGGGCGGGTTCGGAAAACAAATACTTGAGTGGGTCGACCTTTGATATGAGCTTGGTCTTAGTATTTACCAAGTAATGGTGAAGTTTTTGAAAGGTAAAAACAACAGCCAAGTAAGCCTTTTCAATCTGAGGATAATTAAGTTCATAGGTGATGAGGGTGTGACTCAGATAGTACACACTGCTTTCTCTTTATGGCTAAGGTCATATTGGGTGAGCAGCGCACCAATAGCGTATTATGTAGCGGAAATATAGAGTAAAAGTGGTTCTCCTAGAGTAGGAGGCATGAGGACAGGTGGATTAGCGAGGTATTGTTTAAGCAAAGAAAAGGCTTGTTGTTGCTCAGGTCCCCAAATAAAATGATGTCCTTTTTAAGAAAATGGGTGAATGAGTGACATTTATCTGCAAGCTGGGAGATAAAGCGGCGAATGGCTTGAATTTTCCCTTGTAAGCTACGCAGTTGCTATATTTCTCAGGTGGAGGCATTTCAGTGATGGCAGACACTTTAGCAGGATCTACCTCAATACCTCGTCTCGACACAATGAATCCAAATAGTTTCCTAGATAACACACCGAAGACACATTTCTTTGGATTCAATCTGACTTTGTATTCATGCAGGCATTCAAAGATACGCCATAAAATGATAGGATGATCCTCTCTTGTTTTGGAATTTCCCAGGATGTTGTCTATGTAGTCTTCCATGATGTCATGAATCATATCATGAAAGATTACTATCATGGCCTGGTAATAAGTTTCTCCCGCATTCTTAAGGCCAAATGGCATCACCTGATAACATAAGGTGCCCCAAGGAGTTGTGAAAATCTGTTTTGTGTTGGTCTTCCTCAGTGATCTTAATTTGATTATAACCTAAAAATCCATCCATGAGTGATAGCATTTCGTACCCTACGGTTGAGTCAACAATCATGTCAATGTTGGGCAATGGAAAGTCATCTTTAGGGAAAGCTTTATTGATGATGTCCCTAAAATCTGTGCAGATTCAGATACCGATAGGTTTCTTCTAGATAGGAACAATGTTCGATATCCATTCAGAATAATCAATTGGCCTGATGAATCCTGCTACAAGTAACCTTTCCAACTCTTCTTTAACTAACAAGGCCACTCTTGGGTGCATCTTTCAGAGCTTCTATTTGATAGGCTTAGTGTCTACATGCACAACCAAGTTATGCATGACCAAAGTTGGATCTAAGCCAGGCATGTCTTTGTAAGACCATGCGAACACATCAATAAACTCGCAGTAGCATAGTAGTGTTCTCAGCTGAGAGTGATGCTCCCAATTTTACTATCTTTGTTCTTCGGTACCAATATTGACATCAATGGTTTCTTCAACTAACAATTTTGATAAATCCTCCATACGCGTAGGATTGGGAGGTAGGTTGAGATCTCTTCATCCAAGGATGTCTCTATGAGATTTTCATCCTTGGCGTGGTCACTTTGTTTGTCCTTTGATTTTCTTATTTGTTTTGTCAGCCAGTGCCTAAAGAGGTTTTCACTGTGTGTGACTTGGACTTTGATTTTTGTCGAGGCTTTTCTTTAGAACTCTTGCCCTCACTTTTCTTTAAATTTTGCTGACCACAAAGTTTCAACCTCCTCGCCACCGAAGTAGCACCAGGTGTCTAAGTCGATAAAGAAACCCTTCTTGTGATCTCCAATGGGAATTGTATCCCTTATGCCCATGAATCTGCAATAGCCTCGTTGTTCTCGAATAAATCTAGTGGCACGTGATGTTGTTGGTCCCATTCAACAAGGGAAGGGTACACAAGGTCAAGGGTTGGTTCGATGGGGTTATGGTTAGGACAACATTGTTCATGAAAAGGGTTTGTGGAGGCTAGATCCTCATATTGGCTACAATGGGAATCTGTATCGCTATCTAGTACTCGAAGCTATCCTCATGCTCAGAACAAGTCACATCTTGATCGTTGGGGTGTGCTCCATAAGGCAAAATCCTAATGCCATATCTTTCTATTTTGAAAAGTGGAAGAGGGACTGGTTCTCTTTGTCCTTTTTCATTCCTCCCACATCCTAGGCCTTTGTAGCCCATGGAGTACATCATTCTGCTAGATTTTTCATATTTTGGGGTTTGATAACAAGATGGTTGAGTGTCCTCAGGGACCCAAGTAGTAGTGTGATCAAGTAATTTTTCCTCAGCTAACAAGCCTCTTCTAGGTAGGAATGACCCAATAGTGTGTTCCTCTCTAGGTCTCCTGAAGTGGTAGTTGGGTCGACCTCTAGTCTTGGGTGACAAGGAGAGGTCAGAAACCAAGAGTGCTTGTTGTACATTATACTCCCCAAAGCCATATTCTAGAATTTTCATCTCCCATGAATCAAATGGAGATGTTGAAGTGGACATGCCCCATGAGCGTAAGAACTAAGAGAGAATTTGAATCTCTACTGAGATTCCATGGCCTCAGAATAAAGAGGGACAACTATATATGTGGAGGGACATGCATATGTACCCTTTTGTGCAAAAGCTATTAAGAGCTCTACAATGAGAAAAGGGCTCTGAATCTCTTGGTATTGTAACCGTATGTCCCTCATGCTTCAATTTGATGCATTGATGAAATGTTGATGGCACGGCCTGCATGGCATGAATCCATGGTCAGCCTAGAAGCATATTATATGGAAGTTCCAAGTCTAGGACGTGAAACTTTTTCTGATGGCAAGTGGGGCCCACCTCCATGGGCAGCGTAATGGTGTCTACTGACTCTCTTTCCACATTTTCGTATGCAGTGATAGTAATAATATGGGACTCAAGATCTTCCTTTGTATGTCCCAATTGTTTGACCAGCTTAAGCATGCAGATTTTCAATCCCGATCCGTTGTCCATAAGCACCCATTTGATTTTCCTATGGGTGACAACTACCTCGATTACAAGGGAAGATTATGTGTAGGATTCGTGGTAGGGATCTCCCTATGGTTGAAAGTAAGATGCTCACTTGATGCAATATTTGCCACCGCACTTGAAGGTATGTAGGATCGACTTCTAAAGGCAATCCGACCCTGAAGAGGATACAGTCCTTAAGAATTGAATCTTGAGAAGGGCTAAGAGAAATCTGAGCTATCTTCTCAAGTTGGTAAAAGGTTATACTAGGATGTGGCGGGGAAAAGAGAGGGTTCAGAAACGAATGAAGGGGCCTTGTTACTAGGAGTCCTTTCCCAAGATAGGTATTGACGTGGTCAGCAGGGAGCGAATACTATAATGACCCATATGATGTTAAGATCTTGGGACTACAAGTAATTGTGGCCCAAGAATAGTTGGATGATGACTCCCGGGGGTGATTTGCCTTTTAGAAGATATCGGGCTAGTTGGGGATGGTTCCCCAATCCCCAATCGAAGATAGTGTTTGCTACTCAGGGTTATGTCCCCACAAATAGAAGTTGTCAGAGGGTCTGAATAGAAGGTGGCCCACACCTAGATGAAGATGAAGGGCTACTTGGCACTGACCCCACCAGATATTGTGATTGAGGAATTATGATAGACGAAGAGTTATTGGGTGATGAGAAGATAGGCCATGGATCTATGTAAGACCAAGGAGTTTCATCACATAATGAAGAATGTGAATATGGAAGAATAAGAGGAGGATCAAGTTGCATGATCTGAGGCTCTTCCTCCATTTCTTGATCAAAGGAATCAACCTTTTCCTCATAATATGCAGATGAATCAAAGTCTAAAGAGTATCTTCCTTTTTGTAATCTACTAAAGCAATATCTTCATATGCCCCTATAAATGCCCTGATTGTTTCTTCATTCTGAAAGAGATAAATCGTTATGAGTTGTTGATCGATCCCCAGGAGTTTATTGGAAGAAATAGGTTCACTTGGTGTGGAAGGCTTAGAAGATGTTTGATGATTATTGATAGAAGAAGATGGTGTGGGGGACGAAGAATATGTGTAGCTAGATGTCTCAGGAGTAGAAGAAGGTGGTGTGGACCTACCTATACAATGGTATGTTGTATGTAAAATAGTAGGATTAAGTCCAAAGTCTGTAGATTGATGACACATGGGTCGATTCAGATGTTTGTCTCAAAGGAATTTGAGTCACACGAATGGTTCACATGAGGAAGATTCCGTGGGGGTGATTTATGAAGAAGGTCTTGCAAAGAAGGGGAGGAATGTGATTCAAGCATCGCATTAGATGAATGATGATAAGGGTCCTGCGAAGAAAGGAAGGACTGTGATTTAAGCATTACCTTATATGAATGATGACATTGGTCATGCGAAGAAAGGGATGACTGTGATTCAAGCATCGCATTAGATGAATGATGACAAGGGTCCTGTGAAGAAAGAGAGGACTGCGATTCAAGAATTGTATTGATACTTCTGATTGGAGTCGATTCAGAGTCGTGTGTATCTTCAAAGGAAGAAGACATCATTGGGGCGACTGATAAAACGGGTCCTGCGAAGACAGGGAGGACCGCGACATAAGAGTCACGTGGGGATGATTGATGAAGAAGGATCCTATAAAGAAATGGAGGACTATGATTCAAGTATCGACATTAGATGAATGATGACAAGGGTCCTGCGAAGAAAGAGAGGACCGCTATTCAAGAATTGTAATATACTTCTGATTGGAGGGATTTGGAGTCGCGTGTATCTTCAAAGGAAGAAGACGTCGTTGGGGCGACTGATTAAAGGGGGTCCTGCGAAGAAAGGGAGGACTGCGACATAAGATTCGTATTAGATGATTGTTGAAGAGGATCCTACAAAGAAAGGAAGGATGATGACTTAGGAGTCGCATTAGATGAATTAGGAGTCAAATTAGATGAATCCGAATAGTAGTTTGGATCTGAATCCTTAGAAGAGTCAGAGGAAATATTTGGATTGGAATCCTCAGAAGAAGAGGAAATGTTTGGATTAGAATTAGAAGAAGAGTGGGGGGAACTCGAATAATAATTTGGATCAAACGTGTCCAAATCATACCATCGACTATGAGATGAAGGTTGGGAATGAGTTACCCGTATGGGCTCTCTAGCCCGAAGAATCAAAATGAGGTTTAGTTGTGATGAGAATCCTATGATTTGAATTGTTGAACCTAGGTTCTGTATTTTTGTAAGTATGGGGAACCGCACGATAGTTAGTCATTTTTGGCACTGTTTTAAGCACAAATGTCTATATCTAGATAGTGTGATGGAACTCCTTCAAAGGGAAGGAAGTGACATGTCAATTTGGGTAGCATAAGGACAACCAACCAGACATTGTGTAAGTATGGGGATGCGTGTGTGATTTTTTGAAGAAGGTCTAAGGAAAATAGACATCGTGACGATGTAATATCGATGAGATAAAAAGGGATTGTCCTAGAAAATAACTTTTCTGAATGAATAATCATAAGGAACAATCATGTGAGTGTGAAACCCAAAGCCAATCAACAAGGAAATACACCATATGAAAATGCGATGCAAAGATGATCAACAAGATGTTTTCACTTATGCCAAGTTCAAGGAAATGAACAAAACGTAAGTAAAAACAAGAAGTTAATGTGATCTCCCAATCAAGATATATGATGAGTGAGCTCAAACTTGATTAAAACCTATATCTCAAAAAGTGCCAATTACAATTTGTGAATGACACAACAATATCACCAAGATATGTTAACCCACTTTGCGAGAACATGAAGTATTGATATCGAGGTGTTATTGATATAACATGCACAAATAGTAACACCTAGCACTCTTTGAAATCGAGGTAATAATAGAACCAAAATAAAAAGCTAAATGTATAGCTAGGAATAGTTAAAAATGTGTGTAGCATAACCATACAATATAGGTATTAATGTCAAGTTTACAAGAAATAAGACGTAAATATCAAAATTGTAGTGATACGATACAAACAAGGTAACTCTTCTAAGGAAGTCTGTGGTGATGAACCATGCCTAACTACAATGAAGACCTTGACTTGGGTATCAAGACCACAATGGCTACCAATGATGCAAAAATGCCTCCGCACACTTTAGACGTTTAACTATCCCAACCACAAACATGGATGGGCGTAAACAGACATAAAAGTGAGAGAAACAGTCGATTGGTAACACAAAGGTAGTCACCCTTCTTTTGCTCAACAAAGTGTCGAAAGAATGTGAAGGAAGTAAATCAAGAAAAAGATGAAAAATGTTAGCCTCACTTCGACAGAGTTTCACCTTGCCCTAAGGCAAGTAAAAACTAGGCAGAAGTAATATGTCAAACGTTTCTCAAAAAGAAGGTTCACAACTCAACACTGTTTTAAAATGGTCAAAGTGGGCTCCTGGCCAAAGTATATTCTCCTAGGTGGTTCTCTTGCCCTAGGTGTTACAAAGTTACCACGAGTGAGTGTGATTTACCCAAAAAGTCACACTAACTAGTTTGGGAGCATCTCGGCTTTACTTTACCCCCTTCAAGAATAGTAGGCAACTAGTGCGTCTACGTGTACTATCACTGGGGTCGCCACAACGGACACCTTGTAACGCTATCTCACAAAGGAATCACTAGTCAAGTAGGTAGTGCAGAGCACTTCCCGTTTTTTCCACAAGGTTCCCTCTTGCGTGGACTACTTTGGGGTTCCTGGAACCACCCTCATTGTTGTAGCTTAAGGCATTATGCGAAAGGGGTTATGTTCCAGTTGAGAGGAGAGGGACGTACCCTTTTCTAAAACCTGCAATACAGTGTTTTGAATATGTTGTTATTTTTATCTTGTTTAATTAGGTGTGGTTTACTTGAACACCTTTTGGCTAACCTGTATAACAACTGTATTAGTAGTTTTTGATTTTGTTTCGGTTCCTCCTTTCTTTGACAAGCGTTTTTAGGTCTTGCACTCAAGCATTATTAGTTCTCCAAGAAAATCACATTACTTAAAAGAAGATTAAAAGTTGCTTTTTGATTCTCAAGATCATCCAAGGATGCAAGAGAAGAGCATACACAACAAATAATCCAACTAAAAAGTAAAGAAAATATTTTCAATCAATGAACCATACAAAATTCTTGATAAATGTTCATTCCCCTAAACTAAAAGTGAAAGATGAAGTTTCCAATTTACCAAATGTTATAAAATGAAGACTAAAGTTGTTTTTGATTTTCAAGATCACCCTAAGGTGCAAGAGAAGAGCATACACAAACTTTATCCCAACTATATAGAAATGGAAAACTTCAAATCAAAAGACTATTGAAAAATGCTTTGTAAAAGGTTCATTCCCTTAAGCCAAAACGTGAAAGATGAAGTTTCTAATTTCCCAAATGTTATAAAATGAAGACTAAAGTTGTTTTTGATTCTCAAGATCACCCTAAGGTGCAAGAGAAAAGAATACACAAACATTTATCCCAACTATATAGAAATGGAAAACTTCAAATCAAAGGACCATTGAAAAAATACTTTGTAAAAGGTTCATTCCCTTAAGCAAAATGAATAATCAAGTTTCCAAGTTTAATCCCAATGTTAAACAAGATAGATAGATAAAATTTATTTTTTATTCTAAAGATCACCAAAAGGTGTAAGATAAGAACATACACACGCTTTGGTCTAAATCGAGGAAGCATGGAAATACAACATTCATCAAAACATTAGACATGTTAGAAAATGACCAGTTTTGAAATAACAGAAAAATTTGTAATTTTTGTAAGTATAAATCTCAAATTTATGTTTTCATTGCATATTAAACTTCAATACCTTTCCAACGCAAAAAAAATGGAGTCATTATGAGTTCGGGAGCAAAATTTATAGCCTTCGGAAGATGGGTTACGCATATGCTCTTATGCTCATGGGTATGCACTTGACATGCACTCAAAAAATGTCAAAAAAACGTTCCTTAACCTACAAAATGGTCAAATTTTTCTAACCACGATTTAATTTTGACAACCACCCATCACATTAATATATGAATAGAAGACTCAACGCTATCAAACATTAACATACATGCTCAAGAATTTAAGATTTTCAAGAAATTGACAAAACTAGCATGTAGAATGATGAAAAAGTAAGCTCTAAAAATGAAAACATGATGAAATCTTAAAATTTTCTCTCCAAGATTAAATTTTGACAGTAACCCACCACATTAATATGTAAATATAAGACTCAGCACTATCAAACACTAACCTACATGCTCAAGAATTGAAAATTTTCAAGAAATTGACAAAACTAGCATGTAAAATGTTGAAAAAGTAAGCTAAAAATGAAAACATGATGAAATCTTGAAATTTTCTCACCAAGATTAAATTTTGACAGCACTTCACCTCCTTCATACCTACAAGGAATACCAAACACATTCAAACTCAACAAAACAAGTTAAGAAAAACAAGTTAGATCAACATGAGTAAAAGAGGGTTAGTAACCAAAAATAAAACTTAACTACAAAAACTTGAAATTAAGTGCAAAGGACAATGGAGTAATTCCACCAGGTATGCCAAATGTGTGCATGTATATTTTGCTTAATGCTAAATCAAATGAAGCAAGAACTACCACCTAAAATAGTTCTACAATTTAGCTAAAACAAAACATAAACACCATCATGATAAGAGTTAAACAAGGGTTAGATGATAGCATTTATAAATACAAACTTTGAAACTAACAATGCTAAATATCTAAACTCCTCTATTCTCTAACAACAAATAAATGAATGGACCTAAGTAAGCTCCATGGCTATCAAAATAGTTGTCCTTAATGTTCCAAGAACCTAGGAATGGGGGCTAATCAAAGTTGGGCTACAAGACCCTTTTGACACTTCCCATATGATCCAAAAACTTTAAGAAAGAGACTTAACTCTTCAAGATGATGAACTCTCAAAAGGGCAAGGTGCAAGCTCTTAGTCTCTTTGCTATATGCTTTGCATTTTCTCTCTTAGAAAGTTTAGGTGTAAGTAAAAAGGTAGGTGGAGGGATCTTTATATAGCCCAAAGGATAAAGGATTCAACACATTCTCATGAATGTGGGATAAAGGTAAAACATGATTAGGAATGGATAAGGTTTCTTTATTAAAGGTAACCTTACTTTAGAAGGGTTTAATACATGTTTAGAAAGTCATGGGAGTTGGGGGGTGTTTTAATTAATCAAAGGTGATTAACTAATAGGTAGATGTAAGCTTATAGAAGATAATTAGAGGAATATTAGTACGATTTAGGCTAGTAAAAGGGGATTAAATCAATTAAATATTGATTTATTAGTTAAATGGAAGGGAAAGCTAATTAATTAATAATAATTAATTAGTCTAGGTAGAAGGGGTGATTTATTAACGGAAGGTCGTTAATTAGGGTATTTGTTGGATAGGAAACTTAATTAATTAGCTTAGTGTAATTAATTAATGATGATATGAGAGAAAATGAGTGCTTTTGATGATATGTTGTTGATTTGCAAGAAAGGGGATAATTAGCGCAATTTAAGTATTTAAATTGCACTAGGCGTAATTATGGGTGTCGACAGTCACTGTTCAGAGTGATGCATTATACATACATAGATCACTAGTTTATAAAGTTAGATTATAGGAGCTCATACATAGGTGACCACCTTGTAGGCTCAGGTGACGGCCTTACAGGTCCAGTTGGCACATGTACAAGCATTGACATAGGGTGGTGATGGTGATGGAGTTTAGGTGGCCCCATTATAGGTACAGATGGATAGTTTACATGGCTAGTTGGCCTCTGTGTAGGCACAAGTAGTGGTCTTATAGGCCCAACTTGTAGCACATGTACTTCCATAGGATGAGGGACAAGGTCCTATACTAAAAACAACAATGGAAGGATAGGGTCCCATAGTACAACGAGGAGGAAAAGTATCCCAGATACAGGTACCAAGGTGAATATTAGTAGGACAAGGAACACATGTTGCATTGATAACTATGGCACCACCTCAGAAGATGAGTATGGTGAGGTTCAAGGATGCCCTGAACAAGGCACGTTACTGTTAGGATCACTTGATGACTACTAGAATAGATGTCCCTTATTATTCTAAGTATAGAGCACAACAGGGAGTGAGTGAGAGGACAAGATCCCACACTCATATTTTTAGAGAGCACAGGGAGGTAACGAGCTTAGAGACAGGGTCAGGGAGAGGCTACTAGTTCACGGAGGCCAGGCCCAGGTGAGGGTTAGGGGATATTAGATCGAGACCCATGGATGGTGGAGAGATGTTGGTAGGGTGACGTATAGGTTGGGAGGAATAGAAAAATGAGACTATCCTGAAGGATATGAGGTTGGGTGATGATTAGTCACTTAGTATGATTATTGTTTTTGAGGATTTGATATATATATACTAACCTGCGTGTCGAAGATAGTGAGGCTATATATGAGAGTTTTGTGATTTTGATTTTTATAGTGGCCTACATGCCAAAGATAGTGAGGATGTATATGAGAAATTTGAGATACACATAATTTTTCCTAGTTATTAGATGATGATATTTATTGTATGGATGATGTACTTGTTTTAATTTGCCTTGTTTATTTACATATTGATGGAAACTACGTGAATTAGGCATGATTGGAGTCAAGGTAAGTAAGGCATGGTTTAGTGTAGGTCATTTAGGCATGGTTGAGTTTATGTCATTTAGGCATGGTTGAGCTTGGTATAGACATGGTGGAGTCTAGGTTAGTTATACATGGTGAGGTCTAGGTAAATCATGTAGTCAAGGTCATGTAGGCATGATGGAGTCAGGTATAGGAATGGTTTGGTTATGTTTATGGGTTTGATTTAATTTACAAGTTATTGATAATATGGAAAATAAATGATGATGTATATGTATGTCATGGTGTAAATTGATGAACTACTTGATATCATGGATATGTGAAATGATTGATTGGATGTTTTGATGATATGATAGGTATGTATTTTTGTACAATTTGTTTAATTTCCAAATGTTTCTAAAAAATGGAAACTAAGTAAGGTAGAATGTTAATAAAAAATAAAGGGAAATTGGTTATGGTAAAGAGTGGTTGAGCTAACCTCCAAGGGCCCCATGCCCTTAGAGTGCTTCCTACATAACCCCAACAAAAAGGGGCCTCAGGCCGATGTAGTTCTCTTGTAAGCTAGTGAAGAATAGAATGAGGATAGATGAATGCGTTAATAGATTTTAGGCATGGTTTGAGTCTAGGTAAGTTAGGCATGGTTGAGTTTAGGTGATTTTAGGCATGGTTGAAAGGGGAATCCTTAAAGTGTAGGTGTCGAAGGTCTGGTCTTGTATAGGAAGATATATAAGGAAGAAAAGAGGTGACCAAAAGCGCCGCCTAATTGGAAAGAACCATAACAAGTCTACCATACCAAAGACAAGATTATGAATGTAAGACCATAAATTCATTTCCTGATTGACTTTTTGAAGGGTGAAGAAAGTCACATGATCACAAAATGTCACATTTGCGGCATGTCCCTTGAGTGGGTAGAAAATTAGGGTGAAAATGGTGATGAGTTGAAAGCAGGTTGGTTTTAGCATAACCTAGTTTGAGACAACATGTCTATTTGGCAAGAGACCCAAGATCAAAATAGGAAAGTCTGTTAGGAATTAATAGAATCTAATGTGGAATAATTCCTCAGAATCACAATAATAAGAAGTATGAATAGACAATATTTAATGTGGTTCACCCAATGTGGGCTACATCACCAAGAATGCTTGCTCAAATTTTATTACAAGCCAACAGTCTTCACAATTACAATAATTAGATCTTGTTTGGAGCTGCGCTCAAGAAACCCTCCCGAATTCACACTTGAATTTACACAAACTATTCACCTTCACAAAACATACTCATATAAATCCTATTGTATGTCCATCTATTTATAAGTACATCAATAGGTAGCCGAAGAGGTGGTTTTACAAAACAATGGGTGCCAAAACAACCATGGGCCCAAAAACAACCCATAACGGTTACCCATTACCCATGGTTTAATAAACCAACCCGAACCCCCTTGACCCACTCACCGAGGAGTGGGACCGCCGTAAAAATATCCGAGTCTAACACATGGAAGGTGTACCAAACTGTAACATGAAAATAGGCTCCACAAACATAACAACAAGTCCATGAAGAAAAATTTAATCTTTTTCTTTTTGCTTTTGTTTTTTTTATAGACTGATCGATGTGAGAAGTCTATGTGGGATGATTATATTTTCTCCTTAAGGTATTCATGAAGCTGATTGATGTGGGAGCCTTTTGAATATTTGATTTTATTTTTTACAACAATAGTCTTGTTATTATGATAGACTATGTACAATATGGCTAGCTTAGTATAGTTGTCTTTTGAGGGAGAATTCTATTCATAGTAGCGAGATAGAAAGAGTAGATGTCCTTTTTGAGGGAGTCATCATTTTTCTAGAAGTTTGAATTAAGGAGATAAACCCCATTTTAATTTTTTTTTTGGTTTTGGACTTTTAAATCATGGACAAGACTATAGAAACCAGTAGACTCTTGTGTTGCAGAAAAAACCATAGCAAACAGAGGCTAACTATGAAAGAGAGGGTGTACGTGATGAACAAAAATATGATTTCATCTTGAAAAATGTGAAAAGTATCCATGAGAATCATGCCATGAGTAGATCTATGGTACTCACATTGAAGATAAAGCTTAAAAGGTGACAAGTAATCACATGATTCTTATTTAGTCATTGATCCTTAAAATAGGTAAGTGGAAGCCAAATGATGCTCAAGGGACAAGAGTTTAATTGAAAGAAGGTGATATAGGACTTGATTCAACAATAAAATGGTCGAAGATGCAAAACATTGAGGGGCTCAGGTTCGGGTTTACCTTTGAGTGAAGAAAAATGATAAGCACCTGATCTATAGGTATAAGTAATAATATAAAGTCCAAGCTAATTAGGAGAAAATTTTCCCCATTTAATTTTCTCCTCTTTTGTTCCATGTTGATTTTCCTTCATGATGAGGTCACCGACTTAAAAGTTTCATTCATGGAAACATTCATTGTAGGCACGTTTGATATGTTTTTGATATATTTAGAGGTGATTGAGAGAATTTAGGTGACGTTTGTCTAATAAATTGATTTGTGCCAAACGGTCTTGGAGAAATTCATCATCATTGAGCATCTATTTAAGTGAGATATGAAGAGAAAAAATCTGGACTTCAAGAGGTAGAACAACGTATGTATTGTAGACCGGGGAGAAAGCTGTGGCAACAATTGAAGTATGAATACTAGTGTGATAAGCCCATAAGGAAAAAGGAATGTGTGTATGTCGATCCATTCTAGTATCGTCAATAAATTTCATAAGAATTTTGTTTAAGGTTTTTTTGGTTGATTCTCCTTGGCCATTTATTTGAGGGTATTAAGGTGAGGAAAAATTGAGTTGAATGCCGAAGCCATCATAGATTTTTTGTAGGGTTTTTTTTGAATTGTTTTCTGTTATTAGTGATGAGATAGTGAGGAACACCAAAGTGACAAATGATGTGATGATTGATGAATTCACATATTTTATCAGCTTTTTAAGAAATAAGAGGTATGGCTTCTACCCATTTAGTGTAATATTTTTTATCCATATTTTACCCTCATGCTAAATATTGGATCAACTATGATCTCGCATAACAAAAAACAAAGCCAAAAGGTGGACAGAAAAGTGCCTCAAAATTGGCTAAGTATAAAGGTGTACGTGGAGAATGCCAAGTGTCAGTATGGCGCTGTTTCAAGGGGTAAAAGTTACAAAATGTCCCACAACTCTGCCCAAGGAAAAAGTTAGCATCTGGGTCCGAGTCAAAGCCAAAGAGGGAATTAGAAGAAAGGGGACCCATTTTTCAAGTTGTTTTCCCACCCTCCTATACAGAATCAATACAAACTTCGAAGGGGCATATATTTCAACTCAAGGATCGAAATATTGCAAATCTAATGCCGTTGGAAATATCTCAGCCTCACCCATGCCATGGATGTCTAAAACTTTAATTTTGAGAAGGTTAGGTGAAGAAAAATAGAGGAAATGTCTTCAAGCTTTCAATGTGGGATCTTCTTGCCTCAACAACCAGATCAGATTTGATATGTTTTTTCATTTCCTCTTCCTTCAAGGCACCGAACCAAGGATTGATGCACTAAAGATGGATTTGGGGGAGATATTTCATCAGAGGCATTAATAGCGGTGGTTGAGTTTCAACCTACTTTTCCCTCTTCTCTCTCTCTTTCTTCTTTCAGGATTGAATCTATAAATGCGGGGGAAAAATTCATTGTAAAGGGTTGGACATCATTTATTTTTTAGGCTCCCTCCTCCTTCTAGAAAATAGATTTGTGGGGTTCAGGCCTTCTATCAAAATTGTATTACGTTTCCACCTCTTGGCTACTTTGTAATGGACTATATCAATCTATAGAGCAATAAAACATGTCTGTGATCGATTTTAGATCCTCTCTTGTCTCTTTTACTTTCATCTAGTCCCCCATTATATATATGGCTATATGTGCTTGTTTATTTTATGTATTTTGTTGGTTTGTGTCTATTAGAAAAATAAGTGTTCATCATTCCTTTAGTGCATCACCTCATAGTTTAGCTTTGTTGTAATTTCTGTATTCCTTCTATCCCTTTCTCCTTGGTAAAATTTAGATTAGGATTAAGAAAATATCCTCTACAAGTTTCTACATATGCACCTAAATAGAGGAATAAAGAACCAACCTTCAATCTGGAAAGCTTTCCCATTCTACAAGGTCCCACACCTTAGGGGTAAAGTTCAATGTTACACAATCACATCAAATGAATCTGCCTTAGAAAAGAAGACTTGTAGAACTCATTTGGGGGTGCTGTGATTTCACGTAAATAGTTTTGGCATGCCCTGTAGGACTAAGAAGTCTCCATCTTATTACAGTAGGGATTGATGTACACTTGTTGTGATTCTAGCTATTAAGAAACCTTAAAATTGTACATTTGATGACTCCAAAAGAAACAAATCTACTAGTTTCAGTAGCCCACGCTTAGAAGATTCATGAGAAAAACCTAGTCTAGAGCAAGGAAAGAAGGTATATTTGAATACTTGCATCTATCCCTAGGAAGAGAAAGGAGAGGAAGAAGAATTCAGAGGTCTCTATTTCTACCAACCAGAACCTTGTCAACACCTCCACCTGTAAGGATTCTTAGGCCAATCAAAATGGCATAGAAAAATCCATATGTCAACTTCATCGGTAGTATTCCACTCGCCTTGATTACACAAAACCCCGTTCCGATTGTAGCATTAAATAACATCCCACATTTCACTGGGGAAAATCAAACTTCTCCTGGTGACTATGTCCAAGATATTACAAATGTCTATACAATCCACGAGATCCATGAGATGGACATTGTAGTCAATCTGCTCGCCTCTTCACTCAAAGGGAAAACTTCAAAATAGTTCAGGAGTCTTGAAGTAGGCTCTATCCAGAACTGGAACTAGCTATACACTTCCCTTCACATTCAGTTTGGGGAAAAAGGTGATAAATTTTATTTGTTAGAGCAAATAATAACAATCAAGAGATCCCCGAATGAGTAGGTGACAGACTTCAACCTCAGATTCTAGTGCACCTGGGATAGGATTCCAACAATAGTAAATCCCACTAATGAAGGTGCCTTCTTATACTTTATTAGGGCTTTAAATTTTGATATTTCTCTGATGATTCAGTCAATGGGGGGCACTACATTACCTATATCCTATAGCCTCTCCATAATAGCTGAGAACCATTTGATTCAAGCTGGAAAAATTGCTCCTAGGCCATTCATGCCTCTGTACCTTGAGTTAGGAAGCCCAGATACTAGCCAAGTGCCTACATTAGCTCCTATAACCACCCCCAAGAGTCAAAGCTCAGTTGAATCTTCCACTTCATCATATAATACCTCTAAAGAGTTTCAAGAAGTAGTGATGAAGAAACTTTAGAATTTGAGAATGAGCTAGTGACCATTAAAAGACAACAAGCTCAGATTTCCAGGCCATACCAGCCCCAGGCTCAATATCAAGCTAGACCCTAGTATCAACTGAATAGGCCACCACCTCAGACTATAAACTAGAGCCAGAACCAAGGACAACCCCATGCTGCTAGACCTTTCAGGTCGCATGATCATAACAGAGCTTCAACATCAAGGGCATTGGTTCCTGCACAAAACAATATGACACAAGAATATGATTGGTGTTTTCCATGTAGTCAGCCACATAACTAATCAACATGCTTTAATGGTGCTCTAAATTAGGCCTTGATGGTGAAAACAAGTATGGTGCCACAAGAACCCAACCAAGAGGAATATCAATAACAAGGATCTCAAATAGGTGGCCCCCTAAACGAGACTATGCTTATCAACTGGCAGGCCGAAGACTTCTATGGGATGAATTAGTTCCCTTCTCAAAGTGTAGCTGCCAATACATGGTCAAAAAAGAGAAGTATTAGAGAGGGCCGACCACTAAATTCAGGTGACCCTCAATCTTCCATCACTCCATAAGGTCCTAGTGTTCCAAGTGTAACTCCAAACATACATAACCAATCAAAGCAACCTCCCAAACCCAGTCAAGCACTGGTTGTAATAGCCCATGTGCAAGAAAGAAATGTGTCTGGGAAGGGGCAGAAAAAGGACAACAAATTTAATATTATTGAGCAGATGAAAAGGACAAGTGTGAACATTTCACTATGGGAGTCACTGACCATTCTAGGGGAGAGGGATATATTGTAGAATACCATGTAGAAGCGTTCAAGTTCAAATCAACCCCCTAACCAGCAAGAGAGAGTGCTTACCAATGCAGTTCAACCTGGGAGGAACCATGGAGAACAACAAGGTAAGAACCTGAGACCTCCTCCCTTATATGTCTCATTGTTTATTGGAGAAAAATTGGTGCACAATTATATGATTGATTATGAGGCTAGTAGTTATGTGATTCGCACACAAATAGCTAATCAGTTGGAACTCTAATATGAGGTCATCTCTAGAGGAGTAGTCCAATTAGATGGGACAACAATGATTACTATGGGAATCATAAAGGATCTGAGTCTCACTCTACACACTTTCCCTACTATGACTAATTTGTAAAATGTGCTAGTCCTAGACCTACCACCACATTCTGCTTTGTGTCTATCCAAAGACTTCACTGCCAAAATTAGAGGCTACCTATTTGCTGATTGGTCACATATGCTCTTTAAGACAAGGTATGGGGAAAAGGCCACAATCAGATATGAACCTATTGCTGATTATCATATTGAATCCTATGTGCCAAAACCAATCAACGCCAACTGCTCAACTTTTGATCAAGAGGACCTCCTAAGCACTTCTGAAGCAAATACCAAGGTGGGATATATCCCAGACTTGACCCTAGATGAGTGGGCCAAAAAAAACATGCTTTTGACCCCTATAAGGAGATGGAGGAATCTTAACTGGGTGTCTACTACCTACATGAAGAGAATCAGCCTCTTCCTGACCTAATCAATCCAGAATACAAGGATGAAAATGAGGTATGTCAATTGTTCTTTGATGGCTCAAGAAGTAAACAAGGAGCTAGAGGAGGAGCCATGATTGTGTCCCCCAGAGGTACGAGATATTATTCAGCCTTTAGATTCTATTCCACTTTTCATTGGCCAAGGAAGCTGGGAAACAAGAACTTGCAAGTATTCATTGACAATGAAATAGTTTCCAGTAAGGTCAAAGGACTTAGTGCTGTTAAAAATGACCTACTCAAAAACTCCAAGAGTAGGGTATGGGATCTCATGGAGGATTTCAAGGCCTTCAGTATTGTGTCCATACCTAGGAAGGATAATGAAATTACTGATAGACTTGCAGCAGTTGGAGCAACATTTGATGTGGTTGAAAACATCAAGAGGGATAGAGAACAACTGCATATCCATGTGGTTGTGAAGCCAGCGATACTAGATAATAATACATGTTGGTAGGTGTTTGAGAATGATTTGTAGATCATTAAATTTCTACAAGAAGAAGTTGAATTCTTAGCTATAAACCAGAGCAGACTAGAGTAGTAGTACGGGAATCAGATAGTACAGCTGCATACAAACAAGATTCTCAAAGGCTTAGTGACACTAGAATCTATTTTCAATCCTTATGATCAGTTCAGAAAAGAGAAGGCTAACATGTAGATCAAAGGAGAAGATTCAGAGTCAATCCTAGTTGAAGAAGACAAAACACTTCAAATTGGAAAAGTGGCCACCAAAGAAGAAAGGTATGAATTTATACAACTTTGCTAGGAATTCCTTGATGTGTTTTCTTGGAGTTATGAAGACCTAAGGGGGTTCAATCCAAAGCTAGCACAACACACAATCAAACTGGATCCAACTGCTCAAGCCATCAGGCTAAAGTAGATACCAGTCAACCCACATATAGAGCCTCTAATGAAGAAGGAGTTGAATAAGTTGATAGAGGCAAGCATCATATTTCCAATCAAATACTCAAGCTGGGTTGCAAATCTTATCCTAGTCAGGAAGAAAAATGGAGAAATCATGTTGTGTGTTGACTTTAGGGATTTGAATAGATCCTCCCTCAAAGACAACTACCAACTCCCTTCAATGGAGTAGATCTTACAAGTAGTTTTTGGGTCAGAAAGGTTATCCATCCTAGATGGATACTTAGGGTACAACCAGATCATGGTGAAACAATATGATCAATTCAAAACAATTTTCACTACCAAATGGGGCACCTATGCCTACAGGAAAATGTCATTTGGATTATCCAATACTGGAGCCACTTTTCAGAGGGAAATGGATATGGCATTCAAGGGGCTGATCAACAAAGTAGTGTTGATCTATCTGGATGAAATTATAGTGTTTTCCAAAAATGCATCAGATCATATCTTCAACCTAAGGTGGGTGTTCCAATGATGTAGGAGTTTTGGAGTGTCACTAAACCCCAAAAAATGCATATTCTTGACCCATGAAGGAAAACTTCTAGGCCATATCGTGTCAAAGGAAGGATTGGCAATTGACCCAGACAGAGTTCAAGCAATAAGAGCATTTCCATTGCCAAGTCACAAGAAGTATCTTCAAATATTCTTTGGAAAAATCAATTTTGTCTACAGGTTTGTTCCAAACTTTGTTGTCCTTATTAAGCCAATAATGTTGATGCTGAAGAAGAGCTTAACATTCAGGTGGACAGTTGAAGGAAAACAAAGTTTTTGAGGCCATCAAAGAAGCCATATCACAGGGCCCAACTCTTATGAACCCATATTTTTCCAAATACTTCATATTGTATGCCTTTGGTGGCAACAACACAATTTATGCAATCTTTGTGCAACAGAACAAAGAAAGTACAAAATAACCAATTGCTTTCTTCATCCAGAGTCTGGAAGATTATGAGGTAAGGTACTCCTTCATTGAGAGGAAGTTCCTGGTGGTAATCAAAGGATTGAAGAAGTTTAAGCATTTGGTTTCAAACAACAAAATCCAACTATTGGTCTCCCATGTGGGAGTTAAAGAATTCCTTCTCAAAAAGGACCTGAATGAGAAGCGTGTAGGATGGATCACTTGTGTCATGGAATATGACATTGAGATCAAGGTCACCAAGCTGGTCCGTGGGAAGGGGTTATGTGAACAACTAGCCTCAAGTCAACAAGATGAAATAAATAGTGAAAATGAGGTTGTTTTTGTTCTACAAGATGATCAAGAAGAAGGGAGAGATGATGTACTTGCTCCTTGTTGAACCTAAGACATGGTGCACTTCCTTCCAATAGGCATATGTCCTTATGGGATGAGTTAAGAAAAAAGAAGGCATTTTAGGCTACATGCCATCTCATATGTTCTTATTGATGGTGTCTTGTTCAAGAGGGACATCAATGGAATTCTGCCAAGATGTATTGGGGTAGATCAGGTAGAGAGAGTGCTACAAGAATTCCATGTTGAAGCAGCAGGAGGCCATTTTTCTCTGAGGGTGACAACACTCAAAATCATGAAAGCAGGATATTATTGGCCCAGAATGTTTAGTGACTCCTACACATGGATAAAAAGGTGCAAGAATTGTGTATTATTCAAAGGCAAGGACAGGCTAGCAACAATTCCATTGCACCCAATCTCAGTCGACCAAACTTTCATGCAATGGGGATTGGACTTCATTGGAGTCATCAATCGAAACTCAAGCCAAGGTCACAAATGGATCCTAAAAGTGACATATTATTTCACCAAATGGATAGAGACAGTGGCACTTAAGGAAGCAAATGAGTCTATTATCTTGGATTTCTATGAAGGCATAGTGACCAGATTTGGAGTGCCAGCCACCATCATATCAGACAATGCATTAACATTCATAGGTTCCAATATCAGAGGATGGGTTGTTAAGAATGGGACTCATTATCCTGACATTGAACGGTGTTAAATAGAATGTGTATCATCATCGATCGTGTCAGGATATAGGAAGGTAAGGGAAGATGGAGCCTCATCATATCGTTGATAAGTCAGAGGCCCTAGGGAAATGGTGTTCACGAAAAAAATAAAAAATTTGGAGGAATGGATTCTAGATCCATAGACTTTGTGGGTGATGGTGGTAATGTTGGTGAATAGGGTTGAGAAGGTTTATCATTCTCAATCAGTTCAAAGTGGGGTTTCTTAGAAGATGTTTTGAAAAATCCAATACCACTGTAGTCTTTGTGTTTACGGGTGTTGCACGGGATGAAAATATGGAAGCTCTATTCATAGAAACTGAATCCTAAGCCCTTCCATACATAATGATGGAGGAAGGTGTGGGTGAAGTGATGATTGGTGAGAGATTAGAGGTTAGATGAAAATGGACATGTTTAGGATGGTGGCTCAAGTGATTAGGTAGAAGTATCAAATCCCCCATATGTTAAGTTGGTATGAAGGTGGGGAGGACCATAAGGGAAAACCTTGTCTATGCGGTGATCATAGTGAGGATGTTGGTGAAGGTTACCATTCTCTTAAGGATTAAGGAATGTGTCGATGTTGTATAGGATGTACTCACCTAGAGTGAGACATTGAAAAAAACCTTCTAAGGGATCAATAATCGGTATGTGGGTAGCAAGAATAGATGAATCACTAGGCGATTGTGAAGAAGAAGCATTGGTTGGTTAAAACTTAGATGTTTAGTAGATGAGTCAGTTGCGGAGGCTATGACAGCAATGGGAATTGAGGAATTAGGTGTGGGAGAAGCAGTGACATCATTGGTGGATAGGGTTGTGGGTGAAGAATAAGTGTTGGTGGTGGTGGATGCCTTAACTAGTACAAGGACATCATTAGGTCGATATAACATGTTATAGGTTTTGAATAGCGAAGAGTCATTTGGAATGGTATAGTTATGTCCTTCATGTTCAAATTTTACACAATGATGTAAGGTTGAAGGAACAAAACCCACGACACCAATCCAAGGTTGGGAAAATGACATGTTATACTAGAATTCCCCCTCTAAGATGTAGAATAATTCTGGAATGGTACGGGGGCCCATGTGAATGTGGAGAATGATGGTGCCAATGGTGGACATTATGACATCATTACATGAATGCAACATGACTGGGTTATTATGCATGTAATTGGTGGGGATGTACATTTGGTTGTACGCATGGGAGGAGATGATATTGATGTTGGCACCGTCATCGATCATAACACATAAAACATATACATTATAAATGTAAACGGAAATGAAAAGGGTAGGATCAAGATCATCTAAGTGGAGATCTACATTCTTGTCATCAGAGTAATTTAGAGTGGATACTTGATGAGTGGTAGCAGGTGTAGAGGAAGGGGATGAATTGGTGAGTGAGGACACATGGTGAGGGGTGATAATGGAGGCCATAGGCGTAGGGTCATTAGGTAAAACCTCAATGGATTGTAGAACCTCCACGAGGGCCTGTCGATGGGATTCAAAATTTTGGACAAGGTCCCACAAAGACATTTTTAGAGGGGATTGGTGAATTTTTTTTATCATTGTACGATGGGTGACTCGTCAAAAATTGGGTATCTGAGCCCTCGAATGGTGATTTTTGGTGTGGGTATGGATGGTATATTTGGCACATGATTGGTAGATCGGCTAGTTAATTTCTCCTTTGCTTTTTCCTTCTAGGCGTGAGTGGCAATGATAATCATATTAATATGGGGTGAGGGAGCAATTGAGTCATGGTAAGTGTTGCGAAAATACATGCAATAGAATGATGAGGGCATATACTTTTGTTGTGCAAAAAAAGAAGTGCATTGACATTTAGGTGGAGGTTTATCCAACTCTATTATGTGGACCATATTGATCTCGAATTTTGGAGGAGGATAAAAGAGTTGTGAGGATAGTGATGCAAGTCATTGAATATGTAGTGGGCGAGGATGTGTGGTGATATGTAGAGGTGGAATAGGGTCCTTGTATAGAAGATCATTATCGTTAAAATTTTCTTCAGGAGGACGCAGTTTAAGGAGAAAAGTTTTAAGAGCCTTGTAGCTTTCTACATCATGCCCTGACACACGATGGTAGGCAAAAATTTAAGTATCATCAAACCCTTTTGGTTTGGATTTGAGTGGGTCATAAGCTCTAAGGGGTGGCAATGTGATGACAATAATTTCTAAAAGGTTTGCTAAGATTTTGGCATAAAACCCTGCCAATGGATCTCAATGTGAGCTGAGTGTGGGTATGGATTGATGTGTGGGTGATTTTGGTGTGAGAGGTGACATGGGAGGTGGAATTGGATGTGAAATGGGTTTGACCACTGGTTTTGTAGGTGGTACTATTTTCAGTTTGGGTTATACCTTCTTGGATAAAGGTGTAGTAGATGAACTAGTGATAGAAGGTGTTATAGGCTTAACTACCTCTTTGGATGGTAGTGGTTTTTTCAACTTTGGTTACACCTTCCTGGGTAAAGGTGAATACGACATGCGTGATGTAGAAGAGAAGGTAGATTTTGGTAGAGGATGGGCTAGACAAGGTGATAATGGAGGTTTGGTGAAGGTTTTTAGAAGAGGTGAGGTGGAGGGTATTGGTTGAAGAGTGGGGAATATCATAGGTAGTGATGAGGTTACTAGAACTGGCATGGGTACAAGTGGTAAAAAGGTTATAGGTGACTGCAAAGGTGAATGTGATGTAGATAAGTTAGGTGTAACAGATGCTCGTGATGAGGCAAAGGGCTGCTATGTTC
Organism: Taxus chinensis; assembly: GCA_019776745.2. Classification (NCBI taxonomy): domain Eukaryota; kingdom Viridiplantae; phylum Streptophyta; class Pinopsida; order Cupressales; family Taxaceae; genus Taxus; species Taxus chinensis. The sequence goes on from CM034156.1 coordinate 439,062,527, forward strand.
TTTTTTTCTTTGGATAGGACGTTGCTTGGCCAAGGTCGACAGGTGAGGTCCTAGGGTGGAGGGTAGTGGTGAAGGTGAAAGAGGGGTAGTAGGAAAAACTGGGGGAATAGTTTTTGTGTGGGTTTTTGAAGATGTGGCTAAGTCTAGTTTAACAGGAGGATGGACTAGATTTGATGTTGGCATGACTCCCAATGTGGTGATGGTTCTGGGTATGAGGGAGTGTGTAGGTGCAAGTAGGTTCTTAGGCATAGGATTGGGTTTGATTGTGGGTAAAGGTTTAGTTGTAGGCAAGGGTGATGTAGAAGAGGTTGTTATGACTGATATGGGCATGGTTGTTTTGATTGTCTAAAATACCTTTGGATAAATCATAGAGGTATCAACACGTGAAAGTTGCATTTGGGTTAAAAAGGGTAGCCAGAGACGCCCCCAAAGCATTTAATTATCAACATAATCCAAGCAATTCTCCAGGAATGAAAATGACACTATTGTAAGAGAAGATGACATTGATTTAATAGTATTCCCCGTAAAGTATGTCTATGAGATAGGGAGCTAGTTGGATTAGGAATCTGTGGGTAAGAGATCTGAGATCAAATGAATTGGATCTCGGAAGGCTAATCAAGAATTGCCACTAACTGATAGTGTCAATTCTAAAAGATCCTCTATTGGTAGGGGACATGACAAGTGGGATGAGGTAGGTTCCTCTTTCGGTGGAGAGGGAGGTGAGCATGAATCTCCCGTGGGTAGGAGAGTTAACACCACAGGTTGTTCATTAGGTTGCGAGGGGAGTGATGAAATGACATCGATAGATATTGTGGTCTCCTTTGTGGGTGAAGGGGGAGGTGAAGGGGACTCCTTTATGGGTGAAGAAATATATGAAATAGGCTCCTCTGCGGGTTAAGGATTGTGTGATAGAATATCCTCGATAGAGGGGATAGGAAAAAATTGAGGAAGGGTTGGTATGATGTTGAAAAAAACATAAAATTCATGGAAATTACTATCATTAGTCAAAGGCTCACTGGTTTGGTTAAATGACGGGGTATGGTTCAGGAATGAATTCTTGAAGACATACAAGTTCTGATTAGCTAGTGCGATCGATTTTTCTAAGATAAGATCTCTATTGTCTAACATTTCCTGGATAATGTTTTTGAAGGTTATACAATTACCATCACTATGACCTTTAATATGACTATAGTTGCAGTAATCATGTTACTTATACCATGTAGGCATAGGACGAGCAGGGTGAAAACTAATATGTGGTTTGATGGGTGGAAGAGCAATTTCTCTGGATTTTAAAATTTTTCTAAAACCGATGGATATGGCTATCTTATGGGAGTGTACTTTCGTTGCTCTTTCCTAAATTAGAAAGCTTAAACGGGACAAAGGTTGGAGAAAGATTTTGATTGATTAGATGGGTAAGATGGGCCAACTTTTAAAACTACCACGTTGACATATCCTTTTGCTTTAGAATAGTTGTTTTTTGGTTTTGAAGAGGAAGAGGCATCATTAGATTTCAATGCAACATATTTGTTATGTAATTGAATTTTCTTCTCTTCAATTACATGGATTTCAAGTTTTCTAGCCATGATGAATGCTTCATCAAAGGTATGGAAGGTTTAGACTTGGAGATTTGGTGAGATGTGCCTGACACAAGACCTAGTGAACAACTGTATAATATTAGTTTGAGGTAGTTGGAATGTAAGTTGGTTGATGAGGCTCTACCAACGATTGAAAAAATATGTGATAAACTTGTCATCGTATTGTCGTGTTGAGTACAATTCATTCATGGTGACCTTCTTGAAAATATTTATTGAAAACTAGTCCGAGAAGGCTTGAGCCACTTGGTTGAATGAGTAAATGGAAGGTCTAGGTAAACCACTATACCAATCCAAAATGGGTCCTATCAAGGACATGGGGAATGTCCACAAGAGTGGAGTGTCATCATGAGAAATTAGATAGCACCCATGTTTGAAAGACCGCAATTGTTGTTGCGAGTCTTCCTTGCTATTGAACTGGTTGAATTTGGGCATTTCCCAATGTGCAGAGTATGGACGAATGGGAAAAGATAGATGAATGGTCTCATTACAGATTTCATTGTATGCTAAAGAGTTTCGAGACCCCAAAATTGATGCTTCCAATGTTTTCATTTTTTCCATCATAATTTTAATATGGTTGTTGGTAGGTTGTGATGATTGGGCACCCCCTGCAGTATAAGGGGGTTAATGATGAATGTATGATGTGGATGGCATTCCAGTATATGGTGGTGCCAAGTACAAGAACTACAAGGGGGGAGAATTTTTTGTACAGGGGTATGGGTTAGTGACACCATGGGTGGCTGTGATGAAATAGGTATATACAAGGTGGTGGGTGCAGATGAGGCTACGCTCAAGATGGCTAATGAAGGAGGGGTTGACACCATGGTACTGGCTGACGTTAAGGGAGTGACTGATGCCATAGGTGTTACAAATATAGACGATGTGGGGTCCATTTGGGAGACCACATGTGGTAAGGTGGATGAAGGTAACACCAAGCTAGTGGTAGATGATGCAGAAGTGGGTGTGAGGGAAGGAGTAATGGACACAGGGATACCATATACCAGCTATCTTGATGAATCTGGAGTGGATGAATGGGTGAGATAATGTTGTAATGTATCAGGGTTATGGTCAAGGAGTGTTGCAAACTCCTTGTCATTGGTACTGATGATAATGGGCTGAGTAGGATCCATAGGTGAAAAGATGGAAGGTGGAGATGGGTTAAGCAGGATTGGCTGAAGGCTTGCATGCAATACAAGGGAGTTGGATTGACTATGAGTCAAAACCATGTGAGTTGGCATAGGCTTGGCAATCTGTTCTCTATAAATGACACATAAAAACAACAGAAATGGAGAAAAATAATTTTGAAATGTAAAAATAGGTCATTGTTTTAGTTAAAAAGTAAAACATAGGAACCTACAATGATTGGGTTAACCGATGATAGTTATAGGGAAACCAATTCCAGTTAGGTTAACCGATACTGGTTGCTGTAGGAAATAATTTTTTTCCAAATCGGGAAATAACTAATGAAAATGAGACATAACTAGATCTGACAGTGATTTTAAAGATCCAGGGGTATGATTGTATGTATGAGGAAATTCAGAAAGAACATAAAATGTGGTAAGTACTGTTTTTGGTAAAATGACCAAGAAATAGATAACCGACAACGGTCAGGTAAACCGATGATGGTTAGATGAGTAAAATGATGTCAGTTTCTGAACCAACACCAGTCACTGTGAAATCTGAAAAAGATGAAATTTTTTTATTTTTGTGACTTAGATCAGGTAAAATATCAACCCAAAATTCTGAGTATGATAGTGATGGACCCTAACACTCTCAGAAAAATTTAGAATACACCAACTATAATTTTGGAGCGTGAAAGGAAGAAATAAAAAATGGAGAACATGTCCTCACAACTCAAAACAAAAATCAAACAAAATTTAAGAAAGAAGTGTTAGGTTTTGGAGCCTGTTTTCATGTGTGAAAGTGTTGAAGACTGTAAACTAAGAGTACTGTAAACTTTTAGGCATAAAGTTTTTTGGCCTCGAAAAATTGCACCCGACACATCAGGAAATGTGCTCTTATCATATGGGCGAGATTTTTGACCCATAGGTTTATGGGATGGGTTTTTCCCATGGTTTTGATACCCATGGTTTTGTAAAACTGCTTAAGTAGTTGTCTATTTATATGGTCTTATGCATATGATAGAAGTACAAGCAAATGTATTGTAGATGTGTTTTGAATTCGGGTGTGAATTCTGTAGAGTTTTTTGAGCATAGCTCCAAACGGATCTGGGTATTGTATTGAGAGAGCGGTGGCTTGTAATAAAATATGAGCAAGTGATTATTGGTGGACATAGCCCAAATTGGGTGAACATGTTAAATACTATCTCTTTGTGTTGTGTTATTTTATTCTGCAATTTTATTTGAGATTTGTAATAATTTCTGCATATTAGTTTCTACTGTTGCGATTCTGTGAGGGATTATTCCGCATATTTTATCCCTTATTTCCTAATAAGAAGAAATACTATGGGTGAATTTTATGTTTTAGCTTATGCTATTTAATATTGAATCATGAACATAACATAGTTTTTGGTTTGATAGAAGGTTTCCTATTAAAATCCAAGATCTAAGGATGGTTTCAGGTAAAGTTTTTGCAGGGGCAGTCCTTTCTCTGATATAATGACTGGACAGAGAAACCAACTAGGCACCCACTGTTAATCCTCTTATCATGTGATCATTGGAAAATTCTTCCATGTAGGAGGATGTTTAAGAATATGTGTAAATTATGTAAGTGGTTTGGTATAGAGAGAGAGTGCAAGTGAACTACAATTAAATTAGTCAACCATCAGCTGTGCATGACTTCTAGCATAAAGGTTTCCTTTAAATTAATGTGAACTACAATATAAAACACCAGAATGAAATGCAAGTGTTTTAAGCCCAAATCAACAATTACATTAGATGTAATAAATGGAGAATAGGAAAAGGAAGGTTCTTTCACTAATGTAATGCAGTAAAAGGAAGACATGTTCTTTTTAAAGCACTAAAAGTACAATTTCTTTTAGACAATAGCAAGAAGGAGAATATTCCAGAGAGTAAAATTAATGTGAATACTTTTCAAAGGGAAATAAACACACATTTTTTCCCAAGGAATGAACAAATTAAAAGGAAACCTTGATGCTCCCAGTAGGCGTGCCAAAATGTTTCACCATATTCTTAACAAATTAATGAAACAGATAAGGATAGAAGACCAAGGAGGAATACCTGTTGTAATATCAGTTGAAGGTTAAATGCACACGTAGATGACTTCTGGATTAGAACATATGTGAGAGATCCCTTTTGGATAGGAGGAACCACCTATAGATATAAAACAATACCACCAAATAGAGTTAAACAAAACAATGAATGGAATGCATAGTGGAAGCTAGATCCGGGAAGCATGATACTTCTTGAACAGGGTGTCAATCCACTTCTATATAACAATATTAATGCTAGTTAAATAATACATGAAATAAAGATCCTATTGAAATTTAAATGATTTAGGTATCTCGTACAAAACAATAAGAAATGTCGTGTAAAAGGTTTTTTAAGGTCAAAACAGGAGGGTTGATTTGATTGGTGTTGAATTGCAGATATGGAACAGGCTCTTGGTAAGGTCTGGTAATGATTAGAAATGGTTTTGAGCTATTGGGAAGTGGGTATTAGCTCGCTGGTATGAGCTATATTTCCATACATAGTAACTGGTGTTGGCTAACTGACTAATGCCAGTTATGCAGAGTGGCCGATGTCGGTAGGGGAAATTAATAGAAAGTTCTTAGAATTGGTTTTCTAGACTCCTTGTGATTTCACAGAGGTTGAAAATGGTGAGGGTGGGGTCATAAAATGGTTATGAAGACTCATAGATGCTTAGGAAAGGGTGAAAATGGGTAAAAATTCTAGGTATGATCAGGTGATGGGTTGATGGAAGGAAGGAAGGAAGTATATGGGTGTGGAGAGAAATATACTACAGAGATGAAAAAATAAATCTACACAAGGAAACTAGAGATTCAATGTAGAGATGTTAAATACTTATTGGAAGGTAGATTGGAGAACGTAAGTGATGAAGATGGTGCCAGTAGAGATACAGAGAGAAGATCCATTTTATTTGTGTCATGGCAGTTCATACCTCCATGCCTCTCTGTTATGAATCTATGATCGTGAAGAGGATGATGAGTGGTGAATGATGTTGATAGTGCTCTTGTGTGTCTTCTTTTTATTGAGTGCTAAAGAAATTCGATTGCATCAAATCTATGGAAGAATGAGACCCTAAATCAAATTACCAACCTGGTCCAAGGATTTTGGAAATGTATAATGTAACTGGTGATAGTTAGGTGACCGACATCGGTTGAGATATAACAGGCATCAGTCAAGGTGATAATATCTAGGTTAGTAAAAAATAGCCATATTGTTGCTATTTTTGGCATGATCTCCAACCTCTTACTGAGTCTTGAGTGATAGATCATGAAAAGATAAGTAGGAGTCCTTTTGAGTTTGTTAATAGGAGTTAAGTCTAGGTTTAAACTAAGTCCTAGTTAGTTAGGGTAGGTTTAGATGTAGTCTTAGGTCATTAATGAAGTTTGAGTAGGTCATTGAGTGAGGTGGCTAGGTGAGGCGGTTAATTGAGGATATTAATTAATTTAATTAATTTAATTAACATGTGCACTAGGGGATATGAATAGGTAGGATATGTTTAATTTAATTAATGGGGTGTAAGGGGAGTATGACCCAATTTTGGTGTCTACAAGACTACAAGAATAATTATTGAAAAATTGCGCTGAGAAAAAGAAATGTTTGCAAGAAGTCAGGAAAAAGAAAGAAGCAATAACATTTAAGTGTGATAGGATCGAAGAACGAGTTGGCAAGGTCGAAACAACGGCGATGCATAGGGTAGACATTTTGGAGGGCATCACCTCAAAGTGGGATGTTGTATTAAAATATATTAAGGAGAAACATGACTGACTAACTCTATAAAATATCCCAAATTTTGTTTAGTCAGCACCAAATGTAGAGATGTGCAGAAAGGCATAAAATTATTTATTCTATGATTTCATTGGAGTATTGCCCATATTATTTCAAATATTCTTTCATTCTTTTTTTTGCTAAGGATAGAAATTATCCCTAGTATGGGGTAATTTTGAATTGCAAAAAATGGCTAATTATGAGCCACTTGTGAAGGTGCATGCGACAACATCGGAAGAAATTATTAGTGTAAAATAGTAGCACCCTAAGATTTTTCTATGTAGATCTCTACTTTTTGCTAACATGGGACCATCTCTTAAGTATTGGGACTTGCTACTTGAGATAGACCTCCAGAGAAGGCCAACTTCCTCTACCTAATACTAGCACTAAACTACTCCTAATGCAAGAAAAAAACCTATCTAATCCTATCCTATGATTTCCAAGGAGACATAGAGAAAGATAATACATGAAAGAAGGAAAATCCCACACTAAAGAGGTGATAGCACCAAGAAAATGGGTTGCAATATCCTTCTTTAAGGGAGAATAGGAGTTGAAAATGCAACAAGGGAAGGCCAGAAAACTGTGACACAAGACCAAGCTCCATTTACCACAAAATCCCCATGAAACACAACACCCCGCACCTGCAAATGAGAAATACATGCACAAAAGACAACAATAGAAATAGAGAGGCAAGGGAACACAAAATAACAATGAAAGGGTTGAAAGAACACCACAAACATAGATTTTATTGCTCTTCGAATATGCATAGCCCATTACATTGCTAAAATAGAGGAACAAATACACTTGCCATGTCCAAGAGAAGGCTTGCTACTCAAATATTTTGAGAAAAAGAAAATGGTATATTTTCCCCATGCCCAAAACATCCTCTCCCTCAAATGATGGGTATTTTACATTACGTAGAAAATGAAACTTGAAATTGCTTCACAGACCAACAACCTACATTAACTTCTCTAAAAAGAGATATGGGAAGCCATAAAAATCCACTTCCTAAAGGTACTTTTCTAGAAGAGGAAGACATGGGAACCATGCTTCATTAAAACTAGTTTTTGAGCCGCATTTTCACCCACCTACCTCACCTAATCCAAGGCCCGTTGTCAATATTCTTGTAGTCATCTGATAACATTTTTCATTGTTGTTGGCCAACAAATTTTTATAGCTGGCCGAAAACCACTGTACATTTTTTTTCAACCAATCGAAGTCTGGTTATTCTATCATTTTTGTCAAGCTGGATTCTATTACTAGCCAGTATCAGTTGTATTCACATCATGGTGTTGCTGCACTACCTTTTTGTTGTCAGTTGACATCGCCATTTTTTACCAATTGGTAACATTTTTCATGGTGGCAGCCGATAACATCTGTATGTGTTGTCGATTGGTAACACCCTTCACCTTTTCCTATACCTAAATAGTTCATCCCTTTGTCATGGCTCTCCAGCTTGCCGTGTAACCTGACTTACAAGACAACTCGTACTAGCTCAATTATGATTCGACCAAGCCATCTTGAGCTGGATTAATCTCTTAACACTTGGGGTTGAATTTCAAGGCCTCCCATACGTCCCAAAATTTTGAATGAAAATTTCCATTGGGTAGGTTTTCCAAATTAATCTAGGTTTGGGACAACAATTTGGTGACATCTCAGGTACATCTGCTTGCTACATGAGGAAACTAGTAGCCTAGAAGCATCCATTGGGCATGGAGTCAAGCCTAACCTTGAAGAAACTGATCCTTTCTTTTGAAATCATGTCTCTGAGACTCGTGTGAACTTAACATCTAAATTGAAACTACCTTGCTCGCTCTTGAAGATGACCTTTTGGATCTTCAGATTAGACTTGATTACTATCCCTAAGATTGAAAATTTTACCATGGGAAGGGCATGGAGAACTTTGGACCTACAACTGATCGTTTTTGGTTGAAAATATGCATTGTGAAAGCTTCCCTAAAACCTTAAATTTTCCATGAAAAGGATTGTGTAAAAAAAACTGCAAAAGCTATGCACAAAATAGAAAAATCATACATGTTCCAAATAGATCATGTAGAGTGTGCATAAGTACTTATTTTTTTGAAAATAAATCTACCTACCCTACTCTAACCAAAACAAGGAAAATATAAGCAAATCCTACAACAGGAAGGGAGAAATAACTTCCCTTTTTTATAAAATGCGGCCATATATTTAATTTGGTAATGGACATGGCCTTTAATAAGAGTGTAAAAATCTCATGAAGATGGCCTTCCATGCTTCTTCTCAAAGTATAAAAAAAAAAAAAATGGATACCTCATTTAGTTTCTCCGCATTTGGTTGAAGGTGTTGTTTCTAACATTTGGTGTGATAGAGTTCTTCCTCATGTTTTGAAGTAAGCATGACCGGTGGAAACTCTACTGTTAGATCTAGACTAGCTAAAAATCTAATTGGGAAAGGATTGATCCTTTTGATTTTCCCATTTATTTGAAGCTCATCCCCATGGATGAGGACATCCTATAGACTTTTTTGATAGTGGTTGCTTGCAAGTTGATCTAAACTCTATGGTTCTTCCGTAAACAACTCTTCCTCCTTCTCAACTCACAAGAATCTTGATAAATGAAACTCCTCCATGGATGATTCATGGGAGTTCTTTCTAGTAAAAGGCTTTTCTTGTTGAAAGATAGGTGGTGGGGCAAAAAAAATGGTAAGTTCAATGGGATCTTCCTCACCGATGAAATCTTCTAAGTCTGATAATAAATCATCCTCTTCACTATCAAGCACTGTAGGGTACTCCTCTTGGATCTCAACTTCCATGTGCTCCTCTTCTGGTGGATTTTGAGCTGAGTGTTCCTCTTCTTCTGACTCTGCAGGATGATATGGATAAAAAAAATATGAGAAAATGGTGCTAACATGCACATCACATTCTAAGCTTAGAGATTGTTGGTCATCTTATTGTGCTTTATATGCTACAAAATTATATTCCACCTTGTGTTCTTCGGTCGTATTAGTGCCATTTTTGAGTTTGCACCATGTTTCCCTAAATTTTCAAATCTGTATCTGCTCAAAATATGTTTTATCCTTTGATTTTATGGTCTGTAATTCTTCCCCTCTAGTTGAAATGGTTTAAAAATGCTCACAAACTTCTCGTTTTTCCCTAATTTGAAAGAATAATCCAAGTTTTCCCTTTTATGTGCCCTAGTTTTTCCAATTTTGTGGGCTATGTCATTTTTACCTTTACCAGATCATGGAAAAATTGAAATTGATCAAATCATACTTGTTTGTATTTGAAAATCCAAATCCTAGATCAGGAATGTTGTAAAAAACATGGTTTAGTCGATTTAAAATCGAAAAATCTGCCATCCTTGGTAAAAAATTGAATTCTAGAGCATCCTTTGATTTTTTTGTGTTTTGAGGGTCATACAGGTGTCATTTACTCATCAAATTCATACTCAGAAGGTATTAGCAACGTGCTAGGTTGTCATTGGCTGAGGTGCGGTGGGAAATGTTTCTAACTTGTCATTTTTTGATTTTTTGGCAAAATGGCAAATTTGGCTCCACGGATCCATCTTTTTCAGAGTTGCCTACATGCCATGTTCTTATTGGCCAAGGAGAGGCGGGGGAGTTGGATCTCCTTTGAAAATTTTGGCTTTATTTGGAAAAATTTCCTACGTCAAATTTTTTCCCAAATCCCCGTAGCCAACTAGAAGAGGACACGTGTCCTAAAAGTTTCAAGATGGAGGAGAGGGCTGGCAGGGAAGTTAAGAATTTTTGGCCTTTTGGAAAAAGGGGAAAAAAAGGTGAGGGAAGGCCCGTGGGTTTGCAAAGGAGCCACAATTTGACATGTTGTGGATGTAGAAAGAAGTGCGGGCTGCAGAGGGAAGGGGGGAATTTTATTAGCAAAAGGAGTTAAGGAAAAATTTTAAGCCACGGGCCCGTAAGCAAATCAATGAGTGACTTGTGGCGGGTAGAGCGGACAAGGTGGGTCGGCATGCCAACGGAGGTAGGAGATAATTTTTTCCTTGTCTTAAAGGGAGTAAAAATGAAGATTAAGCCCACGGGTCCTCGACAAATGAGAGATGGATGCATGGTAGAGGACAAGGTGGGTCAGTAGGCCGGCGAAGGCAGGAGGGAATTTTTTCCCTTTTGTAAAAAAGACTTAGAATCAAAATTTGGATCGCTAGCCCATGAAAAATCACAAGGAGACACGTGGCGAGGGAGAAATCGGAGGTGCGGGCCCGTGGGGAAAAAAAATGAAAATTTTCCAATTTTCCAAAAAAGATCAAAATTCATAGAATTGAAGCGTGATCCCAATGGGACCCACCATGTGCCACGTGTTAGCTCCAAAATTCACAGGAAAAGGGGCGAGGGAAAAAGTCACTTTTTTCCATTTTTTCCAAAAGGTTGAAAAGTCAAAAAATGGGCCGAATTTGTTTCCAATCATTTTTTGCCACGTGTCCGGCCTTATCCAAAAAATTAAAAAGGTAACTCAAGCTTATTTCTAAGTCCGCATCTTCCATGTGGAGGGATAGGATTAAAAGATCGATGGTTGTTGTGCATCCATTTGTTTTGACTGCCATGGGAGCTCCAGGAAGCTCGAAATCATGATTTTTGCATCAAAATTCATCAAATTTACACTGATTTTGTGTCGTCTTAGCCTTCAAGGATCATTGGCATCACTTTTATGGCTTAATTCTTTGATCTGAGGTGTTTTTGAAATAATTTTTTCCCTAATCTGTCAAAAAACGTGAAATGACAAAATCAAAAGTTGCAGAGGTAGTTTTAAAAGATGAGAAGGTGAAATGATGAGAGGAAAGCCATCTACATTCCTTGATGATGAAAAACGTGCCTCCAAGAAGGATAATGATCTGAATATTTGTAATGATTCACCATTTTAGAAACACCTGGCAACTCTCGTTGCAAATTTGTTAAATGTCATTTTCAAGTGAATCATGAGAAATGGTTATAACAGAATTGATCCCTTGGCATATTATTTTCTTAGGAAAGAAGGCTCCAAGATGGCAAGAGATATATAATGCATGTTTTGAGACATGCAAGGGGTTGGGAAAAGTTGAAAATCACGAGAAAATTCTGAGAGAAAGCTCATTTTTTTGAAAAAACCACCAAAGAACCAGAATAATTTCTTTTGCATTGGATCTTCATGTATGTGAGTTGGTTACAAGTGTATAGCCATCACACAGCTCTGAGATTGTTCATGAAACTCTCCCCTGCTGATGAATCTAACAAGATTTTGAGTTTTCCTGTGTTTTCCTGGGCAATATGATGTCTTTTATCATTTTTAAATGCATGTAAATAGTTTTCATTGTTCTTGTTACAATATTGCATTGAAAGTCTATAGAAATCACACATAATCTCCATTTCTTATTGATAGTTTAGTGGCATTTGCAATCTCATGTTCAGAAGAGAATTCATCTGATAAAGAGATAAACAAATTTAAAATCACTTTACCTTCCTTAACTATAGAGATTGCTTATAAGCCTTTGGGGGTACCTTAGGCATGGTTTAATCAAGAATTTTTGTGTTTAATTGAGTTCTTTACTTCAAGATTTTGTGGTGAATTCTCAAAGATTGTGTGAAGAGTGCAACTTGGGCTTCCATTTATGCCTCTCCTAGTTAAAAGAATATCCTGATTATTTGAAGCATTTTATCTAATAGTTGTTCAAGTATTGTAGAGGTTGTCAAAGATCTGATATATCTCAGTTTGTCTTGTCAACACCCCACCAAAAAATCATTCTAAACAACCCATCCTACCCATACTACCCCTACATCTGCATTGTGTGTCAACAAAAGAGTACAATCCATTTACAAAAATGCACAAAGAAAATCAGGATTATACAATGTCTTCAGTAACCCTTGCCTTGCATTTAAAATATCTCCATAATCTGGGAGTGACAACTTGTGAAAGTTAGATTTGGAGTGTTGATCATATTTTCCCAATGCCTTTTCATACTATTTTCATAAATTCCCATTTTAAAACACCAGAACAAGGGAAATTTTTTTTTTTTTTTTTTTTTTTAAATAACGTTCTCTGTTATGAATTATAAAATTCAAACACACGTTCGAGATTTAGTAATTGTTCTCTGCCCAAACCACACAGTTTGGATCATACAATTTCTTTTAAAAACGAATGTTCCCTGTTCACATATTTACAATATGGAACACACATTCAATGCCATTCAATCTCATAACAGATTCTATATGCTGCTGTAAATGACTCGATGAACTGCCGATCTTCCATTTTCATGGCTCGGAGTTTCAACGATCCTTCATTTCATGACTCGGCAACAACCGATCCTTCATGTACATGACTCGGCAACAACCGATCCTTCATGTTTGTTTATGCATAGTATATTTTATATACTTGTTCTCATAACCTTCCCCGGTTATCGAAGTGATCCATTTAAGAAGCCTATCTGAATATCTGTTACTGATATTCATCTGACATCCTGCATCTTAAATTAAGTGATAAGGACAACGCAACCAGCAATTGCGATACTTTGGCCAAAGATTTTCACATGCTTTGCATGATCATATTCCTGAATGTGATTCACATCTACGGAATACGTCCTTCACTTCACTTCACCTGTTATCTAGAATGGTCTTTCCTGGTTCCTACCAGTCCTCATCGTTTAAGTTCCGTTTTAAACTTCCGATTCCAGCCAATAATATGAGCGGGTATAGGAAGGCACTCCAGGTAACTAAAGATACGCAGACATACGGTGTCGTTACCCCACGACTCCGTGTGTCTGATTATCTTTAGTGTTCCGGAGTCACTCCGTATACCAAATCATACCCTAACTCCACCCCAGCTAAGATCTACACATTCAGCCTATGTATTCTAAATGTTTTAATTCGGGAGGGCATTGCTATATGTCAGCTGCAACAATGTGTCGTCATGAAGACCCCGTCTTCATGAAGACACCTTGCTGTAGCTGGCGTATACCAATGTCCTGCAGAATTCTCCCAACGAGAATACACATCCTGCCCAAGTGACTTAGCCACGAGTTAATAGTTTAAGCAATTTTCAGCGTCCACGCTGATCCCTTGATCCTCGTTTCCGTTGCAGTTGTATATAACTAAGAGGGACTAAACTGTCCATTAGTTCGTTATGTATCGTCTCCTTCGTATCGAAGAGCTACATTTCCTTACTTGGTTTATTTCTTAATCGTTAGATTAAGCAGTCCGTACCGACGGACATAATAAGTTTAACCTATTAAACTTAACCAAGATGTTTCCAACTGCAACTTATTTCAGAATATTAACTTATTAGACGTCATTCAAACGAGGTCTAAACTTCAAGAAATGAACTCATTTGTTCCCCTTAACATTATATAGTTAAGGATCATTAGTTATGGATATATATATCCTATATCCTTTATTCTGAATTTTATCAAACGGGATCATTAATGAGGTTTGAAAACGAAGTTCAAATACTCCCAGTTTAAATTGATATTCCTTAGCTCCTAAGCTAATCCTGAATACCCTCTGATTATAAAATCATATTCCTCTTAATTCTTTTTAATGTCAATTCAAAATTCATCTTTACCCAAGTATGAATTAATTGCATTGTTCAACTTAAAGGTTGTATTTAAGTAAGAATAAATATCAGTTTCAATTCAACATCCATCCAAGGATAATGAAACAATTCCAAATCAGGAAATAACACCATATTTCCAATTTAAACAGCAATATCAAACTGATATAATTATTGAAAATATCACACTTGTAACTGTATTCAATATTTCAAGTCATAATTTGTACATTTGCCAATCCAACTGATTGGGTATAGTTTTTACAAAGCATCCATACAACTCATGGGCAGAAGAATATATTTTCTTCTTTTACAATTCCTCAAAGAGGAATAAAAGCAACAGTTACAATTTAATTTATATTTTATCAAGAGGCATCAGAAGACAGCCAAGTCTTCATTCTAATCAAATTCCATCTGCAAAATGAATTGCACGGGTCAGTTCAATGAACTGAGCACATTAAGCACTTATCCTTAAAATAAGATGCTTCAACTAACTGTTTCAATAAAAGAACCCTGCTTTTATGAAACAACAGCAAACATCAATCTAGAAAGTCACAAAAGAGAAATCAGCATAACAACTGAACTATCAAAAACATCATCACAATCAGCCAAGGGACTGCTGTCCCGTTTCCACATAATCATTGCAAGTATCAATTTACAATATTTGTAAAGTTAGGAATACAAGTAGCTTGCTGCCTATATAGCATACAGTTATCCTTTTCACGCCTTTCATTAATAACAAATGCCAAGGATGAAACTAACTGAATATAAATCCATTACTTTCCTTTCCGTTCATGAAGCATGTTAATTTTAAGGCATTCAAGTACAAACAAGAAAGCGAACAGCAATGCATATAGTAGCTCTCATCTAAGCACTATAATTTTCTTCATTCACGAATTCCAGGTTCCTAACCGAACGAAAGAAGAAAGATCATTTTCCTAAAACATTAATTCATATCTCTATTTCTTTCCACATGACTGTCCTAACAGTGGAATCCAAACGAAAGACAAATCAAAATAACAGTTCAGAGTGAAACTTACAAAATCCACTCGGAATTCACTTTCTGGCAGCAAGAATAATTTCATTTATTTCCAGTTCATATGAATGCCAAACAGGTTAGTAAGACATTATATTTATCGTGGAGCAAACCATATCCATATGTATATTAGGTATTTGCTATACTAGAAGATTCCCTACTTCTTACACTGTATAGCTAACCAACAACAATTTTGCAACCACACGAGTATGTATATTCATATAATCTTTTATACCTCTGAACACATATAGTTCTTAATAACAAGTTGTACATTGCTGTTACCTACAGCAAGATCGAGGCATATGCACAGTAAACTCCAATGTTACTTTCAGAGTTCCAAATAGCAAAAAAAAAAAGAGAGAAGAATTCATTCTCTACTATTTCATTAAGAGCAATCATTGTTTTCAGAATGAAGTAAAAACATTCAATCATGTTTTTCTAAGCAAGACAACTCAACTCAGACAGATAACAGCGTAAACGTTCTCATTGATAAGCATCTCACATAGCCAATACAGCTGCAATCCAACAGGCTACAGCAATGAACATTCCAGCCACATTTGCATTCTCAAGATAGTAAAAACAAAATAATATCAGAAGGTCAAACTTCGACTGCTAGACGCAATGGGATCAACCTTCGTTACAGCAAGAAGAATTTATAATCATTCATTGCACAGAATACAAAACTAGTTTATAATTGCGTCAATAATCTGATTAAGAAGACCGAACAGTATCAAGAAAACACAACGAATCCATCTTATCTACACCGTAAGAAGAGTCATATTTCATTAAGGAGTTCAGAAGGAAAAACTATTCCTTTTTCCAACTCTCACGAACATTCATATAAAATTTTAATGTCCATTCCCTTAAATACAAGATACCATTTCTTCATAATCCGAAATAGCAAGGGGAGAGAGAAATCTTATCCCTTTTAAGCAAGAAAGAAAATGAACAGCCAAACGTGTCATCCTTTCTTTTCCCAAGACCTTTCGTGTGCTTATAAAGAAAACAATGTTGTATTCATAATAATCAACACAGCAGAGAGAGAAAAGAAATTATTTCCTTTTCAAAAGAAGTTTCAGTATAAAACGACCTTAAACTTCTCATACATCCTGTACCATCATATCACGAAAGACCATATGACAAGAGCATTATCATAGTGGTGAAAACAACCATACAGTCTACCGGTTCAGGATATAAAACTCTAAACAGTGAAAACCCATTCCATGAAGCTCAAAAGAAATGATATTCTTTTTAATTCCAAACAGCATACAGCAACAAAAGATCTCATTTCCTTCAATGAAACTTCAGTACAGAAACAAGCCAAGCCGTTCACACTGCCTTCACCATTTTATCTCAAAAGTTCATGTGACAAAGACAATCACACAACAAATAAACAATTCGCACTGCCTGTACTGTTCCTATAAAACATCTATTTCATACACCATACTGTCAACAAACCCGCACGTCGAAGAAGTGTTTCCAACCAATCAATTACAAGGACGGATTAACCACAACAGCAAAGGGGACGACTGTACCCCGTTATTTCCAAAAATGACAGCAAGAAAGGAAGGAAACCCAAATCATAGTAACAAAACACGACTGTAATTCCATTTTTCTCTTCACAGGTAATAGCAGTTCCAAGCGCAACATCAAGGAGAACGATTACACTATAAGGAATAGTTTATACAGCCTGTCCATTCCATACCACATGTACAGAGGAAGAAAATGTTTATTTCTTTCTACAACACTGTCAGCAACCACAACGGTAATTCCTATTCCAACTAAATTTAAGCAACCACAATTCAAGGCCGAGCAACCAAAGCCGTTTCTTATCATTTTCCAAGAAAAAGAAGGCAAGAATCAACAAATCCATTTCCAAATCAACTCCATAACAATCATGCAATCCCAACCCAAGAGCAGGGTTGTTTTAATGAAACATTTAAATCAAGCAAAGATTTTAAAGAGAAGGGCTTAACATGCCTGTTATCTCTTTTCCAGAACTCGAAGAAAGCTTCGTTTTGCCGCGTTTTTCTTCCACAACGGCAACACAATATTCCCAGCACTTTCTTCCTTCTTCTTGGCTGATCAACAGCCTCAAAACTTCCAAGAAAATGTCAAATGCAAGAGCTGGTTCGACTGAACCAGACCAAGAAACCAAATGCAGAGCAACTTTGCAAAAGCTCGAATCAACAAAAAATGAAAATCAAAATTCCCTCATACTCTTCCCAAGGCGAGCTGGTCGCGGGGACCAAGAACCATTAATGCAATAAAGGCTCGCCCTTTTTCCTTATTTTCTACGCCACCTCCACTTGGGTTGGCAAGTCTCCAATTTTAAATTTTTCCATGCAAATGAACTTAGCCAAGCTTCCAAATGGATACCTCCATCTCCTACCTGCCCCGCCAAAACTGGCGCTGTCCACGTATGGACTTTTCAATTAATGCCAATGAATACTCCCCTCCATCCTTATCCTCTCCTTCCAAGGGTCTGCGCGCCCTTTTTGATTAGGATTAGTCTAGGTTGCATAAAGTGTTCAACCTAGGCCTTAGTTAGACCTTAGGTTTTAGGATTTAGATTTATTTTTCCCCCTTTTTTTTTTTATATATAATTTAAAAATCCACTAGGATAGTAGTGTAGGATGTATGTTAGGTCTTAGGGTTAGTTAGGTTTAATTCACACTAACCACTAACACTAACAACTTCCTTCCAGCCCCTTGCTAACATCCACGTTAACGCAGAGCAGGACGTTCCGTCCTTCCGATTACATGCCAAGGCCACCCGTGTCCAGGCGTTTCTCGCCCCACGAGGTCCCGAATTCGACAGTACAGGGTTCAAGAATCGAACCCCTGTCGTTGGCATTTTCGTGCTAGCTATTCACACCTGTAATCAGACGCTGCACGCTTATAATAATCCTAGTCCAGTTCAAGTGTGAATTAACACAGAAAACACAAGAGGACCTCAGCATACTTGAATCAATGGAATTGATTCAGGGTATGCTGTCAATCAGCACAAGAGCAAGCAATTATACGACAATCTGTCGTCACATCAGCAATCATACAAGTACAATATTTGCTGTCCATGCAATAAGCCACAATATGCAAGAATCCAGATTAGCAACACATTCTCTTAAGATCAAAACATATCTTAACATGTTTGCTTTCATTTCAAGAGCTATAACAGTATGTAAAACATTCACCAAGTTAGCATACAAAATCAGAGTGTTACATTCTTCCCTCCTTAAAGAATCATCGTCCCGATGATCAGATTTACAAATCAAGGAGTTCATAGGACAAAATTCAGTTATTGTCCTTTCATTCATAAGTTCATACCAAAAACAGATTCTCTCTTAAAAACAACGTTTTAAGACAACTGTACAATAGACTAATAATTGTCTAAATTTGGTAAAATTTTCAGTTCTCTGAATTTCATATTCAGTTAAACAGATGTGGAAAAGTAGATCTCATTTCTTCGAGATTCTCCCAAGTTGCACTTTCTTCGCTGAACTGGTCCCACTGGACCTTACATTGGTTCACTTCGCGATTTCTCAAGTACAACTGGCGAGTTCCCAACACTCGAATGGGCTTAACCACGATTATTCCTGGGTCTTGGACCTGCAAGGAATTCCAATTTAGCACATGTGATAAATCTGTCACGTATTTCTTAAGTAAAGAAATATGAAAAACATCATGCATTTGAGACAAAGCAGGAGGTAATGCTAGACGATAAGCTACAGGGTTGATTATTTCAATAATTTCAAAAGGTCCCACGTAACGTGGTGACAACTTGGCAGCCCTGCCAAAGGTTATGGAGCTCTTTTTCGGCTTCACCCGAAGAAAGACCTTCTCTCCAAGTTTATAATGCCTGTCAACCCGCTTCAAGTCTGCATAGCTCTTCTGCCTATTGGCAGCCTCCTTTAGATGTTCCCGAATCATTTTGATTTGCTGTTCCATTTCCATAAGGATTTCTGGCCCAATTACCTCTCTGTCCTCAACGCTGTCCCAGCTGACAGGGGTTCTGCATTTTCTTCCATACAATGCTTCGAAGGGCGCCATTTTTAAAGAGGCATGATAGGTGTTATTGTAAGCAAATTCTACCAGCGGAAGGTATTCCTCCCATTTATACTGCTGGTCCATGCAATACATCCTCAGCATGTCCTCTAAAACTTGATTAACTCTCTCAGTCT
The DNA here is from genome assembly GCA_019776745.2 of Taxus chinensis. Taxonomy (NCBI): domain Eukaryota; kingdom Viridiplantae; phylum Streptophyta; class Pinopsida; order Cupressales; family Taxaceae; genus Taxus; species Taxus chinensis. Next base: position 439,081,797 of record CM034156.1, read on the forward strand.
GTCCATCCGTTTCTGGATGATATGCAGAACTGAAGTTTAATTTAGTTCCCAAGGCTGCATTAAGCGTTTGCCAAAACCTTGATGTCATCCTCGGATCTCTGTCCGATATGATTAATTCCGGTATTCCATGCAACCTGAAGATTTCATGTACAAATCTTCTTGCTAAAACTGGTGCATCGTCCTTCAAATTACCAGCAATGAAGTGTGCCACTTTGGTCAATTTGTCGACTACAACCAGGATAATGTCATGTTTATTTCTTGACATAGGCAATCCTTGAACGAAATCCATCGTTATCACTTGCCACTTATACTGCGGAATGCTGTGGGGATACAATAATCCAGAAGGGTGCATATGTTCCGCTTTAACACGCTGACATTCCAAGCAGTGTGTTACAAACTCTACCACCTCCTTTTTCATTCCCTTCCAAAAATATTGCTGCTTAAGATCAGCAAGCATTTTTGTGATGCCAGGGTGTCCAGAAAAAGGTGAATTATGGAATTCAGTGAGCAATTTCCCTCTTAAGTCATTGGCCACAGGTACATATACCCTGTTTTCGAACCTCAGAACTCCTTCGTTATCAAAACGAAATCCCTTATACCTGCTGTCCTGCGGGTCTGCAGCAAGTGCTGATTTGACTTGCTGAAAATAGGGATCTGATTCTAAGGCATCTTTTACCTCATCCTTAAACTGAGTTCTTAACGTTATAAGAGCAGAGATATGCTTCCTTCGACTCAGAGCATCTGCTACTCTATTTTCCTTGCCCTTAATGTAGCTTATATCAAAATCATACTGAGACAGAAATTCTAACCATCTTCGTTGCCTTGCATTCAGATTTGGCTGAGTAAAAATATACTTCAGCCCCAGATGGTCTGTTTTTAATTCAAAGGGCTTGCCAAGAAGGTAATGCCTCCATATTTGAAGCGCATGTACTATGGCAGCGAGTTCAAGATCGTGTGGAGCATAGTTCTGTTCATGTAACTTAAGCTTTCTGCTTTCATAAGCGATAACATGGTTATTCTGCAACAAAATACCCCCAAGGCCTTCTCCTGAGGCGTCCGTTACAACCATAAAATCTCCATTTGGATCAGGTACAGTCAAAATAGGTGCTGTAGTTAACTGCTCCTTTAACTTTTTAAAGGCAGATTCACATTTGTCTGTCCAGACAAATTTCTTTTCTTTCTTCTGCAACGAAGTGATTGGGGCAGCAATTTTTGAAAAGTCCTTAACGAACTTTCTATAATATCCAGCCAAGCCCATGAAGCTCCTTACTTCGTGCACGTTCTTAGGCGCAGGCCACTCAGTTATAGCCGTGATCTTTGAAGGGTCAACAGCTATCCCGTCTTTGCTTATAACGTGTCCCAAATAATGCACCTCTGCATCATAAAAGGAACATTTGGACAGTTTGCCATACAACTTCCTCTTTCTTAAGATTTCCAGCACTATCCTGAGATGTTCTTGGTGCTCTTCGACATTTTTAGAGTATATAAGAATGTCGTCTAAGAATACAAGCACAAACTTGTCTAAGTATTCTTGAAAAATGTTATTCATTAGATTCATGAAGGCGGCAGGTGCATTAGTCAGCCCAAAAGGCAACACCGTGAACTCATAGTGCCCATACCTCGTTCTAAAAGCTGTTTTATGAATATCTTCCTCTTTTATTCTCAGCTGATGGTACCCTGACCGCAGATCTATTTTTGAATAGACTGATGCTCCTCGCATCTGATCAAACAGATCATCGATTCTTGGAAGTGGGTATCGATTTTTAATGGTTGCTTTATTCAGCATTCTGTAATCAATGCACAGCCTCAAGGTGCCATCCTTTTTCTTTACAAAGATTACCGGCGCTCCCCAAGGTGAGACGCTCGGTCTGATCAGCCCCTTAGTCAGAAGTTCTTGTAACTGAGCCTTCAGTTCTACCAGCTCAATGGTAGTCATTCTATAAGGTGCCTTAGATATGGGTTCCGTTCCTGGTTTGATCTCAATAGCGAAGTCAAACTCACGTTTGGGCGGAAGACCCGGCAATTCCTCCGGAAACACATCACGGAAATCCCTCAACAATGGATATCTTTCCATGAAATCATTATCTTCCTCTTCATTTTCTGTCATTTTTACCGCATACAAAGTGCAGCCTCTGTTTTTAGCCCTCTTTAGTTGCATAGCCGTCAGTTTCCTGACTGCAACTTCCCGTTTTACACCTTGAATGATTGCTGCTTTCTGCAGGTCATCAAGGCAACTGATTTGTTTTTCATAACAGTCAACCTTTGCCTTATGTTCAGCCAACCAGTTAACTCCAATAATGATATCATATGATCCTAGAGGAGTGACATACAAGTCAACTTCGGTGGAGAACCCAGGCAGGTCAAGAATTGCCCCAAAAAGGCACATTTCAACTGTGTGGACAACATTATTCCCATAATGCACTGTCCATGTTTTATCCATTCTTGCAGCCTTTCTTTTTAATTTCATAGCAAGTTCAGTAGAAATAAAACATTCTGTAGCTCCAGTATCAAAAAGTACAACTACAGGTTTACCGAATAACTTACCCGTAACTTCTATGGGCGTCACTTGCTTTTCAGCTTGTCTGTTAGACACTGCAGCATGTATCCTATGCTGCTGTCCGCGATCATCCTTCTTCAGAGGACAGTGATTCGCATAGTGGTCTTTTCCACAGTTGAAGCATCCTCCAGCTGGCCCTTTTCTAGGTTCAAATTTATTACCAGCCTTAAAGTTATCGTTCTGGCTTCCATAGGACTTCTGTCCAATGCCATTAACTTTTGAAAAGCTGTTCCGCACACTATTTACAGGTCTGTTCATCACAGGTTTCTTGTTGTTATCTACAACAATTTTATTTTTCACACCAAACCTTTTCCAAGGTCCCCTTTTTGGTGCAAGAGACGAAGAAGGATTGGGAATCTTCTTCCTTATCTCTTCCCTGTGAGCAGAGATTGCTCTCAATTTTTGTTCCTGTCTGATTGCCTTTTCAACAACTCCATCCATGGTGGTTGGGCCGTGGACATCCACTTCGCCACCAATGATGGGATTCAGTCCCATTATGAATTTCCGTATTCTGAACTTCTCGTCAGCTTGGTACTGCGGCACATACTTAAGGAGTTTAGTAAACCCTTCCCAGTATTCCGTCACCGACAGCCTTCCTTGCGACCAGTTCTGAAATTCAGTCATTTTCCTATCAAAATAGAGTTGAGGCAGCCATCTTTGCCTAAAATATCCCTTAAATTGATCCCAAGTTATGTCTGATTCGACAATATTCAGCTCAACCTTACGGTTGTCCCACCAGGATGATGCTTCATGAGAAAGCTGATATGCTCCCCATATCGCTTTAGTCTCTTCAGAGAAGTTTCTTATTGCAAAGTATTTCTCCATTTCACTGAGCCAGTTTTCAGCTCCGTCCCCAAGAGTTGTTCCATCAAACTTTGGAGGACTTATTCTCTTTATATCATTCGTAAGTTCAGCTGCTAATCTTGCCCTTTTATTTTCAGGGGGATTAGGAGCAATTACGTTATTATCATCAACACCCGGATTCCCTCCGTTGATGTTGTCCACAGGAGGCAGCTGATCATTTATTTCAGCTTCATTCTCCTCCTCTTCATTGCCCATTGACTGTTGTTCCAGTACAGTCAAACGATCCCTTGTATCAAGTAGGGCAGCAAGGATTTCATCCAGCTTTTGGGCAGTTGCTGCTTCTCCACCCTGCAACGGGTTATTCGCAGCATTCCCTCTTGTCCTGACCATTTTCTGTTCAATAAGAAAATGTAAACTTTATTAATAACGTGGACTCATTAGGTCCAAGAGCTGCAACCTTCAGCTCTGATACCAAGATGTAACATCCCCATTTTAAAACACCAGAACAAGGGAATTTTTTTTTTTTTTTTTTTTTAAATAACGTTCTCTGTTATGAATTATAAAATTCAAACACACGTTCGAGATTTAGTAATTGTTCTCTGCCCAAACCACACAGTTTGGATCATACAATTTCTTTTAAAAACGAATGTTCCCTGTTCACATATTTACAATATGGAACACACATTCAATGCCATTCAATCTCATAACAGATTCTATATGCTGCTGTAAATGACTCGATGAACTGCCGATCTTCCATTTTCATGGCTCGGAGTTTCAACGATCCTTCATTTCATGACTCGGCAACAACCGATCCTTCATGTACATGACTCGGCAACAACCGATCCTTCATGTTTATTTATGCATAGTATATTTTATATACTTGTTCTCATAACCTTCCCCGGTTATCGAAGTGATCCATTTAAGAAGCCTATCTGAATATCTGTTACTGATATTCATCTGACATCCTGCATCTTAAATTAAGTGATAAGGACAACGCAACCAGCAATTGCGATACTTTGGCCAAAGATTTTCACATGCTTTGCATGATCATATTCCTGAATGTGATACACATCTACGGAATACGTCCTTCACTTCACTTCACCTGTTATCTAGAATGGTCTTTCCTGGTTCCTACCAGTCCTCATCGTTTAAGTTCCGTTTTAAACTTTCGATTCCAGCCAGTAATATGAGCGGGTATAGGAAGGCACTCCAGGTAACTAAAGATACGCAGACATACGGTGTCGTTACCCCACGACTCCGTGTGTCTGATTATCTTTAGTATTCCGGAGTCACTCCGTATACCAAATCATACCCTATCTCCACCCCAGCTAAGATCTACACTTCAGCCTATGTATTCTCAATGTTTTAATTCGGGAGGGCATTGCTATATGTCAGCTGCAACATTGTGTCGTCATGAAGACCCCGTCTTCATGAAGACACCTTGCTGTAGCTGGCGTATGCCAATGTCCTGCAGAATTCTCCCAACGAGAATACACATCCTGCCCAAGTGACTTAGCCACGAGTTAATAGTTTAAGCAATTTTCAGCGTCCACGCTGATCCCTTGATCCTCGTTTCCGTTGCAGTTGTATATAACTAAGAGGGACTAAACTGTCCATTAGTTCGTTATGTATCGTCTCCTTCGTATCGAAGAGCTACATTTCCTTACTTGGTTTATTTCTTAATCGTTAGATTAAGCAGTCCGTACCGACGGACATAATAAGTTTAACCTATTAAACTTAACCAAGATGTTTCCAACTGCAACTTATTTCAGAATATTAACTTATTAGACGTCATTCAAACGAGGTCTAAACTTCAAGAAATGAACTCATTTGTTCCCCTTAACATTATATAGTTAAGGATCATTAGTTATGGATATATATATCCTATATCCTTTATTCTGAATTTTATCAAACGGGATCATTAATGAGGTTTGAAAACGAAGTTCAAATACTCCCAGTTTAAATTGATATTCCTTAGCTCCTAAGCTAATCCTGAATACCCTCTGATTATAAAATCATATTCCTCTTAATTCTTTTTAATGTCAATTCAAAATTCATCTTTACCCAAGTATGAATTAATTGCATTGTTCAACTTAAAGGTTGTATTTAAGTAAGAATAAATATCAGTTTCAATTCAACATCCATCCAAGGATAATGAAACAATTCCAAATCAGGAAATAACACCATATTTCCAATTTAAACAGCAATATCAAACTGATATAATTATTGAAAATATCACACTTGTAACTGTATTCAATATTTCAAGTCATAATTTGTACATTTGCCAATCCAACTGATTGGGTATAGTTTTTACAAAGCATCCATACAACTCATGGGCAGAAGAATATATTTTCTTCTTTTACAATTCCTCAAAGAGGAATAAAAGCAACAGTTACAATTTAATTTATATTTTATCAAGAGGCATCAGAAGACAGCCAAGTCTTCATTCTAATCAAATTCCATCTGCAAAATGAATTGCACGGGTCAGTTCAATGAACTGAGCACATTAAGCACTTATCCTTAAAATAAGATGCTTCAACTAACTGTTTCAATAAAAGAACCCTGCTTTTATGAAACAACAGCAAACATCAATCTAGAAAGTCACAAAAGAGAAATCAGCATAACAACTGAACTATCAAAAACATCATCACAATCAGCCAAGGGACTGCTGTCCCGTTTCCACATAATCATTGCAAGTATCAATTTACAATATTTGTAAAGTTAGGAATACAAGTAGCTTGCTGCCTATATAGCATACAGTTATCCTTTTCACGCCTTTCATTAATAACAAATGCAAAGGATGAAACTAACTGAATATAAATCCATTACTTTCCTTTCCGTTCATGAAGCATGTTAATTTTAAGGCATTCAAGTACAAACAAGAAAGCGAACAGCAATGCATATAGTAGCTCTCATCTAAGCACTATAATTTTCTTCATTCACGAATTCCAGGTTCCTAACCGAACGAAAGAAGAAAGATCATTTTCCTAAAACATTAATTCATATCTCTATTTCTTTCCACATGACTGTCCTAACAGTGGAATCCAAACGAAAGACAAATCAAAATAACAGTTCAGAGTGAAACTTACAAAATCCACTCGGAATTCACTTTCTGGCAGCAAGAATAATTTCATTCATTTCCAGTTCATATGAATGCCAAACAGGTTAGTAAGACATTATATTTATCGTGGAGCAAACCATATCAATATGTATATTAGGTATTTGCTATACTAGAAGATTCCCTACTTCTTACACTGTATAGCTAACCAACAACAATTTTGCAACCACACGAGTATGTATATTCATATAATCTTTTATACCTCTGAACACATATAGTTCTTAACAACAAGTTGTACATTGCTGTTACCTACAGCAAGATCGAGGCATATGCACAGTAAACTCCGATGTTACTTTCAGAGTTCCAAATATCAAAAAAAAAAAAAGAGAAGAATTCATTCTCTACTATTTCATTAAGAGCAGTCATTGTTTTCAGAATGAAGTAAAAACATTCAATCATGTTTTTCTAAGCAAGACAACTCAACTCAGACAGATAACAGCGTAAACGTTCTCATTGATAAGCATCTCACATAGCCAGTACAGCTGCAATCCAACAAGCTACAACAATGAACATTCCAGCCACATTTGCATTCCCAAGATAGTAAAAACAAAATAATATCAGAAGGTCAAACTTCGACTGCTAGACGCAATGGGATCAACCTTCGTTACAGCAAGAAGAATTTATAATCATTCATTGCACAGAATACAAAACTAGTTTATAATTGCGTCAATAATCTGATTAAGAAGACTGAACAGTATCAAGAAAACACAACGAATCCATCTTATCTACACCGTAAGAAGAGTCATATTTTCATTAAGGAGTTCAGAAGGAAAAAACTATTCCTTTTTCCCAACTCTCACGAACATTCATATAAAATTTTATATGTCCATCTCCCTTAAATACAAGATACCATTTCTTCTCATAATCCGAAATAGCAAGGGGAGAGAGAAATCTTATCCCTTTTAAGCAAGAAAGAAAATGAACAGCCAAACGTGTCATCCTTTCTTTTCCCAAGACCTTTCGTGTGCTTATAAAGAAAACAATGTTGTATTCATAATAATCAACACAACAGAGAGAGAAAAGAAATTATTTCCTTTTCAAAAGAAGTTTCAGTAAAAAACGACCTTAAACTTCTCATACATCCTGTACCATCATATCACGAAAGACCATATGACAAGAGCATTATCATAGTGGTGAAAACAACCATACAGTCTACCGGTTCAGGATATAAAACTCTAAACAGTGAAAACCCATTCCATGAAGCTCAAAAGAAATGATATTCTTTTTAATCCCAAACAACATACAGCAACAAAAGATCTCATTTCCTTCAATGAAACTTCAGTACAGAAACAAGCCAAGCCGTTCACACTGCCTTATCACCATTTTATCTCAAAAGTTCATGTGACAAAGACAATCACACAACAAATAAACAATTCGCACTGCCTGAACTGTTCCTATAAAACATCTATTTCATACACCATAATGTCAACAAACCCACACGTCGAAGAAGTGTTTCCAACCAATCAATTACAAGGACGGATTAACCACAACAGCAAAGGGGACGACTGTACCCCGTTATTTCCAAAAATGACAGCAAGAAAGGAAGGAAACCCAAATCATAGTAACAAAACACGACTGTAATTCCATTTTTCACTTCACAGGTAATAGTAGTTCCAAGCGCAACATCAAGGAGAACGATTACACTATAAGGAATAGTTTATTCAACCTGTCCATTCCATACCACATGTACAGAGGAAGAAAATGTTTATTTCTTTCTACAACACTGTCAGCAACCACAACGGTAATTCCTATTCCAACTAAATTTAAGCAACCACAATTCAAGGCCGAGCAACCAAGAGCCGTTTCTTATCATTTTCCAAGAAAAAGAAGGCAAGAATCAAACAAATCCATTTCCAAATCAACTCCATAACAATCATGCAATCCCAACCCAAGAGCAGGGTTGTTTTAATGAAACATTTAAATCAAGCAAAGATTTTAAAGAGAAGGGCTTAACATGCCTGTTATCTCTTTTCCAGAACTCAAAGAAAACTTTGTTTTGCCGCATTTTTCTTCCACAACGGCAACACAATATTCCCAGCACTTTCTTCCTTCTTCTTGGCTGATCAACAGCCTCAAAACTTCCAAGAAAATGTCAAATGCAAGAGCTGGTTCGACTGAACCAGACCAAGAAACCAAATGCAGAGCAACTTTGCAAAAGCTCGAATCAACAAAAAATGAAAATCAAAATTCCCTCATACTCTTCCCAAGGCGAGCTGGTCGCGGGGGACCAAGAACCATTAATGCAATAAAGGCTCGCCCTTTTTTCCTTATTTTTCTACGCCACCTCCACTTGGGTTGGCAAGTCTTCCAATTTTAAATTTTTCCATGCAAATGAACTTAGCCAAGCTTCCAAATGGATACCTCCATCTCCTACCTGCCCCGCCAAAAACTAGCGCTATCCACGTATGGACTTTTCAATTAATGCCATTGAATACTCCCCCTCCATCGTTATCCTCTCCTTCCAAGGGTCCTGCGCGCCCTTTTTGATTAGGATTAGTCTAGGTTTGCATAAAGTGTTCAACCTAGGCCTTAGTTAGACCCTTAGGTTTTAGGATTTAGATTTTATTTTTCCCCCCTTTTTTTTTTATATATAATTTAAAAATCCACTAGGATAGTAGTGTAGGATGTGTGTTAGGTCTTAGGGTTAGTTAGGTTTAATTCACACTAACCACTAACACTAACAACTTCCTTCCAGCCCCTTGCTAACATCCACGTTAACGCAGAGCAGGACGTTCCGTCCTTCCGATTACATGCCAAGGCCACCCGTGGTCCAGGCGTTTCTCGCCCCACGAGGTCCCGAATTCGACAGTACAGGGTTCAAGAATCGAACCCCTGTCGTTGGCATTTTCGTGCTAGCTATTCACACCTATAATCAGATGCTGCACGCTTATAATAATCCTAGTCCAGTTCAAGTGTGAATTAACATAGAAAACACAAGAGGACCTCAACATACTTGAATCAATGGAATTGATTCAGGGTATGCTGTCAATCAGCACAAGAGCAAGCAATTATACGACAATCTGTCGTCACATCAGCAATCATACAAGTACAATATTTGCTGTCCATGCAATAAGCCACAATATGCAAGAATCCAGATTAGCAACACATTCTCTTAAGATCAAAACATATCTTAACATGTTTGCTTTCATTCCAAGAGCCATAACAATATGTAAATCATTCACCAAGTTAGCATACAAAATCAGAGTGTTACATCAACTCACTTCCCTCCTTGACTGATATTCTATTTTTTTTCTTCACAAAATGGGTTTGGGAATGCAAGAGGAGGGATTGGTTGGGATTCAATTAATTTTTGTAATGGTGTAGGTGGAAGGGAAGATGTAGAATCTTCTTGTGGAGGGGATTTGGAAGAGAATAGGGAAGAGAATTAAAGGTGGGATGGAAGGGAAGAAGTTGGAGACATGGAATCCACAATGGGGACAACATGTTGAAAGTTAGGGATTTTAACCTTAGGCTTGGGTGGCTGATAAGGAATAGGAATTTAAGACTGATATGGAAAAGGCTTAGGAATATCCCATGGACAATGTTCTGTTGGCATGTAGGAATAATAGGTGTTTTCATTGATGAAAAACTACATTAATGACGTAGTAGATGTTGTAAGATGATTTCATGATGTTGTATGAAGTGCTAGCATGATGGTTCAGATATCTAGCAGCTACTACAGGTAGATTAATTGATGCATACTTGCTCTAACAAGACCATATAGGTGCTTAGAAGGTGTAGCTTGATACTATGAGATTCTTGGTTACTTGGGAAACACATTGAAATGGTGTATAATAGTTTTTTAGGGTGATTAAGGACACATAATAGTGGCATAGTGTAGGTACAGGTGTTTCACTTGGCTACAGGTGCTCATTGGGAGCAGGTATGCTTGCTTGGAGGTATGAAAGTATGGTTTGGAGCTATATGAGCTCATGGATGCATGAAATCAAGTATATAATTTCATATGAGGTATTTTTGGGTCATTTGCAGAGGTTATATGTTTAGTTATTGCATTATTATAGTTGGCCCTAGTTGTTATGGGTAGAATCCTTAAGGTAGGACTATGCAAATGAGATTCACTAGAAATATTCAACAATGGTATTTAATTTTTTATGATTGGCAATTATTTTATGATGTTTCAAAGTTATTTCATAAACAATTTAGGTGCCCATGATGTGAATTTTGCAATATATGAGAGTTTTTGTAAGATAGGGTAAAAACAATGCATAATCCAGCTCGAAGTGTAACTTTAGATGTTTGCTGTGAAAAATGTGATTTACTTGGTACCTTGTGGATTTCAAGGAATATTATAAGGTTATTTAAGAATGTTTCACAAAAACAATGAGGTTATTTTATCATCATGTTTTTATGAACGAATGTTAAAAAGGCAAAGAGGTCAAAAACCATAGCTAAAACCTAGCTAGGAGCAGTTGGGAAAAAGGTCAATATAATTTTGATTCTTTCCTCAAAATTTATAATTTTATGTTGTAGAATTCTCCTCAATATTTCAAAAAATGTATGGTGGTGATATGTGGGACCCACCTAAAAAAATAGTTTCTAAAGAGTTCTAGTTTGAGGAGAAAGTTTTCAAACGAGGTTTGGACTAAATTACCATTATCTAATGTATGAAATTAGTTTTAGATTTCCATGGATGTTTCAGATTAATTTTAGGTAGGTTCATGAGGTTTTGAGTTCCAAATAGGTTGATTGGTTAAAGGGCAGTTTTGGGATCTCAAATGAGAGGGTTTAGTGTTTTGGCCATATTTTGAGCTACAAGTTAAATTTTTATATGATTAAAGTTGTGTTGGAAAATATATTAATATATATTATCAATGGTATATATATTTCATCATGATGAGGTGATTTGATAGGGTTTTCAGGGAATTATTTGAGTAAGAAGGTTTTTGGCAGTTCAGGACAACATCTGTTTTGATGTAAGTTTGAGGTTGTTTGAAGAATGAAATGGATTGACTAATGCTTTATATCACCTAGAAAGTGAATAAAGATGAATTTTTCATCTAATGAATCAAATTTTAGGTCTTGACTGCATGTATATTTTATTTTATGAGCTAACCTTTGGTAACAGATTTTTTGGTAGGTTGATTTGGTAAAGGAAAATATTGTTCTGGTTTGAAGAGAAAGATGTTTCATGACTTATAAAATTATTTGAAGTGTTATATAGGTTCTTCCATTTAGTTTGAGTATTCAAATGAAAATTTTGGGTTCATTTTAAGTCATTTGGTGGCATTATGAAGTTTCCACGATGTTGAAGGGTGAAGGAAACAACTGTTTTGAGAATTAAAAAGGGAACCAGGAATAGTAAATGAAATAATTTGATTGGTTGATATTAATTTCAACCATTTATAAATGTTTTATGATATTTTAATCATGTATAAGGATTAATGGGTCATGAAAAATTATGGTACTCATATTAGGCTAACTTTAAGATTGTGCCCATGGGGTTTTGAGCCATTTTTGGCACATATAATGAGGTTTTTGGCTAGGATGACCTAATTGGCTCATATGTAGCTGCCATATTTAAAATTTAAAAATTTTCCTTGATTTATTTTTCCAACCAAATTGATGGAAAATTTTGGGCCTAAGTTTGAAAGGTGTAAAGCATATAAAAAGAATGTTTTAAGTGCTTTTATGAACTAGTTGAGTGTGTGCAAGGTGGAGCGACCTAGGTGGAAGTTGTTTGCAGGTATTTGAGCATGAATTGAGGTAGATTAAATTTTTCTATAGGTGAATAAATATAAGAGAATATGAGAGCAAGATTTTGATGAATTTTAGAGTGATTGAAGAGCTTGTTTTGTGAAGATTTGTCAACTAGGGTTTGAGTGAAGGAAACCTAGCTGAATATTGGATCTACATTAGTTGTGGAAGAAAAAAATAATATATCTACACATAATAATGTGGTTGAGTGGGTTCTTGATCATATTTTGGGGTTGAATCCTCCTTTTGGAGTTGGTGCTCGTTGTAGGGTTAGTGCTATACTAAACTAGAGGTTGGTGGTCCTTGTGGGGTTGGTGCCTCACTAAATTTGAAACATATCAATATGATATTTTGTTTCAAAGGGTTTTCTTCCCCTTGAGGGTTTCCCACTTATATCTTGTTCTCTCATGGTGTTCTTGTGCTTTCATGGTTTCATGCATTATTAATGGTTTATGGTTTGCACACATTAAAAATTGTATAAGTGGTTATTGTGGCTATTATAATTAGAGTTTCAGATATGAATTTTAATTTAAATTTTTTATAAGGACTGATTCACTCCCCCCTCTTAGTCCATTTTTATTCTAATAATTGGTATTAGAGTGGGTACTTTTATAGAAGTTTGACAGCTTGAAAGGAGATCTTTGAAGCACAAAATGACAAGTAAAAGTGTGATTGGAAAGCCACCTATGTTTTATGGAGTAAATTATTTCTTCTATAAAATAATAATGAATAAATTCATCATGGTACAAGGTTTTGATGTTTGGGCAGCAGTTAAAAATGCTTATAATCCTCCTGCCACTTCTCCAAGAACTAAAAAAGAGAAGGCTGATTATACTAACAACTCAAAGGCTTTCAGTTTCATTCTAAGTGGACTTGGAGAATCATAAATGGGTAATATAATGCATTAAAAATATGCAAAGGAGGTATGTGAAAAGATTTAAGTTCTTTATGAAGGTGAATCAAAGGTAAAAATTGAAAAACTTCAAACTTTTATAAATCAATTTGAAAATCTTAAAATTAATGATAATGAGGATATTGGTGCATACCTTCTTAGAGTTAATGAAATTGTGAATAACATGAAAGAATTAGGTGAAAAAAGTATAAGGATAATTTGTGCACCAAATATGAGAAATATATAGAGTTTTTGAGGGATGAGTTGCTAGAGATCAGTAAGAAGACTACGTCCTTGCAAAAGTTTGAGAATATTACTAAAGATCTAAATGACCTACTTATCAAACAAAGGGATACAAATGATAGGATTGGTTTGATATTCAAACAAGATTCTAAGGAAAAATAAGTTGATATAGAAGCTAGTATTTCAAGCAAGGAATCTGATAAAATCACTGTAAAAGAGGAAATAAAGGTGACTCATATCAAGAACAATGAAAGACCAAGCTTCAAGGTATGGAAGAAATTTCAATGGTGATTGTTTAACTTGTAATCATTTTGGTCATAGATATTAAAAATGTAGAAGATATCCTAGAGATGATCACCCTTGGAGAGACATAGGTGTGAGTTTGTTAAGAGGATTGTATGCTACAATTACAATGAAAAAGGACAGACAACTAGGCATTGTTTGCATGATAGACCTAGTCAAAATGAAGGTTTTAAATGGAATAAATAAGTTATTTGCTACTATTATAATGAGATTGGTCATGTGCAAATATTATTTTTTAATTTTCATTAAAGATAAGAGAAGACTAATCAAAGACCTAGAGTGTATGAGAACAACTTCCAAGGTGCTATAATGCAAGCTAATAACTCTAGAAGAGCATGGGAGCCAAAAAAGGACAATGTTGTCTCAATAAATACAATTGAAATTGAGAAGAGAGATGTAACATAGTGTTCAGAGTAGAGGAGATAGGAAGATGAAGTATTGTAGGTACCCAAGAAGGATTGGGACCTCTTCAAGACATTCTTTTAGGTCTCCATGGATCATGTATACCTTCACTATGCATTTTGAAGGTATACAATTGCAAATGAAAAATATAGGTGGGGGGAGAAATTTGTGTTATTGTGTGTCATAACTTCATGGTCAAGGTATGTTTAGGTTTTCTCCTCATAATTCTTGTTATTATTTGTAATGATTCTTGTGCAAAAATCTTGGCAATTAGTCTGGAAATTAGTCTTTCATTAGTGTGTTGCACTTGTTGGTAGCTCATGTGGTCTGAGTATAAGGTATCAAGTTGTATGGTTCACTTGTGAAGTATAATAAATGATTTTGTATCATGTTGACACGTATTAAAGTATATATTGAGGTTGCTCATATTTCTCATACTGTTTTTGTGTCCTAAGCTTGTCTATATTCTATCAATGTGTTTGCGATGGACTGTATTGTCTTATCTAAGTCATGAGAAGGTTATATTGGATTTCCATGAGGTGCAAGTGGTATTGAAAAGTGTTTAATTGTGTCATCTATATGTATGGATCCACAAGTATGGGTATTTTATTGAAATATGAGTGTCTTGCATTCATATCAGACATGGTGTTAGTCCTTAGGTGTCTATGTATGTTTCTAGGGATATTAAGGTATATGGAGCCTCCAAATCGGAGCTCTTCAGAAATCCACAAGTTATTATTATGCCAAGATGATAGTGAATATTATCAAGTGTAAACTTTATAAATGATTATGAAGAAAAGGTTCACTATGACTCAACATTGCTCAAAATCAGGGTTCTATAAGCAAAAATTAAGAGCTACATGTATGTGATATGTTTTTTATGGTCAATTATCATTTGAAGAGGTGTTATACATGGTAGAAGATGTTTTTATAAGGCATGAATACTATTTTAAAGATGTTGTGAGATAAATAAAAGAAAAAATTCTAATTCATTGCCTTAACTGGGTATGCATAGTCCATCCTGAGCAATTTGCACGCAAACTCACTTTTGGAGGCCAAATTGGAAGAGTTAGATCATGAAATTTTGTACTAATCATATAGAATCATAGAACACAAGGATAGAAGTGGTTTGAAGTCTTATATATGTCTACTTCATCAAATATGGTTGATAGAGTTGAAAACTTACTTTGACTTCACAGTGTTGAGGGTTTGATTGTCAAAACCCTACTTCCTGGTATTCTCAAGTTGTGACATGATATTGAATATGTTGTGATGGTACAATAAGTACTACATGGATATATGATACATACCACTATGTAATTTTATGTTTTTGAAGAATATTGGGTGGTGTTTCATCGAGATTCATGCCTAAACATGCATTCTACAGTACATTGGCAAAGATAAGTGGGTCTAAGGTATGAGTAATGAATTTTCTCATCATTGGCATGGATATTGATGTTTTCATACTTGTGATATGTTTTCACACTGTGTAGAAACTTATATGAGTCTAATATTGTGCCTAGTAAAAGATAATGATCTACAGGATTCAAAGTGGTCAAGAAGGCAGAGTTAAATTGTTTTCGTGGTATGTAGTGATCTTCATAGATGAATTTTCATCCTAAAAGGTATGTGAGTTTATTGGTTTGTAGGTGGTGGTTTTTGGAATACTATATTGTTCTTGAGAGGGCATCAAATTGCTCTATGAAGGAAGATAAACACCTACAGGTCAGAGTGGCAAAGTGCATTATTACAGAGGTATGGAAAGTGATCCAAGGTTTATCCTCATAAAGAAAGGTATGAATTTTATTTCCTTACAAGAATTAGTAACAAATGGTGTAACTTGATGAATATCTATGTTGCTTGTGAAAACTTGGAAATGTGTTATTGCTTCACATTAGCTACATACATGCATGTAGAAGCTCAGTTTTGGAGTAGTAACAATGGTGTTCAAGGTAAAATGATAGTGTTAAATCTTTGGTATGAGATTACTCATGATAAAAATATATGTGAAGTGTGCTTTTGAGTTGAAATGTCCATGTTTAGGGCTATTAGTTGGATCCTATCCTCCATGAGACAGATGGGACAGTGGTACAATGTTCTGAAATAGAGTTGAGTGTTAAAAATTTATATTTTGCTTCTAAGTAAAGGGGAAGTTTGATCTAATCCTAAATACAAGAGGTTGTAGATGCTTGAGTTCCTCAGGACATGTAATATCCCTCTCAAAGGATATTTTGATAGAGATAATGTGTTGATAGTCCTCTAACAATGGTGAAGTGTTTTTGTTAGCAAGAAAGGTTTCTTAAGGAGTGTGTAGACTAATCATGACAGGGAGAGTGCTTAGATGATCCTCCATGAAGTTGAAATTGTGTGATCAATGATATTCAAGGAGTACATGGTGTTTTATCCTTATGTTTTTATCTCAAAGGTATGATATTGGTTATCTCAACTGTAAATGATTAGAGAACACTGAAAAATTTATTTAGGGACTTGAGAAAGTCTTTTAGCCAATTTCAAGGCATGTAAGAAAGTCTAGTAGCTCAAATTTATACTTGGGAGCTATAAGTAGAGGCCTTAAGCCCAGGGGGAGTGGTTGTTTCAAGGGTTTAAGTATTTTTGACCTATAGGAACATGTTGAAAATGGTATAAAATGCACTAAAGAGACTATTATGGGCTCACTGTATTGCTCTTAGTATGAAGAGAAAGCATATGATTAGTTTGCATGCCTAGAGATTAAATAAGGTGTTGTATGCTCCGAATAAGGTATGACTATGAATTTTTAATGGTGTAATAATGTTCTTCAACTGTAGGAAGTGTTATTTCTAAGGGGAGCATGTTGTTTGCATGCCTAAAATGAAGGCAAAATTTAGATTTTGGAGAAAATCATGATGAAGAGGCTTAATTGGGATCTTTGGTTGATGTTTCTAACCAAATAATGATGGTATGAAGATGAGATAGGTGAAGCATCCAAGTTATAGGTATGAATTTTACATTAATGTAAAATGGGGAGAAATTCAGGGTGTTTTCCATCAATGACAAAAGGGGAGGTTGTTGGCATGTAGGCCTAATAGGTGTTTTTATCTATGTAAAACCACATTAACTAAAAAGTTGATTTTGTAAGATGATTTCATGATGTTGTATGAAGTTCAAATATTATGGTTCAGATATATAGCAACTACTACATGGAGATTCAGTGATGCATGCTTGCTCTAATAAGCCCATATACATGCCTAGGAGGTGTAGCTTGATAGTATGAGATTCTTGGTTTCTCTAAAATAATTTTGACATGGTGTATACCAGTTTTTGAGGGTGATTGAGCACTCACAACAATGGCATAATGTAGGTACATGTGTTTCACTTGGCTATAGGTGCTCATTGGGAGAAGGTATGCTTGTATGAAAGTATGACAATATGGTTTAGAGATATATGAGCTCATGGATGCATGAAATATGGTATATCATGTAATATGAGGTATTTTGGGTATTTTTTAGAGGTTATATGTTCAGTTATTACTTTATTACAGTTGGCCCTAGTTGTTACAGGTAGAATCCTTAAGGTAAGGCTATGAAAATGAGATTGGATGGAAATATTGAGAAATGGTATTGAATTTATGATGATTGGATATGTTATAGTGATCTCAAAAAAAATTTAGGTGACCATGATGTGAATTTTGCAATATATGATAGTTTTGGTGAGAAAGGGTGAAAAATAATGCAAAATCCAACTCGAAGTGTAACTTTAGATGCTCATTGTGAAAAATTTTATTTGCATGGGACCTTATGGATTTCAAGGAATATTTCCAGGTTAATTAAGAAGGTTTCAAAAAATAATGAGGTTCTTTGATCGTCAAGTTTTTATGAACTAATGTTAAGAAGGCAAAGAGGTCAAAAACCCTAGTTAAACCCTAGCTCAGAGCAATTTGCAAAAAGGTGAGATTTCTAAGCCAGTTTTTATTCCTTAATATTTATAATTTTATGTTGTAGATAACTACTTAGGATTTCCAAAAATGTATGGTTGAGGTCATGGTGATATGTGGGCCCCACCTGAAAACAACATTTTATGAAGAGTTTTAGTTTGAGGAGAAAGTTTCCAAATGAGGTGTGGAATAAACTGCCATTATGTGATATATGTGAGTTTTTATAGATTTCCATGGAGGTTTCAGATCAAGGTGATGCAGGTTCATGAGGTTTTGAGGTCTAAACAGATTGACTGGTCAAAGGGCAGTTTTGGGATCTCAAATAACAAGGTTAAGTGTTTTGGCCATATCTTGAGCTATAAGTTGAATTATGAGATGATTTAAGTTTTGTTGGAAAAAATATTCAAATATATTTCCAGTGGTAATTTGATAGGGTTTCCAAGGCATTGTTTGAGTAAGACATTTTTTTACAGTTCAAGACAACATCTGTTTTGATTCAAGTTTTAGGTTATTTGAAGAATGAAATAGATTGAGTGATGATTCCTCTCACCTGGAAAGTGAAGAGAGATGAATTTGGCATCCAAATAATCCACTTTGATGTCTTTAATGCATGTATATTTTATTTTATGCGCTAACCTTTTGAAACCAAGAATTCGACAGGTTGTTTTTATGAAGGAACATCTTGTTATGGTTTGAAGAGAATGATGTTTCATGAATTTTAACATGCTTATAATTTTTTTACATGTTATGAAATGTATTTTTAGTGGTGACAGGGAATGCTTTAGTTCATTAGAAGTCTTTTTTTCACATTCTGAAGTTTCTAGGATGCTAAAGGGTGAAGGAAGAAACTATTTTAAGAATTGTAAAAGGGAACTGAGCTCAGTAAATGAAATAATTTGATTGATTGATATTATTTACAACCATGTATGAATGTTTTATGATATTTTTTAATCATGTATAAGGGTTCATGGGTCATGAAAAATTATGGTACTCATGTTCAGACAATGTTAAGATTGTGCCCATGGGGTTTTGTGCCATTTTTTGAATATTTAATGAGGTTTTTGGCTAGATCGACCTAATTGGGTCATATGTAGCTGTCATTTAAAATTTTAAATGTTTACTTGATGTATTGGTCGAACCAAATGGAGGGAAATTTTGGGCCTAAGTTTTAAAGTTGTAAATAATATAAAAAGCATGTTTTGGGTGCTTTAATGAACTAGTTGAGTGTGTCCAAGGTGGAGTGACCTAGGTGGAATTTGTTTACAGGTATTTGAGGATTAATTAAGGTAGTTTAAAGTGTTTTACATGTGAATAAAAATCATAGAAGATGAGATCAATATTTTGATGAATTTTAGAGTGATTGAAGAGCTTGTTTTTTTGGAGATTTGTCGCCTAGGGTTTGAGTGAAGGGAAGAGAGCTGAATATTGGATAGACATCAGTTGTGGTAGAAAAAATCAGATATATACACTTAATAAGGTTGTTGAGTGGGTGCTTAATCATATTGGGGGTTGTATCCTCCTTGTGGATTTGGTGCTTCACAAAATTAGGGGTTGGTACTCCTTGTAGGGTTGGTGCTCTACTAAACTAGGGGTTGGTGCTCCTTTTGGGGTTGGTGTCTCACTAAATTTGAAATATATCAATATAAGATTGTGTTTCAGTGAATTTGCTTCCCCTTATGGGTTTCCCACTTATATCTTGTGCTTTTATGGTGTTCTTAATATTTCATCGTTTCATGCATTATTAATGGCTTATGGTTTGCAAACATTAAAAATTGTATAAGTGGTTATTGTGGCTATTTGGATATTGATATTTGAGTTTCAAATCTGAAGTTTAATTTGAAATTTTTATAAGGACTGATTCACCCCTCTCTCAGTCCATTGTGCTTCTAACAATTTCTTCAACCTTAGATCCATTAGTCTCTAATGCTTGCAATGAAGAAATGAAATCAACCATTTGAATGCAAGATTCACTAATTACCTCAAAAAAAATTTATGGACTAAGAAAATTAGGTATAGGATCTCCCCATGGACAAGGCTTCCTAAAACTAGGTTCTCTAGCATGCAAGATTTTTATTTGACCCTTGACAACTTGAAAGATCTGCTCCATTCTTTGAGTTTTCCCTCCAAAATATTCATCTCTAGGTCTAGAATGCCTTTAAAGATGTGAATACTCTTGATCTTGAAAAACTCCATAGCCTTGTGAATGACCAATCTGATTTTCACTTGGTTCATAGGGGTATGCATGATAAATCTAATTTTTCAAATAAGGCTGATTTGGAGATGGATTTTGAAATTGCAGAGATGAAGTGAACTAGTTTTTCTTGTATAAATGAGAATTCTATGATGGAAATGAAGTAATGATTGCATAACTTCTTGAATGGAAGGATAATGGAAAGGTATGGAAAGAAAAATGGATGGAATGAAAAGGGGAAGAGGTATGGAACTTAGAAAATGGGTTGTTGGGATCAATGTATTCACCATATGTGCTTGAACATGTCTCCAAAGGTTGAAATTTCACTAATAACACAAAAAAATTGATGAAATGAAGTGGTAATGTGCTTCAAACATGTCCCACTAGGCGTGTCAAAATGGTTAGTGTAAAAAAGTATCACCCTGAGATTTGTCTATGCAGATCTCTACTTTTTGCTAACATGGGACCATATCTCAAGTTGTGGTACTTGCTACATGAGATGGACCTCCAAATAATGTCAGATTCCTCTACCTAATCCTAGCACTAAATTACTCCTAATACAAAAAAAAAACCTATTAAATCATATCATAAGATTTCGAAGGAGATAGGGAGAAAGAGAAAGCATGAAAGAATGGAAATCCTACATTACAGAGGTGGTAACACCAAGAAAAGGGGCCTACATATTATGATTTGAGGGAGAATAGGAGTGGAAAACTCAACAAGGGAAGGATAGGTAGATGTGACACAAAACCAAGCTCCATTTACAAAAAAATCACCATAAAACGCAACACCCTACACCTGCAAATGAGAAATACATGCAAAAAAGACAAAAATAGAAACATAGAGGAAAGGAGACACAACAAAACAATGAAAGGGTTGAAAGAACACCACAAATTTTTTTTTTATTGCTCTTTGAATATGCAGAGTCCATTACATTGCTAAGATAGAGGCATAGATACACTTGTCATGTCCAAGAGAAGGCTTTCTTCTCAAAGATTTTGAGAGAAAATAAGAGTTTCCTAATGCCCAAAACATCCTCTCACTCAAATGAGGGGTATTTTACAATATATAGAGAAGGAAACCCAAAATCGCATCACCAACCGATAACCTATATTAAATTCTCTGAAAAGAGGTATGGGTAGCCATACAAATATGCTTGCTGAGGGTAATTTTTTGGTAGAAGCAGACATGGGCACCATGCTTCATTAAAACTAGTTGTTGAGATGTATTTTCACCCATCTACCTCACCAAATCCAAGGTCCATCATTGATATTCTTGTAGTCATCCAGTAAAAAAATTCATTTTTGTTAACTAGTAAGATTTTTATTACTGGTCAACAACCAGTGTACATGTTTGTCATTCGATAAAAGTCTGGATATTCTATTGCTGTCGTAGAGCTGGTTTCTATTATCATCTGATAACAGTCGTACACACATCGTGGCGCTATCATGCTACATTGTTGTTGTTGAGCATCACCATTTTGTTATCGACTGGTAAAATTTCTCATGTTGTTAGATGGTAACAACCGTACGTGTTGTCAGTGAGTAACACCCTTCACATTTTCCTATACCCAAATGGTTTGTCTCTTTTCCATGGCTCGCTAGCTCACCGCATAACCTAATTTTCCAGACAACTCGTACTAGCCCAATTCTAACTCGACCAAGCAATCTTGAGGTTCCTTTCTCTACTAACACCTAAGACTGAATTTGACAACCTCCCACACATCCCAGAATTTTAAATGACAAATTCCATTGGGTAAGTTCACCAAATTTATCCCAAGAGGGTAAATTTGGGACAACAAAAATATCACAAGTACAATATAGTGCACGATGGTGTATACATAGGTAGGAAGAGTGTATGTGAGAAGGGTTGTGCATAGGAATGGTTTGAAAAGTAGATAGCTAGAAAATTAGAGATCGGTTAAAGATAGGAAAAGTGTGGGTTGGTGTAAAAATAAAGACATATCCATAATTGGAAAAAAACATGGATAAAGCAACACTAGAGGAGGATAAAGCACATGCAATGTGCTAGATAAATAAATAGTACGAATGGGAAGATACAACTAAATATAACATGGATTGAGGGTCAAAAAAGGTATTAATAACATGGATGGAAATTGAACATCCACTTGAGGACTAAAATACATACTAAAGGTACATGTATGCTAAGTATATGATACTTAATTAATATATTACAGAATTATAAAGTTGTGAATGAAAAGTTCCCACTAGTTATATATAGTTTTCATGTCTATGTAAGATGGAGAGAGAGAGCTCTATGATTGGAAGGGACAAGTGTGTGAGAGATTGTTGAGAACTATGTCGATTCTGTAATGTGTTGAGAGATCATGATATGTAATGGATAATCTGATATGGATTACCAAGGTCAGGAGTTATGAACATGGTGTTATTGACATTCAGATCTTTTTATTGATTGTATATGTTTTAGAATGAATGATCAAATATCCATACTATTATTGTCCTTTTATGTTCTCTATTATATTGTCTTCTATTCTATGATGCAACATGATTAATGATGAATATGCATCTTGAATCATCTAAACAAAGAGGGACCTAGTAGGTTACGTGCGCTATAGGGGAGAACTTGTAAATCCATCTAAGTGACATTCTAGTGTGCTAGACGTGCTTGAATAAGTGGTATTAACATTTAATAATACATGGTGTGAGTTGACATCGATATTTTTGAACACTTATTCAGTACTTTGGAGTGTGTTTGATGTTGTAGTATTTTATTATTTGATTCAAGTTAATGAGATAGTTACTACAGAAAGTACATAACTCAGAAATGTTGGAGGGTTAATGTTACCTTGGATGTGATGTGATAGATATGGGTACTAAAGTGATTGATCCTTGCTGCTAGAACCTAATGACCTACAAATCAAATATACTAAAGAAAAATGATTAGATAAGATATGCGGAGCCTATCTGTCAAAGCAGATCCAAGAAGCGTTAACTTCCTTGGTGTATGTAAACCCACATTTTAAATAAAAAGTGATATAAAGGATTGATAATAAAACAACATGTAGAAATGGTAGTGTAAGTGAATCTAAAAATAAGTAAGATATGATCTAAAACATGATTAGATTGAGATAACTGCAAATTAAAGGTTGCGTGTTTCAGGTCGATGACAACTTGGGAGCCTGGATCTAGACTATGAAGTAAATATGTAGACCTGCAAGGGTTTGGATGCCAGATGGAAGGTGACAAAGGCTTGTGGGTGTTGTGAATCACCTGCAAAAGAGAACTGAAGGAAGAAAGCTGCAAAAGGTAGTAGGATATAATAGTAAGGAAAGGGTGGATTGAGAATGAGGACCTTGGTCGATGGCCACTAGGGTGCAGGTAGAATGGTTTGAGATAATAGGGAAGTAATATGATGGCTCTAATAGACTGGAATAGAGACAACACAGGCAGAGATTGGGGAAGGATCTAGAAATGGAAAAAAAAGTTACTGAGAGCTGAGTAAATGGTGACTCAAGCTAGGAAATGAAAACTATAGCAAAATAAGGCAAGGATGAAGGTAGATTGACTGAAAAGGAAACATGTAAATAGAAACACTGATAGATCAACCTAATAATGGAGTGCCAAGTGTTGCTGGACCTATGATGTGAGATTTAACAAGATAATAGAAGAAATTAGACAAGATAGTAGGAAAAGGAATGTAAACCTACCGATGTTATGCAAATGATCAAGACAAGCTACCAAGGGCTGAAAGAAGGATTGATGAGATGTTATGGTTTGAAAAAGGATTCATAGAATGGAAGAAGATCAGAAAGAAGTCATGTCTCTGTGTTTTTTGTGTTGTGTGTTATTCTTGGTTGTCTTTTGGGAAAGAGATGAACTTGGTTTTATAGGGTCAACAACTAGGCTGGGTCGCCACCGACTGCTGGGAAAGTTTCCAAATGGGAGGGGATTATTGTGATTTTGATCTAGATTTGGGATTTTGATGAGTACAAAAGTTTCTGTAAAGAAAACAGGTAGGAAGGGATGTGATAAGGGTGAGTTGGGGAATAAAGATAGGTTAGGAAAAGCATAAAAAAGCACGGGGATATATATTTAGAATGAAAGCATCCTAAATAGAAGGTTTGGTTAAGGCATGTGGATGTGGATATTAATTAATTAATTAATAAAATGGAATTAATTAAATAATGTGAATTAATAAAGAATAAATTATTAATTAATAAATCAATGGGGATTAATTAATCAATGTAAATTGATGAGGATTGTATAATGATACGATAAATGGACATTGAATTAAATAAGGGGATGAATTAAATAAATATGTGCACATAGAAAATCAAGGGTATAGATACTGAATTTAGGTGTCTACACATGCATCTCACAAAAGAAGGAGGTTATATCACAATGTTTTGGTCCAATAAGAGGTTAGAGGAAAAATATTTCATCCAGAGATAATTCCTCTACTTATAGGATAATACCTATTTCAACGAGGAGTAGAATAAAAATGGTTTCCAAGTATCCACATTATGTTTCCATTAAAAAAGGAGGCACCTTTTTCATGAAGGTGAATTTTAGAGACAGGAAGGATAAGGGGACGATCTCCGTTTCCTAAGTCTAACTTTGTGTTCAAGGAGAATCATAATATTTACAATAATAGGAAACCATCTCAAGTTCACATGGTGAAACTCACTTAGTAGTGTTTTTGAACACTCATTATGTTGGCTAGATTTTCTGCATAGCTGAAAACCTAGGCTGTCATGAGATAGATCTCTCTCATTTACTGGTGAGGCTCCCGTGTATGATTTTTATCAATTATGGATCTGAGTAACTGTTTGTGGAATTTAATTTAATTGCAAAGCTCACAAACCAAAGCTAGGCAATTCTGCAACAAGAAAGCAGCTGTAAAGAAATATTTTCAAAAGGGGGAAATAATTAAATCTAGAAATAAAGTAAAGAAGATGTGTAATCCAAAAAATAGTTTGCATAGTTGGTCTCAAGCACATAGATGAAACAAACTGATCTTATAATACAAAATTTAAAGGAAAGGAACGTTTCAAATCTAGATCTACGATAACAAATTTTTTATGCAAAGATATACACAGAAGTAAGAAACAAATACACTGTTGACACAAATTTTTCTGAAAATCTACCTCTTTTCAATTCCTTAGATTTCATAAAGATATCAAGGGTTTCAACTCAAAGTCTGGAACACAAGAATGTTGATTACTAATTTTGATCCTCTAACCCGTAGGCTCTTCCTCTAAATATATTGCATGGAGGGGAAATCACAAATAGAAAAATACAACTAAACTAGAACATGTGGAAGTTGTAAAAGAAACAAGTGGCAATGTTTCTCCTAGAATTCCTCTCTAAGTGACATGCATTTGGAGATCAAGTCAAAGTTGTGCACATCTACCTCTTATCTTAGAGAACCTATTCAAATAACTTAAAGTAATGGATTTTAAACCAATAAATTTAAAATTACAATTTCATCCAGGAACATAAGAAGTAAGAGGAGAAAGAAGAGACGAAAGAAGATCTGCCAGCTATAACACCCTACACTTTCTTTTTGTTCTGATATTGAATATACTCGTTGAACATGTAATTAAATATTTTACCATCTATTTCCAGCATCCTGCATGCTAATTGAAATCACCACTAGTCATGCCAGAATCTTTAGGAAATGATTAATGAATTGTGCATCCAACCTGATTATTGTCTTCCCTGCAGCATCTCATATTTTTTTGGAAAGAAGATGATAAGACCTTGCACACTCCATAAAAAATTCAGGAAATTGAGCTCTGACTAGAAACACCGAGGCTTGAATAATTCTACTACTTTTAATTTCCCACATAAGAGATGTCCTTCTACCTCTGAATCTATCAATTAAATTGGTGATAGGTTCAAGGCCTATGTTTTTGTCATTGATTTCAGAAAATTTGGAAGAAATGCATGATTTTTCTGACCCTTCTCTTTCATCATGCTTCATCATACCTAGAATAATCTTTGTTTGAGCTCTTTTTATCTTAATTCTTCCAAAATCCCTTGTAAGTGGATCAATTTGTGTAGATTCAAAAATTTATTCTAATTCAACAGATATATTAAATGTATCTGACATTGATTTGGGATTATTTTCACCAGTATGAACACCTATGATGAATACCTGGGTACTTATACCAATATGCAAATATTTGGAAAAAATAAAAATTAAGCTATTTTGACCCTAGGTGCCAAAATTGTAAGCTTCCTAGTAGTGGAAAATATTATCTAATGCAAAATCCTCCTTCCCTTGGTGCCAAATTCCTTCTGGACTGCAAGCTCCATTGAAAAAGAATTAATTACTTATTTCTTATGGCGTCACATGCCTGTATAGCCATTTGCATGCTATTTTTAACAATTTTCTTTCCATATTTTTTGTAATTAATTAATTAAAAGACATGCTTCTTCTTCCACTTTGGGTGCCCAAGTCTACATGCTTCTGATTATTTTTTTATGAATTTATTTAATTTATTTTTAGCATGCATCTTTGAATTTTCTTTAGCTCATCCACTTGCCTTGAATTTCCTTATATTTATTGTGCCAAACTTGGCTAGAAATAACTTTAATAAATAGCATTAAATGCATGTATTAATGCCAAGGTGGGTCACACTTTTTGGCAAGAGGAATTACTAAAAATAGGAAGTCAAAGCAATGATAATTTTTACCCTACAAGACAACTAAGAAAGTCTGAATTTTCACTTAAGTGACTTAACTTTCATAGTGATAATTTTTACCCTGCAAGACATGTAAGAAATTCCTGATTTTCACTTAAGTGACTTAATTTTCATAATGAGAATTTTTACCCTACAAGGAAAGCAAGAAATTCCCGATTTTCACTGAAGTGACTTGACTTTCATAATGAGAATTTTTACCCTATAAGGCAAGTAAAAAATTACCATTTTTCACTTAAGTGACTTGACTTGATGGAGAAAAGTAACCTGCTAGGCAGGAAAGAAATTCGTGCCTTTCTGTCACCTCTAAAATTCCCATTAGTAGCTTAAATCCTTCCAAAAAGTGTGGCTTACATGGGAGAATCTTATTTTTCCTGAATTCTTCATTTTTAGTCATAATTTAGCACTCCGTGATTAATTTCTTCCATTTATGAGGCCATGGAAGACTTCCAAATGTTCCAGGAAATTAAACAGGCTATACAACACAAAGAATGGATCAAGGGGAATTTAACAGACAGACTGTAGAGAAAATCGAAAACAAATGCAAAAAGAAATAAATAAAAAACAAAAAAAGTTGCCAGAAGTTACAAACAAGTGCTCTGAATTAATTCGTAGTGAAAAACCTATTGATATGTGGGAATACTGGCATGAAAAACTTCAACAGGGTTCAACTACAGCATAATTTACTTTAAACGGAACTTTATTTATTTAATAAATAATTAAATAAAATTCCTGCAGACAAAACCTGGCAGAGGGATACAATGATTTTTAACATGTGGGTATTCATCAAAATTGTCTCATATGATTCACTGGGAATATCTTAATGTATTGAAGACAACTTTAGGCAATAAAAACACAAAACAAGCCATTATTTTAAAAAGAAAAAATTTACAGATAGGGCTACTAAACGATAGTACAAGTGTCCAATCTAAGATGGACAAAAGCATAGGTTACTGTGATTGACAACATGAAAGACTGATACCTTTGCAGGCATGATTTCATGTGAAAATAGCAGGATCATATATATATAATAGATTTTACAAAAATGTCTTGCTATTGAACTTTAGTTCCACGGTTGCATGTATTAAGATAAAACATAAAAAGGAAATAAAAGAGTATAAAGTTTCACCTCATATAAAAAGTGGGATGAAGACGTGCCATAGTTTTTCAGAGCTTCAGATTGTTACCAAATGAAATAGTAGTGGTAAGGCAGCATTCCATCCTGGGAATCTCAGCTAAGAAAGTTTGCATTTCAGATAAGGTCTCTTAATGCATGAAGAATCCTTTGCAGCGTGAATCCCTGATCTACAATAGCACGCTCCTTCGGAAAAACACCAACAGTCTTGGTCACACTAGAGTGCTGCCATTGCTGTGTTGATAGCTGCCACCTTCATTTCACTTGCCAGATTTAGTGATCAAATAATTTGAGTCAGTTGACTCTAATCTCAAAGTTTCTTCTTCAGTTGGTTCAGCTCATAACTCTTCTTCTCTTTGCAATAAAAGTAAGATTTCAAAAAATTAACTTTTTACATTGAAACCACAAGATTTAACGGCTGAAACCTTGGAGAAGTAAGAATCTATCACCATATTATTTGTTCTTAATGAAGCAGGATCATGTTCTTGTATGAAAGTCTCCTTTCAATGTTTATTTAATGCTTGGGGATCTTTAGTTACTCTGATTTGGTTGGATAATTCCACTATGCTATCATGTTAACCTGAGATGCGAAAAATCTTGTGACACTTGTGATGGTAACAATATACTAGCTTCATACAAAACTAGTTGATAATTTGATACCTGAAGAAGTCCCATACGGTCCTGTATGGATGTTTGGGATAATCATCATTCGCCAAAAAATCTGTCACTATTCAACATTATCAATGACAGAGGCAACAGACCATCTTTGCTCGTACTTTGTAGTTGTAGCCCCATCTCGAGTTGCCTAGAGGAAACAATGGTCTTTCATTAAACTCAATTATGTAGCTCATAATTTCCAAGGGAAGATGCTACCTAATGTAATTTTAATTTTTTGAGCCACTTTAGTATGATAGTTAGAAGGTTGAAAACTCATGTTGGTCATCGGGAACTTCTCTATCATTATGTAATGCTTCATCTTATCTGGCTTTTAATGGATTTTTTCCTCGAACCTTCTATGTATAGTCAAGTTGTACATCTCCTTGCTATTTGATGGACTTTTGCTCCTGTATTTTTATCTTGCTTCATTCCCACACAGAAAAGAGAAGTTCTTACATTTTAGAATATAAATGTTTTTGGGTGGCACATGATTTTGTGTCCAAGTCTAGGAATAGATCATGTACCTTGGACATAGTGTAATAGAATGTCTGCTCCTGCACTAAAAAAGAACAACATCTTCGTTTGAGTTGGCACCCATAACTCCCCAAGAAAAGTCTCTTCTTCTTCCATGCGCTACTGCAACTTATAGCTTCAATGGTACTGACAGTTTTTGTTTCTTGTACTATTTTTATTCAATTAGATCTTTCATAGAGATTGTGTATCCATTTTCAGATTCCTGAAAACGAATATGAGAAAAAAGATCCTCATATCTTGTAACGAGCATCCAGAAATCAGACTTCTCTTTCTGGCTCAATTCAGATTCAAATTTGGGATTCCTAGGGTTTAAAGCAGTTATATCAAGATTCAACTACACAAATAACTGTGGTATCAAAGCCACTTTCTTGGCCTCATGGGCAGATCTTTCAACAACGGGTTCATCCTCAGCAATATCTCAAGGTGAAGGTAACTAGAAAGTAGAAATCACATTGTCACTGGTGAAAGCACATGGGTCAGGAACAGCTTCTGTAGAATAAATGAATCGAGCCTACATAAACTGATTGTAGTCTAATGGACAGAAGGAATATTGGAATATAACATGGACATAACACATGTATTTAATGAGATCTAAGTCAACATTACATTTGCAAAGAGAAATTAATGCAACCTTAGCTAGAATGACATTGTTAGAAGCACCCAAATCTGTCAATACAATTGCTTAACTTGAAACCATTAAGCTATAAGGAGACATAGAAAGGTTTTAATTTTTTAGAAGATAATGAGGGTTTAACAACTGCAACATTGTTTTGGGGAGGAGTATCTCTGGGCTTAGGCAAAAGGCCTTTTGGCTTATTGGATTGTCTTGGTGATTGCAAATTTTTAACTAGCCTATTTAACTTTTCAGGAGAGGCTCTTAGGTATTCATCTTCTGACATTTGAACTCTAGTTTTCTTGGCATGGTCAATAATTTCAAAAGAAGTAATAGATTCAGATACCTGAACTGCTTTCTATGGTTGAGATGAAGAACTCACATTTTTATTTCTGGGATCTAAGGAAGAAGGTAAAGGGATGTCCCTTATTTTTTCATCAGCGAATACCTCAGCTTGGTTTGTGATTGTGTAAATACTACATATGTATGACCACGATAATTTTCAAGAAGCTCTTCATAGTCATGTTCAGATTTGTAGTTTAGGTAACTAATGTTGGAGTCACTAGAAGAACCTATGAAATCATCATTCTTGAGATGATTAGTGTTAGCTTCTTAGTCTTCTTCATTCATCTCCATGTTTTTGGGAGAAGCTTCAATTGCTAATCTTTGGGAACTAACAATGTGGTTCCAATTATTGTTGTTGAAATTCTGAGCAGGGGAAGTGTGGTTTCCTAAAGCCATTTGAACTACTTTTTTCCTCATCTGTGACATCTCATTTGCTATCTTTTAAAATAGTGAATCACGATTAGTAGTAGAGGATGAAATTTCAGCTCTATAAGTGTTTCTCTTTATCTTTCTAGCCATGATGAGGTCATATTCAATTTCAACCACCATGTTTCAGGCTGCTAACAAGTCAGCATGACGTGTTCTTCACAGTTGACATTTTACTTCATGAAGTAAAGCATTGATGAAGAATACCTTTTGGTTATCTTCATTTAAAGAATTAGAGGTGGAATTTTGTATAGTAATCTTTGGAATTTTGTAATAAAATCTTGCATGTGCTCTTATGGTTCCTTCTTTAGCTGATTCGATTGAGTTATCAATGTATTGGAATCTTCAGCTGGCTTGAATATTTTCAAGAATGGATCTCTCATAGTATCCCAGTTCGATATGGTACTATGAGCTAGCCGGTAGAACCATTCTCTAACCAAGTTATGCAGGGTATCTATGAAGAGTCTGATAGACACCTCTTCATGTTTGATTGCAAGAACTCCACAAGATATAAGGAATGCAACCAAGTGGGCATCTAAATTTTACTTTCCATAACCAAAGGATTTTGGAAAATTATTTCTCGTCCCTTAGGTAAATCATGCATAGGAGGATTCATATTCAAAGGTCCAAAGGATACACCCCATGGAACAGGTGTTGCAGGGGTAAGTGGCTGTTTCTACATCATGAAATCTCCAAGAATAAACAAGGCTAATAATCCAAGCTGCTGGATTATACTACGCACGATCTAGATCTAGAGAAGTTTTCACTCTTCTTCTTGTGAAAGACTAGATCTGGGGATTCTAACTTTAGGAGGATGATTGAAATTGAATTTTTCTTGCAATCTATAAAAATGATCAGTCCTTCCTTGAGATCTGCTAGACCTCATGAATGGATGTTCTACTAGATTGATCTTATAATATAAAAGGGAACTGACAAGAGAAATCTCTGGTCTACTAATTTATGTTGAGTTCCCCAATAGAGTCGCTAAAAACTGTTGGCTAGATTTTCTGCACAACCAAAAACCTAGGAATTCATGAGATAAATCTCCCTCATTTACCGATGAGGCTCCTACATATGATTTTTATCAATTATGGATCTGAGAAACTATTTTTGGGTTTAACTTTAATTGCAAAGCTCATGAGCCATAGCTAGGAAATTCTACATCAAGTAAGTAGATGTAAAGAAATATTTGCAAAAGGGGGAAATAATTTAATTCGGGAAGAAAGAAAAGAAGATTTGCAATCTAACCAATAGTTCATAGAGTTGGTCTCATGCACATAGATGAAACAAACTAATCTCACAATACACAATTTAAAGGAAATGAATGTTTCAAATCTAGATCTGAGATAACACAAACTTTATGCAAATATCTACACAGAAGTAAGAAACAAATGCACTGTTGACACAAATTTCTTTTGAAATCTTTCTCTTTCAAATTCCTTATCTTTCAGAAAGATATCAAGGGTTTTAGCTCAAATTATAGAACACAATAATACTGATTACCAATTCTGATCCTCTGACCCATAGGCTCTTACTCTATTTATAGTGCATGGAGGGGAAATTACAGATAGGAAACTACAACTGAACTAGAACATGTGGAAGTTATAAAGGAAATAATTGAAAATCTTCTCCAATAATTCCTCTTTAGGTTACATGCATTTGGAGATTAATTCAATTTTTTTCACATCTGCCACTTATCTTAGAGAACCTATTTAAATAACTTAAAGTAATGGCTTTTAAACCAATGACTTTAAACTTACAATTTCATCTGGGAACATAAGAAGTAAGAGGAGAAAGAAGATCTGCCAGCTGTAACACCCTACACTTTATTTTTGTTCTGATATTGAATATACTTGTCAAACAGGTAATTCAAAATTTTT
Source organism: Taxus chinensis (assembly GCA_019776745.2). Taxonomy (NCBI): domain Eukaryota; kingdom Viridiplantae; phylum Streptophyta; class Pinopsida; order Cupressales; family Taxaceae; genus Taxus; species Taxus chinensis. The sequence continues at coordinate 439,114,213 of CM034156.1, forward strand.
CCATCTATTGCCAGCATCCTATGTGCTAATTGCAATCACCACTAGTCATGCCAGAATATTCAGACAATAATTAATGAATTATGCATCTAACTTGATTATTATCTCCCTGGAGCATCTCAGATTATTTTGGAAAGAGGATGATAAGACCTTGCACACTCCATAACAAATTCAAGAAATTTAGGTGTGACCTGAAACGGTGAGGCTTGAATAATCCCACTACTTTTAATTGCCCGCATAAGAGATGTCCTTCCAGTTTTGGATCTGTCAATTAAATTAGTGATAGGTTCAAGGCCTATATTTGTATCATTGATTTGACTAAATCTGGAAGAAATGCATGATTTTGCTAACCCTTCTCTTTCATCATGCTTCATCATACCTGGAATAATTTTTTTTTAGCTCTTTTTCTTTTAATTCTGCCATAATCCCTTGTAAGTGGATCAATTTGTGTAGATTTGGAATTTTCTTCTGATTCAGAAGATATATTCAATGTATCTAACATTTATTTGGGATTCTTTTCACCAATATGAACACCTGTGATGAAAACCTAGGAACTTATACCAACATGCCAGAATCCCTTGTAGCTAGATCAATTTGTGTAGATCCAATTTCTTTTTCTAATTTAGAAGATATATTCAATGTATCTGACATTTATTTGGGATTATTTTCATCAATATGAACACCTGTGATGAAAACATCAGAACTTATACCAACATGCAGATATTTTGAAAAAAAGCTTAAGCTAATCCAACCCTAGGCATCAAAACTGGAAGCTTCTCAGTAGTGGAAAATATTTTTTAATGCAAAATCCTCCTTCCCTTGGCAGCAAAATCCTTCTGAGCTACAAGCTTCATCAAAAAATAATTAATTTCTTTTCCCTTATGGTGTCCCATGCCTATATAGCATCTGCATGCTATTTTTAATAATTTCCTTTCCCTACTTTTGGTAATTGATTAATTAAAAGACATGCATGTTCTTCCAATTTGGGCACCCAAGTCTACATGCTTCTGATTGCTTTTTTATGAATTTATATTTAGCATTCATCCTTGAATTATCTTTAGCTCGTCCAATTTCCTTGACTTTCCTTCTATTTATGGTGCCAACTTTGGCTAGAAATAATATTAATAAAAATCATTAAATGCATGTATTAATGCCAAGGTGGGTCACACTTTTTGGGAAGAGGAATTGCTAAAAATAGGAAGTCAAAGTAATGTCAAGTTTTACCCTACAAGGCAACTAAGAAACTCCCACTTTTCACTTAAGTGACTTAAATTTCATACTCAAAATTTTTACCCTACAAGACATACAAGAAATTCCCACTTTTCACTTAAGTGACTTGAATTTCATAATGGGAATTTTTACCCTGTACAAAAGGCAAGAAATTATCACTTTTCACTTAAGTGACTTGACTTGATGGGAAAAACTATCCTACTAGGTAGGCAAGAAATTCCTACCTTCCAGTCACCTCTAAAATTCTCACTGGCATCTTAAATCGTTTATTCCAAAAAGTGTGACTTGCATGGGAGAAACTTATTTTTCTTGAATTCTTCTTTTTTGTTCAGAAGTTAGCATGTTGTGATTAATTTCTTCCATTTATGAGGAAATGGATGACTTTTAGATGTTCCAGGAAATTAAACAGGTTATATAGAACAAAGAACAGATCAAGGGGAATTTCACAGATAGACTGTGGAGAAAACCAAAAAAAATGTAAAAAGAAATAAATAAAAATGAAAAACGTTGCCAGAAGTTGCAGAAAATTACTTTGAATTCATTTATGGTGAAAACCCTATTGAGAAGTTGGAATACTAGCATGAAAAATTTCAACAAGGTTCAATTGCAACACAATTTACCTTAAACGAAACTTTATTTATTTAATAAATAGTTAAATAAAATTCCTGTAAAAAAACCTAGCAAAGGGATAAAATGAGTTTCAGTATGTGGGTATTAGTTGAAATTGACTCATATGATTCACTAGGAGTATGTTAACTTAATGAAGATAACTTTAGGCAATAAAAAGACAAAACGACCCGTTATTTTAAAAAGAACAAAAATGTTCAAAAGGAGTAGTCCCAGGTTTCAGGGTGAAATCTCGGTGACACCACATTCATTGAATTAGAATGAGTCTACATATCACAGGAAGAAACATCTACAAGCATCATTGTTTTGATTCAATAGGTGATTGAGGGAAAGGAAATTCATTTGAGATTCATCAAAAGAAATATTTTTCTTCAACAATATGCTTTCCCATCTCCAAATCATCACTTCTCCCTCTTCTTCTCCCTCTTCCCTCTCCCTCTCTCACATTCTATTAGTTCATTGAGAATGCACTTTTTCACTCTTCCATATTATTCACTTAAGTGACTTGATGTTGCATTGTAAAATTCCCTTTTCAAATATGAGAAAATGAATTAGTTTCATTTTAGGGAATTTTAAAAGTGACATACTGGTGAGATGAAAATTCACATGGGGGAAGAGGAAGGGAGATTTTATTATTCTATAAATTGGAATGGCTTTTCCATTCTAAAGGGTTGAAAATTGGTTATTTTTGTAAGTTAATGGGTTTTGTATCACTACTACTGCAAGAAATAAAATATACATTTCTTTTATTTCCTCTCCTATGTTCTTCTGCTCTCTAACTTTAAAAGCATTGTGATCTTGTACAAACAAGAAGGAAATTTATTTCCTTGATCAATGGATCTGTATAATTTTATGTCTTTGGTTTATTATTCTTGGTGATTGATTACATTATTATGTTCTTCTAATCGAATGTTGATCCACTCTGGTTAATGTATGTAAATATCGTAAGTCTACTCACAACAGAGAAACTCTCTCCATATTTCTCCTAATCCTCTTTACCTTCCCTTCACATCGAAATCCACCCTTGATATACTATACAAAACAATTTCCACAGGTTCTATGGATTATTCATGTGTGATCCTTAGCCTAAAGACCACACCATAATTTTATTTAGTTTAAATTCAATAATTGTAGCCTCCCCTAACCCAAGAAGGAGGGTCTTAGCCCTGTGACCATTGGTGAAAACCAATAATTTTCTCTATAAAAAATCATTTTAATAAGAGGATGAATTGATGTAATATACTCCTTCGATTATGGAACCAACACCTAAGCCATTAGTTTTTCCCTTGGTTATCTTATCTACTCTTATGATACCTCTTATGCCATTTCATCCATATCCTCTCCTTGATCAAATTTTTTCTATGGAATTAGTCTCCATGAGACCACCATTATATCTTCTTTCCATTATGGTTCCTAGCTGCTGCAAGAGCATTGAGGGAAATCTTGGAATCTAGATTTATTAAAATTTAGATAAGTTTTGGAATACGTGTAAGGTTTACAACCATGAGTAAGGAAAATGATTTGTGACATAACATATATGCGATTACATAAGTGTGTGCACAATGTTTGGCATTATAAAGTTCACAAAATAATGGTGTATAATAGGTTTGTGAGGAATGGTACATGGAATAGTACATAGTGTTTTTTCCAAGGTTTGAGCATGTAGGGATTCTGGTAAGGTGTGAAGGTGGCCTACAAATATTTCATGATGAGAAAATGGAGTGCACAAATCCTTTCAAAAGGTCAGTGTGTGGAACAAGAAGAGGCAAAATTATGAAGTATATTGAAGGAATCAAAGGAAAAATCTATAATATGAAAAATGAGTAGGTGGATACTTTCAAGAAATGTATGTAGAAGAAAAGTGAAAAATTGATGATTGATCTAATGACATGGATTCTTCAAGAAGATCTTCTCAACTACCAGATTAGGTAGTTTGATACCTTTAATGAACAACTTGAGTGGGAAAAAGGGAGAAGGTTCTAGAGGGATTTTTTAAGTGAAGAAAGAGAGGGAAGAGGTTTCTATAATGGAAGATCACCCACCATATTTAAATACTAATAAAGGTTTATAAATATTGTAAGAAAAGGTAAATTATCATTCAAAGTCATTTTGAGCCAAATGAAGTCCTTGAGTGTGAATACCACCCTATGATAGTTTTATACTGTTTGAGGTTTTGTAATATCCCTAGAAGAGGGAAATTAATTGTAGATTTTATTAAGGATTTAAATATGATATAAATGTATGTTGTTGTTGTGTATATTCCACAATATGAATCTATACCAAGGGTTCTCTCTTCATCAAGTGGTATTAGATCTAGGATAAAAATCTTGGAGAGGAAGGTTGAGAGAAGTATAAAGGCTGGTAGATTACCAAATGTGAGGAAAGTAGTCAAAATTAAATATTTCATCGATAAGGGTTGTTAATATAGGTTCAATAATTAAAGCAAATGTCAGAATCATGGATATTATATAATAAGTGACGAATGAAATAAGCGGTGTAAGTATTAGGATTGAAGTTTTTGAAGATCAACAAAGATGTTTCATGAGACCATCTTCTAAAACCAATGATGATGTAAAAATAGGATGTGAAAGAAATGAATGAGACATTAAAGTTGACTAACATGAAGAATAAGCCATTAATTCTAGAGAATAATGACTATTGAGAGTTATTTAAAAAATGGTTGAGGACTAAGGATGGATATTCTATCGTTATTTAGAAGAATGGAGCAAGAAAATTTGGTATATTGGATCCCAAACATGGATTACTTTGAGTTATAGGAGATTCATGACCCATAAATATTCAAAGTAGAAAAAACCAAGTTGAAAGAGCACATGATACCAAGGTGGAATGAGGTAAAAAAGAGCACTGAATAAGATGTGAAGAAAAGATAGTGCACTAGGATAGAATGGTTGCAAAAATGAAGAATAATTGTTTTCCTTCTAATCATCAAATTAGTTTGTTCAAGAGGTTTCAGTACTTAAGATAATAGGACATGTCAGTTCAATAATACAAGAAGGAGTTTAACCTGGTCATGATAATGTATAGGTATACTAAGGCTAACCAAGAGAAGTTCACAAGATACATAAATGGATTGAGATTTGGAATTAAAGAGGAGACAATTCTTATGTGAATTAATTTTTTTGAGGAGGATTATTAGTTATCCTTGAAGGTTTAATAAATGTTGGTATGAAAGAGTAATATAATGACACGAAGAGGAAGCCATAATGTGTGTGGTAGAGGAGGAAGTGGTTATGTGAATTAAAATTGTTGAGGAGGCTTATCCGTTATCCTTGAAGGTTTAATAAATTTTGGTATGAAAGAGTAATATCATGACACGAAGAGGAAGCCATAATGTGTGTGGTAGAGGAGGAAGTGGTTATGTGAATTAAAATTGTTGAGGAGGCTTATCCGTTATCCTTGAAGGTTTAAGAAATGTTGGAATGACAGAGTAAAATCATGGCATGAAGAGGAAGCCCCAATATGTGTGGTAGAGGATGAAGCATTCATGGATGTAACAAGCCATAATAAGATGATGTAGTACTATACAGACATGTACATATGGTAGTATATGGGAAGAGTGAACATATTATTCATTGATAGGGATTGGATGATTTATCTGAGAAGGGGAATATAATTCTATAGAGAAACTTTTAGGTGTAAAACAATTGGGCATCACATGTATGAGTGCTCAAGTATACAAAGTGATGTCATGAGTAGGAATACAGAGGTTGTAACACAAGGAGCACAGGGAGATGTACAATTAATGGGATTGAATTAGCATTCAAAATGGACAAAGTGTGGAGAATATATGATGAAAATGAATATGTTATAAGATGATCCTAAGTAAAGGAAAAAAAATTTCAGGAGGAAAGTTATGCAAGATGATTTTTGACAATGGAAGAACAAACGACCTAGTTTCTCACAAAAGGTGGAGAACTATAGGTTGAATAAAATTACTCAACCTAACACCTAAAAGGTTTCATGGTTGTATAAAATCCATCAATTCTTGGTTAACGAGTAGAGTCTTGTCAAGTTCTAGACTATAAACTATTGTGATGAAGTCTTGTGTAATGTGATGCCGATGGATGTTTTTCATCCATTGCTTGGAATAACTTGGCAATATGACAAGAATTTTTTCCTTGAAGGTGGAACAGATATTATTCACATTGAGAATAATGGAAATAAGTTTTAACTGATCACCAAGTAAGGACATGGATAAACATGAAATGTGCACTGGAGTTTGTGTGAGATTTCTAGCTATGTCAGGAAAATAATTCTTACTAGAAGTTGAGGAAGAAAAGGAGTATTTGTACTTGTACAAAAGCAATTACATTAATATTGTGAAAAGGATGATGAATCCATATATTAATTGTGTAGAATTTTTTAGGAATTGAAAGACATGGTGACATAATACTCTCTGGAAGGATTACCGCCAGTGTAAAATATTAATCAGAAAATGAATTGATACCAAGGTCAAGTTTTCTAAACAAATAACCAAATAGGATGAATCTAGAGAATAATATGGAAATGCAAAGTAAAATGAAATATTTATTGGATAGAGGATTAGTGTATGAAATTTTTATCTCATATGTGTTACACATAATACTAGAACCGAAGAAAGGAGGAGAATGAAGTTTGTGTGTTGATTCTAAAGACATCAATAAAATAAAAATCACATATAGGTTTCCATTGACAAGGATGGATTATTTGATGTATTGAATTGGTGATACTCATTACTTTTCCAAGTTTTAATTCAAGAGTGGTTGTCACCATATTCACATTAGAGAAGGAAATGAGTGGAAAATAACATTCAAAACAAAGAAAGGATTGTATTAGTGGATAGTTATGCCATTTGGGTTAACAAATGCCTCAAGCAAATTCACAAGGATGATGAATGAAGTACCAAATCCATTACTATGGAAATTTTTAATTTTATATCTGAATGATATATTTTTCTTTAGTAGAACAAGGTAAGATCACTTGGGTCATCTATGTATAGTGTTGAACTACTTTTAGCAAGAGATATTCTTAATGAACATAAAGAAGTGTAGTTTTATGTGGGAAGAGATAGTATACTTTGGATTTGTAATATCCAAATATGGTTTGAGAATCTACTTGGAGAAGGTGACAAAAATAAAAGAGTGACCGTCACTGCGGAATGTGACTAAGGTGAAAACTTTTCATGAGTTTGCAAGATTATATATGAAGTTCATTAGGAATTTTAGTGGATTTTGTAAAACAATCACTAAGAGAATGAAAAGAGATTTTAAAGAATTTGTTTAATAGAATAAACAAATATCAACTTCCAATAATTGAAATAGAGGATTACAACACATCCATTATTTGTGTTTCCAATTTTTTAAAAAATATTTCAGGTTGATTGTAATGCGTTGGAGAAGCCATTAGAACAATATTAAGTCAAGAAGTGAGACCCATAACCTAGTTTATTGAAATGTTGAATGAGGGAAAGATAAGATATTCAGTCTGTGATCACGAGTTTTATGTGATTGTGAAAGCATTAAATAAGTGGAGGCATTACTTGTTTCCTATTGAATTTTTCCTTTACATATATCATCATGTGTTGTAATTTATCAATAGTTAAGAAAATATTAACTACATGAAGATGAAGTGGGTATAATTTTTGTAAATATATTCATTTTTGTTGAAGCATATAAGCGAGAATTCCAAAATAATTACATATATATTGAGAAAATGTGTGTTGCTATTGAAAAAAATACGTAATGAAGTCATGGGGTTTGATACCATGAAAGAGTTATACACACAAGATGGATATTTTGAGGAAGCACGAGAGGAATGTGCGGAACTAGCGTACACAAATAGAATGTTATGGATGGATTAATTTATACAATAAGGCATGTTGTTTAGAGGGGTGAAATTATGCCTACATAAATGGTCAATACATGATAATCTAGTTAGAGAGAATCATAGTTGAGGTTTGGGAATTCACTTTGGAGGTGAAAAAACCTTAGGAATATTGGAGGAGCATTATTTTTGGCCAAATATGTGTGTGGATTTGTGAAAAGGTGTAGAAATTTTTAGTTATCTAAAGGGATAAAATTGGATACAGGGTTGTATTAACCATTAAATATTCTTAGGATGCCACATGAGTATATTAGCATGAAATTTATGCTAGGATTTTTAAGAATGAAGAGAGGGAATGAATTGATTTTTTGGTGGTAAAAATATTTTTTAAGATGAAGTATTTTATTATATGTAAGAATAATAGTTATGAAATAGGTATAAAAATATATTCTTTGAGGATATAGTGCAGTTGCATGGGTTATCATCTAGCATAGTGTTAGATAGGTATAATAAGTTCCTAGGTCATTTCAATAGGACCATATGTAAGACTACAGAAAAAGGATGGATTTCAATTAAACATATCATCTATAGATAGATGGATAGAAAAAAGTGGTGAATAGGTTTTTAGGAAATCTATTGTGCAGTTTGGCAGGAGATAAACCAAAGTGGTGGGATATGGTTTCAACATAAGAATTTTTTTCATATGATGAATTAGTGAATAAAATCATTGGAAATAATCCATTCCAAATTTTCTATGAGATAATTCTAAGGGTATTCACAAATTTGTGTGAAGTAATGGATAATTGAATCACAAAATATGAGGATTGTATAGGGTATATGAACAAGATGCATGATGTGGTATGTGATAGATTGAAGTAGAGTAATTAAGGTTATAAGGAGCATGCATATGAGAGGTGTAGAATCAATGAGTTTTAGGTTAGATACTTGGAAGTGTTGGCATAATTACATTAGGAAAGGTTTACAAAAGATATATATATATATATATATATATATATATAATAAAATAAAGTTAAATAAAAGTGGATCATGAAAGGTATTTCAAAAGATAGAACCAAATCTAGATAAGATAAAAAATTTTACACGAGTTGGATATCTCATAGATCTTTAGCGTTGCTGATTTATATGAGTACCATGAAATAAAAAGTAGCATGAAAGAAGAAAATGATCATCACAAAAACAAATTAGATGTGGAATCAAAAGGAAAACAAGGTGCATTAGATTAGAGGAGGTAGATACCAAATAAAGGAAAGGAAGAATTTGAGGCCATATTGGACTTAAGAGTAGTGAAAGCGACACATGGAAATGAATGAAGTGAATACTTGGTGAAGTTTAAGAACCACACAAAAGAATATGCAACATGGATATGTTCAAAATATCTTGGTCAATTGGGCCATATTCTACAATAATTTCACTCATGAGATGGAGCTCACTTTTTTTTAACCTATGGTGTTATATGAAAGAGTATCATGTGAAAGCTTGGAATTTGCATTTCTTGAATTTTGGCTAAGTTTTGAAGTGCAAAAAAGGGTTACAATGGTTGGAAAGGAAAAGGAGGTATAATAATATTGTAAGGAATGGTGCATGCAATAGTGCATAGTTTTTTGCAAATGTTTGAGGATGTGGGAGTTTTTGGTAAAAGATTAAGGTGGTAGAAAAAGATTGTTCAATGAGAAAATGGGTTGTATAAATCTTTTCAAAATATAAGTGCACATAAAAGTGGTGGTGAAATTGAGTTCCAGACTAGAGGTGGTAAATAAAAAAGATAGAAAATGAAAAATGAGTATGTGGGGGATTTTAGGAAGTGTACATAGAAGACGAAGGGAAAAATTGCCGATTAATTTGATGACATGGATGCTTCTGAAATATCTTCTCAACTACTAGATCATGTAGTTTGATGCCATTAATGAAATATTTTAGTGGGGAAAAGGGATAAGGTTCTAGAGGGAGTTTTGAAGTGAAGATCGAGTGGGAAGAGGAACCTTGAATGGTATATCCAACATCACAGTTGAAGGTTTCTAAAGGCTACAAAATATTAAAAAAAGTGGACTATCATCTTGAGTGAGTTCAAGCCAAAAGGAGTCCTTAAGTGTGAATACCACCATCTGATATTTGTAGACTATTTAATTTTTTATAATATCACCATTAGAGTGAAATTCATTTTAGATTTTTTTAAGGCTTAGAACATAATATAAATTTGTGTTATTGTCATGTCTATTTTGTGGTGCAACTTTGTATTAAGGGTTATCTTTGTACCGCAAGCCCACTTGAGGTTAAACCATAATCCACATGGAATGAATCTCTAGGGCACAATATTATTTATTATATATCCTATCTATGACATATAAAGAATATGTAATTAGAGATTACGAGATATCAAAATATGAAATCCACATGACCTTCTTCTTTTGTATCACTCTATTGTTTTCATCATGAATTCTTTTTATCATACAAATGACACTTGTTGGGATTTTTTTTGCAAAGCGCCAAGTTTGAGAATCATCTCCTCAAAATCTAAATAAAAGGGCCGAATCTCCTCCTTTAAATAAACATCCCTCTACACCCTCATCTATTTCGTTACCTACTTATTCTTTCCCCCCTTATCCCTCCCTTTATGATAACCATTGTGACATACTGACATGAATCTTTGAAAGCATTGTTGATTCTCTATTTTCCACACAATATGAAGTGCATTGAGGTATCAAGTATTTTTTAGTATAATTTAGAGAACCTCAAGATCCATACTCAACATCAAATTCTACATCAATCAAACAACACTATAATTGACATATGTTAATATTTTTTGATTCCATTGTTTCATTTGACTTTGACTCATATCTCTGTATTTTATCCCACTTGGGTTTATCTTTCCTATTTGGTTTAATCTCTCCCACTTGGGTTTATCTCCTCTTCTTGGTTTTTTCCTCCCGATTTGGGTTTATACGGACATTACATTATTGGAAGCATAACCACTGAGAGGGGGTGGTTGAATCATTGGTGTTTAATTTTTTTAATTCACATTCACTTTAATATTCATAAAGCATCAATTCAACTTAACAATTAACCATGCATTCATTAATAAACATAAACATAAATGAGAAAATAAGTAAACAAGAGAAATTAAACACCTGATATAAGTGAGAAAACCTCAAGGGGAATAAAACCCACTAAAATAAATATTTATTAGAGAAATTATTCTAATTTATTTGAGCAGCAACACAACAAGGAGCACCAACCCCTAGGTTTAGTCAGGTACCAATGAAACAAGGAGCACCAACCCTATAAGAATACACCAATCCCCTAGATGATTTAACACAAATTAAACCCACATGATATGTTTTTCATCTATGAAATGATGCAAAAACAACTGATGATGACACCAATTTAGCTCACCTTCTCTCTATCTTCTTCAAAACTCCCTTCTAGCCTTCCTTCTCAAGAACTTATTCCTTCAAGTTGATTAGGTCTAATGACTTGTCTCTGTAATATCTGATAACTCTCTATTAAATCACATCATCTTCTCTTCCCTCTCTTGGTGGTCACAAATACCTCCTTCACTCTTTCAAACAACTTTCTAGCTTAAACTTTTCCATGCTCACCCAACAACACAAATAGACCTTATAAATTACTTTTATACATGACTTATGATTATAAGACATATAGGTCAGATGTCATAGGAATATTAATATTAAATAAACTTAATAAAATTCTAAAAATAGCATTCATAAGACCACTTAGGTCTACAATATCATCTAGAACCTTCAATAGGCCTAAAATAGGCCTAATACACCAAAACAACCCACTCGCCAAAGTTGAATTTTATTGAGAAACCAAAACCTTCACCATGCATACAAGAACACTTAGATGTGTTTTATAAGACCACTAGAAACCTCCAAAAATATTCTACACCTCTGCACCATCATATCATGTAATGATACCGCCAACAACAGTAACCAAGAACACTAGGTTTATGACCTACAAGACTAGTCTTCAAAGATGAATCTAAAAAAAATCCAAATCACCTTAACCATGTAAGTGTTATTTATCAATGGAAATATCATGAACACCTCTATCCCAAGAACACCTCTACAACCAAGTCACCTGAAACTAAACAAAACTGCCCAAAACTAATATGGAAAAATAGACCGTAACAGACCTCATAATGGCTCAACCATGATATAAAACAATAGTGGACATGTAGAATGGCTTCAAAAATTCCTCAAACAAAAATTTATTCAAAAATTCTAGTGCAAACTTGGGAAAAAAAAAAACTTCTTCAGAAACTTAGATTTTTGAGTGGTGTGTGCATACAATCATGGCACCTAAATTACACTTGGAGAAACCTAAGAGAGTCATATACAAAATCCAATCATCAAAATTGATCAAACAATCCATTATGGTCCTCTAGGAACAAGTTATTCTCCATCACTTCTAAATTAAGGTTTTATGAGGGTTTAAATTTGTGTACCTTCTTAACAATTGTTCATAAATATCGACCCCTCAATCCAAAAAATAATACCTAGAAAATCATATTAGGATCCTTCCCTAAATACCATGAAGAGATTGGACCACCATGCAAAGTTTACATGTGACAACAAGCACAAGAAATTCCAATTCAACCTTCGTTTCTCACTTTCAAAAACTTGGTAGAGATAAAAATCACATATCTTGCTTAAAATTGAAAATTAGCACTTGATACTTGGATCACACCTTCAACATACACCTAATACACCTTTTCCAATGATCACATTTACATCAGCATATCTAAATCAATCTTGTCCACCTCATTAGGTCACATAGGGTTTAAGAAGAAGTCTAGTGTAGACTTAGAAACCATGTATAAACCTTGTACCTACACTCTAAGAAAATTGTGAGTGTCTATAAGACTCATCTAAATGTTTCACATGCTCTAAAAAATATAAACCAACTCATACATACATGTATTCCCTCATGTCATGGCTCATCTAGCTAACTACGCCTCGAAATCAAGCACCTTGAACATGCTTGCACTATCCAAATTGACCTCCTCATCATTTTCCACTCTTTCCAACTTACAAGAGACTTCAAAATACTTCATGAAATCATCAGATCACGCATTTACATCGGAAAGCCACTAAAACACTCTTAAAATCTATTACACTTCTCAAGACATAATGAGACACCATGCAATCTCAACAAGACATTCAACTTAAATTGACACTACCAATCAACCTTCATACTTCTTACTTCATTTGACATCAACAACACTTCATACATTAATGAAAAAACTTACAACATCACTCTTTTAACATAAATTCCAACATACTACTAATAATCTCTCCCTTTGTCATTGATGGAAAACACAAATAGCTCATTCTCCCTCTAAGATACTCACATACCACCAGCTCATTCTCCCCCTTTGACATATATGAAAAATATACATACCTAAAACTTCTTCTGATAACATAATAGGCTCACCTTTTTGGTTGAAAACATCAGCCAAACCTATCAAGGTCTTTTTGACCTCTTCACTTCTAATTTTACTCTTTAAAACACTTTGAACAACATGAATCCTCATTAGCAGATGCATATCTTATAAATCTAAATCACTCACCTGATAATAAGATGAGAACACAACATATTCCCCCCTATGATCATGCATATATGGTTAGACTGAAATGATTTATAACATTCCTTTGATCTTCACTCATCCCTATTATGTAACTGGTAGGTCTGATCAAATAATCAAATCACTACACACAACCCTCGTCAACTTATTTGCCTCATGTTGGGTCTTCACATGAGCTTCATTTATGATTGAATCCCCCTGAGTCTTTCAGACAACTAATTATGACTTGATGCAGAAAGAATCAAATCCTTCAAGCTCCCCTTGAATCACACACTTCTTCATGGAAATAATTATCAAACTATCCTTATGCATTCTTGACACTATGTTCCTTCTTGTCAAAAAAATATGCTCATAGAGCTCTAAACACCAAAATTTTTTGTTTCCCATGCTTCTTAGCAAGATATCAATACTTGTTGCAATTGATATATGTCTTCTCACAATAGTCTCAATCCTTTCAATAATATCTCAAACATCTTTATTGTCCATCAGATAGATGACATATAAGACCTTTCTATATGTTATGTTGCCTCTAGGATTATCATAACTCATACTTCTCAACACAAAACCTTCTAGCAACATCACTATACCTACAAATTCATGATTTATTTCTCACATTATATGATAAAAAAATGTTAGGACAAAAAACAATTTACTTGATGTAACACCTTATGCAATATAAATCTCATAGCAACATGAAAATCCTTACAAAACAATAATTATATATATTCAAATTCCTAATGATAAATCCTTATTTTTATAAAATGATAACATATGCTTTTTTAGAATAGTACAAACAGGAAAATAAATTTAATTCATCTCGTGAAAATAATAATTTCACTTTACAATGAAATACAATAATTTGGAATGATTTTATAAATAATAATACATGAATAATTTATGTGTATACAATCTAGTTATCACTTCACAATATTACTTTGTCCTGCACGCTATAGTAGAGAGAATGTATACATGGTCAGTTCTATGAACTGACATGAATTATCTACTCATATTCATGCGTCTCTATATTGAGATAAATGATTATGATATGGTTATCTTATATGTCATCTCATAAAATTTATAATACATTTATTAATTATACATACTATTAATCAAAAGAAGTGATACTATATAGTGTAACTATGTTTCCAAAAAACCAAATTTCTAACAAAAAGTAAAGTCAGTTATTCTTTTTTGACAATAGCTTATAATGTAGTTTATTATATCAATAAACAAGATCAGGATTTCTTACCAACAGTAGTCAAGCCTACAAAATAGGACACAATAATATCAATTTTTTCTGTGGTTCATTTAGGTACATCAGTTAGTTTTTAATAAATGAACTAGTATATCCCAACATTCTAGTTTACATTGTTTAACTAAACCATCCATAGTCATCAAATTAAGAATGCATACTAAGTTATTTCAAAACATTTACGTTCTCTTAATCAATACCACAGACGTGGAATAATATCTCTCTCGAAGTTATATATATATACTCTTTCAATACCTACTATAATATTTAGTTCCAAAATAAATGCTTCACAAGAACTCAAGATTCACATTTTTTATGTAAATTATTTTACCTTAACCAATTTTAAAAAGTAATTAACACTCAAAAAAGTGATCAAATCATTCACTTGAAATAGTCAAGTTCATTATTAAGTGAAGAAAAAATTCTATTGTTTTTAAGAAATGAACATCACCCAATCACATATTCAAACTTTTACACTTAACAATATAAAATAAATTTCAACAAATAATAGTATTTGAAACTCAGCTTTGTGAGAGTTTACTATACTACAAAACCTGATATATATCAACACAGGAAAGCTTGAAATGAGTAAGATATTTTTTTTTACAAAATAAAATATTACTATTGCTATAACAGTCTCAGAATGCATACCTAGAAAACAAACAATCTCAAAGCTGGTATTATTCTTTTTCCTAAAATTCCCATTTGATCTATTATTTTTCCCTTGCCTTTCCCTTCACAACAATCTTACAAACACTCATAATCAATCCATGATTATAACCAGTTGAAGGAAAATGTTTCTCATTCCTATATTTAAAAACAAATAGTAGATTAAACAATTTTTCCACTCAAATCGACTGATAGTAAGCTCTATACAAGTTTCATGAAGGAACACACGCGCACACACACACACACACACACACACACACACACACACACACACACACACACACACACACACACACACACACACACACACACACACACACACACACACACACACACACACACACATTTCAAGTTAAGTGAGATATCAACAAATTCAAAACCCGCAACTCTTGTAAGACAAGCACCATCATTAATAGCAAAAAAATTTGAAATGTGAACAATAAGAGGAGGTTGCAAGAAAAATGAAAGACCCAGAAGTCCATCAATAATGGAAACAATATTCTCCATTTTTACAAAAACCCAATTAACTATTTTTTTTCTCTTCATTTTTAGATTAAAATTTTTGGGTAAACCTTAAAAATCATTCATATTTAATATGAGATAAGAAAACCATATTTTATTCCTTTATTTTTAAATATAATAGAAATTTTAGAGAAGAAATTCATGATAGAATTGAATATGCCCTTTTCCACTTTCTCCTTGAAAAATAAAATATCCCAAATGTGTATGTATAAAAAATTAATTTCCATATTTTCCTAGATCCAAAACACACAAGCAAAATCAACTGATAATTAAAATAGCTATAGAGTTTTGCATGCAACAACCAAAAAATTTCCCCAATTTTCTCCACTTCAAAAGATCAAAATAACCATGAACTACAAAAAATCTGAATGGAGGAGATGGTTACATTACTTAGCTTGCAATGCAAGCTTCTCATTTACTAAGGAAAATATGCTACTCATTAAATGCATTTAACTGCTCTCAGTTATCTTAATTTTCACTTCAAACTCTTCAATTTTTTCACATGCTATGCATATTTCATAAAACATGCAAAGTTTGGTCTAAGAAAAGTTTAAATTTAATTATTATAACTTTATAAACATTATCCAATATTTTACAACATTATATGGTTGGTGAGCAAAAACAAATAAATAATAACTTTGATAATTCCACATTTTCATGGTCTATGACCATTGTTTTTGTTAAACAATAAACAATAATTTAAACACTTTAATTTTTACATGGTCCAAGACCATTTTCCAAACTAACAAAAAATAATCGTCGCATCATGGTCTAAGATCAATAAATTATTAATACCAAACTTTAAACCATCATAAATGCAATATGATCTGAGACCATTTTAATTTAAATAAACATTTATAATTACTTATGTATGGTCCATGATCATTTTTCGTAATGCTAAGCAAGTTCTATCTCGAAGTTACGATGTTTACTTATAAACCTTATCCAAATAATGACAACAATTGTAATCCAAAAATGAAGTTAATTCAAATCATTATCTTGTAATGATGATAGTAAAAAAATTATAATTCAAGCAATCTAAAAATCAACATCACACAATTAATGAAATCTAAAGGATGGTTTAATAAAATAAAACAATCATATAACGCAAAAATTGCACATATATACATGTTTGATTATACATGCATTTATATATGTATGTGTATATGTTTCAGCATATATATATATTTATATATATTTATATACATATATATATATATATATATATATATATATATATATATATATATATATTATGTATAATAACATAATTATAATTATTAAATCCATTTTTTAATAATTATTTCATCAACCATCGATCATAATGAAAAAAAGTAATCGTTAAATTGTTGGGTGTTACATTATAAAACATATAGGTCTGCCATCATAGGACAAATAATATTAAAAAAAATTGATAACATCCTAAAAATAACATTCATAAGACCACTTAGGTTGGGAATATCATCTAGAACCTTCAAATATCCATTAGATCTCAAATAGGCCTAATACACCAAAACAACCCACTTGCCAAAGATGAATGTTATTGAGAAAACAACACCTTAGACAATAATTGAGGACCACTTAGACATGTTTTATAAGATGAATAAAAACCTACATCAATATTTTACACCTCTCAACCATCATCTCATGTAATGACACCACCAATAGGAGCAACCAACCACACTAGGTCTATGACCTACAAAACTAGTCTTCAAAGATGAATCTCAAAACAAAATCAAATCACATGAACCTTGAAAGTGTGATATATAATTGGAAATATCATGACCTTGAGATAATAACAAAATTAATTAGACACCACAACTTAAACATTGAATTCCCAAGAACATCTCTACAACCAGGTCGCTTGAAACTACCCCAAAACTAGTCTTGCAAATAGACCATAACATACATCCTAAGGGATCAAACATGATCATAAACCACCATGGACGTGTAAAATGGATTAAAAACATATCTAAACACCAATTTAGTCAATAGGTCTAGTGTAAAACTTGGGACAAAACATAAATTAGTCAGAAACTTACATTTTTTAGTGGTGTCCACTCATAACCATGACACCAAAATTACACCTAGAGGAAACTGAGAGAGTCCTCTACAACCTTAAATCATCAAAATTGATCAAAACATATTTTATGGGTGACTAGGACCAATTTCTTCTCCATCACTTTTGAACTAGGGTTTTAGGAGGGTTTAAAAGCTATTTACCTTCTTAATGATTATTCATAAAGTTCTTCCCCTAAATCCCTAAAATATTTCCTAAAACATCATATTAGGATTACAAAAATACCATGAAGTGATTGGACGACCATGCTGAGTTTACATGTGCCAACGAGCACAGGAAAATTCAATTCAACCTTGGTTCCTGACTTTCCAAAACTCGGTAGAGGTAAAAAAAGACATATATTGCATAAAATTGCAAGTTAGCACCTAAAAATTGGACCACACCTCAATATATAAACCCACTATACGTTCTCCAAATCTCACATTTTCATCACCATGCCAAAATCAATCATGCCCGCATCATTAAGCCACATAGGGTTTAAGAATAGGTCGAGTACAGAACTAGAAACCATGTCTAAACCCTGCACCTGCACTATGCGACACTTGTGAGTGTCTATAAAACTCATCTACATGATTCCCATGTTATCACCAAGCTCAACCATATCATCCATACATGTAATTGATTATGTCATACCTCATCCAACTGATCAGGCCTTAAAATTAAATACCCTTAACATTCTTGCACCATCCAAAATGACCCCGTCATCATTTTACCACTCTTTCCAATCTACAAGATCCTTCACCATACTTAATGACATCATGAAATAATCCATATACCTCAGCAAGTCACT
Source organism: Taxus chinensis (assembly GCA_019776745.2). Taxonomy (NCBI): domain Eukaryota; kingdom Viridiplantae; phylum Streptophyta; class Pinopsida; order Cupressales; family Taxaceae; genus Taxus; species Taxus chinensis. Next base: position 439,132,829 of record CM034156.1, read on the forward strand.
AAAACACTCTTACAATCCTATACACTACTCAAGACACCATGATACCTAATGAAATATCAACAAAACACTCAACTGGACTTGACATTACCAATCAACCTTCATGATTCTTACTTAATTTGTCATCAATGACACTTCATAACTGAATGAAAACCTACAATATGACTCTTTTGACATCAATGACAACATACTGGAAAAATATACCCTACGTTGGATATTCTGGAAATCTATTGCTTACCTCTCAGTTAGGCTTACCTATCATCACTTGGGTTAGTCCTCTAGTTTGTTCCCATCCCATTTATATTTCTAAAAATACTATCTAATCCAATATCATCATTTTTTTCCTTTTATTATTTCATTTATCTTATCCATAAGTGTTCATACATTTGTGCACAAATAAGAAAATGGAAACATAAAAGTACCCATACATAAATATAACACAAGTACTTACATATGATATCATCATTAACAAGTTATCTAATACATATATTAAAATGAATCATTTTATACAACATCATCATATAAAATATCTCTCAAAAAATACATAATGCATATCCATCAGTCAAGCATATCCTCCCTAAGCTGAAGGTTGTATGATTATTTGAGCATATGGCGCATGACTAGTAGAAGATACAGATTGTGCTAAAGATGTTGATTTAGACAAAGCCCCTATCAAATATCCCTCTTATATTGTTGTGAAATCCTATAACTCTAAAATGTAGGTCACATCCTTTTCCTAAGACATAATAATCACATGTTCATATGATAATATTGTTGCATGATATCGAGATAAGGCCACATGTGCTTGGAGGAGATCTTATACCATTGAAATCACGAATCCTACATTTACACCTTCTTGAGCATCATGAAATTTCTTAATATTTCTATCCATCTCTCCCACAAGCCTGAATGATCTCATTGAATCCCCAACCATTACAGATACTAGATTGGCTATCATGTAGTATCTATCATATTGAGCACTCCATCTAGAATCTCATAGTGAACTCCCCCATTCAAAGAGTTCCACTCAGATGTGGTACAATCTAAAATCAAATCACCCTATAACTCATTATATATATAATTATAAATTCATCTACTCTATCATATATATCTACACATCACTTTGAAACTTACTTGGCTCACTTGTTCACTCTACTATGATAACTATGTCTGTCTAGCCTACCATAATTGTGTCATCATCTTAAAACTTGAATGAACAAGATCCTACCAATAATGACAATTTTTATCAGGGCACCAAAATGATTTTTAGATTCCTATGAGCCTTATCTCTTTTCCCTAGATTCTACATAATGTATGTTGTGAATTTCACACCTATTAGCATCAGAAATCCCCACATAGTATTCGTAACCACTACATGAGTTTCCATCCTTTCTATTTCTCCAATCTCTATAGTCTTAAATTCCCTCTTCTCCTCTTTATTCCCTTCATCATTTTAATTTATCTCCCAACTATGGGGCACACCTTACTTGGCATGATATGTAGGGTAGAATAGATGCTGAAAAAAATATTATCTCTCCTCTCTCTATGGTATATTGTTGTCGATAATCGAGGATGGATGGAGCAACTACATGAGATAGGAACCCACAATGCAATGAATGTTAAGACTGAGGAATTAATTAACTAGTTTAAATTAATATATGAAACATAACATTAAAACAAAGGAAATAAAATTAAATAGCAATGTATACATATATAACATGGAAAAACCCCTCGAGGGGTAATAAACCACATAAAAAAGAGATTTAAATTATTTGAGAAACAACTATACAGTCTAGTAAATTATCTTCTCCTCACTTTTCTCCACTCTGGTAATTTACAACGTGAATTCCATAAAACAATGATCTAAATCATTGTTTGACCCCATGGGTCATTAAATATTAAGTGATGGGACATGAATTTAGTCAAAGTACCTCGATTTAATAAATCTTGATTCGGTAAAATCAATTAACCATAAACAACATAGTTTAGGTTAAATAATTAAGAATATAAATATTCCTAATTGTTTAATTATAAACTAAGGTTTATAACAAACTTTATATTATGTTCTAACACTCCCCCTTAATATTAAGTGGGGAACATATGCCAACATTACCTGTTTATACAAAAATATTTACAAATCCATAAACCATAGTGAAGGTTTAGGCTAGCATATCATATTTGAAGGATTTATAGACCTTCATCATGCTCATCTTACCTTTTTGTACAAAAGGATTTGGAATCCACAAATTAGTAATTAATGATGTAGGCTAAGCATAATTTGTGAGAATACATCTCATAGTTTCTCATGGAAAATGTCTCAACCATCATCTCTAGGATCATTGTATAACATAAGGACATCCTTTACAATAGATTCAACACACTGGATTGTACACCATAAAATTAGAGTGACAAGTTTACAAAGATAAAAAAATATTTTTACAATGTTTTACAATGGAGAAAAAGTATATAGGAGAAGGAGATAACACATAATCGGCCATTAGGAGGTGACATTGTTATGCATAATCCCCCTTAATGGAAACTTTAAAAGGAAAAGCATTGCACAAAAATTTCATAAATTTATAGCACAAAATGACTTTATAAACATATCTACAACTTGATATTCATTCAGGCGGAACTAGAGATCTATATCATGACATAGAACCTTCTCTTGGATAAAAGGAATATGAACCTCTATATGATTCATTCTCTGATGCTCAACTAGATTATTATTAAGAGAAATTCAACTATGTCTATCACATATAAGAGGATTACTTCCTCTAACTTCCATGTGTATCTCTTCCAACAACTACTTTAGCCACATGGCTTCTTACATTGCTTCCATTGCACTTCTATACTCTGCCTCAGTAGAAGATATGGAAACCGATGGCTTCTTGTAACTACTCGAAGTAATGGTACATGCACAAAAAACTTAAACACATCCATTTGTATATTTTATATCTAAAAAAATCAACATGGTTAGAGTCACAATATCCATATAAAAATACATTATTATAATGAGCATTATATAAATCATTATTGATATCGGTTTTAACCATTGATAAATATTACATTGATAGGTTAAACAAATGCTATATATTAACTTGAATAATAATTGCTTAACAACTAACCATGTTACATTATCAATATGTTGAAAATTTTCAACATATTAATCTCATAAAAGATATATTAGATGCAATCAGTATTGGACGTATCCAATATAAACACAAAGGTGTCCCCACGTATCATTTGATATGCATATACTATTATTTTTAGTAATCACATACTAATTTAGAATTTAGAATTTTTTTTATCAACAACATATATATCACCATTATATATTTTAAGACTTTGAATTAGTGATAAGACTGATAGATAACACATCTGAAAGAATGACCAAATCATGAAAGAATAATCACATCATACACTGAACCATTTAGAGATAGAATTTTTAAAGGTCCTTTTAACATTACTGTGGATAAATTCCACGAATTATGTGGGTTTTTCTTCAAGATAACTAAGGAATGGTTTTGGTGACTTATTGCTACATAAACACCCTTCAAACATTTTATGAGATATAGGTGGCAGACAAGAAACTAGGTTAAGTCGAGACAAGTTATACATGCTCTTAAAATTGAAATGACCTAGTATTTCATGCCACAATTGACCATTACTTCTATTTTGAGTAGACAACCAAGAAGAAGAATAAAAACATTTTAAAAACATATAATACATTCTTTTGTATGTCATCATCTATAGTGATATCCAGTTCATTCTTAATAAACCATTTATCTTTCAACAATATTACACTATAGTTATTCTAAGTCAACTGTGAACAAAAGGAAATTATTTTTTCAATTCAATATGAAACACAATTTTTTTTTGTTTTTTAATTAATTGTAAAAGAGGGTTGAGGGGTCCCTTCCCCATATATTAGAAAGCTCCTATATTGAGCAGATATTCAAAAACAACACAACCAAAATAGTACAATAACCAAGAGTACAATAGAGAATCTACAACAATATAGCAACAAGAAAACACATAATTAATGGCATAAAACTAACATCACTATTATCAGACCATAAAGAGGAAAGGATCCCAAAATAAATCATCCTCTTTTTCAATATTTTATAGCATTGCGGGCCATTCCTTCTATAGATTTTCAATGGAGGCCCCAAGTGTGGCGTGATTAGCCTCTCTTCCTTTTATTGTTGGTCTCATCTTCGCCACATTTCTTATAGGAATTTACCAACTGGCCCAACATCTGGAGATGTTGAATTATAGTTTTAATATGTAGCATACTCCATTTAGTGAAATGTTGTTGTAGACACGAAAATTGGGTTACACTCCCCTCGGTCCCCTTTCAAAAAACCATGACCCTTATACCCCACATTAATATTAATTTAATTATTTACAATTAAATTAATACTCATACTCACTTCATTCATTATTTAATCATCTCAATTAAAATAAATTTCCACCTCACCCCACCACCTCACCTAGACACCTCACCATAGACCTATTCATAGCATGTTTCCATAACTAACTAATACTTAGCCCTACTTACCTTAATGAAATAAGACTTAGTATAACACTAAAAGCACATGCTTACTCTCCCTTTAACCACATTCCTACGTACCTAAGCATAACGTTCCATTTAAACCCGAGAAAAAATGAGCAAAAGCTGGAAGAGGATAGCCAAGATCTACTATTTTAGACAACCTTGATATCCCACATTGACCAATGCTGGTCAACCCAAAACCGATTCCGGTAACCCTAAACTGTCATCAGTTACCATATAACCATTTTGGTAACCTTGTTTGAGAGGTTAGATACATTCTCTTATTTTTGGAGCAAAAGGAGATCTACATGCAAGAAAAGAACCAAAGCTCTTTCGCACATCTAGGAAGCCATAGCCAACACAACCATTGATTAGAAGGTATTTTAATTCACAAGAGCACTCCATGAAGCATTGCTAGGACACTGATCTCCATTTCACCAATCAATCATCACCACCACCCAAAAATTGAACCTGCATAGTAGTAAGTGTGTCTCTAACCTATACCACTTCATTTCTATTCACTTTATAATAGTTATTCATCTTTGTTTGTCAACCATCAATTATATTTTCACCCCACCACTATTTCCTTCCTATGAACTTGACCATTCCCATCACTCATAACCCTTTTAATCACCTCTTTCTACTCCTGAGTACCTCTGAATATTCCCAACATCTCCCCAGACCTAAACCAACTCCTCACCATCCCTGATCCATTCTAAGAAAAATCCCCCAAAAAATGAACTATTTAGTTATTACCAGCCCACAGTAACCATAGTTAGTTCTTACTAAACCATCGTCGGTCATACCATACTGACGTCAGTCTCTGTATTTAGCAGTTCTACTAATATCAGATCCTAATAACCCTTTTCAAGTGATTCAAGTTACCCAAAATCTGACCCTGACCTATTCCAACACCTTAGTTATTTATCTTATTTCCAGATCTTATTATAGCCTAGCCTATTATGTTAGATTTTATTATTGTATTTGGATGAGATGCCTACATCATTTCAACTACAGTAGGATTCTATTTACTTACATTATTTATTACATTAAATTGTATTAAATAGTGGGTTGACTGCCACCAAGGAAGTATCACACTTCCTAGATCTAGCACATGCTAGGCAGCCCATTGACATATATTATTTAATTCTCTTTTTGTGGTCTTGTTGTGTATTTTAGGTAGTTCCTCCTAGCCAAAAGGAAGCTCTCACATTTAGCATTGGATAAAGAAGTCAAAACACGTGCAACAAATTTCAAATTGACCATCACAATAGGTATTCCTCCTTGGCCCACACCCTTATCTGTTTCTCCTAAAAATTTAAAGAAAAAAGTGAAACATTTTGGCATGCCTGATGGGACCCATCTAGGGTTCCTTGCATTTTATTCATTCCTAGGTAAAAGTTGTGTGTTTTTTTCCCTTCTGAAAAGCTTACACATTAATTTTCCTCTCTAGAATCTTCCTCTCTTTCTATTATCTAAAAGCAATCATGTTTTTGGTGCTATAAAAAGAATACTTATTTTCTTTCATTTGTATTGCATTAGTGAAAGAGCATCCCTCTTCATGTTCACTATTTGCTACATTGAATATCACACTTCGATTTGGGCTTAAAGCAATTACATAGCATTATAATTTGTTGCATTTTAACTCACATTAAAAATGAGGGAAACCTATATGCTAGAATTCATGCCCAACTGATCGTTGACATAACAGAATTGTAGAAAAGAACATTCTTTCTTCTCTCTCTTTGCCAAACTAAACAAATTGAAATATAGACATCTTCTTAAAGAACATCCCACCCAGAAGAAGCTGTCAATGATCACATGATCAGAGGAGTTGTAATGGGAACCCAACTAGTTATCTCTATCCAGTAATCACCTCAGAGAACGGCCTGCCCCCACCATAACATAACCTAAAACCTCACCTTTAGAATTTCCTTCTTTGTAGAAAGCCTTCCCAACCAAAAAATCTACTCTAAATTCATGAGTCAATCTTTTAAATAACATAAGCTAAACACATTAAATCACTTGTTGGGTTACATATTTTTCTTAGCTTTCTACTTGACTTGTGTTTTGAGGTGTGAGGATATGATTCTTCATTTTTTATTTTTTCCTTTCACACTCTGCCATCACAGTTGGATTATTCTGACTTTCTCAGAGTGTGTCAGGGCCTCATCTTATCATCCAAAGACTTATGAGTTGATTATTCATCTCATCTAAATTCACACAAATTAATTTTTCCTCATTCTTCAAATTTCACAATAACCGACATCGGTCCAGTGACCATCGTCAGTTTATATCTTACTGCCATAGGTTTACCAAAATAGCATCGGTTCCTTGTTATTTTGGTTAATTTACGCAAAAGACACTTATCTCATCTTCTCTTCTGTTTAGAGTCTCTATGTATCATTGTACTCTCTATACTCTGATAACAGTCGTAAAAAAAAATTTCTTGTTTGAAAATCATTATTTTCTGCCTCATTTGCTAAAACTATCATTTTCTCACAATAACCAGTATCAGTTCTTGTAACCAACATCGGTCACACTTTAACCATCGTCGATCATTTAGACCAACATCGGTCACTCTGTTTTAATTTTAATCAAAACATTTACCAACTTTTCCTCCCAGAATTTGTTTTATCCCATCTCTATTGTTCCCTATGTCATTTACAGAGAACAGTTCACCTAATATAATATTATTCACATGGTGTTGACTCGTAGCCAAACTAACGCCCTTGTATTTCACAACAGCCATCAGCCACTCCCACCTAGTCCATCACCATCATTCATTATGTCACCTATGGATATGACTCATCTTATCCCCATCGCTACCAAAAAATGAGGAGTTTTTGAGACTCCTTGACCAGAATCGCTTAGCCCTCTAGTACTATCATTCTCATTATTCCACCCAGGATTCCACATGATAGTTAATATACAACATGCCTCCTAAGTCAAAAAAGGTGCATGGGTGCACAAGGCCTAGGTTGAAGGATGGGCGTGCAAGAAGAAGGCACACAAGGTAAGGTTCTAAGAGGGTTTTATAAGTGTCGTGTTACGCTCCAGAATACAAGGTCTCGAGACATAAGGAAAGTGTGACCCGACTACACATACAGAGTGGATAACGTACCAACTTGGTAACAGGTTGGCCTAGGAAGGAATATGCCCTATGCTGAAAGCTTCTAGAAGACCATCATGGAAAAGAGTAGAGATATTAGGACTAGAGAAGCATTCTCCCATGGAGGACCACATCTGGAAGCTTGGCAACGGATCTAAAGCCTCAAAAAGGTGATTTGGCAGTTCAAGCAGCTTATATATATAAACGCCCAAAGAAGAAAAGATATAGAGAGAGATGAAGAGGGAGAAGAGATTTGTAGAAATGCTGTAAAGGAACTCTATTTGGGTTGGGTAGATAAAACATAGGAGATGGATATACCAAGGGCTTGGATGTTCAAATTTTCATTTTGAGAGTTAAAGGATAGGAATCTAGTTATGATGAATGATGTCAGTCTACCTTTTTGCGATGCTCTGTAATGAATATAATGAATTCAATGAGGCTACCACTTTATATGAATATGATCAGTAATGATTCTGGTGCATTTACATATCTTCATGGTTTTGTTTTATGCATATTTATGGAATGAGTCTGAATCCTTGTACATTTCCTTTCTGTTTTGATTCAGTTCTTAATATGTTAAATACTTTTTTGTCTGGAATGATTGAACTGATATAGAAGCTGTTCTGAGCTCTATTATGCTTACATGTATCATTTACACTCAATTCCTTTAAGTTCAGATCATATATGATGTTTCCCACTCAACTCACATAAACAAGAGACTCGGCACCAGTGTGTGCCTCAGGTGAGTGCTCAACACCAACTGGGTGATAGGTCAGTGTGCATGGGACTCCCTTGTTTCTGGTAGGTGTAAAAATGACTACATCTTGGCTCCATTTCTGGGACCTCTTTTCAAAGTTTTAGTGGGAAATAACATACATCATGATCTGTGCAATGAGTGATGACAAAAAACCTAAATTTGGAAAATGTTGAATCATGGTTCAAGAGCACAGAGGAAGAATTTAAAGATTCAGCACTAGACCTAATTTTGATGCATGTAGATGGGTAGAAGAGAACCTCTACCATGAGTTGTATGAATTTTTTTTTGTTGCTTCCCAGTAGAGTTGTATGAATTACTCTCAGCATATGTGTCTAGATTAAGCTAGTATTATAAATCACGTGCATGGACCCAAGAAGAATACCAGAGGCTGCATGATATAGATCTAATGTGGACTCATGTTGTGGATCATTGGTGGAAAGGAGCACAAGCTAGCTACACTCAGGAGTACACTATTTCTACATATTCTTGTCTAGATGTTGGCGAGTTTTCATTTTTACGGGAGCTCAAAGGATCATTTATACATGCTATCCCTCTAGAAATGAATATCTTGATTATTACCTTAAGTTTAGAGGTATCTCTGATGGCTGGCTAAACCATTCTAAGCTTTGGGCGAGGAAGCTAGAGTGGAGGAAGATGGTAGACATTATGAAAGAGAAAGAAAGGGAGGAGAAATGACTCAAGTATAGTGAAGTGCATGAGAGGGATATTGCTAGACAACATAAGGTTATATGTGTGATGGATATATGGAGGCAGACGTTGCAGGAAGGATTTGAGGTTCACATAGAGGATGTGAAACCTGAGAAGTCTCTGCTACTCCATCTTGGAAAGAGTGTAAGAGAGATCCCTTCGGATTCTGATGATAGTTCATCATGATGATAGAGAAGAGGCATTGGCATGCATCTGAACCCACCTACCAACAAAACCCAAAACCTTGACACTTGATCTTCCAAATGAGAGAAGTGTTGATAACCCAGTTGGTATTGGTGGAAGTGAAAGATCTATGCCTAGGAGATATAGTTTCTCATTTGGGACTTCTAAATGATAGATCTACACCTAGGAGATACAATTTCTTGTTTGAGTCTTCCAAATGATAGATCTATAGCTAGGAGATAAAAATTCTCATTTCGGACTTCTATGGCTGCACATACCATCCCAGTGTTTGGGGGAATTTTTGGACAAGGAGAAAGTATACAAGGCTTGGGTAATGCATTGGGGAGTGGCACGGGACACACATTTGGCAGTGGAACAATCTCAAAAAATGTTGGCGTGTAATTTAGTGGGACATTGGGGACCCTAGGCGTGGCTGCTTCAGGCTCGTTACTGGCTACTGGTGGATATGGAGGTGAAACTGGTGGATTTGGGGGCACAGGACCTTGTGGATCTATTAGATCTGGTAGAGGAGGAAACATTAGAGGAAACCAAGGGTGTGGACAAGAAGGACAATTGCCTCAACCACCTCCTCAAGTTTTCTTTGAGATGTATTTTTATTTTCCATATTACAAGGGTATTGAATATGTTGCGGAGCATGTTCATAAGTGTGAGTTGTTATGGCGTGCAAATGGGATCACAACCTAGAGCAGAAGGTTAGTCATTTTGCAATGATGTTGTAAGGGCATGCGCATAGCTGGTATAGGAAGTATGACCCCCATCAGATGGTGGTAGATTACACCGCATTGAAAAACACTTTCCTAGCAAAGTTTTACATCCCTGAGTTTGAGCAGAAGAGCATTAACACCCTTAAGAAGATTCAACATGGAATGGTGGAGAGTGTGTCGGAGTATGACATGCGGTTTAAGACTCTCCTGTCAAAATTGACATATGACATTCACCCTTCACAACATACTCAATGGTTTGTTGGAGGGTTGATAACTCCATTTAGAAGAGCTTTATCTCATAAAACTTTCACAGACCCACATGAGGCATTGGAATATGCCCTACATGCTAAAGTTGTTGGTAGTTTTTACATTGGGGTTAGCCTGTTTCTAGAATCTCAAATCCCTGTTATGGCTAAGCAGTTGGAATTTTTTTTTTCAAACTTAGCTCACGAGACTTGCAGTGGAATTTGGTGTATAGATTTTGAATTAGAAGGGCATGGCAAAGATAGTTTCCCACAGAAGATAATACACACTGTAGAGGTAGACTATGAGATTTGTCATGGGGACCATGATGTGACTAGATGTCCCTTGTTATAGTGCACAATTTGGAAGAATGTATCTTGCTACTGTAAGATATGCACCTCTACAACCCATGATACTAAATATTATAGGCTTATTGATTAGATTCATGAGGCCATTGATCATGGTGTGTGCCAGACAAGCATTGCCAATAGTTCTAAGGATGATGATCACCATTATGAGGAGTGTATAGATGGAGGCATGTGTGGAAGGGGATTTCGCAGAGGATTATGTGGTCATGGTAACTGTAGCAGAGGAATAAGTGAGTTCCCACATAGAACCTATTTTAATTATGGGTCTACATACCACTACAAGTGTGAGTGCCCAGACTTATTGCAATGCTCATGGTGCGGGAAGATGCACAAGTATGAGGAGTTCCTTGAGTTGTTTGAGCATATGAATCAGCAACACCAGAAAGATAAGGGCACTGCAATGGTAAGCATTAAGAATGCTGACACACAATGGATGCCATGGGTGACACGTGATGTAGGCTTAGAACCTATTATGGTAACAACAAGAGCAAAGGCCGGGCACGCAAAGGAAATGCCATGATAGAAGAAACTGGTTTCAAGGGAAGAAGTGGTACATGGGAAGTACCTAGACCCTACGCATCAAAAGGAGGTATATCAAGAAACCATGAAAGTCATTTAAAGTTTTCAAGGAGAAATCCAATGTGTAAAGGAGAAGTCCAGGACGGATGAGCAAATAAGGAAGGTCGAGGCACCAAAAGATGACTTGGATGAGGTCAAGGAAGTATGTAAAAAGCTAAGGCAAGAGAATATTATTCCCTTGCTGGGAGCATGGTTGAGAGAGAAGGTACCACATACCAGAGAAGAGCACGAGAGGAAGGTATTACATGAAAACCTTCCCCCTCACCACCTTAACTATGATAGGTAGATCACGTTAAATGCAGTCGTGCATGGATGGCTCCTTAGTAATTCCTCATTGACACAGGCATGGAGGCCAATGTTCTCACCTTTAATACATGGCATCAAATGGGAATACCTACATTATAGCCATCTTCAAATGTGCTATATATGGTGAACAAAATGAAGGAAATTCCCATCGGTGTCTTAAAGGTTGTAACTATTACCATTCAAGGGGCTAAGTTTACTAGGGACTTTGAAGTCTTGGCACTCACCGAGGTAGATAATTTCTTGGCACTACTTGGGCACCCATGGTGCTATAAGAACAATGCGGATCTTTGGTTCAATAAGGGATACATAAGATTTGAAAATGAGGAGGAATGTTTCATCATACCCCTGGCTGATGGGAAATCAACACCCTATACTGAACCTTTGGGTGAAGAGGTCTTGAATAGAGTATATGTGTGCTCAATAAGGGATCTAGAGACAATTCATCCCACAGAGGGAGTTATCTAGTTTGAGTATGCTCAGTCCCTAAGTGAAACCTCCAGTATAACATGCAATAATTGGGTGCATGGAACCTATGAGTTAATCAGATGACATTTGAGGGGATCAATGAAAAAGGTGACAAAGGCACACATGGTCTAGTGCCTAGGAGGAGATGAGATACCTAAGTACTCAGGAGGAGCCTTCCCTGAGGTATTTTTGTAGGAGATGGAAGCTCATTGGAAGGAGGAAAATGAACAAAGGGGGGTATTAAGTTACGTCCTACTCATAACTTCTGCGCGCTTTTGGGCAACACATCAGGATAATCTCTTGGAATGGCATGAAGAGAGAATTGCTTTCTCTCTAAGATTTTGTAGAAGCAACACACCCACATCTATAAAAGACTACCATGGTAATGAGACCGCTTCCTTCCATACCCAAGCATGTGAGATAGCCTTGATGGGAAACAAAAGAAGCATAACCACCTTCATTATGGGTTCACAATTTGTACTCCACCTTGCAAGGTTGTGCACACACATGGTGTATCCACTCAAAGATGCATCGCCAAACTGGTAATTGGTAAGAATTGGCGGCTGACCTCATTCAAACATTTGAGTACCAAAGTACAAAGCCATCAGTACATAAGTCATTACAGGTTGTTAAGCACCTTACATCAGGGGATAGTACTATGGTAGAAGAAATAATATAAGAGTTTCTAGGGGAACCTGGATTGGAAGCACACTTTGAGGAGGAAGAAACAAAAGAGATACAATTTGAGTGCACATGTATAGAGAAAGACAAGGGGAAGATGGAGTTTATTATTGATGGAGAAAAAGTGGAAAACTTGAATTTTGACCATTTTGTAGGGACGCGCAAGGTGTTAGACAGTTATGATGATCATGAGCGCACCTATCATGAACCTTTAAAGACAAAGAAGGTTAACATTAGCTTAGAAGAAGAGCCTAAAGAGGCAATCATTAGAAACTATTGGTCGGAGAAGTAATTCTCTAAGATCATTGATATTTTATGTGAGTCTGAAGATTTATTTCCACGCGGGTATCATGAGCTTAAAGGATTCCACCATTCCTTGGGGGAGATGAGGATAAAGCTAAAGGAAGGTGTGCACCTAGTCAGGAAAGGACCATACCAAATGAATCCTAACTTGAGCATTAGGGTCAAGGAAGAAATAGATAAGATGATAGCATGAGGCATCATTGAATCTATTTAAGAGTCAGAATGGATAATTCCAATGGTGATTAGTATCAATAAGGATGAAAGGATAAGGATCTGTGTTGATTATAGGGACTTGAATGCAGTATGTATCATTGATCCTTTCCCAACCCCATTTACTAAAGAAATATTAGAAGAAGTGGTAGGATGCAAGGTATACTCTTTCACAGATGGATTCTTGGGCTATCATAAGGTAAGAATTATAAAGGAGGAACAGAGGAAGAGAACTTTCACCACTAAGTGGGGAATTTTTTCCTATAAAGTCATGCCTTTTGGGTTGAAGAATGCACTTTGTTTTTACACATTGTGGTGCAAGATTTCCATGACTTTATCCATAAATTCCTTCAAGTCTATCTAGATGATTGGACCATTGTGACAACTTAAGGCTGATGTTTGAAAGGTGTTGGTAGTTGAGGATATCCCTCAACATTAAGAAATGTATCTCTGCTACCCCATTTGGAACATTATTGGGACACATCATATATAAGGAGAGCCTACTAGTAGATCTCGCAAAAGTTGCATTAATTGTGGGATTGAGGAAACCTACTAGTCAAAGCATAGTGCACAGATTTCTCAGGCATACGGGGTACTATAGGAAGTTCATCAAGGGATATGTAAACATCGCCATGCCCTTAGAAGAGTTTCTTAGACATAAAATTTCCTTTTATTGGGGAGAGGCACAACAGAAGGAATTCAACACTTTGAGGGATAGGCTTGTCACCGTACTCATAATATGATTCCCTTTTTAGGATAAGCCTTTCCATGTTCATGTGGATGCTTCAGGGACTGCCATTAGAGTAGTAACTTCACATCTTGGTGAAGGGATTGTTGATCATCCTTTGTGCTTTGTAAACAAGAAATTGACACCAACACAACATAATTACACTGCAACTGAGCACGAGGCATTATCAATGATCTATGCACTTCATAAATTCAGATAATATTTGTTGGAAACCCCTTTTATATTTTACACTGACCATATGGCATTGAAATACTTGGTGAAAAATCCCTGTCTACGAGGGTGCATATGTCGGTGGCTAATATTGTTCCAAGAATTCGAGTTTGTGGTGGTTGTCAAACTAGGAAAAAGTAATTCCAAAGTTGATCATTTATCTAGGATAGATTTAGGGGAGTATGCACAAATCATTGAGGATACCATACCAGATGCACAACTATTTAGGCTATGGCACGTACCCTCACACTTAGAAGATATTGCATTATTTCTCAAAACATGTGTGGTGTCATTTGAAATGAAGGCATTGGAGAAGAAGAAGCTGGCCATACGTGCCATGCCCTACATGCTAATTAGTGGAGATTTGTACAAAATGGGTCATGATGAGGTTCTAAACTGATGCATACTAGAACATGAGCACATTGCAATTATGGAAGAGGTGCATGGTGGGATTTCAGGATGACACTATGTGGAAAATACAACCACATGGAATTTTATACTCACAGGGATTTGGTGGGAGACCATTTATCAAGATTGCATTGAGTTTTGCAAGGCCTGTGACCATTGCCAACGCCTTGGAAAACTTGGAAAAAGGGATGAAATGCCCTTGCGACCAATAGCCAATGCATAACCATTTGAGAAGTGGGCTATCAAATTTGTTAGACCAATCTCACTAATGGTACGAAGGACTGGTTCGCGGTATATCCTCACTTGCACTGATTATTTGACAAGGTGGGTAGAGGAAACACTTATAAAGGATTATACATTGGCTACCACTGCTATATTTTTATGGGAAAACATAATCATCAGGTATGGATTCCCTTTTAGTTTGAAAAGTGATATAGGTACGCACTTCCTCAATTAAATGGTCAAGATTATGCTATCAGAATTCATGATGGCCCATCACAAAACTACTCCCTATCACCCTCAAGCAAATGGAACTTTTGAGGCATTTAACACAATACTTAGCCACATGTTGACTAAAATCTGCGATGTATGTAGACATGATTGGGATGACAAAGTATCAGCCGTTCTTTGGGCATATAGGATGACCTACAAGAAGTTGAATAAGGCCACACCATTTCAATTAGTGTTTGGCACGAAGGCTATCCTACCAGTTGAATTTCCAAATATCCTATCCAGGAGGATTGGATGATGGACAAGTGCTAGAAGAAAGAATTTCCAAATTAATGTAATTGGATGAAATATGATCACTTTCCAGGTGGAGCTAGACAATTGAAAAAGAAAAACAAAAGGCATGGTATGATCGTAACATTAAGAACAAGAAGTTTAAGGTTAGGTAGATGGTCTTACAATATGATTCAAAGTTTCTGCGCCATCATGGGAAGTTTAAATTCCATTAGTTGGGTCCCTACATCATTTCAAACATCCTTGATTTAGGAGTGTACCAATTGCAAGCGCTGGATGGGATGAGATTACCAGGACACTTCAATGGGAATAGGTTGAAGCCCTACTATAAATAAGTCTTATTGGTATTTGTAGTAAGGCATTATTACTAGATAGTTTAGGATTTCTTTTATTGCATGTTCCTTTTCTTGTGTTTCCCTTTCTCATTGTTGTTTTGTTTTACACCTTGGGCATCAGTAACCTTGTTACTTTTTGAAGGTTGTTAATGCATAGAGGACTGCACATCATTTTAGTGAGGGGTAGAGTAAGGTGGAATAAATTACAAGGTATGACGTGCCAGGAAGGATTACGTTGGAAATCCTAGTTGAATGGACCTATGAAGGAAGTGAATGCAAGGAAAGGTGAAAAAGGATGGTTGGTGTCAGGGTAAGGCTACATTTTGGATCCACGTATAAGAGAGGAAGAAGTGAAAACGCAACACAAGGTAGGAAAGAGCAAAAAAATCATGACAGAAGAAGTGCCTTCGGTGCTAGTTACGCATGCACAAGAGTCTCCTATCAAGATGGATTGGTTGTGTGCCCGAAGGTTGGAGAATTTTCAGCACAAGGTTGGGCACATCAGTTAAGGTGCTAAAGATGGATTTGTTTGAAAAAGCCACATTAAGTGTTAAAGTACAGTGGTAGGTGAAGTGGCATTTAATGCTAAAAGAGGGAAAAACTATAAATAGAAGGTTGGGAACTTCATTATTTACTTTCTGAATATGAAGAGGAAGATATTTTGTGAACTAGGGTTTCTAAAGTTGATTCGTGTGAAAAAAAATTGGAAAATTTTAAACGTGACTGACTGGTTTGGATCTGCAAACTGGGAGGCAAGTAATTCACTTGTGTGTGAAGAGTTGTGAAGACGTGTCGTTTTGTGAAAAGATATTCCAATTAGGGTTTGACAACTAGGGCATGGATTAAAAAAAGAGTATTCTTTGTAGGTTGGAGATTTGAACTTGGAAAAGATAGAAGAGTAGAGCTAGGAAGAGAAGTTAAAGTGATAACCCAAGCAATGACACCTAAGATACCAACAGTAACACCTAAGAATGGAAAGGGAAACAGAAAACAACTAGAAACCACCGTAAGTACCAATGAATAATGGTATGCAGATATGTAGTACCTAGATGGGGTTTTGCTCAGGATGGAATGGGAATGCCACTTAATAAAAATGATAGAAAGTGACTATAATCATCAGATGAACACGATTTAAAAGGAAATGGTGTTGGAGTTAGTGCACCTGACTAACCAGAGAGCACCTAAGGGGTTATCAATTTATAGCGATGAAGTCAAGGTGAAGTTAGAGAAGGCTGGATTATTACAACTCTATGAGTTTCCCTACTTTGAAAATCCAGAGTGCCTCTATCAGTGGCTAATGTCGCACGTACATGAAGACCACTTTCACTTCACAGGGCATAAGATGTGCATAACCCCTTAGCTAATTTCAAGATTCACATGCCTTATCTGTGAGGTCAAAATCTTAGAAGGAGACCTATGTGAAAAAGGAAGAAATTACGGAAATATTGGTCATGTATGTGTACAAGAAGGGGTCAAGGTACTTTGCTATCATGGATATCCAAGACCCAGTGATGAGAATGGTTGCGTACCTGGTAACAAAAATCAATGCACAAGAAAGATGGACGCAGGTAAACAAGTATTTGTTGAATGTTTGTAGAAGAATATCAAAGGGCACCATCTACAATCTGTCCATATACATTGCAGATGAAATTATCACCAGCGTAGAGGAAGGAAACAAGATTCTCTTTGGTAATGTCCTCTTAACCATTGTGTTCTCAAAGATCGGAGTACTAAATGAAGCAGACAAGTTCATTTGGGAGTACCCAGAGGAAGACCCCTCGCCCACAAAGAGATTTGAGAAATGCACTTGTGATAGCATGAAGCCCATTCACAAGGAACGTATTAAAAAATGGTATATGCATTTAAGGAATGCATTCAGGGAAGAATGGAGAATACCAGAACAACTACCAGCATTTACAGTAGTAGAAGCTGAGTTAACTATATACCAACACTTTTATATTGGTAGGTTCAAGTTGACTGATGAAACCATGAGCCCATGGTGCAAGATCCCATTCACCTTCATAGCTCAATACTTCTAGGGTGGAGTTAACAAATTCAAGGGGTCCAAGAAGTGAAAGTTTGACCTTAGTGAGGTGGACCGGAACCATAGGGAGATGCGTAGGATGTTGGTCTACCTTAACAAGTGCACGTACATGGAAAATTACGTGTTGCACGGATTCCAAATGGTGAAACCCCTGAATCTTTCCATTTTTGTGAGGTATGTAGTGTGAGTATACCTTCACATAAGGCTCAAGTTTGAGAAGGGTGTTTATCTTGAAAGGAAAGTATTTATACCCGAGGACCCAATAGGTAAGAAGAAGCACGGACCTAGATAGAACGAAAAATAAATGTAGAAAAAGGCACCAAGTGCCCAAGATACATAGGCGATAGGTGCCCCAGGAACAAGTGCTAGGACAAGTACTTACACGCGCATGAAGAGGTCCCCAATCAAAGAGGAGGTGCCATAATAGGAAAATATTATCGCAAAGGATAAATCACCAGAGGAGGAGGGAGAAAGTAGAATCTCCTATACTAGAATCCCCAATTAGGAAGAAATAGAAGGTGATGGAGGAAGTTGATTCGAAGGAAATAGAGAGCTTGGAGAAATACCTAGGTGAGAGGGATGATGATGAAGAAGATGAACCTAAAGGAGGCCAAGAACCACTTGTTTTTAGCATGCACGATTCAAAAGAAGAGGGCGAAGAAGAAGAACATGAGTTCCTTTTCATGCGGTGCAAGGGTAGCCAAGAGGAGGAAGGTGCCCATAACATGGGAAGAAGTGATGAAGTTGGTGTGCAGGATCAAAAAAATCCATACCTTATGAAGGAGAAAATAAGTGAGGTGGTAGAAAGATAAGCAATGAAAATCATTGAAGCCTCGGTAGAACAAGAATTGGAGTGCA
This sequence comes from Taxus chinensis, assembly GCA_019776745.2. Classification (NCBI taxonomy): domain Eukaryota; kingdom Viridiplantae; phylum Streptophyta; class Pinopsida; order Cupressales; family Taxaceae; genus Taxus; species Taxus chinensis. Next base: position 439,151,368 of record CM034156.1, read on the forward strand.
TCGCTGATATAGTGATGGAAGAAGATAATGAAGAAAGTGTAGGGAATGATCACAGCAGCGTGGAAGGCCCTAGTCTATCGGTAACTGTTCCTAAGGGAATGTGCATAGGGGGAAAATGCATGGAGATCCAGAGGCAAGGAATGAGCTACCATAATGATCCCATCAAGGTGTTGCACGCACACTTCCAAAGAATAGTCTCAATAGATCATCTCTTGGTAATGAAGTTGTTTGATGAAGAACCCTCAGATGAGGAAGATTCTCTCTTGGGAAATTGCATCCCACATCGATAAGCTAGAGTTTTAGGTAAGCCATGGGGCACTAATCAAAATGCTTGAGTCAAAAGGAGATAACCCCTCAGTAAATGCTCAACAAATCTCAGATGAGCAGTTATGCAACATGCTCAACAAGGTCTCAGTTGAGGTTAAAGCTAGGCTCTTTAGATGAAATGATAGGGTAAAATTTCTAGAAGTAGAACTAGAAAAGGAGCAAGAAAAAGAAGAGAAGGCCAAGGATTTAAAGCAGGAGGAGTTAATTAGTGCTCAGCTAAAGCGTGAAATTAGGGAAGAAAAGGCAAGGGTTTGTGAAGTACATAAGAAGGTAGAATCCATCAAAGATGCCATTACGTTGAAGCATCCAACATTAACATTGCTTGCACAAAATTATGGATCTCCCCTTGAGTGACTTGAATATTTAACATGCATACTCACCATGGAAAGGCAACATCTATCCTTAGAATCTGTGGAAGAAGTAGCAGTGCGCTTGGAGAAGGAGGAAAAATTAAAGGTAGTAGCAATCATGGCTGAATACAACAAATTCCTTGTTGATGTAAAGATTTTTTCCCATATTGCTGAGGCCGCATGTGACAACTATGTAGACAAAGATAAAGTGGTGAGTATTCTGGTCACCAACTATGAAGCAGAGCTTAACAAGTTCCAAGAAAAGAACAAAGGGAATACAACATAGCGGGATAGAATCCTGGACATGGTTGAAAAGAATTCAGAAGCTATTGAGGCCCTAAGGGGTACAATGAAGAACCAGCTAAAAGAGCTATACCCTCAAATTACTAGAAGGATGGGCATGCTTAAGGATGTGGGCAAGGAGTTGGAAAAATTTGTTGACACTATGAATGCTTAAGGAGATGGATTGATTTTTGGGGAGGTAAGTGCCATAGTTGGTGACCTCTGCTAGAGAGCACAAAATGAATTTGATGCCTAGAACAAGTTGGAGGCTGACTTGCAAATAGCTTTTCCTATCTTGTTGTAATAATGCCATCACTTCCACATTCTTTCTTCTTTCCTAAATTCTTCATTCCCTTATTCTTTTCCCAAGATGTTAAGTCTATTGTGATTCTTTATTTGGAGAATTTTTCCCACGGGTGGAGAACAGGCGTAGTGTGGGGTGATGTTGGGCCCCTAAAATAGTGACTAAGTCTAAAAAGACACATGGGTGCGCAAGACAAAGGCACACAAGGTAGGGTTCTAGGAGGGGTTTAGAAGGGCCATATTATGCACCAGTAGACAAGGTCTCGGGACTTAGCTATATTTGGTGTATCAGACAAGACATGAGGAAAGCATGACCCAACTACGCATGCAGAGTGGATAAGATGCTAATATGGTGATAGGTTGGCCTAGGAAGGAATATGGACTACGTTGGAATCTTCTAGAAGACCATCATGGAAAAGAGTGGAGAGCTCATTCCTGAAGGAGCATGCTCCCATGAAGGACCACATCTAGACAGTTGGTGATGGATCTGAAGCCTTAGAAAGGTGAGTTGGCAGTTCAAGCAGCCTATAAATATAAGCACCTGCGGAAGAAAAGATATAAAGAGAGATGAAGAGGGAACAAAGCTCTGCAGAAATGTTCTAAAGGAACTCTATTAGGGTTGGATAGCTAAAACATAAGAGATGGATGTACCAAGGGATTGGATGTTCAATTTTTTTTTTGAGAGTTAAAGGATAGGAATCTAGTTATGAAGAATGACTTTCGTCTTCCTTTATACGATTCTCTATAATGAATCTAATGAATGTAATGAGGTTACCAGTTTATATGAATATGATCAGTAATGATTTTGGTGAATTTACATGTCTTCATGGTTCTTTTTTATTCATATTTATGGAATGAGTCTGAATCCTTGTACATTTCCCTTTTTTTTATTCAGTTCTTAATCTGTTAAGTACTTTTTTTTTTAGAATGACTGCACTTATCTATAAGCTATTATGAGCTCTATGATGCTTACATGTATCATTTCCACTCACTTCCTTTAATTTTAGACCATAGATGATGTTTTCCCACTCAACTCACATATAAGAGAGAATCAACACCCACGCATGCCTCAAGTGAGCACCCACTGACTGTTGGGTGATATGTCGGCACACATGGGGTTCCCTTGTTCTTGGTTGGTGTAAAAATGACTAAAACACCCGTATCTATCCCTCCTCTAGCCCCAACTTCTACGTCAGCTAGAACTAGTTTGGTGCTACCATCATCCACTTTATCACATGTGGTGTCTCAGCTAAATCCCACAACCGCTATAACTGTAACATCTACGTCATCAATTACACCCACACCATCGATTATTCCTCTGACTACCACTATGAGTATAGCTTAATGTGTACCCACCACTTCACATATACCCATTGTATCACAGCCACCTCCGGTGTTGGCAACTTACACCCCTTTCCAAAACCTCATCCTTTCTATCCCACAATCCTTACCCCCAATCACCACTAGAGTTGTTACAACTACCCCACCCACTTACACATACTTCTAACAACCCCCAACCTCATCTATTGCTTATGTTGGCTATGTGCCACCTACATCTATTCCTCCTACGTAGTTGTCATACTCAACACCACCATACACCAACATACCACCCACTTCATACATTCAGCATCAACCCCCTTTTTCCACAGGGGGCACCCATTCATCCCAACCTACTAACGACCTCATTAAAATGATGATGGAGAATATGAAAACCTTAGAAGCATCTGTTTATGGCTCCCATAATTATTTAACATATGATGAAATCCGTAATGAACCAACCCATCCATCTTTTCCCATTCGTCCTTACCCAGTACATTGGGAAATGCCTAAATTCAATTGCTTCAATAGTAAAGAAGACCCACAACAACACTTGTGTTCATTCAAAAATGGGTGTTGCCTAATCGCCCCCGATGACGCTTTACTCCTACAAACTTTCCCAATGTCCTTGGCATGACCATCATTGGATTAGTATAGTGGACTACCTCAACATTCTATTTATTCCTTTAATCAAGTAGCCCAATCTTTCCTAGATCATTTTTCAATCAATGTTACCAAGAAAGTCACCATGATCAATCTCTATTCAACCCGCTAGCATGAAGATGAATCTATCATAGATTTTTTTGCCAACTGGCGGAGTCTCATTAATCAATAGACATTACATCTACCTCAGACTGAACTTATTGAGTTGTTCACTAGAGCTTGTGCTAGCCACATCTCACCAACTCTGTAAGTCCAAAACTTCTAAACCTTTGATTAAGCGTTCACCATGGCTCAAAAACTAGAAATTTGTTCCAGTGAAGAAAATAAAATCCAATTACGAAACAAGAACACCCCATTCAAATTAAAAAATTCTTCTTCATATTTAAAACCCCAAAATAACTATTCAAAGCCCAAAGGATCTACCAACGTAGTAGTCCTCAAGGATGGTCCACCTTATCCTTCTAATCAGGCCTAAACTTCTTCTAATCTTTCTCCTGTCTAGGCCTTTCAGCTCTGATGGGAGCAGTGGAAGTACACTTCGATCGGAGAGCCCTATTCATTAGTCTTGGAAAAAATTCTTAAAGTTGGAACCATTACACTTCCTCTCATAAAAACTCATATGGTTTTCAATCTTGATTTTCCTATACCCGCATGGTATAAATAACATGACTATTGTCATTTATCATCACGTTAAAGGACATAGTGATGGTACCTACATAAATTTTCAAAACATTGTTCAAGAGATTATATATAATGGAGACCTTATCATAGAAAACCTGAACACGCCAGCAAGTTAGAATTTTTACATCTGTAAAAATCCATTCCCTAATCATAAACCATCATCTAATAAAAATAGGGAACCTTCATCTAGTGACAATAATGTCCGTGAGCTTCACGCAGTTTTTGATATCATGTCAATTGTTCCTAAAAACCTACCTACTTCATCTATTGAGGGAATCTTGACATGAGCTCCTCTACCCACCGAGGAGCATACCTCTTCTACTCCTTCACCCACAGAGGAGTCCCCCTTATCTCCCAGTTCTCTCACAGAGGAAGCCACACTTTCTACCAATGTTGTGTCATCATCTTCTTCCCAACCTTTTGAACCATCAACACTTGTTATTCTCCCATCCACAAGAAAATCATCATCTCTTTCTCTTCCATCAAGAGTTAAGTCTACCTCACCCGACCTATTATCTCTCCTACCCATGGGAGATTCTTCAGACATGTAACTACCTATCGAGAATAGTTCTCCCCTAGCATCCCAGGACCCTATTTACATGATCTTGACTCTCTTACCTATAGAATCTGAGGCTAGCCAATTCCTTGTCTCATAGACATATTTTAAAGGGATTTCCACCCAACCCATTCCATCCTCTTCTTCAGTAGTCCCATTTTCATGGTTGGGCGATCATTTGGATTATGATGATAATTCCATGCTTTGGGGACGTCTTTAGCTCCCTGTTTCGACCTAAATGTAAATGTTTCCTAAAGATACTTCCACGATCTACCCAAAGGTATTTTGTGCAAACAAAACTAAACTGACCATGTTGATTGAAACGGCTTCCTCTTCATCATTGCTACCTCTATCCAAACTTCTACCCATCACTACAACTATTCCCAAACCTAAAAACCTACCCACACTTATCCCCCCACCTATATCTAGACCCATCACTACTTTGGGTGTTATGCCAACATTAAGCCTTACTCGCCCACCTATCAGATTGTACCTAAAGTCCATAGCAACATTATCCTCTCACCTAAAAAGAAACCCCAACCCTCTAGGCCATGTATACCGGTCTCACCTACCAGACCTTTGTCACCTTCCCCCCTTCTGTCCATCCTAGGGCCTCATCCATAAACCTTGACCAAAAAATCTCATACCCAAGGCCAGTCAAAAGATAAACAACTACTCCTCCCTCAAGAGCCTTTGTTACACCTCAATCACCCAAATACCAAACTTCATCACCCTCACCCATACACTCCTTGCCACCTATACCTCCACCAGTTTCTATAACCCCAACCTTTCCTATACGACTTGCACCAATACTGCCTACCCAACCTCTACCAACCACCTCCACCACAACTTGGTTTCCCCCGTGGCTAACCCGTCCTCTTCCACCATCTACTTTTCCTTCTACATCTCATACTCCCGTGTCACCTTTATCCAAGGAGGTGTAACCCAAAGCTAAGAATCCGCTACCCTCCAATAAGGTTGTAACATCCACTTTTTGTCAATTTGCCTCTAGAATTTTTTTCAATTAAATTTATGTAGCTGATTTGAATACCCATATATTTAAATCTACATAAACCTTAGTTCCATCCATTTCCGATAACTTTCATGAACCATGTGCCACTGTATGAGAGAATGTTGAACCTATTCGTTCTCCCTCAATGCTCTATACGAGCCATACATAAAATGTATCCCTTGGGTTCCCCTTTAACAGGGTATGATATATAAGTGAAAAAACCCTAAGTGTGTACCTGGGTTCCACCTATGAAATCCTTATGTATTTCACATCTTAGATAATGGTGAAATATAGACAGTGTAATCAACATCTTACACCACTTTGCGTAAAGTTTTTGAGTCATGTATGCCATGCTCGATTCTATGACAGCACACTCATCATTGGAATCTTAGCATCTCACCTTATTCACTTATTTAGCTATATAGATTCACAAATGTTAATGTTGTAAATAGCTACAAGCCTTGGATGAGGTACAAACTAGTTTAACCTACATGAAGACGTACCTCTATGTCATCATGTGATGCCTATGGAAAGAAAGTGTTCGCATAACAATTCACCCTTTTACTCACCCACATATCTACCCATAACCATCATAGGTTTATATAGGGGTGCATACCCAGTAGGTCCAACATATCTTGTAACTCTATCAAGGTTTTTACTTAGGAAAATACCATACTATAATCCAGTCTCTTGATGAGACAACTCATTATAGATGCTAATCGACAGTATCTTAATGGTGACAATCATCACCATAACGATATGACTGTGTAGTATACATAGTGAGTTCACCCACCTATAATTCTATATTGGTGCATGGTGTGTAATGTTTTCAAGGTAATCATTATAGAATAGCCTAGGGATTACAACACCTTCTCCATGAATGGGTCATACCTAAGGTCAGGGTTGAGTTGATCCCAGAATCCCCAATCTCTATAACATTTTAATTACCTTTCAATATCTCATACCCATGTTAACCATTGATGGAAACAATACTATCAATGTCAATGACTATTATTACAGTCTCAAAATTGTCCCAACTTTAACATTTAGGTTAATGCTTTGTATTTCATATTCTAGGGCTATGTACTTATATGAAGCTAAGTACTTAGGTATGATTCATTCCTTTAATTAAGTGCCATAGACTATCAATGCCAACTTTCCTTTCAGTTTAAGCACATACCTTTACCTAATTGCAACTCAGTAATGAGCGTTCATTTATTTTACTATCTCCAACAAGTAAGATAAATCTGAGGTAGCCTATATGATATATTTTTATGATCCACTTACCCATTTATCTTTCCTTGTCATATCATTTTAAAATACCACTCGCTAATTCTCTTTAGAGATAATATCAGTATTGACTAGGGATGAGATTCAAACGCTATGTTCTTTTAACTTAGTAAGCATGTTCCATATTACTTCATTGTATCCAACATGCTTAGGTGCTCATAATGATGCATCATGAGACAACCCCTAATTAAAGACATTTCATCTCTTTGAGCAAAATATCTCATAACACAATTTAACACAATTATGCAATTCCTGAAAAGTGAAACCATAATCAATATATAGTCATGTAAGATTACCATAAGCATGTCTTATTGTAGCTTATGTGCATCGTCCTAGTATAGGACTTAGAGTTGATTTCACTTAGAAATCAATATTAAATTATTATATCTTTGCTAAGAATTAATATGACCTGTGTTTATAAAACAACCGTAGCTCAAAAGTATCTGATAACATAACCCTTTTCATGGTTTCATGTTAATCCAGCTGCCTTCTTATCAATGGTTATTAAGATTAGACAATCTTACTTCTAGATATCTTTTGCTGGTTGTGTACATTCTATACAAAACCTCTGGAGAACTTATCACCACTTTTCAAGTAGGTTGATATATTGCACTTTATAATGAGGCAGTTATCTATTAGCAACCTCAACTATTTCCAAGTATGCTTAACATATAATTACTTAGAAAAAGATATTTTAGGAAACATTCCTCCAATAGTCTCTTATAAGATCCTTAGAATCTCACACATAAGATGTGCATAGTACTTACTACATGTTTGATACTAATGATTAATACAATAGTATTGTAGATGTTGATTCCTTAACTTGATAGATTTCCAACTCATAACACATCATTTTCCAATTACTCTCTTAGAATACAATATATTACAACTGGTAATCTTCCTTTAATTCCTTCAAAGAGATAAGTACAATCCATGTCTATAAGCATGACCAATATCTTTCATATAAATGAATAAAATAGTTATATTCAGTAGCAAAGCCTTTTTTTCCAATTTCAAGAAGTATTTCATCTTAAGAACATTCAAGTCAGTCATATCTTCAACCTTCCTCGTTCAAGATAATATACAAGACTAAATACTTTCACCTTCTTTCTCAGCGTTCGTTTGCAAAATTTTTAGCACGATAAGCACCAACTCGCCATAATGACATACTCTACTTAATTATTTCATAGAAATAACCCATATTATTTTTATGAATCAATATTGCAAAGCTTAAGTAGATAAAAAATTCTTTCTATAACATGAAGAAGCAAGCAATTTAATGAACCATGAAAGAAATTAGTTTCAAACTTACATTTCCATATAACTACTTCAGCTGCTCAGAAACAGTCATATAACTCATAAGATACATAAGAATTATAAGTATTCAAAGACTACCATATAAGAGTAACAAGATTTCACTCATGCAATCCCATACTTGCATGCCTAAAATTGTTTACTCAATAATTAAGTAGCCATAAAAATATCAAGAATACATTCAAGCAATCTCCCAAATCTTCATAGCGGATCTAAAGAGGATTTCATACATCCATAAGGACTGCTAAGGTTCAGGAAATAATACCAAGACATCAAAAGTATTTGGATAACAAAATATGATAGTAGAGCATTTAACCATGAGGATAAAAGGGTGAGAGCATTCATGGCATCCTGCCATATAGCAATCAGGTATAACTTGAGTAACATGCTACATATAAAACTTACCTCAACTTAGCACTCATATGAGCATTCCAAGAATAGAAAGGAGTACACAATTCCTTCTTCAGATATGTTTCATCATATCAAGACCTAATAAACACAAAGCCTTTAAAAATTTGGAAGAGAGTAGGTTCCATGTTTTGACGAGATGAGATAATTGTTACTTAACCCAAAAAGTTCCACTGAACACTTAATATCCCAAGAGTTCGCTCAACACGAATTGTAACTTCTAGCAACCCACATTTTTCTGGTAAGTCAAGACGTCACATGATTTCTAAATTTAAGAATGATCTCCTAACCCATTCTATTGAACAAGGTTAGATCATACTGAACTAAATTCATGACACAACCAAGGAAAGGTCAATAAGGAACTTTCAAAACATGAAGGAAACCCCAAAATTAATAAATGAAATCGAGTACAGTTTGCTATAAGAGGAAGAGTCACTTCTGGGTTTACGGAGATACCACAAATCCAAATAATAATCATTACACTCAAAGAGGATCTGTCACATCTCACAAACTCAGTTAAAGGACGAATCCAGTTATCATCTATTAAAAGAGTAGAAGTATATAACTTACCATTTTTTCCCAGAATGGGTTACCATACAAAATCGGTGCCTCCAGTTTCTTAATAGAACACATAGTAAGACAATGTGATCTACAACTTGGACCATGTTAATTAATATAGAGGGTAATACTACCAAATTTACAACCCTGAATCCAAGAGTCTTCCTATTTTGGGACAACCTTAATCTCTAGCCTTACTTAAGGAATCAATTTCCAACATATAAAACATAAACCCAACAAGCACAGATAAGAGCATAAGGGTCAAGAAATCAAACTCTACTATCATTACCATCTCATATGTTGAGATGAGGCATGCTCAATAAAAGGAATTGTTTAACACCTTTTCAACTGAGAAAACTAATGCATAAACCTCTAGAAGATCACCTCACTTTCTAGGATGGTTTCTTAATGGTCAACAATGAATTGCATCTCTTACAAGAGGAACTAGATTCTTATTCGAAGTTGACATCACTTTCGAACTCAGTAAGAATTGTAAGAAAAACCAAGCTTTAGTAATAATAGTGAATAAATTAGCCCACTAAGTAACATACAAGGTTTTACAGGAGAATGTCCATCCTCCATTATAGAGACTGAAATGGAACATAAGAGACAAGATTTTAACAAGCTGGACTTAACCATCCCAGTAATCAATTCTCAATATAACCTTTCCGTAACCGGCTTTAAACCCCGAAGAAGTTGGAATAGTTCCATAATTATTAAGAAGCAGTAAGGAGATCAAAATGGAATAATAGAATGAAGTATCTTGAACTTATACAATCTTAAATTGTAAACAAGATACAACAGTTATCTATTAGAAAACTCAGCGATTCAGCCAAGCCATCATAGTGGCTCTGGGGTAGACCATAAACATCATTCTAAACTACCTATTCAAGGCCGAAGATGTAGACCTTGTAATTATTACAACAGTCCTTATCATATACAACCCGATGATAATATTTAATTTAGTTGTTTTCATTTTCAGTACACATCCCTATTTTATTTATAAATAAAACTAGGTTGATTATAAGTACAGACAAGCCTCCTACAAGACCAACACGTCTCCAACAGGCATGGATTTATTTAAAGAATCGAACCCAGTTATATATATCCCAAAAACATTAGGTCAAGGAAAGTCATCTACAATAAAAACTCACACAGAACAATTTCCAGCATACCATAATACCTTGCTATACTTATTCAAGTCCATGGAGAGATGGGTAACAATTAAACAAGGTTTTCTATAGTATGGGTAGAAATAGATTCTCAGTTGCAAGAAGATTTCAACAATGTTGGCATATCAAATCAATCCAGTAATCATTTTAGCAGCAGTCCTCAAACATCTCAAGATTATATTCTTGCCTTTAATGATAATAACCTTATTGGAGTCTGTACATAATTAAATCACTTCAAACAACATACATCATGAAGCCATAACAATTCATACTCTACAGAGCAAATATTAAACGATTCCACATCTCAGAAATTACAAACACAAAATCATTCAATACAAGGTTATTTTTGTGAAATCACTAAATAAAGCAAGAAATTATGAAAATTTCAGAGCGTATCATGCCTGTCACTCTGGTGATTTCTTTTCTTGCAAAAACTTTCATGATTCTTCAGAAGATCCCTATCCTTTGAAACGAGTTCCTTCATCCAACAGATCACAAATTTCCCGTGACATTTTAATGAGTCTGGGAACTTGCTGTTCCAACTACTCAACTGTTGTTTTCTCCATGTAACTCGCATCAACACACAGCTAAAATTCCTCCTTGCATGCCGAGCAACTACGAGTTTCATGCAATGAAATGAATCGATACCAAAACCAAACTCATTTTTCCCCCAAACCATTCCTGCACTTCCCGAGGAAGGTGAGCATTAAAAGACATTAAATGCAGAGTTAATGGAGCTTGCCGCCAACTATTCTTAGCTCTCATTTTAAATTTAGCAAACTCCTACTTCATGCCATGTAAGGCGATTTAGATAACTAAAGTACTTCGCTCCAAAATCAGTTGGCGGAGTCAATCAATAAACAATTAAGGGACTGAAGTACAGATATTATGCGGTGGTTTCCACCTCATCAACCATTTGAATTTGGGCAACATTATATCATTTTCAATGTCCAAACAATATTTTATGCCATAGAAAATCCGGATGCCATTCCATGATATGCCTTAAGGCTTCACAACACTAAATATTTTCACACACCCTTTTCAAATAGTAAAGGTTATGTTCACTTCAAGATTCACAAGTAACAGGTTTGCATGTTAGGTTTAGAACTATCCACTAGGATTAGATTGTCCCCCTTTTTGAGATATATATATATATATATATAGATATATATATATATATATATATATATATATGTATGTGTGTATGTATGTATAAATATACAATGCTAATGTTGATCAAGAAGTTTTTCATGTATACTCGAAGGAGTAGATGCCCTTAATTCATAATAGTTAAGTCCTTGACTGACGACTATAGCCCTTTTATCCCTGGAAATACGATCATGATGGCATTAGTCATCAAATGGGAAGATTATCAGATGGTTGGTTTAAGACTTATTATAAACCAACAGGAAGTCTTGATCACATTCCAAATTAAGTCGCTAAGCGAACTATCAAAATTGTCAAAGCCTCAACATAACTTAGTTATAAAAACTATAATGTTAACAATTTAATAGAGATAAGAAACAACATCGCAAATCACTTTCAAGGCTTAAATTTACACCAAAGATTCTATGACATACAACATTACAAACGATGTAATGTCACCTTAGTGAAAATAATTCATCACTAAGATAGATCCCAAATTAGCAGGGTTCTTATCTAAGGATATTATCCTTAGCTTATTCATGATACTATGATTACATGTTCATATCAAGTTTTCATTTAATTTTTGATACGCAAGGGTGCCAACAAAATAGGATAAAACCATTTTTCCTATCATTACTTTGATAATAGTAAGGAAAGTATGGGGTGTTACAAAGGTAGTCAAAAAAACCAAACCTTCCATCACCAGATCTTTTGCCCCACCTTTACCCAAGAAGATGCCAGCAAGACCTAAGACCACTCCACATACTAAACTAGTAGGCCAACCCATTCCCCCTCCTATAAAGCCTCTTCCCTCACAATCAACCACACCTGTACCCAAACCCACACTCACTTCCCATTTTGATCTATTAGTGGGGTCCTGTGCCAACATTTTAACCAATATCTTGGAGACTTCCGTCATCACATTACCACCGCTTTGACGTTACGATCCTCTCAAACCCAAACTAAAAGGGTTTGATGAAACCAAGATTTGTGCCTATCATCCTATGTTAGGACATGATGTTGAAAATTGTATAGCTTTGAAGAACATTCTTCTTCAACTTTGTCCTCCATAAATATTTTTTGATGATGACAATGATGAGTGCATTGTTTGGCTCATTTATATCATTTCTTCAAACCGGAAATACTCTTTGTGATATGACTTATTAGTATATGGGGATGTTTTTGTGTAGTCATGTCTTAGTAGGTTGATGCATTCTCCTTACTATTATTTATGAAAACCATTTATCCCATGAACTTCCTACTAACTGCCTTTATGAGATCAAATATGATGATGTGTGTAGGGAATAATGGAAGTTACTGGTGGATAGCAAGCCCAAGTTCGAAGCATGTAGCTGAAGATTGTTTCCATTGAATTGACCTATTAGGTTGGGCTTGATTCTAACAGCCTTGTAGGAATCTATGAGTTTTTAATTGATATTAGATGGACAATGTTTTATGCCACCTGATATGGTGGATCTTGTAACCAACATTATCTATATGAAGACTTTGTGTTCAGAACTTGAGTACCACCTTTTGGATTATCGAACAAGAATATCTACATACTATTATAGATTTGTTTTTGATATGTTATGAACTCATTTTGAAGTTAATGAAAGCTATGACATTTTCAAAATCAGAAGTTGTTGATCACTCTATCCTAATGAAGAGCAAGGGCCCACTCAATCGAGGAGATATGAGGTTACTTTGAGTTTTACATGCATACAGTCCTTCAATTAGTTTTACTACAGTTGTCATTTGATGATTTTTACATGCATGTTTTTATTAACTATCTCTATTTTATCCATTATCACTTTTGCTTAGAGTAGATGCTTTTGTTATGCAAATCTAGTTCATGGATAATTTTTCTTTCTGCTGAAAATTTCAGTTATGCAGTTATGGTTTAATTTGTTAAGAATAAGTGTGTGTATTTTACTTTATAGTAGAATATTAGTTGTTGAAATCCATTTCATTGCACATAGTTGAATCCCATAGATTTGTATTTAATTTCCATCGATTTTAACTGCACTTCCGTAGAATAGTCATTAAAACTAAGCAACCCCCCAAAAAACTCAATGTATAACTAGTTCTCGTAGACTCCATTGCATATTGCCTTGGACATAGCCCTAGTTTAGAATGACATTGAAAAAGATTATGTAAGTTAAATGATTGGAAGAATACAAGTGAAATTATCGAACTAAAAATCAAAAACTCAAATTATTTCCCTCCACTCTCAAAGATTATGCTATGAGATGGTTTATGGGGTTACCATATAACTCCATTAACTCTTGGGAAGCCATGGAAATAGCCTTTCTGGATAAATACCAAGACTATTTTAGAGGAAGGGATAGGAAGGAGGAGTTCTTCCAAATACAGTAAAAGGAAAATGAGAATCTAGAGGATTATCTCGATAGATTCCTCTTTCTCAATAAACGTAGTGGGTATGAGTTACATGCAGACATCACTAAAATAGTCTTTATGAAAGGACTAGATGAGGAAACCAAGGATTATCTCCATCTCATGGGAGGTGGAGACATTCATATGCTTACCATGGAACAAATTAGTGAGCTATGTAGAAGATATTCTAGAACACGTGGAGGAATAAGAAGGAAACAAACATCCAAGTCTTTGGGTACCTCTGAACTTCTAGAAGAAATGGCCAACATGAAAACAAAAATTATACTGCAATTAACATCCACCATAGATGGACTCAAGGCAAAAGCCACCCCTGCTAAATAACCATTGGACATGTATTGCCCTAAATGTCAGAAGAGACACCCCTTGAGATAATGTCCTTTGGATGTCACAGATATGTGCTTAATCTGTGAAGTTACTGACCATGACACTAAACATTACACACTTCTACCATAATTGAAGGGAGGTTTGAATGTCATCTCTCAAACAAGTGCTAAATTAAATTTTGTCCAAAGACCAAACAATCAGGGTGGGTTCCCATCTAGACCAAGTCAGAATCCCTAGAGAATGCCATGGCCAAATCAGGCCTTTTAGTCTTCTTGGGGACAACCTGAGTGGGAAAACTCAAACTGGATGACTTATCCATATCCACCACCATGGACAAATCCCTACACTCAGTTGAGTTGGGCTCCACCACCCACAGCCAATCCTTGGCACAATCAACAGTGGGGTCCTAAACAAAATTTTAGCCAAAATTAGTCCTAGGCACCACCACAAAATAGTAATCAACAATGTAGGTTCCAGCAGCCAAAACAAGCTTTAATGCCTCCACCTCAAGCCTACCAAAATCAAGGACAAGAAACACAAACACAACTTCTGGCTCAGCCGGTATCCAATCCTAAAAATCAACAGACAACTTCGATTGATGACAGAAATGTAGGTAACACCATGCAGGTTAAACACTATTGGTAATTTATGAATATGATCTGGAAAAATATTGAACCCTCCCGTTGTTATCATAGAACTACCTTATGATGCCAATAAGGAAAAATTGAAGGTAACACTAGTTCTTCACCAATTCCAGATAACCAGGATGATCAAGTACCCAAACCGACTACAACCCCTTTTCCTGAGTGATTATAGGACACTTGGATTGTAGATGAAACAAAACTAGTTTAGGAATCGAAAAAAGTACATATTGAGGTTCCACTGCTATGTGCAATAAGGGACATCCCTGAACTCAACCAAAACATTAGAAATGAATGTATAAAGACACTAGGAAGAAAAAATAAATACCTAAAGACTGTCAGAGTCGAAGGGAATTTGGCTGATTTAGTTGCTGACACCCTCATCTCACCAAAATATGGGGATCCTGGGAGCCCTGTCATTACAATTTGTATAAACAACCAGTCAATATCTAATTTTTTGGTGGATCTTGGTGCTGCTATTAATGTTATCACAACAGAAATGTTTAACCTACTATCCTTGATAGGACTTCAACCAACCAACATTATTTTGTAGTTAGCAGATCAATCCATTGTTGTACCTGATGATGTGGTTGAAGATATAATGGTCATTGTTGAATCATGGGAGTACCCAGTTGATTTCATTGTTTTACAAGCCTAAAGCTTAGAAGTTGGGATATTCAATCATCTTAGGAAGACCTTGGCTGGCTACGGTTTCTGCTTAAATTGACTGTAGGTCAAGAAACATGACAATTCTAAATGGGCAAAAATCCAAACACATTTCATTATATCCTCCTACCTAGCCTTATACGAACAATTGTGACCAGGTATGAGTGGATTATTTGGATGCTAAACTCTTTGAATTCTTCTTTTCTGACCACTATTGTAGTACACAATAATATGATAGAAGCTGAAGAGTTTTATGTTTTGATTGATTCTAAGGACTCTACAACTACGGAAATCAGCACTACTTCTACAGAATTTGGAATATCGGCATAAGACATTACCTCTGATGAGTCTGGTAGGAAACTCTATGCTCATAATTCTAAACATTTAGTTCCTGATTTCTATTGTCCTTTAACTAGGGTTCTATCTTTTAATAACATATCCATCCTGCACATGCTTCAACCCCATGTTTTCCCATTGAATTCTTTTATCACTAGTACAGAGCTTGCTCTTGCGGATGATACTAAGTAGGTCCTTGTCAATATGGGTAGAGATCTGACTATAGGAAGTGACTTGGAGGTCAATCAAGAAGCTAGGGTGCTTGAGGTTCTGAAGAAACATTCTCATGCTTTTGCTTGGGATTACACTGATATGAAAGGAATTCATCCTAGCATTTGTACACATCATATTTACACTGATGACGTCAAACCTATAAGGCAGCCGTAATGAAGAATCAATCCAGCATTTAGAGACATTGTCAAAACTAAGATTGAAAAGCTCCTAAAGGTCGGTTTCATCTATCCTATATCTGATAGTCAGTGGGTTTCCCCATTAGTTATTGTTCCCAAGAAGAATGGTAAGTGGTGAATATGTGTTGATTACAGGGAACTTAACAAAGCCACCAAGAAAGATTATTTTCCCTTGTCCTTCATTGACCAAGTCCTAGACAATTTGGCTAGTAAGAAATATTTCTCTTTCTTGGATGGGTTTAGTGGGTCTAATTAAATTAGTATTACCCCTGCTGATTAGGATAATACTAATTTTACGTGCCCTTGGGGTACATTCACTTACAAAGTCTTACCTTTTGGGATTTGTAATGCCCCTACCAAATTTCAGCGGGCAATCCTGGCCATTTTTGCAGATCTTGCTAACGAAAGTGTTGAGGTTTATATGGATAATTTCATTGTCCATGGATCCACTTTTGAAGAATATTTGAATAATCTTGAGAAAGTACTCAGTTGATGTGAACAACACCAACTATCTCTGAGTCATGAAAAATGTCTAATGATGGTTGATCAAGGAATTGTCTTAGGTCACCATGTTTTAGCCCAAGGTATAAAGGTGGATCCTAAAAAGATATCAGTCATCACCCAATTACCTACACCAGCTAATTATACTGACATCAAAAGTTTCCTTGGCCATGCAGGTTATTACCACCGAGTCATAAAATATTTTAGCAAAATTACCACCCTAATGTTTTCATTGCTAACCAAAGATTGTGTTTTTGAATGGTCTTCTCAGTGTCAACATGCATTTGATTCTATCAAATAAAAGCTGATAATAGCCCTTGTCTTACATGGCCTTGATTGGGGACAACCTTTCCATATCCACATTGATGCTTTTAATACAGCCATGGGCACTATCCTTAGACAAAAAGACTCAGAAGATCATATGTATGCAATTTATTTTATCAGCAAAAATCTGACTCCTACGGAAAAAGAATTACACTACTACGGAAAAATATTCTTTGGCTGTGGTATATGCTTTGAATAAATTTCTTCATTACATCACTGGATATGAAAATTTTGTTTACACTGACCACTCTTCCATTCGATATTTGATGAACAAACCAGTGGTTGGCGGTAGGCTCATTCGCTGGTTACTCTTGTTGCAAGACTTCAATCTCACTATTATAGATAAGCCTAGGAAATCTAACGTTTTTTACTGACTTTCTTTCTAGAATAAATGTTTCAGGTGATGACGAAGTAGTCCAAGATCAATTTCGCAATGAACACTTGTTTGCTATCTCCACTAAGACTCCCTGGTTTGCTGATCTCACAAATTATTTAACAACGGGGAAGTTTCCTTCTTATTTTACTCATAAATAAAGAAGGTGATTGGTTAGAAATAGTGCAACATATAAATGGTGTAACATATTCTTATTTAAATGTTGTCCTGACATGGTTCTTTGTAGGTGTGTTCGAGAGGATGAGGTACATGACATACTGCGAGCATGTCATGATGAGCCAGGAGGTGGACATTATTCAGTAAAATGAACAATTCATAAGATCCTTAGAGCAGGGTACTATTGGCCTTCCCTCCATAAGACTGTCAAAAAGTGTGTGTGGTAGTGTGATGCATGCCAACAAATGGGAAAACCTACACTTTCTATGGAAATGCCTCTGAACCCTAAGTTGGTTTTAGGACCATTTGAGAAATGGTGTATTGATTTTGTTGGACCATTTTATCCTCCATCTTTCGGGAATGAGTATCTCTTGGTATGCATAGACTATGTCACCAAATGGGCTGAAGTTCAAGCATTGGCATCTGCCAATGAAGATGTTGTTGCTGATTTTCTCTACAACTAGATATTGTTGTGACTTGGAGCACCAATAGCCATTATATCTGATCAAGGTCCTCAATTTGTTTCAAATATGATTGAAGCTTTCCTAGGAATCTACATAATTAGGCACTGGAAATCATCACCATATGACCCCCAAGCCAATGGGCAAGTGCAGGTCACCAATCGAGAGCTCGAGAATATTCAAACTAAGGTGGTCAATGCTGACAGAAATAATTGGGTACCAAAGCTTCCTGAGGTCGTCTGGGCCTACAACATGACATGGAAAACAACTACTAGTTTCTCTCCCTATGAGCTGGTCTTTAGGAAGAAGCCACTGTTACCTGTGGATTTCAAGTTATGCACCTGGCAAACAGTGTTGGAAGTTGGGATCGATTTGTATGAATCATAGTGTGAATGAGTGTTGTAGTTGAATGAATTAGATGAAATGTGGATGGAGGCACAGTAACGAACCGAAATCCTACAACATTAGTGGAAAACTTGGCATGATGCTCACATAAAAAAATAGATATTTCATGAAGGATAGTGGGTTTTACTCTTTGATTCCTACTATCAGTAGTTTAAAGGAAAGTTGTGTATGTGTTGGTTAGGTCCCTATCAGGTAAATCAAGTGTTTGATGATGGCTATGTTCGATTGATATCGATTAATGGAGACAAACAAACTCTTCTGGTAAATGGGCACAACCTCTAATTTTATCACCCACTACTGGATAAGAATACTTTCACCAATGACATTATGTTATGAACAGACATGCATGTTAAGGAGGATCCTTGCCTCTCATGCATGGAGTAATTAATCTTTTGTAAATTTAATAAAGGAAGATGATCCTTCATTCAATATTCTTCCCTTAGTTAGCAGTTCTTATAATAATTTCAAATAAATGCAGGATTTTTTGTTATTTCTATTGCCTCTAATCATGTTTCATCCCAAATTGTAGGGCGTAGGAATCTTTGGATATCGGATGACTAAATGTGGCTTGGGTAAGTGTATTTAGCTTGCTAATGATATCTCTATGCGAAACATTTCCCCATGTAGTCATTTGTCATTATGATGCCATCATGAAATGATTGCTATGATCATTCTGGATCTCTTCCAAATCCGGCTATAAGAATGATGGCATAAAAGGAGTAATGGCTCATAAATATCCACATGCTTTGAAGTGTCGCACTCTCCAACGTCAGGACAGATGGCACTTGTTCCTCAACCATGGGATATGTGCCACCACAAAAATCTTAATCTCACACAGGTGGTCAGTCTCATCACTATTTTTTCACCGTCACCTTCGCTTGATGCTGCGCTACCAAAGGAATATGGTGTCATTTGAAATTTAATACTCTGTAACCACTTCTTCCCATTGTGGTATGCACATCAATCATGACTGGTTTTATCAAACACTCGACGGGAAGTGGAAGAAACACTCTTCTCTGGTTTTTCCACTACCGTGTATTTCTTACTTTTTGGCTCATCATGGGACTGCGAAAGACATCAGAACCTACTTCACTTGATGCATTTCTCCAGAATTCCACCCTTTCATAGGTATTTCATGATTTCAGATGGTTAGATTTCATTCAACGATTTGAAGGTTTTGATTAGAGTATTATGGAAGATTTTTTAAACAATTTTGAGTCCACATGCTCGTAAGTTGGTGGACGAAGAGTTGAAATTACCAGTCAGGTCATTTATGACTTGTATGGCCTACCAAATTTCAGTTTAAAGGTTATGACGAATGCCCCTTTGCAAAGTATGATTGCTCAGTTCTACGACGAAGGAGAGGCACTCCCGGAGGTCATCCTGATTCCATTAGGTGTCCAAAAGGTTGTTAAGCAGAAAAGTTTTCCTAGAATCTGGGGTGAGATTGCTAAATGGGTCAACAAGTATTTTATATGCAACAGACAAGCCTCTATTTTGGGTGGTGATGTGCTCAAAATACTCATTCACCTTAAAAATGGGCATGTCAACCAGCCCCTTCGGGTCAATTTTCCAGAGTACCTCACAGATTCTATCATTAAGGTATGCCAAAAACACCGATCCAATGGGGGCAAGTCTATGCTTAAGCACCCAGGGTTGATTCATTTGTTTTGTTCACACCAAGTTTTCTTTCGCCCAAAGTAGAGGCTCGAGGGACATGTTGGTGGTGAAGGGTCCAGGCCTAAGCAATTAAAATCTGGCCTCTCTTATGCACCTTGGTCTACCCTTGCATCGGACCATTCACATAGTCAATCAAAGGAAACTGATGTTCTTGAGCACACCGACATAGTTGGTACTCCTGAGGGACCATCCCCATCCATTTCTGATTCAAAATGAAAGTGTCCCATGGCCCCATCTTCCTCCATGTAACTACAGTCCTGGCGGAATGGCTCATTTCTACAGACAGGTGGTTTCTAATTGGAGTCCTTTCCTGATGACACCGCGCACAATCGGGAGGAACTACATACGGAGGATGTCCCAACTGCTCCATTATCTATTGTTCCGTCATCTATGGAAATTCAAACTGTAAATCCATAAATGCTTGACATTTAAGTGGCACCTTCTTACAACTATCTAGAGGATATAACACTGCTAAAATCTCAATTACAAGGTATGGAAGAATCCACCCTTTTATTGCAAGCTGAATTACACAAAAGACAGTAAAAAAAGTTTGGGAGATTGTTTCCCTGCAGCATGAAGTGAGTTATCTAAAGAAACAATGTGATAAGGGTCTTACCCTCTTGAATAATTTCCAATAGTTGTCCCTTCAAGAAAGGGAATTGTAGAAAGAAAATCAAAAATTAAAAAAAGAAAAAGAATCTTTGGAAGAGGAAAAACAAAAATTAACATCTATCTTAGACTTTGTTTGTCCTTTAGCCATCAAACTACTATCCTGTAGGAAACCCTCCTCAGTCTACAGCATGTATGTCCAAGAACAATTTTATTCTTGGCAGTAATTTCAATTGTGTTCTCAAGCCCCTCATGAAATTCTCGATGGACCTAGTTTTTTATCAGTCTACAAGAACAACACTCCAGAAATTAAAAATTTGCTCTGTGAATTTTATCTACATAACATGATAGTGACCAATGTCCTTGATTTCTTGATCAACCTATTTGTGGTGGATTTTCAAATTAAAGCATTTCAGTCTATATTACAGAATCAAATAATTTGGAGGTAACAAACAGACAGTTTCAATAACACTGCTTAGTCCATCGGATTTTACATTCGCCCAACCCATCTCACAGATGTTTCCCTATGGAAAAACTTTAGATCATTGTACTACGAAGCAGGGGTTGGGGTGCATACTTCTCATATTTTTCTTCATTTTATTGTTGATTTTGAAATATATAGTTAGGAGAATTTTGGGGCTGCTTGGAAAGCTTGCTATAGGAGATGGGATACTTTAAGCCTACCTTTAAAACGTAGGGAGGTCCTCTCTCCTCATAATTTGAGCTGGAGCATGTGAAGGGGTGATGCCCTTATCACCATTATCAAAAAAACTATAGAGAAAACTAGATAGCAATACACTGATGAATGGGCAGGCCTCCAAGTGTGGTCACCACTCCTTTTAAGCCCTCTTACGACTTGGTAGAACAATGCAGCACAGTCCCATGACAGTTTCACTACCTGGGTGGAAATGACCTCCAATACTCAGGGTTGCAAGAATACCACAAAGCAATACACTGATCAATTCGAGGAGTATGACATGGCTGACCAACTTGGTAGGAGAGAAGGGTGCAGATGAGTTGTATTGGGACATGCAACAGGTAAAGTCAGGGGGAAAATGATGAGTGCACTGTTTGGCTCAGTTATATCATTTCTTCAGACTGGAAATACTCTTTGTGATATGACTTATTAGTATATGGGGATGTTTTGTGTAGTCATGTCTTAGTAGGTTGATGCATTCTCCTTGATATTATTTATGAAAACTGTTTATCCCATGAACTTCCTACTAACTGCCTTTATGAGATCAAATGTGATGATGTGTGTAGGGAATAATGGAAGTTACTGGTGGATAGGAAGCTCGAGTTTGAAGCATGTGGCTGAAGACTATTTCCATCGAATTGACCTATTAGCTTGGGCTTGACTCTAACAGCCCATAGGAATCTATGAGTTTTTAATTGATATTTGATGGATAGTGTTTTATGCTGCCTCATATGGCAGATATTGTAACCAACATTATCTATATGAAGACTTTATCTTCATAACTTGAGTACCACTTTTTGGATTATCGAAGAAGATTATCTGTATATTGTGCTGGATTTTTTTTTATATGTTATGAACTCATTTCGAAGTTAATGAAAGCTATGGCATTTTGAGAATCAGAATTTGTTGATCTCTCTATCCTAAGGAAGAGCAAGGGCCCACTCAATCGAGGAGATATGAGGTTACTTTGAGTTTTACATGCATACAGTCCTTCGATTAATTTTACTACAGTTGTCATTTGATGAGTTTTGCATGCATGTTTTTATTAACTATCTCTATTTTCTCCATTATCACTTTCACTTAGAGTAGATGCTTTTGTTATGTAAATCTAGTTCATGAATAGTTTTGCTTTCTGCTGAAAATTCTAGTTATTCAGTTATGGTTTAATTTGTTAAGAATAAGTGTGTGCGTATTTTACTTTACAGTAGAAGATTAGTTGTTGAAATCCATTTCATTGCACATAGTTGAATTCCATAGATTTGTATTTAATTTCCATATATTTTAACTTTACTTCCATAGAATAGTCATTAAAACTAAGGAACCCCCAACAAACTCAACGTATAACTAGTTCTCCTAGAATCCATTGCATATTACCATGGACACAACCTTGGTTTAGAATGAAACTGACAAATATTATGTGAGTTAAATGATTGGAATAATACAACGACCCATCAGACAACCTTCTTGATGAGGACCATGTTCCACCTTCACCTATCACCATACATCATCATCCTTTAACTATTCAGCGATCAATATCTCCACCCCCACAACAGTTTTTCCCACCTCCAAAATTCAAGATCAACATGATCTATATTAATGAGGTGGCCAAACCACCACCCAAATATCAGTATGCCGTACTCATTTCAAAAGGATCTTATCCACAACTAGGATTTTTCCCCTCATGCTATTATACATTTCATGACACATCGTATCCATCCACCTCCCCTCAGATTAACATGATTCACATTGCATCCTGTGCTCAGAAAGACAAAGGAAAAGAAAAAGCAACTAGCCCATCAGTCAACCCTATAACTAATATACCATCTACATCCGCTCCAAAAATCACCATCCGTGGACCTACATACTTGATCTCTGATGGGGTCAATCATTGTGCAATGATGAAACAATTGCATCAGTCGCCTTTAAATATGTCTTTGCATGATCTCTTCTAGACTTCCAAATCCCATAGACAAGCCCTTATCGAGTTTTTATAATTCATTGAAGTTCTGCCTAATGACCCCACACCAGTGGCCTTGATTATCACCCCTCAGCATGTGGCCTTGCTAACCAAATCAGATCCTCCTTCTATCCCCACAACAACTCCTCAAGTCACCACCCTCAACTTCTCTAAAGAGGAGATTGTACCTCTCCATTCAGATGACCCTGATCCCACCCTATTCATTTATGTTGATATTGATAACGTATGTGTACGATGCATCATGATTGATGTTGGTACTAGCATTAACATCATATCCTCCCACACTTACAATCAAATGTGTATTCCTTCTAACTTAATGCATAATAACCCAGTTATGCTACGCTCCTTCAATGACATCATCTTCTCCACCCTTGGCACTATTATCCTTCATGTTTGCATAGGCCCTCACATTGTCCCAAAATTATTCTACATCTAAGAGGGGTAGTTCTAATATAACCTATTATTGGGAAGATCCTGGATTCACGTCATGGGTTGTGTCCCTTTAACTTTACACCATTTTTTAAAATTTGAGCATGAAGGAAATAACTACACCATCCCCGCCGACCCGTCACCATTCAAGACTTGTAACATGATGTACTGTACCAATGATGTGTTTTTACTAGTAAAGTCATCTGCTACTACTTCCACTTTACCTTCACCCAAAATCCCATCCACAAATGTTTCTGTCACCTCTCTCACACCTAACCCTACTATTCCTACTGCCACTATAGCCTCCATAACCAACCACCCTTCTTCCTAACAAACTGATACCCCTCCTATCCAATCATCTAATGAGTCATCTATCCCCTCTATCCACATATCAACTATTGATCCCTTAGAAGGTTTTTTTCAATGCCTCACTCTAGAGGAGTACGTTCTATACAATATTGAAAAACTCATCACTCTGTAAGAGTATGGGAACCTACGCTAGCACCCTAGTTATGCTTACCACCTAGGCAATATTTTAACTTATGGTCCTCCCCACCTCCATATGAATCTAACATATGGGAGACTTGATATTACCACTTATTGACCAAAACCTCCATCCCAAACATGTCTGTTTTCATCTGACCTACAATCCCTTATCAATCACTGCTTCACCGACACTTTCCTCCACTGTTGTGCATTGAAAGAAATTGGCTTCAATTTTTACAAACATGGCTTCCATACTATCATTTCCTACACTACCCGTAAACACAATGACCGTAATGGCATTATATTTTCCATCCCACCTCCTAAGAAGGTTCGCATTGACCTCATTAAGGAAGAAAAACTGTACAGATGAAAATGAACACGTGAACATCAACTGCACTTGACCCCCTAAGGTTGTGCTGTAGCAACTGATCTTTGAATGTGTGTGGATAACTATAGGATTATCAATGATTAATATTTTGTAGTGTGATCTCCTAGTAGCAGAATTGAGAAAGAGGAGATTTAGAGGCTATGAAACAGGAAGCATAAATTCCCTATGGTTTTTTTTCCTAACATGGATCTAAGTATTGATCTATCTTGAAGTGTCCATGTAAACTGAATGAAATTAACAATATATGCTACTTCTGAAAGGAAACTAATCTAAATAGGTCACAAAACTAAAATATTACAATCAAAAACAACAAATTGCTTCTATTATAAATATTCAAATATACTTCTACACTAAAACTAAACAAACGAGATAACCTAGTGTGGTTATTCACATGTGTTGAGTGTATTGAAACTAAACTAACTTAATACAAGAACTTTTCCAAATGATCTATGATGTGTACACAACCTCCTACAAATATTCTCTCCTTCAGATCCAGAGGGATGGGAAGAAGAGGATCCATCACCGGGGATTGCTATGAAAGATTCAAACCCTCTTGGAAATTAACTAACTACTTACAAATGAAAAGAAATTTATTTCTACTCTATTTGATATGATGTAATAATGATAAATTGTAAGAATGAAGGAAATCAAACAATAAATCCAACCTGGAATTCACAGAACATAGGTAAAACCAATTGTATAGTAATTTTTCCCCTCGTTTTTTCCTTTCTTTCTTCGAGTGTTTATATGAGCCCAAGGGATTGGGAATGCAAGAACAACCAGTAAGAGGATGGTGCTTGAGAAATGGTAGCTTGATGGCACTCTGGATGCAATACAGGTAGAAGAGAGATAGAGCAAGAGATCAGAGCTTGGATATGTAGATCCTAGCAAGATTGTAATAGCAATACAATGTAAGATACACAAATTCTCAGGCCCTTTTGATTG
This sequence comes from Taxus chinensis, assembly GCA_019776745.2. Lineage (NCBI taxonomy): Eukaryota > Viridiplantae > Streptophyta > Pinopsida > Cupressales > Taxaceae > Taxus > Taxus chinensis. Next base: position 439,176,992 of record CM034156.1, read on the forward strand.
AATACAAGCATGCAATATATAGGAATGGAGGCTAGGAGGCTACTTCATGCACAAGAAAAAAAGGAGTAGTTCCAACCAATTAAATATATTTAAAAATAGAAGAGAGAGTGAATACCATATAAACAAGACTATTTTTGGAAATTTGTTTCATAAATGCACCCTAAAAGTCAAGTTAAGTGAAGCTTCATGTGTTAAAAACACTCATGAAGAGTTATGGAAAAAGTGTTAAGGACTGCCTCCCTATGTAGGGAGGTGGTCCTAAGACCACCACCCAATCCTAGGAGGCCATCCTAAGACCGTTGCCCAAACCTGAGAGGTGGTCCTAGAACCGTCGTCTAAGCCTAAGAGGCGGTCTTGTCACTAAAGCTAAAAAATGCACATAAATGAGAGGGAAGTTGGAAGAAAGTGTGGAAAGGATAAGTAAGGATGTCTAGGCTACAAATATACACTATAAATGGGTTTTAGAGCTCGAAAACCTTCTTGAAAGGATTTTAAATCATCATTAGGGACCTTCATAACCATTTTTCTGAAATGTAGCACATGCAATTTTGGGTACATACAAATTACCACCCCGAAGAAGTGTGTTAGCCATGAAGAGGTGTAAAATGTAGAGTATGAGTATGGTGTTCCCATAATGGGGAGTTAGAAGCTATACTTGACACGCCCGTGTGTTAAAATATCACTGTCCAAACTCTCGCTACCTGTAAGAGAAAAAGAAGACTCAAGTGCATATAGATACAATATTGAAAAATAAACACTAAATTAAAATGACAAGAGGACTTACCATTTGCGCGGGGATATAGAAATATACCCGCACCAATGCTCTACCCCTGTGAATATATGCACTCAAAACAAAGTTATAATAACATATATATACCAAAATAAACTCATTTTTCAATTCAGTTATGCATATCGACTTGGTTATTTTTGAGCCTTGGGCCCACGTTGACTATTTTTTTCATTTTTGAGCATGGTTGAATTTGAATGGATTTGGGGATGGTATTTTGCATTAGGTTTATTTATCTAGGCAAAATGTCTAGAATGTTCTTATTTCCAAAGAGATTTTTTTGGGATAGATGTGACACCATGAAGCTTTTAGAACAGACTATAGGCAAAGACACCTAACCTACAACAAGACAGTAAGTAGAGCCAAATATGTAGCCTTGGTATGGTTACTTTCAAAGCTTTGTCTTATCCTGTTTGAACTAATGACGTTGTTTGAAAACAATTGATGATACCATGAAATTTTGAAGAGATATGATTTGAATGTTTTTCCATTATTTTTCAGAAGTTTTTAAGAATCGCTATAAGAATAAGCCCTTGATCACAAATTAAAAGAATGAGATGGAAAATGAAAATGCAATGCAGATGCAACAATGCACATATGGGAATGTAGGTGAAACTATATGTCATGATTTCTAAGGTGAAGAAAATTGACGAATATCGAATTCAACACCCCTAAAAGCACACATCGGAGAACCATTATCTTAGAAATTTCCATTCTCTTTATAAGGTCCTACCATTATGGGTTTAAAATTACAACTCCCAAAAGTGTATATGTCTAATCATTAAAATCATTTGTCTGAAAGAGGTGCTCTTGAGACATGGTGTGTGGGTGAGCATGACTATATTGCTTGACCTTGTTTCCTATGTGGAGTGTTGTGTTTATTTGTGAATCTTGCTGAATGATGAGGCCTTACCCCATGGATGTGGAAAGCTTAGTTTCAAATGCACATGGGTTAAAACTAGGGTTTAGAATAGAAAAAACCTCAAAGATGGTTTTGATGAGAATCATTTTAATCTCAAATTTCCCTTCTTCATTTGTTAATTCTATAATGTTTACACCTAGACCTAGGTCGTCAGAGGGAAGAGATGCTAAACCAAGAATACTAACCATCCCTTGTGGCTCAAATGGGAGGAAGATCAAATAATCACTCTCTAAGAGTTTCATAATTCTCGTTGTGGTTTTAGTGGACACTGTTTCAACAAATATTGATTTACCCTTATCTGTTTTTACCACCTCAATTTTTTTGTGTCAATTACTTCAACCTTTGGAATGTACGAGGTGACCTGGAATAACTCCTTTTTTGGAGGTGGGTTTTTAATTCATTCATAGGAAGCTCATACTCCATATGGACTCCTTTCTTCTTCTTGAGGTTTTCTAAGTGTATGTCAAAGGGATTAGGATCCCCTTTAGCGATGAAGACCTTCCTCAAATGGAGGAATCTAATTTCTTGGAACATGTTAGAAGGGATAGCCTTCATTCAATGAATCCAAGGTCTCCTGAGGATCATGTTATAACTTGTTTCCTTGTCGATAATGTAAAACTCCATCAAGATAGTTTTTGGACCAAGTGTGACTAGAAGAACTATGGTTCCAATCGAGGTCACTTTAAGGCTGTCATATCCATGTAACATGTTTCTTGTAGATGAGCAATTTATCTCTCCATATCCTAACTTCTACAAGAAAGAGAAGGGAACCACATTTACAGCAGCCCCGTCATCGATCATGGCTCTCTTAATGCAATTGTTATAAACCTCGACTTTTAAAAATAAGGCAGGATCACCTTTTTAGGTAATTTCAGTGTCAGATGGCATCTTGTATATATCAAAAACAAACCTAGTATCCCTATCATTCTATCCCAAAGGATGTATGTCAAATTCAATATGATTTATTTAAGCACTAGGAGCTGGTGTAACATGGATTAGATGACCAAGACCTAGTGAATTAAGAAACACAGAGTGATGCGTAGGTAAATTCTTCAAAAAATCTAGAAATGAAATGTGAGAAAAGGTCTTGTTCAAATCCAATATTAAATTATAGGATCCTACTGGTTTTTCAATTGTAGGAAAATCATCATGTGGGAAGGAAATATTAGGTATGGGTTGTGAAACTTACTCCTTTATCTAAGTTGTTTCATTAATTTCACGCTAAACCTCTAGCTCAACTAATCCCAAGATTTTTGTGTTATCATTTGAACCAAGGTTAGGAGTGACCCGAGAGTTATTGGAAGTTGAGGCTTCATGGTCATTGTCTCCTATACGAATGCCTTTGTTTGTGTTTTGTGAATTCACCTTGAAATTTTTTAGGATGTGTAGGGAGCAGATCTCAAAATATGCACACATTAGCATTCTCAGGAGGTACAGGTATTGTATAGTCAGATTGTGAGTTTGTTTCAGGATTTTCTAGGAACATGTCTATGAAGAGTTGACTTTGGTTTTTGGGAAGTCTTTGCAAAAACTTGTTTCAATCACATCAAGTCCTATCATCATGACCTCGAACCCTATGGAAACCACACTATAGGTTAGGGTCGTAATCTCTTGGTCTTTGATAAACATCTTGTTGTTGTTGATTATAACCTCAGTTGTAGTTTTGAAATTGATTGTTATAACCATGATTCATTGCCCCTTGACTAGAGTTTTGATACTAGTTTGGGCCTTGGGTTTGATTTTTTTTTTGCAATGGATGATTTACATTGACTGTGTTGATAGAAGACATAGTGATAGGGATTCTTTGATTTCCCAAGTTGTTATTGTTAGTATTTCCATTGTTTGGAAAACCAACGTTCTTGTCTTGAGTAGTAGTACCATTCATGGTAGCACCATGATTGCGATTCACACCTTTAGGTCCTTGGTTGTTTGCACCAATATTTTCATAATTTGCATTATATTTATTTGGGGATACCAATTTCCCATTGGGAGCAAAGGTATTATGCCCACTGTCTATAGAGGCTTGGTCAATCTTAAGTGCTCATTCCAAAAATTCCTCATAACTATGAAAAGAAAACTTTTAGACCTCTTCCTTAGTCTCTTGATTGAGTGAGTGAAGGAAAAGATCACAAAGTTCCCTCCGGTCCATATTAGGTGCACTTGTAGAGGAATAGAGAGCTTGGTACCATCTCTATATGAAATGAGTGGCAGACTCATTTTGCTCCTATCTAATATACAGGAACTCCCTAATCCCTTCATGCAACAACTTGTTCATGTCAAATGATTTGATGAACTTGGAAATGAGTTGTTTGAAGGAATATATTGAAGCTTATGGAATATGGTAATACTAATCCAATGTGATTCCTTTGAGAGTCTTTGGAAGTATATTAGCCACTACAGTATCCCAAGGAAGCAATTCCTTGATAGCAGTAGTGTAGGCCTTGATATGAGCATTCAGGTCTCCTTCTCCCTTAAATTTTGAAAGATCTAGAAATGGGTGTGGAATCATGACACCATGTATGGTGAAGCTAAGAGGCTCCTTTAAGTACTCATCATATGTACCCATTGCGTAAGATTTCACCATTGAAGATCCTTGATAAGGAAGTGGAGGATGAGGAGTTAGATAAGCTACACTATAAGCATTGACGGGAACGTATGGGGTGCTTTGATATGACATGTAGGGAGAAGGTATGGTATATGGGTCCATCTGGGGATTATTTGAATACATGTGCATGTAAGGTGGGATAGCTCCAAGATATGGACTAGCGGGTGTAAAACTAGGGAACGTTGCACTGCCTGATGTGGCGGCATTTGAGAACACACTTCCAGCCAACCCTTGCATAGGATAATATGTTGAAGGATGAGGACTCATCCCTAGTGTGTATAACCCTGTGAAAATATCACCTAGATTTGAATGAGCCAGATAACCTGGTTATACATGATATTGAGTTAGTTTCTCATTGGAAGGGATGCATCCCTTATTGTCAACTGGATACCCCGTGTTATGCCCTACTTCATGTGTTGGTTGTGAAATCTGGGTACTTTCTAGTTCTCTAATTCTCCCCACTAAAGTGGAAATGAGATCGTTAGGAGAGGATTGAGTCCCTTGTTGGGGTGCCTTTGGCATAGGGTTTGATTGAGTAGGATCATCATACCATGTCATGAATTGTTCAGTGTTATAATTCTTGTCTTCCTCAAAAGTAAGAATATTACTATAGGTATTCAAAATCTAAGAGGCTAAAGTCTTCATTCTATCCAAATACTCATCTATCTGATGAATATGATTAGTTATTCGTGTAAATAGATCATCCTTTTTTGATTGCATGGCAAGGTGAGGTCTTAATAAGACCCTATGGTTAGACCTTGTTCCATTTGTGATAACAACATGGTTTGCATTGGGTTGACCGTATTGATGTCTAATGGTTGTTCAACCTCCTCCATCCTTACATAGCTAATGGGGTTTGAAGTGTAACTAGGGGAGGATTGAACAATGCTTCTGTAATTTTTGCCCCGTCTTTAAAGAGAAGGGGATTGTTGTGGTTGAATGTTGGTGTAATATCTATCAGAGCTAAATGACACACCAAAATCTCTTCCAGACACATTTTAAAAGGTATAAATACCTATCAAAATAGGGGAAGAAATGGAAAGACGAGGTAATAGAAACAAAAGAAAGGAAAAAAGAAGGAATTAATCCTTCACTTCAGGTTCACCAATTTGTACGGATGAAAATGAACACATCCTTCAATCGCACTCGACCCCCCAAGGTTGTGCCAGAGCAGCCAATGTTTGAATGTGTGTGGCTAACTATAGGATGATCAATGACTAAGATCTAGTAGTGTGATCTCATGGTATCTGAATCGAAAAATGGGAGATTTAGAGGTTGTGAACAGGTAGTGTAAATTCCCTATGGTTTATTCTCCTAACATGGATCTAAGTATTGATCTATCTTGAAGTGTCCATGTAAACTAAATGACATTAATAGTCTATGCTACTGCTGAAAGGAAACTAATCTAAACAGGTCACAAAACTAAAATATTACAATAAAAAAACAACTTGCTTCTATTATAAATAATAAAATCTACTTCTACACAAAAACTAAACAAGCGAGATAACCCGGTGTGGTTATTCACATGTGTTGAGTGTATTAAAACTAAAATAACTTAAAACAAGAACTTTTCCAAATGATCTATGATGTGTAGATAACCTCATATAGATATTATCTCCTTCAGATCCACAAGGATGGGAAGAAGAGGATCCGTCACTGGGGATTGCTATGAAAGATTCAAACCCTCTTGGAAATTAACTAACTACTTGTAAATGAAAAGAAATTTATTTCTACTCTATTTGATATGATGTAATAATGATAAATTATAAGAATGAAGGAAATCAAAAAACAAATCCAACCTAGAATTCACAAAACATAGGTAAATCCAATTGTGTAGTAATTATTCCCCTCAGTTTGTCCTTTCTTTCTTCGAGTGTTCATATGAGCCCAAAGGATTGGGAATGCAAGAACAACAGTAAGAGGATGGTAGTTGAGCAATAGCAGCTTGATGGTAGTCCAGATGCAATACAGGTAGAAGAGAGATAATGCAAGATATCAAAGCTTGGATATGCAATTCCTAGCAAGATTGTAACAGCAATACAATGCAAGATACAACAATATATCAGGTCCTTTTGCTTGAATACAAGCATGAAATATATTAGAATGGAGGCTAGGAGGCTACTTCATGCACAAGGCAAGAAGGAGGAGTTCCAACCAATTAAATCTATTTTAAATAGAAGAGAGAAGGAATACCGTGCAAACAAGACTATTTTTAGGCAATTTGGTTCACAAACACACCCTAAAAGTTGAGTTAAGTGAAGCATTGTGTGTCAAAAACGTGCATGAAGAGTTCTGGAAAAAGTGTTGAGGACCTCCGCCCTATGCAGGGAGGCAGTCCTAGAACTGCCACCCAAGCCTGGGAGGCGGTCATAGGACTTCTGCCTAAGCCTAGGAGGTGGTCTTAGGATTGCTGCCCAAGCTTGGCAGGTGGTCCTGGAACCGCCACCCAAGCTTGGGAGGCAGTCCTATCACTAAGCTAAAAAATGCACATAAAAGAGAGGGAAGCTAGAAGAAAGTGTGGAAAGGATAAGTAAGGATGTATAGGCTACAAATATACACTGAAAATGGGTTTTGGAGCTTAAAGACCTTCTTTAAAGGATTTTGAATCATCATTAGGGACCTTTGTAACTATTTTTCAAAAATTTAGCACATGCAATTTTGGGTGCGTACACAAACCTTTTCCACCTCATTCACCCATGTCACCATCTTCACCCACGGAGTCCCTCCCGAATCTATTCCTCCTAACTTTTTTTTCGTGAACACAATCTCCCTAGGGTCTCTAACCTATCAACGTGATGGCGAAGCTCCCTATTCTCTCCTATTCTTATATCCTGACATGATTGATGATGATAAACCTTCTATTAAATTCTTTTAATGTTAGGACAATGAGTCCATCCTCACCTACCTTGGTGTGGAAGGTTCTTATATTCACTGGTCATTACCTTCTGAGATGCAAACCATGTTCAATGAATTGAACATTAAATTAGCATTAACACTCAAGAAAACCTACACATTCTAAAGATAGGCCAATATTTATATGCTACTGAATAAGAAGCTTTTACCTCTTTCCTTTGGGATCATAGCAATGATTTTTCCTATTCCTATGACGATATGGCCGGTATTGACCCAAAATTTTTGTTCGACAATATTGTAACCATTCCTAATGCAAAACCCATCAAATAAAATCTGTGGAAAATGCATCCTTGCATTTCTATTCTAAACAAAGAAGAACTTCAACACCTTCTCTTAGTTTCCTTCATCCTACCCATTGACTATCCCCAATGGATTTCTAATGTTGTTCCTATCACAAAGGTGATAGGGTGACTCTGCATTTACATGGACTTCCGTGACCTCAACCTAGCTTGTCTCAAAGATGATTTTCCCCTACCAAGCATTGACCAACTAGTTGATCTCACCACCGGTCATGAAATGTTATCACTCATGGATAGTTTCTCGGGATATAATCAAATATTACTTACTCTAGAAGATCGAAAAAATAGTACCTTCATCACCCCTTGGGGGACCTTTTACTATCAATTCATGCCTTTTGGCCTTAAAAATGTTGGTGCTACATATCAGCGAGCCATGACTTACATCTTCCATGAAATCATGTATCGCATATTAGAAGATTATGTAGATGATATTCTTTCCAAATCCAAACATCAAACTGAACACATGACCATACTTAAGGTCATATTTGACTACCTCATCAAGTATTATGTTCGTCTTCAACCAAAGAAGTGCATCTTTGTAGTGCTTTCAAGAAAATTCCTTGGTTTCATCGTTTCTTTTTGTGGCATAGAAGTCGATCTTGTTAAAGTAAATGCTATCCTATAAAATTCTCCACCTACTAATCTCCATCCACTTCGAATCCTACAAGGTAAGTTTTAATCCATTTTTCATTTTATCTCGTAGATTTTAGACCGCTATCAACCATTTCATCATCTTCTCAAGAAGGACATTTCATTCAAATGGGATGATGAATGCCATAAATATTTTGATGCCTTAACACAATACCTTCTTCAGCCACCAGTGCTCATTCCTCCTAAGGATTACCAACTCCTTTACCTATATATTTCTGCCACAGACCATTCTTTAGGTGCCATTCTCGCTGATTGCGATGAGAAAAACATAGAGAAATCAGTTTATTACATAATTCGTACCATTTTGGACTATGAAACTAGATACACCCATGTCAAAAAGCTATGCTTAGCCTTAGTTTTCATTGCCACCAAACTCTGCTATTACCTACTCAACCAAAAAAACCTTGTTGTTACCAATAGTGACCCCCTACACTATATGTATGCCAAACCCTATCAACATCAACCAGACACATGTTGGCTCATGATTCTTGTAGACCTTGACCTTGAATTCATCTATCAAAAATCCATCAAGGGCCAAACCATCATTGACCAATTGGCAGGTGCACCTCTTTCCGGGAATAAACCCTCTAACTTTCATTTCCCAGAGGAATCCATAGCTACCCTCACCTTTAAAAAAACCACTCACTAAATGAAACTCTTCTTCGATGGCTCCAAGTATCAGCATGGAGGTGGGGTTGGTGTTATCCTCATTCTTCTTGATGGTGAACATATGCCTTTATCTTTCAAACTAGATTTTGAGTGTACAAAAAATATTGCCAAATATGAAGCACTCGGATTGGGTCTCCAAGATGCTTATGCCTTGGATGTTAAATCAATCAATATCTTTGGTGATTCCCAGCTGGTAGTAAACCAAGTCAATGGTATATACTAGTGTCGTAATGAAATAATTAAAAATTATAAACATCATGTTGACATACTTTTGACTACCTTTGACCATTACGAACTTCAAACCACCCCATGTTCTACTAATAAATTTGTGGATACCATGGCCTTCTTAGATTCTCAGATACCCACTTCACCTTCCGACTCTAAAATATTTTTCATAATACAAAGGTTGCAATCACCCTCTTACTTACCTCGTGAGGTCTACTTTGTCGGAACCATTATACCTGACTCATGTGACCTTTTGTATAAGTAACTTCTAGACTATCTTTCCCTTTCAATTCTACCCGCTAATCTCACTTGTAATGTAAAACTTTCCTTTCTTAAAAGTGTCTCTCACTATGTCATCATGGGTGGTATCCTTTATAAGCATGGATTTGATGGTATTCTCTTTCGATGCCCTACAAGTTCTGAAATTCCCTGCACCATCAAGGAAGTTCATGATGGAATTTTTGGAGGACACTTTAGTAGTTTAGCTATCACTAAATGCATACTTCACCTTGGCTATTATTGGCCAATCCAAAATTGTGATTGTTGTGACTATGTCAAATTTTGTGTGAAATGCAAGTAACATGCTAATATTCATCACACACCTATTCATGCCTTACAGGTAGCATGGGACCTTTGCCCTTTTTATCAATGGGGCTTAGATATTTTTGGTGAGATCAATCCCCATTCTTCACAACACCATTAATAAATTATAACTGATACTGAATAGTATACTACCTGGGTAGAAGCCATTCCCCTCATTTCTAAAAATTCCAGGAAAATATGTGAATTCATCACCCATCACATCATTTTTCACTTTGGTGTTCCTCACCATCTCATCACTGATAATAAAAAGTAATTAAAAAAATAAACCCTAAGTAAGTTGTGTGATGATTTTGGCATCTAACCGAATTTGTTTTCACCTTATTACCCATAAACCAATGGCTAAGAAGAATCAACCAATAAAACCTTGAACAAAATTCTTATGAAAGTAGTTGATGATACTGGTAAGGATTGGTATTCACACATTCCTTTTGCCTTGTGGGCTTATCGCACTAGTATTTTCACTTTGACTACTACCACACCTTTTTGTATAGTATATGGTACCGAGGTTGTCTTGCCTCGTGAAGTCGAGATTCCATCTCTTTACATCTCATTACAAGACATGCTAAATGACGATGAATTTCACTAGGATTATTTGGCACAACTTGAGAGTTATTATATGAACACCATCTCAATGCCCTTAACCATCTCCAAATATACCAAAAACGTATCAACATTTCCTATGAAAAACATGTCCACAAATGAAACTTTCAGGTTATTGACCTCATCTTGAAGGAAAATCAACATGTAACCGAAGAAGAGAAAAGTAAATGGGGAAAATTTTCTCCTAATTGGCTTGGACCCTATATCATTACCCATGCCTATGGATCAGGTGCTTATCATTTGTCTTCACTTGAAGGTAAACCCAAACCTGAGCCTCTCAATGCCTTGTATCTTTGACAATTTTATTGTTGAGATCAAGTCCTATATCAATTTCTATCAATTGATCACTCATCGCTAGAGCATTGTTCACCTTCCATATTACCTATTATTGAAGATCAACGACTAAATGAGAATTGTGTGACTATCTGTCACCTTTCAATCTTATCTTTAATATGAGTACCACATCTCTACTCACAGCATGATCCTCATGGATACTTTTCATCTTTTTAAAAAATGGAACCACATGGTCATTCATCACTTAAAATCGCCTCTTTCATAGTTAACCCACGTGTACTATGGTTTTCTTCTAAACAAAAACATAATGTTCCTCTATATCCTTGTCCATGACTTAAACATCCAACAAAAAAAAGGTATTCAAATCCTTGAGTTAAAATTACAAAAAAACAAATGATGATTCCCTAAATAAGGGACATCTCTTCTCTCTATTTCACCACTATAAATAGACTTCTCCGTTGAAGGACAACTACATAAAGTCATTAGAAGAATACAATAAAAATATCCAAAAGCTTCCCACATCAATCAGATTTACGAAGACCTCAAGGAGATAAAATAATCATCCCATATAGAACTCCCATGTCAATCGGTCTATTAAAAACAAAAAAATGAAGAAAATGATGAAATTTTTGTCATCGACTTGCCAATTTTTGGATCCTAGGTTTCTTGCTAAGTAAACATGTAATCTTACACTAGGTTACGCTTAACCATCCACTTTCACCACATTTCCTTTTGGACCCTAGTTTTCTCTCTACTCAAGGGACTTGCCGTAAATGCGACATTTCATGATCATGTGATTTTATTCACCTTTAGAATTGTCCATTATGAAACAACTTTAGGGTCTTACATTCATAAGCCCATCTTGGGTATGGTAGACTCATTATTTTTATTTTTTTATCAATTAAGTGGCTTGTTAACCACCTCTTACCATTCTCCTTTGTCATTACTTATTGATTATCTTATACAAGACCAGATCATCGAAACTTACATTTAAAATGACTCAACTATGCGTATGACCTAAAATCAACCATGTATATGACCCGCATTCAACCATGCATAAGATATACCAACCCATTCCTCATATCCTTCCCTAGCTTATGGGAGAACTACATCGGCCTGAGGCCCCTTTTTGTTGAGGCTATGTAAGTAACACTTCGAGGGCATGGGGCCCTTGAAGGTTAGCTCGGCCACTCTTCAATCTAACCTATTTTCCCCTTCATTTTCCTAGTCACATCCTACCTTAATTAATTTCCATTTTGTATCAACATTTGGAAACTTGAACCATAACATGCATATACATCATCATTTATTTCCCATAACCTATAACCTAACTCCATCATGCCTATAACTTGACTCCATCATGCCTATAACCTAACTCCATCATACCTATGACCTAACTCCATCATGCCTATGACTTGAATCCATCATGCCTATAGCCTAACTCCAACATGCCTAATTCACCTAACTCATCCATTCCTACAAGACCTCGACTCAATCATGCCTAATTCACCTAGTTTCCATCACGTACACAAATATTAATGGAAATTAAAACAAGTACACCATCCATACCATAACTATCATCATCTATATAAATGATAAAGTATTTATATCCATACATATGTACACAGGTACAAATAAATACAAATATCTCAAATCTCTCAGATACAAACACACTTTCTTCGGCATGTAGGACAATATAAAAATAAAAATCACAAAACTCACATATACATCCTCAATATCTTCAGCATGCAAGCTGGTATATATATCAAAAAATCAATACAATGATCATCCCCAGTGACTAATCATCACCCCACCTTATATCCTCTGGGACAGTCTCACCTGTCTCCTCCTATCTACCTGTTTGTCATCCTGCTAACATCTCACCACCCTCCATAGGCCTCAGTATGACCTCTATGTGTACCTCACCTAGAACTGGCCTTCATGAACTGGTGGCCTCACCCTGAACTTATCTCGAGCCTCATTCCCCCCTGTACTCTCCAAACTTTGAGTGTGAGACCTGGTCCTCTCACTCGATGCCTGTTGGGCTCTATACTCTACATAAATATGGACATCTATCCCTACGGCCATCAAGTGATCCTGATAGTACTTCACCTCACCTAGGACATCCCTAAACCTCACCATCAATACTATTTGTGGTGGTGTTATCTGTCTTTGACCCTGTACCTATACCATGGGACCCTGTCCTTGAGCCTATGTGGGTGCTTGTGCCTATACTTGGGCCTGAAGGGCCACAATATTTTCTTGTGTAGTGGTCATATGGCCATGCAAATCTGCAACCTGTGCCTGTAGGGTGGCTACCTGTACCCCATCTCCATCTCCATCCTATGCGAGTTCCTGTCCCTGTGTAACCTAGGCCTAAAGGGCTACTACCTGTGCCTATAGAGTAGCAACCTATGCCTCTGAGCTTGTCAGCTTCCCCTGCAATATCCCCAACTATGTCACCAAGGTAGTCACCTGCCCCTATAGGGTGTCCCTCTGAACTGTGATATTAGCTAAGTTGGGCTGCCCTAGCCTCAGTGGTACTACCCGTAGCTATGCTACCCACCACTATCTATATCTATCTATCACTCTGACGTCATCAATCAGCTGATCTACTACCTTATCCTCCTACCTTGTTGGCACTTTTGGATTTGGTAGAGGCATATATCTCTCCACATCATCCCTTTTATACCATGGGAAGGGTGGAGGTACATCCTGTGGCAACCCAAACTGCCATATGAACCTGTCTACAAGTATCATCTCGTGCTCCCTAGCATGATGTCCCTCTATCCATCTGAGCAGTTGTATCTCATCTAGCTCCATGGCCATATTTCTATATGATGGGAATCCCACATACAACCTCTAAATAATGTCAATCCATGATAATCCCTCTAACTCCCACCTGTAATATGCTACATCATGTGTATCCCTGATAGCTTGAAACTCTCCAACAGCAGGTACCCATCACCTGTACCCTACTCAGACCAAGCCTGTGTCAAATGCATCCAGATGGGGCATACTAATTAGACGCACACACATGATGTGCTCATATGCCTAACAGTGTAACCATCATAACCTCCCATATGCCTATAACTCTCTATACAACTACACCAAGAATGTTTTTGCCCATGTAAAATGAGTCCTATCCTCCATCATATCGTGAAGAACCCCCATCAATGCCCATGGGAATCTGCCACCCTCAGCATCTGGTTGTGCAAAACAACAAACTATCTCCATAATCAGAACCACTAACCTCATCTCCTTGGGATGGGCCCTATACATTTTCTCCATAACCTGGGCTGACGTTGTGGAACTGTAACTTTACCAGCCCCTTACAAAAAACTGTCAACATTAACTCCTTAGATGCCTATGAGGTAATGGAATACACATGTGTCCCCACTATCGGTAACCACAAGATCCTATAAACATGCTCTAAGGTGATTGTGATCTCACCTGTCGGCAGATGAAATGTGTTAGTTGTTAAATCCCATCTTTCGATGAGGGCGACCATCAGGCTTAGCTCCCAAACTACATGCGAGTAACATCTGACCCCAATCAAGTCGACATCTATAACATGGTGCCACTCCTTAGTTATCATTCTCCCTCATATCAATACTAACATAGGTGGTACCCTATCTCACATCAGCAACTTATCACGCGCCTGCATCCAACAAACCCTATCATTAAACCTCAACCGTACTCAAATTTACCCTGGACCTCCCCACCTATTCCCAAGATCCTTCCTAATCATGACCTATCTCCCCCATCTCAATTTAATATCTCTCAAATCATACCTATTTATACCCATTACCATCCTTATTTTCCTTTGGAGCTACCTTCCTATCTCCCCTACCCACCCCCTCTCATTTGTTGTCCCATTTTTCTCTAAATAATGATCAACATCAATTCTTATGGAATGTAAATGGTCTCCCAAAACTAGCATCTATCACCTCATCCTTGACCAATGTCATCTAACTCCCACAGACATCATCCAACCTATGACTAACGTCGATCACTATTACGGCATCAAATCTGCCAAACCCTACCCTATTTCTTTAAAACATCCCACATTCTACCCTACCGACCTACCCTTCCCTACCCAAATCTCACCCCAACCCATCCCCACCCCTATTTAACCTACATACCAATTTCTAATTTTCTTTTTCAATCCTCCTTCCAAGTTAAAATTTGATTCCCCCCAAACCCATTTTTACCCAAACCCAATTTATACAAACAAATTCCTCTAAAAAATGTAGAATGGGACCAAATCCTACCTCGTCACGATACCGTATCCATGGGGGCATGTTGGGTCGCTGCACTGGTGGTCCACCAACCCCTCTCCTACCTCTACTATCACCGAATGCCCTCCTCACCTCCAAACCAACCAAAATGCTCACACCGGTGTCGTGGACCCACCTATTGAGTGACTGATCAACTGCTCCGAGGCTCACCAACTCAACTCTCCATATCACTCCGTCACTTTCCACTTTTCCACTTCCCATCATTCATCTTATACTATTAGAATATGACAAATGATTCCACAAAAAGTGGAATTTTCATTTTTTAATCCCAATTTACCATGACCGACATCGGTCATATCAGTGCCCTAGTCAACCATCATCGGTCAACATATAACTAGCATCAATCACACTTCAAAATATTTGGCCTTACCCTGCTCCCTTTTCACTTATCACCGACCATGCCTACACCTGTTATCATTCTGGCCACCCTTTAAAACATACCTACAAGCTCAACCTACCCCTACATTTCCTTTGTTGTGTCTTCAATTGTTTTATTTTACCTATACCTTGGCCTTACCTATGCCATGACCTGTTTTCCTGAACTTGACCTACTTGGTGTGATCATTGCCCTTATGAACTCTCTATACCTTGAAATTTTGTTACCTATGTTGTTTTAGTCTACCAACCATACCTTGCCTATTGTCGTGCCATTTATCTCGACCAAACCTTTGGTATAATTGAACATACCTAAATGTTCTTGCACCTGACATATGTTATGTTTCTCAACCATATCCTATACCTTGGATACCTGAATCACTTCACCCTTTTTAGATAAACCTATTGACCTTGGTCGATGTATATTTTGAAATCTCTTCAACCTGGTACCGTGTTGTAACCTATACGTTTGTATATATTTAATTACCATTACCCATGACCCAATTTTGACCACTACCTACTACCCATTACCCGAGTTGACTGCCACCCTTTCCCTCAATACTCCAACCCTTCCCCACTTATCTTCCCCACCTACACCTTTATCAAACCACTCACTAATTCCATCTTACACCTCATTAGTACCCAGTTTGAGGGGGATCACCTTAACCCACACATGGGGCAATCACTTCCTATTTTGTCAATGTCACTTACCAATACAAGCTACGTAACAAAAAGGGGCAAAATGTAGACACCAGAATCGGGTCCCACTCCCCTCAGTCCCCTTTCGAATAAATAACTTAAACACATTCACCTAACCATGAACCTTATACCCCACATTAATATTAATTTAATTATTTACAATTAAATTAATACTCATCCTCACTTCATTCATTATTTAACTATCTCTATTAAAACCAGTTTCCACCTGACCCCACCACCTCACCTAGACACCTCACCATTGACGTATTCATAGCATGTTTCCACTACTAACTAAGACTTATCCCTTCTTAAATTAATGAACTAAGACTTGTTATAACCCTAAAAGCACATGCATATTCTAGCTTTAACCACATTCTCACATACCTAAGTGTAACGTTCCATTTAGACCCAAGAAAAAATGAGAAAAAGATAGAAGAGGATAGCCAAGATCTAATATTTTAGGCAACCTTGGATATCTTGCCTTAATTGACATCGGTAAACCCTAAACTATCATCGTTTACCATATAACCATTTTGGTAAAAAAAATTGAGAGGTTAGACACATTCTCAATGTTTTGGAGTAGAAGGAGATCTACATGTAGGTAAATAACCAGAGCTCTTTCACACATACAGGCAGTCATAGCCAGTAAAACCATTGATCAGAAGGTATTTGCATTCACAGGAGCACTCTGGGAAGTATTTCCCTGACATTGATATCCATTTAACCGATCAACCATCACCACCACTCAGACATCGAACTTGTATAGCAATAAGTGTGTCTCAAACCTGCACCACTTCATTTCTATTCATTTTATAAGATTTTTTCATCTTTTTTATCAACCATTAGTTGTATTTTCACCCCACCACTATTGCCTTCCTATGAACCTGAACATTCCCATCACTCATAACCCTTTTAATCACCTCTTTCTACTCCAAAGTACCTCTTAATATTCCCAACATCTCCCTAGACCTAAAACAACTCCTCACCATCTCTAATCCAATCTCAAACAAATCCCAAAACCCATGAACTATTGAGTTATTACCAGCCCGTAGTAAGCATCGTCGGTTCTTACTAAACCTTCATCGGTCATACTAGACCAACGTCAGTCTCTGTATTTTGTAGTCCTGCTAATACCAAATCCCAATAACCATTTTCAAGTGATTCAAGTGACCTAGAATCTAACCTTGACCTGTTCCAGCACCTTAGTTATTTACCTTATTTCCAGATCTGATCATAGCCTAGCCTGTTATGTTAGATTTGTTTATTGTATTTGAATGAGATACCTACATCATATCAACTACAGTAGGATTCTATTTAATTACGTTATTTATTATATTAAATTGTATTAAACAGTGGGTCAACTGACACCAAGGAAGTATCACACTTCCTAGATCTATCACACACTAGGTATCCCACTAACATGTATTATTTAGTCCTATTTTTTTGGTCTTGTTTTGTATTTTAGGTAGTTCCTTCTAGCCAAAAGGAATATCTCACAGTAAGCATTGGATCAAGAAGTCATAACATGCACAACAACCTTCAAACCAGCCATCACAACAGGCATTCCTCCTTGGCCCACACCCTTATCTGTTTTGTCTAAAAATTTAAAGAAAATGGTAAAACATTTTGGCACGCCTGGTGGGACCCATCCGAGGTTCCTTGCATTTTATTCATTCCTAGGTAAAATTTGTGTGTTTTTTTCCCTTTCGAAAATCTTACATATTGATTTTCCTCTCTGGAATCTTCCTGTCTTTCTGTTGTCTATAAGCAATCGTGTTTTTGGTGCTATAACAAGAATACTTCTTTTCTTTTATTCGTATTGCATTAGTGAAAGAGCATCCATCTTCCTGTTCACTAATTGCTACATCAAATATCACACTTTGATTTGGGCTTAAAACACTTACATAACATTTTGATTTGTTGCATTTTAGCTCACATTAAAAATGAGGGCAACCTATATGCTGGAAGTCATGCCTAGCTGATGGCTGACATAACTGAATCGTAGAAAAGAACATTCTTTCTTCTCTCTCTTTTACAAACTACACAAATTGAAATATATACATATTCCTAAAAAACATCCCACCTAGAAGAATTTTTCAATGATAAAACGATCAAAGGATTAACAGTGGGCACCTAGCTAGCTATCAATTTCTATTCATTACCTTAAAGAATAGCCCACCCCACCATAACATAACCTGAAACCTCACCTTTAGAATTTCCTTATTCATAGGAAGCCTTCCCAACTATTAGTATCTAAATTGATTCTCCTTTACAAGCTGAGTAGCATCACAGATTTAACAAGAAGCCTAGAGACAGATAAATCATCATGTATGTCATTTTGTAGCTAGGAAGGTGATTCAGCTGGCTCTTTATCACTCAGATGTTGGAGAAATGGATAACACCTTCAAAAGGATTTGATCTATCCTCACTACTTTAGGTTATGCCTTTCAACCTTGGTGAGAGGACCCATTTTGTAACCTGTGTTGGTGAAGGAGAATGAAGATATCCTTCTTTGCATGAATTTGAAAGGAAACCTTGAGAAAATATGATTAATGCACCACAATTTAACTCTCACGAGTTGTCACTTCTAAGGAATGGTGATATTTTATAAACAAGGTTAAGGTTACTAAAGACATTATTGAAAATTGATTGCTTCTACATATTTTGACAGTAGAGTTTAGTCATTTGTGGACATACAGGGAAAATAGGGGTAGTTTCAGTAGGATTCATTGTTTTTGAATAATTTTTGGTGGGAGATTAAGCAGGATAAACCTAATTTTGTCAGATCTTTGAGAACCTTCACAACAATTGGAAAACTAAATGACATAATTCTTCAGAATAGCTAAAATATTCCTTCAACCAGAAGGTGTGCATCAATGGAGGCCGAGATTTCCATTGTTTCACACAATCTCTAAGAATTTAACACAAAGGCTCAAGCTAAAGGCTCAATTAAACATTAAAGACCCCTAGTTCCTATGCCTAAGATACACTCAAAGGATTATAGACAATATTTATCAACAAAATGATAGTAAAGTGATTTTAAATTGTTTATCTCATCACAGGATGAAGGCTCTTCTTGTAATGAAATTGTAAATTCCACTAAACTATCACAAGGATGAGATCATGTGTGATTCAGAGGTATTTTAACATAATATTGCAAAAAAAACATCAAAACCATTTGAAAACATTCTGAAATAAAGTAGACATAAATTTTCCCAAGATTAACGCATATTAATTCAAAGTTGATTAGATTCATCAACAGGGGAATATTTCTTGAACAATCTTAGAGCTTGTCAATAGTTGTACACTTGCAACCAACTTGACATGATCAAATCTAAAACATAAGAGATTAACAAGTTTCTTAGATGGTCTCTTAGGAAGATGGGCTTTCTCAAGTTTTATCGTACGAATTCAGCCCCAAACCTTTTGCATGACTAAAGCATGCTTTTTATAACACTCAATTTACATCCAAGATTTCCCCCCAATAAAAGAATATTTGAGGAAACTTTGTTTGTTACATGTTTAATCATGATTTCGAGAAAGTGATGTTTAACAGATTTACAACAAAAAATTTCTAGGTGTTAAAAAGGTGAATCATTTTAGATATTTCCATCATTGTTTTAATTGGGGCATCCAGTCATCTCCTCTAGCAACATGTTTTTTCATCCTTTGCACCTATAGCTTCCTTCTCCTCATTTTTTCCTCTACAAACTTTGTTCTACATCTAGGTTCTCTAGTAATTCACATTTTTGCAAGTGCCTAAGCAATTCTAACTTCAAAATATCAACCTTTACATTCCTTGGACTCACAAATTAAGCTCTAAATCCATTCAATTACACTTTATAGACAAAAACGACAAGGAATTTCATAAAAAAAGATGAAAAACAATGCATATTCGCATCTCCAGAAGTCTTGGAGCAAAAATGGTGGTAAAATTAGATGCAATTCATAACAACCATTGATTCTTCCCTTTCTCAACTTTAGATTAGAGCTGTCCACATGGAAAAATTTGATTCAAAGTGGGCCTGGGGTTACCTTTTGCATTTTATGACTTTTGGAGAAAATGTGCAATTTTCACATTTCACCCCGCCCCTCCGCCTTTGAAATACAAGCTCGACAAGTGGCTTAATTTGTGCCTTTACTGGAGTTGTAGCTCATTTCTACAATTTTATACTTTTTAACAAAAAGGAAAAATTTCCAATTTTCCTCCGCCGACCCACCTTCCCACTTGTAACTTTTGATGTGGGCCCCAACAGAGTTGCGGGTTATTTCATAACTTTTTTCCTTTTTTAAAAAATGGAAAAAAACTTCAAAATGTTCCACCGACCCGCTTCCTTGCTTGTAACTTGAAAAACTGCCACATGTCCTTCTTCGAGATAAAAGTAAGACTTTTTCCCTACCACTTCATATCTGTTGAATAACCAATTAGATGCTATCAGGGCCACTGGGCCAATTTGATATTTTTTACAAATGTGACAAAAGTGGAAAATTTCACCAAAAAGATTCGTTGGGCTGCATCCAATAAAAAATGAACATGTATACACCTTCGGGGAAAAAAAGAGAAATTCACTCCACATTTATAAATTTGACCGGCCAATCAGAACTCAATGGGACTACAGGGAAAAATTGATCTTTTTGCAAACATAGAAAAAAGTTACAAGTTATAAAATAGGCCAGAAGTTCCTCATCCAATCAAAAGAGACCATGTGGTTGAAGATGCTGAGATATAATTTGATGGGGAAAACATGCCCGTCGAATAGTAAGATACAGGGGAACATCAACATTTGTGCCCATAATTGAATATTTCTTCCAGGACAAAGAAATTTAAAATAATTCATGGCTCGACAGTAATCCACAACCCTAGAGAAGCATTTAAAATAACACCCTGGTAAATATAAAACTTGTACGCATCCATTTGTGGAGATAAAATACGATGAACTAGGCAAATTGGGAATGTTTTAGAACAAACAGGGTGAGATCAAAGTGAGCACCAAGATCGGCTCTGACTCGGGGATGGGCACTCCATGTGAGTGCCACAAGAACAATAGAGTAGACCATGTGCCAAAACACCATTGGGCAAGGGAATCAAGAGCCAACCCTCTAGGAACAAACTGAGAAATCAACAAAAACTGGTCACCGGGGACTAGGACAAACCAAAACAGAAAAAAAAAAAGAACGAAACCAAAAGACTATACACTGTATAATGGTGTGCACCCTGATTCAAAGAAAACAATCAAGGAAAATTTTTAAGTGCCTTCGATTCTAAATATGACCATGCTAAGAATTTCTGATATGTCTTTAACAACTGGTCATATGATTTTTTTTCTTTTCCATCCAAGTTGCTATCTGACCACATTTTTTTATGCTTATCCTTTTTTCCTATGTCAAGTTTTTCAACATCTCTCGAGGCTTCATCAAACATAAAATTCTTAGGAAAATCAACCTGCTCAGGATAGCTACATTGATCAATTTCATAATCCTTGAAAACAACATAGCTCACAGAGTTATTAACATCAGGGTCTATGTGCAATACTTCATAAGAAGCATTATTAGGGTCCTCAATGAGATATACCATTTTATTTTCACCAAGTAACTTCACAAGGATTCCCTCAATTAGTATGGTGGCATAAGACATGTCCATTTGCATGCTTCCACCCACACTAGCTGCCCACTTTCTAGATAATAACATTCCCCGCTTAGCGGGACAATCCACAATTACTACATTCAAGGTTAAATACTTGCTTGGATATGCTGCCAATTGCACTACTAAGTCTTTGACACATCCAACTACTAGCACCTCTCTTGAATCCATGGCAGTACATTTCCCATAAGTTGCTACTTTGAGATCCAATCCATTCATGACCTCAAGAGGCATTACATTACATGAGGCTCCTAAATCAAACATACAGTTATGTAACATCTTATCCTTAATAATCAAAGTAGTGAAAAATGGATCCACCTTCAATTGAGACTCAACCAAAGAAGTTCCCAAATAAACCTCAGGTGGTTTACCCAATTACTCCAATGCTTGTGGTTTTTATAATTCTGCAATGGCATGAGGAAACTCTACATTGTTTACCTTTTTACCCTGGGTGACCATTTCTTCCTTAAGCCCTAAATACTCAAACACCCTCTTCTTATGCTCAGGGATTCTAAGCAATTCAACAATAGGAACAGTAATCTTGATCTGACTCAAGATTTGGGCTATGTCATAGGGAACATATTCAGGTAAGGCAGTATTGGGAGGAAGGTTTTCAAGTTTATCTGATGGCACGAGATTTTTCACAGTCTAAGCATGGGGAGGAACACAAGTTTTATTTGAGGTGCCAAATCCTTTTCCATGTGCATCTTTATTAGGGGATTCTTTAGGAATACTGGTAAGAACTAGATTTTTTGGTTTGGCATGAGGCCCTACCCCTTTGACAACTTTTCTCCTAACATTATACTCTTTTTCTTGGCCAACTACTGCATTCATTAACAACAGTCTGTCCTCTTCTAAAGGAATTCCTCCATCATACTTATTAACCATTAATGTCCTTAAGTACTCAAAACCATTATTAGGAAACTTAAAAGCTTGTACAATATCAATCTCAAAAGCATTAATGGGAGGAAGAGGAAATACCCGGTGAATGCAATCCCAAAAATTTTCAATAGTTTTGACACTCATCAGCTTAGTTGAGGTTTCTCCCTGCTGTGAACTTGTAGAGAAATTCATCTTGAATGCATCATCATTTATCTCATCATCATCAACTTCTTCCTCAACTCCATTTTCAACAAAAAATAGAGAATGTGGCAAGAAAAAACTATCACACCACTCAATTTCATGAGCTTCTTCAACAACAACTCTGACAACTAAAGGATCAGGCAACACTCTATTTTTCCTGAGGTTGGGGTTGTCTATTTCCTGATCCCATGGGCCCTTTACCCCTGTCATCTGATCTATGATCACCTCTGGGATGATTTATAAATATTTCTTGACCTTTTGGCTTGTTCCTACCTTGGGAACCTTGTCCAATTACTTTCTCTACTCTAGGTAACTTGTAAGATATTTCTTTTATAGCTCTAGCTAGAGTTTCTACAACCTCTTCTAGATCCACAAAATTACTTTACTGAGGCTTCTCTGAATTGATCAGCTTGATACCTTCCCTCTTAGGATGCTTACCAACTACTTTGATATTGTTTGCAATTTGTAAATCCATGATGAAGGCTTGCCTCAATGTTCTTGGGTTCTTATCCCTCAAATAATAGGAAGCCTTCTTATCAAAAGCATCAGAATATTTTATCAGACATGAAACATCGCTTGGCCTCAGGATTACACGTAGCCTATTTAGGGTCTTATTGAACCGAGTATTGAATTCATGAATATATTCATTAGGATTCTTCTTAATATTCTCAAATTCTGAAACAAGAAACCTGGGATCTGTCTTATCCCCATACTGCAAGCTAAAAGCATTTTTCATTTCTATCCATGAGTCTATTGAGTTGTTTGGTAAAGATTTATACCAATCACATGCATCCTTCTCTAGAGTATGAATAAAAAAATTTATGTACACATCCTCAAATTTGATCTCAAATTCTTCCATCATATTGACAAAAATCTTTAAGTGTTGATCACCGGTAATAACATTATTTCCTTGACATTTAGGCAGTCTATTTCTAACATCTTGGGGCAAAACATTTGGATATCCATCCATACCTCTAAAATTTATAGTGCTGAAGGTATTAAAAACAAATGGAGGTCTGGGTGGGGCCTGGGCCATGTTGTTTTAAGGTGGTGAATTTGTAGGAGATACAAAATGATGAGGAGTGAGGGGTATATGGGGTATATGAATGCAATTCTAAGAATGAATGTTCTCTAAAAACTCTGTTTCTTGGAAGATCCTATCAACTTTGGAAAACATAGGGATAGAATGAGACACAAACTTTTCAAATACAAATGAAGGCCCCTCTCCAGATGGAGAATTCTGATCTATAAAAAGACTACCTGATTCAGAAGCACTTGAGGAAGTATGGAAATATTCAATGACAGGCTGATCAGTTTCCACAATTGATAACTCTTTTCTTGATTTTTTATCTCCAATAACTTTCGAAATTCTTCTGCCTTCAAAATTTGTCTTTCCCATTTCTGGAAACAACTTTCTGGTAGGTTCTTTAGTGAAGAAATATCTTCTTCCTTCCAGATTTGCAAATATTAGTGATAAATTTCAATTGACAGAAGTTAAGACACTGACATTTATCAAAAATTAATTCAACACGGAGTCACTACTAAGGATTTTTACCTTAGTTGGGAAAATGCACTAAAATTGATCTATCAAATGTCTATCAACACTAAATTCATGCAAAGCTTCATAGATCTAACCTTCCTTTACCAGTATTTACCACTGATGATATGAATTTAGTGCAATAACCACTAGAAACTAGAAATATTGCACACAGAACTTATAACTTCACATAATTCTTACAAATCTCAACATAGGATGACGTTTAAACAACGTATTTACACTTAGAGCATGTAAGAAACATTACCAGGGCCAAATATAAGAATGCCTTTGAAGGTCCCCAGAAACGGCACCAGTCTGGTGTTGGTATCCAAATTGATTCTCCTTTGCACTATGAGAAACATCACATATTTAACGAGAATCCTAGAGACAAATAAATCATCATGTATGTCATTTTGTAGCCGGTGAGGTGATTCAGCTGACTCTTTGTCACTTAGATGTTGGAGAAATGAATAAAACCTTCAGAAGGATTTGATCTATCCTCACTACTTTAGGTTGTGCCTTTCAACTAGGGTGAGAGGACCCATTTTGTAACCTATGTTGGTGAAGGATAATGAATATATCCTTCTTTACACAAATTTGAAAGGAAACCTTGAGAAAATATGATCAATGCACCACAATTTAACTCTCATGAATTGTCACTTCTAAAGAATGGTGATATTTTCTAAACAAAGTTAAGGTTACTAAAGACATTATGGAATCCTGATTGCTTCTGCATATTTTGGCAATAGAATTTATTCATTTTTGGACATACAAGGCAAATAGGGGTAGTTTAGGTAGGATTCATTGTTTTTGGATAAATTTTGGTGGGATATTAAGCAGGATAAACTTGATTTTTCCAGATATTTGAGAACCTTCAAAAAAATTGGAAAAATAAATGACAGAATGCTTCAGAATAGCTAAAATATTTCTTCAACCAGAAGATGTGCATCAATGGAGGCCCAGATTTGCACGGTTTCACACAATCTCTGAGAATTTAACATGAAGATTGAGCTAAATACTCAATTAAACATTAAAGACCCTTGGTTCCTTACACCTAAGATACACTCAAAGGCTTACAGACAATCTTTATCAACAAAATGATAGTAAATTGATTTTAAATTGTTTAGCCCATTACAGGATGAAGGCTCTTCCCGTAATGAAATTGTAAATGGCACTAAACTATCACAGGGATGATATCCTATGCGATTCAGAGGGATTTTAACATAAGATTACAAAAGAAACATCAAAACCATTTGAAAACACTCTTAAATAAAGTAGACACAAAATTTCCCAAGATTGCCATAGATTAATTCGAAGTTGATTAGATTTATCAGCAAGCGAAGGTTTCTTGAAGAGTCTCAGAGATTTTCAATGGATGTACACTTGCAACCAACTTGACATGATCAAATCTAAAACATAAGAGATTAATAGGTTTCTCAGATGGTCTCTCAAGAAGATGGGATTTCTCAAATTTTCTCATAAGAATTCAACCCCGGACCTTTTACATGAATAAAGCATGCTTTTTATAACACTCAATTTACATCCAAGCTTTCCCCCATGAAAATAATATTTGAGGAACCTTTTTTTGTTACATGTGTGATCATGATTTCTAGAAAGTGATGTTTCACAGATTTACAACAAAAAATTTCAAGGTGTTCAAAATGTGAGTCATTTCAGATATTTTCATCATTGTTTTAACTGGGGCATCCAGTCATCTCCTCAAAAAACACGTTTTTCATCCCTTGTGCCTATATCTTCCTTCTCATTCTTTCCTCTAAAACTTTTCTCTGCATCCAAATTCTCTGGTAATTCATGTTTTTGCAAGTGCATGAGAAATTCCAACTTCAAAATATCAACCTTTACATTCCTTGGATTGCAAATTAAGCTCTAAATCCATTCAATTGAACTTTGCAAAAAAATACGACAAGGAATTTCATCAAAAAAATGAAAAAAAAACAATGTGTATTCACATATCCAAGATTCTTGGGGCAAAAATGGTAGCAAAATTAGATGTAATGCACAACAACCATTGATTCTGCCCTTTCTCAACTTTATATTAGAGCCATCCACATGGAAAAATATGATTCGAAGCGGGCCTGGGGTTTCCTTTTGCATTTTATGACTTTTGGAGAAGATGCACAATTTTGACATTTTTCCCTACCCCTCCACCTTTGAAATACAAGCTCGATACATGGCTTAATCTGGGCCTTTAATGGAGTCGCATCTTATTTCTGCAATTTTACCCTTTCTAACAAAAAGGAAAAATTTCCAATTTTCCTCTGTCGACCCACCTTCCTGCTTGTAACTTTTGATGTGGGCCCGAGTGGAGTTGTGGGTTATTTCATAACTTTTCTCCTTTTTCACAAAAAGGAAAAAAACTTCAAAATGTTCCACCAACCCGCTTCCCCACTTGTAACTTGAAAAACTACCATGTGTCCTTCTTTGGGATCAAAGTAATACTTTTTTCCCTGTCACTTCATATTTGTTGAATAACCAAGGGCACATGGCCAATTTTATATTTTTTACAAATGTGACAAAAGTGGCAAATTTCACCAAAAAGACCCGCCGGGCCACATCCAATCAAAAATGAACATGTATACACCTTCGAGGCAAAAAAGAGAAATTCACTCTACATTTATCAATTTGATCGGCCAATCAGAACTCAATGGGGCTGTGGGGCCAAATTGATCTTTTTGAAAACATAGCAAAAAGTTACAAGTTATAAAATAGACCCGATGTGCCTCATCCAATCAAAAGAGACAACGCAGCTGAAGATGCTGAGATATAATTTGACAGGGAAAACACAACCGTTGAACAATAAGATGCATGGGAACTTCACCATTTACACCTAGAATTGAATCTTTCTTTAAGGACAAATAATTTGCAAATAATTCATGGCTCGAAAGCAATCCACAACCATAGAGAAGGATTTACAATAACACCCTAGTAAAGATAAA
The DNA here is from genome assembly GCA_019776745.2 of Taxus chinensis. Taxonomy (NCBI): domain Eukaryota; kingdom Viridiplantae; phylum Streptophyta; class Pinopsida; order Cupressales; family Taxaceae; genus Taxus; species Taxus chinensis. The sequence continues at coordinate 439,204,153 of CM034156.1, forward strand.
ACTTGTACACATCCATTCGGGGAGATAGAAAATACGACAAACAAAGCACATTGGTAATTTTTTAGAACAAAAAGGGAAAAATCAAATCAAGCACCAACAATAACCAATAACTCGACTCTAAATTCATGAGTCATTATTTTAAATAGCATAATATAAACACATTAAAACCAGCTGTTGGGTTACATATTTTTCTTAGCTTTGTGCTTGCCTTGTGTTTTGAGGTACGAGGATACGATTCTTCATTTTTATTTTTAACTTTCACACTCCACCATCAAATTTGGAGTATTCTAACTTTCTTAGAGTGTGTCAAGACCTCATCTTATCATCCTTAGACTTCTAGGTTGATTATTCATCTCATCTAAATTCAAAAAAATTATTTTTTCCTCATTCTTCAAATTTTATAGTAACCGACATCGGTCCAGCAACCACTGTCTATTTATATCTTACTGTTATTAGTTTACCAAACCGGTGCTGGTTCCTTGTTCCTTTGGTTAATTTACCCAAAATATGCTTATCTCATTTTATCTTCTATTTAAAGTCTCTGTGTATAATTTTACTCTCAGTACTTTGATTATAGACATCAAATAAAACGTTCCTATCCTACAATCATCAAGTTCTGCCTCATTTGTTGAAACTATCATTTTCTCATAGTAACCGGTATCAGTTCCTGTAATCGACATCAGTCACCCCTTAACCGTCATTGGTTAGTTAAATTGGAGTCAGTCACTTTGTTTTGATTTTAATCAAAACATTTAACAAATTTTCCTCCCAAAATTTATTTTATCCCGTCTTTGTTGTTCCCTATGTCATTTATAGAGCACCATTCACTTGACATACTATGATTCACATAGTTTTGACTCATAGCCAAACTAATGCCCTCATGTTTAATGGCAGCCACCAACCACTCCCACCTAGTCCATCATCATCGTCGATTCTGTCACCTATGGATCTAAATCATCTTATCCCCATTGTTACCGATGATGAGGAGTTTGGGAGACTCATCAACCAGAATCCCGTAGTCCTCTAGTACTACCTTTCTCATTCTTCACCCCAAGATTCCTCAGAATAGTTAATATACAACATGCCTGTATCTATCCCTCCTTCTCTATCCCCCACTTCTGCATCAGCTAGCACTAATTTGGTGCTACCGTCATCCACTTTATTGCCTGTGTTATCTCAGCTAAATCCCATAGTCGTTATAACTGCAACATCTACATCATCGATTGCACCCATGACATCGATTGTCCCTCCGATATCCGCTATGAGTATAAATTCATTTGTACTCGCCACTATATATCCATTGCATCACAACCACCTCTAGTGTCGGAAACTTACACCCCTTTCCAAAACCTCGTCCTTTCTATCCCACAATCCTTACCCCCAATCACCACTAGAGTTGTTACGACTACCCCACCCACTTACACATACAACCAACAACCCCCAACCTCTTCTATCTCTTATGTTGGCTAAGTTCCACCTACATCTGTTACTCCTGCACAGTTCTCATACTCAATGCCACCATACACCAGCATACCACCCACTTCATACATTTAGCATCAACCACCTTTTTCTGTAGGGGGCGCCCATTCATCCTAACCTACTAATGACCTCATTAAAATGATGATGGAGAAGATGCAGACCTTAGAAGAATCTATTTCTATCTCCCATAATTATTTAACATATGATGAAATATGTAACAAGCCTATCCATTCATCTATTCCCATCCTTCCTTACCCAATGCATTGTGAAATTCCTAAATTCAATCGCTTCAATAGTAAAGAAGACCCACAGTAACACTTGCGGTCGTTCAAACATGGGTGCTACCTTATCACCCACGATGTTGTTTTTCTCCTAATAAATTTCACGATTTCATCGATAGGACCAGCATTGGATTGGTATAGTGGACTACCTTGACATTCTATTTATTCCTTTAATCAAGTATCCCAAGCTTTTCTAGATCATTTTTCAATCAATGGTAAGAAGAAAGTCACCATGACTGATATCTTTTCAACCTGACAATATAAAGATGAATCTATCATAGATTTCATTGCTCATTGGTGGACTCTCATTAACCAATTGACCTTCCAAATACCTCAGACTAGAATTATTGAGTTTTTCACTAGAGCTTGTACCAGACACATCTCACCAAATCTGCAAGTCAAAACCTTCCAAACCTTTGATGAAGCATTCACCATGGCCTAAAAACTAGAAATTCGTGCCACTGAAGAAATGAAAATCCAATTACAAAACAAGAACACCCCATTCAAATCAAGGGATTCTTCTTTATCTTCAAAACCCCAAAATAAATATTTAAAGCCCAAAATATCTACCAATGCAGTAGTCCTCAAGGAGGGTCCACCTCATCCTTCTAATCAGGCCCAACCTTCTTCCAAACTTTCTCCTATCAAGGCCATTCCCTTATTTTCAAAAATAGCCCATGCCTCTAGTTGTATGCCTTTGATATCACTAGCTTCAGTTTGTACAAGATCCCCTCTTATTTTTTCTCTCCAAAGGTAGGGCACACACGAGAAGATACATACTTTTTGCAAGTGGGGCTCCACAAACCAAACAATGATATTTAATTTCTTTCTTCTCACCTCATTATAATTGTACTTACCATGTGATCTAAGAGATAAAATATAAATCAAAACAAGAGATATCACACGTTTAACTTTGGCTTTATTGTGACAGACAAGGCAAGGTTTTCACTTTTTCTTAGGATTATTTCAAATCATGATTCGGTTACACCAAGAGATCCTACCACCCTTATCACTATAATCTATTAGCTTCCATTTTCCATCATTAATGTCCTTGGATATTTGGGCCTTCATCAAGGGTTCAATGTCATCATAACATGTTACCAATTGGATCCCATCACTATGAACTCTATTAAAAAAGTAGTCAGCCAAGTTGTTAGCTTCTCTGTAAATATGTTTGAAGGTAATACCTTCAAAAAAATTATTGTTTCCTTAATACTACCAATGGAGTCTTGAATAGATATGGATGTCGTACATTTGTCAAGGATGTTGTTTATAATATTTAAAGAATATGCTTCAATTTCAATTTTTCTAAATCCATTTTGACTAGATATGGTGATTCCCTAGTAAGTAGTAGCAACCTCCGCTATGTGATTGCATTGAATCCCAAGATTATAGCAATACATTAGAATGAATGTCCCATTATGATCTCTAAACACTCCACCACAACCTACTTTCCATGGGTTTCCTTTAGAAGCCCTAACTAAATTCATCTTTATCCATTCAATATTAGGTTTCCTTAAGTTCTGAGAAGGGGGGTTGTTTTGGAAATTCGTAATCCCCCAATTTCTAAATAATTCTCTTTCAAAATATAGAAATGTCTTTTCATTTTTTTGGATAATGGAGAATTTAGCATTTATAGCATTATAAAATCTAGCCACCACTCTTTTTTCTGATTCCTTCTTTCCCTTGAAAATTCTCTTATTCCTCTTCTTCCAAATTTCCCAAAATAGGTGTATAAGAATGAGGATCCACAAGTGTATTAATCCTTGACTTCTGAAGGGATAGTACCATTGGCTCCATATCATCTTTAAAGAAGAAGGAAAGATCCAATAATTATTTATAAGGGATAATAAAGATTTTCTAACCTTTTCCATGAAGGGGAATTCGAGGAATAAATGTGTTGCATTTTCCATTCTCTCATCACCAATACACACCTATTAACCATGTGGAAATTTATTTTGTTTAGAATCTCCACCATAATTATTTCATCATGTAGGTCCAACCACCAAAAAATGCTAACTTTAGGTAATAACTATTTAACGCAAATGATGTACCATTTAAAACTACCATCATTGGGTTCACCTTCAAAATGAATATTAAATGCAATTTTTATTGAGAAGGAGACATTCTCTTCCTTAGACCAATAAATGTTGTCTTTTTCATGCTTTTTGACCACCATCATACCACACACCAAATTGTTAAGTGATTCTAGTTTAGTATTGTTTTTAACTTCTAAATAGAGGACTTTCCATATTTTGTAGGGGTCTTCCACATTAAAATACTCCATCACCATAGAGCCATACTTTTATGTTTCTGCTTGTAAGTTAGGATAGATTTATTTTAGTGGTCTGTCCACTAACCATTTTTCTTCCCAGAACTACACAGTTCTCTCATTGCCAACTTTCCATTTGAAACCTTTATAGATTAAATATTTTTCCCAATTTATAGATTTCCAGAACATGGATCCCTCAAAATCAGGTGTGTTGAAGCACCAATTAGTAGTTATTTTATCCCTCCTGTGTTTTATTTGTTATAGAAGTCCACACACTCTCCTCTTTTATCACTCTCCATGCCATCTTGAATAAAAAGGATTTATTCATTTTCTCATAGTCTCTTATTCTTAGTAATGACAGATGTAGTTTATAGAGTAGCTACATTAGATTTATGATTATTCTCTTCATTCTTGTTTTGATTTGGTTTATTCTAATTTTATTTTAAATTTTTTTTTTTACTATACAACATTCTTTCTTGTAACCAAATTTACCACAATTATAATATATACCATCAAAAATCACTCTCAAATTTCTAGGTTTCATTTCTTTTAAGGTGGTTTAAAGTTTGGCTTTTGATTCTTATTGAATCTAGTTAGATTATTCTTCAATTTCTGTGTGAGAAGTTCCTGAGTGGAATTCTATTTCAAATAAAAAATATTCATAACTTTCTCTTCTTGGATTAGAAGATCAGTCAAAGTTTGTAAATCAGGGATTTCTTACTCAGTTTGGTATTTAGAATTCAAGATTGAACTGAAGTTCCTAAATATTTCATGTATGTTGAATTGAATAATGAAATACAATAATTTATCTTGAATTCAATTACAGTTACACCCATCCAAATTAGATTTAATAGTTTTAAGTTTTGATAAAAAATGAGCAAATTTGCATCTCCCTTCATAGGAGTCATCATCAATTCTAGAATCAACTTTAAATTTTTTGATAATCATGCACCTTCATGCATTGATTGTAGTTGCATCAAATCCTCACTCAGAATTTCCTAATTCCTAATGTGAAGGAGGAAATTGACCTGCACACTCCATAATATAATGGACATTGCTTCCTGTACCTTCTGTTGATATGCCACTACATTGTCCGTTGTGGCTTATCTGCCGATCAAAGTTTTCTCCGTACCATTCATAACTGTCCAAAGCTTGTGAGCCATGAATTCCATCTTCATTATTATTTTCCAGATGTTGTAGTTTGATCCATTCAACATCTGTGATTTTTCAATTGAAAAATTATTAGATCCCATTTTAACTTAAATAATTTCAACAAATGAGAACAACGAGATTTTTGGTAATAGCAGTTTAAAATTATTCCCTGTCGTTGTTCAAACTATGCCAGTTGTGTTTCGATGGATTTTCCTTATTCATGTCTAAATTAGACCTGTCAAAAAAATATTCACACAAAAAACACATTAGTTTGACTATAAGGTATATTTTGTTGAAACATAATTGAATTTTTTTAGTTTTACAAAAAATATGACTTGTTTTATCATAAAAAAGTATAATTTCTTATTTTGTAAACAAACACTAAAAAAGAAAAATTCCTTCTTCGTACAAAGAATAAATTGGAAATTATTAATATTGAAGAGAAAATAAACTTAATTACTTTTTCATCAACACAAGTGCTTTAGTTATCATTTCTCCAATGTGGCCACAACCACATAAGGCATGAGCATAATTTAGGATTATAAATCCTTTTAGGAGCCCCAATAGTTCCAATGTGGGACTAATCAACTTAAAAACCTATAACTTGCGAACAAAGAATGGAGGATAAAACACAGGCCGATCGTTAAGGACACAAAGTTAAGTGGTTGGCGGCCATGTGGGGTAACAATCTAAGTGGTAAAAAACCTAAGTGGTAGCATTTAAAAGAATTGAATCTCTTATAAGTCGGTCACATTAGTGAAATCTAAGTGGTAAAAAATCTAAGAGGGAGCATTTAAAAGAATTGAATCTCTTATAAGTCAGTCACATTAATGAAATCTAAGTGGTAAAAAACCTAATCCATGACATGGGGTAACGATCTAAGAAAATGGAATATAGTTTATAGGTTTTAAATATAAACTTAGACTATAGACTTTGCTATAGTATAGATTTTTAATTTATGAAAGCGGCCTATACCCTTAGACTTTAGTTTATTATAAAACTATGATCGCTTAGATAGGGATAATGTGTAGGATATAGTTTACATATATAATATATTTATTTATAATATAGTATATAGATTTTAAGCTAGAGTTTATAGATTTTAATCCAACCCTTATTATTAAAAGGGTCCTTTAGACATAGTTAATATTTATTTTGAAAAATATTTTTGAAACACTAATAAAAATTTATCAGGGGTCACACCAAGACATTGGGAATAGAAATAAAACTTTATCCAATAGGAAATATTAATTTCCCATATTCATGAAATGTTATCTCCCTTGTGTCGTTGATTTTAACCACATGTTTTATTTTCATCTGCACACACTTTAGAAACTATAGACATAATAAAATATCCAAAAAAAATTACCCATACCTTTATTTGCAGGTCCTGAGCAAGCTTTCACCACAAAAGGAGATTTCACCACGTGTTAAAAACTTTGGAATGTTTGAAATATTTTTTACCTATGTGTATTATGTCTCATGGGGGTTATTTATTTAATTTTTCCTAACCAACCAACTAACCAATATTTGATTGGTTAATTAGATTAAAAACTTGTACAATACCAATCCGGTACCATGTTAGGACTGAGGAATTAATTAAAAAAATAAATTAATATTTTAAACATAAAATTAAAACATATGCAATAAAACTAAATAATAATGTACACAGATATAAGGTTGAAAACCCCCAAGGGGTAAAAAACCATGACAAAAAGAGATCTCCAGTATTAAAGAAACAATTACATAGTCCATTAAATTCTCCTCTCCACACTTCTCTCCACCCCGGTAAATCACAACGTGAATTCCATACAACAATGATCTAAATCATCATTTGATCTTGTGGGTAATTAAATATTAAGTGAAGGGACTTGAATTTTTACAAAGCACCTCGATTTAATAAAATCAATTAACCATAAACAACATATTTTATAAACCTTAATATTAATTGTTAGAACATAATATTAATTGAATTATAAACCTTATTTTATATTAAATAATTAATAATAAAAATATTCCTAATTATTTAATTATAAAATAAGGTTTATAATTCAATTAATATTATGTTCTAACAATCAAACTCTATAAGATGTGTGTGTCTCTACCCACAACATGTAATGATTTGTAATATCCAAAGTCCCTCCATTATCCCTATTGTGGGACAATTAGGCCACTAATCTATTATCCCTCTATAAGGATATAATACGACTTGATCTCATGTAACATGAACAAATGAAATGTACCTCATCAATAGCCTCACTCTTAGGACTCTCTCCCACTCTCAGGGGCATCCTATTTTACCTATAATGGTATCCTTAACGGCTTGTACATTAAGAAATACTCATAAATACAATATGGAAAAATAATAATTGGCCCTATTACTCTCTTTTATCTAACCTAGTTCCTAAGTAAATCATGTACCAACTTTTAAAATGTAGTAGGACCTCATCTAGACTATATACTAGAGTATAATGCATCTGTGCATGCACTATCACAAATAAAAACACAACTCTATATAATTTTTGTCGCCAAATCACTGCACCCCCTAAATGGCCAGAATGTGAACAAGACGTTTGGTGTGATTGGGAAAAATGGGATCACCTCTCAAGATATGGAACTTGGGATCAAGGTGAACCTCCAGAGAAGGCCGACTTCCTCTTCCTAAACTAATTGATGTATTACCCCAAGTATAATAAAAATGGTTATCTAAACCTACGCTAACATTTTCATGGGTTTTAGGAAAAGATATTTGCAAGAAATGAAACTATGCTAGCGATGGTGATGCACCAAATAAATGGTGTTTCTAAACTCAGGAAGGGTTAATTTGAAGAGGGTGTTTACACCATAAGTCAACTTCACCTATTGCAACTTATAGATGATACAAAATATCACAAACTAGGAAGCATATTTTCCTTTTATCAAACTCGGATTATGTGTAACAAGTAGATCAAATTTGAAAAAAATTAATCAATCACCATGGTACTATAAAATAGGCACATGTAAAACATTTGTTTCACTTATAATAGTCAAAGATAATATGGCTTGTATAACATGAGGAAGATAACCTTTTCCACAACCGATATTCAAACTATTATATCACTTTCCAACATAATGAAATAAGATATTCTGAGATAAAGACAAGTCAACCACTTATACTAAGGAACTATACATTCACAAAGCATTTACACATTAACCATTAACACAATAACTCATAATTCCAAGATAAAATATCACTCTAAATTTAGTTGAAAGGTTCCTAAATAGTCAAATCAATCTCCAAGCTTAAAGAACAACTTCTCCGAAATTGATCCCCCTCAAAGACCTAATGCACTTTTCTATTTATAAGTTCCTTAGGCTAAGCCATTACAGCTAGGACTCAACCAACAAATTACTAAAAATAAAAATGTTATTAAGTTCTAGGGAACATTCTCCCATAAAAATATAAAAATTTGTTGCAAGATTTTGACCCAATCAGCTGTGTAACTTTGACTGATTTAGAGCTTGGACCAGTCCTCCCATGGCTGCTTAGCTTTGGTTGGGTTCTGCAACATCTTCTCCAGCTCCATGTTTCTCTTGTTCCTTCTCCTAGGAAGCCATCTGATGTTTTTATTCGATGAAATGCTTAATAATTCCCTAAATTTCTCCATCCTATGGTCCACATGCGTAGTGATTAACTACATCTTCCATCTCAATCTCTCTCACTACTTTGATTAGAAATCTTCTAAATTTACTTACTACCTTTCTTAATCAGCCAGTAAAGTTTTCGCATGAAACCAACCTGTCAATGGAGTGATTATAGAAGGTTCTAGTTACTTCGTCATCTCTTTTGACCAAGTCCTTAAAATTCAGCTTGATCTGATCTTCAAGAAGAGCATCAATGTTATCATTGAACAACCTACAATTTATATTATCAAACTCCTCTAAAATTTCATTTAGAGAATTCATTATCTTTATACACTTATCATCCAATTTCTTAATTAGATCCTGCAAAACCTGGGACCGAAACTCCATAGCTTTTTGATACTCAAACAATTTAGAGGCATCATCTATTACATCTTCCTTGAGAAGCAAATCCGGATCTTCTTCTTTGATTTCACTCAATGTAGTCAAATTCAAGTTCAAATTATTATTATCTTTAGAGAAGGTTTTATCCATTTTTCGAATAGAGGTCCTTTCAGCTTGTAAATCATTGTATATGTCAATTGCTTCCTTTATGAAAGGATTGGCTTCTTGCAGTATATGCTCCATCCATCCATTTACCAATCTTCCCTTATTACCTATCTTCTCAATCTCGTGATAAGAAATATCATCGAGTGTGGATGAAACTGTGAGAACCATGGTATTTGAAATCTCGATAGATGGAGAAGGTTGTGTCACTTTTCTCAACAATGCAGTGAGATGTTCAACCTTTACTTTGAGCTCATCCTTGGAAGCCTTGTCTTTGTCATATTTTTATATCATATTCCCAAGAGCAATCTGCACATCCCATTTTTCCCCTTCATGTGCTGTTTTTCCAAGTGAAAATATAGAAATTTTATAATCTGTTGTTGTAATAGTTTCCTTGGTTTTACCTTCAATGGGAGTAGAAAATTATATGACCCTTTCTCCAGATTGATTTATTGATAGGATGGAAACAATATTCGCCCTCTTTTCCTACATTTTTTGTGTGTGTTCCAACACGCTCAAATCTTTAAAATCCACGAGAGGCACCTTCTTCTTCTATTTTAGAGTCTGACGAAACAACCATTATGGAATGGTTGATGTTGATGAGAGTGGAACAATTGATTTGGTACCTGAAACACAAGTCAAAACAAGAGCACCAATAACATTAGTTGGCAATTGAACAAATGTGGCAATAATGGATGGGGTGGATGTGAGGATGGCCATAGGAGTGGATATAATAGGTTTATAAGATAATATGGAAGGAAATTGAAGTGTTAGAGGAAGTGAAGTAGATATGGGCGATCCAATCATTTCCGCTGCTGAGAGAACTAGATGAGCTGAGAACACTTGGGCCATAGAAGGAAATGGGAAAGAGGAAATGATTGTAGAAGTGGAAGGAAATGATGTATGAAGTGACAATGGAAGAGAAAAGGGAGATGACAAGCCTTATGAGACACTTTGAGAATAAGTGACTTCAACTATTTCTAACATTGGTATTACTAGAGACATCGCTTTAGAAGCAGGAGCCTTGGAGAGAGATGAGATGCCAAGAATGAATGAAAAATTTTGAGGGGCTATATGAGACCTTTGGATGGACCTTTTTCCCTTTGTAGGTGTTGTTAGACTCATGGTTGATGGGGTTTCTATATTTGTAGGTTGATCTAACCCCTTGGGTGAGATTCCCAAGGTAAGCAACCAACTATAGGTTCTCTTCAAAATGGGCCTCATCATTTCCTTTGTATTGTAACATTATTATACATACCAATCAATCCATGACAATGGTTGATTAGAAACACTATTGTTTTTATATGCTACATCTAGAACTTCATCATCATCTTGCATTTCCTTTGGAATCTAGGTTATACCAAACTGTCGAATTTCATCCAGAGTTAGCCTCTCATAATCTCTTTATTGGATGATGAATTCATCCCAAAAATGAATCCAGATGTCTTCCAACTGGGGTACATGGGAACTAGATAGACCTGTTTCACTAAATTTACCCTAGTAGTCAAAACTGGTCTGAGGATGGAAGGCCCACAAAGTTCCTTCTGAAATTTCTACATCTACATTCTTTGCCTTATGAATATTTGGAAAGTGTATCTACCAATTACAATAAGGAAATGAACTCCCACCTTGTTTCATTTATTCTAAATTTTATGATAGTTTAGCAATTGTCAAACCAATTCTAGCAAGACCCACTTATCAGTGGGGCATCTTGGAAGCTTACTGGGAGCACCTACAAAACCCAGAATATAAATGTATGTAAATGAGGGGAACTATAGGTAAATATCTCCCCATTTGTGCACTTCTTTGAAGGCTTCACTAGAAATTATTTGATTGTATAAATCTTTATAAAAACGATAAAAAATGATTGTAAAGAAGGCATCATTAATTCTATGGAAGTGTTTACTTGCTTCATCTAGTGTAAGTTGAGGATAAAAATCATAAATTTTTGAAGCACTGTGAATACCTTTGGGGTTTAATCTAGTGAAGTTTCCCATAGTGGCTGCAACATAGACCAATAAATAATTCATGTAGAAACTATTGGAGGACAATACCTTGCTTAACTGAAAGCAAATGAAGCTACATATGTACTCCCCCCATATGATAAATTCCTTGTTCTTGATGGTGGAAATATATAGGAACATCCATTCCTGAAATTCCTTTAAACAAGGAAGGCCTGAAGCTCTACTTAGTAGCACAATAATGTCATTGACTTCCTAGATGAAACCTGATCGATACATGGTTTTAAGCAATTTGGTAACACGTTTGGCAAGATAGATTTTTAACATGAATTTTGTGCATAACTTCGCTTCCTTGTCCCAATGCTCCAGTGTTGATTCTAGTGAAATTGTCACATAGTCTTCAACTTCTGGGATTTTGAATAAATAATCAAAGAAATATGAGTCCAAGTAAATTACACTCTTGCCATCAACATCCCTAACTGTCCTAGATTCTTCATCAAAGTAAGTTACTAAAACTAATAAGACCTCATGGAAATTCATGGATGCAATAAATCTAGTAGCTAGAGAAATTCTATTGTCATATATGGCTTACATCTAAGATTTCCTATTTGGAGCTTTCACCCTTTCCCAAAATTCTATAAAATCAATTTTCCCTAGATCAGTGTCTCCTATGTTTCCCAAATATGAGGAAATTTATACTTAATTTTTTCCTTTCCTTTGACTATAGAATTTGACATCAAATCTTCATTTTAGAATCTGATGACCTTCAAAAGATATAAAATTTTGATAACCTTAACTCCCACAGTCTGAAAATCTGAAATAGAAAAGTTCTAAATCTCTGAAAATATTAAAACCCTGAAATTTTGAAACGAAAAGGTTCTGAAATCAATAGTTCCAAAACTTCAAAATAAAAATTTATGAAATTAAAAGTTCTGAAACTCTGAAATGGAAATGCATAAATTCCAAAAAATTAGAACTTCTGAACAATCGAATCTCCAAACTCAAAGACCATAACTTTTAAAATGCAGAAGTGAAAATCCCTGAAATGAAAACTTCCAAAAAATCTAAAAATGTAGACTTTGCTGAAAACACGTGAAATACTTGGGAGAATCTCAAAAAAATTGATGGAATATGAGATGGATACGTGTAAAAGAAATGGATTTTTTAATCGTTAAGGAAGGAAACACCCTTAAAGAAAAACATGGTGGGTAATGGCGTTTTCATTTCCAAGACAAAAAAAGGAAGAACAAAAAGAAAATGAACAAGAATAAAACAAACCACAAAGATCTCAAACCTAAAAGCAATAACCAAAATAAAATACCTTGGAAATGACGTCGAAAAGTACAATATCCAGTAAAAACCATATTGTTAGAGAAAATTGTCAGGTGAAAATGACAAGTAAAATTATGAGTTTAAAGATAAAAACTTGACATTAATGCTTGGATTTTGATGCGTATGGAAGTAGATAAGAATTAAATGAGAAAAGAACTCATAAATTCTAAAAGTATGAAAGTCCAAAATTTCAGACTTTCAGAGTTTCAGACTTTGGGATCTAGGAGGTGAAAATTGTGAAATGGTGATGGGAAAACTCCAAAACCTGAAATTCTGAAAGTTTGAACATTCAGAATTTCAGAATTCAGAAGTTCGAAAGCACAATACCAAAAAATGAATGGAAGGGTTCTAGAACCTAAAAGTCCAAAAGTCTGAAATTTCAGAATTTTGGAGTTTCAAACTTTAGAACTTCGAAGGATATTTTACCAAAAATGTAACTTGAAACTCCGAAACCTGAAATTTTGACAGTTTGAAATTTTTTTACTTTCAAAGTTTTAGACTTCAGAACTTTGAATTAAAAAGTTTCTAATCACTAATGGAAATCTTGGAATTTTGAAAGTCTGAAATTTTAGAATTTTGGGTTTTTGGAGTTTAGAGATTTGAAATCAACAATTCAGTTCTTTGCTACTAATTTTTTGAAAGGAATAATCCCTTAAATATGAAGTCTGAAACTTCAAATTTTCAGAGTTCAGATAATTTCCAAGTTGTTATATACTTCTGCATAAATAATTTCAAAATTTTGGTTTTGATGGATTTTAACATTTGTTTCTCAAGGTAGATTTTAATAGTTAACATTTTTGGTGACCTCCAGGGAATGCTTTCCTTCTAATTCTTTAAATCAGTAGTCTTATACAAACCATTGGGTAAGGGAGTCTTGAAAATAATACTACATTCAGTGTGCATACAAAATGAAAGAAAAAGAAAAAGTGAAAACAAAACAATGTGCAAAGCACTTGGAGAAAAAGAAAAAAGAAAAATTGTACAAGGGTGAAACAATCTCAAAAGAAAGATTTGAGATGTATCCCATTCACATGAATAGGAAATTCTTCTCCATTGACTATGGATAGATGAAATTAATTTTCCTCTTTGTAATTTTTTATTATATATGGTTTGTTCTAAAGAGCATCAAACTTGGCATGTCTTCCTGGTTTGGCTCTTTACTTGTCTCATTTGAGAACCAAATCTCCCTCCTAGAAATGACTATCAAACGCTTTCTTGTCAAAGGATTTATTAACCTGAGTGTGATGTTGTCCTAAATTTTTCATAGCCATGTTTCGAATTTCTTCCAGCTCCATGAGTTTAGCAAATCTCACCGTGAAGGAGTAATTTTCCATAAAATCAAGCTGATGAGCCAATTCCAAAGAAGGGAATTCCAAGGAGAGCGGGATATTTTCCTCCCTTCCATATACAAACATGAAAGATTAACTTTTGATGGATCTTTTAGGTGCAATTCAATCTTCCCATAAGGTAGTCTTCAGTTGTGTATGCCAGGTCCTTTTGTTAGTCTCCATCATGCATTTTATGATCCTTATGAGATTCTTGTTATTACACTCGGCCAACATGTTCCCCTGTGGATAGTAATTGGATGAAGTCTTGAGGTAGACCCCATTCTTAACTACTCATTCACTTAACTTCAAAGTGATAAAATAAATTGCATTGTTAGAAATAACAGTAAATGGAACATCGAACCTTGTCATTATATTTTTTAGGAAATCAAGAACTTCCTTTTCGTTACTTTCTTTCAAAGCCACTACCTCTATCCATTGAGTGAAGTAATTCGTTGGAGTAAAACCCCATTTATGTCCATGACTGGATGGAGGGTTGATCATCCTGATAAAATCTAACCCCCATTGAATGAAAGATTGATCTACTTGAATGGGGTATAGGGGAAGAGCTGCCAAATTTTGTTTTCCTGTGAAAATGGTGCATTCTTTACATTTCCTCACCCAGAGATGAGCATCTTTGAACAAATCTGGCCAATAATAAATAGGTCACATAATTTTAGTAGCAATTGTTCACACAGAGTAATGTCCCCCGAATAGGCTATAATGGAATTCTTCTAATATTTTATTCACCTGTTCTGATTTGATGTAGTGAAGAAGAACATCATTCAATTCTTTTAGAAAAGAATATTATCCACCAGGATTTATGGAATAGACTGGAGATGGAAAGTACATATTTGGATCTTATCCTTATTTAAAGGATATGCCCCTAAAAGGAGGAAATTTTGCATCTTTTTCAATTAATCAATCTGGTCATTACCTTCGTCAGTATTCAAAAGCATAACATCTTCATCATCTTTGACCTCCATGTTTGTAGCGAGCTACTGACACAAACCCTTTCCTATAATAAGTTTAGTGAATTTTATGTGTACATCATACTCCATTACCTTGGTAATCCATCCAGCACATTTCTCGTTCATCTCTTTATTCAACAAAAATTCTTTGACGTTAGGATGGGAGACCATTAGGTGGATTTTGCTATTGGACAAAATGTGCTTAAATTTCTTCAAAGCTCGAATAACTGAAAATATGTTTTTCTCAACATATGAATATTTGAGCTTATATTCCTTAAGGTATTGACTGAATAAGGAAATTGGTTTCTCTATAAGATCATTTTGTTGGGTGAGAATCGCTGAAATACTTTCCTGGCCTGCAAAAGCATAAAGAATAAAATCTTTATCAAACCTAGTGTTGACCAACATGGGATCTTGAGAAATGGTTGTTTTGATAGCTTCAAAACTCTCCCTCCCTTATTTTATTCATGAGAATGGAATATTATTCTTTAGCATGACTGTCAATGGTTTGGCCAACATTGAAAATTGGGGAATGAATCTCTTTATGAAATTTATGGTTCCCAGGAAACTCTGAAGGCCTTTCTTGTGACTTGGAAGAGATAAGGACATAATTGATTGAATTCTTGTTGGATCGATAGACAATCCTTCCCCTAAAATAACATGCCCCAAATAATTTCCTTCCTAAACTACAAAAATGCACTTCTTACGATTGAGTGAAACCCCAAATTCTCTACATCTTCAAAAGACCTTCTTTAGATGTGTGACATGATCTTCGACATGATTTTAATATACAGTTATATCATCAATGTAAACCAATATGATATCATTGATTAATCCTTTAAATGACATCTCAATAGATCTTTAGAAAGTAGCCCCTGTATTGGACAATCCAAATGGCATTTTATTATAAGCATACGTCCCCCACTTAGTAGTGAAATCTATTTTCAATTGGTCAGATTCTTGGACTAGAATTTGATTATACCCCAAATATCCATCGAGAAAGGAAAACCTTTGAGCCCCTACCACAGTTTGAAGGATTTTCTCCATTGATAGAAGAAGATAATGGTCTTTTAATGAGTCATGGTTTAAATCTCTAAAGTCTATGCACAACTGGATTTCTCCGTTCTTCTTCCTTATAGGTACCATATTAGCTACCCAGAAGGAATGCTTGATAGGAAAAATTATATAGGCCTCGATGATTTTGATTAGCTCATTCCTCATTAGCGGCTCAATCTTGGGATTAATTTGCATCTGTTTCTGACAAACTAGATTTGGATTTGGATCTAGTTTGATGGTGTGTTGCACTAGACCTGGATCAAAACCATGCAGGTATTTCTAGCTCCATGCAAAAATGTGGTGATATTCTTAAAACCAGTTCGATGAAATATTTATTCTCTCTGGAAGTGCATACCATCCCAATCTTTAATAAAAAATCGCTTTCCACCTCGAACTCTTAAAAATCCTCTTCTCTGACCACGATGTTTGTGATTTTTTGTTTGGCATCTGATCATTTGAATTGAAGATGGATTCAAGAGTAAATAAACATTTTGGTATATTTGTTTCCATTCAGATGTATAGTTTGATCACCATATGAGTTTTTTAATTTATCTTGGTGTTTGGCAGTAAATTCCACCTCTTCTTGCAAAAAAAATTAATGTATTTGTCATTATCAAATACCTACCAGCTACAAAACTATGAGATAGACCACCATCTTGACTATTTGTTGCTATTATTTCATGATGTCCACAAGTATGTCATACTACGAGCCAATTGTAGTGAGCCTATCAGTGTCCTAATTTTATTTTCTAGGAATTTCATAAATTCCAAAAGCTTCAAAATATTCTACGAAGTCCAAAACTCAATTTTTGTATGATATTAAGAGATCACTTGATGAAAATGTACAGCCAATTAAATATCTCCAAAGATATTCAGAGCCTTGATTCCTTTCTTCTAAGCTAGTTGAATCCCTTGTTTGAGAGCCTCATATTCAACCACGTTATTAGTGCAACTAAATTGTAATCGATAAGATGAGAAGTATTTGTTCCCTTCTTGAGAAATTAACATAACACCTACACTGGACCCATTTTTACTTCTTAAACCATCTAAGAACAATTTCCACAATCCCTCAAAATTATTTGATCTTTTAACCAATTGAGGTACAATTTTTCCTTCTTCGTGGATACAATATATACCCAATCTAGTTTCCTCCAACAATAATAGTCTAGATTCTTCATCCGCCAATAAATCAGCGTAGGGATCATATTGAAGATCTATATTTACCTCATCAAGTGATGTATCAGGAACCTCTTTTATGAGAGTTATTGGTTTATGATCAACATCTTCATCTTTTGGATCACAAATAGCATAATTCCCATTTATGGGATTAACAGTGTATGGCTCCAAATGATTATGGAAAATTGATTATGCTCTTATAATCACCTTTGTTTCATAGAAAGTTCTAAGAATCATATGTGACCAATCTGATGACAAGTAACCACCCATCTTGGTAGTGAAATCTTGTGATAGGAAAATGACAAAGAGAGGAGGAAGATCAATAGCATCTATGTCTTATGTGAATGACAAGATGGGACATGCACGGATGGTAAGATGGAATCACTTAATAACTCCAATAGTCTTAACAGTTGTGCTATCTAGCTGAATAATTCCTTTCGAAACTGGAGCATATTGTATGCCTAGTACATCTATAATTTGTTTAGGCATAACGAAGCTACTAGCTCCAAAATCGATCATGTAATTATGCACCAAATGATCACCAATGATCAGAGAAACATAAAATTGTGGTGGATTGTTAGCCTTAGGATTTCCTTTCTCATATAGATGACACATAATTGTTGTTATTTTTTTATTATGACCTGACGATCCATCAGTTGTACAAAAATTGTTCAAATCCTCCTACAACGAATTCCATTGAGAATAAATTGAGAGTGTGTCCCACATCGTGACGATCAGGTTGGTTTTATTCATTTATTACACTATCCTAATGGGAATAGATCCTAATTTTTTGAAACTTATTTGGGAATTGGGATCCTCCTTTGGAAAATGGTTGTTGGGTATTATGATGCTAGAAAAACCTACTCACCTCATAGCTTGGCTAACAGGTGTTCCTAGTGGTTTATTTCCCACATATTTATCGACTTCCAATTCTTTATGAGGCTATGAAGTGGATGTTTGATCATCCTTGGAAGATTGAGATTCAATTTATCTATTTTTAGAATGAGTATTGTCCGCCACTAATGAGGAATTCATATTCAACCCGCAAAAACCTTCATCTTTCTAGTCAAGCAAGGTGGCTTCTTCAGGTGCCTGCAATTGATCTATTGTTTCTTGCGTAGATGAATAGTCTATTAACTCTGAAGGGGTAAATATGCCTCGAACCATAAGGGCCTAGCTAAGAACTCCATGGGGAAAAATATTTTTATTGTGGGGTTGAGAACAAGGATAACACCATTCGTAGTCTCTAACTAGATTATTCTAGACAGGTATTATGGCTCTAGATGAGCTAGCAGCAAGAGGGTTCCAAAAGTTCAAAGGCCTGACATTTGTAGCTTGACCTACAATTTTATTTTAAGGCTGTCTGTTCCCTTGAAAAGGAGAATGGTTATCCTGATACTGCTGGTTTTGTGGTTGGTATGGATGATTATATTGAAATTTTTTCCTCTTGAGTGCAATGAGCTCATTTCCAAAATTTTATAGCAGTGACTTGATTTCAAATAGATCATTTGAAGAGGTAGCAGGTGGAATGAGATGGTTGATTAGAGGCTATGATAATATGAGCAATGATAGGCTTATTGTTTATAAGATCTGGAGATAATGACATTTGTGCAGACGTGGAGATATCTTTCAAGCTTGAATGAAGGAATTATTTACTCTTATGGAAAATTCATAGGCATCAAGTAATGTTGTCCCTCCCATGGAATGGATCATAATTGCTACATCATCTATTCAAGGCTCACAAATAGTACAAGAATGCATCATTTAGGGTAGGATTTATGAGTTCTGAAATCCTATTCTAGATCCTATGGAATTGGAAGTTGAAATCACTCATATATTCGTGGGGAGTTGTCTTTTATGGTAGTCAGTTGCTTCTAAAAGTGGCAGGTGATCACTCTTGTCCTTCAAATTGTTTACAAAGATTTTCTCCTAACTCATCCCAAGTGGTTATAGTGCCAACACTTAACCCTCAAAACCATTTAAGTTTTTTTCCCTTGAAAGAGGTAGCAAGAATGTCTGACCACATTTACCATTACCCTCTGTGATGCTATGTATGGCACAAATGATATGGCTACATCAAGAATATGTTCCAATGGAGTAACGTGAGTTTCACCTATATAAAAGGGTAAACTTTTGAGTGCCACAATAGGTATAAGGTCTTGTTGAGCCAACTGGAAGATGACTGTCTTGCATTGAAAGGGGGATAAAACTTGGTTTCATGCCATAGCAAGAAAGAGGTTGATTGTTCCTTGGTGGAGGAAGGCCTTCCGTGTGTAGAGTAGTTAAATGACCGCTATAAGGTAAAGCTGCAACTAGTGATATTGAAATGCCTTTTCTTCTTCTTTTTGGAGGAGACAAGAAAAGTTCAATATGATGGTAATTTAATTACCTTGAATAAGCTCTTATCTAAATTATTCGCATGAGTTAATGCATACTAAGATTTGGAATCCAGAGATATAGAGTCACCATGTACTTTGATTTATGTAAGTGAGAAGAGAAGTACCAATTCTGTGCTCTCACTGGGCATGCCAAAAACTGTTATCGCCAAATAACAATAGACCCCTCAAATGGCCTAGAAGGGTAACATGAAGACATTCAGTGTGATTGGGTACACATGAGTATCATCCTCTTAAGCTGTGGGACTTAGTTCTTGAGGGTGAACCTCTAGAGAAGGCCGGATTCCTCTTCCTAAACTAATGTTTTGTACTACTCCTAGTGCAATAAAAATGGTTGACTAGTCCTATGCTAACATTTTCATGGGTTTGAGGGAAATATATTTGCAATAAATGAAACTAAACTAGGGATGGTGATCCACCAAATAAAGGGTGTTTCCATAGATCTTGGGAAGGGTTAATTCTGAAGAGGGTGTGTGCACCACAAGTCAACTTCACCTGCTGCAACTTAGAGAGGATACCAGAATATCACAAACTAGGAAGCCTACATTCCTTTTCGTATTAAACTAAGATTATGTGCATAACATATAGACTCAAATTCGATTACAAACAAAATCAATACCACCACAATAATATAAAACAGGCACATGTCAAACATCTATTTCACTTATAACAGTCAATGATAATATGACTTGTATAAAAGAAGGAAGATAACCTTTTTCACAATTGATATTCAAACAATTATATCACTTTCCTACAAAATGAAATAAGATATTATGAGATAAAGGCAAATCCAACCACTTATACTAAGGAGCTATGCATTCACAAAGCATAAACACATCAACCATTAGCACAATAACTTAGCTTTCCATGACAAAATATCACTCTAGAATGTAATTGAAAGTTTCCTGAATAGTCAAAGCAATCTTCCAATCTTGACGAGAAACTTCTCCAAAATTAATCTCCCTCAAAGACTTAATGTACTTCTCTATTTATAATTTCCTTCAGGCCGAGCCATTATAAATAGGCCTTAACTAATAAATTACTAAAAATAGGAATGTTATTAAGATCTAGGGAACATGCTCCCATAAAAATAGCAAAGGTTTTTACAAGAATTTGACCTATTCAACCATGCAACTTTGACCAATCCAAAGTTTGGATCCGCCCTCTCATGGCCGCCTACCTTTGGCTGAAGGCTATGAAAAATCTTCTCCATCTCCATGTTTTCTCTTGTTCCTTCTACGCAGGAAGCCATACTGATGTTTGTATTTCATGAAATGATTAATAATTCCCTAAATTTATTCATCATCTTGTCCACACATGCGTAGTGATTAACTCCATCTATGCCATCTCAATCTCTCTTTCTACTTTGGATGGAACTCATTCTAAGTTTACTTACCACCTTTCTTAGTCGGCTAGTGAATTTTTTTGCACGAAACAAACCTGTTAATGAAGTCACTGTAGAAGGTTCTAGTTACTTCTATCATCCCTTTTGACCAAGTCCTTAAAATTCCAGGCTTGATCTGATCTTTAGGAATAGACATCGATGTTTTCATTGAGGGACTTACAATTGATATGATTAAACTCCTCTGAAATGTCATTTAGAGAATCAATTATCTCTATACTAATTGTCATCTAATTTCTTAATTAAATCTTGCAAAACCAGGGACCGAAAACTCCGTAGATTTTTGATACTCGAATAATTTGGAGGCATTATCTATTACATCTTCCTGGAGAAGAAAATCCATAGATCTTCTTCTCTGATTTCACTCCATGTAGTCAAATTCAAGTTCAAATTATTATTATCTTCGGAGAATATTTCATCCATTTTTTTGAATAGAGGTCCTTTCAGCTTATAAATCATTTTATATGTATAATTTCTTCCTTCATCAAAGGATTCACTTCTTACAGTATACACTTCATCCATCCATTTACCAATCTTCCCTTCTGACCTATCTTCTCAATCTCGTTATAAGAAATATCATCGAGGGTGGAAGAAACTATTATAGCTGTCATAGTTGAAATCTCAGTAGGTTGAGATTTTTGTGTCACTTTTCTCAACAATAGGTAATGAGATTTTTCAACCTCTGATTTGAGATCATCCTTGGAAGCCTTGTCTCTGTCTTATTTTTCCAACATATTCCCAAGAGCCAGTCTGCACATCCTATTTTACCCCTTCATGTGTTGTTTTTCCCAGTGAAAATATAGAAATTTGATAATCTGTTGTTATAATAGTTTCCTTGGTTTTCCCTTCAACGGGAGTAGAAATTCTGTGACCCTTTCTCTAGATTGATTTACTGATAGGCTAGAAACAATCTTCACCCTCTTTTCCTACATGTTTGGTGCATTTTCCAACATGCTCAAATCTATAACATCCACCATAGGCACCTTCTTCTTCTATTTTAGAGTCTAACGAAAAAACCATTTTGGAATGGTTGATGCTAATGGGAGTGGAACAATTGATTCAGTACCTAAAACACTAGTAAAAACAAGAGCACCAGTAACATTAGTTAGAATTTGAATGGAGGTGGAAATAATGGATGGGGTGAATGTGAGGACAGCCATAAGAGTGGATACAATGGCTTTAGAAGATAATATGGAAGGAAATGGAAGTGTTAGAAGAAGTAAAGTAGTGATGGGTAACCCAATCACTTCCCCTGCTGAGATAACTGGAAGAGATGAGAACACTTGGGCCATAGAAGGAGATGGGAAAGAGGAAATTATTTTAGAAGTAGAAGGAAATGATGTAGGAAGTGATAGTGGAAGAGAAAGGGGAGATGACAGGCCTTGTGAGACACTTGGAGAATCAATGACTTCAACTATTTATGACATTGGTATTATTGGAGACATGGCTTTGGAAGTAGGATCCTTGGAGAGAGATGAGCTGCGAAGAAAGAATTAAATCTTTTAGGGGTTGTATGGGCCCTTTGGATGGAAATTTTTTCCTTTGTAGGTGTTGTTAGACTCATGGTTGATGGGGTTTCTGTATTTTTAGGTTGATCTAACCCCTTGGGTGAGATTCCCAAGGTAACCAACCAACTATAGGTTCTCTTCAAAATGGCTCCTGCCCTTTCCTTGGTATTGCAACATTATTATTCATACCAATCAATCCATGGAAATGGTTGATTGGAAACATTATTATTGTTATATGTTGCATCCAAAAATTCATCATCATCTTGCATTTCCTTTAGAATCTCGGCTATAGAAAACACCCACCTTATGTCATTTATTCTGAATCTTATGATAGTCCAGCAATTTTTGAACCAATTCTAGCAAGACCCACTTGTTAGTGGGACATATTGGCAGCTTACTGGGAGAACCTACAAAACCCAGAATCTGAATGTATGTAAATATGGGAAACTCTAAGTAAATAGCTCCCCATTCATGCACTTCTTTGAAGGCTTCATCAGAAATTATTTGATTGTATAAATCTTTATCAAAATTATAAAGAATGACCACAAAGAAGGCATCATTAATTCTATGAAAGTGTCTACTTCCTTCATCTAGTGTAAGTTGAGGATAAAAATCATAAATTTTTGAAGCACTGCGAATACCTTTGGTATTTAATCCAGTCAGATCTCCTATAATGGCTGCAACATAGACCAAGAAAGAAGTCATGTAGAAACTATTGGAGGAAAATACCTTTCTTAACTGAAAGAAAATGGAGCTACTGATATACTCCCCCCATCTGATAAATTCCTTTTTCTTCTTGATAGTGGAAATATACAGGAACATCCATTCCTGAAATTCCTTTATAGAGGGAAGGGATGAAACTCTACTTAGTAGAAAAATAATTTCATTGACTTCCTAGATGAATTCTGATCAATACATGGTTTTAGGTAATTTGGTAACACTCTTAGCTAGATAGAATTTTAACATGAATTTTGTGCATAACTCAACTTCCTTGTCCCAATGCTCCAGTGCTGATTCTGGTGAACTTGTCGCATAGTCTTCAATGTCTAGGAGTTTGAATAAATCCTCACAGAAATCAAGGTCCAAGTGGATTACATTCTTGTCATCAACATCGTTAACTGTACCTAATTCTTTATCGAAGTGAGATGCTACAACTAAGATGAACTCAGGGAAATACATGGATGCAGGAAAGCCAATAGCTAGAGCAAGTCCATTGTCATATATGGCTTACATCCAAGATTTCCTATTTGAGACTTTCACTCTTGCCCAGAAGTCTAAAAAATTAATTTTTCCAAGGTCAGTGTCTCATATATTTCCCAAATCTGAGGAGAGACAAGAATGAGGACAAACTTCAAGGAATGTATACTTAATTTTTTCCTTTCCTTTGACTACAGAAGTTGACATCAAATCTTTATTTTTAAATCTGAAGACCTTCAAAAAATACAAAAGTCTAAAAACCTTAACTCTCGTAGTCCAAAACTCTGAAATAGAAAAGTTTTGAATCTTTGACAATCTTCAAACCCCAAAATTTTGAAACAAAAAGGTTCTGAAAATTAAAAGTTCTGAAACTCTGAAATGGAAAGGCACAAATTCCAAAAAATGAGAACTTTTGAACAGTCAAATCTCCAAACTCCAAGATCAAAAATTATGAAATGCCAAAGCAAAAATACGTGAAATGAAAATTTCTGAAAAACTCTGAAAATGTAGAATTCACCTAAAGCACATGAAATACTTAGGAGAATCTTAAATCTTTGATGGAATCTAAGCTGGATTCCTGTAATAGAAATGGATTTTCCAACTGTTAAGGTAGGATACACCCTCAATGAAAAACATGCTTAGTAATGGGGTTTTCATTTCCAAGAAAGACAAAGGAAAAAAAGAAGAAAATGAACAAGGAGAAAACAAACCACAAAGATCTTAAACCCAAAAGCAATAACCTAAATAAAATACCTTGAAAATGATGTTGAAAAGTATAAGATACAGTAAAACCCAGATCGTCAGAGAAAATTGTCAGGTGAAAATGACATGTAAAATCACGAGTTTAAATAGAAAAACCCAACATTAATGCCCAAATTTTGATGTCTATAGAAGTAGGTAAGAATTAATTGAGCAAAGAACTCAAAAAGTCTGAAACTTGAAATTTTAAAAGTCTGAAGTTCCAGAATTTTGAAGTTTCAGACTTCAGAATATAGGAGGTGAAAATCATGAAATGATGTTGGGAAAACTCCAAAACCCAAAAGTTTGAAAGCGTAATACCAAAAAATGACTGGAAGGGTTCCGAAACCCAAAATTTTGAAAGTCTAAAATTTAGGACTTATAGAATTTCAGACTTCGAAACTTTGAAGGAAATGCTATCAAAAATGCAACCTGAAACTCCAAAACCCGAAAGTCTGCAATTTCGGACTTTCGTAGTTTCAGACTTGAAAACCCCAAATTAGAAATTTTCTAATCACTAAAAGAAATCTCCAAATTCTGAAAGTCTGAAAGACTGAAATTTAGGACTTTTAGGTTTTTGGAGTTCAAAGATTCAAAATCAAAAATTTAGTTCTTTGCCACTAAATTACCGAAAGGGAAAATCCCTAGATATCCGAAGTCCAAAACTTTGAATTTTCAGATTCAGAGAAATTCCAAGTTTTTAAATACTTCCGCATGAAGGATTTCAAAATTTTGGTTTTGATTGATTTTAACATTTGTTTCTCAAGGTAGATTTTAATATTTAATAATAATATGTGGCACAAGATCCATGCAAAAACTATCCCTATAATCACCTCTTGGATATATAGAATTTACATAGAAATATGAGAATCAATATGTTGGTGAAATACTTTGTTGTGGGGTAAATTATGATTTTCAACCAACGGTCATGGGGCTAAGCCCATCCTTCTTGTGTATGGAAAGGCTCCCATTATTGAATGTAAACTAATTAAATATGTGGGTGAGGACAATAGGCTAAGGATCACATAGGAACACTCCACGTAACCTGTGGTAAAGGGATTTTATAGAGTAAAAGGTAGGAATTTGCAGTGAAGGGAGATAAAGGGGGATATGAAGAATGAGGAGAGGTAGTTAATTTTATGAGTAGGCACTAATAGAGTTCATATACAATAGCTAGAGTATGTCCACATTAAATTATAATACTTTACCTTATGTAAACAATAATGAGATCAACAAACTAAAGACACAAATTTCCATTAATCTCATTGTCAAATGTACAAGTATTTTTCTTAGTTGTTTAAGATAACTATGCTTGTAAAGCTAGGAAATAGAGAGATAATAATGGAAAGCATAAACAAGTAAATGGAAGAAACACATATCTTATTTCTTGTGTAGTGATGATACAAAGCTCAAAAACATACAACAATCCACAATTGCTATAAAAAAAACTATAACTTCCAAACTCTAAAAAAACTCTAAAACTCCCTTGGAATGGAGAATCCATTCCAATTTATAGCATTGTAAAATAACTCTTCATCTACTCCCCATATGACTCTTCATGTCCCATCACTTGTGAATTTTAAATTTCCCTTATAAGAGACAAATTAAGTACCTTTCTTATAATTTTAGAGACTACTTTTACTTTTTTACAAATATTTTATGGTCAAATTAAGTAAATAGGACAAAATGTCTTGATTATATACAGTGAGGAATTAGAAAGGGTGAGAGAAGAGGAGAAAAAATGAATAGAGGAGATAAAATATGTCCCAAAACATGGATGAATGTGCCTCTTCCCTTGATGGAGATCACCTCTGATGAATATCCTTTTAAAAAGTTCCCCCTTTTGAAATCTCTTGAAATGATGAACCTCTGCAACATTGTTTGGACACACTGAGAAGATGATGATGAACACTTGATAGGTATACCACCGAGTGTATTTAAAGATGAATTCCCTCATTGAGACAATAATTTTTATTCTTGATACACTACCATATATTTATGAACAATCATTCTCGTGAGGATAATTTGGTGCATTTTTCCTTACACACCCATGAACATAAGTCTGTCACCATGAGAGTACTGATGCTGAATGAAGAATGAATGCGAATCCTTATGATACCGAAGAAAGGTACCAATATCAATTCCATCCATCTTATGATCATGCACTCCATTTGAGATGAAGCGAAATGGTTCTCGAGACAAAATTGGTAGTTTACCATTTAAGAAATTTATGCTCACCGCATCGGGGAATGTTGTAATTTACTTGAGGATTAAGAGAAAGACACTTTTGATTGCCATGCTCATTAGAAAATTCATGAAGGAATTATATATGATCATTTTGATCTCATTTCATCTAATTAATATTTTTTTCATGTTCAACATGATTGTCCAATTTCAGCAAATTTTTTCGAATCTTGCCAATTTTTCCAAAATTGAGTGTCTCAAACATAGGGGAATGAAATGCGATATACATATTCACGTTTTCTTGGACTTAATATTATTATTAAGTGATCTAATGGAATGATATTATTTAAATATCACCAACTATTTGAAATTAAATATTCATATCAGTTAATCTATAAAAATCATTATTGAGGAAGCTCAGCATATTTTCAGCATGTTTAAAACTTTTGAAATACATCATACGTACCATGAAGGGAATCAACTTGTAGATGATATGGAAAATATAGGAGTCATTGTTAATGATTTCAAAATCTAGAATGATGATGAGAATCCTTCGGCAAATGTTATTAATATTATTAATAATGAAAAAGCAGAGCTCGTTGGTGAAGTGTGATTGGCACATGTGGAATTATAATCATACTCCTCTTTATACCCTTTCCATATTTGACATCCATTCTATTAAGGCTAATTTATACCTATCAATTTTGGAGGATGAGATGGGGGATGAATGATGCAAGATCAAACCCATGAATATCGATGAATGAAGAAATAATGCAAAGCTTGGGGGATCTTAAGAAAGGGTGGCTTCACTCAGTTCTTGGAGAGGATTAAGGGACATGACTTACATCTATCTCAGGAATTGGTAAAGAAATGGAAAAATAGTATGGTCACATAATTTTTTTAAATTAATGGAGAAATTATAGTCAGCATAACTGGTTTTAATAGAAAGGGGCTGAATTTCTATAAGAATAAGATCATCATAGATGTGGAGGAGTAGAAATTTATGAATGAAGGAGATTATTTGGTCCATAAGAAAGGGGGGTTTTTTCATGACTCCCTACCTCCTCCTTTAAACAATGTGGCACTATTGATTATCAAATTCATTATAGTGGGGTACATGTACTCAATTATTCCTTTTTACCACATTGTTTTCCTTAATCATTTTCATAGAAGATACTCGGTCACTTTTCCTTTTTTCATTATCCATTACCTTGAAAATTCTATGGATTTAGTTAAAAGGGGTAAATGATTTCATCCTCTCCACCATGTAGTGATCCTTTTGCTATAAAATTACTTCAATTTCACCATTCTTAACCCTCCTCCTTAGATCCTCTATTCTACTCCCAACCTTTCCACCCCTTACCCAACACCTCCACCTCCCCTATCACCTCTTCTCATCTTCCTCTTATTCCTCCCCTGTGGCACTCTCTAGCCTCCCCTTCTTCCCTCCCCACTTCTAATCCTTTTACCCTTCCCATTCCACCTACCCCCTTCCTCTCTCCTACCTATCATCTCTTATCTTCCTAGTCCTTCCAGCATGCACCCGAATGACTTATCTTTCAACAAATCCATCAAGAGTAAGAGGGATAACATTTAAGTTAAGGATATGACCCCAACTACCTCCACATTTAGAGGCACGAAGGGGAATCCATTTTAGGTCTTATGAAAACAGGAAACAAATGAAAATCCATCTTTATAGAAGACCTCAAGTCTAGTTCATATTTTGACGATGAATTAGGTCAAATTAAAGATCTGAAAAACAAAATTGAGGCAAGTAAGCTAGATGGTGGTGAGTATTTTCAAGGAAAGAAAACATTCCTAGAATTACTCAATCAGGTTAATAATATGTAGAAATAGGTGGAAGGATTAAAGAACAAACAATGTGATATTCTAAGCATGTACAAGAGCACCTTGGACTTCCTTTCCCTATTAATTTATCAATTTTACATTCTTAGTAAGGACAAAAACAACAACGGTACTACTTATAGAGATATCAAGAAGGGCCTGGAGAATGTTAAAAATAGATTTTAGAAGATTATGAAATAGTTTGGTTGTTGTTGTAGCTCAGCTGGATGGTTATCAACTCCTTACTGATTTTGCGTTGACTTATGGCTGAAGCTTTGCTAACTTCAGGTTGTTTTTATACTATTTTGTTCTCTTCATTTCCAAGTTGTGAAAATGTTGACTTTGTGCTGATTTTATGTTAAATTCAAGATAATTTTGTGTTGTTTGTTGTATGGTTTGTTTTCTGCCAGACGTGTTTTGCTTTTGATATTTCATTGTATATCCAGGCTTTGGCCTACCTGGGTAATATCTCAGTGAAAAAACCTTTACCCTTGATAAAAAAATCGATCTAATGGATACTTAATAAAAATATAGAGTGTTATTCTTGGGGTCATATTCAAACGAAACCACTTGCATAAGTTTATATTTTACATTCTAGCCCCTTTTTTCCAATTTTTGAAGGATTCTAATCACTAGATTTGTGTAAATATGATAAATGGATATTTTTAGCTGAAACTTTCATATGGTTATAGAAAATGGAATGGAGAATTAATTGAGTCATGCATATACTCCTCTTAAAGTTGTTTTTGTAAGGATTCTACAGTCCATATTTCATGGCAATTGGAGCAGTGGTTTGGGAGTAATGTGTAATTTTGTATTTTGGAGCATGATGGTTTTTGGAGAAATTTTAGCAGAATAACAAAAAGGGATCATGCAATGGGGGATTTAAAAATTTTAAAATGGATTTAATAATGAATAAGGATGATTTTTATACTCACCCCCTTTGATAAACCTAGATAACTCATGTTTTGACTCACCCTGCTTAACTTGGGTTAGATTGAGACTTAAGGATGGGATTAAGACTTTATAAATGGGTATCATATTTCCTCATGTCCCTTACCACATTTATTAATGGAAATAGGGACATAAATATATCAAAACATTTCATAGGGTGAAGGCATCATGAAGAAGGGGTCAAAACTTGTTATGTAGGTGAGTTGATAACACTTGTCTAACACACCATGTTATGAAGTTTAAGTGACACAGCTCTTCCTACTCCTTAGAGGAAAAAAAATAAATTCCCAGTATCCCTTTATAAAATGGAAAAGGTGAAATCAACCCATCCTAAGTGTGAATAGGTTTAACTCATCATAGAGAGGGGGTAGGTGGGGTTATGTCAGTTGATAAACTTTTCTAACCACCAAGTTGTCTTTTAAGTGAATAAACTTATCATTCTCATGTAGGGTAACACTTTTTTCTCCCCCATGTCCCTTTTTACTTTGGTCAAATGGATAAAGGGACATCAGGGGTCTCCAAGTGTGCATTTTCTGAAAATAGATGCCTTCCTTCACCAAACACTTCCTAAAATAACTACCTGATCCCATTTTCTCGCCACCTAAGATAGGAGTAGAATTATTAGGGAAAATAATTAAATTATTTTTCAATACAAATAAGATGATGAGAATCTTCCCACATTTTTTAAGAGACAATTCTACCTATAATTTTCCATTTTGGTCCTTTTTCAATTATGCCCAAACATGTGTGCTGGTGGAAGAAATTGCCACCAAAGTTCATGATGATCAAAATAAGAACCAAAACCTTATATGTGAAGGAGGAATTATATTTTTCACATTTTCCTTTGAATAATACTATAAATTTCCTCAGAACTCTTAGAATCCTGAGTTGAATCTTCACCAGGATCGAAGGTTTTTATCTGCACTGTCAAGCCAATATATGAACATATGCTCCTCAAAATCCCTTGAAGAATTTTACAAAATTAATTAGAATATTATATTTAGAATGGGTATCTTATTTTTTTCCAAATCCTCATAATTATCTTGAACCACTTGAAACCTGAAAAGCTACTTTTTAGGTAAAAGCAATCCCCATCACCAGTTAAAAATAGCTCGGTTTTGAAGAAGATTTTCTTGAGGCCAAATCTTTCCTAAATTTTCATAAATAATGTCATTGTATCATGTATAACCTCTACACAAATCCCATGTGGGTTTTCCCTCAACTTTCAGCTTCTGAGGGGTTCCCATCAGTGTTAAAAATCCTAAAAAATGACTTTTTTGGCCTCCAAGATTAATTCCTTCTAGATGGTTCTGAATGAATCCATAAATCACCTTCCTACACATGAAGAACACTTGAAAATAAAAATATAACATTCCTCCTAGCCATTATGAGGGTAAAATAGTAACTGATTTGGCCAGAGGATGGGTTTACATTGAACAGGAAAGGAATTTACAAATGTAAGCTAGGTTGTCTTGATAAAAAATTTAAAGTTTTCATATTATACATTTTTCATCACAATAACTTGCTCTATATTAGGGAATTGTTCTAGATCAGAAAAAATGAGGATAGGACAAGTAGGAAATCCATAATATCAAGTCATTATGTGGACTAGTGTTTTATCCACTGGGCTTATATAGAGTCGTATCTTCACTACTAACAAAATCAATGCGCACAAACAATAATAACCAAAACTAACATAAGAAAGGGAAAGGAAACATAGAATAGGAAGGAAACACACAACAGAAAGGGAAACATACTAAATCACCTATGAACATGTGGGGAACAACCCAATTTCATTAAATAACTAACTCACACTAAGTTCTTACCCATATACGAGTATCACTGAATGTATTTCTTCTATAAATCCATTAATAGGGTCACTGAAATATGATCCTTTCCTCAATTTCTTAAGAAATTTATCATGATTTTTATTTAAATTAATTGCCAAATTATTTACTTAATTTCCTTTGTTACTTTGGAACCTTCTCTCCATATTTTCCTTGATTCCTGAGTTTATTTCAATTTCCTATTTTCCATCACTGTTGTCAAGATGATCCTTTATCACAGTTTGCTTATCGTTTTTGTACCATAGGAATTTTTTCTTCATTTTTAATTTTCTTTATGACCACCACTTCCATGGGTTGATTCTCAATATATGCTTTAAAAAATTCAATATTATCAGTAGCCTCTTGATGTTCCCTATTTTCAGATTGTTCTGAATTGTCTTCTTTCACACTTACTAGCTCAATCTTGACCTGTTGTCCATTATGATGTGATGTTCGTAATGTTTTATTATCTTGGAAAGAAAATCAATACAAGATCAGATGTGAAGAATGAAAACCATCATCTTATTCAAAATTCCTATTTTGGACCTAAACATTCATCTTCATGATGAGATCATCATTTTCTTGAGGTGAGTCAACATTGAAAGATTCAAGCCTATTCGTGTTCATACATTCCTTATTGAGAAGATTTTCATTTTGAAAAAAAATCAGCTTTAAGACCAACCACCATTCCATCTCTTCATTTTTTGTTGAGAATGTCTCCATCTTAATGAAAGGGGAATGAGCAAAAAATTAGAGCTGAAATGTTTATATTTTCATCTTCCCATTATTGTCCACAAAGAACTAGGGAGTCCATTTTTGTGATGAGATATTCATCTCCTTGAGTAGGTTCAGATTGAAGAGACTAAAACATATTTTCATTCTCACATATCTTGTCATCCTCTCCCAATGAGAAAGATAATTCCTTGTATTCACAAGCAAATTCATTGAATGAAACTTCATGCCAAACATTGAGAACATGGTTTGAAACATTGAACTCACCTGATAAGAAGTTATTGGCTATTGTTGCCACCATCAAAATTACCCTCTTTTGTAGTCAAGTTTTGAAAATTTTGATTCGGTACCTTGGAGTAATGGATTGCATCAAGCCTAGTATTGTTTACAGTTTTTCATTCCATGGAGAACAATTTGAAATTTGGGCGTAAAGGTGGGATTTTCCCTTTCTTTTTATTTTTCCACAGTTGTGAATGATGGGCATATCTTCCCTGTCAATTTTTTCCCCAACATCCATGGGTAGTACATGGACATCTCTAATTGGATAAAACAATCAGGTCGGGAGAAGCCTCCACGCATCCAAATAGCATGACTCCATGGGTAGGAACCAAGGGAAAATACTCAAATAAGCACAAGCTCTCCACATGTCCCAGGTCTAAAATGAAGACAGAACAAGCCTAAATCAGCTAAGTATGGAAGGTTCAGTGGATGGTGCCATGTGCCTCATCGACATAACTTTAAGGGTCAAAGACAAGGGTGGTTCCCCAAACTTGGGCAAGCTCGCCACGTTTCCTAGGTCCAAAAAAGGGACAGATTCGGCTATTTAATCAACTAAGTATAAAAGAATCGGCAGAAGTCTACACGTGTCTCAACGACATAACTTCAGAAGTGAGACTCAAGGGACATACCCCAAACAAATGCCAGTTCACCACGTGGTCAGAGTCAAAGGAGAGATAAAGTCAGTTGTTGAAGAGTTCAAGACTGGTAGAAGGAACCACGCATCATCTCAGTTCCCTTTCAAGGAGAGAATCCAAAACGGAAACTCAAATGAGCACCAGCTCTCCACATGTCTAGGGTCCAACATAAGTCAAGTGGGTAGTAGGCCCGAATTGTCTAAGTATAAAAGAACCAGTGGAAGTCTCCATGTGTCTCTTCGGTGCAACTTCAAAGGAAGAATCAAGAGCAGTTTCCCAAATTTTCATGAACTCGCCACATGGTACGATTCAAAGAAGAGGCAGATCTGGCCATTGAATTAGTTAATTATAGAAGGGTTTACAGAAGCCTCCACATGTCATCTTGGTGCAAGTTCAAAGGGAAAATATGGAGGAAAGTCCCAAATTTACGCTAAGCCTCCATGTGTCCAGGGTTAGATATATGGCCCCACCAAATGAAATCATTTAGTCAAAACACAAAAATACTGAATTGGCCCGCAAAGGGACACATGGCCATATTTCAAACATTAGCGGGGAGGTGGGCCTTTTTTGTGTTTTGATGTCGTTTAAAAGTCAAAGTGGGAAAGTGGGCAATCGGAGTGATTTGGGAATTTGGGCTTTATCTCCATAAAGAGCTTAAAGTTATAAAGTGACCCGTGGCCCCATCCATGCTAAGGAATAAAGTCAAATATTGATCCTGCATCAAAAGTCAAAGTGTGGAGATGGATCAGCGAAGCAATTTGAGTTTTTGAGCCCATGTTGAAAAGAGGTAAAATTACAAAAGTTAGTCGCGACTCTGTTGCCACTCAAGTGAATCCACGTGTCATGCCTATATCAAAAGCAGGTGGGTTTACCAAAATGCTCCAAAGTTCCATTTCTCTTAAAGGCATAAAATTCAAAAGGCATCCTCAGGCCCACCTCTGTTTACATCTCTCCCACATGGATGGATCAGATTAAAAGTTTGCAAGGGTGGATTGAATGGCTGCAATTCAATGCATCTGGTTTTTCCACCAAGCATGGAAATGGCCAAGGCATCGGAGAAGCTCAAACATCGGTTTCTTGAATCATTTTCATCATTTTTATAACGGAATGTAACTATTCTTAGAGGCTATTTAATGGCTTCTCCGCATCATTGTTAGGGTTGGATCTTGGTACTCTGTAAAGGTAATAGATTCAAAGTAATCAATATAGAATTTTTCCCCTTTCTTCCTCTGCTATTACTTCTTTCCTTGTCTGAATATTTGGGAATCATCCATCTTTTATGAAAGGAAAATTTGTGTTCTTGTTTATATGATTTCTGGAACTTTGTGTCTATGGAATTATATTGGTTATGAAAGTGAATGATTCTATTCTGCATCTCCCTAGTTCAATATGTATAAGGTTATACTTTGCTATCTATATTTCCTAAAGTTATTGTTATGTTCTTCCTTCCTCATCTCCTAAATTCTTCCATTATTTCGTATTGATGATCTTTGGGCATAAAACATTTCAAAGTACCAGGAATCCACACTTTGAAATTTGTGCATTTGTATATAAGTTTTGTTGCTTTCTTTCAATAAGGGAACCTCTCCCATTAAAGAGGAGGGACTTTATATCCCCTGATTGTGGTTTGTTAAAGTTCCATTTAAAAAACCCAATAGTTATTGGTGACTCTACTAGGGATTTCGTTTCAAACGGATCCCTTTCTAAAATAACAACTTCAAGATAATTTTTGGTCTAGTGACTCTATGGTATACACGTGGGAAGAAATATCTCAGAGTTGAGGATTCCCATTTTCAACTTCTAGAGAAACAAAACTTCTCTCTTCCAGCAAGAAGGAACAGAGGAACTCATTCTACAAGAACACCTCTCGTTAAAGACAAAAATTCCAAGGATAGCATTCTTCCAGAACATCTCATTCCTAATATTTGTGCTTTGATACTTACTAGTGTTTCAATTCCCCTCCAGTCAAGTTTCCCAAAGATGGAAGCTCCTTTTCCTTGGGAAAAATAGGCTGGGCCTCTTGCTCTTCCTCAACCATTACATGAGTTACCTAGGGGTAACAGGAAATTTTTTTCCAAGTTTCATAGTGATGGGAAGGTTCATCCAGATGAACACATTACAGACTTCATTATGGCATGTGGGATTCTTGGGGTTGAACATGAAGATGCCTTTGTCAGGCTTTTATGGAGACATTGCAAGACAATGTTGTTGTTTGGTTTTATCATCTCCTTATTGAGACAATCACTAATTGTAATACCATGACAACTCAGTTTGAGCAGTGTTTCAAACCTATTGAATATGTGAATGCTCTGTTAGAAAAAAAATATCATATCAAGAAGGAACCATTCAATCCCATGAGGGATTTTGTGGATAAATTCAACAAGCTAATTAATAAAATTCCACATAACACTTGTCTAGTGGATCAAATCCAAAAGTGCTTCTTCCTTAATGCCCATTTTCCTGAAGTGAGTTATGTACTAAAGAGAGCTAACCTTGCAACTCTAGATGTTGATCAACAATTAGATATCAGTGTTAAGGATGACATAATCATGTCTGGTAAACTGAAAAAGAGAATCCTTCAAGTCTAAAGCTTATTCTTCTTCCTCTTCCCCTAGAGCCAATTATAATAAATTGGTACAAAAGCTTACAAATGATCTCATTGCTCTCAAGAAATAACTGGCTCAACATACTCCTTACCAATATGTTCCAAGGAAGAATTTTCAGCACAAGAACCATCTACCTACATCTCAGACAAAATTAGCTAATGAAGGCCCACCCATCAAGGTTCCATTCAATGTAACTTGTGAAGTAAAAGAACTTGATGATGAGGAGTGTAATGAAATCTATGAAGAACCAGAAGAAGAGGTTGATGAATAACTGGAGGAGCTTGGTGGATCTCAAGTTCATTTCCTCACCACTGAAGGTGTGGATGATGAAGATGAATATGATGAAAGAGTGGTAGATATGAATAGTGAGTCATATGTTGTTATGACTCAGGAGCAAATGAATAGAAAGGAAAAAGTGGTGTAGCCTACTAAGAAGGCCAAGGATTTTCCTATAGCTATTCTAGTGGTTGTAAGAAGAGGAGCTCTTATTCCCACTGCATCCACACAAAAGGTGAGTAATGCTAATATTCCTCCTACTTCTACTTCTAAAACTCTTTTTCCTTCAAATCCTAAAACTGATAGATCAAAAGTCTCTCAAGTTCCTAGCAATGATTCCCCATCTACCTCTGGATCTTTTGATATCATTGATTACCTCAAAAGGACAAAAATCCAAATTTCTGAGTCAGAGTTTTACCAGACTCGTTCAAAAGCTTTTGCTAAAATGTTAAACTTTTTCAATTCTAAATCCAAAGTCTCATCGAGTACTTCTAATGGTATTTTTCCCACTCCCTCTTCCTCACCTCAATCAAGCCTTATGGCTGCAGTCACTTCCCCTAATTAGAAAATTGAACCATTCTATGTGACTCTTCTCATAACTGGCCATAAACTCAATAATTGTGTTATAGACTCTGGAGCATCATACAATGTAATGCCTACAAAGGTAGCTCATACTTTGGGTATGACCCTAACACATGCCTTTGGTTCTTTTTATTCCATGGAAAGTAGGAAAGTGCCTTTGGTTGGAAGGATTAAATATGCACAAGTAGCTTTTGCTTCTTTTCCAGAGAAAAGGGTCTTAGCCACCATTCTGGTAGCTGATATTCCTCCATTATATGGGATGTTGTTGAGTATAAATTTTTTTAAGGAGGTAGGAGGTGAAATTCAAATGGATTGGTCACATTCTTTGATCCTAGTCAATGGAAAAATGAAGAAGCTGCCACTTGAGAAACAAACTGAAAACATTATGCAAAATAATGATGATACACAAGCACAGATACTCTATGAAGATATAGGGCATGGTAACTACATGATCATGTCACAAGATGAGGTAAAATTCCTAAGGGAGTGATTCATGACCCCAATGACATTTGGACTCTAGAGTTTGATGGAAGCTACTCTTCAGTTGGTTCTGGAACTGGAGTGTTGTTGACCTCTCTAGAAGGGAACATTCATCTTTTTTCTTTTAAGATTTGTTTTGAAAATAGAAAAAATAAAGATGAATATGAGGCACTCATACTTAGATTGAACATGGAAAAAGAAATGGGAGTGAAGAATCTTTGTGCTCGTGGTGATGTAGAGTTGATTGTGAAACAAGTAAGATTTTTTTTTCAAGTGAAGAATAAGAGATTGAAACATTATAGAAATCTTGTCTAGGATTCCATTGAGTTTCTTGATGCTTTCTCCATTGAATTTGTGCCAAGAGAAAGGAACACTAGAGTTAATTCTCTAGCGATCTCAATCTCTTTGTTGATTCCTCACCCAAATTTCTCTCAGGAGAAATTTTCCATTAAAATGATTCATAGGCCCAGCATACAAGATAAATTAAATAACTAGCATGTTTTCAATGATGATCAACACTTTCTCTCATTCTTGGAGTTTAAGGATAACTTTCACCAGTTGTATTTTGAAGGAAGTGAGACCTTTCCTAGAGAGAGTGTATCCTCTAATGAAGGAGATATCAAGGAAGAGATGGATCAAGATGGTAGCATCAAATTGAAAGGTAACAAGATCCCTAAAGGGCTGGTGAGTTTGGAATTTTTTTTTATAAGAATGATAGGTACATTAATTCTAAAGCTTCCCAAGGAGCTTGACAGTCTACTGAATGTGAAAATATTAACATTGGGAGTCTTGGTGAATGCAAGATGGTGAACATTGGAAAATGTTGTACTCAAGAGGATAATAAGAAGGCAGTGAATCTACTAAAAATATGTTGATATTCTCACCTATTCGTATGATGATCTCAAGGATTTCCATCCAAAGGATATGCAACATTTCATCCCTCTAAAACCTGGGATTAAACCGTTCAAGCATAAACAAAGGAAACAAAATCCCAAGGTTGATGGCACTATTTTTTAAGAGATCTAGAAGTTACTAAAGGAAAATATCATCTTCCCTATACATCATTCAACATGTATTTCCAACATTATGCTATTCAGGAAGAAGAATGGTGAGATTCACATCTATGTGGATTTCGAGGAATTTGAATCAGGCCTATCTGAAGGACAACTATCCTCTTCCCATGATGGCTCAAGTTTTTCAAGTTGTCACAGGCTTTGAGATGTTTTCTATGCTTGATTGATTCTCTAGATACAATCAAGTGGAAGTCAATACCCCAGATCAACACCAAAATTATTTCACTGCTCTTTGGGGCACCTTTTCCTACAAGAGAATACCTTTTGGTCTTATTAATGTTGGTTCCACATTTCAGAGGGAAATGGACTTGGCTTTTGGTAGTCTAAACGGAAAGTGTGTTGTAGTGTACCTTGATGATTTGACTATTTTCTCCAAAACAAGGGCAGATCACTTTCAGCATCTTGAAGCAGTCCTCTAGAAGTGTAGAGAGCATGGAGTTTCTCTCAACCCAAATAATTTTTTCTTTTTTGTCACTGAAGGCAAGTTCTTGGGTCATATTGTCTCCAAAGAAGAAATCAAGATAGATTCAGAAAGATTTCAAGCAATCCAGTAGATTCCTCTTCCCGCAAGAAAAAATTGTGATCACTCTTTCCTTGGTAAGATAAACTTCCTGAGGAGATTCATTCCTAGTTTTACAGAGTTGACTATGATCATTTCTCACGTGATGAAAGGAAAGAAAAAAATTGGTTAGAATTCTGAGGGTAAGGAAGCATTTGAAGGTATCAAGCAAGCCATTGCTAAAACCCCCATCTTAGCATGTCCTGATTTCAACAAGGATTTTATCATCTATTGCTATGCTATAGAGAATACCCTTGCTACTGTGTTAACTCAGAGGAATTTTAAGGATCATGAACTTCCAATTGCCTTCATGAGATATGTTCTAAAAGCTAATGAGTTGAAATATACTATGATGGAGAAACATGCTTTTGCAGTGATCAAAATTTTCAAGTAGTTTCATTTTTATATTCTCAATTCTCACTCTCTTGTGTTTATACCTGATACAATCATCAAGTCTGTTCTTACACAACAAGATTTTGGAACTAAGAGAGGAAATTGGGTAGAAAAAGTTCAAGAATATTACCTTTGTATAAATCCAACCAAGCTAGTCCGAGGTAAAGACTTGTGTGAGCTTATTGCTGAAGGAGATGATGCAACGTTGTCTAAAGAAGTAGTTTATGTTCCTATTGTCCTCTTCCTCAGTTAAATAGATGAATGGCATGCTAATATTGCACATTTTCATACATATGGAGAATGTCCATCCCACTTGAGTTCTAAGGAAAAGAGGGCTATTAAATTAAGGTCTGCACAATATGTATTATGGGAGAATGCTTTGTTCAAGTGAGACGTAGATGGAAGATTCTTGAAGTGTGTGGACAAAGAGAAATAAAAGAATTTGTTCTCAAATTTTCATGATCAAGCTTATGGAGGGAATTTTTCTTCTACTGTCACTACCCATAAAATCCTTCGTGTAAGGTACTATTGTCCTACATTTTTCAGAGATACATCAAAATGGGTAAGTAAGTGTGAAGCTTGTCAGAATTTCGTTGGGAGACCTAAGTTGGCTGTTTTGCCACTAAATCTAGTTGTGATTGATGAGCCTTTTCAACAGTGGGGATTGGATTTCATTGGAACTCTTAACCCACCGTCCAGTGCTAGACATACTCATGTGCTAACTACTACATACTACTTCAAAAAGTGGGTAGAGGCTATTCCACTTAAAAGCACTACCTCTGAGGTGGTGTGTAATTTCATTAAGGAGAACATATTGATAAGTTTTGGGGTACCAAACAAGATTGTGACTGATAATGCTTCAATTTTTTCATCTTCTAAGATGATGGATTTCTACTATGGTTATGGAATTTCCCTTGCTCATTCTTCAAACTACTACCCCCAAGGGAATGGACAAGGAGAATCAACAAATAAGAATTTGGTAACCATCGTTCTGAAGCTTGTCAATGACTCTCAGAGGAATTGGCACAAGAAGCTATATGATGCTCTTTGGTTAGATAAAATTACACCCAAAAGAGAAACTGAGATATCTCCATTTCAAGTGGTGTATGGTGTTGAATCTCAGTTACCAGTAACATTGGAATTACCATCCTTACAATTATTGAAGGCTATTGAAGATTCAAGTTTTACAAGTTCCTTGGACAAGAGGATCATGTATCTTCATAAGCTGGATGAAGATAGGTTGTAGGTTTTTGATAGAATATCATCTCATCAACTGAGGGTGAAAACTTTGTTTGACAAGAAAGCTAGACCAAGAGATTTTCAAGTGGGAGACATTGTTCTGCTATGGGACAAAAGGAATGAACCTCAAGGAAGCCATGGTAATTTTGATTCTCTTTGGCTTGGTCCTTTCAAAATCAGGTACTTTGCTAGAGAAAATTCATTCTATTTGGATTATATGGATGGATCTCCTCTCCCACTTCCTTATATTGGGTAGTATTTAAAGTTGTTTAAGTCCTATGGGACTAGGGAGTCCTTCTATATATTTTGTACAATGTTTTGGTTTTGGGTCGTTCCTTTGTGTTTTGTTTCTTTGTTTCCTTTTTGGTTTGTTTCCGTTTCGTGTGTTTTGTCTTCTGTGTAGGTTTTACCTTTAACTCTATTTTACCAATGGATAAGGTACTAGTCTACCTTCCCGGATTTTTTATATGGTTCTTGATCTTTCCTCATTCCTTTATCAAGTCATCCCCAAAAAAATCCAGTTGTTGTCACCCTCAAAATTCCCCTCTTTTAAAGTAAAGTTTTGAAAATTTTGAGTCAGTCCCTTAGAGTAATAGATTGTGTTGATCCTGGTATTGTTTGCAGTTTTTCATTCCATGGAGAACAATTTGAAATTCGGGCATAAAAGTGGGTTTTTTTCCTTTATTTTTATTTTTCCATAGTCGTGAATGACAACCGTATCTTCCCTATCAATTTTCACCCCAACATCCACAGGTAGTATGTGGACATCTCTGATTGGATAAAACAAGCAGGTCAGCGGAAGCCTCCACGTGTCCAAACAATGAAAATCCAAGGGCAGGACCCAAGGGACATTCCTCAAATAAGTGTAAGCTTTACACATGTCCTAAGTCCAAAATGAAGATAGAACAAGCCTGAATTGGCTAAGAATGGAAGGTTCAGCAGACAACGCCATGTGCCTCATCGACGCAACTTCAAGGGTTGAAGCCAAGGATGGTTCCCCAAACTTGCGTGAGCTCGCCACATGTTCCAGGTCCAAAAAAGGGATAGAGTCAACTATTTAATCAACTAAGTATAAAATAGCTAGTGGAATTATACACGTGTCTCAACAACCTAAATTTAGAAGTGAGACTCAAGGGACAGACCCCAAACAAATGCTAGGTCGCCACGTGGTTAGAGTCAAAGAAGAGATAGAGTCAGTCATTGAAGGGTCCAGGTCTAGCAGAAGGAGACACGTGTCAGCTCGGCATCCTTTCAGGGAGTGAATTCAAATCAAAAAATCAAATGAGTGTCATCTCTCCACATTTTTAGGGTCTAACATAATTCAAGTGGGTAGAAGGCTCGGATCGACTAAGTATAAAAGAACCGGTGGAAGTTTCCACGTGTGTTTTTGGTGTAACTTCAAAGGAAGAATCAGGAGTGGGTTCCCAAATGTGTGCGAACCCACCACGTGGTTAGATTTAAAGAAGGGGTAGAGCTGGCCATTGAATCCGATAAGTATAGAAGGGTTTGTGGAAGCCTCCACATGTCAGCTTAGGGAAAGCGCAAAGGAAAAATCCAAAGGCAAGTCCCAAATTTACGCTGAGTCTCCACGTGTCCAGGGTCAAATATATTGCCCTGCTAAATGAAAGGGACTTAGTCAAAACACAAAAATACTGAACTAGCTCACAAAGGGACACATGGCCATGTTTCAAATGTTAGCGAGGAGGTGGGCACTTTTTGTGTTTTGATGCCATTGAAAGGTCAAAGCAGGAAAGTGGGCCACTAGAGCAATTTGGGAATTTGGACTTTATCTCCATAAAGAGATTAAAGTTATAAAGTGACCCGTGGCCCCTCCCATGCCAAGGGATAAAGTTAAATATTGAACCCGCATCAAAATTCAAAGCGAGGAGGTGGGTCAGCAGAGCAATTTGAGTTTTTGAGCCCACATTGAAGAGGTAAAATTACAAAAGTGAGCTACAACTCCATCGTCACTCAAGTGAAGCCATGTGTCAGGCCTATATCAAAAGTGGGTGGGTCGGCCAAAATGTTTCGAAGTGCCATTTCTCTAAAATAAAAAAATGCAAAAGGTGTCCTCAGGCCCACCTTTGTTTGAATCTCTCCCACATGGACAACTCACATTCAAAGTTTGCAAGGGTGGATTGAACGGTTGTGATTCAATGCATCTAGTTTTTCCACCAGGCATGTAAATGGCCGAGGTATTGGAGAAGCTCAGACGTCTTTTTCTTGAATAAGTTTCATCATTTTTGTAACAGAATGTAACCGTTCTTGGAGGATATTTAATGGCTTCTCCATTCCATTGTTAGGGTTGGATCCTAGTACTCTGTAAAGGTAATAGATTCGAAGTAATCAATATAAAAATTTTCCCCTTTCTTCCTCTTCTATTCCTTCTTTCCTTGTCTGAATATTTACGAATCATCCATCTTTTATGATAGGAAACTTTGTGTTCTTGTTTATATGATTTCTGTAACTTTGAGTCTATGGAATTGTATTGGTTATGAAAGTGAATGATTCTATTCTACATCTCCCTGGTTTAATATGTATAAGGTTATACTCTGCTATCTATATTTCCTGAAGTTATTATTATGTTCTTCCTTCCTCATCTCCTTAATTCTTCCATTCTTTTGTATTGATTATCTTTGGGCATAAAATGTTTCAAAGTATCAGGAATCCTCAATTTGAAATTTGTACATTTGTATATAATTTTTGATGCTTTATTTCAATAAGGTGTTGGGACAGCAATATTGTCACAAGAAAAATAATAATATTGATATTGTATTCGACCAATTTGAATTACATACACAGGCTATTAAATAGCCATATACATAGGAAAACTGACTTCCTATAAAATAGGAAAGTGTTACAACAAATAAACCTATTTAGTTGTGATTGTTACTCCCGTAACAATACACAACTCAACACCAATAATATATTATTGTTTATATAACAATAATATATTAATAACACATTAAACTAACCATATAAATAAACCATGTGAATACTAATTCCTAACATTCCCCCCCTTAGTGTTTACATGGTAGAAAAACATCCACACACTCCTCTGCAGTATGCTCACCCCTGTGGCATGTCCAACTCTGTGACTCATGACCTTGATCCAAAAGAAAGGCTCGCTCCTTCCATGGTTTTAAACAGGCTTACCACAAACCTTGATGTGAACAGGTCCCATCAACTGTCCACCTCGTGTGGTTTTCTGGATCCTCCCACAAACCCTTTCAAGATCCATGAACTGACTTACTCTGGTGCTACTGTTCAACTATGCTTATACATCAGGGAATTATGTAGGAAACACAACTTGCATATCACAAAACTGCAGAATAGAAGATATATTGAAAAAATTTCACATTACTTCCTATAAGAATCGTAATGTTCTTAATTGTAGTCTCTGTCTTTGATCACTGCCACTCGATCTCGAACAGCATAGAAAACTGCCACTGCCACTGGAAGCTTTCCTTGACTAAGTCGTTTTGGGTGCAGAATGGGAATGGAACATTGGTATGTATTCCCCCCCACAATGTGAAATTCCACTCATATAGATACTGAGAAGCAAACTGCATCGAAGAACATACTCCTGAATGGATCTT
This sequence comes from Taxus chinensis, assembly GCA_019776745.2. Classification (NCBI taxonomy): domain Eukaryota; kingdom Viridiplantae; phylum Streptophyta; class Pinopsida; order Cupressales; family Taxaceae; genus Taxus; species Taxus chinensis. The sequence continues at coordinate 439,247,828 of CM034156.1, forward strand.
GCTAGTTAGGTCTTGCTACACATGGTCACTAATGCTAGTGAACGTATTCTCCTAGCTGACCATCTTCCAACGAAGTACGGCAGTCAGAGGACCAAGTCAGTCAGAGGATCACTGACAGTCATCTGTGCTCCAACACAACTTTCTTTCCAACATCCATCAAATACCAAACAAAACAGGAACTCTGAAAAAGAATCACACCAAGCTGAAACTGGAACACTGCAAAACTCAAAAACAAGTACTCACACTGCACACCTGTGCCACCAAATCATTCTGTGCGGCCCCGTCGTTGGTGACTGACGAGAGGTCGCTGTTCGACCTCCTTCCTCCGATGCCTCCTTCCTCCATCATATGGGTGCTTAACTCAGCCAGATCTGAACATGAGACTACATGGTTTCCACATTGTATTTATTTAAGCTTCTCCCCTCAATGTGAAACCTTTTATTTCAGGACGTCGGGTACAACCGATAATGCGTCCACAAGATGGCCAAAATAGAGGGTGATTTTCAATTTTTTTTATTTTCTCCCAAAATTAGAACCACTAGGACGGGAATAAAAAAATATACACTTTTGGAAAAAACGGCGCTCAATTTTGAGTTACCGTGCAAAAGTTATTGAGGTTACAATTTCCCGTAAATTGGTCCAATTAAAATTAAATTGAATTGCCCTCAAAATTCAATTATTAAGCAAAAACTATAGAAATATATATATATATATATATATATATATATATATATATATATATATATATATATATTTTAAACTATAGTTTTGCTAAATAATTTAAAAAAATTGACCAATAAGAAAAAACCTGTGTGTTGGATTTCTTTTCCCGGATGTGCATTTCCAGCCACAAAACGTCCGTTTGACAGCAATTTCGTCATATCTGCATTCTGAATCTGACCCTGATGTAAACTACAAAGTTGTGTGCCTTTTTCTCATCTTTTCAACACAAAAAGAATCGCCTCAATCCAATATTTTATGAGGAAGATATGATCATTTTACTGAACACTACTTGCTGTATTTTTTTGGACGGATTTTTGAATATTCTCTTTGGCTCTCATAGGAATAACCTGCTCTGGTACCAAATGTTGGGACAGCAATATTGTCACAAGAAAAATAATAATATTGATATTGTATTCGACCAATTTGAATTACATACACAGGCTATTAAATAGCCATATACATAGGAAAACTGACTTCCTATAAAATAGGAAAGTGTTACAACAAATAAACCTATTTAGTTGTGATTGTTACTCCCGTAACAATACACAACTCAACACCAATAATATATTATTGTTTATACAACAATAATATATTAATAACACATTAAACTAACCATATAAATAAACCATGTGAATACTAATTCCTAACATAAGGGAACCTCTCCCATTAAAGAGGAGGGACTTGATGTCCCCTGAATGTGGTTTGTTAAAGTTCCATTTAAAAAACCCAACAGGTATCACTCCCTCTTCTTGATCTACATTTCTCATTTAATAGAGATTTATTTGTTGTAATTCTATATTCATATGACCATCATTATCATCTATTGGAGAAATTGAATTCATGATCACATCCCATGAGAAGTACATGATTTCAAATTTTGATTTCATCAAGTCACCACGATGCTCTCTAACTGGTTTCGTGACACTCAGATCCTCTTTCACCAACATGGGAAGCTCAAGATCTTCCTCAAAAGTTGTGAAAATTTTGTATGACTTTGAATTTTTATATGGGATATTCTCCTTTTTATCATCAGAACTTTAAACAATGTACTTCATTTTCCTTATGGGAAGAGTTTTATTAATCTTACCATTGAATGGAATGGTGGCATGTAACTAATCTAGTTGCAGGAGGGAATGTCTACTATAACTATTCTCATAATGATCTTCTTATCAGGAAAATCTACCAATGATACCTAAGTATCCTTGAATTTTCCAATGAGAGGAACTTATTTCATTTCCATGGAATAACAATGACCAGAGGTAGGAGAGAGAGATACTTATATATTTTTAAAATTTTGAAAGAATAACTTTTGCGGGAGCACCATAGGAAATGATGTAATTATTCATTTTATACACGTCGACCAAAAAGCCTATATAAAAAAGTTATACTTTCCCAAAGGTGGAGGGTTTGGAATCAAGATAATTCAGAGGAGTGGAATGAGAGGCATGAGGTAGTTCTTTGGTAGTGGTATTTTTTGAACAAAAAACTAAACTACTTCCTTTGATAAACTGAACCAGCCTATCAAATTGCTCAAGATGGGTTTTCAAGTACTCATACTAAAAATTTTAGATTTCATCTTTCTTACCATGGTCAATGATGTCAAAGGATGAACAAATGGTAAGCACAATAGGGATTATGGAAGTCTTAACATGGGTATTATTAGGATCAATAAAAACTAGTTTGTTAAGAGAATTTGAATAAGATTTACCGAAGAGGCAGAAGGATTATCGACTAAGATGGTCTCAAGCTTATTCTCAGATGAGCCTATGGAAGTAGACAACGATGATCCTCATTTTTTTTTTCATAGATTCACTATTTAAGGATTCAATTGTTTATCTTGGGTAGCCAAAGAAGAGGCTTTTTCTATGTTTATGATCAATTAAACACTGCATAGGAGTAGTTAGTTGTACGTTCCTCAAATTATTCATCTGATCTGAATTCAAAATATCGAATCTTGATACATTCATAATATTCTTCTTCTTTAAATTTTGATTCAATAATTTACCCTCCTTCATCCTCCTTTTTTCCACATATTTCATTAATTGTTAAATCTTTCAATTCAATCCTTTGGGGTGCTCCTACAATTTATTTCTTGTTCTAGTTTGGGTGGGATGCTTGTTAAGTATCTTCCTTCTTCAACATTGTCAATTCATTATCCAAATTTTACAACAATGGATCATCTCTCTCATCTTTGGAGTTCTAGGCCTTATCCTTCATTGAATTTTTCTTGATATTTCCTAACAAGATGAGATCGTCTTTCACTTCAATGGAAATATCCTAAGTATGAAACTAATTTTAAGCATTTGGGAATTCATGTAGAACATTATCAGATTATCTGAAATAGGATGAGAAATAGTGGGAATCTTGATGATTAAATTATTGAATTTTTCCACATATTCTCTCATAGACTCTTGTGGTTCTTTCATCATTTGAGTTAATTGAGCAAGGAGGGAATGATCATCTTCTATAGTATAGAATCTTGATTCAAATTTTTTTTTCATATTATACCCCAATTAACAATTGAGCATGATGGAAAATAATAAAACTAGTCTGCAATGACATCTTATAGTGTATCCATGAATAGTTACACTACAACATCCTCATGGTACCCCAAGAATTCCATGGGTTGTGATGAAAAGTGTGATATGATCATCTAGTCATTTCTTTCCATCTCCATAGAATTTTGGAAAGTTATTTCTCTACTCTTTTAGAAGTTCATGAAGTGGAGGAGTCAAAGTCAAAAACCAAGTGCTTTGACCCCATGGCATAGGTTCATGTGCTACCATTTCTTCCTCTTCTCTTTCTTCTTATGAAGGATTGAGTACTAGTGGTTCTGCAACTGGTTTTTCAATATGACCTTCAAGAGTATTTTCATTAACTTCTTTTCTTTCCTGTACAATAGGAATTTAGAAATTAGATCTTTATAATTGTTATTCAAATGTTGGATCAAAATTTCCACTTTAATGATCATTTTAGGTGTACCTTCTCTTCACCATTTTTTATCAAGTACTTAAAAAGGAAAGAAACTAGAAAAGTGCAAAATTTTCAAAGTATTGCAATAAGGATTTTTTGAACATAATTAGTATTTTTTGTATTTTCAATTTTTCAAAATTTTATGGATTTTTAAATATCTAGTTTTATTTTTGTATTTTCAGATATCTTTACGGGTGCACAAGGGAAGATCTCTTCCCGAAAAAGTCGTCAAAAACTATTGGTGAAATAATTTGTCATGGGGTAAATTATGTGTTTCCACCAATGGTCACAAAACTAAGCCCATTATTGAATGTGAACTAAATAAATATGTGGGGATGGCCAATAGCCTGAGGATCACATAAGAACACTCCACTAAACTTGTCACAAATGGATTGTACAGAGTATAAGGGAGGAATTTACAATTAATAGAGATTAAGGGGATAAGAGAAATGAGGAGATATGGTTAATGTTGTGAGTAGGCACTAGTAGAGGTTACATACAATAACCATAGTAAGTCCACATTAAATTAGAAGAATATAACTTAATAAAACAACAATGAGATCAACAAACTAAAGACACAAAGTTCCATTAACCATTAATGAAAATTACTAATCCTTTTCTTGGTTGTTTAAGATCACTATTCTTGCAAAACTAGGAAATAGAGAGAGAATAGAGGAAATCATAAGCAAGGAAAAAAAAGAAATACATATATTATTGATGTGCAGTGGTGATACAAATCATAACAACATACAAAATTCCACAATTGTTAGCAAAAGCTAAAAGTTAAAAAATCTAAAACTCCCTTGGAATGGAGAAGCCATTCCAATTTATAGCATTGCAAAGCAAAACTTAATCTACCCAAAACATGAATATTCATGTCACATCACTTGTGAATTTTCAATTTCCCTTAGAAGAGACAAATTAAGTACCTATCTTATAATTTGAGAGAGTACTTTTACATTTTACAAATATTTTCTGATCACTTTAAGTAAATAGGGCAAAATGTTATGATTACATACAATGAGGAATTAGAAAGGGGGAGAGAAGAGGATAAAGAATGAAGAGACGAGAGAAAATATGCTCCAAATCATGGATGAATATTCCTTCATCCTTGATGGAGATCATATCTGATGAAGATCCTTTGAAAACTTTTCCCCTTTTGAAAACTCTTGAAATGATGAACCTTTGCAACATTTTTTGGACACACCGAGAAGATGAGTGATGAAAATTTGATAGGTAGACCATTGAGAGTATTGAAATATTAATTTATTCAATGATAAAATCCTTCTAATTCTTGATACAATGTCATATCTTTATGAAAAAATATTCTCATGGAGTGAATTGGTGCATTTTTCTTACACAACCATGATCATGATTCTATCACCGTGAGAGTACTGCTGGTGAATGAATAATGAATCAAAATCCTTATGATACTAGATTTAGGTAAAAAAATTAGCATCGATATTAATATCATGTAATCCATGTAATATTAAGTGAAATGGTTCTTGAGAAAAAATTGGCATTTTCCCATTTATGCATTTTATGGTCACCACATCATGGAATACAGGAATTTAGTTGAGAATTAAGAGAAAGAATCATGTGAGATCAATGGTCATTAGAAAATTCATGAAGGAATGATATGTGATAATTTTTATATCATTTCATCCATTTATTAATTTTTAGCATGTTCATCATGGTTGTCTAATTTTAGTAATTTTTTCAATCTTGCTATTTTTTCCAATTTTGAGTCTCTAAAACACATGGGAATGAAATGAGGTATCCATATTCACATTTTTATCAGAATTACAATTATTAGTAATTTATCAAATGAATAATTATTAAAAATATAAAGTGGTATTCCCGGGGTTGGATTTAAACGAATCCACTTGCAAAATTTTCTATTTTGCATTCTGGGCCTTTGCTTCAAGTTTTAGAGGATTCCAATCACCAAGTTTGTATCAATATTAAAAATGGATATTTTAGTTGAAAAATTCATATGGATATAGAAAATGGAATGGATAATTAATGGAGGCATGTAGTTATTCTCCTTACAAATAATTTCAAGTATTCTATAGTCGGATTTCATGGCAATTAGAGCAAGGGTTTGGTAGAAATGATAAAATTTGTGTTTTAGAACATGGCGGTTTTCAAAGAAATTTTAGCAGCATAACAAAAAGGGAGAACAAAATGGGGGATTTTAAAACATGAAAATGGATTTAAAGAAAACTAAGGATGATTTTTATAATTACCTCCTTTCATAAACCTAGTCAACTCATGTTTTGACTCACCCTACTTAACTCGAGTTAGATTGAGGTAAGGATGGGGTTAAGAATTTCTAAATGGGTACAAACATCCTCATGTCAATTAACACATTTAGTAATGTAAAAAGGCATATTAGGGGTGTAAAAATGTGTATAAGGCATAGGGATCATGTATAAGGGGCCAAAACGTGTTATGAATGTGAGTTGAATACACTTGTCTAACACCCCATATTGTGAACTTTAAGTGAGACAGGTATTCCTCATCCTTGGTGGAACCCATTTGTTTCCCACATGTACCTTTAGCAAATGGAAAAAGGGACATCACCTCATCATAAGTGTGCATGGGATCAACTCATCATGGAGAGGGAGTAGGTTAGGTTAGGTGAGTTGATAACCTTTTCTAACCACCAAGTTGTCTTTTTAGTGATGCAACTTATCTTTCTCATGTGGTGGCAAATTGTTTTCCCCCATTTACCTTTCTAATTTTTTAAAAGGTAGAAAGAGACATCAGCAGTCTCCAAGTGCACATTTTATAAAAACAAATTCCTTCCTTAACCAAATACTGCATGGAATACATACCTGAGCTCATTTTCTCACCACCGTAGCTAGGAGTAGACTATCAAGGGAATAAATTATATGATTTTGAATAAAAAAAAGGATTATGAGAACATTACCACAATTTTTAGGAGCCAATTCTACTAGTAATTTTCCATTTTGGCCCTTTTTCAATTCTTGCCAAGCATGTGTACCAGTGAAAGAAAATTCCACTAAAGTACATGATGATCAAAAGAAGAAACAAAACCTTAGATGTGAAGGATCCTAAAATATGCCACTTTTTTCTTTTAATCAGCTTCTAAATCTCCCCAGAACTCTCAAAATCCTTAGTTGAATCTTTACCATCATCAAAGGTATTTATTTGCACTATTGAGCCAATATTTGAAAATATACTCCTTAGAATCCCTTGAAACCTTTTATATAACGAATTAGAAACTCTTATTTTTCCAATGAGTGTTTTATTGTTTTGAAACTCCTCTTGAGGATTATAAACCATATAAAACACGAAAGTATTCTTTTTAGGAAAATTAAATCCCCATCATCGGCTAAAACTAGCCTGGTTTTGAAGAATATTTTCCTGGGGTTCCAAATATTTCCTAAATTTTCCTAAATCACTTGTGTTTATTTTGTAACTCCTATTCACAACTCTCAATAGGGTTATGCCTCAATAGTTAGCTTCTAAGGGGTGTCCATAAGTGTGAAAAATACTAAAAATATGCATTTTTGGGCATCTAGGAGCAATTCCTTCTAAATAGTTTCGAATGAATCCATGAATCACCTTCTTGCACATGAAAAAAACATGAAAAATCCCATTATCACATTCCTCCTAGCCATTATGAGGGTAACACAATAACTAAGTTAGTTAGAGGATATGTTTACATTGACTAGGAGAGGTATTTTCAAACGTGGGCTAGGTTGTTATGACAAAAAAAATTAACATTTTCATGCTATAAATTTTACATGACAACACAATAAAATCATCCATATGCCCAGATAGTATTCATCACTATTAATGGCCCACTATGGTATTTCCCTTCTCTGTGTTGTACCCATTGGCTCATCATAAAACATTTATACACCCTGAGCGGGAAACCCAAGAACCTAATGCACATGTTGTAAGGTTACATTGGCCTCTATGGTCTATCTTAAATCCCTCCAACTGAACGAAGATAAAATCCCCTACAAGTGTCCCAAAATCATATGAATCATATCCAAATATAAAGAAATTTACACCGCATTCATTATTCCTCCAAAATCTAGGCCATGTAGTTTTTCCACATTCTATAAAATAGTCCCCTAAATAACTCCAATAACTAAGAAAAATAAACCATTCTCCATAATTGAGATCTCTATAGAACTTGTAAAATATAAAAAAAATTCACCAATAAGATCTTAATCCATAAATTGTAATCAAAAACATAAATTGCATCACCAAAATGCAAATAATTAACATTATTCTTATACTATTGGCCTTGTAAATATATATAAGATTGGTCACTATATGAAAACTATGTATTTTATAATAGACCAACCACTAGAAAACACCCATTAGTTTTTATGAAAGCATTGTCACTCCCTAACAACATTGGCCACCCAAGCTTCAACTTAATCAGCCATGCTAGAATTTTAAAACACCATTGACTTAACCGTTTTGAAAAACAAATCAAGAGGACTTAAAAAATTTCATACTCTTGAAAATATCTAAGAAACTAGTTTAGTCTACTGTGGAATACAAGAAGCTAGTGTTCAGTGGATTTTCTAAAACCCGCAGAACAAAGGAATTAAGCAACAGGGGACTTAGGGATGGAATTGATGAAATATTAGTGTTACACGAACCTTTTTTGGAACTAAGGAAACAATTCCCGAGCAGGTGAAGGAAAACAAAATACTGTAGAGTTATTTATCTGCAGATGACATAATTAATCATCTAATTTTAAAAGTGCATAACACTAATTTGGTGTTCTATCGGTTTACTAAATTATAATGTACTACAAATTTTCTTAAACCCACAAAATGAAGGAATATAGTAACAAGGTCAAAATTTAAGGATTTAAGAATTAGATCCTTCCATGTGCAGAGAATTTCCTCCACTCATCAAAGCACATGGGAGGAAGGTTATGAAGTTCTGCAGAATGACAAAAAATTGAAATACTGCAGTGAAAGTCGTGTGACATAAACATAGTCGCACCAAACTTCAAAACAGAGAACCAACCACCATAACCACAAAAATTTAATGAAGAACGACACTTTTCTACATATTCTAATGGCATACGATGGACATAAGGGTCATGTTGAGGTTAGTGGCTGAAATTGGGGGCCTCCATACATGTACTAGAAGTAAGATCTAAAGAGAAATCATGGTTGTTGGCCATTATGTATATTAGTTGTAATTAATGTCAAATTAATTGATGGAAAATGGTGTGTAGGTGTCATATGCGTCCCCATGAGGTGTTAGTAAGGGTAAAATATCATTTATTACATTGGTGAGTGGTGTTTGGGTGAAGTAACATGGTGATCAGCTGTGTTTAGTGGATGGTCTAGTTTACATGGTCATTGTATGAGTCCTCCTAAGCTGGTTAAAGGTTTTATGATGTCAAAAATTGTCCCATAAGTGTGTTACAAGTGTCCAAGTGTCTACATATGGTCAACATGGATAATTCATGAAGAGTTATTGCATGAAGAGGTCATTCTAAGCCTCTTCCTAAACCCACGGCATGGTGCATGGTATGGTAAAATGATGTTTGGAGTAAAGAAGTCATATATAAACATGGAAAAGGTGTTTTTATGTAACATACCAGGTGTATGGTTATTATTAGGTCATTTCTCAATAGTATAGTGATTTTTTATGGTCGTCAGGAAGTAGAACACTGAAGATAAGCTTAGAAGATACATGTAAGTTGTTGTGGCTAGATATTTTGAGTAATATTTAACCATGGTGGTTAATTTGAGTAGTTATAAGATGTTTTCATGATTCTTCATGACAAGTTTTAGGTCAAAGAGAAGAAGAAATTTCAAGTTATGTCATTTTTGGTAAACACGAGTTTGGAAAGGCAAAGATTGGTGCTAAAATCTGACCTTCTGAAGCTCATTGTGGATTGTGTGATTTACATGGGACCCTAAGGATTTGGGGGTTGATTATAAATTGATCGAATACAATTTTTCAAAAATATTGAGGAAGTTTCATCATCATACTTTTATGAAAAAAGTTTAAGAAGATAAGTTGATTCAAAACCCTCTTAAAACCTTAGAAACAGATCAACTTGGAATATTTGATTGGTATGCATCCAAATGACATGAAAATGAAAATTTGATTATTTGGGATTTTAGATAATTCATCAGATCTCATTTTGGTGGTGGTTTGGTGTACCAATTATTTTGGTAAGAGAGATAAAAACCCTAGTTTTATGGTTTTTTACAATTTCATGGCTGAGATGGTGGTTCCAGGATGACAAATAAAGTGTTCAATAGTCCTTTGGAGATGACCTAACAATCCATGAAAAATTTTAGGTAGGTAAAGTGGAGAAAATAAAATTTATAGGTGCTCAACGTCAACCTACCGATTTTGGCCTTAAAGGCTAAAATGGTAGTGTCTTGGTTTAAGGTGAGTTTGATGAAATTTCTTCATGGAGCTGATGTTTTTGGTCATGGATAGTTGTTAGACACCTGATATGATGTGTTTAAGTGTTTGATTTTATTTTAATATTTGGTTTTAGTTTGAATACCTATTGGCCTTGTAGTGGCCTTGTAAGCCCTGGTTTGCTTCTCAAGAAGGTGTGAAGGAGAAATTGTGTTGGGTAAATGTTTTTCTATGTAATCTATACATGTTAGTTTATTTACATGTTGATAAAAGTTTTCTTGAATTCTTTCAGGTTGTTTCTGAGATGAGAAGTTGATTTGGAGGTATTTTTGCATGTTCCTCTCAGGACCAGTTCTTGAGTCCTTAGAGCCTAAAAGAGAAGTTTTAGAGATTGGCTTGGTTAAAATCCTTTCTTTATTACTTGGAAGATAAAGTAATATGTTATGGAAACTATATTTATATAAATTTCCATTGATATATGATTTTTTGTCTTGATGAGGTGTTTTGGTGCATGAAACAAATAAATTTTGAGGACCTAAGTTTGGGGTCTAGAAGTGAGTTTGGAGAAGTTGCGGAGTTTTAGCTATTTGGAGGTCTTCTACTTGGAGTTAGATGAAAAAGTGAGATTTTATGGAAATTAGACTCAAATATATTTCCAATGGTATACTACTTTATTCTTTATGATGAGCATTTCTATGTCAAGTTTATCTTTCTTTGGGACTGAAATTATGGGCATTGAAGACCTATTAGGGTTTACATGCTTCTTAGTGAGTTTGATGATGGAGATGGATGTTTTAGGTATAATTTATGTTTTTAATGATGAAGAGGACCTATGTATGAATTTTTTGGAGCTTATGGAGTCTTGAAAAAAAAATTAAAGACCTTGGAGCTATTGGAGGATTTGCTAGTGCTTGAGAAGCTTGTTTTTGAGCTTGTGTATGTTCTTGAAGCTTGTTCATGATATTATGACCTTTACCGAACCTTTTGGTACTTTTTTAGATGTTTTATATGATTTTATTTATCTATTATTTAGTTGGGGTGACATAACTATTAGTGCCAAATCATTGCAGCCCCTAAATGGCTAGAATGTGAACAAGACCCTCGATGTGATTGGGTAACATGGGATCACATCTCAAGATATGGGACTTGGGCTTGAGGTGAACCTATGGATATGGCCAACTTCCTCTTCATAAATTAAGTGTATTACTATTCCTAGTGCAATAAAAATGGTTAACTATACCTATACTAACATTTTCATGGGCTTTCAAGAAAGAGATTTGTAAGGAATAAAACTATACTAGGGATGGTGATACACCAAATAAAGGATGTTCTTAGACTTGGGAAGGGTTGATTCTAATAGGGTGTTGTGCACCATAAGGATACTTCACATATTACAACTTAGAAAGGGTTTTAAAAATACCACAAACTAAGAAGTGTGTGTTCCCTTTATTAAAATCAACTAGAAAAACAATATTTAAGTCATTAAATGAAGAATGATGAAACTGAGAAGTGTGAGAAAACACCATAAATCAACCGCATGCAAAAATCCACCACTTGATAAGCACATAACTCCAAGAACATGTAATGGAAACTTGAACTAGCACAATGTACCTGTAAGCATGAGAAAGGAACAAAGAAGTATATGGGATGATGAAAGGACTAATATTAGTCACAACACATACACTTTTATTACTTCAACAATGTGAACAATGCATCATTACATTCAGAAGAGGAAATGGTTGCCATTATAATCTTGGAAAAGAGGCTTGAAATTTCCACAATCCACAAAGATAATTTTTAGAAGAGAGAGGATTATCCAAAACATGCACTTGTCTAAGATGTCTAACATGTGTCTCACATCTAACTTCTATAACCCAATGGAATGAACTTATCCTTTTCATTTATAGAAAATACCTATGAGAGAAGAGAGGGGAAATCATAAATTCTTGGCCTAAAATGTAGTACATGATGGCCTACATTAATTACATCAATAATGACACCACCTAGGAACATTCCATCATGTTCCATTAATGAAAAGTTTGAACTTATCCACCATTTAATTAAAATAATATTTTAAATAAAATATTTTAATAGTAAAAAAAATATTTTATTAAAATATTTTAACAAAAATAAAATTTAATATTTTTAGGTGGTACCCCCCTAAGGTTTGGTTTGCATTGAAGGGGATTAATGCACTAGAATGGACCAACTTGGTGGTTAGCTCACCTACCAACTCACCAAGTTGGTTGACAAGCTGGTTAGTTCTTTGCAGGCTTCCCCAATATCCCACTGACCTTAAGCTCCTCCAACTCGTGTAACTCATAAAAATTTTCTCTGCATGGGTTAATCCCATGAGCTCCACATCATCTCCCATTGAAAATGCCCTTCTAAACCTCCCATAGCTCGATGAATCAGCCTATCCGACTAGAGTAAGCTAATCTTTTTAAGTCAACCCCATAAACTCTATGAATTTATTGAATCAAACATGAAAAAATTGTCCCTTATCTCGATGCAATGAGTGATTCCACTATTTGTGATAGCTCAACAACTCTTCCCTCATGATCTCATATCAAATTATGCTGAGTTCAATGACACTACCAAGTGAATTGTCAACTTGCTCATTCTATGAGCCTTATTTCACTTGAATCAGTCATTTCTTCATTTGAACGATGCCAATGAATTTAGAATAAAAAACACCTTGTCAAGCCATTTTTTATCACCTCGGCATGATCAATAAAGTGTCTCAGTGATCCCATTTTCCCATCTTGTTACCATCACTGTGACCATCACCCTGAACTCGCCTCCAAGATCCTCTGTTTAACACCTCCACTAGGTGAACCCAATTGACTCGTCTCTGAATCTTCATTAAAGCCATCTCTTTGAACAATCTTTCTCGATCTCATGATTTCTGTAAAAAGCCAATCTTCCATCATATATGTAATGTAGTCTATGAATGTTGTGTTAAGCTCAAGAAAGCCCACATTCCCCTGGAATTTCATATTCCCAAAACCATCTTGCAATGTGATTCCAACTTGGGGAAGAACTCTCCCTTTTCATTTCATATCTCATCCTAAAAGCTATTCCTATGGCCCGAATGAGCTCTATACTCCAACTTTGAGTCGATCTCATAGGATTTTCATGGTTCTCCATGATGACTCATGACTCGCCTTACATGGATTGTTCATTTTTACACTAGATCCAAGCTGAGTTTGTGGTTATTCAGACTATAAGCTTGGCTCATTATAATTCAAAATTATCTTGATCTTGGCTCAAGCTTATCCTTCTCTGCGAGCTCATAAAAATTCTTCAACTCGGATACAGTGATGATACAACCTTCACTAGATTCATGTGATGTTGAGCTCCTGCATTTCCATCATGCCTTATAGGAGCCTCATGTTTTGAGCTCAAAATCTTCCCTTTCATTCTAAGTGTCTCTCTAAGTCGATGAAAATATCTTCCCATGAGCATCGTACTCAATTGTGTCTCCCATACGCACTTAATGATCTCATTTCCATCACCGTGTAGAACCATTTGTTGCCCTATCAACTTGGCGATTGACCTGGGTATATGGATTAACTCTTTCCCTTGAGTTATTCATCGACTGCTTCTACCCATCATACCACTAACATGTGACCTTCCACATAACTCGGCAGATGACTTTCCACCTTGACATGTAACCACCCAACACCAAGCTCCAATTACTAATGACTTACTGGATAACTTGGACATACACTTGGACTCTTGATGGCATGTTATTTTGGTGAGATTTCTCCCTTGGCTAGCTAAGTAGTTATTCCCACTTGGCCATGTTCTCCTGAATCTCCCATGTGTAGAAATACTTGTTTGGCCTACAATCTTGATATTTCCACCATGTCTGCAAACCTTAAAAATTCTCCAACTCGGGTTTCCTCTGCAATGTTTCCCAAGTTCCCCCACGTCATTGTCAACTCATATCTCATCATCTCACAAAAAAATCGGTCCAAGTTTGGATCGGTTGAGTGAATTAACTCTTGCCAAAATCTCCTATCATTGAGCTCACATGGTTTTCTTGTTACCAAGTGGAGTTACCTTTTCTTCCTGATTAAGCCATCATAACGAATTACACGAGCTTTGCATTTAAAAAAATTCACTCATTGGATGCCATAGCCGAGTCAATTCTACACAATGATTTTTTGAATCATATATTCCAAATGCCATGAATAACTCATCCATTTAACTCAAACAAGTTATAATGGAACTCGGTTCATATTAAACATGCATCACCAACATGGAACCCGAGCCGCCAGCTATAAACTCGACCATCAAAAAATAGCTCAATGCACCAAGCTATTTATTTACTTGAGCCTTACATTTTCAACTTACACGAGCTACAATGGTGTTTGATTTCTTTCACATTGAGTTTGCTCCCTAAGCATCTCTAATTCAATGAACCAACTTCATGAATTGCTCCATGAAGAAATTTTCTGGTCCCAAGGTGTAATTTACCAACATTGTCCAATTTTGTCCAAGAGGGAAAATATTGACAACATTTTTGGCAACCTCTCAAGGATGATTGCCTACTAAGCATGTTTCCAGTAGCCTTAAGTCATCCATTGGGTATAGAGTCGATGTCATAATCCTAAAAATTATCTTATATTTTGTGATACATCTTGAATATTCCTTAGACATTACTAATTTTGAAATTTTCGATAATACTAGGTAGAAAATATATTGCATCCAATGAATGTTTAAAAGTTGTGGCACCATAGAATTTTTACTAAAATATATGAGGATTTGGGAATATCCTAAAACTCTCTATGAAACCTTGAACCTTTCTTCTTCTAAAAAATTCCACCTTTGACACATTATACAAGAATAATAATCAAACAAAACACACAACAACAAGGAAAACAAAACACCAACAATAACACATATCAATGTGCAAAGAAATTCAAGGAAAAAACCTAACTAATATGTATAGGGAGACACAAATTTCTCAAAAACAAGATTTGAGATGTATCTCATTCACATGAATGTGTAGTTCTTCTTCATTGAGCCTAGATAGATGAAATGAACTCACCTCCTTGAAACTTTTGGTAATGTATGGACCACTTGAGAGAGTTTCAAACTTGGTGTGCTTGCATAGTTTGGCTCTATCTTCATCCCATTTGAGAGCTAAATCTCCCTCTTGAAAATCTCAGTCGGATGCCCTTTTGTCAAGAGATTTTTTAACCTGAACCTGATGTTTCTTTAAAGTCTTCATTTCCTTGTTCCAAACATTTTCTAACTCCATAAGTTTAAAAAACCTGACTTTCAAAGGGTCACTCTTCATAACCTCAAGCTAATGAGCTAACTCCAAATAAGGTAATTCCAAGGATAGCTGAAGTTTTACTTCTTTTTCATATACCAGCATGAAAGGTGAATTACCCATGGCCCTTTTAGGTTTGATTCGATCTTCCCATAAGGCAGTCTTAAGTTGTGTGTTCTAAGTCCTCATGTTGGTTTACATTGTGCATTTGATAATCCTTGTGATGTTTTTGTTGTTAGACACATCCAATATATTACCTTCCTTGTGATGTTTTTGTTGTTAGACGCATCCAATATATTACCTTACAGATAGTAGTTGGATGAATTCTTGAGGTAAACCCCATTCTTAACAACCCATTCACTAAACTTTAGACCAAGAAAATCCATTGCATTTTCTAAAATGACTATAAATGAAACACCAAACCTTGTCATTATACCTTCTAATAAATCAAGAATTGCCTTCTCATTGTTCTCCTTCAATGCTACCACCTCTGTCCATCGAGTGAAATAGTCCATTATAGTAAGGATTCATTTATGTCCTTCACTAGATGGAGGATTAATCATTCCGTTGAAATCCAACCCCCATTGAAAAAAGGGTTGATCAACCTAAATTGGATGGAGGGGAAGAGCTGCCCACTTCTACTTTCTAATGAAAAAGGCACATTCCTTGCATTTCTTTACCCAGAGGTGGGCATCTTTGAATAAATCTAGCCAATATTAGGTCACCCTCATGATCTTTAATGTAGTTGTTCATGTCGATTAATGTCCTCCCAATAGACCATTGTGAAATTCTTCAAAAATATTGTTTACCTATTCTAGACCTATGCACCGAAGGAGAACACCATTCAAATGAATTTGAAAGAGAATATGATCTACCAGAACATATGAAATGGAATGAAGAAGGAAATTTTATCTTTTATTTTTATTCATGTCAATAGGATATACTCCTGAGAAAAGTGAACTCTTCATTTTCAATAACCAGTCAACCTGATCATCACCTTCATCAGTGTTTAGGAGTGTCACGTCATCATCACCTTTCAATTCCAGGTATGCAGTAATTTGTTGACAAAAACCTTTACCTTTGACAAGTGGGGTAACTTTAATATGTACATCATACTCCATCACCTTTGTGATCCATCCAAAACACTTTTCATTTATCTCTTTATTCAACAAAAATTCCTTGACACCTAGATGAGACACCATCAGATGAATTTTTCTGTTGGATAATATGTGCTTGAATTTCTTCAAAGCTTGAATAACCAAAAAGACTTGTTTTTCGAGGAATGAATATTTGAGATCATAGTCTTTGAGGGATTGGCTAAAGAAAGTAACTGGTTACTCCATCAGATTATCATTTTTTTGGGTGAGGATACCTAAAATGCTCTCTTGACCTACAAAAGCATAAAGAAATAAATCTTTATCAAACCTGGGGTTCACCAGCATGGGATATTGAGAAATGACCATTTTGATGGCTTTGAAGCTCTCCCTTCCTTCCTTTTTCCATGAAAATGGCATATTCTTCATCAACATGGTCGTCAGCGGTTTAGATAACGCTGCAAATTGAGGAATGAACCTTCGCAAAAAGTTTATGGTTCCCAGAAAACTATGGAGACCCTTCTTGTGACTTGGGAGAGATAAGGACATAATCAAATAGATCCTGACTAGATTGATTAATAGTCCTTCCACTGAAACAACATGCCCCAACAACTTTCCTTCATGTACTACAAAAATACATTTCTAGGGATTAAGTGAAACCCCAAACTCTCTAGATCTTTGGAAAACCTTTCTTAGATGTGTGATGTGGTCTTATGCATGCTTAGAATACATGTTTATATCATCAAGATACACCAAAATTATGTCATTGATCAATTCCTTAAATTCCATTTCCATATCTCGTTGAAAAGTAGCTCCGGCATTAGATAATCCAAATGCCATTTTGTTGTAGGATTATGTGCCCCACTTGGTAGTGAAAGTTGTTTTTAATTGATCAGATTCTTTGACCAGAATTTGATTGTAACCCAAATATCCATCGATCAAAGATAACCTTTGAGCACTACCACCATTTGAAGGATTTGTTCCATAGATAGAAGAGGATAATGGTCGGTTAGTGAAGCACATTTAAAATCCCTAAAGTCCACACATAACCGAATCTCTTCATTCTTATTTCTCACAAGAACTAGGTTTGTTACCCAAGAGGAATGCTTGATTGGAAAAATGATGGAAGCCTCGATGAGTTTTGTTAGCTCATTTCTCATCAGTGACTTAATCTTGGGATTAATTGGCCTCTGCCTTTGATGGACTAGCTTGGTATTGGGATCCATCTTGATGGTATGTTGTACTATACCTAGATTGAAGCCACATAGATCTTTATAACTCCACGCAAAAACATAATTATATTATTGACAATGTTTGATGAAAGCATATTTCTCTTTTGGAGTAAAAACTTTTCTGATCTTTAGAAACTTTTCATTTTCTACCTCAAGTTCTTTAAAATCATCATCTTTGACTACCATGTTAGAAATTTGTCTTCTGGTCTGATCATCTAAATATAAAATGGACTCAAGAGTAACCAAGCCTTTTGGTATCTTGTTTATTTTCAATTGTATAATCTTGTCACCATATGATTCTTACGACTTATCTTGATTTTTCGCAACAAAATCCACATCTTCATATAGAAAAAGAATAACTTGTTTGTCATTATCAAAAAATTTCCAATTACTTGCATTATTAGGAATTGTAGGTTGAATGACTATTTTAACTGATTATTTATTTTATTTCATGATATCATTGGGTACATCATATTGTGAGCCACCCATATCAAGCCTATCAACATCTTGATTTTAATTTTTAGGAATCGTGTGGATCCCAAAATCTTCTAAATATTCAATCAAATCCAAGACTCGGTTCTTGTAAGATCTTAACAAATCATTTTTGGATGACCTACATGCTCTTACTTGATGTACAACAAATTTGATGTCATTGAAAATATTCAAAGGATTGATTCCCTTATTTTGATCCAACTAAATTCCTTGCACAAGAGCTTCATATTTAGCAACGTTGCTGGTGTAGTTGAATTACATTTGAAAAGATGAGAAGTATTTATATCTTTATGAAGAAATTAATACGACACCAGCACCTACCCCATTTTTACTACTCAAACCATGAAAAAATAGTTGTCAAAGTCCTTCAGAGATGTTTTGGGTCTTAACAAGTTATGGTATGATCACACCTTCTTCGTGGATACAATATGTACCCAACCCCATCTATTCTCAAAAAAAAAACCCAACTTCTTATTCTGCTAATACCTCAACATAGGGATCATACTAATGATCTATAATTACCTCATCCGGCATTGTATTAGATACTTCTTCCACAAGAGTGGTTGGTTTATGATCAATAACTTCCTCATCTCGATCATGAATGGTATAATTCCCATTTATAAGACTAGCGGTATAGGGATCCACATGATTATGAAAAAAAAATTCCGCCATTATAGTCACTTTAGTTCTGTATCAATTCCTAAGGATCATATGCAACTAATCAGTTGACAGGCAACTGCCCATATTAGAAGTGAAATCTCATGATAGGAAAATGAAGAAGAGAGGAGGGAGATCGATGATCGATATGTCTTGTGTGAATGACAAGCTAGGGCATGCATGGATTATAATTTGAATTAATTTGATAACTCCAATGGTTTGAAATCCTATGTCATCCAACTAAAAAACTCCTCTAGAGACTGGTGTATAATGGATTCCTAGCATGTCTACAATTTTCTTGGGCATGACTAATTTGCTGGCACCAGAATCACTCATGTAATTATGTAACAAATGATCACCAATGATCTGGGAAATATAGAATGGTGGTGGTTTGTCCACCTTAGGAATACTTTTCCCTTCTGGTTGAAAAAAACTTGTAGCATTTTCTTCCTCACGACCTGATAATCCATCATTAGTACCAAAAATTTTCTGAGTCTCTTGCAATAGGTTTCTTTGAGAAGGAATTGAGAGTGCATTCCACATGGTAACATTTAGGTTAGTCTTCTTCATCTATTCTACAATACTGATAGGGATTGATCCTACTTTGCTGACATTTCTCTGGGCATTAGAATCCTCTTTTGGAAAGTTCTTGTTGGGTACTATGATGCCTGAATAACATTATTTCCTTGTATCTTGACTAGCATGTGTTTCTATTGACTTCTTTCCCTCGTCTTTGTTGGAAACCACCACCTATGGTTGAGGCTGCAAAGTGGATGCTTTATGATCTTTAGAGGGTTGGGATTCCATTTCCCTATTTTTGGAGTGAGTATTTGCTGACACTGATGAAGAATATTTATTCAAACCACAAAAATCTTCTTCTTGCCAATTTAGCAAAGTGGTTTCTTTAAGGGCCTGTGATTGATCTCATGTTTCCTATATCGATGAAATTTTCATTGAATCTGGTGAAGAAGATATGCTTTGAACCAAAAGGGCTTGGATAAGAACTCCATTAGGGAAAAGATTTTAATTGTGGGGTTGAGAACAATGATAACACCATTCGTAGTCTTGAACTAGATTATTCTGGATAGGTACAATGGCTCTAGAAGAGCTAGCAATAAGGGGATTCCTAAATTTTAGAGGCTTGATATTAGAAACTTGATGTGCATCTTTATTTTGTGACTGATTATTTCCTTGAAAGGGTGGGCGGTTAGCTTGGTACTATTGATTTTGGGATTGGTAAGGATGAGCATATTAATACTGTTACCTATTGAGTGTTATGAGTTCATTCCAAAAAGTTTGCAACAGTGACTTGACCACAACTAGATTGTTTGAAGGGGAGGGTAAAGACACAGTTGGTGCAGCTACAACTAGTTGGCTAGAAGTTGATGGAACATGGGAAATGGTTGGCTGATTACTTGAAAGTTTAACAAATAAAGGCATGGGAGGTCTAGGTGCAATATTTCTTACTTGGATTAAATAATTCTCACCTCGTATTAAAATCTTGTAGGCATCAAGAAATGTAGTCCCTCTTATGGAATGAATCATAAGTTATACATCACTATTCAAGCCTCATAAACAATACAATAGTGCATTATTGGGAAAAGGTTTTATGAGTGTCGAAATTCTATTCCAAGTTTTGTAGAATCAGAAGTTGAAATCACTCATGTATTTATAAGGAGATCTCTTTATGGTAATGAGTTGTTCCATGAGTAACAGGTGGTCACTCTTGTCTTTGAACTATTTGCAGAGCTTCTCTCCCAACACGTACCAAGTGGTTATATTACCATCTTCAAACCCACTAAACCACTGAAGTTATTTTCCCTTGAAGGAAATGGCAAGGAGTCTGACCGCAACATTATCTTCTGTAATATTATATATTGTGTGAATTGTGGCTACATCAAGAATATGTTCCATTGATGTAATATGATTTTCCCTGTCTAAAAGGGAAAACTTTTGAGTATCACACTAGGTATAGGATCACAATGATCCAACTGAAGAGGATTTTTTACATTAAAAGGTACAAAAAATTGGTTTCTTGTAGTGAATTCCATAACGAAGAAAGGTTGATTTTCCTTGGTGGAGGAAACCTTCCGTAAGAAGGAGTTGAATGACCCCTATGAGGTGATGCTACAACTGGTGATGTTGAAATTCTTCTTCTCCTTCTCCTTAGAGGAGATAAGGATAACTTGATATGTTAATAATATCATTCTCATCTCGTAGAAGATCTTATCTAAATTCTTTGCATATGTTAACACACCGAGATGCAAAATATAGAGATATGCAGTCGTTTGGTACTTTGATTTATGCAAGTATGAAGATAAGTACCAACTCTTGTTGCACTATGCATGCAACAAATTGTTATCACCAAATCAATTCACCCCCCGAATGGCCATAATGTGACCAGGTAATTTAGTGTGATTGAGAAACATGGGATCACTTCTCAAGCTATGGGATTTAGGATTGAGGTGAACCTTTGGAGAAGGTTGGATTCCTCTTCCTAAATTAAGTGTTATACTATTCTTAGTGCAATAAAAATGGTTAACTATACCTATACTAACATTTTCATGGGCTTTAGGGAAAGATATTTGAAAGGAATAAAACTATACTAGGGATGGTGATGCACTAAATGAAGGGTGTTGCTAGACTTGGTAAGGGTTGATTTGAAGAGGGTGTTGTGTACCACAAGCCAACTTCACCTACTACAACTTAGAAAGGGTAAAGAAAAAACCACAAACTAAGAAGTGTGTGTTCCCTTTATTAAACTCAATTAGACAAATAATATTTCCATCATCCAGTGAAGAAGGATGAAAATATGAAGGGTGAGAAAACACCATAACTAAGCCACATGCAAAACTGTAGTCATTTTTAAACCCTTAGATTAACAATAAAATCCCATGTACGTTGGCCTATCGCCTAGCGGGTCCTGGGTGCTCACCCAAGGAATGCATGGGTGTTGAGCCTCTCCTTTATTTGAGTCTTGTGAGAATGCATCATCTTATGATAGATATTCAAATGCAAAAGAAAGGAAGAAAACATGTGTTCATTCTAAAAACCTATGATGAGTTATCACATCAATGCATCCATAGAAGATAAAAAATAGACAACATATAGACTTGATTCATACACAAAGGAAATGCACTAGGATTATTCTCATGAACACATATATGATTTAGAATAGATTCTTATATTCATATTGATGAGTTCAATAATGACATTATGTCCCTTGAGGCCATAACAGACCCATAAAATAATGTAGAGAAAAGTCATGCATCAGAAATACACTATGTCCTTTACATTACAAAGATGAATACAGATCCATCACACTATATATGTTATCACTCCTAATTTTCACTAGTCCCAACCCATACAATCCTCCATAATATATTTGTAGAGATTCGCCCCTTTTCCAGCACCTCTGCTCTCTCAAAATGATTCCATGTATATATCTCTATCTCTCTAGTCTCTTCTTTTCAGTTATCCGTGCACCTCTATATATAGCTTTTCTACCTTCACCTCCATGCCTTCTGAGGTAAGAGATCAAATTCCAAGTGTCCAAGTGTTCCTTCAATAGAGCATGCCTCCTTTGATCCGAGCTCTCCACTCTACGCAATGATGTTCTTCAAGAACCTTCCATCTCATGCATGGAATATTTCCTTTTTGATCCCACGGCTGCCAGGATGGCACCTTATCAAATTAAAATGCTAGATGGGTCATGATTTTCTCATGTGATTCCTAGGACACCGAATATGGCTAAGTCCCAAAACCTGTCTTACCTTGTGTGCGCGTCATGTTTTCTACAAAACCATGCTAGAACTCTTCCATGCATGCCTTTAACCTATGTGTCCTTCTTCAAAAAGTACCTACATGCCCATGCACCTTCTTATACTTAGCCAAATTATAGGGCCCAACAAAAACTCCACCCCTTAATAAGCACAAAAATCCAAGAACCTGCAATGGAAACTTGAGCTTGCACAATGTACCTACAAGCATGAAAAAGTCACAAAGAAGTATATGCGATGATGAAAGGACTAATAGTAGTCACAAAACATACACTTTTATTACTTCAACAACATGCACAATGCATCATTACATTCATAAGAGGAAATGGTTGTCATTACAATCTTGGAAAAGAGGCTTGAAAGTTCCCTAATCCACAAAGATAATTTGTAGAAGAGAAAGGATTCTCCAAAACATGCACTTGTCTAAGATGTCAAACCTTTGTCTCATGTCTAACTTATGTAACCCCTTGGAATGAACTTCTCCTTTTCATTTATAGAAAATATATGTGAGAGAAGAGAGGATAAATCATAAATTCTTGGCCTAAAATGTAGAACATGATGGCCTACATTAATTACATCAATAATGACACCACCTAGGAACATTCCATCATGTGCCATTAATGAAAAGTTTGAACTTATCCACTATTTAATTAAAATAATATTTTAATAATAAAAAAATCATTTTATTAAAATATTATTAGGTGGGACCTCCTTAGGTTTGGTTTACATTGAAGGGGCTTAATGTACTAGAATGGGCCAACTCAGTGGTTAGCTCACCTGCCAACTCACCGAGTTGGTTGATGGGCTAGTTGGTTCTTTACAAGATTCCCCAATATCCCACTATCCCCGAGCTCCTCCAACTCGTGCAACTCCTGGAAATATTCTAGGCATAGCTCGATCCCAAGAGATCCATATCATCTCTCATTGGCATTGCCCTTCAAAACCTCCCATAGCCTAATGACTTAGCCTATCCTAGTTGAGTGAGATAATATTTCTGAGTCGACCCTATAAACTCTAAGTATTTAATCAATCACCCATGAGAAATTCATCCCTTATCTCGATGCACTGAGAAATTCAACCATTTGCGATATTTCAATGACTCTTCCTTCATGATCTTGTATCATACTCTGGCAATTTCAACACAAGGCCTAAGTTAATTAGCAGCTCGTTCATCCTATGAGCCCTATTTCACTCAACTCAGTCACTTCTTCATTTAGCCAGTACTAATGAATTTGCAATCAAAAACACCTCATCGAGCCATTTTTTCTCTCATCAACATAATCCATAAAGTGGCTTAGCAAGCCCATTTTCTCGTCTACTTGCCATCACTGCGACCATCTCCTTGAACTTGCCTCTGAGCTCCTCCATTTGACTCCTCGACTAGGTGAGCCCAATCGAATCATTTTTGAATCTTCATTAAAGCCATCTCTTCGACCAATCTTGCTCAATCTCATGATGGATGTAATAATCTAATCTTCCTCCATGTATGTAATGTATTATGTGAATGTTGTGTTGAGATTGAAAGATACCACATTATTTTGGACTTGCTTATTCCCAAAACCATCTTGTAACGTGATTCCAACTCAGGGAAGGATTCACCCTTGTCATCTCATAGCTCAGCCTACAAACTATTTCCTGAGGCCTGAATGAGATCCATACTCTAGCTCCGATTCAAGCTCATAGGCTTTGCATGGTTCTACATGATGACTCACGACTCACCTTACATGGCTTGTTCATTTTCACACTAGATTTAAGGTGAATTTATCATTGTTTAGGCCATGAGCTTGGCTCATTATACTTCACAATTCTCTCAAGCTTAGCTCGAACTAATCCTTCTCTGCGAGCTCATCCAGATTATTCAACTCGACTCCATTGATGATATAACCTTCACTATATTCTTGTGATTTTGAGCTCCTGATTTTCCACCATACCTCACAAGAGCCTTAGGTTTTGAGCTCAAAATATTCCCTTTCAGTTTGAGTGGTTCTCTGACTCGAGGAAATTCTCTCCCCATGAGCTTCACACTTGAATGATTTTCCCATGCATGTTGAGTACTCTCATTTCCATTGCCTTGTAGAACCACTTGTTGCCCTATCAACTTGGTGATTGACATGGGCATATGCATTAACTCTTTCCCCTGATCTCTTCATCAACTGGTTATTCCCATCATACCACTGATATGTTACCTTCCACATAGCTCAGTGGATGACTTGCCACCTTGACATGTAACCACCCAACACCGAGCCCCAATTACTAATGACTTGTCAGATAACTCATACATACACTCATACTCCTAATGTTACATTCTTTTGGTGATATTTCTCCCTTGGGTATCCAAGTAGTTATTCTCACTTGGCCATGATCTCTTAAATCCCTCATGTGTAAAATTACTTGCTTGGCCTATTATCTTGTTATTTCTACCATGGCCACAAACCTTAAAAATTCCTCAACTTGCATTTCCCCTGCAATGCTTCCTGAGTTCCCCCACATCCTTGTTAACTCATAACTCATTGTCTCACAAAGAACTCAGTCTTATTTTAGATCAGTCAAGTGAATTAACTCTTGTCAAGCTTTCCTATCATTGAGCTCACATGGTTTTCTTGTTACCATTCCAAGTTACCTTTTCTTCCTGACCGAGCCATTATAATAGCTTACCCAAGCTCTACATGTAACAATTTTCACTCGTTCGATGCCACAACTGAGTCAATTTTGTATGATGATCTATCAAATAATCTATTCCATGAGCCATGAATAACTCATTTGTTTAACTCAAACAAGCTATAATGGAACTCAGTTCATATTAAACATGCATTGCCAACATGGTACTCAAGATGATAGCTATAAACTCAACCATCAAAAAAAAGATTGATTCACCTATCTATTTATCGGCTTGAGCCTCACATTTTCAAATTTCACCAGCTACAATGGTGCTCTATTTTTTTCACATTGAGTTGGCTCACCAAATAGCTCTAATTCAATGAACCAACTTCACGAATTTCTCCATGAAGAACTTTTCTGATCCCAATGTGTAATTTACCAACATTGTCTAATTTTTTCCAAGAGGGAAGATATTGACAGCAATACCTATTTGTTCATGTCCGACCTAGGTGTGTTTTGGAGTTGATATTTCTATATAAGCATGTTTTAGCGGTCATTTATGACTAGTCGCTAGCATAGTGAAAAAGTGTGACCTAGAGGGAAAATTTTGGGTCTTGAAAGAGACCTTAGTGACCATCTTGAGAAGGATAATTTGATGTTGTAACATTCCATATATAGTGAAGGTAATGGATATATAGGGCATGTATGATATCTGCTAGAAGGAGACTAAGATTTTGATTAAAGAAGAATCATGTGTATTGGGTCATTTGTGAGTAGTTGATCATATGGGATTATGAGAAACCTATAGGAGGTTGAAGGAAAGTGTTAAGGGGTTAAGAAAAAAAATAATAAGATCCATGAATAATTGAGGAATATTAAAGACTGGATATACAAGGAAAATTGATATGTTCATCCCTTGAAGGAGAGGGATTGAGCGAGTTTGGATAGAGCTTATTTGGATAAGGGCTTGATGTGTTTGGATATGAACTTAGATCACCATCAGCTATGTGAGAAGTATATTTTATGTAATCATTCACTTTAAAAATATCTTATGATAACTCATATTCATAGGATTCCCTTGTTGCAAGTGATATAAACAAGGGTTTAGGGATTGGTGTTCCTTATGGGGAGTGTGCCTCACTAAACAAATATTATAGAATGTGTAATATTATTACAAGTCCTTTCTTTGAGTAATATAAGCAATGGTTTTTAGTTATTTTTATTCCCCGTAATGGTTTCCCACTTACATCTAGTGTTTATGGGTTCTCTCTCTCTTATTTCATGTTCTTTTGAATGATTAATGCACATATAACAAGCTCACATATGGTTATGAATGATGAATGGTTAAATGAATATTGAATTCTCATCATGGTGAAAGAAGTTAAAAAAAAATTAGGACTAATTCACCCCATCTCATTCCATTGTGACTCCAATAATTGGTAACGTAGTTGGTCCTTATGAAGCAAGTTTAATGACTTAAAGGATATCCTTAAATCACAAGAAATGTGTAAATCTTCAGATGTTGAAGCTACTTTAAGGAAGGAGTATGAAGTTGTTGAGTCCTTGATTCATACCCTACAAGATCATATCATTTGCATGGTGTTACAGCATGGTCAAGAAATCAAAGAGCTTAAATCTCAAGTGGAGAGTGTGTCTAAGGCCTTAAAAGTCAAAGAAGAAGCTTGTTCAAGGTATGAACAAAGGATGAGATCTTTGGAATCTTATTTAGAGGATGCATCCAATAGTTTGAAGATGTATGATAGGTTGGAGAAGATCTATGAATATCTTAATGAGATCGTGGAAATACAAAGGGAAGATAGTGACAAGATAGGCCTAGTTTTCAAAGGAAAACAAGTGGAGAATGATGAAAAAGCATGTCCAAGCACTCAAGAAAGCATGAAGGTGACCAAGAAGGATAATTCAAATAAGTATAACCCTATTATACAACTAAATGGAATGAGGTATGGTCATTCCTTCAATGAATATTTTTATTCATGCAATGAATTTGATTATAGAGCTAGGAATTACAAAAGGAAGTTCTAAAAGAGTGAGTTCTCATGGAATGGTGAAATATATTTCAAAAGTCAGTGTTTCTCATGTTGTGGATATGGTTATAAGGTTGTTGATTGTAGTTGGAATATGATTTCATTTAATCCAAGGGGAAAGAAGAATGATGTTTGCTATACTTGTCATGACTTCGGTCATAAAGAAAGGTTTTGTCAAAGTAAGAGGGATGATAAAGGAAAGTATGTTCAAGGAAAATATATCTTCATCAAGAGTGTTGTCAAGGAGAAAGCATGCTCAGGAAAGGATACCAAGGAATATGATCATGTAAACACTATAAAGAAAGAAAAGAAATCAAAATAAGGGCCTGAAGTAGTCAAGATAATCAAGAGATCTAATAATGAAAATTCAAGTACATCCATGGTAGTAAAGGTTGTTGAGAAAGAAAATGATGACAAGAGATATGATTCTCAGAGTATGAGAGTTGAAGATTCAATAAAATCTAAGAAAGATACTTCAAAATTATAGGTGCTTAAGACTGATCAAATGAATTATGTCAAAGAAGGGACTAGTTCAATCAAGATGGAAGACAAGTTTATCAATCCTAAATCAGATCAAGAATGTATGATTGCTTTGGTTGAAAGGTCAAAGATGAGGAAATTAACATGTTCTTAACTAAAATCCATTCTCCAGTACATGAAAAATTGAAGAAACTAGGATTTTGTGACACTTCAAGAATGATAAGGTATGGGTTTTGATCTTTATATGAGGTCTTTATTGAGTAGTTCTTGTTTTTGATAGGTGTCTAATGTGTTAAGGTCCAAGTACTTTGTTTTTGAGTCCTTGATGTAGTATGGTTAAGTATTATCATGTCCTAGAGTGTGGTATCAGTCAAAAGGTGTTTTTAGATGTGTTAATAACTTTTCCAAGTTGTGAAGGTCTTGTTTGAATGACTAAGAAAAGAGAATTTTTGATATTATCAGTCAAAGGAAGTAAGTGTATGATTGACATTTAAGTCTCAAGGTTTTTTGGTTCTTAGTGTCCTATCAAAATTTTTCCTTATGAGATTCTATGTATCAAGGTTCTAGAAAGAGTATAATTTACATTTGAGTAGTCCTTGTAGGTCACATGTCACGGTCTAAGTGTGAAGCCGTCAAAAAAAATTTCATGTTTATTCATGTAGGTAAAGGTTTTCAGTTGTTCAAGAATTCTCTTACTATGTGTCAATATATTTATATCATGTATCAAAGATGTTTAGTCTACCTTAAGGAAGTTTGAGGCATAGTTATGATGTAAATACAAGGTATGCCAAGTGTGTGTACTTCAAAAAGATGGTATGAATTTTATCTAGATATGTAGAGATACAAGGAGAATTGTATCTGTGGTTAAAATAGTTTTACAAGTTTGAAATGAATTTGTTCGAGTCCGTAGGGTGATCTTGCTCTTGTGCTGCAATTTTGTTTCATTTTTTCTGTAATTGTGTTTCCTTTTCAGCAGGTTACAGAATTGGGATTTTAAGTTGCTATGCATTTTTCCAATCCTTCACATGAGTGTTGGAGGTCTACAGTATGATTTCAAACAAGGATAGATGGATTCTTGATTGTTTTCAAGATTATTTAAGGTTAAATAAGGTTAGATATCATGATGGTAGTTTTTTAAAGAAGTCAATGGTTGGTGAATCATAAAGATGGTAGGTCTAATGGAAGGGTGGTCTAATTGAAGACAAAATCTTGTTATTATATTTGTATGGCTTAAGGAAGAGTACTTGGTCTGAGGGGGTGTTTGTTGGTCCTATTAGTTAGATTTGTAATTCCAAGGAATTATGCTAAATCCAAAGGGGAGTAAAGGTATTTATTACTCTATTCTCTGAGAATCAAGTCAAGATCTCTTAAAATTTAAAATAACATATTTTTGCAAAGATTTATGTCATGGAATTTGGATGAAAATTCCTAATGTTGCTTATCTAAGTGTGTTTATTTTCTCAAGAGATGAATGATTGGCCCAATGGGAGTTATCTTAGCTTTGTAATTTTATGATGTAGTGTTGTTTGTAAGCAAGATATGATATGCCCATTTGAAGATCTGATTTGGAGAAACACTATTTGAGCTTGATGAGTATCTTAAAACTGACTGCATGGTTTTATGACTGCTTTTATGCAAAGATGATGCTATGATGATCAAGAAGCAAAGAGGAAGATCATCTACGACAGATGGTGTCTAAGAAGGACTGTTAGATAGATTTGTTCATTATTGAAGGAACTTTGAAAGGTGGAGGCTTTTATATACTCAAAGAGTTGTAATTTTATGAAGCCAGGGGAGCATCAAGGGGATTCTTTAAATGTTGTTTTTTTGTACTATTGCATTGTGATATTTGGAAAAAATGGACTGATAGAGACATTTTGGGCTCATGGTCCTAAAAGGTGCAAGGGTAGTATTGAAGGTAGCTTTTTTTTGTTCTCAAGCATGGTTCATCAATAGATGTAGGTATTTGACATAATCAAATACAAATATAGTGGATATACTCTCAAGAGGAGTCGTGAGGATGATATTTTCAGGTGCATGGATCTTTTAATGTTGCTAATTGAAGATAAGAAGAAAAATTATAGTCCAAGTGGGAGCTTATAATCATGTAAGTCATTTTTTCCATTGTGTCTTATCTTTGTCTTGTCATTTTTCATATTGAATTTTCATTGTATCCTTTTTCTTAGATTTCAAAGGGGGGGAGTTGCATCAAAAACATGAAAAAGAGTCATGTAGGTGTTTGATCTTATTGCTTACCATCAATGTTTCTGAAGGTGGTTTCCATCAATGAAAAAGGGGGAGATTCTTGGTTATTGTGTCTAGTGGTTGTCATTGATGTCAAAGCCATTGATGGAAAATGGTGTGTAGCTGTCATATGAGTCCCCATGAGGTGTTAGTTAAGGTAAAACATGATGTAATACATTGGTGAGTAGTGGTTGGGATAAAGTAATATGGTGTTCATGCGTATGTTTTGGTGCATAGTATAGTTGTGCATGGTCATTGTATGAGTCCTCCTAAGTTGGTTTAAAGGTTTTAATGATGTCAAACATTCTCCTATACGTTTGTTACAAGTGTACCTATGTTTCTATCATATGGTCGACATGGATAGTTCATAAAGAGTTATGGTGTGAAGATGGTCATTCCAGGCCTATTCCTAGTCCTAGACCAAGGTATAATGGTATGGTAGGTGTGATATTTAGAGCTGATAGGAAGTCCTTTTTAAATCATGGTAGGAGCATGATGAAGTTTTATATGTCTCATAGTAGGTGTATGATGAGTTTTATGTCAATTATTCAGTCGTTTTGGTGGTGTTTCATGGTCCTTAGTAAGAGAAAGAAGGTGAAGACAAGTTAGAGAAAATATAGGTAAGACGTTGTGGTTGGAAATTTTCAAGCCATATTTGAGCAAAAAAATGAGTTTGATTAGTGATAGGATTATTTTTCATGATGCTTCATTACATAGTTTCAAGTCAAAATGATTGAAGGAAATTTCAAGTTATGATGTTTTTGGTAAAATCAAGTTTTTGAGAAGGTGAATATTTGTGCATGAATTGGCTAACTTCATAATGCTCGTTATGAAATTGCTATGATTTTTATGGGACCCATAAGGTTTTGGGGGATTGATTTTACAATGAGTTAACTAATAATTTTTAGAAAAAATAATGAGGTCAGTTGATTGTCAGGTTTTTATGAACGAAGGTTAAGAAGATAAGTTGGTTCAAAACCCTCCTAAGACCCTAGCGAGCATGAGTCAACTTGGAATATTTTATTGGTATGGATATCCAAATTATCTATAAATGCTACATGTGATGATTTTTTATTACGTATATAATTCATCAGGTCTCATTTTTGTGGTGGTTTGGTTTTCCATCTATTTTAGGAAGAGAGAGAAAAACCCTAGTCTTGTGGGTTTTTATAGTTTCAGGTGTTAAGATGATGGTTCCAAGATGAAAACCGAAGTGTTACATAGAGTCATTGGGAGATGATTTAAGTACACATCCATGACAATTTTATCAGAGAAATTACAATGAATAAAATGGAAGATACATGTGCCCAAAGTCAGCCTACCGATTTTGGCCTTAAAGACTAAAATGGAAATAGTCTTATGGTTTGAGATGAGCTTGATCATTTTGTATATTGTAGATGATGGTTTCTCAGTCATAGACATCATTGTTAGGAACCTGATATTAATGTTTTTAAGCTATTGGTTTTATTATGGTCTGAATATGTGGTTTTTAGTTGAAAACCTAATGGTCTATGTGAGCCTTAAGCTGGCTTACTCAAGAAGGTGTGAATGGAACAGATGTTTTGGGTGAGATTTGTCAAAATGAGATCTATTCATGCTAGTGATTTGTATATTTTGGAAAAAAATGTATTTGAAGTATTTTAGGTGATGGACTGAGATCAAAATTTTATTTGGATGTGTTTGTGCAAGTTTCTATCAAGACTGGGTTCTTGGGTCCTTAGTAGCCTGAAACAGAGCAGTTTTAGATATTGGATTGGTTGAAGGCCTTCCACTATGAGCTGGAAGGATAATGTAAGATGTAATGAAAATTAGATCCAGATATACCTTTCCCAGTTATATATGGTTTTTTTATTGATAAAATGATTTTGGTACAATGAGAACAACTCATTTTTTAAGACCTAAGTTCTAGGGTCTTGAAGCAAGTTCAGAGAACTTGCAAAGATTGATCTATTCGGAGGTCTTCCACTTAGAGATGGATGAAAATAGATGAGTTGTTTATGGAAAGAATAATTGGATATATTTCCAATGGTATATTACTTGATTCATAATTATAATGATCATTTTATATGTCAAGCTTGGTCAATCTTCAAGACTTAAAATTCTGGGAATTGAATACCTAGTGGGGTTTGTCATAATTCCTGGTGAGTGTTTAATGGTGAAGATGGATGTTTCGAGTGTTTCTTGTGATTTTCTATGGTGATGATAATTACCTATGTATTAAATTTTTGATGGAATCTTAAACAAACCATTGAATTTTTTTTATGCTGTTGAAGATAATGATCCATTCCCTAGTGCTTGAAGAGGCTTGCATTTTCATCTTATGTGAACATCTTGGTGCTTATTGGATGATGGGTATGACCCATGTTCCAACCTATTTTGGATAAATTTATAGATGTTTTAAATGAGGTTTTTTGTCTATATTTTTGAGTTGGGGTGATCACTAACCTAATTGTTTCATGGCCAACCTATGGTGTGTTATGGAATCAAGTATTGTGTATATAAGCTATGTATGTAGTAGTCATTTGTGACTAGTTGTTGGACATAATTGAAAAAGTGTGACTTAGAAGGAAAAGTTTGGAGTCATGAAGGAGGTATTAGTGACCATCATGAGGAGGAAAATTTCATTACATAATATTCCATATTTAGGGATCAGGTAGTGGTGAGCTAAGTTAGGTATAAGATCAACTCGAAGGAGAGGAACATTTTGAGTAAAGAAGAAACATCTGTGTTGGGTCATTTGTGAGAAGTTGAGTGCAATGGTGAAAAGTGTGA
Source organism: Taxus chinensis (assembly GCA_019776745.2). Lineage (NCBI taxonomy): Eukaryota > Viridiplantae > Streptophyta > Pinopsida > Cupressales > Taxaceae > Taxus > Taxus chinensis. The sequence continues at coordinate 439,280,597 of CM034156.1, forward strand.
AACCTATATAGGAGGTTGAGAGGGAAGTGAATAAGGGGTTAAGAAAAGAGATGATAAGAAGATCTATGAATACCTAAAGAAGTATTGAGGATACTAGATGTGCAAGGAAAATTGATATATTCATCACTTGAAAGAGAGAGTTTGAGTGAGTTTGGAGAGAGGTTGTTTAGATGAGGGTTTGGTGTGTTTGGAGAAAAAATTGGATCACCAGTCAGATTGCGGGATAAGACATAATTTTTTATGTGATAATTCATTTTGAAAAATATCTTATGATGAGTCATATTCATAGGATTTCTTTATTATGTGACTAATATCAGTAAGGGTTTACGGGGTCAGTTCTCTTTAAGGGGTTGGTGCCTCACTAAACAAATCTTACAGGATGTGTAATATTTTTACAAGTCCTTTATTTGAGTAATATAAGCAATGGTTTTTAGTGGGTTTTTTTCCCCATGAGGTTTTCCCACTTACACCTTGTGTCTACATGCTCTCTCTCTCTCTCTCTCTCTCTCTCTCTCTCTCTCTCTCTCTCTCTCTCTCTCTCTCTCTCTCTTATTGCATGTTCTTGTGAATGGTTAATGCACATCTAATAAGCTCAGACATGGTTATAAATGTTGAAGTCTTATCATGGTAAAATAAGTTTAACTTTTTGTAGGACTGATTCACGCCCCTCTCAGTCCATTGTGCTTTCAACAATGACACCCACTCTCATTTAATGCAGATTTTTGAGGGGATGAATTCCAACTCGACAGTTCTTTATTTTCTTTCCTCCCCTTCTTTCTCCATTAAAAAAACATATAAATTTAAGTTCCTTTTATCTTTAATAAGGTTCACTCCCACGAAATTGAAAACTTTTCTTTAATATTCCATGCTTTTGGGCCTCTATAACTACATGTTTTATAAGATTTTCAAGCCTATGCTCTTGTGGATGCAAGTAATACCATTTAACAAAATGTGACCATGTGTTTCCTTCATGTGTTGTGTATTGAATGTGAATCCTTAACCATTTGGTCTTTCTTTAGATTAACGCATTCATATTTAATAGAGATCTGAGTTTTTTTTTTTTAAATTTCCATACTTTTTAGTTTCTATCATGTTCTTATAAGCCAAGTCTAAACCCTATTTTAGTTTTGGGCATCTTCTTATTTTAGTTTACAACATCAATTTTTCATTTCTCCTAAATCTTGAATCCTATGAAAGCGTAGTCTAGTTTTATTTAGTTGCATTCCTTGGTTGTAGGTTAGATGTGGTGGGCTAATACAAGAGGAACAAGCCTTCGTTGGAGTTTCATCTCACTTCGTAAGGCCCACACTTTCAAGATCATCCCATATTACTAGAAATTATGGATGTTCATTTGTGAATATTTAGAGGGTGTAACTTTGGTGTTAACAATTTTTGGAACACCCAATGGGAATTTTCTTGTTCCTTCACTAAGTTTTGGTGCGTGACTTATTTATTTCATCCTTTTGAGGCAATTCCTCAACACATATGGTGACTACAATTATCCAATATACTAGTTTAAGTAGAAAACGTTTCTTTTCTTATGAGAAGGATACAAACAAGGTCAAGTACAACAAGAGAAGAGCCTTTTGAGTATCTTTAATTTTCACCTAGGAGAAGAAGAAGAGGTAGAGTAGTTTAAAAAACTTCATCACCTCCAAAACAAGTCATCTCCACTCCTCCTGGTTGTCCTTCTTGCTATCATCAAGGGTTTTGAGACCTATTACATTCATGTCTCAACAAAGGAATCAATATTTTTTCACTTTCAATGGGGGAGTACTTTACTTCTACCTCAATATGATGAGATTCTAGTTTCATCTCTTACTTGAGTGTTCATTTCTTCACTAGGGAGAATTCTACGACCCCTGTTGAGCATATTAAGGATGTTACTAACATATGTGTGGTATATTATGTGACACAAGACAATGTAATAGTCAGGTAACTGACGACTTCTTTCAAAATAAAATATTTGTAATGGTGCAAAGGCTTAAGGATAAACTCTAACACCACTTGGGACAAGTTAGGGGAGGCCCCATATAACTATTTTGAATATAAATCATATCACCTATTTTTTGGAACAAATAACAATAACCAAAAGAGCACCTAGTGAGCCAATGTCTTATTTTAACATCAAATTTCAAAGGACCTGGGACTAGATTCCTCAAGTTGTAAGGTCTACACCTTAATATGTTTATTTATACTATTTACATTCGACATCCAAAATTACAATGGTAGAATTAGCTTAAATACAAATATTTCAAACTGCATCCTCCTCTAATGATTCTAATACTATCAGTAAGTTTCTTTTTACATCAATTTCCATAGCAACAAGGTGCAAACAACTTAATTTACCTAACTGACATATAAAAGTACGACCAAGTAGGAATTTAGTAAACATATAAAAGAGAAACTAAGTACATAATAACACACTTTCCTAATAGACTAACAATGTGATATTCATCACGGAAAACAAGGATATACAAATACAATGTTTTCAAAATCACATGTTATTATGTAAACACTAGAAACACGTCACTTTGTCCTTATCTTGGTACCTACAACCAATACATGGTTAACACAAATTGTTGGCATGACGTCTACCCAAAATTTAGCATAATTCATTTTATCATAGTTTTCCCATTCACATGATTATAATACTTAGCATGCTAGAATAGAGAGTTAGAGATATGTTCATTTCATTTCCTAACTAGATCGAGAGAGAGAGAGAGAGAGAGAGAGAGAGAGAGCATTCTCCGAACAATCAAATTTCCCAAAGTAACCAATAAAAGGGAGTTCCATACAACCATATCTAAGTTTCTACAATTTTACTCGTCAGTTAAATGACTTGAAGAGGGTCCTATGACATTCTTTCACAATTTCCTATTAGTCTATGAAAACGTCCAATTTTAACCCGAGGGGGTAAGAAATTACATTAAAAAATTGATATCTAGTGGTCAAACACACCATGAAACAAATCCTATGTGTTCTTCTATATACGATTAATTCACTAGAGTTGACAAAATTTAGAACTGGAGAACATGGTATGAATGGCAACTACTTTTCCAGAACCACATGTCATAATTGGGCTAGTTTGACCTAGTCAACCAACGGTAAGAGGCCTACAAAAACCCCTTGAAAAACTAACTAGCGAGGTGTTTTTCTCATAAATAAGGGTTGAAATCAATTTTAATAGATAAATACTAGAGGTATATGCAAGTTGATATCCATTTCTTTTCTAAGGGCCAAATGACAAGCCAAAACCAAACCCAACTTTTGAGTTTCAATAGCTTACCAAAACTGCAAAATCCGTTAACGAGGCTCCTAGAGGGGTGATAAAAAGTGCACAAATAGTCATTCGAGGGTGTTATAAGGTTTGATGTGACTCCCCACATGACAGTGAGCACATCCAAAACTTTACATTCCCATTTCAGGTTTTGGAGAGGTGTTTTGTGAGTCACCGAAAAATCGCATTTTATTAACTTTGTAAGGTGTAACAAGAAGGGTAGTTTAGTTGATGGCTCGAATCAATCTCACCAATTCAAGAAAACATGGGTAACTAGTTCTAGCACTTTAGTTATACAATGTATAAGGTTGTGGTTGTGAGTATATTTGATGGTCAAATAAATAATCAGGTTACATAGGAAACAACCCCCTTTTTGTTTGTAACTAAGATTTATTCAATCAACTCTTAAAATTTTCCTTAGTTTTATTAGAAATATGAATCCATAAAAAGGGAAAACTATTAATAAAAAAATTGTACAGGTCAGGGTGAGAAAACCATGTCTTTATTGTAAACAAAAGAAGAGACGTTGAAGTTACGTTCGCTAACTGCTCTCAAGGTTTTCACATAAGTCTATCCTAGAAGCCACAAAATTTGACTTAAAAAAAAGGTTGTTGTAGCATACATGACTGCACTGATGTATTTACAATCCTCCATTCATTGAACCAGATCACCACCATCAAAATAAAACAAAATAAAGTTTCTATTGTTGGCTAAACTCCAAGCATTCACATTTTTCTTACACATCTTCCCATTACATTTGCTTGAACTCTTATATATCCTTTTTAACAAAACCCTTTGTGATTATCCAACAACCAAGGCATCATATGGAGCCACATGTCTGCATTTTCTGCATTTTTTTAAATAGTTCACTTGCCTTATTTATTATCCCATGTTGGCAGGTTTTTTGAGTGGGATTCACACCTCCATAAGGCAATTTCTAGAGAGTTTCCAATGCATTTTTCTTGTATTTTCTAAAGTATTTTAAACAAAAACATTTGGTGCATGGTCTGCAACTAAGCATATCCATATTTCATCGGTGTGTTTTGACAAACAGTTTACATGCCATGCTAAACTCATCTGTGTATTGTCCCAAACAAACAATCAGCCTATGTGCCCTGCATAGGCTTCTTCCCAGCTATCAATTTTGCATTTAATTGGGAATTTCTAAGTCTTTTAAACAAAACCATTGTAAGCAGATCCCTACAATCATTTTTGGTCCACGGAGCTGCATTTCTCCCAGGAATTTAATAAAGTAAACAACGGACCCTGCATAGGGCAATGTTAAACTTCTATGTGGCATCCAAATCTACCAGACAACCCATGAAACCACAATCTGTTCAAGCATTTTATCAAGAAGTTTAGGCGCGTTATCCATTATGATTTTTTGGACGTCCATACCCACAAAAAAACTCCCAATATTAGGGTGGGTAGGAAGGAGGATGACAACGGTTGTGGAGTTTGGATTTTATATCTGAAAAATTACATTTGGTAGACTATTTCCAACTCCTTTTAATAAAACCATTCGGTGCATACCCCACAATCATCTCAGTTCAAGATCACGTTTCTTTTAGGAATTTTGAAAAACAGTTTACATGCTAAAACTTACAGAATTTAACAATCCTAATGCCATCCATTTCCAATCTCAAACTTACAACATTATGTAGAGAGGATGGGACGAAGGAGACGCAACAAATTCTTCTTAATGCATCAACCAACGTACCTGCAGCTAAAATTTTATAGTCCCTTCTCCAAATTACTCATTTCTTTTGTTAAAAAAAAACCATTTTATTATCTTAATCATTCAATATATATTATTATTATGATAATTATAATTATTATTTATTTCACTTTCCAAATTAATGGATCATTAACACAATTCTCACAATCATATAAGCTAAGTTACGCTTCTTGAAAATCAAGTTGATCATACCTTGGGACCAATCTCGAGCTCATGCAAGAAAATTTGATAACGCGGAAATGGGAGGGCATTACATTATTCACCATAGGAATTTTTGGGGAAAGCAATTGAAATACCTTGGTTGGAAAGTAGTTTAGAAACGGTTTTTCAGGGTATTATTTCCAATATTTCCACCTTGGGTGAGACAAAATCAATCCAATTTAATAGAGAATCTCCATGGAAATAATATCCAAGATTTTATAGAAGGATTCTTGATCATTGTTTATTAGTATAATTTTATCTTTGGATTATATCCAAGGAAGTAATCTCATGGATTACTTTTAAAACACATCTTGCATAGTATGATCCCTCATATAAAAATATTGAGGGCACAAATCTAAGGAGCCTTGATAAGAGGGAGAATGTGAAAATTTATAATCGATGATCACAGGTGGAATGGTGACTGATGGAAAGACCACTTATGAACCCATCACCATCCCTTAGAAGCCACAGTTTGATATTTTCCCATTCCTTCCAAATACTCGTAATAAAAAATGAGCTAACCAATTTCATTGGGGGTTTTGATAATGAAAATATTTTAAAACCCAAGCCCTTTCAATTTTTTCCCCTATGGTGTTCCTTCGATGATGCAATTTTCTAAAATTATATTTCAGTATTATTATCCTTCACAATCCCAAATCATCCATTTTGTAAAAATATTTGTCCCTTGATGACAAATATTTGGAAACCTGAATCTTATAGAATCCTTGGGGAGACAATAAAATTACCAAACAACCCAATGAAATCTTTTTCCTTATTTATAATTGGCCCATAAGAAATCCACAAGAAATTTTTTAATATTTTTTAAAGAAGGTTGCGAAGGACGCTATTGAGAACAAAAATAACATGGGTGGAAAAATTAATTTTAGAGAAAATTTGATATTTTCCACCTACTAATATGGGTTAGTGATTTAGTATGGAATCTTCTTCTTAACTCTTTCAACAACATACTTCCATAGGTGAGAAGTGTCTGGAATGCAAGTTGAATTCCCAATAAGTTTAAAGTTTTTCCATGTTGAATCCACTTTCATTGAAATATACTTAACCATGGAGAGGGAGTCAACAATTATTTCCTCTATCATTGAGTTTTTTCGATTGAATGTTGGAGCTTGAAGATCATAAATATATGTCAAGGTAGTGCATACTATTTTTTGAATTTTCATCTTCTTTAATTAAAGTAAGGAGTGATTCATAAGAAAAATAACCATTGACTAGTGATGTATGTATAATTACTGGTAAGGATGAAAGGCATTTGATAACGGAATTGGATAGAAGATATCGAAATCCCTTATCAGTTAAGAAATATAAAGTAGGTACAAGAGGAAAACTTTAGTGATTAGAGAGAAATATCCCAAAATGCTCATAGTTGACTCCATTTACGAAGAGGTAAGTTGAAGTGTTTGTATAAAGAATTTACAAGATAGAACAAATGTGGAACCAAATCATATGATTTAAGCATATCCAAAATAAAATTTCATTCATTGTGATCATAGGATTTTTCAAAGTCAATTTTAATAAACATGGATTTCTTTTGATAGCAAAGATCCCTTTCCATGCCTTTATAAAGTGTAATAATATTGTCAAGAATATATTTGTTTGGAATGACCCTTGTTTCCTTTAAACTAAAAATTGTACGTGAAATTTGGTATATATGAAGATCCAAATCTTTGACAATGATCTTGTAGGAGACATTTATAAAATTACTTCATTACCAATTACAAATGAGCTCCATGTCCACAAGGGGCTCACTTTAGTAGGGTGGTATATAACATGTGTGATCATACTGGGGTTATTTTTATTTACATTTTTTTCATTAGTATATATGTATAAATAGGGGTAGTAGTGTAAAATAAGGCCCTAATAATGCATGTATGTAGAGGTAAATCATAAAAGTAAGGGGTAGTTTTTAGAGTCCAATAATTGAACATGTTTTGGATATTTTTTACAAAGTGACCCCTCGTGTCTCGGTCCCCAATGTTTGGTATGAACTGTGGCCCCTATCTATAATTTAACCAAAATAATTGGCACTATAATCCTATGAATATACCTTTAAAATGTCATTACCAGCCATATTTCATAATTTTTAAATATAATTTACATTACAAAATATCTTGATCATGGTCTTTATCATTACCTATCTATGATACTACTTCATGAAGATCATCTATGGTAAGAGGTTGATCACATGCAACCCTTTCAAGCTGTGAAATATTGCAAGGAACAAATGTAATGCATTGATTAAGAGCCACTTATCACTCAGGGGAGGGAGACTGAGCTTTAAAAACCTACTAGTAATGAATAAAAAAGTTGTGTACCATATCGAACACTTCAGTTATATTTTGATCAACATCTTAATCAAATTGATCTATTTACATGAATATTTTGTTAATTATGTCTGATATTTACACAAGAAAACAATAATATCATATTGTATTCAGCCCATAATACAAAGGCTATTATATATCCATAGAAATAGAAAACTAACCTCCTACAAAATAGGAAGTCAAACAACCAAATAACCCGTTACCAATTTTACCACTACAACCAAACTATATGAATATATTGTTGTTGAAACAATATATGATACAAAATAACAATATAACTGAAATATTTACCATATGGTAAATATTAAATTTGTGAGCATTAGACATATTCCTAACATATTTGTATTTCGCTGTTTTAAATAATTCTTTTGAAACATTTTTTCCCACTTTGAGCCAATGATTTTTGGATTTTATTTGAGCACCCATGGCATAATAAGTATCTACAATTTGGAGGCATTTCTTAAGATCAGCCACCTATCTTTGTAAAGGATCGTGAAATAGAATGTGCAAGAGTAGTTAATGAGCATCTCAATACTAAGATGGTAGTTAGGGAATATTGTATCCAAATGCAAGAAATATAAAGCCTAAAGTTATAAAGGAAAAACATAAGCTATGTGATGAAATATTTTCACCATGAAATCTAACCCATATTACCAATTTTCCTAAGAAAAATATTCCACAACCCTTTGATATGGATCATAGTGGGTACATACAAAGAACAAAATTATTTATAAAGAACTCTATTTTTTGTATTTAGAGTCATCTAAAAATCCTCCCAATACAGAACTAGATAGAAAATGGTCTGAAATAACAGTATCTAGTAGTATTTCCACTAGTAATTATAAACAATTGGAAAAGGAAAAATATTTTATCATAGAGAGCATGACATGATCTTGCTAGTTGAAGACTTTTTTATACCCCTAGTGGAAATTAGATTAATTGTTCCATATGAATGAGTCAAAATGTTGTATTATATGGAGTTCATAAAACCTAAACCTATTATGCATGTACATCTAGGATTCTTTTTCCTCGTCTATCCAATGCATGTGTAAATGATTGATATTATCCATTTCCATCTAGACCATATTGAAGTCACCACATATTACCCAATGGACATCAAGAATCCCATTTACAATCTATCAAAAAAGTAACATTCTTTCATTCACAACATTAGTTTCATAAAAATTAACTACCCCAAAAGAGTAGTTATCAATGTTGAATAACACCCAAATGATGTGATTTGTTGGTTCAAATTTATATGAAAATAGAGAATATCCTAATAGAGTATCCTATTTCTCTTTGGGTAGTATATATTAGGATAATGAAAGGTACCATAATCAATATGCATAAAAAGGGTTTTATGTTCTAAACGACACAGATCAAGAATGGTGATAGTCCACACTCTTCAAAAGATATATGGTTTCAAATCCTAAATTTAGGATAGGGGAGTGGTGTCTAAGTAAAAATAATAGAATGCTAATAATAAAGTTGTAACAAGATAGAGATACTTATGAAAGGGTTGTAACTATGGATTGTAAGGATCAGTAATTTGTAAATCCAAAAAGGCTTGTTTTAAGATATGGATCGATAAATAGTAATAAAATAGATTAATTATATGCTAATCTACTCTAATATATACAAGACCAATCCAAAAATAATTTAAAAAATGAAATAAAATAAAGGGAATGAGATGTTAGATATGCGAGATAATAGATGAAATGGAGAGCGAGATGGAGAGCAAGAGAGATGGCGAGAGAGATGGTGAGTGAAATTTAAATAAGAAATAACGAGAATATGATGGGAGGCAGACTATGAGTGCAAAGTCTGGGATTGTTGGGGTCCCTTCATTTGGGCGGGCGTCTTGAAGACTGGAAATGAACAGGGATGTTCATTGATGTCCCGAATTGCATAGTGAATAGAACGATGGTGTAGATGGAGAATGATTTAATTGGAAAGCTGGTTAGAGGACGTCCAAACATTGATTTGATTGGGGCTTGGTCCCTCCAAAAATGGAAACCAAAAGGATATATCGAGGTGAGTGCTCTTTCGAATGGTTTATTTTTGTTCAACTTCAACAAATACGAAGACCCTCAAAGAGTTATAATCGAAGGACCCTGGTTCCTGGGTCGAATTGGAGTATACCTTAGGAAATGGACCCCTTTGTTCAACCCAGAAACAGAAAACATTAATAAATTTCTTTTATGGGTTCGTCTACCTGGTTTTTCTATAGAAATGTGGGATCATTATGTCATCAAAGGGATTACTCCCACTCTTGGGAACTTTGTCTCCTTTGATAATGCAAATCTCAACAAAACCAGATTGGTTTGTGTGAGGTTTTGTATTTGCTCACTCTTTTGAGCATCTATCCCACAAACCATCATTTTAAGATCTAAACTAGGAAACTGGCCATAAAAAATTAATTTTGAAAGTTGTCCCATGAAGTGTGTGAAGTGTCAAGGCTAGGGTCAGTCAAACCAACAATGTAAGGTGAAATTTTCTCAGGCCTACAGATTAGTTCCTAAGTCTGGGTAGAAAGTGGATAAATGAAAATGTATTGATTCTTTGGAACCGACTCAAAGATAGTCAGATCCTTGTTTCTTAACATATGGGTTTCTATCTATGATAAATCTCATGTGAAGATTCCCACTAGTCATCCTAATACTAATGAAACAATGGAGGTAATCAGAACTAATAATTGTCCAATGGTGGACGAAGATGAGTTTATAGAAGTAAAATCTCGAAAAATAGGTCGAAGGCATTTTTAAAAACTCATTTCCAATCAGCTAAGGCTCACACCCAGGTGGAAATTTCAATGAAATCAAAGAATATAGACCATTTGCTTTAGGATGTGTCTTTTATGTTCAACATAATTTGTGTGATGGATGAGGACTCAAGGAAGGAAAATTATTCAAGTGAAGATATTGGAATGATCTCCATTAATGTGGAATGCTTCCCTCGAAGTGAAGTAGCTGCAGAGATGGGTAGTTTGGAAATAGGGGATGACATTGAGGCTAATAAAATCAAATATCTTATTCAAGATGTTAGATCCTTGATAGAAGATTTTATTTTAAGTAAGAAGACAAAACATCTACCTAATGAAGGGTTAGACCCTCTACTTGATCTTGAAAGTTTACTAAGTCCAAAATCAGGTCTGTGCACACTAGTAAATATAGGTGAATCCTCCAAATATATAGGTAGAAACCCAGTATCTTCCTCAAAGAATAAATATGGTTCTGGAAGACCAAATAGACAAACAACTAGAAAAAATAATAGCCAGAAGGAAATCAATGGTGGGACCTAGTCTAAGCTAGATGTGAGAAGCTTCTGTAGATCCAAAAATCAAGTTTCTAAATGAATGTTATTTAATGGAATGTGATGGTTTTAAACAATCCCACAAAGTTTAGATTGATTGAGGATATGAGAGTGAAACACAATGTGGATATTCTAGTGCTCCAAGAAACAAAGATGAGTGAGGATAAATTTTCATTGATCAAAGACATATTTTGGAGTAAAGCTGAAGCTATGGCAGTGAATTCTCGAGGAGCATCAGGAGGCCTGGCTATAATGTGGAATACTATGTGTTTCAAGGGTACTAATTTAATAAGGAAATATAACCATGTGGCTATTTTATTCAAAGACATTAGTACAAATTTTTTATGGGTGCTATCTAATATCTATGCTCTTAACCACAACGACGATAGAAAATGTTTTTGGAACCAATTATATGGTTTCCATAAAATTATCTTGGAGTCAGAGTGGCTTATTATGGGGGATTTTAATGTTCCATTAATGCCAGTAGATAAGAAGGGTGGAAATATAGAGTTTACTGAAAGTATGTTGGTTTTTCAAGAGTTTATATCTTCTAACAGAATCATGGATATAGACATGGAATGGGTTAAGCTTACTTGGTCAAATAAAATACTCAGTCATTAGTTGATTCAAGTCAGATTGGATAGAGCTATGACGTCATGGGGTTGGTTAAATAAATATGATTTTATTGCTTCCCTCCCCCTTATTAGTTTAGACCATAACCTTATTATCTTTGTGGTTAAATAAGTGGAGAGGTGTAGGATACATTTCAGATTTGAAAAGTTGTGGCTTCAACATGAGGACATCAAGGCTTTAGTGAAATACTGGTGGAATATCAAGGTTTAGGGATCTATGATGTTCATAGTTTCTATAAATCTAGTTAATGTCAAGAGAAATATTAAGGGATGGAACAAAACCTATTTTTAGAATATCTTTGAGCCTAAGTGTTCTTTGGAGAAAAAGTTGTCTTCTCTCCAACTTTCCATGAAAGGAGTTAATGCAGATAATGTTATTAATTTCCAAGCTTAAGAGAAGGAGATTCTTTCAGAGTATCACAATATCCTTTTCAAAGAAGAAATATTTTGGAAACATAAATCTTGGATAACATGGTTAAATTAAGGGGATAAGAATAACATAATTGTCCACATTGTTTCCTTGAAACGAAGATACTCAAACATGATAGAAAACATCAAAGAGGTAGGGAACTTAACTTTGATAGATTCTAAAGATATACAAAAAGGTGTTGTCTCCTTCTTCGGTTCTATTCTCTCTTCTCATTTTAGTTCTAAAGTGTGAAAGGAAAATATTTTCTTGGATTGTATTCCTAAGTTGGTGACTCCAGAGGAAAACAAAATGTTGGTTAAGATTCATTCCTAAGAGGAAATTGATTTTTTTGTGAAATTGATGAGTTTAGACAAAGCACCTGGCCCATATGGTTTCCCGGCTCTTTTTTTCCAATTCTTTTGGGATACTGGTAAAAGGGATGTCTTCCTTTCCATCCAATAATTTTTCAAAAATAAGAATATGTTGAAGGACCTTAACTACACTTTCTTAGCATTAATTCTTAAAAACCACAATGTTGATGAGTTTAAAAACTTTATACCTATAATCTTGTGTAATTGTATCTATAAGATTTACTCTAAATTTTTTACCCTACGAAATCAACTTCTTCTACCTATGTTGTTCTCTAACCAACAAGGTGGGTTTGTAATGGCAGGGAAATTCAGGACAACATTGTGAATTTTAAGGAGACTCCATTCTGTCAATCAGAATAAGAAATAAATCATGGTGATTAAGTTAGATATAGAGAAGGCCTTTGATAGTATCTTGGGACTTCCTAAATAAAGTGTTGGAAAGGTTTGGTTTTGATTAAAAATTTTGCAACATGATTAAAAATTGCATATCTATTTATTATATTCTTGGTATTGGTTAATGGTACCCCTTTTGGCTTCTTCAGTAGCTATAGGGGATTAAGATAGGGGTATCCCCTCTCCCTCTTTATTTTCATACTCATGGAGGAATATCGCAGTAGGGCATTGAATCAGGATATCATGTAAGGGTGAATTATGAGTATAACACCTTTTGTTAATTGTGCTAAGTGGTCCATCAACATTTTTTTGATGATAATTTTTTTGTTGGAGAAGCCTCAATACTAGAAGCTAAATATTTCAAAAGCATCGTTTAGGATTACGAGGAGTCTTCAATTGAAAAATTAACTTTAGTAAGAGCTCACTTTTTTTGTCAACACTCCATAGAGAAGGTACCAAAATATATCTGAAATTTTGGGGTGCGAGATGAAATCCTTCCCCACGAGATACTTAGGAATGCTTATTAGGACTGAGAATCTTCGAAATTATGATTCAAATTTTTTTATAAATTGATTTATAAGGAAGCTAGTAGGTTGGAAAGGATCTGTCCTTTCACAGGAAGGTAAGATTACTTTGTTGAAATTTTCCCTTCAAAATTTTCATGTCTATACCATGTCAGTATTTATACTTCTATTTGTGGTGGCGTCCAAATTGAAAAGTATTCAAAACATGTTTCTATGGAGCGAGATTGGGAGTAAGTCAAGACTCCCTCTCATGGCTTGGGAGAAGATTTTTCATCCTAGGAAGATTGGTGGTCTTGGGATGAGAGATTGTGTGAAAATGAACAAGGAACTCCTTATAAAAATGGCTTGGAGGTTGTCCAAAGAGGAAAGTGTTTGGACTACCATCATTAGGAATAAATATTTTCTTGATTCTTCATTTGATTAATGGTGCTTCAACATTCCTTCCTTTGAGGTTTCCCCATTTTGGAAAGCCATAAAATGGGCCAAATCCATACTCTCAGGAGGATGCAAGTGGAAAATAGGAAATGGTAGAAGAGTTAAGTTTTGGGAAGAAAAATGGATGACTGATAATCCTCTAAAGGATATTTTATCTTAATTTACAATAGGATGTTGGTTTTAAGTATGGATATCTTGTTGAGGACTACTTTAATATGGAGGAGCCTTTCAAAATATGGAAAAATAAAATAGGAAGGACATAATGTTGATGATTTGACTACCCTAAATAATTTATTGTGTGGCATGGTGGTGGTTAGAAATGAGGAACACGATAACATCTATTGGTATAAAAAATAGAGTGGCATATTTACTATTAAGAGTTCTTATAAATTTTCTTTTGAAGAGGTGACTCTTGTTGAGAGCTTTAATTCAGATGAAGTATGGAATAAGAATTTGACACCTAAAGTTAATGTCTTATAGTGGCTAGTGCTTCATGATAAAATATTAATGATGTATAATATAACTAAAAGAGGTTTTCATATGGTCAATAGGCGTGTTTTACGTGAAAAAGAAGGGGAAAATACTTATCACCTCTTTTTTGAATTCCCTTTCTTGGTGGAAGTTAGATGCTCCCTATTATCACTCTTTGATATTAAATGGGTCTTCCCTCCCTCCTTAAAGATGGTTTAGAATTAGTGGATTTATCCCTTTAAAAGTCAAGGGTTGAAGTATCCATGGACTTTTACCTCATTGTACATATGTTGGGAGATATGGAAGGAAAGAACTTAAAGTATCTTCAAAGCGATGAAGGAACAAGAGAAAAGAGTGGTTATTGGATGTAAAAATGCCATTATTGCTAATTTTTCAATTCTTCAAAATAAGAAAAAGGTATTTCTTAAAGCGGAGAGAAAATTTTCAAGAAATTGGGGTATGACTAGTGCCCTCAATTCGCTACCTCTTCCTAACCCGAGAGGAATGGTTGGATGGGAGAAACCTAGCACTAGCTAGATTAAGCCTAATTTTGATGGGGTATAAAAAGGGAATCTAGGTAAATCAAGCATATGAGGATTCTTCAGATATAAGAATGGGTTATTCATCTTCAGCTTTTCCTATAATCTAGGTATCTAAACTAATCATATGACATAAACTGGTGTGACATTCTAGGGGGTCAAAATTGTTGTCGAAAAAAATTTCAGGAACATAGAATTAGAAGGTGAATCCTTAAACATAATTGAAAACGTCTTTAACCTTAGTGCCACTTCCATTTCTATAAAGGATTCCATTAAAGGTATTAAAAGGCTCAGTTTGGGTTTTGAGAACATAACCTTTAAACACATATATCGGGAGGAAAACATTGTGGCTAACCTTTTTTCCAACAAAGGGGTTTATGAGGATGTTCTGAAACTCATGACGAACTATACCGAGTTGAAAACCCCCATGAAATATCTAATAACAAAGGAAATCAATGAGTTAAATAAGGATTAAAAAGGGTTACTTGTCAAGTCTTAGGGTCAAGGGGTTTCCCTTTTGGATTGGAATTATGAATAGGCATGCTTGTGGAAATTACCATAAGCATTTGAATGTTATTAATTGGAATAATGATAGGGTAAGGGGTGATCACTGTCACGTGTCTCATAATTATGTGCTAACTATCCCATCTTGCAAATGCAATAAAATGGTTATTTAGGGCTACAAGAGTGGGATTCATTTCTACATTCTTGGAGAAAAGCTCATTATTCACATAGGAGAAATATTTTTTGGAGAGTAGCTATGTGGAATTCATGCTAGTTTTGGCTTATTACCTAATTGGAAACAAGAATGCAATGAATTGGTTCACACAAATTCATGTGATGTTAAGAACATTAAGCCCTGTGTGTGGAATATCTTTTAAAAGGAGGGTACGAACCCATTTATAAATATTTTTGAAGGTTTTAATGAATAACTCAGTAAAGAGTCTGGAAAATTGTGAAATACTTCTAGAATCTGGATAGGGGCTTTGTATCTTTAAGGTGGGTTAAGATTCAAATAACCATTGACACCATTGCTTCTATTATGGACTTGAATAAGGAAGGTAGAGAACTATTCAAACAAAAAAAAAATTCTCAGAGGAGATGGAGACGTTATTTAAAGGTAAAGAAAGACTTATCCCTCATTTTACTGGTTATTTATAGGAATCTATCCCCAAACCCTTTAATGAGGTGGATTTGAATCTAATCCAATTTATTACACTGGAAGGAAGGAACAAAAAAAAATTTCTTATCATCTTCGGTTGCTTAATTTCATTTTCCTTGGACAGAGTTATATTTTCTCATGCTTTAGTCTTCAGTCATTACACACTACCATGGATTAGTTTCAAAAGGGAAAGATTTTGGTACCCCTTCACCAAGGTCCTATCATGGCCTTGGTGAAGAGGGGATCCTCTCATGTGACTAAATTCATTAAGTGGCTTGGCCCACTGGTGGATGATGTTGGTGCATTTGAAACTAAGCAGGATGTTGAATCCTAGGACAAGGAGGAGTCAAGTGAGTGTCCATCTTCAAAGGATCAAGGATCTGATCCTAAGTAATCTGATGAGGCCGTTCTTGGCCTTAATAATTTGAAAGAGGAAAATGGGGTTGCTAAGCCTGTCATGGTTACTAGGGGGACTACGTAGGGGTAGTGTTATCAAGAGGATATGGTTAAGGAATTAGAGAATTTGGAGCAACTTAGGATGGATACTAATCTCAATAATAGCATGTTACAGTTCATTCTTAAATATTAGCATATTATGAGAGAGGATATTGATAACATGGATTCAAATGCGAAAAATGGAAGCATGGAGATGGTCCAGGATAGGTGCAAGTTCTTAGAGAAATAAGTTAATCGGTTGAAATATCTACTTAACTAGGTTAATAATTGGAGCATGCTCTATATGGAATCCACTTTACAACACCTTCATCTAATGGAAAAATTGATTAAGACACAAAAAAAACTTGAGAATGATGAATTTTATAAGAAAATGAAATGTGCCTTGAATGATTCTAATCTTGATATCAAGGAGTGGGAAGCTCTCCTAAAATATATGGAGAAGAATGATGATCCTAATTGATGGTTGGACACTTGGTTGTTGGATCTTGTTTATGTGCTCCTGGTTTGTCTTGTATCTGGTTTTATTAGTTTTTTGTTCTATTGTTGTTGTTACTATGCTCTATGTTTTTTTGTTACTTATTGATTCTATATATCTTTTCACCTATGGGTTTTGGTTTTTAATGATGCTTTTGCATTAAGTGGGCTATGATAATGTATGTGGAAGGGACCCCTTAACCCTATTTTATCTCTAATTAAAAAGATGTTAGATATGATTATGTTTATGTAGACACCATATGTGAATTAAATTCTCCCCAGATTAATAACACCTTATGAGAAATATGATGTGGGGGATAGGAAACAAATAGATGAAAACCTAAATAATCTAGAGGTTGAATAATCCAAAGTGTAGGAAGGTTAGGGCAAGTGCAACTCCTATGCTTGGGAATCCTAAGTACTGAAAGGAACGATAACTAGATCGTACCAAGAAAAGAACACAGATGCTAATCAAACACCACAATCAATAAGATGAAAGCAATTCGCAAAAATAACTTTACATAAACATTTGCAAATAAATGAGAAGCAATATCATATATTATTATGGAACTCAATGCAATACATTGAGAATGGGACTTGCTTAAATAGGCAAGGAATAAAAATCTAAGAACCAGTCAAGGTCGTAGATCAAGCCATAAATCAAGAAAATAACTAGTCATCAAAGAACTAGTCAAGATCATAGATTTAGGAGAGAACTAGACATCAAGGATCTAGTAAATACCATAGATCAAGGAAAGAGCTATACCTAACAACTAGATAATATCTCATAATATCTAAATAAGATAAAAAAAAATCCACACACATAAGTGGGTGAGGATAAATACAATAAAGGTAAATAAAGTACCTAGGTGAACATGAGCTAAGGTAAATACCTACTCTAACACCCCCCCTCAAGTGAAGCTAGGGGCCAAAATAGATGTGGCATGTCCAAACACCCCCCCTTAAGTGAAGCTAGGGGCCAAAATAGATGTGGCATGTCCATAGTATTGTTACAGTACACTGGATGCCTCAGGATTTGTGCCCACAAGAAAATAAATCATGAGATTATTTGTTTTGGGTCTGCATTTTTTTTCCGAGATCTAAACAGAGTAATTTTCTGTTGTTGCGTATTTGTCTTGGTTTGCGTGAAATCCCATTAAAATCCTTACCCCTTGGTCATATGGTATGGTCATATGAGGGCTTAAAGATTGTGATTCCTACTAGTAGGTGCTTAACTTCAGCCCCCTTTAATTTTAATTATGCGGTGAAGGCAACAACAAGTTATTTTGTTTTAGTGGCAACTAAAAGAGTAAAATATTAAAAAACTTGTATCTTTTGATCGGTAACTCAGTTTTGAGTGCCGTTTTTTGTAAAAGTGCTTATTTTTCCATGCTCTTTCCATTGGATTTATTTATTTTGAGACTTTCACTATAATTATAAAGTGTCAAATATGGAGGAGTGTTGTAATCAATTATGGATGCAATTTCGGCTGGGCCCGATGTCCTAAATTTTTGGGAGTTGCAGTTTGTACCTATCATGGATTCTAAGAATGATATGCTTTTATCTTAAGTATGTGGACTTCAAGAGGATATTGTAAAATTTGTGGAAGAAAATAGATCACTCAAGAAGAAAAATTCTCTTCTACAATCACTCATTCACGATACAATAATACACTCACTGCAGAACAAACTTGCTAGCCTAGAGCATCAACATCATATTGTGGACAACCATATCCATGCTCCTAGTCCACTTGCAGCTATTGCTCTTGTACCCAATGACATTGATCTGTCAGTCTTTGAGCCTGAACCTACTTTTGATGCTTCTAAACCTATGAGGCTTGTTACTGTATGATCTTCCACATCTGTGCCTATTACAGTACCACATGTTGTGTATCCTACTTCTGCTCAGCTGCATGGATTTTTTGAGAAGCATACCACTGCATTCTATTCTCGCATGCTCTGTTCTATGGGTCTCACTAGCCGAGTCATTGATAGACATTCATATGGTATTGTTTCCTCTATTCCACAAGTTAAGTGGAATTCTTATCATGACATTGGTTTCCGAGAAAATACTTCATTGGGATCATGAGCAACACATGAGTTCTGCATCTTCACTCAGGATTAGAAACCTGACATTTCAGCTATCAGACATGATCAACTTGATACACATTCTGATGTTATTTTGCATGCACCCATTGTGCATTTTACACCAAGTCATATGCATACATCTTCTTCATCCATCCATGTTGATTTGGGGTGGATATCTGATCACTCGTGGTGGTGACATAGGCATTCATTGAAAGGAATCTACAGGCATGGCTCTGCCACCATTAGGCCTCTTGCTTCACTTTATATACCTTATGCATTGTGATGCTTCTTGTTTTGAGAATTTTTTCTTTAGCAGGTGTAGTGTATCTCTCTTGTTTGCTGAGAGATTTTGTATTTGTATTTTTGACACTTTTGAAATGTTGACAGTATCTCTCATGGGGGATCTATTATGGTGCATTCCATTGTTAGTTTATCAATGTTCGAGTAGTTATTTTGACAACTCATACAGATTTGTAGCGTCACTCCACCCATTCAGCAGTATGGGAGGGTGTGGTGTTGATCATGCTTCTTCAGGTTTCATGTCCTTGCCTTGTTACCTTGGCTTTTCTTGGATCGTGACACTCTGGAGTTTGTGTCCTTGCCTTGTTGCTTTGGTTATTGTTCTTGGATCATGACACACCTATTTGTAGCAGTTGGTCAAATTATGTTTGCTGTTTTATTGCACTTTCGACATCACTCCGTTGACAGTATCCTTGTATGGAGCTATTCTGGTGAAGCCTACTATCAATTTTTTTTGAGTTCTATGATCGAGAAGTGGACTCAGAGAAAACTTCTTCAGTATTGTATGAGTTTTTTGAGCCAAGCTTCTTGGGATGCCTTGGAGTGGGTTTTTACTCTCTTTTACTTTGTTGTTATTGGTTTTGGGTACCTTATGGTGTCTCTTTTTCCCCTGTTATTGTATGTGAGTACCTCATTAGGCCTAGTTTCCAGGATTCATACTGTGGACATGCCACTTCTATTTTGGCCCCTAGCTTCACTTGAGGGGGGTGCTAGAGTAGATATTTACCTTAGCTAATGTTCACCTAGGTACATTATTTACCTTTATTGTATTTATCCTCACCCACTTATGTGTGTGAATATTTCTTTTATCTTATTTAGATATTAGGAGATATTATCTAGTTGTTATGTATAGTTCTTTCCTTGATCTATGGTATTGACTAGTTGTTTCCTTGATCTATGGTATTGACTAGATCATTGATGTCTAGTTCTCTCCTAAATCTATGGTCTTGACTAGTTCTTTGATGATTAGTTATTTCCTTAATTTATGGCTTGATCTACGACCTAGATTGGTTCTTAGATTGTTATTCCTTGCATATTTAAGTAAGGCCCGTTCTCAATGTATTGCATTGAGTTCCATAATAATATATGATATTGTTTCTCATTTTTTTGCAAAGGTTTTATCTAAAGTTATTCTGGCAAATTGCTTTCATCTTATTGATCGTGGTGTGTGATTAGCATCTGTGCTCTTTACTTGGTACGATCTGGTTATTGTTCCTTTCAAGTATGAGTCCCAGAAACTAGGCCTGATGAGGTACTCATGTATAATAAGGGTAAGTGCACCAAGTTGGGGGACAATTAAGTGGACATCAAATCCTGAATTTTACATTAAAAACAGCAAAACATCAAATTTAGTCTTCCACGGACTTGAACCATGCTGAAAAGTAAAAACTATGTCATAAAAATGGTACCATTGCATAGGGGAGACTATTAGCTTTGTAGAAATACTAATTTTAAAGTGAATAGAAGAGGATAAATATCATTTTATAATTTTTTACTAATAGTAGGTCTTTACTTTTTCTGTGAATGTTTATGTCATAGATCAGAATGTGATAAGAACTTATACCATAACAACCGTAGATGAATATCTCTTAACATCTAAATAAGATAAAATAAATGATCTGCACATATTTTTTGATGAAGTTATGGCGGGCAAATGGAAAGTGGTGTATGTTTTCATACCACTTTCACGGATAAATATCAATAAAGGTAAATAAAATGTTACTCAAAAAAATACAAAATAAAATCCATACCTAGTGGTCAATTTTTGGTACAAATTGTGAGCTAACGGTAATACCTACTCTAGGAATTTTTTTAAAAAAAAACCAACCCCCCTCAAGTGAAGTTAGGGGTTTAAATAGCTAAGTGGCATGTCCATTTTTTACAAGTATGAGTCCCATAGTAATAAACTAGGCCTGTTATTTGAGGTCCACTCATGTACAAAATAAAATAATAACTAGGTAAAAAAGGACACCAAAAGGTACCCAAAACCAGTAACAACAAATTAAAGAGAGTAAAGACCCGCTCCAAGGCATCCCAAGAAGTTCAGCTCAAAAAACTCGTACAATGCTGAAGAATTTTGGTGTGCACTGTGGTTTGAATCCACTGCTTGATCACAAAACTTAAAAACAACTGACACTGGGCTCCACCAGAATAGCTCCATACAAGGAGACTGTCAATGGAGTGATTTCGAAAGTGCAAAAAAAATACCAAACATAATTCGATCAAGTGCGGAAAATAGGTGTGCCATGATCCAAGAACAATAACCAAAGTAGCAAGGCAAGGACACAAAATCCAGAGTGTCACGATCTAAGAAAAGACAAGGTAACAAGGCAAGGACACAAAACCCAAAGAAGCAAGATCAACACCACACCCTCCCATACTGCTGAATGGGTGGAGTGACATTACAAATCTATATGATTTGTCAAAACAACTACTCAAACACTGACAAACTAACACTGGGATCCACCAGAATATCTACCCCACAAGAGAGATTGTCAACATGCCAAAAGTGTCAAAAATATAGATACAAAATCTCTCAACAAACAAGAGAGATACACTACACCTGCTAAAGAAAAATTATCAAAACAAGAAGCATCACAATGTAAAAGGTAGAGAAAATGGAGCAAGAGGACAAATGGTGGAGGAGCCATGCCTGTAGAGTCCTCTCAATGAATGCCTATGTCACCTCCATGAGTGATCAGATATCCACCCCAAATCTATATGGATGGATGAAGAAGATGCCTGCATATAACTTGGTGCAAAATACACAATGGGTGCATGCAAAAGAACATCAGAATGTGTGTCAAGTTGATCATGTCTGACAACAGAAATATCAAGTTTCTCAAGCCTGAGTGAAGATGTAAAACTCATGTTTTCTTAGGATCCTTAGAAAGAGTCGAACGAACAAAAAAAGGAGCTTGTCAATGTGTGATCCCAATGAAGTATCTGCTTGAAAACTAGTGTCATGACGAGAATTCCACTTAACATGTGGAATAGAGGAAACAATACCCTGTGAATGTCTGCCAATGACTCCGCTAGTGAGACCCATAGAATGGAGCATGCAAGAACTGAATTCAGTAGTATGCTTCTTAAAAAATCCATGTAGCTGAGCAGAAGTAAGATACACAACATGTGGTACTGTAATAGGAACAGATATGGAAGAGCATGCAGTAACAAGCTTCATAGGTGTATGAGCGTCAAGAGAAGGAACAAAATCAAAGACTGAAAGATCAATGTTAGTGGGTTCAAGAGCAATAGCTACAAGTGGACTAGGAGCATGGATATGACTGTCCACAATATGATAATGATGTTGTATGCTAGCAAGTTTGTTCTACAGGGAGTGTATTATTGTATCCTTATCGTGAATGAGTGATTGTAGAAGAGAATTTCACTTCTTGAGCAATATATTTTCTTCCACAAATTTTACAATATCCTCTTGAAGTCCACATACTTCAGAGAAAAGCATATCATTCTTAGAATCCATGATAGGTACAAACTGCAACTCCCAAAAATTTAGGACGTCAGGCTCAACCAAAATTGCATCCACAATTGATTCCAACCCTCCTCCATATTTGGCACTTTATAACTATAATTCAAGTCTCAAAATCAATATTTCCAATGGAAAGAGTACGAAAAAACAAGCACTTTTGCAAAAAATGGCACTCAAAACCGAGTTATCGATCAAAAGTTACAAGCTTTTTACTATTTTTCTCTGTTATTTATTGTAGTTGCCACTAAAACAAAATAAATTGTTATTGCCTTCACCACACAAATAAAATTAAAGGGGGCTGAAGTTAAGCACCTACTAGTAGGAATCACAAGCTTTAAGCCCTTATATGACCATACCATATGACCAAGGGCTAAGGATTTTGTGTTTCTGATACCATGAAATGAACGATAACCAGATCATACCAAGCCAAGAACACATATGCTAATCAAACACCACGATCAATAAGATGAAAGCAATTCGATAGAATAACTTTACATAAACGTTTGCAAACAAATGAGAAGAAATATCATTTATTATTATGGAACTCAATGCAATACATTGAGAATGAGCCTTGCTTAAATAGGAAAGGAATAACAATCTAAGAACCAGTCAAGTTCGTAGATCAAGCCATAAATCAAGGAAATAACTAGTCATCAAAGAACTAGTCAAGACCATAGATTTAGGAGAGAACTAGACATCAAGGATCTAGTCAATACCATAGATCAAGGAAAGAACTATACCCAACAACTAGATAATATCTCCTAATATCTAAATAAGATAAAAAAAATATCCACACACATAAGTGGGTGAGGATAAATACAATAAAGGTAAATAAAGTACCTAGGTGAACATGAGCTAAGGTAAATACCTACTCTAACAAGTACCCAATGTTCTTATTGTAGACTATAAAAAATAAAGAAATACTAACTTCAAAACCTTTAACACCTCAAAATAATATTTTTTAGCATAAGAATATTGAATGAATGATGATCATGTACTAGAAAGAACACTCAAATGTTATGTATATATATAGATATTATGATTATAAATCGTAATTTCTATTGCTCAACAAAATTCACCATGGTTGATGCAATCAATTGTTAAAACTTAAAGATAAATGACGTTAATATTGGTAAAAAATTTCAGATCTAGGTAATGCCTCATCAAGGGGTCCTAAAAGGAAGTCTCGAGTGATGGAGGACTATTATGTAACTACTAAAACATGATATAATGGATGTGATCATAAGAGGATAACAAGGTGATGTCATAGAGATATTATAAAAGATGATTGTAAATGTATAATAAGTATCTAAGGTGTCATATTATGGACTACACATCAAATCCCTCTCATAAGTGAAACTTACAACCAACCTAATGTGACCATTTCTAGTGTTCCCCACTCTTGGAGATATTGCTGAGGAGTTCATTCTAAGGAATCTAATGCGCTAATAGTGCATGAAAAGAGAAATATTCAATAAAAATAAAAAATATTTTTATATGAATGCCCCGTAAAAATATAATTATGTTTCAAAATGAGTATACATCTAATGGTATTTTTACAAACAAAATTCAACACCAAAATACAAAATGACTAAATGGAATTAGTAGTAAAAGTGATAAAAATCATGAACTCAACTAAAGCATAGCTATCTAGATACTTAACCTCTAATAATTGTGTTCGCATAGTAATTCAAAATATCTACGATGAGATCCTCAAAAATAAACAATTGAAAAGAAACACTATAAGATATATTAGATAAATAAGTAATAAACACTAAGTTGAAGGGAAGCTCATGGAAGGATGATCTAGGATGATGTTAGATAAGTAGGTAGAAAAGTAAGATATGTTGTAAGATAATAGAAGGATAATATAAATATGATATAAATTATTAAAGGAGTGTTGAAAAATAGAAATATGATCTAGTAGACCTAAAGGTAGGGAAAATAGAGAAAAATGATGATAGAAATCATAAACATGAACTAGGTAGGTAAGGATTATGGGCCAAAAAATGGATGATTTTTGAATTTTTGTAGAGAATATATGTAATATATTATTGCATTCATTTTGAGAATACAATCTAAATGCTTCTTTTGAAATAGGAATCAAAGTTAAAATCACTAAGATATCATGTTTTAATAAAGTAGGACATTTCAAGAGGTTTGAAAGTTTTTATTGAATTCCTATTCAACTTACTCATTTGCCACTTTGTTCTTTTAGATTTTGAGATTCTTTAGATTTGATTCTTTTGATACATACAAAACAGGAGATGATGGATATATTTCAAGGAGGTGGTACAAGTGGATGAGGCAGAGGTCAATGAGGGTACGGTTCATGTCTAATTTACCACATAACTCTACCTACGTATGCAAAAACCCCTCACACCCTGGCACACGTCAATTAAGACTCACTATCCATGTTGGCCTATTATACTAAGAAATATCATATCACCCAAAGCACAAGAGAATGCAAGCTCCCATTACATTTTGAAAATATGTAAAAGTAATTTCTGCATATAAATGGTATTTTTAAGAAAACAAACATTAAAATCATGCATTCATGAATGAAAAATATTTACCCATAAGCATAAGTAAAAAAAATAACTCTTTGTAAATCCTTTATTGTATTCATAACTTAGCACTCATCATTACAATTATCCTTTCTCTCTATTTTCATCTCGATTTTTTAATGTCATGTCTTCTTTTACAATGAACCTTCAAGGGGTATTTATACTAGTGGGAACTTGCCCTCCACTAATTGAACAAGAGTCATATTTTCCCATTGAGTTCAATATAAAAGCAACTATCTATTGCATTTCGGCATGGATATGCCACATATCATTATATCCTAAATTGACTTATTACATGGAATAATTCCTTTTTCGTATGGAATTGACCATCGCTCCTCTGTTATGCATGCTTCTATAGATATTTCTAAAAAAATAATTTTTGTATAGGACTATTATCATGTGTTTCCCTTACTCCACCTCATCATGCATGAGATAAGTATTCAAGTTTCTTTTTTATTCTTATCCCAATTGTTCCTTTGGTGTGCCAAAATTTCTTATCCATCCAACTTCTATACAAATCCGGTTATCAATAAGGAATGATTTTTTCCTTGATTATAATGGAATGTGCACACAATGTTTCTATTATTCTTCCAACAAATGTGTGCTCTATAAATAATAGGAAAGAATAAATAATAAGAATGGTTTCTTGATTGGGACTTAGCCAATAAATGAATAATAATTTAGGGGCTCAACATCATCCCAAACTAAATATGTTTCCCACCCTCGAGTAACCTTTTTTCTATCTCTTCAAAAACTGTAGATACCTCCTGAATTAAAAAATCTTCCTGCACCTTCCATTTATCTAAGGTTTTCTGAAGGAGGGGTCCATCTTTTCAGCTTGTGTGGTGACATATTTCAACTCTTTGACACCATTTTGAAGCTATTGCACCTCATCTTGATTTTTTTTCTAGGTTTTCCCTACCTCAGTATTTGGTGCATGAAGCACACTTTCTTATTTAAAATTTATCTTCCTAAAATCACATAATTTTTTCTTTATTTTATCCTTTTTATGTGGATTTATTCTTCTAAATTCTCAATCTCTTGTAGTAGTTTATCATGGCTAGCCTTATCGGACTGTGAAAATTCATGCATCAAGAATCTTGGATTGTTTGAAAAACCCTTAAACTATATTATAAGCATATGTGGTCTTCTCTCTAACCTTGGTAGCCATGTCCTCACCTTCTCAGCACATATACCTCTTATTTTTCCCACTCTTCTTTGAATGGTTGTGTTTGGGTATCACCCTTTTCTTATCTCTTGTTAGGGATTCTATTGACCATTTTTTTTAACTTTTCCACACCTCTTCCTTGATCGATTAATAGTGCTTTAGATAACTCAGGTTCATTGGTGACTATCCATTTACTTAAATTCAATTCCTTCAAGACACCATGAGTATGTTTTTCTATCAACTCTTTACACTCACTGGAGATATTGTATAACTTTTTCTTGGTTTATTTCATCTCCTTGGTCACATCCTACACTTTTTATCTTAGTAATTGGCTATATGTGATATTAGTGCGGTATTTTTGCACAACCTCTCTAGAAAATTTCAAGAGAAAATCCCCAAATTGTTTCTCTAATATTTAGAAAGTGTTAGTGAAGGCCACTCCCAATCCTTCCAAGACTTCATATCAGAATTTTTGTACGATAGAATAACATATTTCATACTAAAACTCATTTTTGCAAGAATCTTGTATGAAAGATAAAATATTATTTGTTTTTGTTGTCACAACTATATCTTTTAGATAGTTCTAGTAGAAGAGTTATT
This sequence comes from Taxus chinensis, assembly GCA_019776745.2. Lineage (NCBI taxonomy): Eukaryota > Viridiplantae > Streptophyta > Pinopsida > Cupressales > Taxaceae > Taxus > Taxus chinensis. Next base: position 439,307,548 of record CM034156.1, read on the forward strand.
CATTTTTTTCCTTTCTAGAAGTTATATTTCAAATACTATAAGGGTTGAATTTCTTCATACTCTATGTCTTCATCCTATTTCTCTTTCTCTTTTTCTCTTTCTTTTTCTTTTTTTTATTCTTACACTCACTTTCCTTTTTCTATGTAGATTTGTCTATCTTATTCTTCCCCACTAACAAATGTATCTTTTATTTTTTTTTCTTCCTCTACTTCATCTTGTTTTTCATTCTCTTCATCATATTTTTTTCTTATCCATCCTTATTCTCTTCTTTTCCTCTTCCTAATCTTCCTCCCTAGATCATTATTTTTCATCTTCTTCTTCCAAATTAATTATTTGAAGGGTTGTCTTTGGGGGTGGGGTTGTACCTGTGTCATGCATGGGAATTTTTTTTGAAGAAGGTTCTTTTAGAGGAATAATTGTTATTGGTGTAGTCATATTTCCCTCTTCTCCATCCTCAGAGATATACACATATTTTTATTGAACTTAGTGTCAATATTCATGTGTTCCAACATACCTATTTCAGTCATGTCTTCATCAGGACCTATGATGCTCCCTAATCCTAGGATGGGTACATAAGTTCCTACTTATTCAATCATAGTGGCAAGTAGCCTTTTCTTCCTCACTAGTGGTCCATTATATAAGTCTTGTTCCTCTTATTCCTCTTCTTGTATTGTAGGAGAACATTTTCATGACTTTACCATCTTTTGTCTCTTGTGCATCTTTATTTTTCTCTTCTTTTGTTGGAACATTTCTTCATCTTCCTCATCATCATCATGTACCTGATATACCTTATTTTTATTTGGATTTATGTAGTAAAATAATTGTATTTATTATTGTTCTAATATCGTGGTCTCTACATGATCTATTTTGTAGACGTTTATTTCCTACATATCCATGTATGCACTATAATTTTCATAATAATATTTTTTGTGAAGGGTGTGTGTGTGTTTCTAAATCAATGCACAGTACACTATTTTATTACTTATTTATGTCTTTGATTTGATTACTGGATCACACAAAGTACTAAGTTGTGAAGGAAAAGGGAAACTTAGCCTAAGGAGGTAAATTTCCATTATTTATTTAGAAGTGCGCCAAAGAGTAATTTTTTATCACAATTTTTTTTTAACTTTTTCTTATAATGATTCTAGTAGATGTCATGATATGTGTCATTCCTCCTCAAAGGTATCTCTCAAATTCCTTAGATAATTATTCAGTTTGGATTTGTATGTGTTATTTAGGGTGTCAAGGGCCATTTATTCCTTATATCACTCAGCTTATAACTTCTTTACAATTGGGTACATATTTTTATGTTATATATCCCCCTCTTGCACACCTATCTCATGAATTTTCAACCATTCTTCTATGCATTTTTTAATCTCTTTCAATACTCTTGATATTAAATTGGGAGAGGTTGTAACACATTCCTTTTACCATTTTATAGGAAATTTGCAAGAATATCTTATTTATTTTTACCCATCTTTATGTGCCATACATCTTCAAGGTAACATAGTGAATCATAACCCTTTTTTTATAGTATTCAATATTTGCAATGGTGAAAGTGTGACCTATGTTCTTATACTTAAAAAGATCACATGTATTGTTGAAATCCTTATCACCACATAGGTCTAACCCTAAATCATCCCCACTGTTGACTAGACCAATTGACTCAATAATTATTGCAGCAATTATTTTCATGTGTCAACATATGAAGTAGAAGAAACCCTCATAAATGCATGATATGAAAAATTGTACTAACTCATGCAGCTACACGAATCCAACTTTAACAAGCATTTTCATTACGCTTTCATAAAAAATGATGCCCACCTTTGTAGTATTATTTTCTATTTTCCAAAAAGAGTATTACAATGAGGTACCTTCTAATCCAGGTACACGATGAGTGAAATAAGTTATATTTCACAATTACACCTTTTTTTTCCATCTCTCTCGTTCTATATATTTCATCTCAAAATTGATGTTCGGAATGGGCACACCAGTTTTTTACTTACTTTTGACTTTCCTAATATAATCCATATCTTGTGTGTCCTTTTCTAATCTAGTCTCTTCTTGTGCTTCTATTTTTCATTTTTTTTAGAATAATATTCTATAAGAAGGGCCTCAAGTTCCTCCCCACTCAAAAATTGTTCTTAAATATAGGTATCATATTCCATGTCACTCATTGATCTATTTGAAATTCTTGAAGAAATAGAATATCGTGAGGATCTACTCTCTTAAATAGATCCAAATCTACGTTCCTTTAACTCTACACTTCTAAAATTCCTAGTCATATACTTTCTCTAGTTCACCCTTGGGTGGTTTACCACTGAATAACCTTTGATTTTTTCTTCAAAGATCTTGATCCCATGTCAATGGTGATTGAGATGTAGATTTGGAACATGTAACCTATTTTCATGTGATTTTTTTTGTCTCCATTCTCTTCTCTGGATTTTTTTGTGCATTTTTATATGCTTTGTATCTTTTCAAATGACACAAATTCAGTGGTTTTTCATGATTTGGATCATTTTTCATAGCTTGACAATTGGTTTTATCTCTAGAGCTATATTTTCTCTTGAGAGAAAGGTAACTAAAAATTTATTCTTCCACTTCATTTATACCCCCGTTACTTGGGCATAATTAATCACATTTATTTCTCCAATACTTGAACTCTCACTCTACCACCAACTCCATTTAATTTTAATATGCTAGTTTCCTTCCACTCCTTATTTTGGAACCTATTTGAGTTTAAACTTGACTTGAATAACTGATGACTCCCTATTTTTCTTATATGCACATGAAATTAGTGGACTTATGTTGTTTTTTCCTCATGTATTTATTTGTGTAGGTATCTTATGTTCCTATACTATGATCCTTATGCTTCTAGCACTCCCGCTTTTCTCATTTACTTCCTTTCCCCATAGTTTTCTTATAAAACAAATTATTTCTAATTTTCCCTTTTCTCATGCACTTCACTTTTACTTATTCTAATGTTTATTATCCATAAATTTTATTAATTCCAAAGTAATCCTTTTTCCATGAGAGCCAACACCTTATTATTCTTATGCATAAAGCACACATTAATTTCTACCAACTTTTCCCAAACATAGATCCAATATTCACCATACCCTAGACTAAATTAAAACTCTATTTTCTTGGCACCCGATCATTCTAAGACATATATTAAGACCCTTATTCTTATTTTTAGTGTGTATAAATATCTCAAGAATTAATCTCGTGTGCCAATTTTTGACATGTGGAGAAAATTGGTCTCATCACTTCCAACAACCTTTTATATTTCAAAATTGGTCTATATTTGTTAAAGGATTTTGGTAAATAACATGTGGAGAGCATTGGTCCTCTCATACTCTGTAAGCTCTCTATTTGATCTCTAATTTTGAAATTGCCTGATAGGAAACACATTACCTTCATTAGTGCCACCATTTTCCACACATTCTATGAAGTTTATATTCAACCTCCATTTCCTCCACTGCATTGATTTCTTCTATGTGGAATGCATCTATGTCCTCCTCTTCTACCAAATTTTCAAGCTTAGTGAGTAAATATCTTTTATTCTCCCCAATTAAATTGTGTGTTTGATACTTCACCCATATGTTTTGAAAAATAACTTGGAATAATTCAAGAATATGTTATGAGACCTTTTTTTGCTTCATGTTTGTGAACAATATATCTAAACTGGCTATAAGAATTTGATTCATGCACAAAACATGTGTTCGTATTACAACAAAAAGAAATACTCAAAAGAAAACTATTCTAAATGCATGAAATAAAATACACTAAGAGATTGAAATAACATCTAACCTAATCGTATACTTATTATTTTATTACAATCAAGACCCTCACTAGAAGTAGGGTTTAAGCCTACTCCCATTGAAGTTGTTTTCCATTTCACCCCTTGAAAAAATGGACAACTTGAAAAGTTGTACTTGGGAAGTTTTATGGGCTTTTGGTAGAGAATATGAATAATTTAGGTATTTGCATGTTTTGAAACACTTGTAGTTGATTTGGGAGCATTTAGGGTCATTTAGTGTTATTTCCCTTCTTTTGGAACTAAAACTTAGTCAATTTTTGAGTAAAATGAGTAACACCAAAAATATTAAATTTTAGCGACACTATACTCTTCTTCATCGGGCACTTCAATGACCTACTTCTCCTAAGGACTTAGCCAAAATTGAGAAAACTAATTTTTTTTTAATCATTTTTAGTGTATTGTGGATAAACCGGGTCTAGGAGGAACAAAAGGAAAAAGGGTCTTTAGGGCTTAAGTTCTCCACATACCTATTTTTACTGATTTGCAAATGAGGTAGTGCTATGTGGATATTTCAGAGTTTGGGTCCTAGAAGGTACATGTTCTATGGGGACGTGAGTTCCCTATGGACCTGACTTTACTGCAATGGTTAGAGGATTTGTTGTGTGATCCAAGGGGTACACATGAAACTAATTCAGGTAGCATAGAGGTTTCCAGAACTTGGTTCGAGCCTGAAATACAAAGGATCCTTTGTATTGTGGGGATTTTGGATGTCGAAGAACTGAGAGGAACATGTTCTTGATGCATCCTAGAATTCACTAGTAAAATCCTAGGTGCGCTGACACATCACTCAGCCTAGATTGAGAACTCACCCGAAGTGTGTAAAGGTACCATGCCCCTCTTTAGGGTTTCTATTATAGGATGTTAGCATGATGAAGACTTAAAGCATTCAGATCCATAATTAGTCTAACATTATACAAAGCATGTTCCTAAATCTAGATCTTTAAAGTATCATGAATCAAACATAGTAATCATAATGAAGAACATTCATACAATAATAAAATATGACCATTCTTAACACCTTGATTCAGCTAAATAACTCCCATTATATTAAATACAGTAATACATCAGAAGCTTCCTTACAATAATAGTAATATATGCTCATGTGCGCATCAAATTTGGCAGCATGACCTTATAATAACTTCAATTCTCACCTCTCTTATGCTACACAGTTCACTACATATTTATAAGGTTGGGGAATTTCCCATCACTTCTTACCTAATCCCAAAATAGGTTGCATGCTATTATTAGCCACGTGCTAATTACAAAAATAGCCATACATGCAAGTGCACTAATAATAGGATTGCTTTTATTTAAATGTCCAGTAATAGATCTATTCTCATCCTGTATCCATGAAAAGAGATTCATAGCCAATCCTCTAAAAATAGCCAATGCGTGTCGCACAAGTCTCTAACCAATTTGTGTGCTCCACATGCTATCTCCAAAAATATATCCTCATCATGAAAACGGCTAAGTCTTGAAATGTGTCTCTTTGCGTGTGATCCTTTCCTGAGCCTCTCATGCTTTTGAATGTGCTCTTCTCTTCTATGAGAACCTTATGTATGTTCATTTCTAAGTGTCCATATTCTGAACTGATCAACATTACCCCACACTAATTGCATTGCTGTACCATGACAATGGTTTGTCTCCAAAATGAATAAAATAATATGAATAGAAGAATAGAAATAATTTTGATGAATAGAAGAATGTCATTTACCCTGTAGTATCTTCTGATCTTCAACCTGAAGAATCAATTATGGATATTCTTCTTTTATTTCTACCTCTAAAGTCTACTCAATCATTAGAGCATAGCTTCTACCTTTTTTTCTAAGTATATCCACTGCAATTGACTCTAATTCATCTTTTGCAATTTCTCCTTTCTCATTCTACAAGATGAACACAATGCTGGACATTGACAGTCATTACTTCACTTCTAATAAGTCTATATTCTTTTGTGATAAGTTTCCCAAGCTCATCCAACCTTTCCTTGTGTGGTTCATTGTGCTATTATAAGGGCCTCATGACTTCTTCTTGACAAGCACTAATCATTTTGCATGGCCCAATGTTTCATCCTTCATGACCTTTAGGACTTCACTATCTTCCAAAATGGTCCTTGGTCCGTATAATGGCTTATGTGGCACTGTAAAAATATTCAACACTGTGATATGCCTTCTTTAATTCCTCTTGCAAGCTCTGAAGTAACCACTCATATGATGCAATCTTCTACATCACTGAAGCCTTTTCCTGGCTCTTCTTCCTGTACACTTGATCCTTTGGTGCTAGCATGTCGCAGAGGTTCATCTTCAAGCACTAAGTCAACCAAGGTACTTACATAATGTATTGCTAAAGGAAATGTTTTGGGTACCTTTGGTTCTACATGTGGCTTTAGCTTTCATGATATTATCCCCAACTTCCTCTGACCATGCTAATGAAAACATCATTCTTCTTTTGTGCCAAGTATTTCTCTTGCTTCATGTGTGCACTATTTCTACATCCTTAGTTTTGATCTCCTCTCGCAGCGCCCTAATTGTTTGTATCCTTATCCATATTTCACCTTACCACCTCTGTCAAGACTTTCACTAAAGCATTTCTCACATGTTCATCTGACATAACAATAGGCTTGACTATTATGTGTCTAGCCTAAGGTGTCCTCTTCAACCTCCTTGATACACATGACTCATCACACAGATCAAAGTATGGTTCATCCATGTGTGTGTGCATCGACCATGACAATTACTTCCTTATGTGCACATGGTTATCATCTATTACATCCATTAGCTCCCAGCCATATAACTCCTTTTGTGTCATTGTGCTATGAAAATGGGTGCATAACAATTTTACCTATGTCCTCAACATAACCTCATGACTGGTGGAACACATTCCCTACTTTTTCTCTTTGTTCTTGGCCTCTTAGAAACTTGGGCTTCAATATTTAGAGCTTGTCCTATTGTGTCCTAAGGCAGTCTCAGTTGCTGTCTTATCTACTTCCTTTTCTCCATCTTCTCCATCCTTCATTTATTCATCCTTTGGTTATTCCACGTTCTCTAGAGGTGTAGGGGAATTGGGTGAAATTTCCTCAGACTCTTTCACCTCCTCATTTAGCTTCAACTTCCTTCTTCTCTTCTCAGTTGTATCCTTTTGTGGAGACAGTCGAGGTGATCTATGCACATTGATTGTGGAGTAGCACCTTGGGTCCTTGTTCTCCTGAATACTCTTTTAAAGGGGTGCTCTCCTTGGATTGTATCCAAGTCCTCATCATCTCCCTCTTATGGTTAGGGGAGAGTAGTCACATGCTCAACTTATTCCCTATTTGGAGGTTGTCTTATGCCTCTATGCTCCAAACCACCACTATCTTCATGTCTACTCTTCTTCATCATCTACTTGTATTGTCTCTGTGGGATTATGTGCACTGGAACATTTTCCAGTTGTATGCTTACCTTTTGGCTGGCCTTGGGAGTACGAAACTCATTCTCCACATACTTAGTTATTATCTAGCTATCGGATTGAGATAAAGGTACACAAGAATTGCTTTGGTGTCCCCAATTACCAAGCTTACAGGCTTCATTATTATAATATTTGAGACGATCCTCTCAATGTAGGTATTCCACCCTGGATATACATACTTCATTTCTTAGAGTGTGGTAGTTGCAATCTACCTTTTCTTCATTGAAGGTTAGGTAGCGCACATATGAAAACATGGTGAACCTGACGCCTTGAAAGTACCTTTCTATTAAGGCATATGATAGTTTTCACCATGGGCTCTAAGCCCCATCCTTCATCGCAAATTGGGTGATGCAATAATGCTGGTAAACTGCAAAATGTATACTACCTTACCCACCACTAAAGAGAAACTCCATGGGTATATGCGTAATTCTTCTTTAAAATGCCATACGTAGAGCATATCATACCACATCTCCACCCTTTGTTTAAATGGTCCTCTCATTGATCCATCACACAAGTACTTGCCAAATCTTTCTGTAGGTGACTTGTTCTCCATAAGGTATTCCCATATTTTCTCCTTTGGCCCATCAGGCACCCTGATCTCCATAAACACTAGAGATAATAGAAAAACTCTGAAATTGATCTTATCTCTTGTGCATGCTTCTACAATGATATTCTCTGTGTTGTAACTAGGAGATATTTTAAATCACTCCTTGTGACATCTTTCTTCACAATGTGTAGCCACATTGTGTTTACTTGTGACCATATTTCTTGGTCATTCAACTTTGTCACTAAGTATGCAGCTACTTGAATGATTGGGTACTTCTTTAATTTATCAACTGTCCATACCGCGCAGCACCTTTGGTATACCCCAGACTCCTTCCTTATCTCTAGGATTATCAGCCTTATCAATCAAATCACCTTTTAGATCTACTCCATATATTTTTCAACCATGTTACTGTTGATATCAATGCAGATGTAATCCTTACCCTACGTCTTGACAAATTAGAAGAAGTATTCATGAACTCATGCTCATTAACCAGTGACATAATGGTTCATATTTCCCAAAGTAGGGGAGCTCATACAACTGGTAAACCCATGGTTTCTTCAACAACTTCTCTCCAATCATCGTCATACACTAGACTTGTCTTCTGTTGTGTTCTTATTCATCTTTATGCTTAATAATGCATCTAGCTCATTATTTATAGTTATAAGATGGTTGTAGTTAATGATATTGCTCTTTAAAATGTAGAGAATCCCAGTTCTTGACCCATAATTACACCCTCCGAATACTGCATTTATGAGAAGTTACTCTCAGGGGTCATTTCAACCTCTACTTCGACCTTCTTCTTCCCTTTTATGCTCTGTACTGCGGGTGCTTTCTTTGGTGCCATATCTAACCTGCAATATTCTACTTCAAATACTCACCCTTTATCTGCTTTAACGTATAAACCCAAACCCTAGCTCGAGTCAACATGCCCTAGTTGAATTTAAGTGCCCTATCTCTTTTGTAATTCCTTTCTTCACTCAAACCCTTCGCAACTATGGACGCAATCTTCCTTTATGCATAAATCTTCTTGCCTCATCTTGATTCACACTCTTTGTACCTAAATAATCTTCTCGTAGCTCAGTCACACTTGGCTCTTTCAAATTATCGTGATTAAAATGGTAAAAATGAACTCACATCTCCTCTTTATATAGATTTTCAAAAAGTTAGTGCATTTATTGCTTCTTCACCTACCAATAATCCTCTTATTAATTGACCATTTTCATTCCTTCTGCACGCTACATCTTCGAGCCCAAGCTATAACCTTTTAGCATGTCTTCCTACCCTCTAGCCTTGGACTTCTCTTTAGCACACCTCCATGCACCTGAGTACCTCACCACTATGCTTTCCCTTGGTAGTTCTCATGGCCTTTGCTTATCTCATGTTATACTTGTTTCTTCATTCATCTCCACCTATGGTCCTCATTTCTAGAAGAAATTTTTTCAATTATCCAACTTGAATAGCACCCATAGCGGTTAGTTAATTTCATGTGTACTTAATTTCATCAGTCTTGTACCTAGATATCAATAACCTACCCCACACTAAGTGTATGTGTAGTCCTCTGTGCATAAAAATTATTCAAACTAGGAATTAGCTTATGGCGCGTAAACGTGCTTTATTACATAAATACACCAAATAAATTGACAAAGCATAGCGATGAAGAAGGAAAAATAGTAAGGAAATGCAGAATTTAAAATCTATTCTAAATAAAAACTCTACCTTATTACAAACACTAGGAAGACTTATTTATTGTAGGGCTTCAACCTACTCTCGTTCAAGTAACCGGGTAACCGTATTCCATCAAGTGCCTCAAATTGAAAGGTTCTTGTGTCAAGTATGTGAGTGATAACATATGGCCCCAACCAATTTACTTTGAGTTTACCTAGATGGCACAAAAATTAAGAATCATAAAGGAGAACCATATGTCCTATCTCAAGCCTTTTATCCCTGATGTGCTTGTCATGCCATGCTTTCTACATGGCCATCTCTTGTTGCTGAATCCAATGTGTCATTTCTTAGTGCTCATCTAACTTGATTAAATTTTCAATTTGTTCTTCTAATGCTTACTCATCAGCTAGACCTCTAGTGCGTACAATACGCAAAGATGGTAACATAAATTCCATAGGAATAACTGCTTCTACACCAAACACTAACTAAAATGGTGTGGCTTTGTTCAACCTTTTATATGTTGTTCTATATGTCCAAATTACTGAAAATAATTTATCATCCCAATCCTTCCTTCCAACATCAAATATTTTTATCAATGTCTGGCTCAAGTTTTTTTTGAATGACTCAGTAGTTCCATTTTCTTGAGGGTGATGGGGTGTAGTCTTATGGTGTTCAATCATGAATTCATCCAATAAAATTTTGATTGTCTCATTAAAAAAAAGTGTGCCTCTATCTCTAGTCAAACTTAAAGGACATCCATACCTTGTAATAATATTCTCCCATAGAAACCTAGCTGTTGTAGTTGTTGTACAATCCTTTGTAGGTGCTGCTTCTACCCACCTTGTCAGATAGTTTGTGTAAGTGTTGATATAATTTAATCCAGTACTTGGCATAGTTGGTGAAATAGGACCCAAAAAATTGATATCCCATTTCTCAAATGGTTCTGCACTAGCAATAGGTCTTAGAGGAATTCCATCTCATTAAACTGGTTTCCCAAGACATTGACAATGATCACAAGTTTTGCAATAATCCTTACAATATTTATACAGGGTTTCTCACCATAATCTAGCGAGTAGAATCTTGTACATAGTGACATCATCTGCATAGTGGCCACTTGTAATACCACCATGAGATTCCTCCATGATGTATGTGCATTCATGTTGCAATACATAATGACGCAATACTTCATCCCTACCTAATTTGTACAGGTCACCGCTAATCAACATATACGGCGCCACGCGTATAAAAAGTTGTTTCTTCTCTAAGGATTTCATTCCTTCTAGTGTCATGCTTTTTCATACAAAGACAAAAATGTCCTCTAATTCTGATGGTGCGCATTGAAGCTTGTATAATTGGGCATGTAGAATTGTATCTTTAATTATCTATGCTTATTCTCCTGATTGTATTCTGGATAAATGGTCCGGTCCAAAATTACTTTTCCCTAGTTTTACCACAACTGTGAAGTCAAATTCTTGAAATAAGAGTACCCATCTGTATATGCACCCTTATAAAATGGGTTTGTTTACCAATTACTTCAATTCCATGTGATTCATATAGAAGACAAATTGTGTAGCCAGTAGGTACTATCTGAATTTATGTAGCACATAGAACATTGACAAATATTTGTGCTCTGTAGTGGTGTAATTTTGTTCTGCAGGATTAAGCTTTCTACTAGAAAAATAGATAGGATGATCTATATTGCGCTAGGATGAGCCAATACTGCGCCAATGGCCATACCGAAGGCATCCACATGTACATGAAATGGTTGGTTTCATGAAGGAAAACATAGAATAGGAACAATAGTAATTTTCTCTTTTAATGTCTCGATTGTGCACTGCTGTGGTTCTCCCTAGTAGAACGTACCTTTCCCTTTAAATAACTCCTCCAACGGTGCAACAAATTTGGCATATCCTTTAATAAAATTTCTATAATGTCCTGTATGGCCCAAAAATCGACATACCTCACTTTGAATGGTAGGCTATTTTAGGCCTATAATGACTGTAACTTTAGCTGGATCAACCAACAGACCTTCCTTGCAGATTATGTGTCCTAAAAGTATTCCAAATGATGTAGCAAATATGCACTTCTTGATGTTCAAAGAGATAATAAATTGTCTACATCATTCAAACATTAAGCAAAAATTTTCACAATGATCCTTAACTAATCCATTCACCATCCAATCATCTAAAAAAACCTGTAAGAAGTTATGAATAAAATCCTTGAACGCTTGAACAACTATGCACGAAAATACAAGAGGTGCATTTTTTAGACCAAAAGGCATCACATTATAGGAGAAGCTACCCCATTCAGTAGTGAAATTAGTATTTTCCTAATCCTCCTGGGAAATCCTAACCTGATGATACCCAGAGAACCCATCTATAAATGAATAGATTTCACACCCTACAATGCCTTCTAGTATTTCCTCAGTGAATGGTGTAGGAAAGAGATTAGTCACACATGTAGCATTCAGCTCCTTGTAATCCTCACAGATCCTAATCCTACCATCCTTTTTAATACTGATCACCATTAGACTAACCCATTTTGAATCATCGAGGGGCTTCATAATCCTGGACTTGAACATTTTTTCAATCTCTTCCTTGAACTTTTCACACAAGTTGGGGTCCATATTTTAGGGTCTCTTTCTAATAGGGCATGCACCATCTTTAATCTTTATCCTCATCTTACCTAATGATTCATGCATGCCTTTAAGTTCATGGTACCCTCAAGGGAATAAGTCTTGATAATCCCATAATATCTATATGGCTTTTTCCACTTCAGAGTCTACCCAATAGTCTCAAATTATGGCTCCCTTAGGCTTAGCATCTGATCCAATATTTACCTTCTTTGTCTTTATAAGTTCATGATACGCGCACATGGTATTATATACACTGTATAATACCTCACGCCTACCTGTTGAATGGTTTACATCCATATTTTCTACTTCTTCGTCATCCACTAAGTAGACCATTTTCCTTTTTCTTTCTCAAGGTAAGAACGCTGAAGTAGTGTGGCATCGGCCTCTCTGTCTTCAACAAAATTTTCTCCTGAGTCTCCTTCATCAAATAACTCTTGAATGAGTTCTTCAGCCTTAGCACTATCTCCCATTATTAAGTGCTTTATGACCTTTAATGCTTCCTCTACTAGAGGCTTGGTAAAGAAGGAGTCAAATGTCTGAGTCATTCCTATAATTAAACCATACCAATTTCTAGGCTCTCTATGGAGTTCAACATAGACATTCCAATCACGCATGTAACCTTCCAAAGTGGAATAAAATGTGTGCACCTAGAGCAAAGGTGGTAAAGCTTCCCGCCCCTCTGTTGAGAGTCTCTAACACTACTGAACATGATGCTCAAAATATTGATTACCATAATAAGAACATATTTGAGTAGGTGCATTGCTCTTGTAAAACCTAGTAGCAAGAGCAATCCTAGTTTCATTCCATCCTACAAGATTATCCTTGTGGACCACCCACTGGCGCGATATTGTCCCACGTAATGTATATGTTAGCATATTTATCATTTCTAGTAGGTCTATCCATTATTCCTCCATGGTGTGTAGGAACACCTAAGGATCTCTATCTCTGGTGTAACAAGGTGCCGAGTTATTACCTATTCTCCTGACATAACATAGTTTTCTACCCTTAGGAAATATGCTCTTTACTTCGCACCCCACCAACTCATATGTGTTATGAGCCCAATTTTCACAAGCAAAAGTTGTAGTATCACTAATATACTATGCATCCTCACACTAAATTATTCCTTCTTTAGATGGCTCAAGCATCTCTGGATCCTAGATGGCACATACAAAAATCCTATCCAGGTCTTCTTCACTCAAAGGCTCAACATAGGGTGCATATTTTTCATATGTTAAAGGGATAATTAATATTTCCTCCTTGTTTTCAAAACTGATATAACCCTTTTTGAACCAAATATCAACATTATTTGCATAGGGTGCATACATTAGAAGATGGCTATAATTGGGGCCTCCCCATTTATCCCCATGTATCTACAGTAAGAACATTGACTTCTGTTCCTGTATTAATCAATATATTACTCAATAGCCACCCATCCATAACAGCATTCAAAGTGATTTCCTTGTCATAATCTAGGCTATGAGTACAAATATTTACATATAGGATCTACCATCTGGTCTCAATACTTGTGCATGGAGTGTTTCCCTTTAACGAATTCCCCAACAATGAAATGATATTCTCTTGGTGTAATAACTTACACACTTCTCTTAAGTCATCCATATCAGTTTGGACCATCTATGATGCTTTAGTTTGCTCCATCTTCCATGATTACTCCTTTAAATATTGTATTTCACCCTAAAGACTCCTGAGTACCTCCATGGTTTCCTGATAAACCTCCTTCTGATGGGTAGGATCTGGGTACTGTGCATGTAATACCTCCTCTTTAGTGATGGTAGGCTTCTGTTGTAATGCATATATGGTACATTCTTCCTTAGTGCAAGTCGTGATATTTACATGTAATGCCTCAAACTCTAATTCCAACTTAGGCATCCACTGATTTTCCACAGCGCGATGTATCCTAACCATCCTTGTGCCTTTGTTTTCTTGTTTATGTTTTTTGCTAAGATGCTCATACAAGTCTGGGCATTCCTCATAACTATGATTCTTTCCATAGAAAGAACATGTAAATTGTTTAGGACATTCATGCCTGTAGTGGTTAGGGGATCCACATGTATAACATGTTCCACGAGGGAACTCACTTCTTCCACCACCACGGCCTCATTCTCCAAATCCACCATGATATCCTTGACCTCTGCCATGACCGCATTCAAAACATTCGTCATTTTGATCATAGCATGTCTAATTGTGATCTCGATCCTGATGCTCCTTTCTTTCCTTTAGAGTTATCTAAAAATCCTATCTGTGGTACACCAATATCTATAGTGTCCTAGATTTGACCAATCAACTAGCAATCTTCCATGTCATGAGTCATGGACTTGCAGATTTTACAGTAGCAAGAGATGTTCTTCCTTATCATGCATTGTAGTAATGGGTAGTAGCTAGCATAATGGTTTAGATGGTATATTTCATAGTCTAACAGTAGTGAGCACATAAATATGTGGAGAAAAATATCCTTTGTGTGACCTTCCACTTCATAATCTATGCACCAAATCCATGTGCGCGTCTCGTGTGTTGAATTTGCCGATAGTTTCTCCAACTGCTTTTCCATAGATGTGATGTTTTCTTCTAAAAATGGGCTTACCTCAGTGTCTATGCTTCCAACTTCCTCAAGGCATAAGGATGCTTCAAGTTCTTCACGTGAATCAATATATGTTTTATGTGATAACACCCTCCTAAAAGGTGTAATCAGGCCTCCAACGAACCATTGTGAATGCTAGCTTGCATGAATAACATAAGAAAGCTTAGATAAATTTTTTTTGAAATAGGTATCATACTCTCTGACACTCTTAGCATTGCCTTACTTAATATCCTTGAGTGCACTTATACTCTTCTGCTCAAATTCAAGGATGTGTAACTCTTTAAGGAATGCATCTTCTAAATCTATATAGTCTATACAAGTCTGATCAGGGTCAAAATTTCTATACCAGCTATGTGTTCGCCCTTGTAATGTAGTAGCAAATTGGCTTGCCCTATGCTCAGAAGCCGTAATTCCTTTTTCACACCACATTATTTCATACATGTGTACATGTTCAACAACATCTTCTATGCCCTTATACTCTAGAAGATGAATAGACATCTCCATGTTAATATTTTGGGGTTAGTGCAGACCTTGTCCACCTAATCTAGAACCTCCTGTATTTCCTCTACCTCCAGAACCACTAGATCCACCAAAGCTAGAGCCACCTATACCCCTAGATCCCAAACCTATAACTGGGGTCAGACTAGAAGATGTACTTCCCTATGTTCAAATAGTAGTGCTGAACTGTACCTTGGTAGTCTATGAAGCGTTACTACTCCCAGAAGAGAGTCCACAAATCTATGCACCTGAAAAGCTACTCCCATATAAAAACAAATCCGTTTGCACTGCCATCTTTGTGCCTCTTATAAGACTTGCTCCTGCTCCCCCACTACTTGAATTAGCTTGTTGATTGTTTGTTGTAATAGATGTTGGAAAACCAAGCTCAAGGGAAAGGTTTCCATGTGGCTTCAGATGTGTGCCCATGGCCCAGGTTGTCTCTGTTGGCGTGCTTCTACGTGAGGCTGAGGGGGGTTCTCTACCATGCTTTCCCAAATGGTGGAGTTCCTGAGGCTCGGGTTCCATTCCTTTTGCATGAACTTCAACTCTTTCCTAAACTATCTTTCTCCAAAACACCATTTACTCTGTAACCTTCTGCTGCTTCTCTACCTCCCTCTCACATGCCTCATTATACCTAATCTACCTTTCCTCTCTCTAAATTTTTACTTCTAGGTCTTCCATCTTTCACCAAACCTGCTCCCACCCCCATGCATGGTGGGGTTTTAGTTCATCATTAGTTTTGTCTCCAAATTCAAAGTTATCATTAGGATCTTGATCACCAGTTGAATGCCTTATAGGTAAGTTCCCCTTAGATATTGTAAAAACTAGAATTTAGCTACCTCTGAGCACAGATAAGTTGAAATTGAGTACTCCAAGATATAACTGTTCAAAACACCATGGAACCACGTATCCATATCGCGAGTCCAAATCAAATCAACATCATAAAGGGCCTAAAATTCTTCCTGCATCTAGAAAAGTGTGTGATACCTCCAATTTCATTTCTACACATAAGCAACCATCCACTCATACAATTCAACTAGAAAAATAACAAATAATCTCTCATACAAATTGTCATATAGATTTTGTTCTACCCATGCACGTGGGTTAAACTTAGATCCAGTGTTGAACCTCCATGCGTATTATTCTTCCAGATCATGTATCTACTTGTCAACATTTTCTAGGGTCAACTGGTATTTCTTCATCACAAACCATCCTAAAAAATAAATAAAAAAGAGGTCCTAGAAATGGAACCAATGATGCAACCTAGAATTCACCAGTAAAAGTCCAGGCACGCTGACACATCAGTTAGCCTAGACTAAGTGCTCACTTGAAGTGTGTAAAGGTACCAAGCCCCTCTTTAGGGTTGTTGTTGCAGGATGTTATCATGATGAAGACTTAAAGAATTCAAATCCATAATTAATCTAACATTCTACAGAGCATTTCCTAGATCTAGATCTTAAAGTATCATGAATCAAACAATAATCATAGAGAAACACTTTATGCAGTAATAAACTATGACCATGATTAACACCTTGATTCAACCAATAAACCCCATTATATTAAATACAGTAATACTCAAAATCTTCCTTACAATAACAATAGTATATGCTCATGTGCACATCATATTTTATAACATGACCTCACAATAACTCAATCCTCACCTCTCTCATGCTACACAGTTAACTACATATTTATAAGGGTACGGACTTGCCTTTCACTACTTATCTAATTCCAAAATAGGTTGCATGCTATTATTAGACACATGCTGTTACAAAATAGCCACACATGCAAGTGCGCTAACAATAGATTGATTTTATTTAACTGCCAATAGTAGATATATTCTCAGCTTGTATCCATGTAAAACGCTTCATAGCCAATCCTCCAAAAATAACCAATGTTTGTCGCGTAATTATTTGACCAGTTTGTTTGCTCCGCACACTATCTCCAAAAATATATCCTCATCGTGAAAATGGCTAAGTCTTGAATCTCTCTCTCTTTCTTGTGCACGATCCATTCCTTATCGTCCCACGCTAAGTTCCATACTTTAACTGATCAACAGTTCCTTAGGGCCTCAAGTTCTCCGAACCCCCAAAAAATCCAAAATATAAAGGATTTTAGGAAGGTATAGTGTAGTGTGGGTCAGAGAAAGGATGTGGGCCCGAAGGGCCCAAGTGGTACTTGTTTCGTGGGGGCTTGTGTTCCCCGTGGAGCTGATATATCCATAGTACAAAGGCGAAAAAGTTCAATGTGGGTAAACTGGACAATGCAGGCCCATGAGGCCAAGAATACCCTTATTCTCATGTTCTTCATGTGCTCTGAAGACCTGACATACCCGAAAAACAAAGTAAAATGGAATTTTTTAATGGTAAACTATTATTAACATCTGGAAACGTGTTCCTCATGACCTCTCTTGGTCCGCACATCTATAAATTTTGACTCAGGCCTCTACTTTCAACAAAATTGGAATTTTTGGAAGCGTTTCTTAATTCTCTAAATCATGAAATCCCTAAAACTAGATTTTAGAGGGAAGAAATGGGTCAAAAATGAGAAAAATATGGAAATACTACATTTCCCTGGGATTTAAGAAAAAACCTAGCCAAGTGTCAATCATCCTTTCCTAGTAATCATTTTAGAACTTCTAGAAGGGATGGGACCACTAGAAAAGTGCTCTAGAATTCTCTCTCTGACTCTTCTCTCTAGGATCAATAAAAATAAGTGCTACGGAGCATTTTTAGGGGGGAATGTTCATGTAATGTAAAAAATTGTTTCAAAACAGTGTTGAGTTGTAGGCCTCTGATCTGAGTATTTTGGGAGAATATCGTTGCCTTTCTCTTGTGATTAAAACAAAATTTGCATTCATTTAATCAATAGATCCATATTTTTTGGCTATTCTCTACCCTTTCTATGTTTTATTAAATTTTCCTTTCTGCTCATTGCATATCCTAGGTTTATTGTGCATCCTACACTCTTCTTGCAAGTTCATATCTGTTGCTCTCCATGGAAATGATGTTGAAAATGTAGTTACAGACTGTGTCACTTATGTATGACCTCTCTCTTTCCCATTATTCATCTCATTTTCACCACCATTTCATGTAGAAACTAAGTTCCTCTATTTCTTATTAATATCAGTGGACACCCATGCCTATTTTTAATGTTTTCTCAAATGAATATTGAAATTGTGTTTGTTGTACAATATTTTATGGGTACGGATTGTGCCCATAATGTCAAATGATTTGTGGTTGTAATGTTATATTATGTGTCAATTATTTTTGTATTAGGATTTATTGGCCTTACAAAATTAATGGCCCATTTTCCAAATGTTTCTTGTGAAATAATTGGACACAAATGCATTACATATCTCTTATTAGGTTTTCCAACATGATGAAAATCATCACATGTGCACACATATTCCTTCACATCATTGAACATGTTTTACAACTATAAACCTACTACTACAATATTACTCATGATTCCATCATTTGCATAGTGTCCATCAATTACTCTGTCATGCGCTTCTCACAAGATTTATTTTTTCATGTTCCATTAAACATCACCCTAATATCTTATCTTTCTTTATTTTGTAAATCATTCCACTAATAACCTGATACGACACAACCTTTATTACAAGTTTTTTATTTTGTTGTGCACTCCAATGTTATGGTGTAATCTCCTTTTCAATGAATATTACTCTATCTTTGAGCTCATTTTTTCCACTCTTGATTTATAATAGCTACGCATCATGCATCCCATCTTAAATTTTATTTATCTCTTCTCCACTATTTATATGCAAGAGATGCTCGGGTTTGATATTTTTCTTTTCCAGCTTAACTACTACAAAGAACTGGAACTCTTGAACAAATATTATCCAGCTACATATGTTCCCATGAAAAACTAATTTATTTACCAAATTTTTCAAATCCATATGATTTATATAGAATATAAATAGTTTCACCAAAATATATTATCTAAAATTTTAGAGTGCATACACATTAAAATCCCCTTTCTTTTTGTAGTATGTACGTATATTTTATACATGTCATCTTTCTGCTTGAAAAAAATATTGGATGATCTTGAGTTGTATTCCACTAATTGTGTAAATATTGCTCCCACTATTTTTCATGATGCATCCACATGTACATGAAATGCTTTATTAAAATAAGGGAATCATTAGATATTCACACTTAAAATTATCTCCTTTATCTCATCAAATGAATGTTGTTGATCCACACCCCACTCAAATGGTCCTTGTTGTTTGAGAAGCTTCTCAAATGGCATGGCTATTTTTACATATCCATAAATTAAATTTGTATAATATTTTCAATTTCCAAGGAATGTGTGCACATCCCTTTGAATTTTGTTTTTTTCCAATTGTAAAATTGTCACTATCTTTTCAAAATAAAAAAGTAAACCATCGTTGTAAATTATGTACCCTAGAATTATTCCAAAAGTAGTCATAAACACACACTTCTTTACTATTATTGAGATTAAAAACTATTGGTAGTGATCAAACAGAATACACAAACACTCACAATGGTTCTTGACCACCCATAAACTTTCCAATCATCCAACTAAACTTGTAATAATTTCAGGATGAAATCCTCAAAAGAATCCACAACAATGGGTCAAAAAACTTCCAGTGCATTCTTCAGTCCAAATAACAGTACTTTGTAATTAAAATACCCTCATTTAGTTGTAAAGTTTGTTTTTGTGTAGTCCACTTTTTCCATATGTACATGATTATATCCTAAAAATCTATCTATAAATGTGTATATCTCCTTCATGCCACTCCTTTCAAATTTTCCTTTGTAAAGGGTGTTGGGAATGGATTCACTACACATATGGCATTCAATTATCTATAATTGACATCAATCCTTATGCTACCATATTTCATGATGCTTATGACCATTGGACTTACCATTTTGATTCCTCTATGGGTATAATTACTTTTGTAACTAACATACCATTGATCTCTTCTTTTACCTTGTCAAGTAGGTTTGAGTTCATCTAATATGGTATTTTAAGCACTGTTTTACGCATGTAACTAGATTTATGTGCATATTTATCAATGATGAATGAAATCCTTTCATCTCTAGGTAGCTTCATAGAAATAAGTACTTATATTCATGTATAAGTTCTAAGATCTTATTGACCTTGGATTTAGACCAATAGTCCCTAGTAGTTGCAATGTTTGGCACTTCTTCTTATGTGCAAGAATTAGTTAGCTATGCAAAGAGAATTAGAACTAACACCTAGCAGTCTTAAAACAAAGCTAAAATAAAATCTATGCATCATCATGCTTAGAAATTAAACAAGACTAATCTACCAACATCATTGCATTAAAACACGAATAAACATTCAAAGTAACATGCTTATCCATTAATCTCTATCTCGATTGAATGCTAATCAAATGAAATGAACCTATTTAGAACCTTAGCAATCAAAGGGTTGATTGTATGTTTGAATCCCAAGGTTTTCAAGAATGGAGTCTTGTCAATCAATGAATACAAGACCATTTGACATATCTATAACTCTATTCATAGTCATTTTTAAATGGAATAAACCACATAAGATTAAAATATGAAGCATAGGATTGAAGTGTTTTGTTAGCTTTTGACTGTTAAATTGTATTTTGAGGAGTGAGGCCATTTCTTCTTATTGTTATTTTCCTTCATGCTCTGCCATCATAATTGGTGTATTCCATTTAATTTTGGGAGTGTTAGGACTCATCACATCCTTACGTAGTTGTTGGGTTGGTGTTTTATTTGGAATTAATCATTTTAAAATTTAAATTTTCATCACCTTCTCATATTTATCAGTAACTGGCATCGGTCTCACGACCGATATCAATTACCTCTTCATACCGGCATTAGTTGACTGACTGGCATCAGTCCCTTTCTATTTTGGTTATTTTTCCAAACATAGTATTTAATTCATATGCATTCATTTTACGTGACCTGTTTCTGTCATTTTACACATTTTTGAGTATATGTTACTATATGCAGAGTTCATGTTCATTTGATTTACACTCTTCATCTCCAAATTTCTAAATCTTTCATTTATTCTAAGTAACCAACATTGGTCCAGTGATCAACATCGATTACCCCATCCTACCGGCATCAGTTACCATACCGACATCAGTCTTTGTGTTTTTATTTTTATGTCAAAACAACGACCAATTTTCATTTTCCAAATTTCTTCTATCTTATTTTCTTGTGTTTCTACACCATTTGTAGAGTTTACACCACATTTCCTACCACTGTTCATATGGTTTTGACTCGCATACAAGCCAATGATCTAGTTTTTCATGCTATCCACTAACCACTACCTTGTATTCCTTCACCGCCTTCTATTTCTTCACCCATGGACCCCACTTCTCATATTTCTATAAATGCATGTGATGAGGAGTTTGCAAAACTCCTAGATCACAATTTTTCCACCTTAGAGTATTATCTCACCCATTCCTCCACTTACGACTTATTAGGACAACTCATATACGAGATGCATGTCTCCATTATAACCACTCTCACACCTACTTATGTATCAACCGATACTAGTGTAGTGTTACCTACTTCAACCTTACCACCCATCATTTATCAGATCACCCCTACATCTTTGATATCTACCACACCTATGACATCTATCAAACCTTATATGTCTGTCATGCCACCATCTATAGATCCTAGTGTAGGGATTCCAACATCATCAGTAGTTATTACCTTGCAACCTCTAGTTTTGCTGACCCCTTTTCAGAGTTTGGTCATGTCTATACCTACTACTCAGCCACCTATTTCTATGAGGGGTACCTACCACCTATACCTTGTCTCATCCACCAAATGTTGCTTATACCTCCAATTCAAGGTATATGCCATCATCATATGCCGCTAATTATATTCCCCCTTCTTAGTTTTCTTACTTGGAACCTCCATATGTTAGTGTGCCTTCTACATCCTACTCATCATATCTACCTCCTTATACTGCAGGAGGAGCATATCAATCTAATTTGACTATGGATCTAATCAAAATTATGATGGACAAGATGAAAACCTTAGAAGCATATGTCTCTGGATCACGTAATACATTGACTTATGCTGAAATCTATAATGAGCCTATTGATCCTTATCACCCACATTAGGATATGCCTAAATTAAACTGATTTAATAATAAGGAAGATTCACAAAAACATTTGCAATCTTTCAAACACTCATGTTATTTGATCACCCATAATGATACCTTGCTTATTAGGACTTATCCCATGTCCTTGACAAGACCTGCTTTAGATTGGTACAATAATTTACCTAGGCACTCAATATTTTCTTTCAATTAATTGGCTCGGGCCTTCCTTGACCATTTCTCAATAAACATCACTAAGAAGGTCACCATAACTAATTTATATTCGATGTGTCAATATGAAGATGAATATATCGTATATTTTTTTACACATTGGTAGAGTCTTACCAATCAGCTCACCTTTCAACTTCTACAAACCAAGCTGATAGATTTGTTCACTACAGCTTAGGCTAGGAACATCTCTCTTACTCTTTAGGTCTAAACATTCTAGACATTTGATGAGGCATTCACTATGGGTCATAAGATAGAAATCCATTCTATCGAAGAGAAGAAATGAAAATTGCGCAACAAGAGCACTCCATTTAAATCAAATGATTATTCTTCTTTCTCTAAACCATAAAATACTCATGCTAAAACAAATGGATCTGCCAATGTAGTGGTCTTGAAAGCTGGCCAATATCATCCATCAAAACAAATAAAACATCCTTCTAATCTTTCTACTATGCAGAACTTCCAGTACAAGTAGGAACAACGAATATATACCCCTATAAGAGAACCTTATTCCTTTGTGCTGGAAATGTAACACTGCCATTTTAAGACTTTAGAAACAAGGGATTTTTTTTTGAAACATAATGTTCTTTGTTCTAAATAAAACATCATTTAGAACACACATTCCATGCCAATCAATCTCATAACAAATAACCATATATAGCTGTAATGACTCGGTATGCTACCGATCTCTCATTCACTCGGTTACCAGCCGATCTCTCATGTTAACTTAAAGTATAGAATAATTTATGTATACTAGGTATACTTGGTTCTCCTAGCCTATTTTAGGTACTGAGTGACCTTTTAAATAACCTATCTGAATATTTGTTACCAATATTCATCTGACATCACGTTGCTTTAAACTAGGTGACATAGGACAACGTAACCAATAGCTTGCGATACTTTGGCCAAAGATTTTCAACATGTTGTTCATGTTACTATTCCTAGACGGCATACTTGTCATTTCGAAATATGTCCTTCACCTCACTCTTCTATTATCTAGAATGGTCTATATTGACTACCGTCAATCCACTTTCCCAAGGTTTAACCCTGGCCCTAGTTAGAAACATAATTTATCATAGGAAGACGCTCACAATGTCTTAGGGTATATGGGCATACTCAATTGACCTAATTCAACCGGATGTGCCAAGGTACCCTGAGCCATTGAAAGCTACTACCTATCCTAAACATGACACTAACTTGACCTAGAGAGAAACTAAGTTCAAGTCCTTATTTGTGTGTAGATCTAGTTGATCAATGCAGAAGGGTGTTGCCACATGTCAACTGCAATGTTGTATCCTTGAAAAGACCCTTGTCTTCTCAAAGTTATAGTCCTGCAGTTGGTGTGTGCCAACATCACACAGAAACTTCCTCATCAAGATGTACATACCCCAAGGAGGTTATTAATACATTATTAATTTGGATTATTACACTGATTACAACAACCCTGTTAAACCCTAATCCAACACTCCATAAGTTCTTTTCTATATTTAATTCATTAGTCATTAAATAACTTCCTTAACTTATGATTACTTTTTATGTTCATTTAAATTGTCTTAACTAACATATATCCAAAAACAGGATAGCAACATCATAAATTCCATTATAATGTAACTTAACCATTCAAATAAGGTGTGGCAACCAAATAGGTTCAACTATAGTAGACTTATAGGTAATGAAGTCTAATGATTAATGATCATATCACCATTCTTTAGATTACATTCCTTTGAGTGAGGAATAATATTCCTCTACATGATTAAGTGTTAGGTTTTGTCATACCCTTCTTATCTTTTACAATTTCTATAGTTTTACTGCATATTCATTACACAATCCATTACTATGTTAGAATTGTTTAGATAAAGATCGTTATCTTATACAAATTAACAAGTTGCATCTTAATAAGGGAAATTAAACTAATTCCCTTTATCCAATAGATCAAGTTTATCTGAATTAATCATATAATAGATATGAAAAATATCATCAAGATAGGATTTCCATCTTCCTCATAAATACAAGATAATTTACACAACCAATACAAGTAAATCTCCAACTTTCAATTCATCATTATAAAACTATACATTACAAGACTATGCATTTCAGGCATACTTTATAACAAACAACCTTTATTCCAAAGAGAGTACAACTTTTCTTTTTCAATATAACTCAAGAATGAATCGAACTCATTACATAAGATCCATAATTAAATAATCCCAATACAACATGAAATTTCTTGTCTTCTTTTATCACTTATGATGTCCATATGCAAAATTACTAGCACGGGTCAATTCAATAACTGAGCATGATAAGCACTATGCATTAAAGTAAAGTGCATTCCACTAATAAGTTTCATTAAAAAACTCCACTTTAATGAAACAATTAATATACATCATACTAGAAATCATAAGTATATTATGAAAATGGCATTTCTCCACTAACCATGAGGATACGATAGTCCCATTTTTCCTTTCTGTAATACGATGGAGGACTGTAAATTTACTGCTTATGGTGGACTGCATGAGGGTTTTGAGAGTGTGGTCTCAGTTGTTTTGGCTACAGAATGTCTTTCAACATGCGGCCAACATGCTACTAAGGTGACGACTTCAGATGTAGAATAGAATAAAGATATTTGCATTGGATCTAGAGCTTGGGTAAATACTGTTAAGGTACCTCCTGACAAAAATGTGGGCCCCCTTTCCCCTACATATAGACTGAATACTAATTTTAAAAGGACAAAAGATAAGGAGGGTGTGACCCACATACAAGTGCCTTACAGTTGTCTGCATAGAGATCTTAAAAAAACAAATCTCACCCTTATTGGAAAGTTTTTGGGAGCCAGATCCAATGTTGATATAATCAGAAAATGGGCCATGAGACGCTGGAATCCAAAAGGGGATTTAAATATCACCACCATGGAAAAGGGTTTTTCTTATCCCATTTCAATCAACAGGCAGATGTGGATTTAGTACTTCTGGGTGCCCACTAGTGTATTGACAATATGGGACTTTAAAAAAAAAAATGGTATCCAGGGTTTAACCCTAATATAGAGAATATACATACCATCCCCATTTGGTGTAGACTCTCAGGACTTACCCTTCATCTTTGGGATGATGAAATCCTTCTCCATATTGCTAGATCGATTGGTTGTCCAATCGGGCTAGACGAGCCTACAAAAAATAGATCCAAACTTGCCTATACAAGATTTTATGTCTCGTCTGAAATGGAGAAGGAGTTTCCTGAATACATCATTCTTTAATCAAAATTTGGGGCATGGAAACAATCAATAGAATATGAGGCATTTTAGCTAAGATGTTCTAAATGCCATAAGTTAGGGCATTTTGCCGGAAAATGTCCAGAGAGCAGGAATCGACAACATGATAAACCTTCGGATCTTCCTGAAGAGAAAGGCCAGAAACAGACAGCAAAGGCTGAAAAATCCTCTTTAACCAATAAAAATACTATCAATAATAATAGGCAAGATCAACATGCAAGTGTTAAAGACCAATGCATGCAGATAGATCTGAAAATCAAAGGGCAAAAAAAGGGGTTTAAGACCATAATAAAGAGGCCACCGGTCTATAGAAATCCGTGGAGACCAAAAAACCCTCCATTGGGAAAGGGTGAAGAAGTTCGAAAGGAAAAATAAAATGATCAGACAAAGGGTGAAGAAGCTTTGAAGGAAATGGAAAAAGGTCAGGCAAAGATGCTTGAGAATACAAATCCTATAAAACTGAACATGGAAGTGGATGAAATAAATGAAAAATTTTACATCCATCTGACCATTTCCAATGAAGAAGAGATGGAGAAAATTACTCCCCTCTCTCATCAAGAATAGGTTATTCAGAACAATTCTTTGAAGAATACAAAATTGAACAAGCTGAGACAAGAAATGGATAAAGAACTTCTGGAATCCATAGCAAGAGATATAAATGAGGATTCAAAGTTTAAGGAAATGGAGGAGCTCATAGACAATGAATACAACAAAGAATCCCCTTTAGCTCAACATCTTGAATTTGATAAAGGAAAAGAAGAAGGAGAAATTTCCCTTGCTTTGACAAAGATCCTTTCTGAATGTGAAAAGGATGGATTCATCACAATTCGACAAAAGACACGACGATTGAAAGGCTTTGAAGAAATCCTAGAATTGCTATATAGTGATAAAAAGAAACAAATAGGAAATTGGGAAGCTTCCACTTCAAGAATCACAAGAGCTACTGCAAAAAGAGTTGTGAATATTGGAGTGATCAATAAAAAAGGAAGACCCTCCAAAAGTGATGTGAGGAAAAAAGAGACTGAGAAAGAAATTTCAGATGGTACTCAAAGTCTTTTGAGCCATTCGACAACCACCTCCCCAATCTTTTTTTTAATGAAAGTTATATCTTGGAATGTCAGGGGACTAAATGGAGGTCCTAAACAAAGAATGCTTAAGGAACTTAGAAGATAAAGAAGACCTAGTATCCTTTTAATTCAAGAAACAAAAATGAAAACTAAAGTTATTGAAGAGTGCAAAAAGATTTTGTGGGAGAATGGTGCTTTTGCCACTTCTGATTTTGAAGGGGCTTCAGGAGGTTTAGCAGTCTTCTGGGACACAAATTGTTCATGGTAATGTGATTTTATCCTCTCAAAATCATTTAGCTATAAATTTTAACAGTCTTAAGAACAATTCTAATTGGATCCTTTCCAATATCTATGCTCCAAATACTGTTACTGGTAGAAGAAATTTATGGAAAGAATTAGCTTGGTTTAGAAATAATTTTCAGGATTCTAACTGGCTGATTATGGGGGATTTTAACACTCCTCTAAACCATGGGGAAAACTTTGGAGGGAACTATGATTTATCTAATAACATGGAATATTTTTGTGACTTCATTTCATGTCTCAATCTTATGGACATTGAACTTCATGGTAATCAATACACTTGGTCTAATAGACAAATTGGAGAAAATTTGACTAAGGTAATATTGGATAGAGCTCTTATTACTACTAATTGGATCTTAAATCAAAATTTTCATCTCTCCTCTTTACCCAGAACTGGTTCTGACCACAATCCTATTGCTCTTAACTTCTTCAATTGGTCTAAGCCTTTTCATTGTAACTTTAAATTCAAAAGGATGTGGCTTGAGCATGAGGACATTCTTGATAGAATTAAGGAATGGTGGACTTGGGAAGGGATAGGAACAACTCAATTCAGAATTATTTAGAAGTTGAAAAATATGAAGCAAAAGGTTAAAACCTAGAATAAAGAGGTTTTTGGAAACATCTTTGATAAAAAAAAAGTGATTAAGCAATAAATGGAAGAGTTTGAGCTAAAAGTTTCAATGAAAGGTATGACTTATGAGGATCACCAAAATGAAAAGAAACTTCTTGCTGAACTGCATAATATCAATAGTCATGAGGAAACCTTTTGGAGAATGAAATATAGAGCTCTTTGGTAAAATTCTGGGGACAAAAACACAAAATTCTTTCATATGACCACTCTTAAGCATAGGGCTTGCAACAAAATTACTGAACTCTCCAAGGGGAATGGTACCATTACTAAGGATGCTAAGGATATTAAAGCTGAAGCCCTAAAATTCTATGATAATATTTTAACTAAGAACAATTCTTATAACAAGTAGGCAACCTCCTTCCTTTTAGACTCCATTCCTAATAATTTTCTTCTAGAAGAGAGATTTAAGATCTTTTCTAAAGCGGTCACCATTGAGGAGTTAAAAAAAGATGTCTTTTCTCTAGAAGGTGATAAGGCTCCAGGCCCTGATGGATTTTCTACTAATTTCTTCCAAAGATGTTAGGACATATGCTCTGAAGATTTGGTGAAAGCTGTAAATGAGTTTTTACAAAACTGGAAATCTAATTAAGGAATTAAATAACATGCATATTGTGCTTGCACCTAAGAAGTTGGATACAAAGGATTTTAAGGATTTTAGACCAATCAGCCTTGTTAATGTGGTTTACAAATTTTTCACTAAAATTTTAACCAATAGACTGTAGCCTATTCTCATAGAAATTATCTCCCAACAACAAAGTGGATTTATAAAAGGTAGAATTATCTAGGATGGGGTAATTATGGTCCATGAAAGAATTCATGCAATGGATAAAAGAAAAAATGTTGGGATGGCAATGAAGTTAGATATGCATAAAAAATTTGATAGAGTCTCTTGGAAATTCATGGATGAGGTACTGACCAATTTTGGATTTCAAAATAAATTTAGAAAAATTGTCCAAGCTTGCATATCTTCTCCTAGATTTTCAGTAGTTGTTAATGGTGATCCTGTTGGTTTTTTTGCTAGCAATAGAGGAATTCGATAAGGGGACCCCATGTCCCCTCTTCTGTTCATCATAATGGTTGACAGTCTCAGTCATTCTATTACCAAATCTATATAAAATGGTATGATAAAAGGATGTCAACCTACTTTAAACAATCAAATTTCTTCCCATCAACAGTTTGCTGATGACACTATTCTTCTCCTTATGGCCTCCATCATTGAAGCTAAGGCTATTAAAACCATTCTCTGATTCTATGAGGAAGCCTCGGGGTAGAAAGTAAACTTTGATAAAAGCTCGGTATACTTCTTCAATACCCCTATTGAAAGACAAAAAAATATTGCCCTCATTCTTGGTTGTAAAATCAACTCCCTCCCAGCTACTTATCTAGGACTCCCTATGACTACTAGTAAGGTTTATAATGAGGTTTGGAATGATTTTCTGAATAGATTTTAGAAACAAATAGCTGGGTGGAAAGGGGCTATCCTCTCTAGTGCTGGTAAATGTTTATTGATTAAAAGAACTCTTCAGAATTTACCCATCTATATCATGTCAATGTTCAACATTCCAACAGTAGTGGTGAATAGCATTGAAAAAATTCAAAAACACTTCTTATGGCATGGGAAAGAAGCAAGGTTCAGATATCATTTAGTAGCATGGGATCAAGTTTGTAAGCCAAAAAGGATTGGGGGTTTAGGAATCAAAGATATAAGAAATATGAATGCTACTTCAAATGTAAAGCTGGGTTAGAGGCTAATCAAAGAGTAGAAACCGTGGACTGAGTTGATCAAAGTCAAATATCTTTCTAATAAAAACATGAATTACTTTCTCTTTGACCAGCTACTTCCAAATGGATCACTTTTCTAGAACAATCTTCTTCACAACAGGAATATTCTCTCTCAGGGCTGTAGATGGAAACTTGGAAACGGTCAGGACATTGATTTCTAGCATGACATCTGGTCTGACATAAGTTGGGATACCACTTTTAGTTCAATTAAAGATAACCTTATTAAAAATTATGGAAAGAAATTCAAATACTACATTGAGGTGTCTGGTAATAGAAGGAACTGGAAGCAACTCACAGTTGATGAGGAAAATATGCAGCCCGCTGTCTCTTCCATGCAAACTCATCTTTCCCTAATACTGTTAGAAATAATCTAACACTTAATTCACCATATGTGGATTAATATGTAATTACAATAAAGTAATTATTTAATTACTTTACTTAGCTTAGTTGTTAGTGTGTTGTTATCATCCCTTAGATTGTGGAGGATGTTCTTTAGTTAGAATATTATTCTCAGATGATTTCCTGTAGAAGCTTTTAGGGGCAATATGCTATTATTGAATATTTTCTTTGTTTAGGAGATTTGTTCCATGTATTGTGGAAGAGATAGAAGCTGTCTAATATCTATAAATATTTCAGCTCTCTCTTTTGATTGTAATGCTTCATTTTATATTAATAAAATCATAGCAAGCTCCTCCTTATTTTTGCAATTTAATCTAGTTTACAGATTTCATTTAATACTAGAGCAGGTGAGTTAAGGATGTAGATAATTGTTGAGGAAGTGTTAGAATATTTGAGGAAGGAGGACTAGAAGCCTGAACCAAGAGGAGCCATAGATGCCCCCAGCCTCTTCATAGCCCTTGCCCCTTCTCCACACACCCAGTAGCAGTAGAAGCAACAAGAATTAAAAAAAAAAATTGGAAGGGCAATAACAGGCCAGAACACCTGGATGCACCTCCCAACTCCATTATTGTTTTCAAGGCATCGAGCAGAGTTTGTGAGCAACTACAGAGCCATCGTTTAGACCGTAGAAGGATTCAACCCTATCCATAGTAGATTGGAGTAGTTGAGGGAAGAGCAGCCATCTCGAACAGTTGAGCAAAAGCATCCACACTAAAGAAAGAACGGTGTAGTGAAAACAAAACAGTGGCGGAGGAGTATAAACAAATAAAATCTATTTTTTGAGAGACCTAAACTACTTTCTCTCCACTGCAAGCCACGCGGTCAAATATGAGTGGTTTGAAGGTAAGTGAATTCACTGTTTAATATTAAAAAAAGAGAAAAACAAAACTTTCCTTTTTGGATTTTGCAGAATTTTTTAGAAGCAAAGAAAAAAAATGTCCATTTTAGGAAAGGGGTCTGGAAAGATCATAAAATCAAAACTTGTATTTGTCATTTCTTTCTACCGGTACCTCGGATTAGGTTTCATATTTTTTTAAAGTATATGTTTTTTCGAGCTCTACACTTTGGTCCAGTCAAAGAGGCCAAAGATCCCAAAACTAAATTTGTCAGGGAAAAGAGGCCAAAGTTCCCAAAAATTTAAAAAATTGTGAAAATATTAATTTTTTGTAAACAAGAAGGGGGGTGCAATTTTCTTTTTCTATTTACAAGATATTTGTAAAAATGGCCGATAGTGCCGAAAAATCATTGTAAAAGGCTAAAAAGGAGCCCACACTCAATAAAAACAATTTTGGGGGGGTGTGTACTGATTTGAGGGGGGATTTGTTTCATGTTTGATTCTCTATCTCTCTTTTCTTTCATGCAAAAATGGCCAACAATGCGCCTAAATTATTTTTTCCCGATTCACAAATCCTATGAGGAGATAATTATACTACATGGAAAATGAAAATTAAAACTCAACTTGAATTTGAGGACATGATTAGTGTAGTTGATGGCTCGATAACGAGACCAGAAAATGGTATTGCTCAACAACGTGTGTTTGATCATGCTAATAAAAAGGCAAAACTTATAATTCTATTTGGTGTAACTGATGATGTACAACCTTATATTTGTCAAGCGATAGCTGCAAAATAAGCATGGAATAAACTAGCAACTATATATGAAGCTAAGAACAAAAATGCTATTTTGCAATTACAAACACAACTCCATTGTCTCAAAAGGAAGTCTAAAGAGTCTATTGAAGGTTTTCTAAAGCGTGTTGTTATATTGAGATCATCTTTCCAAGCTTTGGAAGAAGAGGTCACTGATGAATCTCTTTTCCCTATTGTATTGAGAGCTTTACCAGCCTCATACAATATATTTGTCACAACTTTCAACATTATGGGTCTAACTACAAGTTTTGAAGAGTTAGTGAACATGTTACAATAGGATGAGTCCATGAAAAAACCTGTAGAAGATGAGGAACAAGCCCTCTCTTCATTCCATAAGGGAAAGAAACGGATTCATACAACTGGTAAGCAACACAATCAGCATTCTCAACAAAATAATCAAGGGAACACTTAGCAAAAGTAGTGTCAGATTTTTGGTAGAAAAGGACATGACTTAAAATATTGTTGGTATAACACATTTTAGAAGGGTTCATCTAGTGGCAAGAAGCCAAATTTTCAACAATATAGTTAGGGTTATTAAAACAAACAACAAGGACAAAGAAAAAGTAACTGGAAAAAGAAAACACCGCAGCACGACAACATTGCTGAAGAGGAAAATAACTCACTAGATGAGGACTTCCTATTTGCTGCACAATCAACTCAAGAAATCAATTCACCACATGAAATTTGGTATGTTGACTCAAAAGCAACAAGACATATGACCAGGAGAAATGATTGGTTCTTATAGTTAAAGAATACACCTAACAAAGAATCTGTTTCATTGGGTGATGATTCATCGTACAAAGTACAAGGAATTGGAAACATCTCCTTACCTTTTGGATCAAGAAAGTGCACAATAAGAGATGTTCTATATGTTCATGGATTGATAAAGAATCTACTTTCAGTAAGTCATCTTTTGGAGCACAACTTAAAAGTGGATTTTGATTGTACAAATGGAAAGAAGATGTGTTTAATCAAAGATAAGTCTAAAAACTCCAACATTGTTGCATGAGCTTCTGGTGTAGGTCATATGTTTTAGTTGGATTTTGTTCAAACCAAAAATCAAACCCTTGTAGCTAAGGATACATCATCGGCACAATTATGGCATCGAAGATTTGGCCATGTAAGTTTTGGCTATCTTGAAACACTTCGAAAAAATAACATGGTAAGAGGACTACCAAATTTCAAGAAGAATACAGACAAGTGTACAAATTGTTTGGTAGGAAAACAACATAGAGCTTCTTTTCAGAAAAGCAGTACATTCAGGACCCGTGGTAAACTTGATCTGGTGCATATCAATCTGTGTGGACCTATGAGACCTAGTCATTTAGGGTTTCAATATTTTATGCTCTTTGTTGATGATTACTCATGAAAAATGTGGGTATACTGCATTCACACCAAATACCAAGCCTTTGAAACTTTCAAGAAATTCAAATTATCTTGTGAAAATGCAACTGGTAAGAAAATAAAAACACTCCACTCAGATCGAGGGGGTGAATACACCAGTAATGAGTTCAAATATTTTTTGGAAACACATGGAATTCGTCGGAAAATGGAACCTCCATATACACCACAACAAAATGGTGTAGTTAAGAGAAGAAACATACTATAATGGATATGGTAAGGTGTATGATCGATGATTCAGGCTTGAGTAAAACATATTGGGCAGAAGTAGTAAAAACAACAGTTTATCTGCTGAATAGAGTTCCCACTTCTGCACTTGATGGAATAACACCATAAGAAGCTTGGTCAGGGGAAAAACCATCTACAAAACACCTTAGAGTTTTTGGATGTAAGGCAAGTATGCACATTCCTAAGAAAAATAGAACTAAAATTGATATGAAATCAGAACAACTTATATTCTTGGGATATAGTGATGAAGCCTTGCGATACAGGTTAATGGATCCAAAAATAAGAAAAATATTCACAAGTAGAGATGTTGAGTTTTTTGAAAATAAAGAAGTAGATGCTCCTTCCATAAACTCACAAAACAATCCTACTAAGAAAATAGAATATTTTCTTGATGAAGATAATGATGATATGGATAATTCAACTCCTCCATCTACAAGAATAGCTAAACATATGCCTAAGTGGTATACTAATCTAATTTGAGATGCTAAGTTGGATAGTGATCCTAACACATCCACTTCAGGACCAAGAACTCCTAGTATGGCTCAAAATTAGGTAAACTTAGCCTTGATTAGTACAGTAATTGAATCAAGTGATCCCACTACAGTTCAGGATGCCAAACAGTCAAAACCTTGGTCAGATGCTATGAATTTAGAATTCAACTCTTTGATGAAAAATAATACTTGGCAACTTTCAGATCTTTTATCAGGGAAGAAGGTAATAGGTTGCAAATGGATATTTAAAAAAAATTACAAATCAGATGGAAGCATTGATAAATATAAGGCAAGATTGGTAGCTAAGAGTTATGCACAAAAAGAAGGCATTGATTATGAAGAAACATTCGCACCAACAACTAAGATCAAAGCAATCAGGATGATATTTTCTCTAGCTGCATAAGGTTGGAAAGTTCATCAAATGGATGTAAAAAGTGCATTTCTCAATGGGGATTTACGAGAAGAAGTCTACATGACTCAGCCAGAAGGTTTTTTCATACCAGGTAAAGAAGGAAAGGTATGTAGACTCATAAAGTCACTGTATGGTCTCAAACAGGCTCCCAGGGAATGGTAAACAAATATTGATGAGCATATCATCAAACAAGGATTCAAAAGAAGTCCATATGATCCTAATCTCTATCTCAAAAAGCAAAGGGGGGAGATAGTGATCATAGTAGTATATGTTGATGATCTAGTCATCACTGGAAGTTCAGTGAAGATGATTGAAAGAACTAAGGAAGATCTAGATCGATCATTCGACATGATAGATCTCGGGCTTCTTCATTATTATCTTAGACTTGAAGTATGGAAAAAGGAAAATCACATCTTTGTTACTCAACTAAAATATTCCAAGATAATGCTCAAGAAATTCAGAATGATGGATAGTATACCAATGGCTACACCTATGGAGATAAGGCTTCAATTGTCTCGCACAGATCCATCAGAACAAGTAAATGTTACTCTTTATCGATAGTTGATTGGGAGTCTCATTTACTTAACTTATTCTAGGCCAGATATCAACTATGCAGTCAGTTATCTTTCTCGATTTATGCAAGAACCAAGGGTTTTTCATTGGAAAGCAACAAAGAGGGTACTGAGATACATCAGAGGAACCATGGACTTTGGCCTAGAATACAAGAAGAATGATCACTTCTTCTTGACAGGATATACAGATTCAGATCATGCAGGGAACATTGATGATAGGAATTCCACTTTAGGATTTGTGTTCTTTTTAGGATCTGGACCTATTTCATGGGGGAGTAAGAAACAAAATTGTGTTTCAAGGTCTTCCACAGAAGCAAAATATCACACAACAGGAGGAGCTGTCTGTGAAGTGATTTGGCTTAGATGGATACTTGAAGGATTGGGAATTCCACGGGATCATCCAAAAATCCTACATGTAGACAATGAAGGAGTAATAAAACTTATTCAGAATCCATTTTGTCATGAACACACCAAACACATTGAGGTGCAGGTACATTTCATTCACGAACAAGTTTAGAACAACAACATTCAGCTTCAGCATTTCCCGAGAGAACATCAACATGCAAATATCTTCAAAAAATCTCTTGCACATCCTAAATTTGAGGCATTCAGAGTATTTCTCTCCTGTTCACTTTAGAATATGATGAATTAAGGGGGGGAATGTTAGAAATAATCTAACACTTAATTCACCATATGTGGATTAATGTGTAATTATAATAAAGTAATTATTTAATTACTTCAGTTAGCTTATGTTTGTATTGTTATCCTTAGTTGTTAGTTAACTAAGTGATAATGTTCTCATCCCAATATTTGTGGGATCATTTTCTATCTTGCATATTTTGTTAGGATGATTTTTGAGGGGAAATATGCTATTTATGCATATTTTCTTAGATTAGATGATTTGTTCCATGTATTGTGGATGAGATAGAAGCTGTCCAATATCTATAAATATTTAGCTCTCTCATTTTCTATAATGCTTGATTTTGACATTAATAAAATACACAAGCACCGTCTTGTTTCTTTGCAAAGCGTCTATATAAAGTAATATTTTCAAGTCTTCATTATCAAGATTTTATCTTGTTTTTACCAATTGTTTCTTTCTAGTGGGGAAAAAATCATAACTGATGATATGGAATGGTCTACATATTGGATATAAGTGTTTTTGTTGATGTATTCTTTACGGAGTATAATATGAGATTGCAAGTCTTGGAATAACATAGGATAATGTAGTTGAAATGTGTTTGTACAAACAAGTATTGTATGTGGCAGATAAGCCAAAACTCGTATTATCAAATATCAAATGAAAAAAAATTGGTGTCTCACTTCCAAGAGGAAATTCATTATCTTGGGAACATCGTTTATAAGAATGAATTTTTTTTTACCTATAAACTATCAAAGTCACCTAAGAGTATTCTTATTCTAAACATGTTCGTGAATTCTATATCTTAATGGGTCTCATTAAATATTACAGTTGGCTCATTAAAAAAATTCCAAACTACATAATCATATCGCTTACCTTTATTGAAATGGAAACAATTTTTAGGGGAATCCTAAATGCTAGGGTTAGAATTTTAGCAACTTAAAGAAATTTTGACTTCATCCTTAATTCTTATCATTTCAAATCCAAAAGGGAACTTCAAATTCTA
This sequence comes from Taxus chinensis, assembly GCA_019776745.2. Taxonomy (NCBI): domain Eukaryota; kingdom Viridiplantae; phylum Streptophyta; class Pinopsida; order Cupressales; family Taxaceae; genus Taxus; species Taxus chinensis. The sequence continues at coordinate 439,343,934 of CM034156.1, forward strand.
GACTAGTACATCTCTTGATGCTTTTAGTGGAGTCTTAACTCAAGATGGAAAGGTAATTGCCTACAAGTTTCACAAAATAAAATATAATGAGAATAATAATTACACTCACAATATTGAATTGGATACAATGGTGCACGCCTTAATTAATATTTTAAAAATATTTCTTGATCAGTAGACCCTTTAAGCTTAAATTCAATCATAGAAGTTTAAATCACATTTATACTCAATAAAATATGAATTCTTGGAAACATAGATGGATTGAAATTATTAGTAACTATGATATGGAAATTTCAAATGTCAAGGCAAAGAGAATAGGATTGTTAATGAAGTCGGGAAACAATCTTATTTATTTGTCATCTCTAGGATCCCATCAGACTTTCAAAATGTAATTTTAAAACAATAATTTCTTAGTGATTTCTACCAAAAAAATATGTTAAATAAGACAAGGATTTGATAGATAAGTAATTTTCTAGCTATTCCTTAGACTTATAGAGTCTTATGAGGTATCAACGAAGGATTTATGTGCTAGTGATAGGAAGTTTATTTAAGAGTGTGTTGAGGGAAGTTCACAAGGATCCTCATTTCACTCAACCAATGTTCAATAAGGATGATTAATGAGCTTAAGAGGTTTATTTATATATAAGAATGAGAGAATATTCAGTTAAATCTGGTTACAATTCTTTTTTTTCTTCTATTTAAAGTGAAATTGATTGGCACAAGCTTTGGCTTCCTGAGCTAACTCCTAAGGTAAATTTATTCTAGTGGCTTATCATCAAAGGTAAGATTATAACAATGACAATCTTATTAGAAAGGGTTTTATCATGCCTAATAGGTGTTGCTTGTGCCACGAAGAAGCTAAAGACATTAAACACCTCTTTCTGCATTGTAAGTATACTTCCAAAGTCTGACATCTTATTTTGATAATTTCAAGCACAATTGGATTTTCCCACATACTTGTTTATAGGCATGGGAACAATGGAACTCTCCATATAAACATTGTGTGATCAGGAGGCTATGGTAGCTGGCTCTCCCCCAACAATGTGGAGAGTCTAGAAAGCTAGAAATGATGTTATTTTCATAAATACCAGAAAGATATGTATAAAAGTCTTTAAAGAAATTATCATTACAGTGAAAGGCAACATTTAAAGATTTAAGCCTCCAAAAAATAAACTTTCTCCCGAGGAAGAGGAGCACATTCTTGCTGCTTGGAACATTGGCACTAACAATATTAAGCATAAGGATAACAACAACACTGATAGATCTTCTGTATGTTAGATTCAACCACCTATTGCATGGTAAAAACTGAACTTTGATGGAGCTTCAAAAGGAAATCTTGGGGATTCAAGAGGCGTTGGGGTGATCAGAGATCACAGAGGCTACTTTGTTGCTACATTTTCTAGAAATATGGGTAAGCAAACAAATCATTACTTGCAAGCTTTAGCTACGCTATGGGGAATAAGGTTGGCTAGAGATTGTAATATTTCTAATATTATAATTGAGGGGGACTCATTGAACATTATTAATTTTTTAAATCAAAAGCAATCCCAAGCTGGTCTATCAGAGATTTCATTAATGAAGCTATTGAAATTTGTAATTGTTTTGATAATTGTATGATTATCCACACCATCATGAAGGCAATAGAGTGGTCGATAGTTTAGCAAATATTGGTGTCAACAACATAATGCAAACATGGTTAAGCGGAAACCCTCTTCCAACTAAAGTACTTGATGACATCACTAAAGATATACATGATTTTTCACACAATCATTAATAGCTACAAAGTAGGTGCCAAGGACATGATTATTAATTTCAATGGTAATTTTAATGATGTTTTTAAAATTCTGCATGCTTTAGAGGTCCCCAAAAGTAGAGACGATGTAGAGTAGAATGGAATTAACATTTCTACCATTGTGCAGAGTAGAAACAATACCAGAAAAATGGGGGGGCCTCCATGCAAGACCAAGCCCATTCATGATCCATCCTAGAAAAATGACACAATTTTTTAGCATTATCTACAAATGGGGGGTATTTCAAATCTCATTAAAAAGATGCAGGGTTTTGACTAGGACATCTTGGTGAAATTCAAAAATGGTTGGAGAAAATGTACTACTAAGTATGGAGAAGTTAGGGTTGAGATCTCTGAGGATCTCATCGCTCAGGTCACGGGGCTGAACTTGGATGGAGCCAAGTTTTTCAACAAAAGAGTTGACCATGAGGTTGAAGCTAAAAATTTTCTCAAGGAAGGGGAGCACCTAGAATTTTCCGTGGTTGGAATAAAAGTGGCCTCTATCCCTGAGCCCTTTCCTAAGATAACATGGATAATGGTTAGGTACGTCACACTTGAGGGAAGATATGACACCATTCCTCTAAAGCATTTAATATTTCTCAATCATTTCCATAGGAATCTAACCATAAATTTCCCACATCATCTATTGAATTCCTTGGAGAAGTTTGTTTTAGAAGTCCAAAATCATACCTTGGTTATACCCCTACACCAGGGTCTGATTCTTCTCATCCATCATCACTGTATCTCTTGCTCTCGCCCTCTGCCTACTCCCCTTGCTATTCTCCCTATCCCTACTAAAAAAGGTCTGAATTCTGCTACTTCTAGCAAAAAGATGAAAGGAAAAAAGGCTAAGGTTTCCCTGCCTTCTTCACAAAGGATTCTTTGTAACCATAGGGATATTGAACTTGCCAAAAATGTAATACATATCAGTAAACCTGTTGACGAATGCAGAGATGTGGATCTTCTTGCTAGGGTTAGAAATCTTGAAGAGGAGATTAAAGACCTTAAAATGCTCCTAGGAATTTGGAAAAAACAAAAGGAAAGAGGAAATTACAAAATTTTGAGGACAATGATACTACTGCTGAGATTTTTAAGAAGCTCCTGTCACTTGATGCTAGGCTGGGAAATGTAAAGTGCCATCACAACTGCATCATCTCTACACTGAAAGAGGTTTATAATTTTATGGAGAAACACATGAGAAGTGATTGTAGTCTTAGTGGCATTCTAGATGACATCTAGGATTCTAATGAGACTCGTGACCTTGCACTTTCTCAAGAAGACATGAAAAATCCTTCAAATGCAACTAAATTGCGTTATTCACCTCTAATTCAGAAAAAAGGGCAAGATTGATAGGGCAGTAATAGTGCAGTGCCCAGGTGCCGTTAAAGGCTGCGACATGCTATTTTTTAGAGATTTTACTGTTGAATCTTAGTTGGGATGCCCTTTTTTGGAACCCTCAAAAAAATATTCACAAAGTCCTTTAGGTTCTTCTTCGGATCTCTATTTGGATTGATCTTTTTGTACTCAGAAAAGATATATCTGAAGTTTTGAGTCTACATGTTTAAGGTGCTAAGCCAATCTTAGAGAAGGTTTTATCCTTATGGTATCAGCTACTTGAGTTTTTGTGGAGGGTATAGTCCCTTAAGAAACTATTTATCCTTAATAAAAAAATCTAAGTAATAACAATCTAGAAGGAAGCTCAATTATCCCAATCCAATTCAGTTTTTTTCTAAAAGAGCATAATATAATCTGCAACATCAGAATTATATCACAAGATTCAACTGATCCCATCAATTAATTTAAAATATTAAACAAGTCTTGTCATTCAATTATTTCATACTTCCACAAGAATATAAATACACATTTATCTTTTCCCAATAGTAAACGAAGTTAATTACAACATAGATCAATTTAGTATGCTTTATCTTTCCATATAAAAAGAAGAATAGAATCAATACATACCTATTTCTCAGGCATAATTCATCTGAAGGAGGAACCAGGTTTAGTACACACAACACTGCCTCAGTCCAAATATAACCAAAGAGGAGTCCATAAATAAAGAAACAACAACTAAACAAGAATCCCAATTCAATCCAGGAAGATTAGGAAACAAAATATTCGAACAGAATCCTTACTAACTTCTATTTGCTAGTGGTTATAATGCAAAGATCTGAAACTAGACTACCCACAAATCCAAGCTATACTTTAGCAACTAAATCTCTTAACCAATCCACAATAAATTTCCATCTCAGAAGAGAGTCAAATAATGATAAGTTCTGTCTATGAACTTATACAGTCAACATAAAAAGGATCTCAAACAGAAAATACCCATTCCATATTTCATTTAATTTATATTATGAAATGAAATCCCTCATCTAATTATATTTAGAAGTTCTTATCTAGTTCCCAAAAGAGAACACAAAACCGAGCGTACAGTAAAAATAATTCACACTACATACTATTATCACAAATCTTACAACTGGTTTCCTATTCCCATTCTCCAATCTCAAGTACAAATTCAAATCTCATAATGAAATACACAATACAGTCTGTAACTATATACTGTCCCCAAGAGAAAATAATTATTTCCCTATAAAACTTGGAGGTTAAATCAAAGATACGATAGAGGAGTAGAAATCCTCCAATCGTAAAATATTACAAGGTCAAAACAACTCTTGACTCGAAGACAAAATTCCCATTACTAAGCATTAACAACAAAATGCAATGAGAAGGAAGTTCGTAATCCCAAATAAGAGAAACATTACCAAGCATTTAGATCAGTGATATTGTATCCTTTCAAACACAACATAATAGGTTTATATTCAACATTTCAGTAAAACCCACGAATTAGATGAAAGATCATAAAAGAGTAAGAAAACTAAGCAATTCGTTTAAGACAATCACTGTCCCAAACTTCATCCAACTCAACTGAATAGATTCATCACTAGCCTCTTTGAGTCCCAGCTAAAAGATTATGACAGGTAAGGATTTGTTTCAACATCAAAGATAAAAATGAAGTAAATAATATTCTTCTATAAACCTTTATATTTTAACAATTGATACAAAGGAACTAAAGCTCAACTGATCCCACAACAAGACGTAGTTCCCGTCCATTTAATTCTAAGAACAAAACAGTCAAAATTCCCACAAGACATGGGTTCACTCAGGGCAGAGAAAAATAGGTTAAAATTCAATTTCCCTCACCCTATTGAATTCAAAGAAGGCTATACATTCTAAAGGACAGAAGTAAAAAAACTAATCACACTCAAAGAGTGGCACAAAGGAGATTACTAGGAGATTACCAGATCAGATTCAAACTGAAACTAAGCTCCCAAGCCCCTATCAAGTAGATAGTATTAATGAGATTAAAGCTTTACAATACTTAATACCCACTAAAATCCAGCTCAGTATACCTGTATAAAATTACACACGTCGATTCCAATACAAGATCAAAACAACAAACAATGGCATACCTATACTGTGTCCAATACGATATTTGAACATAGGTTCAAACACTCACAAGCTCAAATATGAATCTATAATGAAACCCAAGGCCCTAATACAAGCTCAAAATAAACACCAATGCTCTATTATGGGTTCAAGCATTTCCAGTTCTCTAAGGAAGAATAAAACTCTAGTTCAGATCTCAAGTAAAGAACAAAAATCAACAACTGAACAACAAGTTCAACATTCGTAGGAACTGAATACAAGAACCGTTGTTGAATTCAAAGATTCAATCAAGTTCCAAACTACACCAAGTTCCAACTCAATTCAAAATAGAACAAAAATTCCCTATAAAATCTCAAAGAAAATTACGAGGCTTCAATACGAGCTTAGAACATCCACGAGCTCCACTATAAGTACAATGAAACACAAGACTATAGAAGAGATTCATAACCATTCAAGAAACATGCCAGTTCAATCAACCTTAGTCTCAAATGTAACATATAGAGCTACGAATACAAGCTACATAGCTTCAAGTACAATTTTTAGAGCTTCAAGTACAAGTTACAAAGTTTCAATACAAATTCACATGCAAACCTCTAACAACTAGTACAGAGAAATTTCCCAAGAACTACCATTAACAGCCAAGGATTCGTATTCCAAAACCCACATAGATTTCATGAAAGCATGCATGTAAATGACCAGACATATCATGCAAAAATATATTTCTAGTGAGCAAAGTTGTTTTAATGAATAGTTTAGAAGAAAGCAAGAAATCTTAATGGGTAGAGTGTATCATGCCTGATAGTTCTTCTTGTTGATTGAGAAACAGGGACGGAAGCCTGTGTAGATTTTATTGATCTCAATTAGTAAAAAATTATAGAGGATGGACTGCAATATTTATAGATATTGCACAGCCAAATACATCTGGGAAAATGAGTTGCACAGGTGCAACCAAAAACAAAATAAACAAGCTTCCAATAACATCCGGGAAGCAAAATTACATAAAGACAAATATATTGTTTAAAACAATATAACAATCGTGAATACAGACAAATATGGTTGATTAACCATATAACAATATAATTATTTAAAATTAATTAAATAATCCAACTATGCATAATTAAATATTAGGATAATGCAAATTTTATCCTAACATCCCCCCCTTAATTGTGCATTATATGAAGAGATGAGGAGAGAAATGCTCTGAACAACTTGAACTTGTCACGTGCAAGTGACTTTGTGAAAATATCTGCTCGTTGTTCAGCTGTTGGACAAAATTGAAGCTGGATGTTGTGCTTCAATACATGTTCACGTATGAAATGAACTTGAACTTCAATGTGCTTTGTTCTCTCGTGAAAAACTGGATTGCGAACAAGTTTGAGAACACCTTCGTTGTCAACATACATGGTGGTCGGTTTGTCCTGTGGTATTCCAAGTCCTTCCAGTATGCGACGTAGCCAAATTGCTTCATAGAATAGCTTCTCCTGCAGAGCGATACTCGGCTTCTGTGGAAGAGCGAGAAACAAAGTGTTGTTTCTTACTTCCCCATGATATTGGTCCAGATCCCATAAAGAATACAAATCCAGAAGTGGATTTTCTATCATCAATGTTACCTGCATGATCTGAATCTGAATATCCAGTCAAGAAGAAGTTTTCATTCTTCTTGTATTCTAGACCAAGATCCACTGATCCTTTGAGATATCTCAAAATGCGCTTTGCTGCTTTCCAATGACAAATTTTGGGTTCCTGCATGAACCTGGATAGATAGCTCACTGCAAAGCTGATATCTGGTCTAGTGTAGGTCAGGTAAATGAGACTCCCAATCAGCTACCGATAGAGAGTGGCACTTACCTCAGTGAGATGGATCTGAACGAGATAACTGTAATCTGTTCTCCATAGGTGTAGCAATTGGTGTGCAATCCATCATCCTAAACTTCTCGAGCGTTGTCTTGGTATATTTCATCTGAGAAACAAATATGTGATTCTCTTTCTACCATACTTCCAGTCCAAGACAATAGTGCATAAGCCCGAGATCTGTCATGTCGAATGATCGCTTAAGATCTTTCTTTGTTTCATCAATCATCTTCACTGAACTGCCAGTGATGACTAGATCATCGACATAAACTACAACAATCACCATCTCCCCCCCTTGCTTTTTGAGGTAGAGATTGGGATCGTATGGATTTCTGACGAATCCATGTTGTACGAGATGCTCATCAATCTTGATGTACCATGCCCGGGGTGCCTGTTTGAGGCCATACAGAGATTTCCTGAGTCTGCATACCTTTTCTTCTTGACCAGGTACTACATATCCCTTAGGTTGAGTCATGTAGACTTCTTCTTGTAAATCTCCATTCAGGAAGGCACTTTTTACGTCCATTTGATGGAACTTTCCAACCAAACTATGCAGCTAGAGCAAAGATCATCCTGATCATTTTGATCTTAGCTGTGGGAGCAAATGTCTCCTCATAGTCAATGCCTTCTTTTTGTGCGTACCCCTTTGCTACAAGTCTTGCTTTATACTTGTCCACTGTCCCATCTGATTTGTACTTAGTTTTGAATATCCATCTGCAACCAATGGGTTTCTTCCCTGGTGGAAGATCGACAAGCTGCCAAGTGTTATTCTTCATCACTGATTGATATTCAGAATCCATGGCATCTTTCCAAGCTTTTGACTGTAGGGCTTCCTGGACTGTAGATGGCTCGTCTATTTCAATAACTCTACTCATCAAAGCAAAGTTAACTTCTTCTCTTGCTTTACTGCGAGTCCGTGGTCCAGGGGTGGATGTATCCGGTGGAGCATCCAATCTTGCATCTCGTAATGTACTTGTACACCATTTAGGCATACGTTGAGCTGTTCCCATGGGTTGTGGTTCTATCTAGATCAACACCATCATCCCCATCATCACTTTCATCTTCTGAGGGAACATTTGCTTCAGTTTTTACAACTGGTGAATAATCTACATCTTGCGAGTCCAGAGGAGGAGTCTCTGCTTCCTTCTTCTCGAAAAACTCAACATCTCTGCTTGTGTAGACTTTTCTGGTCTTAGGATCCATCAGTCTGTACCCAAGAGTCTCTTCACTGTATCCAATGAAGATGAGATTTTGTGACTTCATGTCCAATTTCTTTCTATTTTGTTTGGGTATGTGCATGCTGGCTTTGCACCCGAATACTCTGAGGTGTGCAATGGATGGTTTCCTCTTTGACCATGCTTCTTGTGGTGTAATTCCATCAAGAGCAGTTGTGGGCACTCTGTTTAGCAAATACACTGTTGTTTTTGCTGCTTCTGCCCAAAATGTCTTTGCAAGTTCGGAATCATCGATCATGCATCGCACCATTTCCATGATAGTATGATTTCTTCTCTCGACAACACCATTTTGCTGCGGTGTGTGTGGAGGAGGCATTTGTCGACGAATCCCATGAGTTTGTAGATAGTCTCTAAACTCATCACTGGTGAATTCCCCCCCTCGATCTGAGTGGAGAGTTCTGATGTGATGACCAGTTTCTTTCTCAACTAGCCACTTTGAACTTTTTGAACGTTTCAAAAGCTTCACTTTTCTTGTGAAGACAAAGAATCCACATTTTTCTTGAATAGTCATCAACACTGATCATGAAGTACTAAAATCTAGAATGCCTTGGTTGCATGAGACCACAAAGATTGGTATAAACCAGATCAAGCTTACCATGAGCTTGATATGTACTCTTCTGGAATGAATCTTTGTGTTGTTTTCCTGCTAGGCAATAAGGACACTTGTATGTATCCTTCTGAAGAGATGGTAGCCCATGTACCATATTTCTCTGGAGAAATGTTTCGAGATACTTGAAACTAACATGACCAAGTCTCCAATGCCACAATTGTGCAGAGGTAGAGTTCTTATCCACAAGTTCCTGATCATTTATGTGGACAAAATCAAGCTGGAACATGCGTCCCACATTGCAGGATTTTATAACTATTTTAGAGCCACGTGATTTGTCTTGAATCAAACACGTTTTCTTACCGGAATGACTATCAAAGTCAATTTTTAAGTTGTGATCTAGGACTTAATTGACTGAAATCATATTCTTTGTCAACCTAGGGGCATATAAGACATATGTAGTCTACAGTTACGTGAACCAAGGGGTAGAGAAATGTTCCTAATCCCCTTAACTGTATATGAAGAATTATCTCCCAACGAAACATGGTTTTTTGAAGGTGTGTCCCTCATTGAAGTAAAGTAGTATTTGTGGCTAGCCATGTGTCGAGTGGCTCCCGAATCAACATATCAAACGTCACTAGATGACATGGATGGTTCACTTGATCGAGTAGTGAATAAGAATTCTTCATTGTCTGACTGATCTTGTTGCTCAGCAATATTACCTTGCTGGTGGGGTCTTCTTTTCCAGTTCCCCTTTTTCTTCCCGTGATAGTTGTTTGAATGTCCCTTGTAATTTTGTTGTTGTTGAGGTCCATAATTGCTTGATGAACCTTTCTTATATGTGTTAAACCAACATTATTGCAATTCATGTCCTCTTTTACAAATGGGACATCGCTTCTTCTGTTGATTGTCCCCATGATACTGATTTTGATGTTGGGACTTCTGATAGGATTTAGGTTTACCTTTACCTTTTCCTTTCCATTTTTGATGTGAAGACAGTGCCTGCTCCTCTTCATCATCCTTGTTGTACATTGCTTCCTCTTGTTGCAGTAGGTTTACTAACTTGTCAAAACTAATTGTCGTATCTGAAAAGTTTAGAGTTGTGACAAAAATTCGGTAAGAAGAAGGGAGAGCTCTCAGAACAATGGGAACGAGAGACTCATCTTTGACCTCTTCTCCTAGGGCTAGAAGTGAAGCCCTCAACTCTGCAACTCTTCTTAGGAAGGCTTCAATTTTCTCATTCTGTTTGAATTTCAATGTATGTAACTGACTCTGCAAATTGAGTATGACATTCTTGTTCTTGGCCTCATATATTGTGCTCATCTTATCCCATGCTTCTTTTGCTGATGTGGCATCTTGAATGTGGGCTTGCACATCATCGAATACTCCAAACAAGATGATGAGCTTTGCTTTCTGATATGCTCTATCAAATTGTCGTTGTTGTGTTGCATCCGTTGGTGATCTGGTTAGAGTACCAGTCACAACAGGCCAGATTTCTTCAAACTCAAGTTGTGTTTTGATTTTTGTCTTCCAAGCAGCATAGTTGCTTCCTCTGAGCAATTGTGAATCCGGAAGAAAAAATTTGGGGGCATTGGTGCCCATTTTGCAGAGATCACTGACAGGGTTTGGCTCTTATCACTCCAGGTATAAGGTCTCCCAATCTATATACCGTCAGTCCGATATACCAAACCTTTCTATATACGCGCCCTTCCGATATACCCGTCGGTACGTGGAAGAAGCTCGCCCTTTCTATATACCCGGCGGTACGTGAAAGAGGCGTTAACGTATGTGAAAGAATTCGATACGTGGTACCAAGATAGTACTGATGGGGTCTGTGTGATTATTGACACCGGCTCAAAGAAATATCCTCATACGCGTGTGTAACTTCGCTATATACTCGGATAATTTCTCAGTCCGGATTTATGTCTTGCAATCGTTCACAGACGGATGGGATGGTTCATAGTGTGTGCACTGTGACCTTATTACTCCCCGTCGATTTATAGGGACGATGCCCAGATGACGTTGTTGCAGCTATATTAGGCGTTAAGTGCAGTAGTAGTCATGATGGCTTTACCCGTAAGCGCTTCCCAGAGGCACTGTATATACCGAATGCTGCAAATGAGATCTAGGATCTCGTGAGTGTTACAGAACCAATTCTACTTTTCTTTTTTTTATTACAATTCTTCCAGTTTCTGAGTAGTTACAAAGTTTTGCAGTTGACTATGGCAACCTGTAAATTAGTACAATATACAGTACAATTTTGAATAACAGGCAAAAAAATTCAGTTTTGGGGTCCTGGTGACCTCCTGAGCCCTAAATGCTAAAAATTGCAAAAAAATAGCTGAAAATGCAATTTTTAGGTGGGTCTCCTTTTGCAAAAAATGTCTGGAATGAGAAAATAGACCAAATAGGGGAAAAAAATTTTTTTACCCTAAGTTAGGGATTTCTCCGTTAAATTTAGTTAGTTGTAACTAAATTCAAAAAATCTGCTAAATTTAGCAGTTCTGCCAAAAATTCCGCCAAATGAAAAATGTGAAGTTGGGGGGTGGGATTTGAACCATGCACCTCCCACTTCTAAGGCTTTCCCTCTATCCAACTTGGCCACTTAAGGGGCGCTTGATGTAGAGATGAGCAAACATGTATTTAAAGTATGTGAAAAAATGGCTTACCTTAGAAAATGCGCCCTAGATGAAGGATCCACGTGGGTAGCAACTGGTAAGAGGTGTTTTTAGGTTATTTTTTAGCTAAAAATCTGGATCTGAAGCATCTACAGCACTTTATCTCCTTTGGCCGCCACTTTTACCTTATTTCTCACCATTTTTTTTATTCTTCTTTGATCTTTGCTCAATGTATGATGCAAGTCACGTTTTTTTTTGAGTTTGGGTGCACGTTTTTTCTTCTTGCCACGCACTGTACAGGTCCAGATCTGAGATTGGGCGCTTTTCTACTTGCTTGGACTACGTTTTTTCCCTTTTGGATGCACGTTTTGAATTACCTTGGCCACGTTTTTATTGCCTGGGCGCTGTTCTTTCATGCTTGGCCGCGTTTTTTAATGCTTGGGCCACATTTTTTTGTGTTTTTTGCTTGCTGTTTGCTTGGGCACTTATTTTTTGATGTTCTTCTCTTGTACAGGCTTGTATAGGTTGCTAGAGGCTGAGAATGGCGCCTCCTTTTTTTTCTTTTTTTTTTCTCTGTTGGATTCACTTTTGTTTTTTGCTTGTTTGTTCACTGCAGGTGCACAGACAGACCTCCAAAACAAGCAAAACAACCTCCAAATACAGTAGATAAAAAACCTTTATTGGAAAAAAAAATATTATTTCCAATACCTGTAGCTAATTTTGCCTGGTGCTGAGTGCACCAGTGCAAAAAAAAAAAATTGCCTTCCAAGTACCTGGAAGGAACAGGCGGATGTGGGGGAGGCAGGGATGGGGCTGGGAGTTTGCACGAGGCTGCACAGGCTCTCAAATGCTGCAAACACGTCTCCAATCTCCTCTCTCTCTGCTGCTCTCTCTTCCACACCTTCACAGGGCCAGAATTTCGCTCTGGTACCAAATGTTGATTGAGAAACAGGGACGGAAGCCTGTGTAGATTTTATTGATCTCAATCAGTAAAAAATTACAGAGGATGGGCTGCAATATTTATAGATATTGCACAGCCAAATACATCCGGGAAAATGAGTTGCACAGGTGCAACCAAAAACCAGAATAAACAAGCTTCCAATAACATCCGGGAAGCAAAATTACATAAAGACAAATATATTTTTTAAAACAATATAACAATCTGAATACAGACAAATATGGTTGATTAACCATATAACAATATAATTATTTAAAATTAATTAAATAATCCAACTATGCATAATTAAATATTAGGATAATAAATTTTATCCTAACACTTCTACCGATTCAAAGAATACTTCCAGCTGAGTTTCCAACACTTCTTCTTATCCAAGAAAGATCAACCAACCATAATATTTTTCCACAATGCCTCATATACTTTCCTCGAATCGTAAATAGATCAGAGAAATAAAAAATAGCCACAAAATGCAGATCAAACTATTGGTTCAAAGAACTAGATAGCTCCATGCAGAGTAAAAATCGTGAAGCATGAAAAACAAAACAACCCCAAAAAAATCCACCAGCATGCCTTCTAAGATGGTTTGCTCACCAAAACCGAGGTGAATAAATGACATTAAAATGCATATTCTTGCTTATCTCTCCTTGCTACCACCATCCAAAATTGGAGAGACCAAATTGAACTTCCACATGCATTTCTAAACTTAGTGATGCCTCCACGTAGGTTCCACTAAAATTTAACTAGCCCCTACCAAACTGACATTCCTTCCATGCCTTAATACCAAATCAAATCAAACTCACTTCTCATTAAAAGCTTAGGAACCATTGCTCAGCTCCCACTTACCAATCGACCCTTAGGTCCCCTTTCAAACCCATTAGTTTAGGATAGATTCAATTTTCTTAGGCTAGATCTTAGGTTAATTCAAAAGTATAACTTTAGGATATAACCTTCAATCAAATAGATTGTTACCTTAGGTTAGGACATAGCTTAACCAAATAGTATTAGGCAATAGGTTAGAAATAACTTAGCATCCCTTAGGTTATTTCCCTTCATACTAACTTAGGTTAGAATGTCATCCCACGTAGAGTGGTGTATAAGGAGTTGGGAAAACTTACCTAAGTCTCGAATCCCATTACGATAGACCTTATTATATATAGGACACATTATACTCTCTCTTTCTCTAGAATCCCAAACCAAGATTTTATTTCCCTTAACTCCATTAAGCACCCTGCAAAGGTCATTTAAGAAGAGCCGAGCACCACACATGAAAGAATGCAGGAATAGTCTTTCAAGATAATAGAGAATTTACAACAAACACAAGTTCGGTCCGTTATGTATTTTAACCAATGAATGTCAGTTTTCCATTAAGTCCATTAAGAAGATTTAAAGAATTCCTTGGATCACTGAAATTGATCCAAGGATGAGTCAGTCATAAGAGATAACTTTACAACTCTAAAAATATGATTGCAGCTTATCAACAAGAAGTGAAAATGGATTCCTGAAAGCCATGTCATTTCACTCCAATGAATCCAAGAGCACATATGATTTATCCATAACAAGCAAGATTTTCAACCATCAAAGAAACACACCTAATTTAAGAAAATCACATGCCAACGATTGCAATGCAAAGAGAAATATAACAATTTGTTCAAGGTGTTACAGGAAAAGTTGTTAAAAATGAGAGCCATCACTCTTCCATCAATCAAACCATATACTAGCTTTGACCTTTCCCATCCTATACCCACATGGTATAAGGATAAGGATTACTGTAACTATCACCATGTTAGAGGAAATAGTAATGAAAATTTTAAAACATTCAAAGACATCATCCAAGAAATTTTAGATAATGGAGATCTCGTCCTGGACAACCCTAATGTGCCAACAAATCAAAATATTTAGGTCTTTAAGAAACAATTTCCAAACCGTACCCATTCATCAAATAAGGCCGACGAGACTTCTAACAATAACACCCATGTTCACGAGGTCCATGTTGTATTTGACACAGTACATGTCCTTTCTTCTCAATCACCTTCCATCCATTTTATTAATGAGATTCTTGCATGAGCTGCTCTACTCACGGAGGAGCCTCTTTCACCTACTCCTCTACCCACGGAGGAGCCTACCTCTCCTACTCCTTCATCTATATAGGTGCTTACCCCACTTATTACATCACATAGAAAGGATCCCATATTACCCACACTTCTAACCAAAGAGGAGTCTATTTTATTCTCTTCTCTACCTAAGGAAGATTCTACACCACCTACCTTTCCACCTCCTCAACCCATAGAGGAGCCACTTTTATACTCTCTTCCTGTCAATGATGTGTCTCCTAGGGTGTACCAAGATCTTGTTAATATTCTTTCATTGCTTATACCTATAGAGTCAGAAGACAAAAACTTCCATGTCTCACAAACCTCATAATTTTTCATAGGGATCATCACCAATTCATCGCCATCTTCCTTTACATGTACAACATTCTATCGGTTATCCAATCTCTTAGAGTATGTTAACCACACCAAACTTTGGGGGAACATCCATTTCTAAGTACCTACCCAAATGAAGATGCTAACCCCCGATACTTCAACCATTTATCTAAAGATATTACAAACAACTAAGACCATGACAGATGAACTAGTCATAATAACATCTTCTTCATTAGCCGTGTCTTCACCTCAACATTCACCTACACCTAAACCTTGATCAACACCTAAACCTCCACCAAAACCTAAAATCAACTCTACATTGGGGGTCCATCCTACAACTAGTCTAATGTATCCCACAATCACATTAGACATGAATGCTAAGCAGTCATCCGGCACGGGGTCAACTCCCATGCCTAAAAATAAGACACAATATCCTCGGCCTTATTCACCCTCACCTCTTCCATTGATCTTAGGACCACATCCATCGACCGTGGTCTAGCTACCACTTCATCAAGGTAAGACCAAGGCATGGACACCCACATCTATATCTTCATCACCTCATTTACCCACACATTTACCTCTTTAATGGAACAAATCCCAAGTGTGGTAGCTTGCACTCATACCTTTACATTCACCACCACTTCCACCCTTACCCACAACTATACATTCATCATCTCCCTTACCTACATCTTCTTCATTACCTACCACCATATCACAACTGATAATGCCACTTTCACCCTATCTTTATAGATCACCCTAATCTTCTATGTCTCCTTCTACCTCACATAACCCACCTTCACCTTTACCCAAGAAGGCGCAACATAAATTAAAAACAAAAAACAAATCTTTCACTACCTACCAAAAAGGTAACCCCACCTATACCACCTCTAGCAGAACCTCTTCCACAAAAGTCACATGTTCCATCACCAAAACCCACTCTGACTTCACATTGTGATCCGTGGGAAGGGTCCTATTCCAATGTCCTTGTTTGGTTATTAGAAACCTATGTTATCACATTACCACCTATTAAACCTTACGACCCACTCAAACCTAAACTATAAGGGTTTGATGATACTAAGATTTGTGCATATCATCACTCTCCAGGGCATGATATCAAGGATTATAAGGAACTTATAAATATTCTCCTTCAACTTTGTAATTTAGAAATCCCCTTAGAATAATATGACCAATTCTAAGAGAATTTCATTCCCCCTTCTCCTACCACCACACGACCTAACCTTGTATATATTCAGCAGTCATTACCTCCATCTCCACAACCATATTTTCCACCTATGGTATTCGACATAAATATGGTTAGAGTAGCCACTTGATCACAAAAGGAAAAAGGAAAATAAAAATCTGGTAACCCATCTAGAGCACCTACACCTACCATTCCATCTGCACCTACCCCTAAGGTAATCATATGTGGGCCGACCTATCCAATTTTTGATGGCATCACACATCACACTATGATTAAACAATTGTATCAATATCCTCTAAAAATGTCATTATATGACCTCATATAAACCTCTGAGTCACATCGTTAGGGCCTCCTTGAGATCCTGTAAACTATTAAGGTTTTAGCAAATGATGCTACACTTGTTTCAGCCATATCCACCCCTCATCATGTGGCTACTCTCACTTCTTCACCTAAAACTTCTACTGCCACTACCATTCACCAATTTTATATCATTAGTTTCTCTGACTCAGATATTTCTCCTCACCATTTATAGGATCCTTATCCCACCCTCTTCATCTCCATCCACATTAAGGATACTCACATTCGACACATTATGATTGATGGAGGTGTGAGTATTAATATTATTTCTTCTCCTGTGTACAAAAAAATGTGCATACCTTCCAATTGCTTGCATAATAACCCAGTTATTTTGCATTCTTTCAACAATGCTCTAACTTCTACTCTCAGCACCATCAACCTCCACATTCATGTGGGTCCCCGCACTATTCCTAAAATTTTCTATGTTCTCAAAGGGGAATTACAATATAACATGCTACTTGGCTGACCCTGGATCCGTTCCATGGGGTATGTACCTTAGAATCTTCACCATTGCATCAATTTTAAATATGAAGGACATCCTTACACTATTCAGGAAGATTCTTCACCAATAAAACCTCCAACATGTTGTATCGACCTAATGATTTCATTATTCTAGTTAAGGCATCTACTACCTCTTCTTCCCCATCTACTACCATTTCTACTTCATATTCAACCAATTCCACCTCATCTTCTTCTGCTACTTCATCTACCACTTATGATACTAAATCTTCCTCACCATGCCATCTCTTCCCATTTCTTCTGCAACTTCCAAAGTTAACCCATATACCAATCCTTCTTCTCAAACTTCAAATAGATCATCCATTCTTGCCACCCAAGTACCAACTTCCGACCCTTTGGTAGGTTTTTTTAAATTTCTTAGCCTTTGAGAGTATTGCTTGTACAACATTGACATGTTCCAAACTCCTCAAGAGTATGTAAACATTCATCATCACCCACATTATGGTCATCGTATAGGAGAAGTGTTTCCGTACACTCTGCCCCACATTCACACCAACTTGACATTTAGTGGACATGATACTTCTTCTTATCCTCCCAAACCACTAACTCAAACATGACCCTTTTCCTCCACCTTCCATTACCTCACCAACCGCTGCTTCATGCACACAATTTCTTCATCATTTTTATAACATCCACTTTTTATGACTTAGAAACAAGGGATTTTTTTTACATAATAGTCTCTGATCTAAATTCATATAATTTGGAACACACATTCCATTATCAGTCCATCTCATAATAGAAAACCATATGCAACTATAATGACTTGGTGTAACATCGATCTCTCATTTCATGACTCGATATTAAACCGATCTCTCATGTTTAACTTGTTCACGTGTATACTAGGTATACTTTGGTTATTTTACCCATTATGAGTCACTCAAGTGTTCTATATAAGAATCCTATCTAAATATCTGTTACTGATATTCATTTGAAATCCCATAATCTTAGACTAGGTGACATAAGACAACACAACCAGCAGTTTGTGATACTTTGGCCAAATTACCCTAAGTCAACATGAGTTGATCATTACACTAGTCTATGTGTGTATCTTTGTTTAGAGTAGAACCATGAACCAAATTTCCACTTATTTCAATTGAGCTAATTGAACTAAGAGGGGTTTTAAGCATAGCTAGTTGTATCACAGTATCCTCGTAATCACTCCCGTCATTAAGAGGGTACTCTACGAAAGCCCCTATATTACAACAACCTTTCAAAGTTCTTTCAACAAAAATAACATACTTAAGAACATTATATTATTAACCTTTAATTTATTATCTTTTTGAATTAATAATTAAACATCGCACCTAAGGTTCCATTAAGTATGATTGATCCTAAGAAAGGATTCAAAATGTACTTTTAGACTAGTTGAAGGTATGCAAATAAATTTCGTGTTCATGCATATGAAATTTTTAATCTTAAACCATTATTTCCATTTATCGATAGATATTTTTCCAATATCAAGTAAGTAAGATCATTAAGTTTCTTTACTATAGTTTAGCAATATAAACATTCTTGATTGAAATCTTGTTAATTAGACTTAATGTTATCATAACATTTAGAACCATCTTTCTAATTCTTTAAAGCTTTCTAATTAGCATTTATCGTTTTCATAAATTAGAGCATACATCTAATCATCAATAATGATTAAACTTTATCAAATAAATAAGGATAACATACTTAGTTCTGATTTAATGATATAAAGTAAGTATCCTCTTCTTCCTAATTAAGGACTATTATCCTATTCAAGAAATCTGAAAACATGAGTATAAATTTAATAAGAATGCCACATTTAACTATATAATAACTACCCTTATTATCCTTTCCGAATAAGGGTCCATGTATCATAATCCTCATAGTTATACCATTACCCCAAGATTAAATGGTTCAGAAATATATACAATTCCTTATCCAAGCATCATTATATTATTTAGATTCTATTAATCCATTCATTTTAATATTTAACAATATTAATAAAATCTAGTCATGCATGTTAATATTTAAGAATATTAATCAATCTAAGTCATATATGACCATTGAATAAACAATAATCACCAGCCATTACACAAAAATTAATTTATCAAAAAGAGAGTTCACTTCACTCCAAGCTTAATAAATATTCCATATGTTTATAAGAAAACATTTCTCAGCAATACAAAACTAATTTGATACATCCTCATAGTTTTTCCAACAAGTTCCTTTCAAGATCTTTTCAATACATAAAACATATTAATGTAGAAAATGACTTCGTTAATAAAAGAAAATGTAACTTTTTATAAGTCTTTATCCTTTAAATTTTCACAAAGTCCATTTGAAAAATTGTTAGCATGAGTCAGTTAACAAGAACCGAGCATGATAAGTGGTATAACGTTAAAACAATATTATTTTATCTAACTGTTTTGTCAGAAGAACACTATTGTTTATGAAAATGTTCCAAGTACTCAAAATAGGAATAAATAATTAGACTACCCAAAAATCCATAATGTCAAAAAAGGAGAAGAAGTCGTTAAGTCTTTTTAGGTTCCATTTGCCCAAGAAAATAAGTTAAGTAATTCAAAAAAATTTACTACAACGCTATCACATTCATGATAATCATTGCAAACCTCTTGCTCTTGTTATTAGTTTCCTGGCTCTTGTTGTTAGTTATTTTACTCGGGACTTCTATGCTTGATCTCTTGATCATGGGTTTGTAGTTTTGTTTTTAAGTTTTTGTGGGGCTTCAATGGATACTCCATTGGCCCTTTTTTCTGGTTCTTTCATACTATGTATGGGGTAGGGTCCCCTCAACCCTCTTTTACCTCTAATAAAAAAAGATAATCATTACAAACATGATAACATTTAGAACTAAAACCATCTATTAAAGAAGATAATTAATAATAATTCTTAATCAGTCTTCATTAATATCAATTAATTCAACAAGACATAGGTTCCACTATATTACAATCAATATCCTATCAACAATCTTAAAGGAATTAATATTCAAACAAAAATGACTTGACATGAATAGAATGTTTTCACCTATGACTCTTCTAACCAAATCCCTGTACTATCCGAATACGGATGCCATCAAAGAAAAATAAATAACTTAAAAATAACCAAATGCACTGTAGATTCCTATAGGAGGTTTACTCTAGCATTGAAAAGACAAATCAAACACAAAGATACAGAACTCCTGAAGGATCTGCCAAAACAAAAAAATGAGATCAAAAACCGATTTGATCAAATCATATCTATTTAACTAGGATGAAAGAGATAAATTCGTAACATAATATGTATTTCAAATGATCAAGCTATAGTTGAAAGTAGAATCAAATCTTGCATATATTACTGGATAAGGAAAACCAACAGTTCTAATGAACAAAATCATAGAGTACATCCTTCACCTGATAAGGATCAAGATTCAAGTTTTAAGGATAAAAAATTCCTTTAACAATAATCATAGTATCTCACAGCTTCCAATCACACTCGAAACGAATTCAAAATAAGAGAAATAGTTATCACATAAACACTTCAAAGAAAACAAGGATACAAGCTCAGTCTCTAATGAGATGCTTCGCAGAAAAGTAAACATTCAATAGAAAACATGCTTCAGTCACCAAGGAATACACCCACTGTAACTCTCATGACCTAATAACCACAAAAATCACCATGGTTGAGAAAGAAAAGATACAAACCTAGGTTTCCAACTCATGACGTTTGAAGACTAATAGATCTTCGAAGGAATGTTTTAAAAAAAGAAAATTGAAAAACCAATTTCAAAGTATAATACAAACCTAGGTCCCTCAAAATTCAACAGAGTTCAAAAATTAAGATGACCTGAGAAGGGAGGTCTTGCAAAGTAAAGAATAACCATCAAAGAGAGTGAGACATAAAATTTACCATTCCTTGTTTCCGACACAGATCAACCCAAGAAGGGTAAATTATCAAAAAAATGTAACTAAAAGGAAAAGACATAAAAATCTATCCATCCAAAATTTCTTTTCTTTACATGCAATTCTTGAATACCACCTTTGAGAATACCCAACATGGGTCAAATCTTAACTTACATAAAAACAAAAAAAGATCAGTTACAAATTCAAGCCAAAATGAATGCCCATGAAACTGAAACATGAATACCAATACATGCATTTTTTAAAACAAAGTCGACCCAAAATATTATTTGATAATACCCAGTTTCATGATAACCTGGAAGTTACCAAATCCACAAGAATTTCCTTAGAACCTTGTGAAATTGTTCTAACATCAACAAGATATAAACACCAGGCGATATATTTATCAAAAACACATAATCCCCTTACACAATAATTCACAATTAAATATATTGCAAACAAATCTATTTTCCAACCTTATTGAAAACCCAAAATCATGTATAACAGCTTTATACCAAAGGATCATTTATGTCCACAAGAAACCATAACTTTCATGAAATCCATTAAAGAAAGAAAATAAAAAAACACACAAACATGGAAACCATTCTTAGAGATGTTTTCATGAAGATCAGATTTCATTTAATGAAAACATTTAAATAAAAGAAAGAAATATTAAAGAGATAGAGCCTATCATGCTTGGTAGTGCTGCTGGATTTTCTTCCTTGATTCAAACATTCAAGCAAATATTCCACTAAAATATTTCCAACAAAAACGCGAAACAAACCCTTTGCAATTTCCCGCACTTTCTCTTTATAGTTTCCACAACTAATTTTTACCATTATTTCTACCATGCATGTTCAACCTCAAAATATTGGATAAGTGTCAAAGGGAACATACACATGTGGGGCTAGGAAGAATAAGGGCACATGAGGGAACATCATGTAGGATAAGGGTTTAGGAGAAATCAGGATACGCACCCAAGATAGGACAACAAGATCTAAGGACTTAGCCATACTCAGCATTCTGAAGGAACTTGAGGAAAAACGTTACCCGACTAGGCATGCTGAATGGATAAGGTGATAGCTTGGAGGCTTGGTGGTCAAGAAAATAATATTCCACACATGGAAGGTTCTTGAAAGACATCATTACAGAAAGTGGAGTGCTTGGAAGAGGATTAACATGCTCCATTGGAGGACCACATAGAAACTTGGTAAGTGATCTACTCTTGGAGGAAGGCATGGTGGTGGGTGCTAAACCTATTTATAGAGATGCTCTAGAGAAAGGAAGAAAAACCTGAATGGAGAAGAAGCCGATAGACAATAGGTGTGAGATCAAAAGGGAATGCATCTTGAGTATGATGGTGTTGTAAGTCTAGGATTTAGAGCATTACTGCTAAGGGGTATAATATGAATGTAATAGGCCTCTGTATGACATTAGAATATGTAAAAAGGGATGAATTGGGAGGGATTAATTAGAATATCACACCAGGGAGGATTTGCAGGAGATAAATCTTAAGTCTTTTGTTATGTATGTTCTGTTACGAACATTTTTGAATGTAATGTGGTTACTCATACCATGATCAATATGAATATACAACTTTATTCTAAATATATAGTTCATGGGTGCAAACCCTAATGTCTCTTCTTCATGTTATGAATCATATATGTTCTTTATATAATGTTTCTCTTGTTATTTTCATGGGTATATAGATGTAATATCTCATCCAATGCTTTCAAAACGATTGCGTGAACATTTACTTTTCTACATCTAATGTTCTATCAATAGCAATATCTTCTCACAATGTTCTCATAAAGGAGGGGCTCGGCACCTGCACATGCCTCAGGTGAGCACCCAGTGCCCATTGGGTGATAGGTCGATGTGCATGGGATTAGAAAGTTGTATTGAGGGTACAAAAAACTGACTACATATTGGTTCCGTTGCCGGGACCTCTTTATGATGTGTGATGACATAGTGTTTGACCCTAGACAGTGTCAAATCATTGTTTAAGAATACAAAGGATGAGTTTTCTTAGAGAGTTAGTACTAGACCAAATTTTGGTGCAAACAAGTGGGTAGAATAACACCTTTATCATGAGTTGTATGAGACCTTCTTATGCTACTTTCCAGTAGAGTTGTATGAATGGCTTTCTGGGTATGCATTAAGATTAATTTGGTACTATAGATCTTGTGTTTAGACCCAACATGAATATCAGAGGTTGTAGGATGTTATTTAACTTGGACGCATGTTGTTGATCATTGGTGAAAGAGAGTTTTGACCAGTTATACCCTGGAATATGTTATTTATATGTATTATTTGCCTAAGGTTGATGAGTTTGAGTTTTTTAAGGAACCTAGAGGATCATTTTTGTATGTTATCCCTTTAGCCATGAAGATCCTTCTCATTATACTAAGTTTGGAAGCATTCCCTATTGATGGTTAAGATTCTCTGAGCACTCGATGAGGAAGCTGGGGTGGAGGAAGAAGGTAGCCATTGTGGTTGAAAATGAAAGAGAGGCGAGATGACTCAAGTAAAATGAAGCATGTGAATGGGAGTTGTCTAGACAATCTAAGGTTGTGGGAGTGATGGATTTATGGAGGTAGACATTGTGGGAAGGAATTGAGATTCACGTGGAGGAAGTGGAGTATGAGGATTTTGTACTACCCCATCTCAGAAAATGTGGAAGATAAATCCCTTCAGCTTCTAATAAGATTTCATCACTTGGAGAAAGGATATTCATTGGCGCACATCTAAATCCCCCTAGTGACCAACCCTTGGCACTTAGTTTTCCAAATCAAGAGATAAATATTGCTAACATAGTTGGTATCGGTGGGAGTGACCAATCTACACCTAGGAGATATAATTTTTCAGTTGGTACATCTATGACTACATAATCATTTCTTGTGTTTGGAAGAATATTTTCTGGAATGATGTTTAGGCAAAGTGCGAGTACACAAATATTGGGTATCACATATGGGAGTGGCATGGTACACACATTTGGTAATAGTGTAGTATCACAAAAATGTTGGCGCGTAGTTTAATGGAATGTTGGGAATGCTAGGTACGACCACTTCAGGTCCTTTACCGGCTATAGGAGGTGGATCTGGTGGATTGGCAGGGACATGACCTGGTAGATCTAGTGGGTCTAGTGGTGGAGGAAACACCAAAGGGAATCAAGATTCTATGTCAGGTAGACAAGGGCCTCAAGCACCCTAGCAAGTGTTTTCTGAGATGTATTTTCATCTACCAGACTACAAAGGTGTTGAGGATGTTGCACAACATGTACACAAGTGTGAACTGCTATGGTATGCGAATGGGATCACTACCCCAGAGTGAAAGGAAATTCAATTTGTAAAAACGTTGAAAAGATGCATGTATAGTTGGTACTGGAAGTATGACCCCCATCAGACAGTGGTAGATTACACCACTCTGCAGAATGCCTTTTTGGCTAAATTTCATATCCCTAAGTTTGAATCGAAGAGCATTAGTGCACTTAAGGAGATTCAACAAGGAATGGCAGAGAGTGTGTGAGAGTATGAAATTTGTTTCAATACTCTCTTAACAAAGTTATCCTATGATATTTACCCCTCTCAGTATGCTCAGTGGTTTGTTGGAGGATTGATAACACTATTTAGGAGAGTACTTTCACACAAGACTTTCACAAACCCGTGTGAGTCCTTGCAGATACCTTGCATGCTAAGGTTGTCGGAAGTGTGGATATTAGTTTTAGCCCTTTTCTTGAGGCTAGATTGCTACAATGGTGAAGCAGATGGAGAATCTATCTATGAAATCAACACATAAGAATCGCAATGGTCTATGGTGCACGAATTGTGAGGTAAAGGGGCATATAAAGGAAATTTTTTATAGGAGATCAATACACACCATGATAGTGGAATATGAAAATTTCCATGGACATCATGATGTAAGTAGATTCCCACTACTATAGTGCATGATCTGTAAGAATGTGTCATGCTATTGCAAGATCTACACCTCTACTACCCATGACACCAAGGATTGCAGATTGTATGAAAAGATACATGATGTCATTGATATTGGTGTGAACCAAACCAGTCTCGCAAGTAATTCCAATGATGATGGTTGTCACTATGAAGGGCATGCAGAATGAGGGACATGTGGAAGAAGTTTCAAAGTAGGATTTTTTGGTCATGGTAACCACGAAGGAAGAATAAATGAGTTCCCACATGGGACGTGTTACAACTATGGATCCATGGAGTACTACAAGCGCTAGAACCCCGATCTACTACAATGTTCATGGTGTGGGAAGAAGCACAAGTATGCCGAGTGCCCATAGTTCTTTAAGCACATGATTCAGTAACACTAAAAAGACAAAGGCATCAGGATGGTAAACATGAGGAAGGTCGATTCACAATGAATGCAAAGAGTGGTGCGTGAGTCAGAACTAGAACCAGTACTAGTTATGATGCAAGCAAAGGTTGTGTGTGAGGTAAGTACCAAGGAAAAGACCACTAGTTGTTATAGACTAGGTGATACATGGAAAGTATCCAGACCCTACTCATTAGAAGGAGGTATATCAAGAAACCATGAATGTGATTTGAAGCCTACAAGGAGATATCTAATGCTTGAAAGATAAGTCAAGGTTGTTAGAGAAATGTTGAGGCTCCAGAGAAGGATCTTGACGAGGTTAGAGAAGTATGCAAGATATTGAGGAAAGATAATATCATTCCCTTCCTAGGAGAGTGGTTATGGGAGAAGGTACCACACATTGGAGGGGGGCGCGAGAGGAAGGTTCTGCATGCCAACCTTCATCCCCATATCCTTGATTATGACAAGGAGATTACCTTGAATGCTATTGTAGATGGGTGGCTCCTGATAAATATTTTGACTAAAACAGGTGTAGAGGTCAATGTTCTCACCCTAGATTCATGTCATCAGATGGGAAGGACCCCATTACAAACCTCTTTGAATGTGTTGAATATTTCCAACAAGACAAAGGCAATGCCCATTGGTGTCTTAAAATATGTTTTTATCACTATCTAAGGGGAAAAGTTGACTGGGGATTTTTAATTTTTGGCGCTAGCTGAGGCAGACAACTTTCTAGCATTACTTGTGCATCCCTAGTGTTACAAGAATAATGTTGACCTAAGGTTCAATAAGGGATACATAAGTTTTGAAAACAAGGAGGAACGAGTTATCATCCCCTTAACTGATGGAAAATCAACACCATATACTGAGCCCTTGGGAGTAGAAATTATTGACATGATCTATGTGTGCTCTATCAGGGACCCTGAGGTGATTCACCCTACATAGGGAGTTATTTAGTTTGCACATGCTTAGTCAATAAGTGATATAAGTAGTGTGGCATGTGAAAATTGGGCACACATGACATATGAGTTAATTGGGTGCCAGCTAAGAGGCTCCATGACAAGGCTAATGAAAGCACACTCAATCAGGTGCATGGGAGGGAAGAAGTTGCCAAGTTACTCTTGAGGGGCCAAGCCTGATGATTTCTTATGGGAAATGGAGGATCAATGGAGAAATGAGGTTGAAAGAAGAAGGATTCTTAGCTATAACTTGTTTGGTACCACAACGCGCTAGTGGGAGACCCATTCTGATAGTATTATAGAATGCCATGAGGCAAGATTCATGTTCTCTGTTAGGTTATCCCGAATCAATGCCCACAATACAATAAAAGACTACCATGGGAAGGAACCTACCTTGTCTCACATCTAAACATGTGAGAAAGCATAGACAGAAGGTGTGAAGTTCTTGACACCTTCTTTATGGGTGCATAAGTTGTATTCCACCTTATAAGGTTGTGCACACATATGGTATATTTACTTTGAGACATGTCGTCAGAGAGGAAATTGGCAGGAGTTGACAGATGACCTCCTTCAAGATTTTGAGTATTAGAGTACTAAACCATTGGTGGATAAGGCATTGTAGGTTGTTAAATTCCTAACGATGGGAGATATTACCATAGTATAAGATAGAATATTAGATTTATTGGGTGAACTTTTTTTGGAACCGTGCTTTAATGAAGAAGAGTTAGAAGATGTGTAGTTTGAGTGCACGTGCATGGAGAAGGAAAAGGAAAATATGGTCTATGTGATAGATGGCGAAGAGATGGAGAATTTGGATGTTAACCACACTGAAGGTACACGTGAAGTTATTTATCGTGTTGATGAGAAAGTGTGCACATACCATGAACCCCTGAAAATAAATAAGGTTAACATTGGCTCGGAGGCTAAACCTTAGGAGGCCAATATTAGAGACTATTGGTCAAAGAAGGAAGTCTCGAAGATCATTGATCTATTACATGATTTTTCAGGATTTATTTCCACATGGGTATCATGAGCTTAAAGGAATTCACCACTCCTTGGTGGACATGAAAATCAAGTTAAAAGAAGGTGTGGGCTCAATTTGGAAGAGGCCTTACCAAATGAATCCAAATCTTCTTGTCAAGGTTAAGGAGGAGAGAGATAAAATGATCACTTCAGGCATCATTGAAGCTATGGAGGAATTAGAATGGGTAAACCCCATGGTCATTATTATTAAAAAATATGGAAGGATAAGGATCTATGTTGACTACAAGGACTTGAATATAGTGTGTATCATTGACGCTTTTCTAACCCCCTTCACTAAAGAGATCCTGGAAGGAGTGGCCAGATGTGAAATTTATTCCTTCACGGATGGATTATTTAGATACCATCAAGTTAGAATTTCTAAAGAAGAACAAGAGAAGACAAATTTCACCACTGAGTGGGTAAATTTTTCCTATACGGTCATGCC
This sequence comes from Taxus chinensis, assembly GCA_019776745.2. Taxonomy (NCBI): domain Eukaryota; kingdom Viridiplantae; phylum Streptophyta; class Pinopsida; order Cupressales; family Taxaceae; genus Taxus; species Taxus chinensis. The sequence goes on from CM034156.1 coordinate 439,371,513, forward strand.
TTTTGGATTGAGGAACATGCTAGCTTTGTTTTCGTGCATAGTGGTCTAGGCATTTCAAGATTTTATCCATAAGTTTTTGCAAGTTTACCTTGATGACTGGACGGTGTATGGAATAGTGAAAGACCATTGTAATAGTTTGAGGCTAATGTTTGAAATATGTCGGCAATTGAGGATATCCCTCAAAATTAAGAAGTGTGTTTTTACTACTCCATTTGGGACTTTGTTAGGGCACATTATATGTAAGGAAGGGTTACTAGTGGATCCCGCAAAGGTTGTTGTTATTGTGGGGTATGAGGATCCTACCAGTTAGAGAAAATTACATGGATTCCTTGGGTATATAGGGTACTACCAAAAGTCTATCAAGGGGTATGCCAAGATCACCACACCATTGGAGAAGTTACTAAAACACAAGAGTGAATTTCCCTGGAGGGAGCTGCAACAGATGGTGTTTGATACTTTGAAGGATAGACTTGTCATTGTGCCCATATTACATTTTACCTCTTGGGATAAACCTTTCCACATGCACGTTGATGCCTTAGGGATGGCCATTATAGAATTCCTAATAAAACTTGGAGAAGGGATTGTTGATTACCCCCTTTTCTTTGTAGGTAGGAATTTAACACTAGTAGAACAAAATTACACCACTACTAAGCACAAAGCACTTTAGATGATCTACATGCTGCATAAGCTTAGGCAGTATCTTCTGGAAACACCCTTCATATTTTACATAGATCACATGGCCTTGAAGTACTTGGTGAACAAGATCATTTTGCAAGGGCCCATATACCATTGGGTCTTAATATTTCAATAATTTGAGTTTACAGTTCTTGTTAAAATAGGAAAAAGTAACTTAGGGCTTGACCATTTGTCAATAATTGAATTAGGGGAGGATGCGCAAAGCATTGATGATGTTATGCCAGATGCACAACTATTTAGGTTGTGGAGCACAACCTCTGACTTAGAGGATATTGTTGCGTTTTTCAATATGGGTGTGGCACAAGAAGGGATGAAAGCTTTGGAAAGGAAAAAATTATCTATACGTGTCACGCCCTACATGGTAATTAGTGGATAGTTATACAAGTTAAGTCGTGATGAGGTTCTATGCCGATGCATGTTAGAACATGAGTGTTTTCATGGAAGAAGCACATGGTGGGATTGTTGTAGGGAACTATGTAGGAAATGCCACAACACAGAAGATCCTCTTGTTAGGGATTTGGTGGGAAATTATATAGCAAGATTACATTGAGTTTTGCAAGGCCTGTGATGATTGCTAGTGCCTCGGTAATCCAGGAAGAAGGAATGAAATTCCCTTGAGGCCGATAGCTAGCATAGAACCATTTGAAAATGGGAAATTGATTTTTTAGGACCAATTTCACCCATCGTGCAAAGGAATGGTTTGCACTATATCATCACTTGCATTAACTACTTAACAAGGTGGGAAGAGGTAGTGCCTACAAGGGATTGTACCACAACGATAGCTGCTAGATTCTTATGGGAGAACATAATCAGCAAGTATGGATGTCCTTTAAGATTGACTAGTGATAGGGCTACACAATTTTTGAATGAAACAGTTAGGATTTTATTGGTAGAGTTCATGGTGGCCCATCATAAGACTACCCCATATCACCCACAAGCTAATGAAATTGCTGAGGTGTTTAACAAAATTATGAGTCACACACTAACTAAATTTTTTGATGTGGGAAGACAAGATTAGGATGATAAGGTATCATTCATCCTATAGGTATACATGACAACCTACAAGAGGTTGAAAAAAAATGACATCATTTCAGTTGGTGTTTGGCGTAAAGGTTGTTTTACTGTTTGAATTTATGCTACCATTGTTGCATATTACGCATGTAGGAGGGTTAGCTGATGAACAAGAAATTCAAGAGTGCATGGAGAAGTTAGTATCCAGACAAAAGGCTGAATAGGCATGATAGAAAGCATGGCATGATTGCTATATCAAAAAAACAATTCGAGGTTGGGAAGATGGTTATGTTATATGATTCCAAATTTTTGCACCATACTGGGAAACTGAAATTCCATTGGTTAGGGCCATATATCTTCTCATACATCCTTGATTTAGGAAATTTCTAGTTACAGGCACTTGATGGAACACGGTTACCAATCCATTTCAATGGGAGTAGGTTGAAGCCCTACTATAAATAAGTTTTCCTTGTGTTTATAAATAAGGTAGTATTTTCATTTAGCCTAGGATTTCCTTTTATGCATTTTTCATTTCCTTTTGTTTCCCTTTCTCATTGCTTGTTCCTCTCTATGTTGTTTTTTGTGCGCTTTATGCACTAGTAGCTTCTTATTATTTTCAAAAGGTTGTGAAAGTGCAGAGGACCGTGCATCTATTTTTGTGTGGGGTGGTGTAATGTGAAGTAAAATAAAATTTGGTAGTAGTTGTGTTTCAGTGGTCCAGATTGAAGGATAAAAAGAAGGGAAGGTAGGAGAGTGTGCATGCAAAAGGTGGACGTAAGGAATTTTTTTCAAGAAGGATTAAAAAAGATCAGGTATAAAGGATGAGAAGCACAGGAACAACATGAGGTAGGCAAGGGAAAAAATCATGTCAAGGGTAGAAGAAGTGCCTTCGGCACTGAAAACACGCACGTAAGAGTCTTCTGTTAGTAAATACTTTTACACTCCAGAAGGTTGTAGAGATTTTTTGTGCAGGATTGGGCATGTGAGTGAGAGCACTTAAGATCAAATTTAGTGTAAAAATATGCATTAATTACTAAGCATGTTGGTAGGTGGCCTGGCATTTATGTTCGTGATGCGAAAAATATATAAGTAGAAGGTGGGGAACATTATTATTTACTTTTCTATTATGATATTGAAGAGATCTTATGAACTAGGGCATCCGCGAAGAAATATTTATATGAAGGAGGAATCATGAAAATATGAGTGCGTGACTAGTGTGATTTGCAAAATAGAGTGAAAGGAGTACACAGGCATATGGAAGAAGGTTTCAGAAGGGTATGCCATCGTGTGGAAGAATTATCCAAGTTAGGGTTATGTAACTAGGGCATGGGAATAACGGAATTTTTGCGAAGTTGAGGTGCAGATTTGAGAAAAACAAGGAAGAGGAGCAAGGAATAATTTTTTTCTAACTCAACAAGAAAATGACACCAAATAAGGAAACCATCTCACCAAAGGAGGGCAAGGGAAAGGGGAAACAGAATGACGCCATGAGTTTCAAGGAAGAGTGGAATTTGGATATGCAATACCCAGATGGAGAGTTACTTGGAAAGGAATGGGTATCCCTTGTAAGGAATATGTCAATGAGTGATTATAACCATCGCATAAGCACCACCGAGAAGGAGATGACATTAAAAATGGTTCACCCAACAGATAAAAGGACACTAGAAGGAATGCCAATCTAAGATGATGAAGTGAAGGTAAAGTTGGACAAGGTTAGGTTTCTACAACTTTATGAGTTGCCCTAATTTTGAAAACCCAAGTGAATGTACCAATGGTTGATGTCACGTATGCATGAGGACCACTTCTACTTTGCTCGCTGCAAAATATGCGTAACCCCAAAACTAATATCTAATTTTACTAGCCTTGTTTGTGAAGGGGAGCCTCTGGATGATGACTTAGAGGACAAGGAAGCTATTAAGGAGACAGTCCAAGCTTATGATTATAAGAAGGGCTCACGCTACTTTGATATCTCTGACCCAGTGATGAGGATGGCCATGTGCTTGGTATCCAAGATAAAAGGGGCAAGAGAGGTGGACACAGATAAACAAGGCTTGGTTGAATGTATGCCAAAATATTATGTAAGGAACCATCTATAACCTGTCCACCTTCATTTCAAAAGAAATCATCAGTGTCACGCATGGAGATAAGATCATGTTTGGGAATGTCCTCCTCACCATCATCTTCTCAGAGATTGGAGTTCCCAATGGGCCAAAGAATTTTTTATGGGATTATCTAGATGAAGACCCTTTCCCCATGAAAATATTTGAAAATTACACTTGTGACACCATGACGACTACCCACAAGGCATGCCTGGAGAAATGGTACAAGAGAATGCATGAAATGTTTGGAGTGGAATGGAGTATACCCAAAAAATTACGAGAAACTATTACAAGGAGAGATTGAGTTCACTATTTAACAAAATTTCTACATTGGTAGATTCACATTAAAATATCGGACTAAGAGTCCATGGTGCAAACTGCCTTTCTCTTTCACCACACAATACTTTCAAGCAGGGGTCAATCTATTTAAAGAAGCAAAAAGATCAAGGTTTTACCTCAGTGACGTAGAACAGGACCACCGTGACCTACGAAGGAAGCTGGTATATCTCAAATAGCATGCTTATGTGGAGAATTATGTCTCTCATGAGGTGCACATGACAAAACTGGTGATACTTCCAATTACTGGAAGGACCATAACAAGGGCATACCTGCGGATCAGGATCAAGTATGAGAAGGGAACCTAATTGGAGAATTATTTCTCCATCCTAGAAGATGCCATCGAAAGAAATAAGTTCATGTTAAGGAAGAAGGAGAGGTAAGAGGTGCCAGAGAATAAAGCACCAAGTGTCTAGACAACACAATCTATGGATGCACTAGAGTCAGGCACCAAAAAAAAAACATATGCACAGAGGAAGAAGTACCCCATTAAGGAAAAAGAAATGACACCTGAAGGGGAGGCATTAGAGTAAGAAGATCCTCCTACACAAGAAGAATCACTAAGGAATGAGTCACCTGCAGAAGAAGAAGAAAGGGAAGAGTCTCCTATACTAGAATCACCAGTTAGGAAGGAAAAAAAGGTAGCAGAGAAGGCCGACTTAGAATAAATGAAGATCTTGGAGGCCTACAGAGGAAAAATGGATGATGTTGAGCACAAAGAGGTTCAATACCACCAGTGTACAATGTGCACAACTCTGAAGATGAAGAAAATAAAGAAAGGGATGGAGAAGAGGAAGGCGCTCAAGGAAAAGGGGAGAGTGAAGAAGTGAATACAAAGGATCAAAGGAGCCTAAGCCTCACCAAGGAGTAAATAGAAAAAGCTGTGAAAAGAGAAGTATCAGGCATAATAAAGGAGTTAGTAGAGTAGGAAGTGGAGCGAAGCGCTAATGAGATACTTAAGGAGATAGAGGAGGAAAGCATGGGGAAGGAATATGAGAACATGGACAGATATACCAGCTTAGAAATAAGCTTTCTGAAGGCAAAAAACATAGGAGGGAAGAGTGTGGTAGAAGCATAGGATCAAGGGATGAGTTACATCAATGATTCAAGCAAGGTACTACATGCACCCTTCTAGAGTACCATTCCCTTAGACCAACTCCTTGCATGTTATTCCTTTGAAGAATAAGGAACTTACCCATGAACAAGGAAGATGTTATCTTAGGATTTTGAGTCCCGTATTGATGATCCTGAGTTTGAAGTTAGTCAACGAGCACTGATGAAGGTACCATAGAACAAAGGGATAAACCCGGTAGTAAACGCTCAAAAATTATCAGATGAGCAAGTCTGTAATGCCCTTAACAAGGTATTGGTTGAGGTTGAGGTGAGGCTGTTTGGAAGGAATGACTGGGTAAGATTCCTAGAAGAAGAAATGGAGAATAAGGAGGAACTCATTGAGAAAAGTGAGGATCTAAAGTAGGAAGAGTTGATCATTGCACAGTTAAGGCAAAAACTAAGGGAGGAAAAGGTGAAGGTTTGAGAGGTGTATAAGAAAATTTAAATGATCACAGATGTTATTATCCTAAAAAAACCATACCTAGCACCACCTGAGGAGAAATATGATTCAACCTTACAATGCTTGGAAGAATTCCCACGCATCCTCACCATAGAAAGGTTCCTACTCACATTAGAATTAGTGGAAGATATTTTGGAACACCAAAACAAGGAAGAAAAGAAGAAGATTAGGGAGATAGTCACTCAATATTCTGAACTCCTTGTTATTGTATAGACCATCGTACACATGGCTTAGGTCATGTATGATAAATGCGTTGATAGGGAAAGAGTAGTACATATATTAGTTTCTACACATGAGGTAGATCTCAAAGAATTCCATGAAAAGAACAAAATAAACATGGAAGAGTGGGATAAGATCCTAGATGAGGTTGAAAAGAAGGTGGAAGCAATCGAAACCTTACAAGGTTTTGTCAAGAATCGGATCAAGGAGTTGTACCCCTAAGTCACGTGAAGGATTGATGCACTTGATGACCTTAGAAAGCAGATGGAGGGGATTGTTGATATGCTGAATGCTAAGGGAGATGAATTGAGTTTTGAAGAAGTGAGTGATCTAATAGGTGACCTAATCAGGCAAGCGCAGGGTAAGGTTGATGCATGGGAGAAAATTAAGGAAACAATGAGGAAGGAGTTCTGAATCCTTTTACAGAAATAATAGCTTTCTTAATTCTTCATTCTTCCATTTCCCATTTTTTATTCCTTAATTCTATATTCAAACTATCTAAGTCTCGCCATTCTTTATTCTTTAGAGGAACAATATGTTTCCAAGGATGAACAACAAGTTTAGTCTGGGGTGATGTTGGGACTCAAAATATTGGCTAAGTGCTAAAAGGCGCGTGCATGGCGGGACCGAGAAGACTAAGAGTGTGTGGGGGATTGTGGGAGTCTTATTACTTGTTATAGGGTCAAGTTCCAATGATGCATACTTTATGGAAGATGGAAATGGTGATCCTTGAATGATTATTTTATTTTGCGGAGTCACCATAGGATGATCATCAATCTTATTTTCTTTTGTAGCAGTGGAGAGAGATACTCTTTTCTTGGAATGAGAATGAGTGAATACCGCAAATGAGAAATTGGGTACATCCTCTTCATCTTCTTCATCACATCTAGAATATTCACAGAATCTGATTTGTGTATCATTCTCAAACTCATCACTTTCTAAGAAATTACCATCTTCACTTTCTTGTTCAATCTCTTCTTCACTTTCTTCAAATCTAAAATTTACGTTCATGGGTGGGGCCTTCAAGGTGAGCCTTTAGGGTGCTCCTGCAATCAGATTTATGTTTCTTCTTTGAGAAGATAATCATTCAAATAATTCCCTCTTTAAATATTCCATCTCATTCACCAATTTTTGCAGTGATGGATTGGTTCTCTTTGTATGTAGAAAAAAATCACAGTGAATGAAAGATAAACAATACAAACCTTCTAGTAACCTTCCAATGCAAACCTCAATAAGGTTGTGTAGAATACATCTGTGGAATACTTCAAATGGATGTGGGTGCTCTTGAATATTCTCCAAATGTGAGTGTAAATGCTACAAACAAAGATACTTTGGAAAGTTTCAGATTGTAAATTGACAGAGTTTATTTGCAAACAATTGAGGAGGATGTGTAAGAGAGTAAGCTTGCAATTTATAGAATAAAAAGTGGTTGGAAGTTGGTTGAACATGTTTAAATGCACATGCTAAAAATAACATTGGAGGACGTTATAGTAGAGCTGGGGAATTTAGGGGCAATAATGGATTTAATTGCAGAATTTTCATTTGGGAAGGTTGTTTTACGTGCAATTAAATTGCCCCCACCTTTCTAGGATTCTAGAAGTGTAGTTAACTAGGATGAGCATGTGGAGTACAAGTGGGTGTTGACTGAAATAGGTGGAATGAAATAAATAAATTTAATTAGTATATAATTGTGAGGAGATAATTAACCATTTAAATAAATAAATGTCTAATTATATTAGCTAGAAGGTGTTAGGAATTAATTTAATTAATTCCAAGAGAATGGTATAGTTAAATTAATTTAATTGTGAGGAGATAATTAACCATTTAAATAAATAAATGTTTAATTATATTAGCTAGAAGGTGTTAGGAATTTATATAATTAATTCCAAGAGATTTTGGCACGCTAAAAGGAGGAAGAAAAATAGAAGATCAGGGAGATAGTCACTCAATATTCCAAACTCTTTGTCATTGTATAGACCATCTTGCACATGGCTTAGGTTGTGTATGATAAATGTGCTGATAGGGAAAGAGTAGCAAGTATATTAGTTTCTACACATGAGGTGGATCTCAAATAATTCCAAGAAATCAACAAAATAAATAGGGATGAGTGGGATAAGATCCTACCCGAGGCTGAAAAGAATATGGAAGCAATCAAAACCTTGTAAGGTTTTGTCAAGAATCAACTCAAGGAGTTGTACCCCCAAGTCACGCGAAGGATGGATACACTTGACAACCTTAGAAAGAAAATGGAGGGGATTATTTATAGGTTGAATGCTAAGGGAGATGAACGAATTTTTGAAGAAGTGAGTGATCTAGTAGGCGACATAATCAAGCAGGCGCAGGGTGAGGTTGAGGCATGGGAGAAAATTGAGGCAACAATGAGGAAGGAGTTCCCACTCCTTTTACAGAAATAATAGGTTTCTTAATTTTTAATTCTTCCATTTCCCATTCTTTATTCTTTAATTATTTATTCAAACTATCTTAAGCCTACCATTCTTTATTCTTTAAATGAACAATATGTTTCCAAGGACAGAGAACAAGTTTAGTGTGGGGTGATGTTGGGACTCAAAATATTGGCTAAGTGTTAAAGGGTGAGTGCACATATGGGGCCAAGAAGACTAAGAGTGTGTGGGGGATTGTGGGAGTCTTCTTACTTGATTTAGGGTCAGGCTCCAACAATGCATACTTTATGGAAGATGGAAATGGAGATCCTTGACTGATTATTTTATTTTGCAGAGTCGCCACAGGAGGATCATTAATCTTCTTTTCTTTTGCGGCAGTGGAGAGAAATGTTCTTTTCTTGGAATTAGAACGAGTGAATACTGCACATGAGAAACTGGGTGTAACCTCTTCATCTTCTTCATCACTTCCAGAATACTCACATAATCTTATTTTTGTATCATTCTCAAACTAATCACTTTCGAGGCAATTACTACCTTCACTTTCTTCGTCGACCTTGGTGAACCACCCAAGGAGGTTTTCAATATCCTTAAGAGAGGAAGTTAAATGAAGGGGAATATTTGGTAACCTCACCCAAACTGGGACCTGTGTGATGGAGAATGTATTCATATCAAAATATGGAAACCATGGGGTAGTGAAAAGTCTAGCTAAACCCTGGAACCAAGGGCCCCTCATCCATGCCTCTCTGGTAATCATGTTGTTCATTGAAAAAGATGAATGAAAGATAACCCCGGGCACAGATGGAAATTTTCCCAGTTTTTTGTCCATGAGGAGTGAAATCCACTGGAAAATAGTGTTGTAAAGAATTCATTTGTAGACACCATAAAAATCTGCATATCAGGGCTTTTTCTTTAATGCCTTGTAGCATGGTCAAATATGAGTTCATCAATGGTATCCAAGACCACATATACTTTGGAAAGGTTTTCTTAATTATGTAACCTGGGGGAGGGGGATTTGGAAACAATTCACGAGGATTTCGTAAGAAAGTGAGCTTGCAATTTCTAGAAGTAATAGTGCCTCCTTAAAAGTTGATTAAGCTATGATTCTAGGACACCTCCCAAAGAATAACCAGTGGAGGATAGTTGACAGGAATGCTCGGGGCATTTAGGGGCCGTAATGGATTTAATTAGAGGAAATTACATCCGGGAAGGTAGATTGTACCTGAAAAACTAATTTCCAAAAGATCCTAGCTTATAGCCTAGGATTTTTGGGCAAGAGTACATTAAGTAGGATCCAGGACCGTTGAGTACAAGTTGATGGATTTGGAGTGGTCATAGTATTACCAACAAGAGGTACGGAAGTAAATAACTAAATTTAATTAATATTTAATTGCAAGGAGATAATTAACAATCTAAATAAATAAACTGTTTCAGCGATATTAGCTAGAAGGTGTTAGGCAACGTGATTTAATTAGTTCCAAGAGAATGGTATAATTAAATTAATTTAATTGTGAGGAGATAAGTAGCACCATTTAAAGAATTAAACCTGTAATTATATTAGCTAGAATTTCTTTATGAATTCATTTAATCTACCCTCCAAGAGAAGTGGTATGATTAAAGCCATTAAATTCATTTAATTGCCAGGACACCATTAACCATTTAAATCGGTGACCTTTTCATTTTGTATTAACTAGAAGGTGTTAGGAATTAATCCCCAACTTCACCTTACAACGGGTCAGCCATGGTAGAGTTAAATTAATTGCCTTCAATTTGATTGTGAGGAGATAATTATCCCTTCAAAGAAATCCATCTGAATGTTGTCAATTATATTAGCTAGAAGGTGTTAGGAATTAATTTAGGGTAATTCCAAGAGAATGGTATGATTAAATTAATTCACGAGCATTTAGCTTAATTGTGAGGAGATAATTAACCATTTAAATAATTAAATGTTTAATTATATTAACTAGAAGGTGTTAGGAATTAATTTAATTAATTATAAGAGAATGGTATAATTAAATTAATTAAATTAATTTAATTGTGAGGTGATAATTAACCATTTAAATAATTAAATGTTTAATTATGTTAACTAAGAGGGTGTAGGAAGTAATTTAATTAATTTCAAAGCCATGTTAGAATTCAATTGTTTAATTCCAATGGGTGGGATTATAACTTAGGTAATAGAATTAATTTTAATTAATTCTAAAGGGGTGTAATGCGGTGAGATAGAATTAATTTAATTAATTCTTATTAGATAGAAGATTCAAGATATAATATGTATGTATTTTTTAGGGTGTTTACATTTTCTTCCTCCTTAAAGTGTTACTATGCAAAGTAATAGTGCTTTTAAAGATAGTAGACGCATGCAAAGTAGACGTGTAGAAAATTATGAAGCATTACGATTCCCTAACAAGAAATGAAGCCATTAGGATGCCCCAACGATTAAAATTGGTAGAGGAATTCCCCCTCCAGAGGGTATGTGATGACGTAACAAGGCAGTGGACGACCGCTCGATATGACAAAAAACAAGGGATTATAAAAAGGATGGGAAAGGAATGTGCTCGTAGCATGAGCGTCATTTGGAGACTATTTTTTTTAGAGAAACCTAATTTTTTTTGTTGCATAATAGAATTTTCACCATTATTATAAAATAATTGATATGGTTAACCGAGATGCATGTAAACAAACACAAATAACAAAGAAAAGATAAAAATTGGAAAACAAAACCAATACACAAAGTAGGTGTCGGGCATTAGTGTTATAAAGGAACTAATATATAATCACATTACTTATAAGTGGTCCAAAAATAGTAAAAACCAACAATGTAACACAAATTTGAAAAATAAGACAATCAATTATGCCCCTAATGCATGCCACAATGATGATTAAATAGATATAAATTGCTCCCAAGGATGGGAATAGGATTAGACTAGAAGAGCGAAGTTAAAGTGACTCCTATATGACACTCTTGTTGGATCCGTTGAGTAAATGAATCAGATTTAAAATTTCCCTAGGCAAAGTTATATCACGAAGGAAAAATAATTTGTGTAACTTGCCCCAAGTAGAGTTAACATATCATGCAAAGGGAAGAAAATGATAGTCGTAAGATTTTCACGATCAATACAGTAATAGATAAAGGTATGACGTTTATCAAGATTGTGCATTGAGATATTTAAAAAATCACTTCAAGGGTTTTCGAATTGTAAAATTTCTATGATAAGTGAATGTTGGTTTGAAAATTTGTAACTTTTTTGATTAGATTTTTTAAATAGTTATGATTTTTTTGAATTTTCACGAGTTTTGAAAAAATTGAAATACAAAGGAAAAGAAACACAAGAAAACATGAATACAAATAAAAAAGGAAAACACTCCATGAATAAAATAAACCAGGAGGAAAACACAACACACGCAAGTGACAAAAAAGCTACAAAAAAAGTAACATAGAAACAAAGCCAATATGAACAAGAAGGATCCACACCAAAGTTATATGTGAACTAAGATGTGCAATACAAATTCTTACAATTGGTCCATAAGTGCATTCTAGTTACATATATTACTGGTTATTTTAACTAACAAACATAAGAGACTAAGCTAATAATAGACAAGAAAAAATTCTATATGTAAACAAGCTAGTTAAACAATGCACACTAATGTTAAATACTAATATGTAAGTGGCAATATAACACAATCTGTAATAGCAATGTCCAAATAATTTCCTAATTTTAAATACAGCGAATAGATATACAAATGTCAAGTTTCCCCCAAGATAAAGCCAAAGCCCAATTGATGTGCCTAAGGAAATTTACATTGCAAAGAGTGGCTTGGTTGATTGGAAAAATGTAGATTATTGGTAACAATCAGATGAAGAAAGTGGCGAACAAAATTACATAGTTGTGATTGTATGTTTTTTCTAAAAATAATTCGAAAAGGTTTGTATTGTTTTTGGTATTTTCTGAACAATTTGATACTATTTTGGATTTTGAATGATTTAATACTTTTTTTGAGATATTTTGTGAGATGTTTGTGAATCTTTTTGGTCTTTTTGGAATTTTGGACCACACGACAAATAGAAGAGGAAAAGGAAATTCCCAAGTCATAACCAACACGCTACATATGAAGGAAGTGAACAAAAGCATAATGGAAGATGAACAATGAGTGGTAGACAATGGTGAAAGACTGACTTAACAAGGAGAATATGCGACACAGGGACGAGGTTGAAAAGATTCAAGTGAGTAAATAAGGTGGAATGACAAAACAAGGTGGATGCACTGATATACCCCCAGCATAAGGGTTACTCTTTGGATACTCAAGAGTAGATATTCTTCAGATGAATGGCATTTATAGGCTCCTTCAAATCTTTGTCCATCCTCAGTAGAAATTTTGTATACACCAAATCCAAATTCAGCATTTATAACATAAGGACCCAACCAATTAGGCTCAAATTTTCCTTGTTTTTCTCGTTGTTTTGTTGTGTTATTTTTATTTTCCTTTAGGACCAAATCACTAATTTTAAATTGTCGAGGTTTGATCTTGCGATTATAATTACAACGTAGTCTATTCTGATACACCTGGATATGGTCTAAGGCACGAATCCATCTCTCATCTAGTAATTCCAGCTCTGTAAGGTGTGCAACATGGTAATCCTCTTTATGAATGAGATTTTAGAGGGATACACGAAGTGAAGGTAGCTCAAATTTGATAGGTAATATGGCTTCAGAGCCATATACTAGGGAAAAAGGAGTGGCTCAAGTAGGTGTACGGAAGGAAGTGCGGTAGGCCTAGAAGGTAGGATATAACTGAGTATGCCAATTATGTCCATGTTTATTGACAATATTTTCTAGAATAGACTTAATAGTCTTGTTTGATGCTTCAGATTGGCCATTGCATTGTGGATAATAGGGTGTAGCCCATTTTAGGCAAATATTATATTTCTTAGATAGGGCCTTTTGATCCTTATTTTTTAAAGAACCACCATTTTCATGAAAATAGCATTGGGGATGCCAAAATGATAGATAATGTGGTTGAAGATGAATTTAGAAATATTATACCCAGTAACATTAGTAAGAGGCATAGCCTCAACCCACTTGGTGAAATAATCAGTGGCAGTTATAATAAAAGTGTGGCTATCATAAGATGTGTGCTTTATTTTTCCAATTAAATCAAGTCCCCATTTTGAAAAAGGATAAGGTGAAGTAATAGGCCATAAGGATTTGGATGGTGCATGAATGAGATTACCGTGTTTTTGGAAATCTTGACATTTCTTCAAAAATTGGCATGCATCTTCCTCCATTGTGGGCTAGTAGTATGAAATGCATAAAATATTCTTTGTAAGGACTATTTCACGGGTATTGGCACCGCAAATACCTGAATGTACTTCAACTAGCATCTGGTTAGCTTCATCCTAATTGAGAAATCTTAAGAGAGTCCCATCATAGCCTCTTTGATACAAGGTGTCAACAAGAAGGGTGTAGCGTGAATCACGTTGTGCTAAGGCTATTTTATTAGCTGAATTAAAATTAGGAGGATAGGATTTAGTTTGAATGAAGGTGTATATATCATGTTTCCAGGGATGATCAAGACCAACAATCTCACAAACCAGGGCAGACTCCAGAAAATTGTATGCAGGCACCAAAATATGTTTAACAAGGAACTCGTTGTGAGTTTGATTAGTTATAAATGAAATAAGGGAAGTGATAGTTGCCATGACATCCATTGTTTTGTTTCATACACGAAGAATTTGTTCAAAATTGATAATCCTGAAATACCCTCTAAGTCTATCAACCATTCTTTTATAAGGTAAGATATTTTCATCTTTTACCTGATATTCTCTGTTAACTTGATTAATGCCTAGAAGAGAATAACTAAGAATTGTTAAATTTTATAGGTGCCATAAGATAAAAAAGCATAATCCTGCTATCAGTGCTTCATCCTTTGCTATGTTATTTGTAAAAGGGAAGTTAATATGATAAGATTTAGGTATGAGGTCTCTAATTTGTTTGCGCAAGACAATTCCTGCTCCAGAACCATGGATATTGCAAGATCCATCAAAGAATAATTTGCATAAGGGTGTTGCTTCTATGTACAACAATTCTTCATCTAGAAATTAAAATTTTAGCAGTTGTGAACCTGATAATGGTGTTGCAACTAATTGATCTGCTAGTGCTTAAACTTTGATAGCCTTTTTATTGAAAATTTTGATGTCAAATTCACTAAGTAGAGCAATCCAGCTAGACATGCATCCTATTATGAATAGTCTCAAAATTAGGTACTTAAGAGGATAAACCTATGAAATTAGCTTGGTGGTATGATTTAGGAGATAATGTCGCATCTTTCCAAAATTATAAGTAACTACTAAACAAGCCTTTTCAACCTTCAAGTACTTGGTCTCATGTTCAAGGAGATTTTTGCTCAAGTAATACACAACTTGTTCTTGAACCTTATCATTGTGTTGCACCAATAATTCCCAAATGGAATGTTCCGTTGTATATTTATACAACAACATAGGCTTATCCTGTATAAGCGGCATGAGTACCGGCGGAGATTCTAGGTTTTCTTTCAATTTTACAAAGGCATCTTAACAGTCTTGTGTCCATTTAAATTAGATGTCCTTTTTAAGCAACTAGATAAAATGATGGAGCTTATCTACCAATTGGGAGATGAAGAGACAAATAGACTATATTTTTCCTTGTAGGCCCCTTAAATGTCGAAGGTTTTGAGGAGGTGTCATATCTATTATAGCTTTTACCTTGGTAGGGTCCACTTCAATTCCTCTTTGTGAGATAATGAATCCCAAAAGTTTCCTTGAAATGACACCAAAGACACATTTTTTTGGATTAAGGTGAGCCTTGTACTCCCTTAAACACTCAAATATACACCTAAGAACTACTAGATGATCCACCCTATTCTTTGATTTAGCAATAATATCATTGACATAATCTTCCATTATGTTGTGAAGAAGGTCATGAAAAATAACAGTCATGACACATTGATAAGTTGCATCAGTGTTTGTAAGGCCAAAAGGAAAGACCTTGTAACAAAATGTCCCCCAAGGGGTTGTAAAAGTTATTTTATGCTGGTCTTCTTCAACAATTTGAATTTGGTTATAACTAGAAAATCCATCTATAAGGGATAACATCTCATAGCTTGCAGTAGAAGCAACAATCATGTCAATTTCCCTTATTTCTAAAGTCTTAAATTGGAAATGTTACTTATTGGTATCAGAGCTTAAGGTTTACAACTCTTGGCCCTATTGTGTCCATAATCTGATAAAACTTAAATTTTCTTGTTAACAGAAAATGGTTAGGACAAGAGGAAATGTTGCAAACAACGCACCACCTGGTGAAGAAGCAGCAACTGCCCAAAAACTCGATGAGATCCTTGCTACCTTGTTGGACACAAGATATAGGTTGACTATACTTGAAAAAAAAGTAATGGGAAATGAGGAGGAAGAAGATGTTGGTAATAACAAGCAGCCACCTCCTGTGGATAATGCCAATTTGGGGAATTTGGGTGTTGATAATAGCAATGTAAACATGTCGGCTCAACCAAAAAATAAAAAGGCAAGACTGGCAGCTAAAATCACTAATGATAACAAAGGGATAAGTCCACCTAAGTTTGATGGCACCAAATTAGGAGATGGAGTTGAGAATTGGCTCAGAAAAATGGAGAAGTACTTTTCAATAAGGAACTTCTCAGAGGAAACAAAGGCAATATGGGAAGCATATTCATGGTGGGACAGTCGTAAGGCTGAGTTGAACATTGATGAAAATAATATTACTTGGGACCAATTTAAAAGTTATTTTAGGATACAATGGCTGCCACAACTTTACTATGATCAGAAAATGACTAATTTTTAGAACTTAACCTGAGGAAAATTAACAGTAACAAAGTACTGGGAGTGGTTTAATAAACTTCTTAAGTATGTACCTCAGTATCAAACTAACGAGAAGTTCAGGATACTGAAGTTTATCATGGGATTGAATCCAATTATAGGGGGAGAGGTAGATGTTCACAACCCAACCACTATGGAAGGGATTGTTGAAAAATCCATAAGACAAGAACATAAATTAAAGGCAATTTCTGCTCATAAGTAGGAAGTAAGAAAGAAATTTCCTAACTCCTCTTCATCATCTCTGTCACCTAAGAAAGGACCATGGAAGAATTTTGGTATGAAAATTAAGTTCTCTGCTAATAAAAATAAGAAAACAACAATGAATAAGCCTGCTGCTAATGTACGTAATTACTTTGTTAAGAACAATAATAATAGACTGAAGTCCTATGGAGGTCAGAATGATAACTTTAAGGCTAGGAATAAATTTGAGCCTTAAAAGGGACTTGTAGGAGGCTGTTACAATTGTGGCAAGGATCATTACAAAAACCAATTCCCTTTGAAAAAGGATGACCATAATTAGTTACACAAGATACACGCTGTAATAACTAACAAACAAGCTGAAAAACAAGTCACACCCATAGAAGTTTTGGGTAAGTTATTTGACATACCTGTAACTATTTTTTTTGACATGGGAGCTACTGAATGTTTTATTTCTAGTAAATTAACATCAAAATTAAAAATAAAATATGGAAAAATGGATAAATCATGGACGGTACATTATGGGAATAATGCAATTCATACAGTTAGTATGTGTGTTTTTGGAGAAATCCTAGACTTACCTAATTTTTCCACAGAATTTGATCTTTTTGTTGCTCCTTTGGAGTCTTATGATGTAATCATAGGTGTTAATTGGCTATTTGAGCATAAAGAAAAAGTGGACTATTGTGAAAAATATATTAGTTGTTTAGATGACCTACATAAAACCGTAAAGATACAGGGTGTGAATCGTGAAATTTCAGTTAGGAATTTTTTGGCTATGTAACTTAAAAAGGCCAAAAATAAGGGTTGTATCTTGTATGTGGTAAAAATTTCAAAATCTACTGAAGAAAACAGTGATCTCTTAGAATGTTTCCTGATGTTATGAAATTACAGTGATTTTTTTCTAAAGGAATTACCAGGTAGAACATAACCAAACTTCACCCAAACCTTTCCTAACACCTCAGTGACATTTCCCAACTAGAATCACACCTTGCCTAATGCTAGATTATTTTTTACTTCAATAATTTGCTTAATCTATTGTGTTGATAACATTTTGAGACACTTAAATCAACAAGTTAGCAATATGACCTCTATTTCTCACATTTATTTTCATTAATTTGATGAAATCAGTGGATTGACAACCATCTAGGAAGTGTCACACTTCCTAGATCTAGCAATCATTAGGAAGTCCACTACCATGTACTATTTAACTCTCTCTTCATGTCTTGTTGTGCTCTTATAGGTAGTTCATCCCATCCAAAAGGGAGCTCTCACGTTCATTCTAATCAAATTCAACAATGCATGCAACCTTCTCCCCAATATTCACAGGTATTCCTCTTATGCCCATTACCTTTATCTATTTTATCACATACTTTGAGGTGAAACAATACGGATGGGAAGAAAGGATATTAATGTTGGAACCTCTATCAATAATAATGTGTCAAACATGAGTATCATTGATGTAATTGGTGATGAAGAGGGAGGGATCAGGATCATCTGATTGTAGAGGGGAAATATCTGAATCATCAAAGATGGTGGTGAAAACTTGAGGAGAGGTAATGGGGGTAGAATTTTGAGGTGAAGTGGTCATGATGACCAAATGTTGAGGGGTAAATATGGTGGCCAAGGGTGTAGGATCATTTTATGGAACCTTGATAGATTATATGACCTCAATGTGGGCCTAACAATGAGACTCAAAGGTTTAAATTAGGTCGTACAAGGACATATTTAGATTATATTGATGAAGTTGTTTAATCATAGAGTGATGTGTAATTCCATCAGAAATAGGATAAGTTAGCCCATGGAAGGTTACCTTGGGGGCAAGTGTACGTGGAATGGAGGGTGAAGGTGCATTAGATGGGCTACCAGTTTTCTCTTTTCCTTTATCTTTTTGCGATCAAGTGGCTACTCAGACCATATTTATTTCAAATATTGGAGGAAAAGAGGGTTTTGGAGATGTAAATAAAGGTTGTTGAGTATATATTGGGATAGGCCATGTGGTAGTGGGTGAAGAAGGAATGTATTTCTCCTCTAACAAGTTATCTTCGTCATAGAGACTATCTGAAGTGAAGAGTTAAAGGAGAATTTTTTTAGGGCCTTACAACCTTCAACATCATGCCCTTATGAGTGATGATATGCACAAATACTGGTGGAATCAAACCCTATTGGTTTGGGTTTGAGTGGGTCATAAGTTTTAAAATGTGACAGTGAGATAGATTTTTTTTATAACAACCTAACAAGGATGTTAGAATAGGATCTCGCCAATGGATCACAGTGAGAAGTTAGAGTTGGATTCGGTGAAGGTGCAAGTAATTTTCATAGGAGAAGTGCTGCCAAAGGTGGTGTAGGTGTGACTACCTTTTGGGAAGGTAGTGAAGGTTTTGGTTTCGGTTTAGGTTACACCTTCTTGGGTAAATGTGGTAGAGAGGTTCATGAGGTAGAAGGAGATGTAAAAGGCGGGGGTACCCTAGAAATCCAAGGTGAGAGTGGAAGTGTTACTAATAGTGTGGGTGTAGGTAATGGAGAAGGTGTAGGTAGAAGTGGTGATGAACGTGAAGGTGTGGGAAAAAGAGAAGGTAAAGGTGTGAGTGTGGGTTATCATGCCTTGGATTTTCCTTGGTGAAGAGGTAACTTGACCAAGGTGGAAGGGTGTGGGTGTAAAATCGAAGGTGGAGGCGAAGGTGAGAGAGAAGGCATGGGAGAGACCAAGGTATGAGGCCTAAGAGGTTGGGTCTTCTTCTTAGGTGTGGGAATCAATTTTGTGATGGGTGCTGCTTGAGTAGACAAGTATAGTTTCACTGCGGGAAGTAGTAGGCTAGGTGTTCGTAGGAACCCTAAGGAAGTTATGCATTTAGGTGTGAATAGGGGTTCGATTGAATGCAAGACTGAAGAAGAAGGGGTTGATAGAATTGGTTTCGTTCTTATGGTTTTAGTTTCCTTGAATACCTTAGGATAGATAGTTGAGGTATCTAGGTATAACATTTACATTTGGGTGGATACTGGGAGTCGTAGGCACCCTCAGAGTGTGGATTAATCAACATAATCTAATTGGTCTACCAAATGCAAGAATAATTTGGTTTAGAAGATGATGAACTAGTGGTGAAAACCATATAGAAATCTGAGTCCTATGATAAAGGGAAGCTCTTCACATATGATTCAATAGGAAAGAGTGATGTAAGAAGGTTAAAGGATATTAGAAGACCTATAGGAAGAGGGAATAAGAGTGGATCCTCTATGGGTTGAGGAGAAGGTAAAACAAGAAATGTGAACTCCTCTTTAGGTAGATAGGTGGATAAGGTTAAATCCTCCTTGGGTAGAGTAACGGGTGAGATAGGCTTGGCGGTAGGTAGAGAAATAGATGGGGTAGGCTCCTTTATGGGTAGATGAGTAGGTGTGATAGGTTCCCTTGTGGATAGAAGATTAGGTGTGATAAGCTCCTCCATGGGTAGAGGGGTTTGTGTAAGAATTTCCTTAATACATGCTATGGGAGGAAATTGCTCATACGGAATATGTATTGTGTCGAAAATAGCATGAACCTCGTGCACATTGGTGTCACTAGTAGAGATATTTGAAGCCTAGCTTGATGTAAATGTGTGATTAGGAAACAATTTCTTATACACGCCTATATTGGAATTGGCAGGTGCATTAGGATTTCCAAGGACGAGATCATTGTTATCTAGCATGCCTTGGATGATATTCTTGAAAGTTTTACAATTTCCATCACAGTTTACCCTAACTCAGTGGTAGTTACAGAAGTCATTTTCTTTGTACCACGATGGTGTAGGAAAAGAAGGATAAAAATTAGTGTTTCATTTGATAGGTGGAAGGGTGATGGCTCCATATTTTAAAATATTTTCCAGCACATATGACTATGGTTCTCTGATAGGAGTGTAAGCCCTATGTTCGTACTTTTATTGGAAGTTTTTAATAGGAGAGAGGTTGGTGGGTGGTTTTGGTTAATTAGACAAATGAGAGGGGATGGCTTTCAGAATCACCGAGTTGGCAGATCCTTTGGCCTTGGAATGGTTATTAGAATGTTTTTTCAATGGTTTAGAAGAAGAGTCATTCAATTTGAAGTTAGCATTCTTGTTACAAAAATTAATTTTTTCCTCTTCAAGGGCATGAATCTCCAACTTCTGGGCCATGGTGAAGGCTTCATCAAACATGTTAAATGTTTGAACCTGGAGAGTTGGGGAAATTTGTCTATCACATGCCCTTATGTATAACACTTTGACCTCCACTTGTGGTAGCTAGAAGGTGAGATGATTAATGAGGCCCCACTAACGTGCGACAAAATATGTGATATATTCGTCCTTGTATTGGTGAACAGAATAGAGATTATTCATAGAGACCTTCTTAGAAATATTGATATAGAAGTGATCCAGGAAAATCTAGGCCAATTAGTTGAAGGAAAATATTGATTGACTAGGTAAAGCACTATACCAATCTAGGGCAGGTTCTGATAACAACATGGGAAAAGTTTTAAGGTGTAAGGCATCATTATGGGCAATCAGATAACACACATGTTTTAATGATCGTAAATGTTGTTGAGGGTGTTCCTTACTACTGAAATGGTTGAACATGGGTAACTCCCATTATGTAGGATAAGGGTGGATATGTATGAATAGGTGAATGGGATCATTACAGATTTCATCATAAGTGAAGACATTACGAGATTTAAAAATGAAGGCCTCAAGTTTTTGCATCTTATCCATCATCATATTGATAATATAAATGGTAGAATTAGGTTGAGGGATGCCCCCTGTGGTATATGGGGTTGGATAAAATGAGTAGGTCATGGAAGGAATGTTGGTATATGGTGGTATATGGTGGTGTCAAGTAAGAAAATTGAGATGTGGGTATATAGTTATTGGCAGAAGAGGGAGGAAAATAATCTAAATACGAAGTGGAGGCAATAGGTTATGACTGAGGCAAGGTGTAGGTAGGAGGAACTTGTGTAAAGACCCTCGTAATGAGTGGGAGAGTTTGGGGTATAGAAAGGACCAAATTTTGAAAGGGGGTATAAGTTATCGATGCTACTGGCGGTTACAAAGTAATATATACTAGTGATGTGGGGATCCCTATACTAGGAGCCATAGATAAAGATATAGCAGATGTTAAGGCATTAAAAAAGGTCAAGGGAGTGACAGACATTGAAGGTGAGATAAATGTCAAAGGTGCAACAGATGTTGAAGGTGTGGTAGATGTCAAGGGTGCAATAGGTGGTGTTGAATCAGGAGTAGGTAACGTTAAAGTAGCATTCATGGATATGGCAGGGGGCATGGAGGTAGGCATAACAAACATCGGTTGGCCTGATGAGTCATGGGTAGAAGAGTGGGTAAGGTAATGTTATAAGGCTATGAAATTATGATCAAGGAATTTTGGGAATTCCCCGTCACCTATAGGTATAGTTACAAGAATGTTGAGATATATTGGTGAAGAAATAGATGGTGGTGAAGGTGAAGTAGGTAACGGTATGTGACTGACATAAAATGAAAGACCTCATGCCTATTGACGAGTACAAACCATTAGAAATATAGTAGATAGGTATTCTAGGCTCTACATAACTGTCATAATTTAGAAACATATATTTGATGGAGTTTGAAGGGTAGAAATAAGGTATTGTTTCTGATAAAATAAAAAAGACAAAGACTGATGTTGGTTAGTAAATTGGTTCCGGTTAGTAAACTGGTTTTGGTTAGGTAGACAGACCGATGCCGGTGACTGATAAAAATTGGTGAAGTGAAGAAATTAAGATTTTTTGGGTGAGAAAAATGTAAAATGGTTATTCTAGGCTCTATTAAGGGTGATAGAGACTCAGAAACTAGTTAATTGAAATAATTGGACTCACAAAAAGATAGTGTGTAAGAATAGATTTATGATTTAATAGAAAATAAAATACCAGAGTGACTGATACCAATCTATTAACTGGTGTCGATCTGATGAAAGAATCGATGTTGGTTACTGATAAAAACTATAAAGTGAAAAAAACAATATTGTTTGAGTTAAATTTGATGAAAAGAAACCCTAGAAGAGGCTGTGTATGAAAAAAATGGTTTAACCCATTGAGGAAGAACCAAAATTAACCAGTTATTATTTTTACATGTTAAAAAAAAGAAAGAATGGTGAATATGTCCTCATAACTCAAACTATAGATGAAAATAAATAAAATGAAAATCGAACAAGAAAAAATGAAATAAACACATTATCCTAGGATAGCTTTTTAGTGTTTGATCGGCTTATGCCTTAAGACTGATTGTGAACAAAATAGAATTTTTGGATAACAAAGGTACCTAGAAAGCAATCTATCTTTGGTTTCAAGTTTTTTTTGGTGAAATATTCCTCAATATGCCTTTTGGTATGTGAGGTCTGAGCTTTGATATGATAAGCCGGCTAGAACACCGAGCGGGGCCCACTGTCAATGGGTTTTTAAATCTGTGACGGATTCTTCCTTAAAGGTAATGTTTATGAAGTTTGTAGATTGTTTTAAGTGATTTTTCAAAGGGAGTGTGTGCACAAATGTGAACTAACCTTTATTAATCAATCACAATACAGTCATGACCTATGTCATATGATTAATACTTAACTATGTGAGCTAAATATGTAAACATACAGGAATGAAATGCAAGTGTTTTAAGCTCCAAATTGAAATATGATATTTGATGTAAACAATAGTGAGTAGGAAGATGGATGAATTTCACTAATGAAAAATTGGAAGAAAAGAAGAACGGTTCCTTTTAAATGTGCCAAAAGAAGTGTTTCCTTTATAGAAATTAGAAAGAAGGAGCAATTTACCAAAGAGGAAGATTTAGTGAATAATGATTTAGAAAGGAAACACAAAAGAGGAAACATATTTGAATAGAAAGGAACCCACAAACAAGGGTCTCACCAGGCATGCCAAAATGTTTCACCACAATGTTACGTATAAAATAAATAAGGTAAAGGTGAGGAGGAATACCTGTGAAGTCAAAGAATGTTGTGTGCGCATTGTAGAAAACCAAGTTGATCATGAAGAACTCCATTTTAGATAGTAATGACTACCTATAATAGAACACAAGACCACAAGATATCATTAATAACATAGGTCGATGGACTACCTAGTGAAATCTAGATCCGAGAAGTGGGGTGCTTCATGGAAGGTTGTCAATCCACATTCAAATACAACTTAATGTAGAGAAATAACATGAAAAAAGGAAATCCTATTGTAGTCTTATGATTTAGTTATCTCACACAAATACAATAAGCTACATTTAATCTAAACAATGCATATAAGAATTAATATAAAATGGGTGACTAGTTATGAGGACCTAAAGGTCTACCAAAAGGTGTTAAGGAGGTCTGGGTGAGGTTTGGTAGGGTTTCAAGAGGTTTTGGGTGAGTTATGGGTTCTAGTTTAGGGAAAATTACCAGACACGGTGACTGATGTTGGTTGAGTGATTGATGTTGGTACCTGGTAATATCCGACATCAGTTGGGTGACCGATGACGATAGGGGAAATTAGATAAAAATGTTAAAATGGGCTGGTTGGGAGCTCTCTGTGATTACACAAAGAGTTGGGAAGGCTTAGGCTAGATGCTATAATTTATGTGAAGACTTAGAGATGGTAAAATAGGTGGTTAGGGGGACAGAGAGAAACAAAGAGGCATGTTTTCAGGTAGCTAGGTGTAGGAGATATCCGGGTGAGAAGAAATTTATAGGATAAATAAATCAATACCAAAATCTAATGAAACTTAACAATAGGATGAAGATACTTATTTGGATATTTTAGGTTGATATGTGATGGTTTGTGGTTGATAGGTGCTTGCAGAAGAAATAGATCTAGTTCCAGTGTCATGGAAACGAAGCCTATATGCTTCCCTGTCAATGTTCCAAAGCTATGGAGCGAGAGGTCGGTTACTGGTGAAGAATTGGAATGCTTTGGTCTTGTGTTTTATTGTCAGATACTCTGAAGATGTAAGAATTCTAGAATTCCCCAAGCCAAGATGGAGGAACCTGGGTAAAGGGTTGGAAATTCATTCTTAAAGGAACCAAGAACGGTTAGGTGATTAGTGCTGGCCCAATAATAATTAGCGACATTTAGGGAGAAAAGTTCATATTTTCCAAAAATAACCTTTTCCCACCCTTTAAGTGTGGGTCAAGATTTTTTATGGATTGGAGGTTTTGATTGTTACTTAATGAAGCATGAAATGGGTGGGGGAGGTGTAGAAGAAGTCATAGTTAAGTTTAGGAGTCATAGTTAGTTAAAGAGAGTGCCAACTTAGTATAGGTTAATAAATAGGCTTAGAATGGGTCCATGGTGAGGTGGAGGGATGAGGTGGAAGGGTGAGGTGATTATTAACTTAATATGGGTGGTTAAATTATTAATAGTGTGTGGAGGGGTCATGGTAAAGGGGTATGTTAGTCGAAGGGGGCCTAGAGGGTTGTGACCTAATTTTGGGTGTCCCACCAGGCATGTGAAAATGTTTCACCACAATGTCACGTATAAAATAGATAAGGTAAAGGTGAGGAGGAATACCTATGAATTTGAAGAAGGTTACGTGTGTATTGTAGATGAACATAATGATAGTGAAGAACTCCTTTTTATCTGGGAAGGACTACTTGCAATAGAACACAAGACCACAAGATAGCATTAATGATATGGGTCAGTGGAATGCCTTACGAAAGCTAGATCTAGGAAGTGGGGTGATTCCTAAAAGGATATCAATCCATGTTCAAATACAACTTAATGTAGAGAAATAACATGAAAGAAGGAAATCCTACTATAGTTGTACAATTTAGGTATCTCACGCAAATACAACAAGCTATATTTATTCTAAACAATGCATACAAGACTTAGTCTAAAAAGGGTGACTAGTTATGAGGATTTGTAGGTGTAGTGAAAGGTGTTAGGGAGGTCTAGGTGAAGTTTGGTAGGGTTTTGAGAGGTTTAGGGTGAGCTATGGGCTTTCTAGTTTAGGGAAAATTACCAGACACACTAACCGATGTCAGTTCAGCGATTGATGTCGGTACCTAGTAATAGCTAACACCAGTAGGGGAAATTAGATAAAAAGGTTTAAATGGGTTAGTTAGGAGCTCTCTTTGATATCATAGAGATTTACGAAGGCTTAGGATAGATGCTATAATTTATGTGAATACTCAAAGATGGTAAAATAGGTGGTTAGGGGGGACAAAGAGATTTAAATGGGTAGGTTGTCGGGTAGGTGGGTGTAGGAGATATCCGAGTGAGAAGTAATTTGTATCTAAAAAAATCAATACCAAAATCAAATGGAACCTAACAACAGGATTAAGATACTCATATGGATATTTAATGTTGATAGACAATGGTTGTTGGTGTATAGGTTCTCTTAGAAGAAATGAATCTAGGTCCAATGTCGTAGAAACGAAGCCTGTATGCTTCCCTATGGATGATCTGAAGCTATGGAGTGAGAGGTTGGTTGCTGGTGAAAAATGGAATGCTTTGGTCTTGTGTTTGATCATCAAGTGCTCTGGAGATGCAAGAAATCCAGATTTCCCAAAGCCAAGATCGAGGAACTTGGGTAAAGGGTTAGATTTCATTATTTAAGGAAACCAATGGTGGTTAGGTGACCGACACCATCCGAGGGATAATTTGCTTTGGTTAGGGAGAAAACGTCATATTTGCTAAAAATAGCCTTTTCTCTCCGTTTTTGGTGTTGGTCAAGGTTTGTTTTGGATTAGAAGTATGGGTTGGTGCTAAATGAAGTGAGAAATTGGTAGGAGGAATAATAGGTAATGAATGTTAGGGTTGGAATGAGTCCTAGTTAGTTAAAGGGAGCGGTGACTTAGTCTAGATTAATAAATAGGCTTAAAATGGGTCCATGGTGAGGTGGAGGGGTGGGTGAATTATTAGCTTGATATGAGTAATTAAATTAATAATAGCATATGGAGAGGTCATGGTAAGGGGTATGTTAGTCAAAGGGGGATTAGAGGGTTACGACCCTATTTTGGGTGTTTACAAGGCCATCTAGAAAATATCTCTTCCAACAAGAAAGAAAGGTGTTCAATCCTTCAAAAAAATTAAATTCCTTGGAATAATTATTCCTAATTTTACTAAATTGACAAGAAACATAGCCCAAATGATGAAGGAAAATTAGTCTTTTCATTGGAGTGACAAAATAAATAATGCTTTTGAGAATATAAAGAGAGCTATTGCTAGGAAACATATGCTTGCTTGCCCAGATTTTGAAAAAAAAATTCATAATTTATTGTTATGCATCTGAGCATACCTTTTCTACTATTTTGGTCTAGAAGAACTTTCACGGATGTGAAGTACCCATTGTTATTATAAGCTATGTTTTGAAAGGTCGTGTATTGAAGTACTCTCAATTAGAAAATCACGTTTATATTGTAGTGAAGGATGTGAAATAGTTTAATTTCTACATTCGAAACTCACACTCCATTGTGTTTGTACATGATACAACAATGAAATATATCCTTACTTGACAATATTTTGGATCAAAATGAGGTAATTGAGTGGCCAAGTTCTAGGAGTATTATCTCAACATCAAGTCAACCAAGATTGTTCAAGGTAAGGGTTTGTGTCAATAGATTATTGAAGGTTCAAAGATTGATTCAGGTGAAAAAGAGACTGGTGAGACTCCCACTGTACATTTCTTAATCTCAACTGATGAATGATATTCCAATATTGCTCATTTCCTTAGCTATAGATAATTTCTGACACATCTCAGTGCCAAATAAAAGAGAGCCATAAAGATCAGAGTTACAGAATATGTCCTTTGGGATAATTCTTTATTCAAGAGATATTTTCATGATCGGGCCTATGGATTTCATTTTTATTCCTCAGTAATAGCTCACAATATTATTCATGCATGGTGCTAATAGCCAATTTTTTTAATGATGTAACAAAATGGGTTTCAAAATTTGAATCTTGTCATACTTTTGTCGGTAGACCCAATTTGGCCACTTTTCCTCTGAAACTAGTTGTCATTGAAGAAACATTCTAGAAGTGGGGGTTATATTTTATCGAAACTCTCAATCCAAGTTCAAGTATAGGTCACAATCACATTCTAACTATCACTGATTACTTCATGAATCAGGTTGAAGAAATTCTGGTCAAAAGAACCACTTCTAAAGTTGTCTATGATTTCATTAAAGAAAAAATATCGGTTAGATTTGGGGTCTCAAACAATATTGTAACAGATAATTCCCCTAACTTCTCTTCTCATAATCTAATTGATTTTTGTTATGGGTATGGAATTTCCCTTGCACATTCTTCAGACTATTATCCACAAGGGAATGAAAATGATGAATCAACAAAAAAAACCTAGTAACCACTATCAGGAAGTTAGTGGATGAGTCACAAAGAAACTAGCACAAGAAGTGATATGATGCTCTTTGGGCTGAAAAAATCACACCAAAAAGATCCATTGGGATGTCTCCCTTTCATTTGGTCTATGGAATGTAAGCTTGATTACCAATCACAGTGGATTTTTCTACATTGCACCTTGCTAAAACCATTGAAGATGAGAAATTCTCAGATGCCATGGAGAAGAGAGTCTTGTACCTACAAAAGATGGATGCGGAAATATTGCAAGTGGTGGAAATAATGTTTGCACATCAAAAAATATTCAAGAAACTTTTTGATAAAAATACTAATCCTTGAGACTTCCAAGTTTGAGATATTGTCCTACTCTGGGATAGAAGGTATAAACCTTGCGGAAGTCACAATAAGTTTGACTCTTTTTGGCTTCGTCCTTTTCAAATTCAGAACTTTTCTAGTGAGAACTCTTATTATTTGAGCTATGTGGATGGAACTTCCCTTTCATTTCCATATGGTTTCTAGTATTTGAATTTATTCAAGACTTAAGTGGATATCAGTCCTTATTACATAATTTTGTATATAGTCTTGTACAGTCGTTGTTTTTGTCTATGTTTTGTGTCCTTATTTTTTTCTATCTGGTCTTTCTCTATGTTTTCCCAATGGATGTATGCACAAGTCCTTGTAACCATGTGAATGGAATTGTTGTATATCCTTAAAAAATTATAGCTATAATGGAGTGGCCTACACCCAACAATGTACTTGAAGTTAGAAGCTTCATGGGATTTGCTGGCTACTATAGGAAATTTGTAAAAGATTTTTCTAAGGTAGTTGCACCAATAACTTCCTTACAAAAGAAAGATAAAAAGTTTGTTTGGAGTGAGAAATGTGAAATTACATTCAAAACCTTGAAGGAACAGTTAACTTCAGCACCTATTCTTGTGGTACCAGATCCTAATGGATATTTTATGGTGGTAACTGATGCTTTTGGTGAAGGTTTAGGAGGCATTTTGTTACAAAAATGTCATGTCATAGCTTACGAAACTCAAAAAATTAAGTTACATGAGTTGAATTATGCTCCACATGATTTAGAGCTTGCTTCCATTGTTCATGCACTACAATTTTGGAGGCATTACCTTCTTAGTAGACCTTTTGAATTGAAAATTGATCACCTTGGACTGAAGTATATCTTCACTTAGCCAAATCTTAATGCAAGACAATGAAGGTGGTCAGAGTTTCTATCCCAATATGATTTTGACATCAGTTATATAAATGGTAAAGAAAATAGAGTGGTTGATTCTCTAAGTCGTAGGAAGCACATTTTTGCTCTTATAACATTGAGAACTCAATTTAAGGATGAAGTAAAAAGTGTTATGGAATCTAAATCTTACTTTCAGCAAGTAAAAGAAACACTTGTTGCAGATTCAAATGATTTGAGGTATAAAGGTTTTCACTTTGATAACAAAGGAATATTATGATTTGAAAATAGAGTATATGTACCTTCGCTAAATGATTTGAGAAAGAAATTGTTAGTAGAATTTCACAATTCACTATTTTTTGGACATCCTAACATTACAAAAATGCTTGTTGATATAAAACAATAATATTTCTGGAAAGGAATGAAAAAGGATGTTATATACTTTGTGACACATTGCCTTGAATTTCAACATGTTAAAGCAGAACATATGTACCCAAACGGTTTGTTGTATTCTCATAGCATACCACAATATAAGTGGCAAGTATAAGCATGGATTTTGTACAAGGGTTACCTATGTCAAGAAATAAACATGATGTTATTTTGGTAGTTGTTGATAAACTAACAAAGGTAACACATTTTATCGCTGGGAATCTGAAGGATGATTCTCCTATTTTGGCTAAAATATTTGTACATGAGATTTTCAGATTACATGGAGTACCTAAATTAATCATATCTGATAGAGATCCTAGAATGATGTCCATGTTTTAACAAATGCTTAATGCAGCTCTAGGAACTAAGATGAATTTTATTTCTGCATATCATCCAAAAACAGATGGACAGACTGAAAGAGTAAATCAATTATTAGAAGATATGTTACAGATGTATTATATGGATCAGTAGTATAAGTGGGAAGAGTATCTTCCATTAGTTGAATTTACATACAATAATACATATCATGCTTCTCTTAAGATGGCACCATTCGAAGCATTATACAAAAGAAAATGCAGAACCCCTGTTAGTTGGGACAACATGGAGGATAGAGAGGTAATTGGACCTAAAATTCTTATTGAAATGGAACAACAAGTTAAATTGATTCATGAACACTTGAAAGAAGTAGTAGATAGAAAAAAGAGATATGCTGACTTAAAGAGGGTTGATAGGAAATTTGAACTTGGTGAGAAAGTATTTCTTCGGGTTAAACCGAAAAAGAGTTCTATAAATTTTGGCAAGGCTGCCAAGTTATCACCTCGTTATGTGGGACCTTTTGAGATAGTTGAAGTAATCAAACCTGTAGCTTATCATTTAGCATGACCTCCTGCTTTGTCACGAATGTATGATGTTTTCCATATTTATTTTCTTAAGAAATATGTGTCATATTTATCACATGTGTTAAATTGGAATTCATTGCAGGTCCAATACCCAAGAATAATCATGGTTAAACCCACACGAGTGTTGGAAACTCACCAGTTGCATTTAATAAATTGTGAAATAAGACAATACAAGGTCTAGTGGGACCAGTTTAATGAAGAGTGTACAACTTGGGAAAACCTTGAGGATATGAAAAATGCTTTTCCATATCTATTTGAACAGAATTTATTTCGTTGACTGATAAAAATTTGTGATTTCATCTTTATATTACAATAAGTATGCCACTTTTGGGCAGATATTTAATTGTTTTGAATAAACAACTATGTAATGCTGATTTTTGGAACTTAAAAATGCTGATATGTTTTTGACATATGGTAAGAAAAGTGAATAAGTTGATTTTTCTTTGATGTAAACTGTTAAAAAAATGAATGAGATAATCATCAGGATGATGATTCTTTTTATGAGGGAAACACGTAACACCCTTGACAACTATTATCTCCCTCTTTTGCATTTTAAGTGTTGACATGTGATTTTCTAGATAAAGATGTGTTCTTTTGACTGCTAAAGATCATCCTTGATAAGGATAAATCATTTCTGTTCTTAAAAATCATTAGACTAAAATAACATGGTTTTTAAGAATTCATTTTCACTTTGGTAAGGTGAGTTGCAATCTGGCTTTAAGAGTTGCAGACTTATTTCTTCTTCTGACTCATTCTTGGATCAATTTTAGTGATCCAAGGAATGTTTCAAATATTCTTCATAGACTGAATGATAAATTGACATTCAGTAGTTTAAGGGACATAGAATACTAAACTTTGTATGTTTTAAATTTTGTGGTCTTATGTGAACGTGTTTTCATTCAGCTGTATGTTTGTGCTCGGGTCTTTAGTGATTGATCTTGGCAGGACATTAAGGATGTAAGAAAAAATTCAATTCACGGTAGAGGAGGAGTTTGGAGTCGTAAAACCTAAGGATTATCCTAACAGTATCCTAAGCTAGGTAATAACACATATGTTCTAGCTACATTTACTTTTTTGGATTTTTATTCTAACCTAAGCCTCTTATACTAATTTGTTGGGTTGGCATCCGAACTTAAGCATTGTGCTAAATGAAGAAGGGAAGGATTACTAAAGTAATACTAGGCTATTTTAACTAATTCCTAATACCAAATGGTTATGAATTGGATCTAACCTAAGGTTAGAATTACTATTGGAAAATGTTTTAATACCTATGTTGGTTATTGCTAAACTAACCTAAGTTTTAGGGGATCCATCCTAATCTATTAAAAGAGAACCTAAGGGGTCACATGTCTCTAAGCTGACGGTTCCAATGGCATTTAAATGAGTTGATAGGGTTTAATGGATGGTAGTACTGCTAGTTTTTGTAGGGGTTAGTTGAGTTGGTGGAGGCATACGTGGAAACTCCACTAAAAGATGGAATTGGTATTAGCTAGATTTAGGAGGCAGTGGAAATGAAAGATAAGTAGGAAATTTTGAATTAATGGTAGTAATGGAATTAATGGGACTCAGTCTTTGTGTGCAAACTGTCTTGGAAACTTGAAAGGTGAGTTTGTAGGAGGTTATTTGGTTTTTCAATCATTGTGAATTTTTCTCTGCATGGAGCTATCTGGTTCTTCAAACCAACAGTTTGACCTTCACTTCAAAGCTATTTTTGGTTTCTATGGTCTATTTTTGATCGAAGGAAATTATATGAGGCATAGGAAGAAAATATGTTTGATTGTTGATCTTTCGTGGAGGAGAAAAAGAGTTGGAAGCTCATATGGAAGTCTCCTTTGATTTGGCAGAAGCACTATCAGGCATGATAGGCTCTAACTATTAGTATTCTTTACTTTCTTCTAAATGATTCATTAGAACAACTCTGCTCTCATGAGATTCATGTTTTCATGTTGACTAGTTATTTTCTTGTTGGGTTTTATGAATCTTTGTGATTTTTTTATTTGAAACCATGGAAAAAATAATGTTGTTTTGGAAACCTTCTCTCTGTGCAAGTTCTATGATAGCATGCATGTGAAGCTTATATGTGAAACTTGTTTCTGTAGCTCTATTTTTCATTCTGGAACTTTTATTCGAGGTGGTTGTGTTTTGAACTAACCTTCGTTGCATTATAGGGTTTTGAACTGTATGGGAACCTTGAGTTCCATTTGATCTTGTTTTTGGGATTTGTAATTTGTTATAGACTTGTGTTGGAGCTTCGTGTTGTTCGGTACCAGTGTTTGGAAACTTATGGAACACTGAGTTGTTTCTTGAAGTACGTATTTGGAACTATACTTGTATCTCATTACTTGTGATGTTCTAAACTTTTGTGTGAAGCTCGGGTTCGACACTTTACTCTTATTTGACACTTGAGTGTTATGAACTTGTATTTGGGTCGATGTATTCAATTCTGTTCTGGTATTTTTGTGTTGGGTTATTCTTATATTAAAGGTTAAGATTATAATTCTTTATTTGAGCAACTTACTCACCAAAAAACTGGGTGATAGCTTGTTTGAGTCATTTTGAAATCTCTTCGAGATTTGGTGCTAGAAACGTCTTGATAACAAAAAATGGAAGTTCTATTTCATAAATGTATCATATTCTCTGAGATGTTAATGGCATGAGAATTGGAAGGGGTGTCTTTCCCCTCTGTTTTGAGGAATCTCATGTTCTGGCTTGACTATTTTGTTGAAGCTAAGTCACCTCTGTCGCGATTTTTTGGATGTGAAAGTTTTGTTTTAGATTTTTGTTCCTATTGCTTTGGAGTTAAGATTGAGACATCTTCTGACTTAGACATTTTTGGGTTCTTTCTATCTCTTCTGATTCTTTAAAATAATTTTAGGTCGCAGTGGAAGGTTGAGTTATTACCCTTGGACACTAAAATTATTCAGGAAGGATACTTTCTCCGTTTAGTTGTTTTGTTTTTTAGTTATTTTGAATCACGAAATACTTACTTTTTGTATTAAGTGGTGAAGCATTTGTAAGTCTTTAGTCTTGGTTTTGTGGTTAATTTTGAACTTGATAGTTTTTTGTTTCAGGATTTTATTCTTGACTGATTTAGTGAATGAGTCCTTGGGCTTCTTTTAGAGAAAGAAAATATATATGTATGCTCTTGGGATCAGTATGTTGTTTTGGGACTACAATATGTTTTCATCCTGATTTGATTTGAAACTAGAAATTCTTTTGTTCAGTTGAATGAAATGATTATTATTGGACCTTTCCTTATAGATTTTTCTTTTCTCTATCTTTCGGATAAGCTCATTGATTGAACTTCTCGACATTCGATTCTCTTATGATATGGTGATTTCTTTATGGCTTTTTGGTCTACTTTGTCTGAATCATTGGTTGTAATAATAGTAGCTAAGTTGGTTCTGCTAATAAGTGAATGCATACTTGTTTTATTGACTGTTGTTGACTAAGAATTTCCTTATTTGGATGGATAGGAGTAGGTTTTGTCTCTTGTACTCTATCTTTTTGGATTAACTTGAGTAAATATTAACTCCTTTATGGGTCTACTTTTATTGTGAACGTTGGTTTTAGATCTTTGACTAATAACTTCTAACATGTAGAATTAGAATTGGAATTGCAGTTAGACTGTTTTGAGTTTCTATACCTTCTTGGATTGTTATGAAATTTTGTTTAGATGTATATCTTTAATGTTGTTTTTTATAATATTTATATCCTGGAAAGGAAACAGATAATTCTTGTTATGAACTTGATCTGTTTTTTGGATGATTATAAGTTTGGGTGTGGTATGTAATGGTTTTTCTTATTCTTGCTTGATATTTAGGTGAATCATCCTAGAATGAACCATGCTGTAAACACTTCTTTTGTCTTATAGAAAAGATATATGTTGTATTCTATTAGGATAGAATATGAAATAATGGCATGGCAAGATCTACTGTTTTTTTAAAATTTATTGATAGGATCAATTGAAATTTATGTTTTTAGGTAGATATTGTCGATTGTATTCCACTCTTCTATTAATCGTGGATCTAGATTAATTGTTGTACATCAATTGAAATTTATGTTTTTAGGTAGATATTGTCGATTGTATTCCACTCTTCTATTAATCGTGGATCTAGATTAATTGTTGTACTTCTTTTCTGTTTGGTATCACTTATGTTTATTGTATGATATATTAATTATCTCATTAAAGAAGTGTTGCTTTAATGAAACAATTAGTGGAATGCACTTCAGTTTAATTCTTAGTGTTTATCATGCTCAGTTTATTGAACTGACCCGTGCTAGAAATTTTTACATATGGACATCGTAAGTGATAAAAGAAGGAAAAAAACTATATGATGCATTGGCTGATATAAGTTTGATTCTTTGTAAAGAATTCTAATTCATTCTTTAGTTGTATACTTTATAGAATAAAGGTTGTTGTTATGCATAGTCTTGTAAATTTTATAAGTTATAAAGATGAATTGTGAGTTGTGATTTATTTGCATTGGTTGTGTAATTTATATCGTAATTTAATGAAGGAGATGGAAGTCCTATCTTGTTGATATTCTTCATATTATTTTATATTCATCTTGTTATCTTTGATAAGATGGATAGAGGGAACTAGTTCAGTTTCCCTTATAATGATGCAACTTGTTAAGGTGCAATAGATGATGTTTATTATCTAAACAGTATAACATGGTAATGTGATGCGTAATGAACATAAAATATGAACTATGGATATTGTGAATGATAAATCCTAACACTAAAAAATTTAGAGGAAGACTCTTTCTCTCTTAAATGAATGTAAACCAAAAAGGGATTGGTGAAAGATTGTAATTCATAGGACTTCATTTAGTATGAACTCTACTTGGTTGGACCTATGTGGCTGCTAGACTTCCCTGAATGTGAAATTACAATATTTTGGAACTTATGTTATTGTTGTTTTGTTTTGGTTAACTGCTTGTTATACTTTGTAAGCGAAAATTAAAAGCAATCATGAGTTAAAGGAAGTTCTTTAATACTTAATTGATATAAATATAGAATGAGAACTTAAGGAGAGTTGGATTAGGGTTTAACAGGGTTACTTAAACTAGTGTATTAATCCAAATTAATAATTTATTAATAACATCCTAGGAGTATGTACATCTCGATGAAGAAGTTTCTGTAGGATGTTGGCACATGCCAACTACAAGGATGTACTTTCAAGAAGACTTGGGTCTTCTCGAGAATACAATGTTGTAGTTGACATGTGGCAACACCCTTCTGCATTGATCATCTAGATCTACACACAAATAAGGACTTGAACTTAGTTTCTCTCTAGGTCAAGTTAGTGACATATTTAGGATAGGAAGTAGCATCCAAGGGCTCAGGCTACCTTGACACATCTGGTTCACTTAGGTCAACCAAGTATGCCCATTTACCCTAAGTCATTGTAAGCATCTTCCTATAATAAATTAGGTTTCTAACCAGGGCTAGGGTTAAACCTGAGATAAGTGGACTGACGGTAGTTAGTAAAGACCATTCTTGATAACAGAGGAGTGAGGTGAAGGACGTATTCTGAAATGATGAGTATGTCATATATGAATAGTGACATAAATAGTATGTTGAAAATATTTGGCCAAAGTATCACAAACTTCTTGTTGCATTGTCCTATGTCACCTATTTTGAAGCAACGTGATATCAGATTAATATTGGTAATAAATATTCAGATATGTTCTTTAAAAAGATCACTCAGTACCCGGTTTAGGGTAGGAAAACCAAGTATACAACGTATACGATAAGTATTCAATACTTAAATTTAACATAAATAGATCAGTGGATCACTGAGTCATTTACAACTGCATATGGTTATCTATTTGAGATTGATTGGCATGAAATGTTCGTTCTAAATAATGCTTTATTTAGATCAGAAAACATTATGTAATTTTTTTTTCCTTTATTTCTAAAGTCTTAAAATGGGAAAGTTACAGATTCCCACCGTTGATAACTCTAATACCTTAACTAGGGCTTAGGATCAAAACCTTTTTAATCAAGAAAAATATAGGTATAGAACAATGATATCTAAGTACTAGATTAAATCTCAAAAGAAGGGAGCTTCCAAGTTGCCTAAAGTTATATACAGGTTATTTTTTAAAGAATAATTGTCATACATGATTACTTTACATGCAAGAATGATGGGAATTCTCTCTACCAATGAAATTTAGTACTAGATGTTTGCATATATTAATCTCATTTGTGACGACAAAAAATATTGAATTGGGGGAAATCATTTGTGAGAATCTGAATGAATAGTTGGTAAATGTGCAACAAAGAAAAAATTTGTATATGACATCCTACCTAATGTCCACCAGTGCATCCTACATGGTATGGGTAGGGTTATCACCACATGATGATGAGAAGAATGTACTGGTATATGAATTTTATCTTCAACTTACTTATTAAAATATAAAGACTCATCATAGGAGAGTCAATGATGCCTATACCATGTTCATAGTCAGAATATTAGAAGGAAATATGACTGAGAGGATCTCTGTAGAAGCAAGGAAATTGATTTCCTCCTATGGAAGCCATTTCATCCAATTTAAAAAGTTCTAATATATTAGGATAGCTATTTTTAAAGGTGTTCCTAATAAATTTCCTATGTATTATAATGATAAGTTGGTTATAGTGGAAGTTTTCAAGAAATTAGATATGTTACATAGAACTTGCAGAGATAAAAAGATCACTGGTATTCAGTATCCTATCTCGATGGGAAACTACACATGTAGATCTACCTTAGATGTGCATAACATGGAGAGAATGACCGCTAAGATCAAATTCCACACATATCAAAGAAGATAATCCTTTAACAGTAAGAGTTTCATCTCCAAAAATTTGAGAATGACTTACTATCATGTTCCTACAATCATGGAATACTGGGAAGATTATGTGGATAAGTATGAAGTAAGGAAAATATATTTTTGAAGGTTAACACTTTAGCAAATCAAGGATTTCAATGTGTATCATGTCCTGGAGGACCTTAATGATGATTATTATGATGACTTGTACTTTATAGAATACATTAGGACCATTCACAATATACATATCCCAGCCATTGATTGGTTTAAGAAATAAAGAGATGATCCTTCTCATGTGAATAACCCTGTGATAGTAAGAACAAGGCAATGGTTTAATAGAAAAATAAAGGAATATAAACAGATGATGGAGACATTTTTCTCCCAAGAATCTTCTACCTCTCACAAATAAGCTTCAAATTAAATGACTCCTTCCTCCTCACCCTTGGATTCAACAACCAAGGTACATATAAAGAAAGATAAAGTAAAGAAAGTAGAAAAGATTCATGAAACACCTGATAAAGAAGTGGAACAAGAGAAAAATCAAGAACCAATTGAACAAATTACCCCTATTCCTGACCAAGTAACACAATATTTTTAGGAAGAGCTGAAAACAACTGTGGATAAAAAATAGGAATCATATCAAGAGGATAAATAGAAATAAAATAATGATGAAGAGCAAGAAGAGGAGGAAGAAAGTGATGAAGAAGGATAAGATGAAGAAGATGAAGTAGAAATCATAGAAATAGATGAAGGAGAAGTTAGTACCTCAAGGTCCAAACTTGAAATCATGAGACCATTTTCTTCTTATATTGAGGTTCATACTCTTAAGGTTTCCATTTATCAGCCTCTTCATCCTCCTAATGTCCTTTCATTAGCACCTCCTCCATGTCCACCTTTCACTTATCCATTCACATGGGTTCAACCCATGATTGACAATAGGAAAAGGAAGACTTATTCATAGATTGTTGTTCCTAGATTTGATGCAATGGCTTCTTTGCTTGACACAAATCCTCCTCCAAATAACTCCAATAAAACCTCTTGTTTAGTCTCAAACTCTAAGTGAAAGCAATTTCTATAAATTTCAAATCCAAATGAGGATAAAGATGAAAATTATTTATCAATTTTAAACTTGGATCTCACAATGATCCCACGTAGAGATTCCATTCCTGAAGGATAAGTGCAAAATATCAAGGAGAATGTCTAAAAAGTAATTGAAAGGGTATAGAAAGGGGAAAAAATAGAAGAATTGATTGAGGAAAAAGTATAGGCTCTCTCAAAATTTATTAAATCCTTTCTCTCAACTTAAAAACCCCCTCTAGATCCCACTCCTAACTTCCACATGCAACTGTTATTTCTGAAGATGATATTAAATTTGTAATAGAGATCCAAAAGAATGCATCATTTCATAGAGTTGTTGAATATTGGGTATAATAAATGATGATTTCTGGTTTGATTTTTATTGATGAAGCATATAGAATGTCTCTTCAGTACAAGAACAATTCAATGCAACAATTAGTGCCATTGACAAAGATCTTAAGATTTAGACGGATAGTATTCAATATCTTCGAATCATGAGTACCAATAATAAGAATATTTTGTTATCTCATAATATTTTTAATGATTCTAGAAACAACTTATCCAATAAATGGGTCTATAGTGTCAAATGGAGAATCAAATTCCTTGATGAGGTTGAAGCCAAAGTGAAAAATATGGTACAAAATGGTGAATTATTAAAATTAGAAATCTTGTTGATCTTTAAGCTCTTTGTTACTAGTTTTAAAAAGATAATTCTCTGGAAAGAAACTTGTTTGATGAAGTAGAAGCAAATTTCAATTCATTGATAAAAGAATATTTGCTTAGAGAAAACTTGTTCAACAAGGATAAAATGGAAGATCTCTCTGAGTTTCACAATGTAGTTATAGAAGCCACCAAAGGTTTGTTACAAAATGGTGGAATAGTAAAGGAGATGGATTAATCCCTCAGAATATGGTTGGATTCCATGTCTAATACCACTATCCCCAAGGTCATGTAAATTTCTGATACTGCAACTAGATTTAGGATTCAAGTTCTCGAGATGAAGGTCCCAACTGTGCTTCTTTCAATGTTGATTTTTTTCCTGGTTCATAGTTATTTTATATTTAATTCTTATGTTTTTAAGTTGGCTTTATTGTTTTAAAAAATGAAATTGTAAAATAAAGACAACATATGTAATTGAATAATTAATTGTTTAACACTTAGTTAAATGGAAATTAGTTAGAAATGTAGTTACATAATTTTGATCAATACAGAAGAAGGAATCTCCTTTTCTCTCATCTGTGTTCTTTCCAATTCCATTTCCTACAATTTGTAAATGTGATGATTTAATACATGTGAAATCTGAAACTTTGTGTTCAATCCATACAATGTGATGTGAAGAACTTTGTGTCTATCTGCATTTATATTTTATGGGTTTTCATATGTATTGACTCACATGTTCTTAAGTTATTTTTCATTCATAAGTAAGATATAAATCTACATTCTTTGTATCTTAATGTGGTGCCTTATTCTCTTCTCACCTTACAGTAGTGAGTAATCTTGTACAACTAAGGAGGATACTTGTATCTTTGATAAATGAGTTTCCTTGAAATTTTTTCCCTAATGTATACTTCTTACCTATATAATCTGTCATTTCCTCCACAAATCCCCATTCCTTATTTGTCTTATATATTGAAATTATGAAATCATTCACATTCACTAATATTCTCATTCAAATTGAGTTAGACTATATATTTGTATATATTTAGAGCTCCAAGTTTCTAGTGAAATAATGGAACCTCCCCATAAAGAGGAGGGACTGATGTCCCCTAAACTATTTATTGTTTCCAATGACTAAATTTCCAACCAACATGCCCAATTGTCACAAGAAACACTAGTAGTGTCACTAACAAATTATGCATCTTCCCATTGAAGTACACCCTCCTTAAATGGTTCTACATTATAATGATCATGCATTGTATGTGAATATATCTTATTCATATCTTCTTCACTAACATGCTCAATGTATGGTACGTCATTCACATCATCTAGGGGTATGACTATGCACTTCTCGTTCTCAAAACCTATATACCTCTTGTTGAATTTTAAGTCAGCATTATTTGCATAACACCAAGGATGTTTCAATACTTCAAAGTCTCCAGTAAACTTGGCTTATTGAATGGTAATTGAAGCATCCATCAATACCCCAATAGGCATAATACTTGTCTTATCTGCCATAAAAAGAACATTGGAATATTGTTGTAATGGGGGCATCCCCATTTGGCTCCATGTATCCAAAGATAATACATTCACCTCCGCATATGTGTCAATATGAATATTACTCACCAGCCAATTGCCAATCACCGTGAATAATTTTTTTTCCTTGTCATGTTCATTGTTTTATGGTGGTAAATTGGCATGAAGTATCTGATGCTCCCACTCAAATCCTATACATGGTACCTTCTCACACAACCATTATCCTTCTTCTCAATATTCTTCATGTGTTCCCTTTTACATGCCTTCTCCTTCAAGAAATGAATATCACCTTATAAATATCTAATCACCCCCATGGTCTCCTAATAGACATCCTTTTGATGAGAAACATATAGATAATTGATATGCATAATTTACTCTCTCATGATGAGGGGTTTTATTTTAAAAGGCTCACGTGTGTGCACTATTTCTACATGAGTAGTCACTAGTATGGGTTGTAATTCTAGATCATACATCTTATTAGGCATCCATTGTTCATTCTTTACATATTTTACCTTGATCATCCCCACACCTTTATCCTTATTTTTGTTCTTACACATATCCTCATAAATATCGGGGCATTCTTCAACTGATCCATAGGGATCTAAAGGAACACCAATTCATCAGTATAACCAGAACTAGAAGAAAAATCAATTAAAAAGAGGAGTAGGCTATTATGTTATAGAACCACAACTCTATGAAAAGTAGGAGTTGTGTAACCTCCCCTCCACACATAACGTCGATTACATAACCACTAGTCTACATACATTGGTGGTCATGTCACTAATGAAAGAAAAATAAATAAAGCCATGAATGGTCTTGGATTTCAAACGTTTAGTTGTGTCTCTTCCTTAGATGTTTCTTCCCATTCTCTAGTGCACGAGAGGACATGGGGAGAAGAATATTTAAGTAAGAGAACAAGTGGAATTCATCATCAATTCATGGAAGAAGTGAGCAAGAAGACTTTGGTGTTGGAATTGAATTATAGAAGCAAGGTGGAAGTGTAAAAAAAGTATAGAGGGGAAGTAACATTTTTGTATTCCTTCAGCTTCTTATAACTTGTAATTGTTTAAATTGGCCAATACATAAGTAGGAAGAAAGAGCAATTTCCCTTCCCAACTAGTTTTCCCTCAAATTGGGGATTTTCAGGATAAAAATATTTTCTGTCTATTAAATTTTTCATTCTAATTTCCTATAAGCAGTTATAAGTGTAGACACCTAAAATTTCCTTACACTTAACATTTCCTCTAATTCAAACAAATAACGACACTTCATTAATTCCACATTCTTCACTTCATTCTTAGATTCCCATTCACAACACTCTTTCAGTTATATTACTCTTAGAATCATCTAATTGGGCTAATATCTCTCTTATTAGCTAGACATTCCTCCTTTTGGCCATTCAAAATCTCCCTAGTTCTCTTTAAACCACTTCTGTAGGCTTCCTAGGCTATCTATTAGTCAAAAATAGTTAATCAGACTCCTCCCAACTCTAAGTGAGTATTTAATCACTCACTAATTATGATTAACTATCCTAAACCTAGATTAACTAAGCCTAAAGCATTTTTATTCTAATATGATCTAAAAGTTATTTTTGGTTTACCTTTAGTCCCACATGCACCCAAATTCCAAACTCTCCCAAGTGGAAAACTATAAATAGAAGGCTAAGCCTACCCTTTCAACCTAACACCTTGTTTACATAACAAAATATCATAAGACTTTGGAAAATAATTAGACCTCATTTGTGGTATCTTTAATCTATAAGAAATTTGATCTTGGCCATACTCCATTGTTGAAAGCTCCTCCATCTTCCATCCATCAACTCCTAATATAGTTAGTAAGGGAAGATTCAAGCTTGGCATTGTAACCAACTTGGAGATATCTCTTCACTATATTTGGGATCAAATAACACACAATTTGATTTCTTAGAATCTAAACTAGGTTCACTTTCATTAAGCTTTCTAAAGAGTAGAATAAACTTAGTATGTTGTTTGTTTAATTCATAATGCATGCTTTTGAAGTTCATTTTTTATCTCTTATCTTGATGGTTTAGTATAGGTTTGATTAGTGATTTGAAGTTAGTAGGATTTATCTTCTTTTCATAAGCACAAAAAATTACACATGAACACATTTGGCATGCCTGGTGGGTATCTTAGTCCATCCTCCATTAATGGAAGTCTTTTAAGAA
Source organism: Taxus chinensis (assembly GCA_019776745.2). NCBI lineage: Eukaryota > Viridiplantae > Streptophyta > Pinopsida > Cupressales > Taxaceae > Taxus > Taxus chinensis. Next base: position 439,414,027 of record CM034156.1, read on the forward strand.
TTTTTATGTCCATTTTTAATCATTTTTATGCTTTCTAGTGTTAAAATACTTGTCGTTTAATGGATTTAATGTTTTAATAAAGATAAATCTCCCCTTTTCTTAAGAATTTAATGGGTTCAAGCTAGAAGTAGGTTTACATAAGCATAAACTAACCTATTTGATTCTGTAAGTTTTTCATTTCTGTGATTTTTTAGGTTTTGACAAGGGTACATACAGGTGTAATGGATCAGATATTTTCCATCGAAATAGGAACACACCCATCGAACTAGTTGTGCATATGTCTGGTTGTACCTTGACTGTCAAAACAATTTACAAAGGAGTGCATATCTGTTAAAACAGGCACGTATCCATCAAAACGGGCGCGTACATGTCATTCTGGGTGCATATCTATCAAAACATGTGTATCCATTAAAACAGGCATGCACATGTCATTCTGGGCACACATGCATTGAACTTTTCTCATTACCTATCTTTCGGAGGCCATAACGTTTGCTCTCGAACTCGAAACGAATCCATTTTCTTGTGTTGGAAAGGTATTGAAGTTAAATTCAGAATGGAAACATAAAATTGGGATTTTTACTTAATGAAAAATTATGCTTTACATTGTTAAATAACCAATCATTTAATAACGTGTCTTAAATTTTGAAAATTTGTTTCCTTTGTCATTATAACACTTTGAAAGCTTTTTGTGGGACTAATTAGTTGTTTGCAAGGTTCTTTTGGTTTTGTTTTGAATAACTTAGTGAAGTTTTTCATTTCTTAGTTGATATATTTTTTCAAAGTGTGTATGCTCTTCCCTCGCACCTTCTAGGTGATCTTAGGAACAAAAAACACTTCCAAAACCTTCTTATTGCTTTCAAAACACTTAAATTTAAGCTTAAAAATAAATTAACTTGTCAAATTTGGCTAAAACGAGTTTCCTTTTGAAAAACCACCTAAAGTTTTCCATATATTGTTTTAGTTGGGTTTCCACGTTGTGTATACTCTTTCTTTGTGCCTTTGATCTTAGTAATAAAAAACAACACACAAACTCTCTTTTTATATCATGATCTTTTGTGGAAAAATACTTACTCCTTGTATATAGAACAAAAACTCATTGTCAAAGAAGGAAGGTTCAAAACACAAACCCACTAATATATGTTTTATTATAGGTTTCCAAATGGTGTGCTACTTTAAACCAAATTAAGCTAACCAATATAAAAAAATACACAACTTTGCATCACACTGTATTGTAGGTTTCAGAAAATGGTACGTCCCTATCCACTCAACTAGAATGTAACCACTTTGACATAACGCATTAAACTAAAATAATGGGGGTGGTTCTAGGAACCCTAAAGTAATCCACCACTGAGTAACATCGTGGATGAAATAAGAAGCACTATGCTTACCCATTTGACTATTTTTTACATTGTGAGTTAGAATCATAGTTATCTGTATCGCAACCCTAGTGAAAATATGTGTGAACGCATTTATTGCTGATCGTATTTGAAGGGGTAAAGTAAATTCAAGATAATCCTTGGGAAACCTTGGTAAATAAAGCTTGCATCATATAAATTGTTGACACTAAGTTGAGTGATCTACTTAGGAAAGTCATTTTATCTTGGAGCCCACTTTACTATTCCATTATCACGTCTTGTCGAACCATCACGAAGTGACAACTTACTTGGAGTCTAAACCTTATTTTTTGAACAAGGAAAAGAGTCCACTTAAGTTATATCTAAGTTAAATTCATCACAAGATTTAAAATGTATCGCTTAGCTTAGTTTCTTTCTTGCCTTAGGATGAGGTGAAACTCTACCCAAGTGACGCTTAGTTTATTTCCACCTCATTTGGTCTATACCCTTACATCCTTGTTACCAATTTGGGACAAGGAGGCATACCTCGCAAGTGTTATCATAGACAATGTTCACCACTTTTTGTTTTTTTACACCCATCCATGTTTATGGATGGGTTGTTAAACATCTAAAGTGTGTGAGTACATTTTCACATCTTTGATAGTCCTTTGATCTTTATTTCAAGAATGTCTTCACAGCTAGGATTTTGTTTCATCACTATTTCCCCTTGAGTTTTTATTTTTTCTCACATTTTAGCTATATAATTATGGTACTTACATATTGTTTTAATTTTTGAGAACTTGGTATAAGTTTATTTATAGTATTGTTACGCTGCTCACATGGATAATAACTTCTCGCTATATGTGTACTTAGTTTTGATTCCAACATCATTTGAATACTTTGAGAGTGTTGAAACTAGTTTATTTATATCATGATGATATCATATTGATACTAACACCTTTCTTTCTTGGTTAACGTATCAAAATAGTGTTATTACATTATCCACATTCAAAACTTCCATTATCAAAGACTTAGATTTTGTCGGCATTTGAACTAGTCATAGTATATTGCATAGAGAAATCATGTCATTGCAACTTTGGTGCTTAGATCTTGTTGATATTTCAGCTTGACCTAGGTATTGATAGGGTATTGTCACTATCTGATTTTTTTGCCTATCATTGAAACCATAGATTAAAGGTATAGTGTTCCATAAAATGGTTTGAGTGAACGAATGGTTTACTAGTGGACTTGCATAATTATTCCTTGCGTGTTAACAAACTCATAGACTTATTCTAGGAAAATCTTGTTGGTTTATTAAAATTATGCCATTGAGATGTATATTTTCCTAAGGTTCCCTTTGGAAAATCAAGCAAGCATATTTGTACTTACGAAATGTCTAGTTAGTTTCCATTATGCTTCCTGAATCGAGATGGAGCCTTCTTCACTTTGAAGAAGTTTTATCACAATATCTAGGTCTAGGAATTCACATATATAACAGACACCAAAAATGACTAATTATCATGTGGTTCCTCACACTTATGACTATAGGGAAACTAGGTTTAGGAATTCACCTCAAGAGACACTCAACATTATTAAACCTTGATTAGCCCCTCATGCTAAAATCATTCAGGAACCCTGTTCCCCACATTGAGCTCATATTTGGTGGTACGGTTTAGAGGATTTTTATCCAAATTATTATTCAGGTTCCCCCCACTCTTCCTCTGATTCATATCCAAACTACCATTCAGATTCCCACTCTTCTTCTTAAGATTCAGATCCCAACTATAGTTCAGATACCCCTAGATCGAATCCTGAATCATGGTCCTCCCTTCCTTCATAGGAAATTTATTCCAAATCACCTCAATGAATTCTTCCTCCTTTAAATGCTTGTGTAACTCTAAGTTTCATCAATCGAACATCTAATTTGGTTCTTGAATCACGGTCCTCCCTTTCTTCATAGAACCTCCTTCATCAGTCACCTTGACGACCCCTTCCTCCATCGAAGATATCCTCAACTCATATTCCCTCTATTCAATCATCTAATTTGAATCCTACATCACAACTTAATGAATGGCTATGTCATCCTATTTTTCTTCCTATAGTATGTCGTCTTCTAGAAAAATGACCTAGGTCCATATCGAAATCATCTATTCATGATATGCTTGTCTCCAGGCCTACTTCCTCTCTTCATTTGTCTTCTTCTATCAATAAAAATTCAATCCCTCTTCATCCATTAAGCCCTTTCAATCATATCGTACCATTTCCTCATCCATCCTCTAAATATAAATGTTTGCGATAATGTTAAACCATTTGAAAAAATCCATGTGCTAATATATCTTTTCAAAGTACTATCAAAACTCTTCGTGGGAGTGATAATGTCAAGCCTTCCCCTCATCTACATCATTGAACATCTTCATCTTCTTTTGTCAATTAATTTTCCCGCTTAGCAGGCCTATTTTGTTCTATTCAACCACCTATGGCCAAAGAACAACAACCTCTACTTATTTATTTATCTTAGGATGATGAAACAATCATACTACATGATGATATCCCTCTAGAGGATTGTAAAAAAGGGTTCTTTATTGAACTTGATACGCTCATGTATTGGACCGAATAAATTTATCCCTTTTGTCAAAACATAGAGGAAGAGCCTAAAGTCATGGAACTTGATTCTTCTTCTGTTATTCCATCTTCACCTTCCTGTGAGCATGATGAAATGTCAGGGTATAACATTGATTCATGGCATATCTTATTGATACCTAATCATTCCTTATCTATCATCATTCCTCAATCAAAATATCTCCTTGGGTCACCTCTGAATAGCCCATAACATTCTTCTATCTTGGAGCCACCCCTGGGTAGCCCTCCATTTTCTACTTGTGGGTCACCTCCTAGTAGCCCATTACCTTCTATTCTTGGGCCATGTACTAGTATCCCTTCATCCTATTCTATCTATGGGACACCTTTGATTAGTCCCTCCACTTCTGTACTTGGGTCACCCCCTAGTATTCCCTCATTATCTTCTTCCATTCTGGGGCCACGTCCTATTAGCTCTCAATCATATTTTATTTATGAGTCACCTTAGGGTAACCCATTACCTTCTATTCTTGGGCCGCACCCTAGTATCCATTCATTCTCTTCCATCTATCAGACACCTCTGGGTAGCCCATCATCTTCTATTTTTGGGCCGCATCCTAGTAGCCCTTCATCCTCTTCTATCTATGGGAAACCTCCGAGTAGTCCCTTTTCTTCCATCTTAGGGCCATATCATGGTATCCCTTCATCATCTTCTATTAGTGGCTCACCTTCTGATGGCCCATCCTCTTCAATTGTTGGACTGTATCCTTTTCACCTATCACATTCTTCTTCTATCAATGGCTGGGGCAAGCGCACCATCATTTCTCTTATTCCTATCATCAATCATAAACTTCCACTTTCTTCTCCCACTTCATCAGATCAGACAGGTCACATAGTCACTTATAAGAAACCCAAATAGATTCATTATCAAGTGCCCAACAATTCAAACAACCATAGGGTTCAAAATGAAGAGCAATTCAAGAACACACATCAACATAACCATCAAGTATGGCACAAAGTAAAGAAACCTATGGATAGGGAACTTAGGCTATTGCATATGAAATCCACATTTCAAGATAAATCATAGTCATTTTTTGAGTAAGATTTCACCATGATCATCAAGATCAGAGATAATATGAATCTTGATAAAAAAACATTCTTAATCTCCCTTATCAAGGAAGTCATAAACATTGTTGTTGGATCTTATCGTGTAGATTGACTTTGTTGGTCCCACCTTTCCAAAAAATATCAAAACTCTAAAAATAAAAAACAAATAATAATAATAATAATAAAATAATTAAGAAAACATAAAAAAATTAAAGGTACAAAGATCAAACATTGCAATCAGGTACTGTGTACACATGGATGTTTCTTTTTTCCCTTCCTTGTTATTCTTCTGCAAGTCTTCCTACCATTTTCATCCCTTCAATGATATTGTGGTTAGCCTTTTCATAGGCATTTTTTGAAATTTATATCTATGGTATCCATTTGACCTTGGTAAGTTAAAGAATGGATGACCTCTTAGAGAGCATATCATGCTCAACATCTAATAACTTTGTTGTGAAGAACTTTTAGACATATTTTTTGATACTAGCCAATGTCATCATCACAATCACTTCCACCTCCTTCCATCAAGCCATCTTGGGTTCTTAAACCCTTTTCAAAACAATCCAGAGAGCTGAAATAAGTTTTTCAGAAAGAAAAAAAGGAATCAAAATCAATCAAAATTCAAAAGCTAAAAGCTACAAATTAAAATTAAAGTGATATATAACTCTCTCTTGGGGTATTTCCAAAAATCTCTATTGGGGCTATGTATGTTTGAATTTTAGTAGAGAAATGTTGCGATTAGAATAAAATACACCTCTTTTGGGGCTATGGATGACTAGTTGGCAGTGGAGAAATGTATAGCTCATCCTCCACCTTCCATTCATAAATCACCTATCATAATCAATCATTCCTACACATTGGCTAGTATCTTCACTTATTGTCTATCAAGTCTTCCCTCCAGAAGGTAATTCATTTCCATATGCACACACTGGATGTGTATGAGAAAAGTAGGATTAGTATGTTACCAAGTGTCATTTTAGGAGTCATTTTTGGACCTTGTTTATACTCTTACCCTAGTCTGTATCTCATCTCACGATTTGTGCCTTTAGATAATCACTTTTCCGTCGTGAGGATTCAAAGCTACATTCATAACATTCATTGTTCTTATACTTTGTTCAAAACATCCATGTGTATAGTATTTCCTTTTTGTCATGTTTACGGACACCTTTATCCCCTTTCACAAAAACAATCTTCCACTTCCTTTCTATAATGTGTTTCTTGGCCATCTTGTGGTGGGGACATCCTTTCTCCTTCTCAGCACTTCATTGGTTTACATTCATCATCATGTTTAACTTATTCATATTGGCCTTCATCACCCACTCATCATCAGTGCATGAAGAGTTTTCATTTGAATACTCCCACTTAATCACTAGGGAAATTTCACATCTTCAATTCTTTGTGCATGCACATGTAATTTTTCCCTTGTATATCTCCTCTATCATTGGTGGAATCCACACTTCTTTGTCTTCATGTACATATTTTCACAAAAAATTCAAAATAACAAAAAACATTCAAATATGTTAGAAAAATCAAAACATTCAAATATGTTTAAATTTTTTTCTAAAAATTGAAGATCATCCTACAAAACATTGTTTTTTTGTTCTTGTTTGATCTCATCATAAAAGACACGTGGATCATTTTGATCTACCCTCATTAACAAAATCTAGTCTTCATGCTTTGTCTATACTTTGGGGCACAACGAGTTTCTTGGTAATGTTTCATAGTGCACAAAGATTTTTCATATGACCCAAGTGTCCTCTATTATTCCCCTTGCATGTATCCTTGTTTGGGGCACCATCGTTTACCCTTGTTGTTAATTTGAATAGGTTGGAACTAAATCTTGATAAAAAAAAATTACATTATGTTTCTCTGTTAAGTTAGCTTGTTTACTTTCTCATATTACATTGCATTATGTATGTTACATGGAGTTAGGCATCTTTTACTTTCTCGTATTACATTACATTTTGTATGTTGAATGGAGTTCATATTTTTAGCAATGGACATTTGTTAATATATTTATTTTCATTTGATACTACACTTTTGTTCATTCTTCTTTTAATAAGGACCGATGATGAAGATCATTAGGAATAGGATGAAAATAAATTTGTTTAAAAGGAAATGGATGGATGTTAGCTTATTCCCCCTTCCTCATACTCATTTTCTTCTATATTACCTTTCTTCCCTGTATCTTCTGTATTTTTCATTCATATTTTCAATCGTCAATCAATCTCTTTCATCACCCCATCGATAATTGAGGGGGCATCCTTCATTCTACTCATTTATCTTCCACCTCTTCAAAATTTTACTTGTTTATGCTTGTCTACTTTCTTTGAAGTGACAATACTTACACCACCCCAAAGAGGGTCAAATGTAGACACCTAAAATATGCTTCCACTTATCATTTCCTCTAATTCAACTGATTAATGACACTTTGTTAATTCCCCATTCTTTTCTCCATTCTCAGATGCCCATTCAGAAATTCTTTTTGGTCGCATTCCTCCTATAATAATCTAATTGGGCTAATATCTCTCTTATTAGCTAGACATTCCTCCTTTCAACCATTCAGAACCTCCCTAGTTCTCTCTAAACCACTTCTATAGGCTTCATAGGTTATGTATCAGTCAAAAATGGTTAACCAGACTCCTCCCAACTCTCAATGAGTCTCTAATCACTTGTTAATCATGCTTAACTAGCCTAGACCTAGCTTAACTAGGTCTAAAGCATGTTTATTCTAATCTAATCTAAAAGTGATTTTTGGTTTACCTTTAGTCCCACATGCACCCAATTTCCAAACTCTCCTAATTGGAAAACTATAAATAGAAGGCTAATCCTACCCTTTCAACCTAACACCTTGTTTCCATAAAAAAATCTCATAAGACTTTCGAAAGCAATTAGACCTCATTTTTTGTAGTTTTAAGTTATAAGACATTTTATCTTGGCCATACTCCATTGTTGAAATCTCCTCCATATTACATCCATCAACTAAAAAATCTAGTTACTAAGGGAAGATCCAAGCTAGGCCTTGTAGCCAAATTGGAGAGATATCTTCACTATTTTTGGGAGAAAACAACACATAATTTGATTGCTTAGAATTTAAACTAGGTTCTCTTTCATTAAAGAGTAGAATAAACTTAGCATGTTGCTTGTTTAATTCATAATGCATGCATTTGAATTTCATTTTTTTATCTCTTATCTTGATGGTTTAGTATAGGTTTTATTAGTGCTTTAAAGTTAGTAGGATTTAGCTTCTTTTCATAAGCACACAAATTTTCAAATGAACACACTAAGAACTAAGATTCATTCACTAGCTTTTAGTTTCTCTATCATTTTCAATAATTGAAAGTAAAATTGGTCTCGTAAATTTTCCAAGTTATAAGTTTAAAGATCATTTTGGTATCATAGTTTATTATTATCCATGACTACGATATTTGTTCTTATGTGATTTGTATGATAGTGACAATGTCCAAAGGTGAATAATTTTTACCTTGCGATCCAGATATATCTATGAAGAAGTGGAAAAGAAGAGTTAGAGATCAAATGGAAAAAGATAACTTGGTTTGTAGAATTGAGATTCTAGAAAAGGATATGGATAGGTTGTATAGAAACTAGCAAGAACTCTTAGATCTACAAAAGATGACATCAATTAAGCAAGATTCCATGGACTCAATGGTTCAAGATTTGGCTGAAAAGTTTGGCATAGGAAAGATCGATGATAAGGAAGAAGATGTGGAAGATCATGAAGAATAAACTGAATAAACTCTAGTTGGAAGAGAAAAGGTAAAATCTGATCATGCTCCTTTTAAAGTTGAAACTAAAGTTGAGATAAGAATCTTTGAATGACAAGTAGATGCAAAATTGTTTGTTAAATGGTTAAAATAATTGGATGTTTATTTTAGTGTACATGATGTCACTGAGGCACAAAGGATCACATTTTTACATCTAAAAATGGAGGGATGTGCTTTGGTTTAGTGGGAAACCCATATAGCCACCTTTCAGAAGAATAAACATCCTATTGTAAGATATTGGGAGGGTTTTAAAAAATTTCTTAGAGATAATTTTTATCCTATTGGCCATAAGACTAGAAAAATGATTAAATGGAATTATTTTAGACAAATCAGTGGTCAAAGTGTGCGGGATTACACTATGGAGTTTCAGAGACAAGCCATGTTTCTTAATATGGACTTGGAAGATTAGGATATTCTGACCATGTATTTAAGAGGAATTCATACTCATATTCAAAGGAATGTCATCTGAAAGAATCCCAAGGGTCTCAATGAAGCATTTGTGCAAGAATATTATATTGATGATGAAAATAAGCAAGGATAAATGGATTCAAGGACAAATCAGCCAAATAAAGAGCAGGGATAAACAAGTAACAAAGGTAAATGGCAAGTGAAAGGTAAATAAACCACTACTACTTTGAATACTTGTAAAGATCCCAAGAATTTTTGTAATAATTTTGATATCAATGGTCATATTGATGCTACATGTTGGAAGTTACATATGGAATTACTCCCAAAGAACTGAACCAAGGATTCAAATAAATCCACAATATCTATAAAGACAAATGGGGAGGTAGAGATTTAGGATGATTCTAATGTATATGAGAGGATAGGATGCAAAGACACCAACATGAACATCCAAGAACAAGATGAAGAGATGAGTAAGCTATTTCATATCAAAATCCAAATCATGAGAACTAAGGAAAATGCTTTGGTTGATGCCAGTTCTTAATCTAATTTGATTTATGATGCAGTTGTAAATAAGCTTGGTCTTGAAACTTATGAGCATCCACATCCTTATCATTTGGGATGGGTGAAGAAGGGTGTTTAAATTCAGGTAACAAAATATGTAAGTTCAAGTCTTGGCTAAATTCACAGTATATAGTTGTATTAGAATCTACTGTAATTCCACTTGATACATTTGATGTTGTTTTTAGGAGTCCTTAATTATACATCAGGGATGTTATATTCAGAAGAAGGGAGAAATGATACATATGGGTTAAGGGTTGAGTCAATTACAACATCTAAGAAAACCAGTGTAAGTCAAATCTTGTTATGGTAAGTGCTAACCAAGAAAAGAGACTAATTTAGGAAAATCATACTTAATTTTGTTTACTTTTATTGAAAGATAAAAAAGATGGGGTAGAAATTTTATATATTTATAACAAAGGGATGAAGGATTTAGATAACATAATTCAGTATTTTTGAGAAGTGATCTAGACTCCCAGTGGGTTATATCCAAAGTGAGAGGTAGAGTATGAGATTCATCTGTTACCAATGTCTCCTCTACCAATTATCGGGTTGTATAGGAAATCATTGTTGGATATTACAGAGGTAAAGAAATCACTCCAAGAGCTACTAAACTAAGGAGTAATAATTTTGAGTACCTCACCATGCAGGTCACCTATTGTGATGGTGTTAAAGAAGGATGGTTATTAGAGAATGTGCATCGACTACCATGTCTTGAAAAATACTACCATAAGGAACAAATATCCATTCCCATGCATATATGACCTCTTAGACCAACTTCAACATGCAAATTTCTTCACGAATATGGATCTCAATTCAGGTTATCACCAAGTCAAGATGAATGAGGATGATATATGGAATATTTCCTTAAAATAAAAACAAGGTTTGTATGAGTGGTTATTACCTCCATTTGGTTTATGTAATGCACCCACTACATTTATGACATTGATGAATGATGTATTGCGGGAATTCATAAATTCATGTGTCATTATTTATCTAGCTGATATTATGATTTTACTACCACATGGTAGGAACAACTAACACATTTGCAACAATTCTTTCAAGTTCTCAAGGAGAAACAACTACTTTGCAATATGAAGAAGTGTGAATTTTGAAACAGTCACTTGTATATCTTCGGGACATAGTTGGAGGAGAACTATGAGTGGATCTAAAAAAGTTTGAAGTCATCACTAACTAGCCAATACCAGTGGAAGCCATAGAGAATAGAATTTTTTTGGAAGCATTATAGTACATGAGGAAGTTCATTCTGGGCTTCTCCGTTATTGCATCACCTCTACACACAGTTGCGGAAAAAAATAATGGTGTTTACTAGGGTAAGAAACAAGATAAGGCTTTTGAGTTATTGAAATAAAAAATTAGTCATGCACTAGTCTTTATCTTCCTAATTTACAACATCCATTTGAAGTAAAGACATATGCCATTGATTATGCTATGGGAGCAGTGTTTCTACAAAGAGGTAAAAAAATATGTTATCATTCAGAAAATTTCACTTGAGGAGTTATAGGGTATTCTATATATGATAAAGAGATGTATGCACTAGTTCATGCCATAAAGAAATGGAAATATTTTTTTTGGGTAAGGAAACTATTGTGTATATTGACCACAAACCTCTCAAGTATTTGCAAGAATAGTCTAAAATATAGCAACAAAGGCACTACAAGTGGATGGTATTCCTTCAGCGGTTCCATTTGGTGATCAAGTATAAGAAAGGTAGAAAAAAATTTGTGGCATACATGTTGTCTAGACAACCCACATGAGATAAAATATCTAGTTTGGCCATTATCTCTCATTTTTATCCCTTCACAAAGGAAGCTTATGGAGAGGTATATGCTCAAGAAAAATATTTTAGGGTAACATATCAGATGTTGTAGTCTAAAGGGGCTGAAAAGATGAGTATTTAAGTTTTTTATCTCAAATATGGGTTGTTTTATCGATGGGGGAAGCTTTGTGTGGAAAAATAAGAAAGGCTTCTATTGATGAGGGAAACACATAGCTCAGAAGTAGCGGGACATTTTTTTGTTGGAAATACCATGGCCCACTTGCAAAGACATGTGTATTGGCCCAATATGCAAGACGAAGTATCCAAATTCATAAGAGGATATATAGTTTGTTTCATAATTAAGCCTAAAGTCAACATGGAATGTTTATATATGCCATTACCGGTACCTACTCAACTATGGGAGGATATTTCTATGGATTGTTTTGAAGTACTACCTATGTATAAACATGTACATGATGATCTATATGTTGTTGTAGATAGATTTAGTAAAATGTATGTTCTTATGGCATGTATAAAGACAATAAAATAAAGTGAGGTAGTTGGCTAATGTATGGGTGCATTTTGGTTTACCAAATTCTATTGTTTCTCATAGAGATTCCAAGTTCTTGGGGAATTTTTGTAGTACTTTTTCAGAAAATATGGACACTAGGTTACAGAGGAGCATGACCTTCCATCCACAAATAGGTGGAAAAATGGAGGTAGTGAACACGACTTTGGTACATTTGATTAGAGGATATAATAGTAAATATCCATGGAGTTGGGATGAGTACTTGGCCTACATTCATCATTCCTACAACTAGGTGATACACACATCCACTATGAAGTCATCATTTGAAGAATTATTAAGATATCTACCTACTAATCCACTAGACATTTTGGTTTGGAAGCACGAATAAGGGAGATACATGATTCAAAGGTGACTAGAGTAGTGAATTTCATTCAGAGGATCCATCAAATCCATCTCAAGGTGAAATAATAATTGGATAAATATCAAGCCACTTATAAGGATAGACATGATCATCATCATAGAGACAAAAAATCATTTTGGAGATAAGGTTTGGCTTTACTTGATAAAGGAGAGACTACAAGGCCAAGCAAGGAAACTCAAGGCACTACAATATGGACCCTTCACTATACTGGATCAAGTTGGAGAAAATTCCTTCATGCTTGATTTTCCACATTTCATATAGATGTACTCAGTAGTAAATTAAGAGAACTCACATGTATATGAGCCATCCATACTTAACAAAGAAAAATAATGTCAGTTACTACCTTCCATAGAGGATTATGTCTTGGACTCGTGAGGTGAGTTGGAGTAGGACGTAGTGCTGTAACAAAAGATCAGAGAGATAAGGAGAGGTCCATAGGAGTCTTGCTAGGTTGGAATTAAGGGGAAGACACCAAGGAAGGCCTGGTGGTACTCAAAGGAGAAAGTGAGGGAATTGTTTCCTCATCTACTCCCCCGCTAATATTTTGTGGGACCAAAAGCCTCATGAGTAGGGTAGGTTTGATCCATAGGGATCTAAAGGAACACCACTTCATCAATATAACTAGAACTAGAAGAAAAATAAATAAAAAAGAGTAGACTATTAAGTTACAAAACCACCACTCAATGCAGAGTAGCCATTTTGTAATTTCCATTATGCATAAGCCGACAATCTTGTCACTAATGAAACAAAAAAAAGTAAAGCCACTAATGGTTGTATATTTCAAACTTCTAGTCATGTCTCTTCCCATTCACCATTACATAGGAGGACATGGGGAGAAATCTATTAAAGAAAGAGAATGAGTGGAATTCATCATCATTCATAGGATAAGTGAGCAAGAAGAATTTGGTGCTGGAAAAAATTGTAGAAGTAAGGTAGAAGTGTAGAAAAATCAAGTATAGAGGGTGGAACTAACATTGTTTTCTTCCTTTAGCTTCTTGTAACCTGTAATATTTTAAATTTTCTAATACATAAGTTGGAAGAAAAAATAAATTTCCCTTCTCGACCTGTTTTACCTTAAATTAGGGGTTTCCAGGATAAAATTCTTATGTGTGTATTAAGTTGTTCACTTTAATTTGTTACAAGTAGTGCCTAAGATTCAGTCACTAGCTTTCAGTTTCTCTATAATTTTCAATAATTGAAAATAGAAACATCATTTTGTGGTCTCATAAATGTTCCAAAATAGAATTTAGTAGATCATCAACCTTATGTTTCTTTCCACAGTACGTGCATACCTGATTCTAAGAACATTCGCGATAGTAATGATATGGGGACCCAAACTTTTAAAAATACCACACATAAATATTCCAATACCACATTGGCCTATGCTCATGTATCCACCTCAGAGGACACAATATTAATTATTACACACTTCAGTAGGCTAGGCTTCCTGTGTTAGAGAGATATTGGCCTTCATGGTCCTTTGTAATCTAGTTTCGCATATCTCATGAGTCCATTCTATCAAGTGACAATCTTTTGTATCATGGGTATGCGTATCAAAAATCTTGTAGTACATAAAGGCATTTTTCATCATTGTGTGCTACATGTAAGGGAAATTATGGACATCATGATTCTTTTGGTAAATCTCACAAGATTCTAACATTTTGCGCACATTCTGATGCAGACAAATATTCTTAGTATACCCATCCACATCATAATCAGTGTACCATAAACACCTATGCCTTATGTGCTAAATTGGAAGAAAGCTTCTCCAATTTCTTAGCCATATATGTTATTTGTACCTTGATAATATAGCCCACTCTATTGTCTTCTCCTAACTTCATCATTGCACAGAGTTGCTTCAAAATGTCTCATGTGATAAGGCCCTTCAAAACACATGCAAAAAGCATCTAGTGAACAACTGTGTGTGTTGTATCTGATTAATATCATAAGATAAATTGGAAAAGATATGTTTAAACCACATATCATACTCCCTCACACTTTTATATAGGCCCTTTGTGATGTCTTTGAATGCATTAATACTTTGTTTCTCAAACTTTGAAATGTGAAATTCATCCAAAAATGTAGTGAATAATGCATCATAGTCCACTGCAGTCTAGTATGGATCATACTTTCTATACCAACTGTGTGGGAACCCTTGAATTTTTATGGAAAAATGGGTTTCCTTTCTGTGAGGGGATGTATTTCCCTTTGACCTCTATAGAAATTCACACTTGTGCACATGATTAGCTGCATCCTCCACACCTCAGTACTTGGGAAAGTGAAGAGACATCTCAAAGTATACTTGAGGTGTATGTTGATGTGGTTTTTGAGGTGGTGTATTTTTGAAGATGATTTAGTAGCGGTTGTTAGGGAGGTTTCTATGGTGGTAGACCCTACCCTAGGTTAGTACTAGCCCCAAATCCAAAACCTCCACCAAGATTTTCTCCACACGATGTCTGAATTGAACCTTCTGAGCCCCATGCCATGACTTGTGGCCCTATGAATGAAATTCCTTGTGTCCCAGTTGTTGTTTTGAACTAGACACCCACTATCTATGCTATAACATCACCTATAGGATTTCTTCCAAAAGTCTATGAACCAACACTTTTTCCTGATGATGTGCCTATAAAAACTCCTCCAAAAGTACTCCCAAACACTGGCGCCCACTACACTACCATGTGTATGTCCCTAATTTATTACACTTCTTAAGATGAAACTAGAATATGCCTACCTATATCTCCTTCGAAACATGGAGATCATACTTTCTCACCTTCACTATGGTGCTCTTCAATAAATAACTCTAGATATGTAAGACCTTGCACAAGGGCTAGGTATCCAAGCTAAGTCAGATTCATGCATGTGGTCCTCATTCTCTCCTCTAACACACTCTCATCAAATGTCAATGGGGTATCTCTACTACACTTTCCCAATATCAGGAGGGTATGAAACTATGGCTTCTCATCTTTATGGGGCTCTCATCACTTCCTCTTGTCATAATTCTTCTTGATCTCAACACTTCATCAAATTCCCTATGTAGCACCTCATTACACTTCATCTGTATCTCTTTTTTTTTCTTTCTTCCATCAGGTCCTTTGACATCCTCTCCAAACTTGATCCTACCCTCATATGTGGTGGGAAATTAGATATCCATAGGCAAGTTCTCCATTCCTATTTCTACCATCAAGATCTTGATAACTAAGGGTATCACACGAAAATAGGATCCTCTTGGTTTGTGAAAAAACTAGAATTCTACCTCCTCTAGACAAGAATATGTCGAAATTGCATACTCCAAAGTATAGTTGCGTAGTACACCTTCCCACCAACAATATAAATATTTATTCCACATCTCAATCGAATCAAAGAGAGTATGATATTCTTCTTGGGTCTAAGCTCTCTTTCCTAGGTGAAGACCTTTGTTTTCCGCATCAGCTTCTAGTAACTAGTAAAAATCTACTAGGAAGAAGCTGAAGAATGTATCATATAAGAATCCATATAGATTATCTTTTACCCACTTTTGTGCATTAAATTCAGGTCTAGTGTTATATATTTGTGCAAAATTGTCTTGGTCATCTTCTATCCATATCTCTTAATACTCTCCAAAGACAGTTGATACACCATTTGCATGTAACATCCTGGTAGAAAATTTGAAAATAGGTCTAGGAAATGCAACCAAAATGTATTCATTTATCTATCCAAACCAAAGACAGGTGTGCTGGCACTTCATCTAGAAGAGTTTGGATGCTCACCCGAAGTGTGCACAACCACCAAGTCCCTCCTTTATTATGCTTATCAAAATGTTAGCATGCATGTTCATCATTTTTATAACCAAGAAATTCATTCATGTATAGATGATCATCATAAATGCGGAAATCTAGAAACACATATAATAAGGAAAATTAATCAATATAAAGAATAATTAACAAGATCTAAATAATTCCCATTACTCCATATTCAGGCATAGTCAATTTAGTAACTCAAATGGAGTTATCCAATATAAACCATAATTAAATAAATAATAAGGTAGCTGATTATAATAACCTCAATAAATCCTTACACTAGACTATTAGACCCTAAATAATTGACTAAGTACTAAGAGGCATGCACGTGTAGGATCAGTAAATAGAAGGGCACTTAGGGAAAAGTGCACATGAAAAAGGGTTTAATAAGGGTTTAAGTGAAACTAGGGCACGTGCGGGAGGCAGGACAAGGGTTTAAAGAACTTAGCCATATTTGACATCATGGAGTCACTTGAGGAAAAACATGAGGACATGACTAGGCATAATAAGTGGATAAGGTGCTAGCTTTGAACTGTGGAGGCCAAAAAAAGGATATTCCATACAAGGAATATTCCCGGAGGAATTATTATAGTTAGTGGAGGGCTTTGTAAAGAGGATAAGAATTTGCCAATGAAGGACCATGTTGATACTTGGAACCTGATATACTCAGGAGAGAAGGCATGGTGGTGGACACTGATCCTATTTAAAGAAGTGCTTGGGATAGGAACAAAAAAAAGAGAGAGACATGAGGTCACTAGAAGGTACGAAGGTGTTGAGAGAAGGAGGGTAACAAAGTGCTACAGAAATGTTAGGAAATACTGAGAGTTTGGAGCTCATGGTGCTAGGGCTTATATTTATTAGTGCTAGATGGTTATAAGGGATGTCACTAAGCATATGTATGGGTACTAGTTTATCATTTGATGTATATGGTCTGAGATGACCCTATTGAATGTATTATGGCTACCAGAAACTCTTTAAAATCAATATACATGGATCTATTCTATACATATCAGTTATGGGTGTAGACCCTCATGTTATTTGGCTTGTCATAACTTAGCTCTTGTTTTATGTGATTAATATGATGTTTATTTATATTTTATGATACATTGATGTGTAGGTTTGTTAGTTATATCTTCTACCTTTTTGAGTAGATACATAAGCTTCTATTTCTACAAATAACCTCCATTAATGGTGGAAATATTTTGTAAAGATCACATAAAGGAGGGGCTTGGTGCCTGTGTGTGCCTCAAGTGAGCACCTAACATCTACTAAGTGATAGGCCAATGCGCTTGGGGTTCGAAATAAGTATTGAGGGTAAAATAATGACTACATATTGGTTCCATTTCTAGGACCTCTTTTGAAGCTATTATGAGAGAAACATGTAATGACAAAGTGCTTAACCTGGGATCACATCGAGACCTGGGTTAAAAGCATGGAGGATGATTTTTCTTAGAGGTTCAGTAGTGGATCTAATTTTGATGCATGAAAATGGATGGAGGATAACCTTTATCACGAACTCTATGCGACATTCTTTTATCATTTCCCAATAGATTTATATGAATGACTATCAACATATCCATCAAGGAAAAGTTGGTACTATAGACCTTGTGTTTATACCCAAGAGGAATATCAACAGTTTTATGATGCCGATATGAAATGGAACCATGCTATTGATCACTGGTGGAATAGAGTGCTAACTAGTTATACACTGGAATACACTATTTATATGTATTCTTTCCCAGAGATTATTGAGTGTGAGTTCTATAGGGAGCATAGAGGATCATTATTGCATGATATTCCACTAGCTATCAAGATCATGCTCATTGCTTTAATTTTAGAATTCATTCCCATGGGTGGCTAAAATCCTACTAGGTACAGGGTGCAGAAGATGGCGTGGTAGAAGGATGGTGGAACTTGCGGCAGAAATGGAGAGAGAGGAGATGCAGATCAAGTATAATGAAGCTCAGGAGAGGTATTTGGAAAGAAAGAGTGAAGCTGCAAGAGTGATGGATTTATGGAGGTAGACATTGCGGGAAGGATTTGAGGTTCGTGCAGAGGACATGGAACTTGAGCAGTCTGAGCTACCCCATCTTAGAAAGCATGGAAGAGAAACCCCCTCAACTTCTAGAGAGATCTTTTCATATGAAGAAAGGAGAAGATATGTAGGTGCACATATTAACCCACATGGATACTAGACCCTAGTATTTAGTTTTCTAGTTCATAATATAAGTTTTGATAATCTAATCGGTATCAGTATTCATAGTTGAGTGACACCTAGGAGGTATAATTTTTTATTTAGTGCATCTATGGTTGAAAAATCATTTCTTGTGTTTGGGGATATTTTTTTGGCACAACATTTGGGTAAGGTTTTGGATCACATGGTTTGAGTATCACATCTGGGAGTAGCACGGGAAACACATCTAGGAGTCGTTTGTTATCACAGATTATCATCGCGTAGTTTAGCATGATGGTGGGTCCACATGGTGCAATTGTGTTTGGGCCCTTACCTATGATAGGAGGAGGATCTCATGGATCTTGAGGAGTTGGTACTAGTGGATCTAGTGGGTCTGGTGATGGAGGTAAAATTAGAGGGAATCAAGGTCTTCGATCTAGAAGACAAGGTCCACAACACCATCAACAAGTGTTTTATGAGATGTCACTCCACTTACCTGATTAGAAGGGCATTGAGGATGCTACGGAACATGTACACAAGTGTGAGTTAGTATGGTATGCAAAGGGAATCAATGCCTCGGTGAGGAAAGTAAATCAGTTTGTAACCACATTTGATGGATGAATGGATAACTGGTATAGGAAGTATGACCCATACCATATAGTGGTGGATTACATTACACTACGTAATGCCTTTTTGGTGGAGTTCCACATACCTGAGTTTGAAAAAAAACTCATTAGTGTGTTGACGGAAATTTAGAAAGGAATGGCGGAGAGTGTGCAGGAGTATGACATGTGGTTCAATACTCTCCTATCCAAGTTATCTTATGAAATTCACCCTTTGCATCATGCTTAGTGTTTCATTGGAGGACTAATCACACCATCTAGAAGGTTTCTTTCATAGATCTATACGAGGGCTTGGAGGTTGCCTTGCACACGGAGGTATTAGGAAGAACTGATACAAGAGTTAGTCTATTCCTAGAAGCCCAAATTACTACGATGGAAAAATAGCTGGAAAAATTATTTGTGAACTCAGCTCATGAAACTCGTAGCAAGTTATGGTGTAGGGATTATGAGGTAAAAGGGCATACAAATGAAAGTTTTCCTCAGAGATTAGTATGCGTGATGACGGTAGACTATGATATTTTCCATGGAGATCATGATGTAAATAGGTGCCCACTACTATATCACATGATTCGTAAGAATGTGTCTTGTTATTGCAAAATTTGTACCTCTACTACTCATGACACCAAGGATTGTAGATTGATTGACCAAATACATGGTGCCATCGATACTGGTGTGTGCCAAACTAGTATTACAAGAAGTTCCAAGGATGAGCATAGTCATTATGAAGGGTGCATAGATGAAGGGAACCATAGAAGAATCTTGCATGGAGGATTTAGAGGTCATGGAAACCACATAGGTGGAAGAAGTGAGTTCCCGTGTGGAACTTGTCACAACCGTGGGTCTATAGAACACTATAAGAGTGAATACCCTGATCTATTACAATGCTCTTTATGTGGAAAGAATCACAAGTATGAGGAGTTACCAGAATTATTTGAACACATGAGCTAGAAGTAGAGGAAGTATAAGGGTGTTGGGATGGTAAGGATGAAGAAATTAAAATTGCAGTGGATGCCAAGAATGGTATGTTAGTCATAGTTATAACTTGTATTGGTGACGATGCAAGTTGAGGTTACACATGTGAGGGAGATACCAAAGTAGAGACCATTGATTACAAGAGAATAAGCGCTGCATGGGAATTATTTGGACCCTACGCATCAGAAAGAAGTATATCAAGAGACCATGGATGTAATCAAAATTCTTCAAGGGGAAATTCAATGTCTAAAAGATAAATTCAAGAATTTGGAGTAGAAGAAGAGCACTGAGGTCCCTCAATCAAATATAGATGATGTCAAAGCAGTGTGTAACATGTTGCATGAAGAGAATATCTTTCCTCTATTAGGATAATGGTTGAGATATAAAGTACTAAGTGATGGAGGAGAGCACAAGAGGCATTTCTTGCATGCTAACCTTCTGCCTCAAAATATTGACTATGATAAGGAAATTACCTTGAATACAGTAGTTGATGGATGGCTCCTAAGAAATATTCTTATTGACACAGGTGTAGAAGTTAATGTTATCACTTTAGACGTGGTGAATCAAATGGGAAGGCCCCTATTACATCCATCCTCAAATGTGTTTTATATGGCTAATAAGAAAAAAACAATTCCCATTGGTGTTTTAAAGAATGCTACTCTCACTATCCAAGGGGAGACATTCACTAGAGACTTCAAAGTATTAGCACTTACTAAGGAAGATAAATTTCTCATGTTACTTGGGCACCCCTAGTGCTATAATAACAATGCTAAAATATGTTATCATTCCTTTGACATATGATAATTGACCACCCTATACTGAGCCCTTGGGAGAAGAAGACATAGAAATAGTTTATGTGTGCACTACTAGGGACCATGAGGTTGTGCTACTAATAAAATAAGGTGTTATTTATTGGGAAGACACTCAATCTATAAGTGACAACTAGGTGCATGAGAAATATGAGTTAGTTAGAAGGTAGTTAAGAGGCTTTATGATGAGAGTAACAAAGGCACGATCAGTCAGGCACCTGGGAGGAAAATAGTAGCCATATTACACTAGGGGAGCCAACCTTGATGTTTTCCTGCGAGTAATGGAGACCAAGTGGAGATGTGAGATCGAAAGAATAAGGATGCTTTGCTATACCTTTCTCATGACCACATCACGGTGAACGACCCATCATGATAACCTGCTAGAGTGGCGTGAGGTAAGAATCATGTTCTCTGTTAGGTTTCTTCAAAGCAATACACCTACTGCTATATAATACTATCATGGGAAGGAACCCACCTCGTTTCACATCCAAGCATGTGAGAAGGCCTAGATGGAAGGTGTAGAATCCTTGCCCCCTTATTTATGGGTGCATAAACTTTACTCCACCTTACAAGGCTGCGTGCATGCATGATACATTCACTAAGATATGCTCCATTGGACATGAAACTAGCAGGAGATGACGACTGATCTCCTTTAATATTTTGAATATCAGAGTACTTAGCTATTGGTAAAGGAGGCATTACAAGTTCTTAAGCACCTAACTATGGGAGATAGTGCTATGGTGGAGGATAGAATAATGAAATTGTTGGGTGAACTTGGCTTGGAAGTGCACTTTGATGAGGAAGAATCAGATGATTTACAAATTTAGTGCACATGAATGGAAAAAGAGAAAGGAAAATTGGTCTACGTGGCAGATGGTGAACAAGTGGAAAACTTGGATATCAACCATATTGTGGGAACATGTGAGGTTTTGGATAGTGTTGATGAGCAAGTGTGTGCCTGCCATGAACCCTTGAAAACCAATAAGGTTAACATTGGTTCAGAGGTGGAACCTAAGGAGGCTACAATTAGAGATTACTGGACAGAAAAGGAGGTTTCAAATATCATTGATCTATTGTGTGAATTTCAAGATTTATTTTCATGTGGGTACCATAAGCGTAAGGGAGTTCGCCACTCTTTAGGAGAGATGCAGATCAAACTAAAGGAGAGCACACGTCTAATTCGGAAGAGACCTTATCGAATGAATCTAAATCTATGTGTCAAAGTCAAGGAGGAGATTAACAAGATGATCACATCAGACATCATTGAGGTTGTTGGAGAATCAGATTGGATAATTCCAATGGTCATCAACATTAAGAAGGACAGAAGGATAAGGATTTGAATGTAGTATGTCACATTGACCCTTTTCTGACCCCCTTCACTGAGGATATCTGGGAAGGAGTAGGCCGGTGCAAGATCTATTCTTTCACAGATGGATTCTCATGATATCATCACGTTATAATTGAAAAGGAGGACCAAGAAAAGACAACCTTCACCAGTGAATGGGGAATTGTTTTCTATACGGTCATACATTTTGGGCTAAAGAACACACCTACTATGTTTTCATACATTGTGGTTTAGGTGTTTTAGGAATTCATCCATAAGTTTATACAAGACTACCTAGATGACTAGATAATATATGTATTAGTGAGGGACCATAGTGAAAATTTGAGGCTAATGTTTGAGAGGTGTCGATAGTTGAGTATATCCCTCAATATTAAGAAATTTATTTTCACTACTCCATTTGGCACCCTATTGGAACATATCATATGTAAGGAAGGCTTGATGGTGGATCCTGTCAAAGTTGTTTTTATGGTGGGATTGGGATAACCTACCATCCATACCATGGTGTGCTTATTCCTTAGGAATTCAATGTTATGTTGTGGATCCTATTTTCATGTGTGAAAGTGTTGAAGATTGTACACTAAGAGTAGTGTACACTTTCCACAGTTGTCTCACTTGGGTTTGGGGGCAGCAGCCCCCGGTAACATGATGTTACATGTAGAACTACCAATTTATTTTTGGGTTGAAGTAGTGAGCACAGTTGTGTACTTGATAAACAAAGGACCCTCAAGTGCCTTGGATGGAGGCATACCTGAGGAGGCTTGGTATGGTAATAAAATTGATTATTCATTTCTTAGAGTCTTTGGATGTGAGGTCTTTGTCCATATAGACAAGGATGATAGAACCAATCTAGAGGCTAAATTAGAAAAAAATACTTTCATTGGTTATGGTGGTGATGAATTTGGATATAAATGTTGGAGTATTAAGGAAAAGAAAATCATTCAATCTAGGGATTTGGTCTTGAATGAGAAATTCATGTATAAGCAGCAATTACAGGAAAATAGGGAAGAATCCAAGAAAGAATATGTAGTGGTAAAGGATCTTCTAGATGGGAAAGTGACACATGAATAGTTTAGGAACCTCCTCAATAGGAACCCCAAACTCCTATATTGAGGAGGTCTTCTAGGGTAAGAAGAGAACTTGAACGTTTTTATCCTTCTCTTTATTATTTCTTACTCACTAACATTGGAGAGATAGAGAGCTTTGATGAAGCAATGCACATAGATTCTAGGAAGAAGTTGGAGCAAGCCATGGATGAGAAGCATCAAGCTCTCATGGAGAACCAGAAATGGGATTTGGTGAAGCTACCCGAAGGAAAAAGAGCATTACAGAACAAGTGGGTGTTCATAGTCAAAGAGGAAGGAGGAAAGAAAATAAACAAGGCCTGGTTGGTGGTCAAGGGGTTTATAAGAAAAAAGGTATAGATTTTGATGAGATGTTTTATCCTGTAGTAAAAATAACTTCTATTAGAACTGTTCTTGGAATAGTTGCAGAATAAGACTTACACTTAGAGAAGCCTTATTTAAAGACTACATTTCTCCATGGTGATTTGGAGTAGGATCTATATATGCAACATTCAGATGGCTATGAGGTCAAAGGTAAAGAGGAGATAGTGTGCAAACTGAAGAAGAGATTGTATGGCTTGAAACAAGCTCCACGTCAATGGTATAAGAAATTTGATAGCTTCATGATGGAGTAAGGTTATATTAGATGAAATTCTGAACATTGCATGTATACAAAGAAATTTGAGGATGGAAGTTATATTATCATGTGTCTATGTGTGGATGACATGTTGGTTACAGGTAAAAATATGCAGGAAATAAAATTACTTGAGAAGAAGCTAAGTGAATCCTTTGCTATGAAGGATTTGGGGAAAGCCAAACAAATCCTTAGTATGAGGATATCTCAAGATAGAAAGGAATGACAAATAACTGTATCTCAGGAAGAGTACATTAAGAAGGTCTTGGAGAGGCTTAATATGCAAGATGCTAAACTGGTTGGGACTCCTTTGGCAGGCCATTTCAAGCTATCAAAGGAGTAGTGTCCCAAGATAGAGTAGGAGAGAAATCAGATGTCCAAGGTACCTTAATCATCAGTAGTTGGTAGTTTTTTGTATTCCATGGTGTCCACTAGGCCTGATATTTCCCATGCAATGGGAGTGGTGAGTAGATTTATTAGTGATCTAGGTAGAGATCACCGATAGGTAGTAAAGCGGATCCTTCAGTATTTGAGAGGGACAATGTGGACAGTTTTGTGGTACAGTGGATCAGACACCACTTTGTGTGGTTATTTAGATTCAAACATGGCTAGAGATGTAGATATTAGGAGGAGCATGACAGGTTATGTTTACACTATAGGTGGGACATCAGTAAGTTGGATTTTACAACTACAGAAGCTTGTGGCTTTGTCAACCATAGAGGCTGAGTATGTTTTTTCCATAGAGGAAAGTAAAGAAATGATTTTGTTACAAGAATTGCTTGAGGATTTGGGACATAAGAAGGAGGAAGGAAAGCTACATAGTGATAGTCAGAGTGCTATACACCTAGCTAAGAAATTTTTGTTCCACTCTAGGATAAAGCATATATAGTTAAGGTATAATTTCATCAAGCTAACTTTGGAGGAAGAGAAGTTGAAGTTGGAGAAGATTCATACCATTCAAAATCTTGCAGACATGATGACCAAGTTGGTCACAAGGGAAAAATTGAAGTTGTGTTCAACTTTGGTTGGTTTTCACGGGAAGTAGTGAAGGGTTGAGAAGCTTGCTTAGAAGAAAAATAGTTTCCAAGTGGGAGATTGTTAGGTTGTGGAGCCTATTTTCATGTGTGAGAGTGTTGAAGACTATACACTAAGATTAATGTACAATTTCCATAGTTGTCTCACTTGGTTTCTGGGTTGGGTCAGGCCCCGAGAGAGGGTCCAAGGGTAGTAGCCCCTGGTAGCAGGGGTTTGGGGGTGCAGCCCCTAATTTGTGTTTTGGACTCAAAAAAAAATGTGCCTGGTATACTGGGAAATGTGCTTTTTCTCATATGGGAGGGATTTTTGACCCATAGGTTTATCAAATGATTTTGGCCCATGGTTTTGATACCCATGGTTTTGTAAAACTACTTGATCAGTTGTCTACTTATGTGGTTTTGTGCATATGGTTGGAATAATGTGTAACATTGCAGATGTGTCTAGATTCAGGTGTGAATTCTATAGAGTTTGTTGAGCATAGCTCCAAATAGATATAGGTATTGTATTGAGAGAGAAATTTCTTGTAATAAAATATGAGAAAGTGATTCTTAGTGGATGCCAAAATTGGGTGAACCACATTAAATATTATCTCTGTGTTGTGTTATTTTATTCGTATTTTTATTTCAGATGTGTAATATTTTCTGCATATTAGTTTCTACTGTTGCGATTCTGTGAGGGATTATTCTACATATCTTATCCCTTATTTCCTAAAATTCAAGGTATTATCAAAAATTTATTAAGGAGTATGCCAAGATCATTACAACATCTGTCAAGTTTCTGAAACACAAAAGTACATTTCATTGGGGAGAGGCACAATAAATGGCATTTGACATAATAAAGAATAGGCTTATGATTGAGCCAATATTATGATTTCCCTCTTAGGATAAGCCATTCCATGTACATATTGATGCTTTAGGGATGGAAATTGGAACAATCTTAGAACAACTTAGAGAGGGAACTTTTGACCACCCCTTGTGCTTTTCTAGTAGGAAGATAACCCCATGAGATTAGAACTATACTACTACCAATCATGAGGCATTATCGATGATCTACCTGGTGCACAAATTTAGGATGTATTTGTTCGCAACACACTTTATATTCTACATGAACCACATGGCATTGCAGTACTTGGTAAACAAGCTTGTTCTACAAGGGTGAATATACAGGTGGGTCCTATTATTTCAAGAGTTTTATTTTAAGGTTGTTGTAAAAATGGGTAAGATTAATTTGGGGCCTGGCCATTTATCAAGGATAGAATTAGGAGAGTATGCATAGAGCATTGATGATAAAATTCCTAATGCATAACTATTCATATTGTAGCATGTTCCCTCTGACCTAGAAGATATTGTAGTGTTTCTCAAAACAAGTGTGGAACCGGAGGGAATGAAGAATTTGGAAAGGAAGTAGTTAGCCATATGTGCCACACACTACATGTTAATTAGTGAAGACTTATACAAGCTAGGTTGTGATGATGTTTTGCATCGGTGCATGTTAGAACATGATTGTGTAGCAATCATGGAGGAAACACATGGTGGAATTGCAAGAGGATACTATGCAAGGAATGCAACCATGTGAAATATCCTTCTAAAAGGATTTTGGTGGGAAATTGTTTATAAAGATTATATTGAGTATTGCAAGGCCTATGACCACTTCCAGCTCCTTACGAAACAAGGGAAAAGAGATGAAATGCCATTAATACCAATTTCCAGTGTAGAACCATTTGAGATGTGGGAAATTGACTTCGTAGGCCCTATTTCTCTAGCTGCATGAAGGAAAGGTTTGTGCTATATCATTACATGCATAAATTACCTTACAAGGTCAGCAAAAGTGGTGCCTATAAGGGATTGCACAGTGGCAACAACAACTAAATTCTTGTGGGAAAATATGAATAACACATACGGATGCCTGTTGAGCTTAACAAGTGATAACAGTACCCATTTCTTAAATGTGATAGTTATAATCTTATTGGAAAAATTTATGGTGGCCCATCACAAGAATACCCCTTATCACCCACAAGCTAATAGGATTGCTGAGGAATTTAACAAAATTTTGAATCACACGTTAACCAATATTTTTGATGTGGGAAGAAAGATTTGGGATGACAAAGTTTCTGTTGTATTATGGTCATATCAGACTACTTATAAAAGACTAAAGAAGGCCACACCTTTTCAATGAGTTTTTAGCACAAAATTTTTGTTACCTATTGAATTCATGTTACCATTGCTACGTATAACATATGTAAGAGGGTTAGATGATGAACAAGCACTTGATGAGAGGATTGATAATTTGATGCAATTGCATGAGAGGTGGGTTATTGCTCACTAGATATAGAAAATAGAAAATTCCAGGAAGAAGGGATGGCATGATAGACACATCAAGAACAAACAGTTTAAGGTTGGGTAGATGGCTCTCTTGTATGATTCCAAGTTTCTGCACCATCCTGGGAAATTCAAAGTCCATTGGTTGGGCTTATACATTATATCCTATATACTTGATTTAGGCACTTTCCAATTACAAGTGTTGGATGGAACATGGTTGTCAGGCCATTTCAATGGGAGTGGGCTGAAACCCTACTATAAATAAGTCTTATTTGTGTTTGTAAATAAGGCAGTATTTCTAGTTAGCCTAGGTTTTTCTTTGATGTAGTTTCCTTTTCTTTTTACTTTATTTTTTGCACATTTGTGCACTGGTATAAACTTATTATTTTCAAAAAAAAATCTATGCAAAGAGGACTGTGCATCCATTTTTGTGTGGGGTGAAGTGATATGACAAGTTTTGGAAGCTCTAGTTGTTGATGGCCTAGGTTGAAAAATCAAAAACACGTGGATTGGAAGATTACACGTAGAATAGGTGAACATTAGAGGAGGATGGTGTCAAATGGATTTCTAAAAACCATGTACAATAATGAAAAGTGTAGGAACAACATGAGGTAGGAAATGTCAAGAACCAGGATTAGGATACAAAGGAAGAATGACTTCGGTGGTGTACATGCACGTGTAAGGATTTGTGGTTAGTAAGGGGTTTTTTAACATATGAAGGTTGCCAAAGTTTTTCACATAGGATTAAGCTCGGAGGAAAAGCACTGAAGGTTGGAGTTGGAAAAATCCACCTTTATTACAAAAGTACGTTAGTAGGTGGCATGTCATTTAATTAAGAGAAAAGAAAAAGTTATAAATAGAATATCAGTGGTTTGTTATTTCCTACCTTGCATTTTAAGTTATCAAAAAGCTCTCATGAAATAGGTCATCCTTGTGAAGAAGGTCTGAGAAGAGTTGTGAATATTTGTGTGCATAACTAGTTTGATAAGCAAACCAGAGTGGAAAGGAGTACACAGGTGTAAGAGGAGAAGGTTGTGTGGAATAATCCTACTGGTGTTATGTCATCTTGTGAAAAAATGGTTTTCCAAGTTAGGGTTGTATAACTAGGGCACAGGGTTTGAAGTAATTTTCACAAAGGAGTGGAGCCACGAAGTTGAGCAGAGCCAAGACTAGGAAAGAGGAATAATTTTTAAGGACCCAACGAAGGAATGAAACTATGGAAAGTAGCAAATTTTTCACTGAAGAAGGGAAAGGGTAATGGAAAACAAGTCATTTCTACTAGTTTCAGTGAAGAATGGTACACGAAAATATAGTACGAGGATGGTGTATTAATTCGTAAGGAATGGGTGTATCACATCAAAAGATGGCCGTAAGTGATTACAACCATCGAATGAGAACCATAGAGAATGAGATGAACCTATAACTAGTTCACCCTACAAAGAAGAGGACACCAAATGGAATTCTTATCTATGAAGACGAAGTGAAGGTGAAAATTGAAAAGGCTGAGTTATTACAACTCTACGAGTTTCCCTATTTTGGAAAGCCTGAGTGACTATACCAATGGTTGATGGTGCGCGTGCATGAAGACCAATTCTATTTCGCAGGTTGGAGGATGTGCATAACCCCCAGTTAATTTCTAATTTTACAGGCCTTATCTCTAAAGGAGAATAATTGGACGATGATTTGGAAGACAAGGAATCCATTAAAAAGACTACTAAGGCTTATCACTACAAGAAGGGTTCATGTTATTTTGACATTTATACAATTACTAACCCGATGATGAGGATGAATGCACGGTTGGTCAAAAATATGAATGGGAAAGAGAGATGGACACATATCAATAAGGCTTGGCTAGATGTATGCCATAAGATCTCAGAGGGGGCCATCTATAACCTCTCAGATTTCAATGCAGAGAAGATCATAAATGTCGTATGCGATGAAGAGTAGATCATGTTTTGTAATGTCCTCCACACCATTTTATTTTCAGAGATTAGAGTACCTAATGGGCCGGATAAGTTTTTTTGGGAATACCAAGATGAGAACCCCTCCTCCACTAAGAGGTTTGATTAGTGTACTTGTGACACCAAGGTGGCTTCTCATTGTAACACCCTTGACAGTTGATATTTTCCTCTGCATTTCAAGTCTTGACATGTGATTTTCCTTATAAAGATATGTTCTTTTGATTATTGGAGATCATGATTGAAATGGATGAGTATTTTCTACTCTTAAGATCCTTTGACCGAATTGGAATGGCTTCCCTGAATCCATTTTTCACTTCTTGTAGGTGATTTTCAATCTGGTTTAAGAGTTGTAAACTTATCTATTTATCTTACTCATCCTTGCATCAATTTTAGTGATCCAAGGAATGTTTTAAATATGCTATGTTGAATGAATGGTAAATTGACATTCCATGAATTAAGATACACATTGGACTGAACTTTGTAGTTAAAAGTTCTTTGATTTTTGTGTGAACGTATTTCCATTCAGTGGATTGTTTTTCTTGGGTCTTTAGAGATCGACCATGGCAGGTCATTGCTGACAAAAATGGAAATGCAGCCTGTTCATGGCATAGGAGAGATCCAAGATCCTATATAGGACTAACCTACGGGATCCTAATCTAGGTAAAAATGTTTCCTACCTAAGATATGTCACTTGATAGAATTATGATTCTTATCTAGAGCTTCTTATCCTACTATGATTGGTTGATTTGTAACCTAACCTAAGCTTGGTGCTAATGGAATTGGAAAGGTTACTAGGTATTAAAATTAACCTAGATCCTAATACTACAAGGTAATATTGTAATCTAACCTAATGCCTAAAACTATTGTGTTTTGAATTAATCTACCTAAGGCTGTGCTAAGACCTATGGTGGTGGTTAGTTGTTAGTGTTATATCCTAAGGTATATATTTTAAATTACCTAAGGTCTAACCTAAGCAATTTAATCTATCCTAAACTAATGGATATGAATGGGGACTTAAGTGGTCACATGCATTTGAGTGACAAGTCCTAAGGCATTTATGTTATTGATAAGGTTGGTAAATGTATACGGACTGCCAATTTTGGCAGGGGCTAGATGACTTGGTAGAGGCTTAGGTGGAAGTGTCACTAAAATGGAAATGCATGTTATTTTTGACTTGGCATTTGCCAAACTTGGAAGGCAGTGGTAAGGAAGTATAGGTGGGAAATTTGGAATTAATGGAATTTATTATTTTCAGTTTTTGTGCTCAAACCGTCTTGGTAGGCATGCAAGTGGATTTTTCTTGGGTCATTTCACCTTCCATGTTTTATGATTTTTTGTCTACATTCTCTCTGGTTTTTCGAACTAGCAGATTGAACAGCACTTTATGGCTATTTTTGAAGTCATGGATTTATTTTTGTTTTGTGGAATGTATAAGAGGCATTGTGGAAAATTTATTTGGTTGTTTGATCTTTCGTGGAGAAGAGGAGAAGTTGTGAGCTCGGCTGGAGGTTTCCTTCGATTTGGTAGAAGCACTATCAGGCATGATAGGCTCTAACCGTTAAAATCTCTTGCTTTCTTCTAAAAGTTTTCATTAAAACAACTCTACTCTGTTGAGATTTGTGCATTGCATATTTTTATCTTGTTATTTGTTATAGGGTTTATAAATCTTGTGTTCTTTGTTTGAATCCATGGTATATGTGATTCTATTGGAAACTTACATTATGTTTGTTTTAGCACATGAAATATGCATGCAAAAATGAATTTAGTAACTCTGTTTGGCATTCTTGGATTTGGTAATTAATGGGTTCGGTTTTGACGACTTTCGTTGCCAAAAATACTAGCTGAGTTTTATGCGAACTTTGAGTTCTGCCTGTTTTTAATGGAGTTAATGTTTTGTGATCTCAAGCTAGTAATCAGCTCTTAGTTTTCTAGAAGCTTGTATTTGAGCTCAAGTTTTTTGTTGGAAATTTGTTTTGGTAGGTGAGAAATATTTTTGGGGACTCTTGGTTCTACGGTGATTGTGTTTTATTTCATAGATAAATGGGACTGTGGAAAAATCTGTATATGGCTTGATCCTTGTATTTTATCTTACGAAAACTTAGACTGTTCTTGAAACCCACTTATAACTTGGAGCCTATGTTTTATTATCTTGGATAAATTAGATTGTTGATTGAAGTATGCATATGGCATGGTGCTTGTGATTTATTGTTCTTGTGACCATATAAACTGTTATTGAAGGTTCATTATGAACACGACTTTCATGTTTTGTTGTTTGTATGGTCTGAGCTCTGTTAAGGTTCTTACATTTTGTTGAGTTGGGAAATAGGGTTTGATAAGATGTTAACAAGAAATGGAAGCTCTATTCTTATTTTGAAATGTTTATAAGTAATTGCATTATATTCGGCATAGCATTATGATGCTGGTGTATATACGAACTCATGTGAGATTCTGTGATGCAAAACTGTATAATGAAATTAGTACTTATTGTTGGAAATGGTAACCTGAACGAGATGTCAGTTCTGTTCTGGTATTCCTTTTTTGTTTTTCTTTTTTTAAAAAGGTAAACTAAAAAGGGAACAAGTTGTTGCTTGAACTTTTTTATATTCTCTTAAATGATCTTGATCCTTTAAGGAGATTATGTTTTTCTTGTGTTCGGAATTACATATTGAGTTTTGAACTGGTTATAATTCAAACATGTTCAATCGGGTCTTGACTTTAAACTAGAATTATTATTTGATTAATTTGTTTTCGAACTCAGAACTATTTTTGGAAAAAAGCCACATGCGTAAGGAGAAAATTGGAAGCATAGTTTAGTGGGTTGTTGGGTAAACTCTTCGAGATCTTGACTAAAATTATCTTGTTGGTTTATCGTTCTTATTGGAATCCCAATCTTTTACCTCTTATATTAATATGTTGATATATAGGACTGAACTCTTGGGAAAATTTGTGTGCTGGTACCTACTCAGATTTCACACTTATTTTTGGGTCCAATAAAAGAATGTAAAGTCTTGAAAGATAAATTGCAATTCAATATTGATTGTAGGTTGTGTTTGAACTCCACTATTTTACTATCCCGAGTTTGAAAAGGGAAATTAATGGTAAGGATTAATGGAACTTCACTGTTTGATGGTAAAGGTTTCTAAGAAAAAAAATTTGTAGTATGTCTTCTAATTACCTTGAGGTTGTTCTTATTCTCTCCTTTGGGAAATTTTATATGAACTTAGAATATATGTATAAAAAAGGGGATTTGAGAATTAAGTTGAAAGAAATGATTAAAGGGTAGATTCATACTCTGTTAAGATCCCTTTTCTAATTCAGTTGGGTTAAGTTCATTGGTTTCGAACCTTCTGTTAATTATTATTATGGGAAAAAGAGATTCTTTACTTTATTAGTCTTCTTATACTTGTCATTTGATTGAAACGATGTAAGAAGAGATTGATGATTGGTTGGTGAAAAGAAAATGCAAACTTGTTTTTTGATTGATGATCCATCATTCCTTCTTGGATTTTTTTATGTGAATCTGTTCTAATGAATACCTTAAAATGTTGAATTTTAAAGTAGTTTTCCTTTAAATGAAACAATTTAAGTCATGATATGAACCTGTTTCTACTTTGCGGATGTTATGCATTTTTAGCATAATGGAAATGGTTTTTCTTCTTCTTTACTTGAAAGTTAGATGAAACATCCTAGTAATAATATGTTGTAAACACTTCTTTTTGTCTTATAAGTAAAGATAAGTGTTGTATTCTATTTTGATAGAATTGGGAAAAAGGAGATGTTATATTCTGTTGTTTGTTAAAGAGAATTGATAGGATCAATTATACTTTAATTTGTAAGACAAATATTATAGATTATATTCTGCTCTTCTTTTTGAAGTGAATTTGGATTCATTAATGCTCTTCTTTTCTTATTGTTATTACTTATGCTTAATGTATGATATTCTAATTGTTCAGTAAAGCAGGGTTATTTTTATTGGAACAATTAGTGGAATGCACTTCGTTTTAAGGCTTAGTGCTTATCATGCTTAATTCATTGAACTGACCTATGCAAGCAATTTTTGCAGATGGAATTCGTAAGTGATAAAAGAAGGTAAAAACTTATATGAGGCATTGGCTGATTTAATTGTGATTCTTGTGAAGAATTCTGATTCATTCTTGAGTTGTATTGAAAAAGAAAAGTTATATTCTTTTTTATTGAAGGATGTTGTTATGCAGTATGCCTAAAATGCATAAGCTTGTAAATGTATAAGTTTCTAAAATGAATTGAAAGATGAGAATTTACTTGCATTGGTTGTGTAAACTATCTTGTACTTTTGTAAAAGAAATGGAATCTTATCTTGTTGATATTCTTCATATTATTTATATGATTAAATGAGTATTCATGGATAATTAGTATAAAGGGAATTAGAGTAATTTCCCTAAATAAGATGCAGCTAGATAAGTTTCATGATTTAATGTTCTTATCTAAATAATTCAATATAGTAAGATGATGTGTAATGAACATACAATGAAAACTATAGAATTTATAAAGGACATAAAGTGTGTGTTAAACCCTAGAACTTAACCATGAAGAGGAAGACTCTTCCTCTCTCATGAAAATGTAAACAAAAAGGGAGATATGATTTCTAATCATTAGACTTCATTTAATAAAGTTTACTAAGCTACAACCTAGGTGGTTGTTACACTTCCTTGAATGGTTAAGTCACATTAAATGGAACTTATGATGTTGTTGTCCTATTTTTTTGGTAACTTCTTGTTAAGCCAAAATTAACAAAAATTGAAAGCAATCTTAAGTTAAGGAATTTCTTCAAGGATTAATGGAACCTGATATGGAAAATAACTTAGGGAGAGTTGGATTAAGGTTTGGGCAAGGTTGCTGAAATCTACCTTTTACTAAACAAATTAATTACCTAAGGGTATGTACATCTCGACGAGGCTATTTTGTAGGATGTTGGAACACTCCAACTATAGGGCTGTACCTTCAAGAAGACTAGGATCTTCTCGAGGATACAACAATGTAGTTGACATGTGGCAACACCCTTCTGCATTGACCCTTCTGCATTGTCTAGATCTATACACTTATGGAATTGAACTTAGTTTATCTCTAGGACTGGGTAGTAGCATAGTTACGATATGGAGTAGCCCTCTAAGACTTAGGGTAGCTTGGTACACAGGGTTGACTTAGGTTGACCTAGTATGCCAATATACCCTAAGTCTTCGTGAGTCTCTTCCTATCATAACCTATGTTGAGTAACTTGAACTAAGGATTAAACCTTGGGCAAGTGGACTGATAGAAGTCAGTAAAGGATGTTCTAAATAAAAATAGAGTGGGGTGAAGGATGTATTCTAGATTGATGAGTATGCCATTAAGGAATAAGTAATATGAACAATATGTTAGAAATATTTGGCCAAAGTATCGCAAGCTGCTGATTGTGTTGTCCTATGTCACCTAGTCTAAGGATCGAGATGTAGATGAATATTGGTATACAAAATATTCAAATAGGTTCCTAGATATATCACTCAATACCTAGACAGGGTAAGAGAACCAAGTATACAGAAAAGTATTCAATACTTAATGTTAAACATGAATAGATTGGTAGTTCACCGAGTCATGAAATGAATAGATCGGTAGCTCACCAAGTCATTATAGCTGCATATGGTTATCTGTTATAAGAATGGTTGTTATGGAATGTGTGTTCTAAATTATGCATTTGGAAAAGAGAACATTACTAATAATTTTTTTAGTCCATGAGGGAAACATGACATGATCTTAATTAATAAGGATTAATTACATCTAATGTTTATCAAAGCTAAAGATTAATAACTAATTGGACCTAATGTGTCCATGGGATCTGATAAAAAGTGGGAATTTTCTTGTAACAATTAATGGTTAGGTCTAGTTAGGACCATGATGCAAATAACCCACGTATCTGGGTAAACAAGGGTAGCAGACTACCCAAAAAATTCATGAGATCTCTATATTTTACCCCTATTGGACACAAGAGATGGCTTTTGTTAGCAAGTTCATGAGACAACAAGTAATGGGTAATGAGGTATGAATCAGAAGTTGGTAATGAACAGGTCATCCACCTGATGAGGACTCCCCCTAAAATAGGGTGATTGATGATACTAATGGAAAATGTGCTTGATGCATCTTGAAAAAGGTAGATGAGAAAGGTTGCGCAGCTGAACTCACTAAATGATATAAAATGGATAAGTCCACCTAAGTTTGATGGCACCATGTTAGGAGATGGAAATGATCGAATTGGCTCAGTGAATAAGGAGAAGTACTTAACAATAAGGAACTATGGCAGAGGACTCCAAAGCTATTTGGGACATCAATATTAGCTTTCCAATTGTTGCATCTTAATGGTGAGACGAGCCGATAATGTTCTATGGGCTAAAGTGAGTGATGAAGATCTACTGTCAGTATGGTATGCAAGCTGCGAGTGACTAATAGGCAACATAGGCTACCAAACCTCAAAGCATGCATCAAATAAAGGACTGAAAGGTATGTAAAATACTTCGCTACAACGAGGAATCGAGTGAAAAGGAATGAATGATGCATTGGGACAAGGATTTACGAAAGTTATGGTGTATGTAGCATCAGGATGTTTCACTCAGAAATGTTTCGTTCCTTTTAGAAACAGATAAGGTTAGGGGTTAGGAGGAATACCTGTAGAATGTCGAGATGGTGTGCGCGTACCATAGAGAAAGATCAGGCTAACTGCTAAGAACTCCTTTTTGTCTTGGAAGGACTACCTGCAAATAAGAACACAAGACCACAAGATTTTAATTAAACAATAAATGAGGAAACTGCCTTGGGCCAAGGAAATATAAAACTTCCTTTTCGAAGGTGGTCAGTTTCCCTGCTAATATGAATTAACACAAAAGACTGTAAGATATCAATTAAGTTGCTTCGTTGAACTAGGTAGGGGAAAGGCTGGTTTTGATCAGAGGAACCGATGGCAGTTACTGATAACCGATGGCGGTTACTGATAACCGATGCCGGTTACTGATAACCGATACCAGTGGGTTCCAGGATCTTCTTGGCTGGTTGTGGTGTTGGTAAGGCTGGTTTATGGATGATATTAGGAAATGAGATGATGAGAGCGTAAAGGAATAACAGCTAGATGCAATCGCACATTGGGTAGTGGATTCAGAAATGGATTTAGGCGGACTAAGATTCAAGAAGCATAAGAAATGTTATAACAGAGGACATGCAAGATGTGACTTACTGGTTTTGACCAAGATGCAAGCTGATCTCCTTGGTTGTAAACACTTCTGGTATTTCCACTTGTCTCTGCTCAGTCAAGTGAAGCTCTGGACTCTGTTTTCTCGCTCGCAATGCGCTCTGTTGATCCAAGAAATTCTTCCCTGACTGATCTCTAAAATGAAATTTCCTGATCTGTTGTTTTGGTTTGGGGAGCCCATTTACAAGGAACCGATGGCGGTTGCGTAACTGACGGCGGTCGAGTAGGAACCGGCATTGGTAAGGAAAAAGTAGGCTATTTTTAGTAAAATAGCCCACCTTCCCTACTTTTCTCCCGAGAGATTAGTTGCGGGCTTGGTCAAGTGGCTAGAAGGTCGGCTTTGGGTGTGAGTAAGGAGGTCATTAGTTAGGGATGTGAGGTCTGGACCAAGTCATGGGTCTTAATTAGGTTAGTTTTAGGGTTAGGGCTAGGTCATGATGAAGGTGGCAAAGTGAGGTGGCGGGTAAGGTGATGTGGATTTATCAATTAGAAGGCAATTAATAAATAATTGTGTAAAGTTTAGGTAATGAGGTTATATTGCGAAGATGGGGTGTGGGTCACAAGGGGTCGTAAGACATGAATTTGGTGTCTACATTAGCCCCTTATTGTCGTGTAGCTTGTTTTGTAAAGTTACGCGGACAATAATATGAAGTGGTTTCTCTTGTTAAGGATATAGGTAATCCCCCTCAAATCTATCATAGATTGAGTAAATGGGAAATCAGGGATAGGGTTGATACAGGGTGATATGTTGTAGAGAGGAAGGTAAGGTGGTGGGGTAGGTCCAAGGAAGCAAACGCATGTTGAAATGCAATAGTACGACTAGGGTACATGATTTGATGAGCAAACCAGCGATGTATAGGCAAAGGTCGATAGTTTATCCAAACAAGGGTGATATAATCTTGGTATCCAAGGTATAGGAAGTAGCTCCAGGGTATATAACAGGTAAGGTACATGAACGTTTAGGCATGTTCGGCGAGTACCAAAAGGTTGGATTGGTTGAGATAAATGTCACGGTCTAGGTCTAGGAAAAGTTGGTCGACAGATCAAGTCAAGGACCCTAATCATGCTAAAACATGAACAGGTGAGCTCGATTGAACCAAAAAGGTACCGGATGGATGGATAAAATAAAACGTTGATTGTGGGTATGGTGTTGAAGTGATACGGCCTTGGGTCGGGCCAAGTTGTATGGGTTGAAGCCTTGGGTTAGGCCATAAGGGTAGAGTGAGGCCTTGGGTCGGGCCAAGTTGTTTGGGTGGCAGGCCTTGGGGTGGGGCCAGAAGATAGGTAAAGGTTGAGGCCTTGGGTTGGGCCAAATAGCGTTAGGGAAAGGCCTTGGGTCGGGCCAAATAGGTAGGTTGAGGCCTTGGGTCGGGCCAAATGGTTGGTTGAGGCCTTGGGTCGGGCCAAATGGTAGGTTGAGCCCTTGGGTCGGGCCGAATAGGTAGGTTGAGGCCTTGGGTCGGGCCAAATAGGTAGGTTGAGGCCTTGGGTCGGGCCAAATGGTAGGTTGAGGCCTTAGGTCGGGCCGAATAGGTAAGTTGAGGCCTTGGGTTGGGCCAAATAGGCAGGTTGAGGCCTTGGGTCGGGCCAAATGGGCAGGTTGAGGCCTTGGGTCAGGCCAAATAGGTAGGTTGAGGCCTTGGGTCAGGCCAAATGGTAGGTTGAGGCCTTGGGTCAGGCCAAATAGGTAGGTTGAGGCCTTGGGTCGGGCCAAATGGGTAGGCCTTGGGTCGGGCCAAATGGGTAAACAAATGGTGTTCAGCAAAGGTGGATATAGGCGATATGTGGTGAAAAAGGGGCAAATGGTAAATAGGGGCAAAAAATTTGGGGGAAAAGTTGGCAAAAAAAATGATGTCGATTCTACTATGACCGATATCGGTTAAGGGACCGATACCGGTTCCTTAGGGCAAAATGAAACCGATATCGGTTATGGGCGAAAAACCTATAAAAAGAAAAATACGGCTTGTCATTGTCACTTTGTTATTTGAAAACCAAATTGACTTGTCTGACGTGGAGAGTTGAGATTGGAGGCATTTATTGAGTGAGGTGGAGCTATTTTGGTGGAGGAGTGAGTTTGTTAGGGGCCCGAGTGAGGGAGGAGGCAGCAGTTGATTGGCCGGGGACCCAGCAGAGAGATCAGGATTGGAGCCATGGCACAGGCAGGAGGAGCAGGAGGGGCTGGACCAGCTGGACCACCACCACCCATCCCACCACGACGACGTGTCGTCGTACGGGTAGGTTCGAAACTCCTTTTTTGTGATTTTTTTGCATTATGTAAATGGTTTTGGGTTTGGGTAGGAATTAATGTTTTTTTAGGAAAATAATGAATAAATGGAAATGAAGTTATTTGAAAAAGGGAGAGGGTAGATAGGTGAAATAGGCCAAGGCGGCAGGGTGGGTAGGTTTTTAGGGTGTTTGGGTGGGTTGGGTAAGAGATGGGTAAAATAGGGAAAAAAAAAAGGTTTTGGGGGCCGCGTTGGGGGTTCGGCTCGGGAAATTTAGCAGTGACCGATGTCGGTCACTAAGCGACCGGCATCGGTCGCAAATTTTTAGGGGCAGGGTGGTGGTCTGTTGGTGACCGATGCCGGTTGGTCGTTGGCCGGCATCGGGGGGGAGGAGGGGGACCGGGGTTGTTATGGGTGAGTGTGGGTTTGGGTTGGGGGCTGAGTTGGTTTTGGGTTGGGTTTTGGGGGAGGGTTGGGTTGGGTTGGGTGGTTTTGGGTTGGGTTTTGGGTGTTTGGTTTTTGGTTTGGGTTTGGGTTTTGGGTGTGGTTTTTTGGGTTTTTGTGGGGAGGGGTTTGGGTGTGGGTTTGGGGTTTTGGTGGTTTTGGTTTTGTGTTTTGGGTTTTTGGGGTGGGGTTGGGTTTTGGTTTTGGGTGGGGTGGGTTTGGGGGGGTTTGGGTTTTGGTTGGGGTTTGGGTGTTGGGTGGTGGTGGGTTGGGTTGGGTTTGGTGGGTTTTGGGGTTGGGGGTTGGGTTGGGTAGGTTTTTTAGGGGTAGGTGGGTTTGGAGGGGTGTAGTTAGAGAGGGGGTGTGTGGTCGGGGGGATAAAAAGGGGGTTTAGAGGGTAAAGTAGATGTTGTTGTGAAAAAGTAGGTCTAAGGGATGTGGGTTGGTTTTGCAGGCACGTCAGCAGTTGACGATGCGGGATAGGATGCCCCCACTGTTGTTGGTGCGGATGCGGCCACACACATCTGCGGCAGCTCATTGGGCCATCATGCGCGGTGGGACTCGGCAGCGGAGTCCAGAGGTACAGAGCGATAGAGAGAGATCACAGCCTGATGGTCGCCCTCATCGAGAGATGGGATCCGGCGACCAATGTGTTCCATCTCCCGACTGGGGAGATGACCATCACATTGGAGGATGTGTATCGCATCCTTCGACTACCTATCGAGGAGAGGCAGTCTTCCAGGTAGATTCAGAGACTGCCATGGACAGCATACTACAGGTTTTTGGGGAGATGCAGCCGCGCTACTTACCTATCACAGCGCGATCGGTATGGTGACATGTACCGTGCGCACGACACGAGACACGGCTGCCCGTGTTGATGATGATTGGGATCACCTGCTTCGCCCTCCCGGACTCAGAGGGAGGCCGCTTTTCCACGGGCATTGATGGGGGTGCTTCTGAGATGGTGGAGGAGCACACCTGTTATGCTTGGGCACCAGTGTATACTGGTGCAGTTATACAGAGGAGCTATGGGGCTATCGCCGGATGAGGCGATTTGGTATTTGTTCTACATTTTTTGTTTCACTTGTTGGGCATATGAGCACATCATATGCATCAGACCAGTAGGGCTTACCCCAGCAGCCAGGGCCACAGGTCATATATACAGATATGGCTTTCAGAGGTGGTTGGGGGGTCGTGGGGCAGCCACGAGCAGTGCTTGCAGGGGAGAGATGTGCCTATTATAGACATTTGTTAGAGGGCCTGACAGCAGTAGATATTGTATGGAGACCTACAGAGGTCATCACCCCTCACAGAGGAGCCCGAGTACAGTTGCGCTGATCCAGTACACATTCTGGATAGCAGGACGGAGGCCGGGAGAGTACGAGAGGATACCCCTAGAGAGGGTACGCAGGCAGATGGGGCTGCGACAGGACGAGCCACCTCCCTTCCCTCAGTACAGGAGGGATGATGTAGAGGCCCCACTGCCTGCACCACAGCCCCTGGATCCAGATTGGGTAGCAGAGAGGCCAGCAGAGGTGATGGCGTAGATGATGCTGGGTGTACGGGAGCATACAGGGTTTGGTGGGCTGGTCAGAGAGCAGCGAGGGTAGCACCGCCTGCACAGCCAGACTTGGCAGTGTGATAGGCAGAGAGAGATCAGCTCAGGGGTCAGGTGCAGCTATTACAGGGGGGCAGCTTGGCTGCTGCACAGGCACAGATAGGTGTCTTACTACAGGGGCAGCTAGCCCAGGCTCAGGTACAGGCACAGGCACAGGCACCAGGCACACCACCAGCAGGCACAGCCACAGTTACCAGGGGCAGGTACAGGCAGGTGCACAGGCAGCACCCACACAGCAGCACAGCACAGGTACAGCACCCCAGGTACAGTACACACAGCCATAGCACAGCACACAGCACCCAGGCACAGGTACAACATACTAGGCAGTCAGTCAGGCCACCCCAGGCACCACCCACCAGCACAGGACAGGGGGGGCAGGCCCATGGTATGTATTAGGTGCCAGGGGACCAGCCCCAGCTACCTTCAGTGGCTCGAGGGCGCTATATGGAGGTTAGAGCGGAGGCCCGATACTATCAGGATATTCTTGATAGTACCGGAGCTGAGTATCAGCCATATGCAGCTCATAGAGCAGAGACCCTCTCACAGCCAGAGATCTCAGGGAGGTGCAGCCACAGCCGGTGTGTCCGTTACAGGCAGGAGGCGAGAGGCACCACAGGGACCAGCAGGGAGAGGTGCCGAGGGCGGTGGGGAGAGCTGAGGGATCCCCACATGTTTGTTTTGTATATTGGGACATGGGCACCGGTCTGCGAACCGGTTGTGTTGATAGAGGCCTGCGTGCCTACATTTATTCATGTATGTGATTCATTTATTATTATATACCGGCCTGCGAGCCGAGTACGGGTTGTATATTTGATACCGGCCTGCGAGCCGAGTATATTTTTTTGGATATGAGGGACCGGCCTGCGAGCCGAGTCGAGATTATTTGATAGTTATTGCGGCCTGCGTGCCGGCTTTGTTGTATGATTATGAGATCACAGAGGCCCCGATGCAGGGCACATTGTATTTTGAAAATTTGTATATATATATATAGAGATGATGTTTTGATCCACATGCAGTGTTCAAAATGTTTTAAGTATTTTGTCGAATGGTTTGTGATATATAATGTATGATGAGTTTAGTTGACATGTTGATATATGGATGATGTTGATGTTTTTGTTTTTGCACGTATATATGGATGACATGTTATGATGAAATGTTGCATGTTGTGGTGGTTTTGTGACATTGTTATATATGTAACTGATGAGTTGGATCCAAATGATGTATAGATAGATATAGTTTTTTTTTTTTTGGTATCCTTAGTTGATGGTTTGTTTTTTTTTGTAAAATAGATGATGTTAATGAAATTGTAATGATATGTGTGGTGGATGGACAAATATGGATAATGGTGTTGTTTATGCAGGAAAAGAGGCGGGCGCGACAAAAATTTAGGTAAAAAAATGAAGAAAAGACCATGTTTCAAAAGGGCCAGGTGTGTAACCGATATCGGTTAGGTAACCGATGTCGGTAGGCGTATAGTAGACCGATATCGGTTACATAACCGATACCGGTTATTTAGGTATGAGCTTTTCTAAAAATAGAAAAAGCTAGGGTGGCAACTTAAGTTCTAATTTTGAGAGCCATGCAAGAAGTTAAATACGCGAACGCGACGCTTTTTGACGACTGAGACAGGTAATTGCATGAGAGATTTGAGTGATAAGGAGAAGGAGGAAAAGAGACAGGAAAGTGAATGTGATCTGATCTGAGATTCAGAAGGCAGAAAGGTGAATTTGAAAAAGGTGGTGATCATGGCAGAACGAGGAGAAGCATCCAGCAGGCAGGGACAAGAGGGGAAGACAAGGGCCACCTCAAGCTGCTGCAACCCAAGAGGTAAACGTTTTGGTTGTGATTTGATTTTTGCATGTTTTGTGAATAAGAGGGGGAGATTAAGTGGGTAGATATGAGAAAGAAAAAACATGATAGCAAGGGTTATAGATGAGGTGAGTGTTACGGGTAGGTAATCAGGGGTTTCGGGTATGTTTGTGTGTATACAGAAGGAATAAACGAGCAATTTATTGTCGTAGGTGGTTGTTTTTTAGGCAAGGTGTATGAAAGTGACAGTGACCGATAGCGGTTAGGGATAACCGGTATCGGTTACTCAAACCGGTACCGGTTATTTATAACCGATACCGGTTGCTGGAGGAATTTCCAGAATGTTGAGAAAAAAAACCCTGGGGATTTTGATTGAATGGTTGTTTGTTGTTTTGGATGTATGCAGGCAGAGGCAGGGTTGAGGATGAATGATAGTGTGCCAGCGCTGTTGTCACGAATCCGAGCGGATGTAACACCAGCTGAATGGACATTGATAAATCGTTTGGGGTTAAGTGGAATCCGATATTATTCACGAATCGCACGTAACCATGCTATGTTACAGGCGTTGATTGAGAGATGGAATCCTGAGAAAAATACCTTCTATCTGCCAACAGGGGAGATGACAGTAACATTGGAAGATGTGTTCCGTATTTTGAGACTCCCTATTACAGGAGAAACCAGTATATCAGGCACTTACCTAGCGCGGCGCGGGGAGCGATAACAGCAGTATTTGGTCCATATGCACGAGACTTAACACAGCGAGGTTTGTCATTTACATATGGGGTAATGTATGCAGCACACCCTGAGGAGACAAGGTTAGCAGTGATATTAATGATAGCAGTAGGGTATTATGCGTTACCGAGGGCAGAAGGGGGAAGATTTCCAAAGGCATTGATGTGTGTTATTTGGGAGATGATAGAAAGGAACGTGACTTTTGCATGGGCACCTGCATATTTGGCGGAGCTATACAGGGGTTTATGGGCTTGTAGGCGAAATCACAGGACGACACTGGATTGTTCATACTTATTACACTGTTGGGCCTATGAGCACATTGTTTGTGTGCGACCAATAGGCCGACCCATCCAGTCAGGAGAGACCGGAGTACAGAGGTTGGGATTCAGACGATGGGTCCAGACAGAACAAGAGGCAAGATCCCAGGCCGTGACGGGTGACATTGAGTATTACAGGCAGGTATGGGAGAGGGTGACGATTGCGGATATCTGTTGGAGGCCTTACGGGAACTATATGGTAACAGAGAACATAGCTGAGGAGTTGAGGGGTGTAGAGCGATTGAGGTGGATCGCAGGGGCACAGGCCAGGTGAGTATGAGAGGATTCCTATAGATCGCGTGCGGCGACAATTTGGATTTGTGCAGGATATACCCCAGGCTTATAGACCATATATGAGGATCGACGCCGAGGCAGCATTTCTCACCTCCCCCCGGCCAACACCTCCAGAAGGGCCTGAAGAGTAGCAGCCGATCGCAGGGTAATGGATGCAGGAGAACGACAGAGGCCTATAGATTATGGTGGGTAGCAGAGCTGCGAGGTGTACGCGATCACCCTGACATAGCTGTGATTACAGCAGAGAGGGATCGTCTGCAG
Source organism: Taxus chinensis (assembly GCA_019776745.2). Lineage (NCBI taxonomy): Eukaryota > Viridiplantae > Streptophyta > Pinopsida > Cupressales > Taxaceae > Taxus > Taxus chinensis. Next base: position 439,458,185 of record CM034156.1, read on the forward strand.
CGTTTGGTTCAGCAGCTCCAAACGCAGGTGAATGAGACAAGAGGATTGTTAGTGGTTGCAGAGTCACGGGCGGAGAGACTAGAGGCTGGAGTCCTCCATGCGAGAGGGCGTATTCATATGTTACAGGAGAGATTGGCAGATCAGTGGGCGGTACCAATAGCCGTGGTACCTTTGAGGACAGAGAGGCCCGGCGAGAGGGGTCGACGATCACGATCATCACCTAGTTCGGGATGAGGCGTGAGGGTCTAAGTAAATGTTAGCAAGGTATAAGAATAAATAAGGATGCCGACCTGCGTGTCGATGATAGAGAAGATGTCTTTGTTTAACATCTAAATAAAACTGAATATGTATGTTGATTTGAGTTATATAATAATAAGAATGTTTGTGTTTTGATTTTTTGGTGTTTTTTTGAAAAAGGATAAAGAGGAATGTGATTAAATAGAAATACACAAAAATATTTATATTTACCACACATGATAGGTTATGGTAGGGGATGGTCGAGCTAACCTTGGGAGACCCCATGTCTCCGAAGTGCTGCCTACATAGCCCATTGCACAAAGCAAGGAGGGGCCTCAGACCGATGTAGTTCTCCCTTAGGACAGGGAGAGGTGAATTCAGGCAATTTGGTATGGTTTAGGCAATTTGTTGGTTGGTAAAAAAATATTGATTAATTGGTAAGGTAAGGTTGTTGGTGTTGGTAACGAATGGGTGATGTTGTAAAAGGTATAGGGGAAGCGAAAGTTAGCCTACCCAAGTAGTAGGGAATCCATGTCCTGATTAAGATCAACACACAATCCTAGATGCGAGGCAAAGAGAAAGAGTGCTCCGTAGGTGAAAAGAGCTAAACAAACCACACAACGTAGAACGAGCTTGAAGCCCTAGGTACCGTGCATAGACGAGAAGTCAATAGGTGAAAAGAGTTGTATGATCACAATATATCGGAGGTGTACGTTACGTCCCTTGAGTTGAAACAAATGGTGAGGTGAGGTGGATGATATAGCTGAGGTACAGAGAACTTGTTACAAAGTGAGTGTTTCTGACGAAAGAGAACCTACCCTAAATAGACAAGTCCATGACCAAAAGTTCTTTTGAATGAGGCTTTTATTTTATGAATATAGACTGATCGATGCGGGAAGTCTACAAGGGATATTGATTGTATTATTCTTGAGGTCTTCACAAAGCTGATCAATGCGAGAAGCTTCTGATAAAGGCTGACTGTGTATAGCTGTCCTTCGAGGGAGCAGTCTATTTATAGTAGCAGATATGATTTTTTAGTGCATAGCTGTCCTTCGGGGGAGCAGTCTATATATATAGCAGCAGCAATAGTTTGGCATATAGCTGTCCTTCGAGGGAGCAGTCTATATATTAATTTAGATGACTAGATGTTCTTTTGGCGTGAAGCATCTAGTTTTTGTAGGAAGTTTGACTCAAGAAAATCCCATAAGAATACGGCTTATTTTAATACTTTGAAGTCATGGACTAGACTAAAAAGGGGAAAGGCATCATCAAGGGGAGGTGAGAATCAAACTATGTGAGCTTGATTTTATTTTGAGATGTAGGAAAAACAAAGTGTATGTGTAGTGGTAAATGAGCTCAAGGGACGAGCAGTAGGTAGATAAGAAGTGATATAACACTAAATTCAACAGTAGAATGGTCGAAGATGCAAGGCATTAAGGGGTTCAGGCTCAGGTTTACCATTAAGCGAAGCTAAACGATAAGTGCCTGATCCATAGGTGTGAGTGATTATATAAGGCCCAATCCAATTGGGAGCAAATTTTCCACGTTTGCTCTTTTCTAGTTTGGTTACATGTTGATTCTCTTTGAGGACAAGATCACCAACCTTAAAGGTACGCTCATGAAGTCGCTTATCATAAGCACGCTTGATGCGTTTTTTGATAGATTTGAAGGTGATCAAGAGCTGTAAGACGACGTTCGTCAAGAAGCTCCAATTGGCTAACCGCTCTTGGCGGAAATCATCGTTGGTGAGAATATCCTGAAGAGATATTCTAGGGAGGGTATTTGTATTTCGAGAGGCAAAACAGCCTCGGTACCATATACCAAAGAAAAAGGTGTGGCATTAGTAGAGGTACGAATGCTAGTACGATAAGCCCAAAGGGCAAAGGGAATGTGATCGTGCCAATTTCTTCCGGATTCATTGACAACTTTCATGAGGATTTTGGTTAGGGTTTTATTAGAAGATTCAGCTTTTCCATTGGCTTGTGGATAGTAAGGTGATGAGAAACTAAGTTTGATACCAAAGTTGTCACAAAGGTCTTGTAACAACTTGTTTTTGAAAGATTTTCCATTATCTGTTATTAGGCGATGAGGAATACCAAAACGACAGATAATGTGATGGTTAATGAATTCGACAATTTTTTTCTTTTTTGATTGAAATGAGTGGAATGGCCTCCACCCATTTTGTGTAATATTCGGTTGCTGTGATTATCCAACGGTGACGTTATGAAGAAGTCGGGTGGATCTCACCAATAAGGTCTAAACCCCATTGTGAGAAAGGCCAAAGATCTCGTGCGACCTGTAGCGGATGGCTAGGAGTATGTTGAAGGTTGGCATGTTGTTGACACATAACACAACGCTTAACATATTCGTAGCAGTCGTTATTGAGAGTAGGCCAATAATAACCTAAGGCGAAGGATTCGTTTGGCCACGGCAAGGCCACTAAAATGTCCACCACAAATCCCGTCATGGACTTGTTGGATGGTATAGGTGACCTCCGCGCCGGTTAGACAGCGAAGGAGGATGCCATCAAAGCCACGTTTATAGAGGAGTCCCCCCATGACAACATAACGAGAAAAACTTTAAAAAAAGCACGTTTGCCGTTACTAGTAAGGTCAGGTGGGAGAACAGAGGTTGTAAGGTAGTCGTGAAATTGGTGGTACCAGGTATCCTGCGAATTAGTAGACACAGTATTTATCATACAAACTACCGGGGTTGAATAGGATGGGGCAAAAAGTTGTTGGACCACGACGAATAATTCAGAGTCAGTTGGCGCGCGGGAATTTGCGAGGCTAAGCAAGCCATAGTATCCGCAAATTTGTTAGTGGAGCGGGGAATGGTTTGGATAGAATAGTGAGTAAAGAAGGCTAGAAGTGAATCCACGTAGTGTTTGTACTTTTGAAGTTCCTCATTTTTGCATTGGTAGATGCCCATAACTTGATTGACTACCAATTGAGAGTCACCAAAAATATTGATAGATTTGATGCCTAAGTGTAACGCAACTTGGAGACCCAGAACAAGGGCCTCGTATTCCGCTGTATTATTAGTGCAGGGGAAATCAAGCGGAATGAAAGAGGCATAGGTTCAGCGTCGAGAGGAATGAGAACAACGCCGGCTCCTCCGCCGCGCTGGCATTTGGATCCATCGAAGAAGGGGGTCATTGATACGACTCCTCCCCGAGTGAAAGAGTGGCGATGAGTTCGTCGGGGAATGTAAAATTGGTAAATTGTTCCCCAGGTAAAGGGGCTTCCGCAAGTTGGTCTGCAAGATGGTTTGTCCTTTGATTGATTTTGTCTGGTGGACAAACTCAAGGTCGAGGTCGGCGAGGAGCATGAGCCATCGAGCGATGCGTTGGTTTAGATGAGGTTTGGCATACATGTAATGGATGGGGTCCGTGTTGGTGATGACAAAAGTTTTGTGATTCAGAAGGTAGTGTCGGAGTTTGGTGGCCACGAATGATAGGGCTAGGCACAATTTTCTACATGTGTATACCTAGTCTCATAATCCACCAAAGTACGACTTATATAATAAACGGCTTGTTCTCGATTCTCGATCCAGAGTCACGATGTGCAAGCATGGCTCCTACAGCATGGTCAGTGGCGGAAAGGTAAAGGTAGAAAGGGCGGTCGTCTTGGGGTGGGATAAGCACGGGTGGCTGCAAGAGATAAGTTTTGAGAGCTTCAAAGGCTTGGTGACACTCTTCACTCCATTGAAAATCAATGTCCTTTTTAAGAAGGTGATGGAAAGGTGACATCGATCCGAGAGTTGGGAGATGAAACGTCGGATAGATTGGAGCTTACCCTTGTAAACTACGCAATTGTTTGAGATTTTTGGGTGGGGGCATTTCTAGGATAGCTTTGACTTTAGATGGATCGACCTCAATGCCACGCAAAGAGACGATAAAAGCCAAGAAGTTTTCCCGAAAGGACACCAAAGACACATTTCTTTGGTTGAAGGCCGGACAGAATATTGTAACAGGCGATCAAAATAATGGTTAAAACATCGAGATGTTCACTACGATGTTTAGACTTGCCAAGAAGATCGTCGACATAATCTTCAAGGATAGTGTGCATAATGTCATGAAAAATGTAGGTCATAGCCCGCTGATAGGTTGCACCAGCATTCTTAAGGCCAAATGGCATGACACGATAACAGAAGGTTCCCCAAGGAGTTATGAAGGCAGTTTTATGTTGATCGGCAGGGGCAACCAAAATTGGTTGTATCCTGAAAAGCCATCCATGAGAGAAAGCATTTCATGGCCCGCAGTGAGATCAACAAGTTGGTCAATACTAGGGAGGGGGAAGTCATCCTTAGGGCAAGCGAGGTTAAGATCCCAGAAATCCGTGCATATCCGAAGTCCCCCTGTCGCTTTAGTGACAGGTACGATGTTAGAAATCCATTGAGGATAGTCAATAGGCAAGATGAAGGAAACAGAAAGGAGTCGTTGAAGCTCTTCTTTGACCAAGAGGGCAATGCGTGGATGCATTTTTCTCAATTTTTGTTTGACTGGTTTGGAATCGGGGTTTAGGGTGATGTTATGGACAGGCAATGTAGGATCAATTCCTGGCATGTCAGCGTAGGACCAAGCGAAAGCTTGGTTGCGGTAGCACGGAGAAAGGTAGTAAAGGCGGCTTGTTCTGATGTGTTAAGGGATTGTCCAATCTTCACAATGTGAGGATCCTCCTCCGTGTGGATGTTGATTTCTATAGTAGATTCATTCAGCATGGTTTGGGTTTCAGATGGTAAGGCGTGTTGAATATAAGAGTCATCCGCGCCAAGGAAAGTGAGGATGGAGTCGTCATCCTGGCACTCAACAACATTAATCAAAGGCGAATCCTCTTCGATCATGTCTGGATACAGAAGGGGCAGAGAAGATGGGTCCTCATTATCGCGCTGATAAGTGAGAGGACCTATGAAGATAGCATTTATGAAAAAAAAAAAATTAGGAGGGATAGATTCAGGGTCTATAGATTCTGTGGTGATGATGGCAAAATGGGTGATGATGGTTTGGTAGGGGTGACGTCGTCTTCTTCCAGAATACAGCTGACACGAGGTGTCTCCTGTGTAGGTGTTTCAGGAAAACCGAGACCACTACGATCATTATGTTTGCGTGTAGTTATGGGAATGAGTGTATGTCGGCCTTGTTCATAAAGACCAAAACCAAAGCCTTTCCAAGCACAGCGAGTCAAGAAGGTGAGGGCGAAGCGACGATTTTTGTCAAGTATTGAAAATCGGATTGGAAGGGAACCACACCAAGAGGAGGTTCAGGGGTAATGGAAGATGCGTCAACACCCCCCATACGTTAGGTTGGTGCGGCAATGGGGTGGTCCGTAAGAGATTACTTCCCCCACGCGACGGTCGTAGGTGGGATGTGCATGTAATTGTCCGTACTCCTGCGGGGGTAGGGAAAGAACTAACGTTATATAGGCGGTACTCCCCCAGCGTAAGGCATTGAAAAACATCTACTAAGGGGTCGGAGGTTGGGATGTTAGCTGCGGGAAGGGAAGTGGTTTTTTTTTGCGACGGTGGTTTCATCAGTTGAAGGCGTAGGTGCGGTTGAGGTGGATGGTTGAGGTACATTTGAAGAGGATGGTTGGGTTGAATGTATGGGTGTCTTGATTGGTATAAGCACATCGTTAGGGCGGTATAACATATTGCAGGTTTTAAAGGGGGGAGGATCAGCTTTTACGGTGTAGGACTTCCCCTCGTACTCAAATTTTATGCATCTATGTAATGTTGAGGGAACGCATCCCATGGCCCGGATCCAAGGACGACCCAGCAATATATTATATTGGAACTCTCCCTCAAGGACATAGAAGAGTTCGGGTAAAGTACGTGGTCCTACACGAATGTTGAGGATCACGGTGCCTAAGGTAGAGGTAATAGCGTCATTGAATGACCGCAACATGATGGGGTTGGCACACATGCAGCTAGAAGGGATATTCATTTGTTGAAAGGCTTTTGAAGAGATGATGTTTAGGCTAGCGCCCCCATCAATCATAACATGACATACCCGAATGTCCCGGACGTAAGTTGAGATGAAAAGGGTAGGGTCAGGATCTTCTGTACCAAAGTCGAAAATTTTGTCTTCGGAGAAACTGACTGCAGCAGCTTGCTGTACAGAGACAGAAGTGGTTGGGGGAGTGGGTTGTTTGGTGAGAGAAGCAACGTGATTGGGTGTTAGAATGGAGGCAACAGGTAGGGTTTCATTAGGTAAAACCTCTATCCCTTGAAGGATCTCAACGAGAGCTTGTCGATGAGATTCAGAAGTCTGAATGAGATCATACAGTGTCATTTTTACGGGTGATTGGTGAAGCGTTGTTTTGATCATGGCTCGGTGGGCAACTCCATTAGAGACGGGGGTAGGTGGGTCCACGAATAACCACTTTAGGTGGTGGTGCAATCGGGATGGTTGACGGGAGAAAGAGATGCCGCAGGTGTGTTATCTTTCGCGTTCCCACTTGTTTTTTTTCTCTTTTTTCCTGCCCTCAAGTAGCGACACTAATCATATTAATCTCGTAGACCTGAGATGAGGAAGATGGTTGGGATAACTCATGGTCTTCAAGAGGTGGGGTTGTAATAATGATAGATCTTGGTGAGGCGGGGACAAATGATATAGTAGAGGGGGTTGAAGCTAAAGGTCTCTCCCTTCGTAAGTTGTCTTTCTTAACCTTTCTATCTGGGAGAGGTGACTGACGAAGGATGGGTTTTTAAAGCTTTGCATCCCTCCACATCATGTCCTGGTGTGCGTTGATATGCACAGATTTTAGACTCATCATAACCTGCGGGGTCGAGGTTTAGACGGGTCATAAGGTCTAAGTGGGGGGTAGGAAATGGTCGCATTCTCCACCAACATAGCAAGGATTTTGGCGTAAGATCCTTTGAGTGGGTCAAAATTGGATGAGGGTATTGGTTTTGTGCGGGTTTGGTAATGTTTGGGCGTGGTTGGTTCGTACGGGTGGTGGTTTAGCCAAGGGGTGTTGACACGTGTTTTTCACTAAAAGTGTTTCTTTAGCACAGAAGTTACGTTCGGGCTGGTTAGATGATGAGGCTACAGATGACGTGGTAGCGGGGAAACACCACGGAGAAAGGGGAGTGACAGAAAATAAAATCCTTTGATGATGAGTTTGTTTAGGGTTGATGGGTGGACAGGATATGTGGGGGTAACGGTGTTGTTATACCCTTTGATCTCTGTATAGGTACGGAAGGCGTAGGTCGTTTTGAAGAAAACGCAGGAGGTATGATATATTGATGTAAGGTGGAGGGATGAGGTCCCAATATGGAAGGTGGGTGTGACGATGAGGGTTTTGATTGTGAGAGAGGCACGGATTGAGTTTGTCTCCTAGGTGGCGGGGTGGATTTATTTTTGGATAAATCAAGCCGCTTAGGTGGGTGTGTTAGACTGGGTATGGGCAAGGTCCGAAGTATAGGGGAAGATTTGGCTAAGTTAATAGAAGTGGATGGGGCATTTGGTAGAGGTGAGGGGGGTGAAGGTGAGAACATGGGCATTTTAAGCTTCTGTAAACACTTCGGGTATATGGTGGAGGCCTCAGGATTGGTCATTTGCATTTGAGTAGAATATGGCGTACTCAAATGTTCCCATAGGATTCGTCTATCTTCTTGAGAATGACAGTCTTCAGGTTTGAATTGTAAATTTGGTACGGAAGAGAGGTAGTTTTGATTCCAGTCCATTGTGGGCGTGATACAGGGGGTAGATGAGGTACTGTATCAATAGATATTAAAAGGTCGACCGGTTGTTGAAAAGATTTAGGCGATGAAGGACTAATAGGCAGGAGGGCATGTTTGAGAGGGTCTGTCATGGTTAAAGAATTTGGTGATGTCGGTGCAAGAGATTTCTCATCTAAGGACGTCAAAAGGAGTGGCGTACCCTCCTCTTGTGCAGCAAGAGTGGTAGAGGGAGACGTCTGGGAAATAGATAAATTAGATAACATTCGTTCGCAGTCTTGTAGGGATGTGGTATAAGAAGACTCATTGATGGGAAGAGAAGTCTGGGAAGTTAACTCCTTTATAGGTAAAGGAATGATTTCACTTTGGCTTGATGGTGGTAAAGGAGGTTCGGGCTCCCGTGTTAGTGAAGAGGCTTGATTCAAAATTTTCTCAATAGAGGCTTTTGGCTGGGTATCGAAGACTGCATGGATCTCATGAACACTCTCCTCGGCTAAGATATCCTGGTTTGTGTTACTGTTGGGAGAGTGATTCGGGAATGGCTTGTTGAAGATTTTCAAATTTCGGTTGGCAGGGGCGTTAGGATTATCGAGGGCTATATCCCCTTCATCAACCATTTCCTGCACTATGTTTTTCAACATCTTACAGTTTTCATGACTGTGTCCCTTCACATGGTGGAAGTTACAGAAGTCATTTTCTTTGTACCAGGAAGGTATGGCGCGAGTGGAATCAAATCTGGAATGAGGTTTAATAGGAGGTAAGGTAATGGCTCCTGCTTTGACTAGTTTTTCCAATATCACACCATATGTCTCCCCCAAGGGAGTGTAGTTGATGGGTTCCGCTTTATACTTATAAGTGGTTTTTGGCGGGGTATTGGATGGTGGTTGGGATTTGACCGTCACCACGTGGACAGCTCCTTTTGATTTAGAAGAAGTGGACGTGTGAGGAGTGGTGGTATTTGGTTTATTGGTGGAATCTGGAGTTCGGAAAGTGGAGTTTTTGTTGCGCAACCGCAATTTCTCTTCCTCTAAGGCTCGAATTTCTAATTTTCGATCCATAGTAAAGGCCTCATCAAATGTACGGAAAGTTTGAATTTGGAGGGTAGGGGAGATGTTCTTAGCGCAGGCCCATGTAAATAGTTCGATAAGTTCAGTTTGAGGCAAGGCATACGTAAGTTGGTTGATAAGGCCCCGCCATCGTCCAACGAAATCTGCGATAGATTCGTCTTCAAATTGTCGGATGGCATAGAGGTCGGTAATAGATACTTTCTTGGCAATGTTAATGGAGAAATGATCCAAGAAAGATTGGGCTAGTTGGTTAAAAGAGAAGATTGAGTGCTGGGTTAAAGCACTGTACCACTCCGAGGAAGGTCCTGATAAGGACATGGGAAAGGTGCGGAGTAACAAGGCATCATCATGGGCAATCAAATAACAAGCATGTCTAAATGATCGCAAGTGTTGTTGAGGATCCTCTTTACTATTAAAATGAGTAAATTTTGGAAACTCCCATTAAGGAGGATATGAATGAAGGGGGATAGAAGGGTGAATGGGCTCCCGACAAACTTGCTCATATGTCAAGGCGCTACGACTTCCTGAAACAGAAGCCTCCAGGTTTTGCATTTTGTCCATCATTTGTTTAATTAGATCAGTAGTTGATGAGATGATGGTGTGGTTGTGGTAAACGGAGGCAAATTGGACCAAGGACCACCGCTAGACACTGGTGGGGTTAAGTGTTGATAAGGTGTGGAGGATGAATATGTTGAGGCAACCGAATAGGGATGTCCCATATAGGATGTTGAGGTCACTGGATACGTGTATGGGAATGAAAAGGTAGGCGGATCTTGAGAAGGAAAGCTTGTGTGGATAGGTGGCAGAGAGCAAGTCATGAATGGAGCAGTTTGCAAGAGAGATGAGGTAGGGGTGGTCGGTGGTAATGATATGTGGGGTCCAAGATTAACAAAAGGAAAGCTAATCGGGGTCGTATGAACCTCTGAAGCCGTCGGATTGGGAGACGGGGCTAGAGATGCAGGAAGCAAGGCGGTATTATCAGGTGGAGTGGGAGCTAAATGAGCAGCTATACTGATAGGCATACCGACAAGGAGCTGACCATCAGGCGTACGGTCAGGGGTATGAGACAAATAGTATTGTACAGTGCTAGAATTAGCATCCAGAAACTTGGCAAAGTCCTTATCTCCCATAGGAATTTTAGGAACCTCGCTGGTATCCATAGGATTTCCCACAGAATGTGAAGGGGGTGATTCAAGCAAAGAAACAAAGCAAGCATGTGAAACCATAGCGGCGGCTTGCTTTCGGGTGATAACAACCATGGACAAAAGTTCACAGTAGGGTTTCAATCTGTCAGGAATAGAAACAAACTCAGACTGGTAAAATTGGTAGGTTGCTGGTTTGTTAGTAATTGGAAAAGACAGTAACCGATATCGGTCTAGTAACCGATGTCGGTTATACTATAGCCGACGTCGGTCAGGTAACCGATGTCGGTGTAAGAAGTCTGGGCTAACAAGATATAAAAAGGCTGCTAATTTGATTTTTAACAACGTTTAGTATACTTGTCCAATTATTGATCACAGAAGACAGGGTATGAGAAAGAAAACAGAACTACAAACAAGCAAGATGCACACGCAAATCCAGAGACTAACCCTAGGGTTAATTTTAATTATTGTGGGCTTATGCCTTTAGACGTAGAATGATGTCGGAATCCTAAACAAAAGACTTAGGGGAAATGTCAAGTTGTTTTGGCTTATAAGGTTACCTCAATCGGGCGGAGGAATACCGTGGAAAAAGGGGGGATGTTTGAGCTGTTGTGTTAATTGTGAAGTGATTTGGTATGTGTTGTGCAGTGAAAGTAAGATTAATTTCCTGTCAATACCGTGGATATCACCCCCACATGTACGACCTATTACTTAATCTACGTTCACTAGAATTGAAAAACAACAAGAAGGAATGCAATGCACGTGTTTTAAACCCAAATCAAAAATTATGTTTGATGAAGCAAGAGAGATGACTTTCACTAATGCGAAACTAGGAAAGCAAGACAAATTCTTTACGAAATATATAACAAAAGCATCAACAGCATGTATGCTTCCTAAAATGAAAATAAGCAAGAGAAACAGAAACCTAAAATGGGTCCCACCGGGCATGCCAAAATGTTTCACTCGGAAATGTTTCGTTCCTTTTAGAAACAGATAAGGTTAGGGGCTAGGAGGAATACCTGTAGAATGTCGAGATGGTGTGTGCGTACCGTAGAGAAAGATCAGGCTGACTGCTAAGAACTCCTTTTTGTCTTGGAAGGACTACCTGCAAATAAGAACACAAGACCACAAGATTTTAATTAGACAATAAATGAGGGAACTGCCTTGGGCCCAGGAAATATAAAACTTCCTTTCGAAGGTGGTCAGTTCCCCTGCTAATATGAATTAACACAAAGACTGTAAGATATCAATTAAGTTGTTTCGTTGAACTGGGTAGGGGAAAGGCTGGTTTTCTGGTTTTGATCAGAGGAACCGATGTCGGTTACTGATAACCGATACCGGTGGGTTCTAGGATCTTCTTGGTAGCTATGGTGTTTGTAAGGCTGGTTTATGGATGATATTAGGAAATGAGATGATGAGGGGTAAAGGAATGACAGTTAGATGCAATGGTACGTTGGGTAGTGGATTCAGAAATGGATTTAGGCAGACTGAGATTCAAGAAGCATAAGAAATGTTATAACAGAGGACATGCAAGATGTGACTTACTGGTTTTGACCAAGATGCAAGCTGATCTCCTTTGCTGTAAACACTTCTGGTATTTCCACTCGTCTCTGCTCGGTCAAGTGAAGATCTGGACTCTATTTCTCACTCCCAATGCTCTCTGTTGATCTAGAAATCCTTCCCTCTGATCCCAAAAATGAAATTTCGGTCCGTTGTTTTGGTTTGGGGAGCCCATTTACAGGGAACCGATGGCAGTTGCGTAACCGACGGCGGTCAAGTAGGAACCGGTATTGGTAAGGAAAAAGTAGGCTATTTTTAGTAAAATAGCCCACCTTCCCTGCTTTTCTCCCGAGAGATCAGTTGTGGGCTCGGTCAAGTGACTAGAAGCTCGGTTTTGCGTGCGAGAAAGGGGTCATTAGTTATGGGTGTAGGTGTGGACCAAGTTATGGGTCTTAATTAGGTTAGTTTTAGGGTTAGGGCTAGGTCATGATGAAGTGGCAAAGTGAGGTGGTAGGTAGGGTGATGTGGATTTATCAATTAGAAGGCAATTAATAAATAATTGTGTAAGGTTTAGGTGATGAGGTTATATTGTGAGATGAGGTGCGGGTCACAAGGGGTCGTAAGACACGAATTTGGTGTCTACATCAGTATTAAACTGATGAGAAGTTCAGGATATGGAAATTCATTATGGGATTGAATCCCATTATTGGGGGAGAGGTTGATGTTCACAACCCAACCACTATGGAAGGGGTTGTTGAAAAATCCATAAGGTAAGAACAGAAATTAAAGGCTATTTCTGCTCATGAGGAGGTACGGAAGAAAGGTCCAGACTCTTCTTCAGCTTCTCTTGAACCTAAAAAAGGACCATGGAAGAATTTTGGCAATATAAGTAAGTTTTGAGTTGGTAATAATAAGAAAACAACAACGGATAAGTATTTTGAAAATACACAGAACAATTTTGCCAAGAATAATAATAATTGACAGAAGTCCTATGGAGGTCAAAATGATAAATTTAATCATGGAAATAATTCTGAGTCTAAGAAGGGACTGGTATGAGGCTGTTATAACTATGGCAAAGATCATTAGGTGAATCAATGTCCTTTGAAGAAGGATGATCATAATCAGAAGCATAAGATACATGTTGCAGTAGCTGACAAGCAAGCTGAAAAGCAAGCTACACCCATAGAAGTTCCTGGTAAGTTATTTGGCATGCCTGTAACTGTTCTTTTTGATACGGGGGCTACTGAATGTTTTATTTCTAGTAAACTTGCTTTGAAACTTAAAAGAAAAGCTAGAAAAATGGATAAATCATGGAATGTACATTATGGTAATAATTCTATTCATAAAGTTAGTATGTGTCTTTTTGGGGCAGTCCTTGAATTACCTAGCTTTTCAACTAAAGTTGATCTCTATGCTGCACCTTTGGGATCTTATGATATAGTCATAGGCGTAAATTGGTTAGCAGAGCATAAAAAAAGGTGGACTGTTTTGAAAAACATATTAGTTGTTTAGATGATCTATAGAAAACAACAGAGATTCAAGGTGTAAAACAAGAAATTTCAGTTATGAAATTGTCAGCTATGCAACTTAAAAAGGCAAAAAATAAGGGCTATACCTTATATGCAGTAAAAATTTCAGAATCTACAGAAGAAAACAGTGATTTCATGGAATGTTATCAGTTGTTATGGAACTACAGCGATGTGTTTTTGGAAGAATTATTGGGGTTACCACCCAAAAGGAAGTTTGACTTCATGATTGAAATCAAACTCGGTACTGAACCTATTTCTAAGGCACCTTATCAAATGACTACAACAGAATTAGTAGAGCTTAAGACTCAGTTGCAAGAAATTTTGTCTAAGGGTTTGATTATACCAAGTGTTTCACCTTGGGGAGAACCAGTGATCTTTGTGAAAAAGAAAGATGGAACACTTATATTGTGCATTGATTACAGGATGTTAAACAAAGAAACAATCAAGAATATATACCCACCTCCTAGAATTGATGACCTATTTGATCAAATTCATGGAGCATCGGTCTATTATAAGATAGATCTTGAGTTTGGATATCATCAATTTTGAATTAAGGATGAGGACATTCATAAAACAGCTTTCAAGACAAGGTATGGACATTATGAATTCACGGTTTTACCCTTTGGATTAACGAATGCACCTACAGCTTTTATGAACTTAATGAATAATATCTTTCAAGAATACTTGGACAAGTTTGTGTTTGTATTCTTGGATAAAATTCTCATATATTCTAAAATTATTGAGGAGCATCATGAACACTTGAAAATAGTTTTGGAAATTTTGAGAAAGAGACAGTTATATGGTATGTTGTCCAAATGTTCTTTCTATGACACTGAAGTTCACTATTTGGGTCATGTTATAAGTAAATGTGGGATTTTTGTAGATCCTTCTAAAATTGTAGCTATAACCGAGTGGGATACACCAAAGAATGTACATGAAGTTAGAAGCTTCATGAGCCTTACTGGTTATTATAGAAAATTTGTTAAGGACTTTTCTAAGGTGGCTGCACTACTAACTTCATTATAGAAAAAGGATAAGAAATTTGTTTGGAATGATAAATGTGAATCTTCTTTTAAAATTTTGAAAATTCAATTGACTTCATTACCTATTTTAGCTGTACCTGATCCTAATGGAGACTTTATTGTAGTAATGGATGCATTCGGGGAAGGTCTTGGAGGTATTTTGTTACAAAATGATCATGTTATATCTTATGAAAGTAGAAAACTTAAGTTACATGAGTTGAATTATGCTCCACATGATTTATAGATTGCTACCATAGTTCATGCACTTCAAATTTAGAGGCATTATCTGCTTGGTAAACCATTTGAGTTGAAAACTGATCATCTTGGGATGAAGTACATTTTCACTTAGCCAAATCTGAATGCAAGACAGTGAAGGTGATTAGATTTTTTGTCTCAATATGATTTTGACATAAGTTACATTAAAGGAAAAGAGAATAGAGTGGTTGATGCTCTAAATCATAGGACACATATTTTTGCTATTATAACACTAAGAACTCAATTTAAGGATGAAGTAAGAAGTGTTATGGAATCTGATTCTTACTTTCAGTAAGTAAAAAAAGTGCTTTCTGCAGATCCAAAAGATGAACGGTATAAAGGTTTTCACTTTGATAATTAAGGAATCTTATGATATGAAAATAGAGTATACATGCCTTTGCTTAATGATTTGAGAAAGAAATTGTTAGCTGAATTTCACGATTCACCTTTTTCTGGACACCCTGGCATTATAAAAATGCTTGTTGATATAAAACAACAATATTTCTGGAAAGGAATGAAAAAGGATGTTATTGATTTTGTGACTCATTGTCTTGAATGTCAACGTGTAAAAGTGAAAAATATGCACCCAGCCGGTTTATTGTATCCTCATAGCATACCGCAGTACAAATGACAGGTAATAAGCATGGATTTTGTATAAGGATTTCCTATGTCAAGAAATAAACATGATGTTATTTTGGTAGTAGTTGATAAAATAATGAAAGTAGCTCATTTTATTGTTGGAAATCTAAAGGATGATTCTCCCATTTTGGCTAAAAGATTCATACATGAAATTGTCAGATTACATGGAGTAATTGAATTAATCATATCTGATAGAGATCTTAGAATGACGTCAAGGTTTTGGAAAACACTTAATGTAGCTCTAGGAACTAAGCTGAATTTAAATTATGTGTATCATCTGGAAATAGATGGACAGACTGAAAGAAGTAAATCAGCAGTATAAGTGGGAAGAGCATCTTCCATTAGTTGAATTTGAATACAATAATACATATCATGCTTCTCTTAAGATGACACCTTTTGAGGAAATTTACAGAAGGAAATGTAGAACCCCTATTAGTTGGGATAGCATTGAGGATAGAGAGGTAATTGAACCTGAAATCCTTACGGAAATGGAACAACAAATTAAAATGATTCATGAACGCTTGAAAGAAGAAGCAAATAGGAAAAAGAGTTATGCTGACTTAAAACGGGTTGACAGGAAATTTGAACTTGGTGAGAAGGTTTTTCTTCGGGTTAAACCGAAAAAGAGTTCTATAACTTTTGGAAAGGCTGCCAAGTTATCACCTTGTTATGTGGGACCTTTTGAAATAGTTGAAGTAATCAACCATGTAACTTATCGTTTAGCACTACCACCTACTTTGTCACAAATGCACGATGTTTTCCATATTTCTTTGCTTAAGAAATACGTTTCAGATTTATCACATGTGTTAAACTGGAATTCCTTCCAGGTCCAAGACCCAAGAATAATCGTGGTTAAACCCATTTGAGTGCTAGAAACTCATCAATTGTATTTAAGAAATCGAGAAATAAGTCAATGTAAGGTCCAATGGGACCATTTTAACAAGGAGAGTGCAACTTGAGAAAATCTAGAGGATATGAAAACCACTTTTCCATATCTATTTGAACAGAATTGAATCTGTTGACTGATAAAAAAATTATGATTTTATCTTTATATGACACTAAGTAAGCTAGTTTTTGGCAGATATTTATTTGATTTGAATAAAAAGTTATTTAATGCTGATTTTTGGAACTATAAGGTTTTGAAATATTTGAGTTAGGATAAGAGAAGCGAATGAATTGATTGTCCTTGATGAAAATTGTTAAAAGAGATAATCATCAGGATGATGATTCTTTTTAGGAGGGAAGCATGTAACACCCTTGATAGTTGTTATTTTTCTCCTTTGCATTTCAAGATTCGACATGTTATTTTCCTTATAAAGATATGTTCTTTTGATTGTTGGAGATCATGCTTGAAATGGATAAGTATTTTCTACTCTTAAGATACTTTGACCAAATTGGAATGGCTTTCCTGAATCCATTTTTCACTTCTTCTAGGTGATTTGTAATCTGGTTTAAGAGTTGTAAACTTATCTATTTATCTGACTCATCCTAGCATCAATTTCAGTGATCCAAGGAATGTTTTAAATCTTCTCTATTAAACGAATGGTAAATTGAGATTCCATGAATTAAGATACACATTGGACTGAACTTTAGTAGTTATAAGTTCTTTGATTTTTGTGTGAACATATTTCCATTCAGTGGTTTGTTTTTCTTGGGTCTATGGAGATCAACCATGGTAGGTCATTGCTGACAAAAATGGAAACGCAGTCTGTTCATGGAATATGAGAGATCCAGGATCTTATATAGGACTAACCTACGGGATCCTAAGCTAAGTAAAAATATTTCCTACCTAGCCTAAGTCACTTGATAGAATTATGATTCTTATCTAAAGCCTCTTATTCTTCTATGATTGGTTGATTTGCAACCTAACCTAAGCTTGGTACTAATGGAATTGGAAAGGTTACTAGGTATTAAAATTAACCTAGATCCTAATACTACAAGGTAATATTGTAATCTAACCTAATTCCTAAAATGATTGTGTTTTGAATTAATCTACCTAAGGTTGTGCTAAAACCTCTGGTGGTGGTTAGTTGGTAGTGTTATATCCTAAGATATATATTTTAAATTATCTAAGGTCTAACCTAAGAAATTTAATCTATCCTAAACTAATGGATATGAATGGGGAATTAAGTGGTCGCATGCATTTGAGCGATGGTTCCCAAGGCATTTATGTTATTAATAAGGTTGGTAAATGTATACGGACTAATAGTTTTTGTAGGGGCTAGATGACTTGGCGGAGGCTTAGGTGGAAGTGTCACTCAAATGGAAATGCATGTTATTTTTGACTTGGCATTCGCCAGACTTGGAAGGCGGTGGTAAGGAATTATTGGTGGGAAATTTGGAATTAATGGAATATATGGTTTTTGGTTTTTGTGCACAAACAGTCTTGGTAGGCATGCAAGCGGATTTTTCTTAGGTCGTTTCACCTTGCATGTTTCATGATTTTTGCTCTGCATGCTCTTTGGTTTTTCAAACCAGTAGATTGAACTGCATTTTATGGATTTTTTTGAAGTCATGGATCTATTTTCATTTCATGGAATGTATAAAAGGAATTGTGGAAAAGGTATTTGGTTGTTTGATCTTTCCTGGAGAAGAGGAGATGTTGTGCACTTGGCTGAAGGTCTCCTTCAATTTGGCAGAATCACTATTAGGCATGATAGGCTCTAACTATTCAAATCTCTTTCTTTCTTCTAAAAGTTTTCATTAAAAAAACTTTGCTCTGTTGAGATTTGTGCATCGCATATTTTTATCTGGTTATTTTTTGCTAGGTTTTATAAATCTTGTGTTCTTGGTTCGAATCCATGGTATATGTGATTCTAATAGAAACTTACGTTATGTTTGTTTTAGCACATGAAATATGCATGCAAAAATGAATTTGGTAACTCTTCTTGGCATTCTTGGATTTGGCAATTGATGGGTTTGGTTTCATGACTTTCATTGCCAAAAATACTAGCTAAGTTTTATGGGAACTTTGAGTTATGTCTATTTTTGTTGGAGTTAGTATTTTGTGATCTCGAGCTAGTAATGAGCTCGTAGTTTTCTGGAAGCTTGTATTCGAGCTCGAGTTTTTTGTTGGAAACATGTTTTGGTAGGTGAGAACTATTTTTGGGGATTCTCAGTTCTATGGTGCTTGTGTTTTATTTCATAGATAAATGGGATTGTGGATAAATCCGTATATGGCTTGATCCTTGTATTTTATCCTTTGAAAACTTAGATTGTTGTTGAAACCCGCATATAACTTGGAACTTGTGTTTTATTATCTTGGATAAATTGGACTATTGATTAAAGTCCACATATGGCATGGTGCTTGTGATTTATTGTTGTTATGACCATATAAACTATTATTGAAGGTTCATTATGAATACAAATTTCATGTTTTGTTGTTTGTATGGTCTGAGCTCTGTTAAGGTTCTTACATTTCATTGAGTTGGAAATAGGGTTTGATAAGATGTTAATAGAAAATGGAAGCTCTATTCTTATTTTGAAATGTTTATAAGTAATTGCATTATATTCGGCATAGCATTACGATGCTGGTGTAAATACCAACTCGTGAGATTCTGTGATGCAAAGCTATACAATGAAATTATTACTTATTGTTGGAAATGGTAACCTGAACGTGATGTCAATTTTGTTCTGGTATTCTTTTTTTTTGTTTTTTTGTTTAAAAAGGAAAACTAAAAAGGGAACAAGTTGTTGCCTAAACTTGTTTATATTCTCTTAAATGAACCTGATCCTTGAAGGAGCTTATGTTTTTCTTGTGTTCGGAATTACATATTGATTCTTGAATTGGTTATATTTCAAACATGTTCAATCGGGTCTTGACTTTAAACTAGAATTATTATTTTATTAATTAGTTTTTTAACTCAGAACTCTTTTTGGAAACAAACCACATGCACAAGTAGAAAACTAGAAGCATGGTTTAGTGGGTTGTTGGGTAAACTCTTCGAGATCTTGACTAAAATTATCTTGTTGGTTTATCGTTCTTATTGGAATCTCAATCTATTACCTCCTATAGTATTATGTTGAAATATAGGACTGAACCCTTGGGAAAATTTGTGTGCTGGTACCTACTCGGATTTTACACTTCTTGTTGGGTTTAATAAAATAATGTTAAGTCTTGAAAGATAAATTGCGATTCAATATTTATTGTGGGCTGTGTTTGAACTCCACTGTTTTATTATCCCGAGTTTGAAAAGGGAAATTAATGGTAAGGATTGATGGAACTTCATTGTTTGATGGTAAAGGTTTCTAAGAAAAAAATTGTAGTATGTTTTCTTATTACCTTGAGTTTTTTCTTATTCTCTCCTTTGGGAATTTTTATACAAACTTAGAATGTATGTATAGAAAGGGGGATTTGGTAATTAAGTTTAAAGAAATGATTAAAGGGTAGATTCGTACTCTATTCAGATCCCTTTTCTAATGCAGATGGGTTAAGTTCATTTGTTTGGAACCTTTTGTTAATTATTCTTATGTGAAAAAGATAATCATTGCTTGATTAGTCTTCTTATACTTTTCATTTGACTGAAATGAAGTAGAAAGAGATTGATGATTGGTTGGTAAAAATAAAATGCAAACTTGATGTTTGACTGATGATCCATCATTCCTTCTTGGATTTTTTTTATGTGAATCTGTTCTGATGAATACCTTATAATGTTGAATTTTAAAGTAGTTTTCCTTTAAATGAAGCAGTTTAAGTCGTGATATGAACCTGTTTCTGCTTTACGGATGTTATGTATTTTGGCATAATGGAAATGGTTTCTCTTCTTCTTTACTTGAAAGTTAGATGAAACATCCTAGTGAGAATATGTTGTAAACACTTATTTTTGTCTTATAAGTAAAGATAAATGTTGTATTCTATTTTGATAGAATTGGAAACAAGGAGATGTTATGTTATGTTGTTTGTTAAAGATAATTGATAGGATCAATTATACTTTAATTTGTAAGACAAATATTATAGATTATATTCTTCTCTTCTTTTAGAAGTTAATTCGGATTCATTAATGCTCTTCTTTTCTGATTGTTATTACTTATGCTTAATGTATGATGTACTAATTGTTCATTAAAGTAGGGTTCTTTTTATTGGAACAATTAGTGGAATGCACTTTGTTTTAAGGATTAGTGCTTATCATGCTTAGTTCATTGAAGTAACCCACACTAGCAATGTTTGTAGATGGAATTCGTAAGTGATAAAAGAAGGTAAAAACTTATATGATGCATTGGTTGATTTAAGTGTGATTCTTGTGAAGAATTTTGATTCCTTCTTGACTTGTATTGAAAAAGAAAAGTTGTATTATTTTTGAATGAAGGTTGTTGTTATGCAGTATGCCTAAAATGCATAAGCTTGTAAATGTATAAGTTTTGAAAATGAATTGAAAGATGAGAATTTACTTGCATTGGTTGTGTAAATTATCTTGTAGTTTTGTAAAAGAAATGGAATCTTATCTTGTTGACATTCTTTATATTATTTATATGATTAAATGAGTATTCTTGGATAAGTAGGATAAAGACAACTAGAGTAATTTCCCTAAATAAGATGCAGCTAGATAAGTTTCAGAATTTAATGTTCTTATCTAAATAATTCAATATAGTAAGATGATGTGTAATGAACATACAATGAAAACTATAGAATTTGTAAAGGACATAAAGGGTGTGTTAAACCCTAGAACTTAACCATGAAGAGGAAGACTCTTCCTCTCTCATGAAAATGTAAACAAAAAGGGAGATATGATTTCTAATCATTAGACTTCATTTAATAAAGTCTACTAAGATACAACCTAGGTGGTTGTTACACTTCCTTGAGTGGTTAAGTCACATTAAATGGAACTTATGATGTTGATGTCCTATTTTTTGGTAACTGCTTGTTAAGCCAAAATTAAGAAACATTAAAAGAAATCTTAAGTTAAGGAAGTTCTTCAAGGATTAAGGGAACCTGATATGGAAAAGAACTTAGGGAGAGTTTGATTAGGGTTATGGCAAGGTTGCTGAAATCTGATTTTTATTATCCAAATTAATTAAATATTAATAATCTCCTAGGGGTATGTACATCTCGAATAGGTTGTTCTGTAGGATGCTGGCACACACCAACTATAGGGCTGTACCTTCCAGAAGACTAGGATCTTCTCGAGGATACAACAATGTAGTTGACATGTGGCAACACCCTTCTGCATTACCCTTCTGCATTGATTATCTAGATCTACACACTTATGGACTTGAACTTAGTTTTTCTCTAGGACTGGGTAGTAGCATAGTTAGGATAAGGAGTAACCCTCTAAGACTTAGGGTACCTTGGCACACGGGGTTGACTTAGGTTAACCCAGTATGCCAATATACCCTAAGTCTTCGTGAGTCTCTTCTTATCATAACCTATGTTGTAACTTGAACTAGGATTAAACCTTGGGCAAGTGGACTGACAGAAGTCAGTAAAGGATGTTCTAGATAACAATAGAGTGGGGTGAAAGATGTATTCTAGATTTACAAGTATGCCATCAAGGAATAAGTAATATGAACAGTATGTTAGAAATATTTGGCCAAAGTATCGCAAACTGCTGATTACTTTGTCCTATGTCACCTAGTATAAGGATCGAGATGTAGATGAATATTGGTAGAAAATATTCAGATAGGTTCCTAGATAGATCACTTAATAGCTAGACAGGGTAAGAGAACTAATTATATGTAGTATACAAACAAGTATTCAATACTTAATGTTAAACATGAATAGATCACTAGTTCACCGAGTCATGAAATGAATAGATCGGTAGCTCACCAAGTAATTATAGCTGCATATGGTTATCTGTTATAAGAATGGTTGTTATGGAATGTGTGTTCTAAATTATGTATTTAGAACAGAGAACATTATTCATAAAAAAAAATTCCCTTGTTTCTAAAGTCTTAAAATGGGAATGTTACACTCATAAGGCGCACCTGGAAAAGTGGTATAAGCAGATGCACGATGAATTCGAGGCTGAATAGCTAACACCTGAAAAGTTACCTTCACTAGTACAGGGAGAGGTTGAGTTTTCCATATACCAACATTTTTTTATTAGCAGATTTACTATGATAGATGGCACCAAGGGTCCTTGGTGTAAATTACCTTTCACCTTCATGGTGTATTACTTCTAGGCATAGTAGATCAAGACTACCATGAGATACACTAAAATTTAATATACCCCAAGAAGCACACCTAGGTGGAGAAGTATGTCTCCCATGATTTGTACATGTTAAAGCTAGTAACATTACTTTTTGTAGGGAGGATAGCAATGAGGGTGTATTTGCACATACGGCCTAAGTATGAAAAATGCACTTATGTTGAAGATGATGTCTCCATTCCTGCGGACCCCACCACATGGAAAATGGTTTTTCCAAGGAAAAGAGGAGGGGAGGATCCTTGGAAAAATGCTCTGAGTGTGTAGACAATACATACAATTAGGGAATAATATTCAGGAACAGGCATAAGTACTTACATCTGCTAGAAGAGGTCTCTTGTTAAGAAAGATTCACCGCAGAAGGAAGAGTCACTTGGGAAAGAAGAAAGAGAGAAGTCCCCTAAATTGGAGTCACCAGTAAGGAAGAAGCAAAGGGTGAAAAAATGGTTAGAATTAGAAGAAATAGAAAGCATGGAGGCTGATAAGGGAAATGAAGATGATGAAGGGTGCGGCGAGGCTCAGAATCATCCTATGCAGGATGTAAACAAGTTGGATGAAGAAGGAAATGAAGAGAAGGATGAGAATGAGGAAGGTGCTCATGAAAAAGGGGGGAGTGAGGAAGTAAACATGAAAGATTAGATGACCCCGATCCTAACTAAGGAGTAAATGGATAACACTATAGAGAGAGAGGTGACAGGTATTATCCAATAGTTGGTGGAGTACAAAGTAAAGTAAGGCACCAAAGAAGTGCTGAAGGAAACTGAGGATAACATGAGTGTAGGAAAGGAGTACGTGAGCATGGAAGGAGACCCCATCTTGGAAGTAAGCTTTTATACGACAGCATGCATAGGTGGAAAGGGCACAATATTGGTGCAAGAACATGAGATGACTTATATTAATGATCTAAGTAAGGTACTACGTTCACGCTTCCAAAGTACCATGCCCACCAGCCAACTCCTCACTTGGTCTTCCTTTGATGAAGATGGTGCATACCCTCACATGAGGAAAATGCTATCCTGGGATTTTGAGTCCCACATTGATGAGCCCAAGTTTGAGGTAACAAGATGCATTGATGAAGATACCATATGCTAATGGAGTAAACCCTCTTGGAAATTCCCAATAACCATCAGATGAGAAAGATTTTAATGCACTCAATAAAGTATTGATTAAGGTAGATGAAAGACTCTTTAGAATAAATTAAATAATCAGGGTCTTGGAGGAAGAGCTTGAGAAAACAAATGAGGATATCATTGAGTGGGACAAGGAGATAAGACATAAGGAATTGATTAGTGCGCAGATAAGGCATGAGCTAAGGGATGAAAAGAAAATTGTGTGTGAAATCCATAAGAAGATAGAGGCTGTTTCAGATGCCATTATCTTAAAAAACCCAGACCTAGCTCTTCCTAAGAAGAAATACAATTCAACCATGTACTGCTTGGAAGACTTGACCCGCATCCTCACCATGGAAAGGAAACAACTCGTATTAGATTCATTAGATGAGGTGATGGAATCCTAGGAGGAGGAGGAAAATATGAAGATTGGGGAGGTAGTGACTCGGTACTCCAAGATCCTTTCTGCATTAAAGAATGCCATGCAGATGGCTAAAGCCGTGTATGACAATTCTACAAATAGAGACATTGTAGCAAGCATATTGGTTGCTACACATGAGGTGGATCTAAAATAATTTCAAGAGAATAAAAAAGGAAATAGGGCAAGGTGTGAAAATATCCTAGCTTAAGTTGAGAATAAGTTGGAAGCAATCAAAACCTCATGGAGTTCAATTAAGAATAGGCTAAAGTAACTATACCTTCAAGTCACTCGCACAATGGATGCACTAGGAAATCTTAGCAAATAGCTGGAAAACATTGTAGATATGCTGAAAGCTAAGAGTGATGAACTAATTTTTGATAAAGTAAGCACATTGGTGGGTGACCTACTTTATTAGGCATAGGGATAAGTGGATGTCTGGGAGAATATTGAGGCATCCGTAAAGGAATTCCCACTCCTCATGTAGCAGTAGCATTTCTTCCATTCTTCCATTCTTTATTTATTATAGTTCTACTATTATTTATTCTATGAAGAATCAAAATGCTCCCAAGGATAGAGAGCACATGTAGTGTGGGGTGATGTTGGACCCTAAATAATTGACTAAGTACCAAGAGGAGCAAGTGTGTAGGATCAGTAAATAGAAGGGTGCTTAGGGTAAAGTGCATAGGAAAAAAGGGTTTAAGAAGGGTTTAAGTGAAAATAGGGCAAGCACGGGACTCAGAACAAGAGTTTAAAGGAATTAGCCATATTTGACATCATGGAGTCACTTGAGGAAAAATGTGAGTACCCGAGTAGGCGTGATAAGTAGATAAGGTGCCAACCTAGAACTTTGGAGGCCAAGAAAAAGATATTCCACGTAGGGAATATTCCCAAAGGAATCATTACAGTTAGTGGATGGATTTGTAAAGAGGATAATCATTTACCAATAAAGGACCATGAACAAAAGAGAGAGAGAGACAAGAGGTCGCTAGAAGGTACGTGAGTGCTGAGAGAAGGAGGGTAACAAGGTGTTGTAGAAATGTTAGGAAATGTTGAGGGTTTGGAGCTCATGGTGATAGGGATTAGAGTTCTTAGTGCTAGAGGGTTGTAAGGGATGTCATTAAGCATATGTATAGGTACTAGGGTCTATAACAAGGGATATAATGGGAAATCATAGTTAGGATCCCTAATCAGATAGGTCTGCAAGGGTTAGATCTTTATCATTTGATGTATATGGTCTGAGATGACCCTTTTGAATGTAGTATGGATACCAGAAACTCTTTAAAATCAATATACATGGATCTATTATGCACATCTCATTTATGGCTGTAAATCCTCATGATATTTGGCTTTTCATGACTCGAATCTTGTTCCATGTTCTTAATAAGATGTTTATTTAGCTTTTATGATGCATTAATGTGTAGATATATTAGTTATATCTTCTACCTTTTTGAGTAGATGCATATATTTCTATTTTTGTGAGTAATCCTCCATTAATGGTGGAACTATTTTACAAATCTCATATAAAGGAGGGGCTTGGTGCCTGCACGCCTCAGGTGAGCACCCAACATATGCTATGTGATAGGCCGACGTGCTTGGGGTTAGAAATAAGTATTGATGGTAAAATAATGACTACATGAACTATGTGTTCTCACAATAGAATCAAACCCTAGACTTCTAAACCCTTCATTCACACTTGAGTTGTCATATCAAAGCATCCAAAAATTATCTTTACAATAATGATGTACTACCTATATATAAGGGTGTGGACTTTCCCTTCACCACTTCATGCACTTTCCTAATAATAGGCATGCATACTAAAATAGCCTGCATTCTTTTACAATCCTTTCTAATACTAGATTATCATAAGTATAAAACATGTTTTTATTCATATTTTTATCTTGGTCCATGTGTATGCTTTATCCTACTCTACAGGTGCTTTCTTATGATTAACTAAAATTTGAAAGAATGGAAGTTTATATAAACTAGGAACACCATTAAATAATAGTAAATAAATATAGAAAGTGACCCAAGTGATTAATAAAGTAGAAATTTAAACCCTAATGTACAATATGGGTTAAGAAAGAGCTTAGTTGATTCGATGAGATTTTTGGACTGTGTCACAGAGATTGCTGGAGAAAACGATTGTGTCAAAGTCCAGAAAAGTGCAGATATGGGAAATATGAGTGGACTGGGATGCCTAAGGGCACCTGTGGGCACCCTAGTCTGAAGTATGGGTGCCTTGGTCTGTGAAAAATCTTTGTAACTTCCTTTAAAGTGTCACTTGATGGTTTCCTTCCTTCGTTTCCTATCACACGACTTTGCTGGACTACGTAGTATGTCGCTATAAATCTGAAATGAAGATGAGACCTTCAAAACCCCAAGATGAGCATCAAACCCCTAAAAATAAAGGTGCATATGAAGGGGTCGGAATGACCTCAACTGCTACAATTGTGGTCTTACTAATTGAGCATTGCACTACATCTCAAACTTGATGTAGTTCTATGTATGTGTATGTGCAATCATGCCCTAGGTGCTCTTTTGCAAGTTGCACTTTTTGAAAGTAGCAATCAATAACTATGTGTATAAAATTTAATAGAATGGTGGATTGAATATAATAAACTTCCCTCCTATGCAATGTGATGTAAATGAACCATCCTTGTGTCTTGTGATGGATCTAGATGGATGCAAATGAATCCTTTGATAGATGCTACCTTAGGTGGTGATAGTAGTGGCTAGTGCTTGATCCCTCATTTTGGTTTCATAACTTTACATTTATATGGTTCTCTTATTCTAATTTCATAATTAATCCCTGAAAAGGCCAGCCACTAAAAATATGGAGAAGCTCAAACAACTGGTCAGAAAGTGTCCAAAAGAGTGAGCGGAAAAGTGTAAAAAAGGATCAAGGGTGCCCCAAGTAGGACTAGGGTACCTAGTTAGCTCCCTAGTACTAGGCTGCGAGGTGCCCCAATTAGGGATAAAAGATGCCACAAAATGGAAAAAATAGACGGGGCGAAGTACATGCAAGAGGTCAGTAGGTGATGATCATAAAGCAAAGTAAAATGGCCAAAAAGGACATGGGTTAATTAATACTTTCTTCACTCAAAAAATATATGAATAGAAGTATGAGACCGGGACTAAATAATACCCAAATTGCGTGATTTTGTGTGTAAAGTATACTATAGCTTAAGTATTGACATAGAGTGAACATCTTTATCATTATCCATAAAGTACATAGATTTGTATACATTTTATACCTATTGTAGAATCATGCAGATCACGTGTGTCGATGGACTAGACAAAGTTTTGAATATAGCAAGAATAGTGGACCCTTTCAGCGCTTATTTAATATGTGACAAATGCAAATAATTCATTATTTTCACATTCCCTTCTATTATAAAAAATAGCGCGCATGTATTTATCAATGTGTTTGATGTACCCACAAAATAAAGTATCATGCATTGTTACCGCTAGAAATTTAGATTGTAGTGTTCCACGGGGAATCTAAATTCTAAGAAATAAATAATAATTACATTGCTGGCATTTCTAGAGATAATAGACAGACCTTCACGCGAGAAGAATTAGATCAAATATTATTGTTCACATGGATAAATGAAAACATACTTCTATGTGGAATTTTTAGAACATTCAGTGTATCCATGGAAGTTGAAAGCATCTTAGTGTTATTTTGGAATTCATAAAATGGAACATGTTCCACTAGATTCATAATGAGAAATATAGTTTTTAGTGGAGATAAAAAATGTAGTGTTCCATGAGTATTTCCTAACCTGCATAACAAAACAAAACTGGCTCATAAGAAGTGTAGGGAAAAGGATGCAAAATAAATCCAAGTCTGTAATCTAATTGAACATGAAGTTGTATGAAGAGATCATGTGTACTGCATGGAGTTATCTGAATAATCTCAAACGACTGGCATGAAGTAGGCGGCAGAGAGGTAGGTTCAAGGTAGATTTTTTAACTTGTAACTGAATATCATCTAGTATATGTTGAGGTTGCAAAACCACCTGTAAAAGTACATGGTGTACAAATTGGGATAAGAAATTGAACAATTCCACATATCATGTGCAAACTACTAAAAGTTGTTATTATCTATTTCCATGCTAAGGGTGGAAATTACACAGAGTTGGATTTGTGCAATTGATAGGACTTTTAATGAAAAAGAAGTGGAAAACCCCATATGATTTTTTATGTTTGGGTGCACTTGCAATGGTCCCTGATAAGAGAATGCTATCTTCAAACAATTCCCAAGCATAAAACATACTCTATACGTTGCCAAAAAATATGATAAAATTGGTAAATTTTACAGGTAGAAATATTTGTGCTTGCGGGACTTCTTCACCTTTTTCCTAATTACCTATATCCGAAAAAATCCAAATAGATTAGTAAAAAAAGTTATGAAAAATACAAAAAATGGTCATGATCTAGACCATTTTTGGTCATCATTGTGGGCTTGGGAGGAACAGAGGTTATGTGAACAAGTTCTTTTAAAGGAACGAGGTTCCATGCATATCCTGATTTGGCCACACAGCAAAGAGTAATTGGCTATGTTTTAACATGTTTTGAAATCGGCGGTGATATAAAATTACACAAGAAATGTCAGGTGGACATCAAGTTCCATGATAAGTGTTAATGGTTCCCCAAAATGGTTTCTAGGCTGCAGTGTCAATAGGAAAAGGATTGAGTGCCTAAATAGGGAAACTGTCCATACGGAAACAATAGGATTAGCTGGAAAAACACATGCGATGTGGGGACATGGTTATCCGGGAACGACTTGGTCCCTATGAAATAGGCCAGTTGAATATCGATAAATTTTCACTCTAATGGTGAGTGAAGTGGCGGATGGTAGATAAGTGAATCCAAGGAGTTCATTGTTAATAATGAAGGCCCGGGTGGAACAGTTCCCAAGCTACACCTATGTTGTAAGCCAGATTATCAACAACCCATACGAGACCATAGACCAATGCGGAATTAAGTGGCCATAAACTATTGAACAAGATGTACCTTTAGCTTCATCTACAAGTTCCCTGTGCTCCCAAAATACCTGAAATACCCACATATCTAAAGGGAATATATGAAGAGGATGATTTCTACTTGAAATAGTAGCTCATCTAATATCATAGAGTCACGCAGGGAAACTAAGGAGATATTTGACCAGTCCATGGTTAACCCCTTGAACTTAATATGTTCTTAAATTTTGACTAAGTATACTCCAATTTTCATACCAAAGCATTATAATTGTTAGATTAGGTCTACAACATATTCTATGCCATGAAAAATGGTATTATTCATTAATTTAAGTTAGGGTAGTCATAAATCATTTATAATATTTAGGAATATGTCCTCATTCATTGGAAAGATGCACAGTTTTGGGTAGCTAGAAAAGTAGATATGGTGATTTGGTGATTAATTCCCATTTCTCTAAGATGGATCACAAAAAATACTATGTAGCTACGGATGGCTTTCGAAGGGTTTCCATCCATTTTAAAAATATTTTTAATGCTTCTTGTTAGTTGATGAATGGCCTTAATTATAATTTCCCTCTTTTCCCTCCTCTTTTGCTATCCCATTTTCTCATATAGTTGTAAAAAGAGATTTTTTTTTTTTATGTTATTAGGGATAATAGATTTGATGATACAAAATATTGTCCCTACTTATTCAAGAAGACTAATGACATGTGTGTATGATCTACAAGCCTCAGTTTTTAGATTTTTCTATTTTTGGAAAAAATGGTTCTAAGAAATCTAAATCATGTAGGTAAGGCTTGAAATCACTTGCATGCTTTTTAAAGAAAAATACTAGGATATGTGGTATAGATCATTGGCTATTTTACATCCTTAGATGCCATTCTATATTACATTTTCCTTACACTCTTCATAAGCATACACTTTCAGGTATTGTAATTGTATCTTCTATTCTCATGTTATCTAGGTTTAGATCTGTTGAGTTTCATTGGAAATTGTTAAGGATCTACCTCAACCTTGGAATGTTTAAGAAAGGAATTAATATAGATCTTATCATGTTTCATCAGTTTTATCGATGTTCCTTATTTGAGAGTGTCTCATGCCTTTTACTCATGGTGTATGCACCTCTAATAGCTTCCACCATTTCTCTTATGGTCCATATCATTAGGATCAAATCTCTAACATCGAGTAAGAAGGATATAGTTGAAAAATAGTGGAGATGCTTTACAAGTTCTCATGTAGAATGACCCCATAGTTTGTGCATAACAAAAATAGGTTCTTGATTGTACCATCCTAGGGAGTGGGGCATGATCATATGCATAGGCATTTGATACCCACATCTTGGGAGACTCATTTGACTCAATGCTTAGCCATTGAAGATAAGATGGAAATAATTGTATATGGGAAGAAAAAGGGTGCTACTTTTATAATAATCACTCTGCATTAGATCTACCATAGTGTTCAAATCAATGTTATGGATCACAATAGATTTATGGAAAATGGTTTGTTAAGATTAAGGATCATTTCAGTGACTATCATCATCAATATCCACATTATAGGGTTTTGATGGTTCTCATTAGAACATTTAAAATACCATTATTTTGATCCTAATATTGATACATTGAGATTGGTCTCATCTTGATATTTTTCAAGATGTAAATAAAATAGTAATTCATTTTATTAGCATTCATGATGGATATCCTCTAAAGGTGATAGGAGAAAATGACATAACCTTGTATTAAAGGTGAGGTTCTATGGTATTAAGGAATATTTGTTAATCGATTATCATCGGAAATAGGTCATGGATCATGCTTTATTACAAAAAATTTCTTATCTCTTGATGAAGGATTGGGAAGTTTCATTCTCACCAAAAATGTTTACAATTTGAACAAAAATGATTCATATTATTCTTGGGTCCATAAGTCATTTAGAATAGAAATACCTTGAGAAGTAGATGCATTAGTATCTCAAGATCAATAGTGGAATCTCCCTAGATAAGATTGTATGGTCCCAATCTAAAGTTTCATTTGTAAGGTTTTTATCTAAGATATCGGTAGTATCATAAGGAGTGATATTTGATCTATTTCTTCGAAACATTTCTAAAGTCCTTACTAATGAAGATTAGGGTTGGTAGACCCATTATATATGAGATATAGTGGGTGATATCCATTATCCACTAGAGACTTATATAAGGAGCCAAAGGTTACTTATAAACTTAGATTGAATAACCGCTATAACTAAAAATTGAATGTAATGTGTGGTTCAGTCTAAGCAGGATTGACAACTATGAGGTGAAATGGTGGATAATGATTTGGCATGTGGAAAGAATTTATGGGGGTATATGACAGCATGAAACTATGAAAAGGAAATTCCATTTATGTGGAAAAGTTGTTAGTAAGGGAAAGAACTCAATTGGTTACTGAGTTACAAGAAAGGTATGAGTCACAGTCAAGTGAATTAGGAGGAATCCTCTCTGAAGTAGGAATGACTATGAAGAGGTCAAAAAGGATGGTATATGAGTAACTATGGCTATGAGGGGGAATGTCATTGTGAAGAGGATTGGGCAGCCATAGTTTTGTTCTATGGCCTATACATGGAAAGGTGACTACTGGTGCCTAACCGATGTAATGATCCTCTGCATAAGGTCATGGAAGACATGGGAGACTATAAGGTCTTCTTCTTGTACCCCTATTGTTAAGATGGGATCTAGTTCATTTTATTAATTGAAATCACTGATAACCATCTTTGATAAATGAAAATTCCAGCCATGTTGCAATTTTCAAAACCATATAAGCAAGTGGATCCGTGAAGGAAATAAAACCCCAATGCATATGTTTTGGAATCGAGTTTCTATTGATTATATTTGATAGCTTCAGACCACATTTAGTTTTAGGAGACCTTGTCAGGAAATAAGTATGAACTACTTTCTTTTATGGTCTAAGAATGTAGTCTTATGTGTGTAGTTTTTGCAAGGATAATCTATGAAATGATCAAATATTGTCATACTAATGTGATGTAAGACTCACTCAAAGCTAACTATGTTTGTGTCTGGTTCACTAGAATTTATGCAAGCTAAGAATTGTCTAATAGAATATCAATATTTTCTCTTCTCAACTGATATAGATTATGATAATAACATGACCATTATAATTGTAAGGAGCTAAATGTTATGAATCTAAAAGGCAATATTCCACACTCTATCAATTAATGTAGGCAATCTCATGACTTAATTCTAGGATAGGGAGTGGGGTCTTTACTAGTGTTCAGAATAAATATAAGGTATGCTAAACAAGATAGAAATACATATGCTTAGGGTTGTAAACTATGGATTGTAAGTATTAATAGGTTGTAAGGCATAAAGGGTGGATTATCAAGGTAAGGATTAGATTGATAATCATGCAATAGATTAAGAATATGTTATCTATATTCTAACTTTATGCAATGACCAATCAAACAATCAATCAAATCTAAAGGATAACATAAAGAAAATTATAGGTTAGATATACTTAGACCTTCATGAAGACACCATTGCTTCCACTAACTTCACTTCCCAAGGTTAGTAATGCCTCTACGAAAGAGTTGACGTGGGGGCTATCTAAGCTAAGATAGATTTGAAGACCTAGAAAATGATCAATTGTTGAACTACTTAACAATGTTGGGCATATCATATGTAAGTAGTGAGCTGCCCATTCTTGAGAATCCTAAGAACCCAATAATTCTACATAGTAGATCTCCAAAAGATAAAGAAATGAATAAATAAAGAAACTTCAATAGCAACCCCTAACCTCAAGATTGAATCGATGAGGCAAGTGTAAGAAAATAGAATCACCAATGATGATCCCCTTATGTCAAATGCACTCAAAATCTTTTGTGTCACCTATAAATCCAGGGAACATGATTAATCCAGACGAAGCAAGTAGAAGGTGTTAGAGACATTTTGTATTGCAAGTTTTCTAGTAGCAATGTAGGTAGAGGTCCAAGGTTCAAAAGAATCATGCTCCATGGTTAGGGTGGCCTATCTACTGATGATTTTGGATACCCTAGTGATGGGGCCACAATAATGTGGTTTAATCTGTGGCATTTACATCAAGAAGCGATGATTTTATAGACTACCATCCTTGGATGGTATCCACAGCCGATGTGGGCAAAAATGTGATGCCACATCATAGGTCAAGAAGAGTCATCTCCCTAGGTAATCTCAATCAACATTTAGAAGTGGAATAGGAACATGATTATACCATTAAAATTTCCCCTAGCTTAAAATAAGCATCGACCATGGTCAATGAAACGTATGGTTGTCAAAAATGAAATCCATAGGGTATTGAACATGTTCAATGCCATCGCGCTCTAGGTAATGATTCATGGGGTCCTGGGGGAATTCTTGGCTCATAATGATATAGAACCACCACCCTATGCTAGAGCGGCGGTTGACAAAAAGTGCCACCCTACAAAGTGGTATAAGTTTGTTCAATCACCACCCAAAGTGGATATGGAGGTTGATCGTAAGTCAAGGGAAAACAATAAGGTGATGTCGATGTAGGGAGGCTACAAAAGCGGGACTAATGAGATGTAAAGGATAAGGTAATCTAAGGTAACATACAAATATGAATGTCACAATATATCGCATAAGGTACTCGACTACTACCCATTCCATATAATACATGAATCTTGATTAGGGACTTGCTTCCAACAATATCCTTGAGAACATCGCTCTAGGGAAATTTGGGCAAAGTTCCATACTAATTCATGCGAAGAAAAAAAGTCAATAATAGATGAAAGAGGCATAAGGTGTATGCATAATGTTGAGTATTGGTCATGATCCAGGAATGGGGACTCAGAAGTTATAGGCTAAGGAACACATGTCTAGGAAAGTGACACCATTTGAATTTTTTGCTTGGGTTACCTGGAAAACAATAACAAGACTGATGTTTAAGATTGACATGAGGTCAAAAAACTCCAATGGTAGACCAAAGGATGACATTTGAGTTCTCTATTTGTGTTTATTGGTCAAGGAAAGAAGTCATTAGGTTTGCAGGCTAAGGCTCCAACCATGCAAACTAGCACACACTCAACATGTAGTTAACCTTATCCCTATCCCCTTCTATATATATATGACTTTAACTAGATTTTCTTTCACAGCTTCCATGATGGACCTATGTACTTGTTATGATGTAACCATTGAGTTGCAAATTCAGTTGTACTTATAACTTATAGTGATAATAGATCATGATGATACAACCAATTCAATTTATGAATGTTAGATGTATTGTCAAATCTAAGATGACGATGTCGTGGTCATTGCCCCACTTAGCTGAGAGATCCAATGGCATAAGGAACTACATGTTAGTTTGATTTTGATTTATAATTATTGCGTTTATCAAATCTATTACTATTTGATTTCAAAGACATTGATGATGATGATGTGTGCTTGTTTTGTGATATGCACAAAAAGCACCAAGAAAAATGAGTGTCACATGAATTTTGACATTTTTTTGAGCTTTTGGGTCAAAGGAGATGGCTTGTCTGTTCCGGACATGACTGCCACCCCGTGCAGGGTGACGGCTACACAACCTCCACTTTGCATAGGGTTGTAGTTGTGTAACCTTCTTGGTAATTACATAAATTATTCTCTACACAGGGTGGAGGTTGTGTAATTGTCAAGGCTGAAGCTTATTTTGACTAACTTAGACTATTTTTTTTGGATTTTAAGTTACTTTGTATTTTTTTGTTGAGCTTATGTATTGAATCATGTTGCTAACTTTCTCATTTTCTTGTTTTGGTGAGCATAGAAGAAGGATGATTATGTCCGATGGAGTTGGGTGAGAGAGTGTGATTGGCTCCCTGCGATTATTGATCAATTCACATAGGCAGAGAGAGACTTACTACATAGATTTGACATATGGAAGATCTCTAAAAATAATTATTAGCACTGATTAGTTATTTACTGTGTGACTTATTGAGTTATTGGGATGCTGACCAAGACACTTTTTCAGTTTCCTGGGGTTAGAGGAGAGTGGACTATCACTCTCAAGGATGTTCACAGGATCTTTGGTGTTCCTGTGACTGGAAAATAGTTGACATTGGAGAAAGGTTCTCTGGCTATATATAGGTAGTGGGCATCATATATATGAGATGATGGGGCTTCTAATGTGGGCGCCAAGTAGGGTATGCATCTACTATCAATTGCCTCTGCACCTATCCCCACACTACACAAGGCCATTATTGGTATTTTAGCTTCATATTTGGTCAGAGACAAGGGCAGGGACAAGCTCTTGCATTTCTAGACTCCTATCATTATGGATATTAAATAGAATTGGAGGATATTTTCTTGTGGCATGGACATTCTTTGGACCACATATCATGACCTATACCATGTTGTGAGGCTGCAAGGGAAATCCTTGAGCCACCCTTCTTTGGTTATGGCTTAGGTTTATGATATTATCATCCCTTATCATAGGGGAACTGACATATTAGACCTAGGGGCTATCAGAGCTGCCAGATAGACAATATTGAAAATTCTCAAGGGGGCACACCAACCTGTTTCTACTTTTACCATAGATGAATTTATTTCCAGGCCATACCAGGATATGATTGGGTTGTGGGGCGATGATTGAGTTATATTGATTCCATGTAATTATGTAACTCAATTGGTGGAAAGGAAAGTTAGGGTGGAATTCCACCCTATTGATAGAGTGCCTCAGATATTCGAGATTCCATACGTTGATGCACTTCCTGTAATTCTTGTTATTTACTATGATATTAGAGAGGCTCTTGGATAGTTGGACAATGATCACTCTCAAGGTACCTATTATTATAAAGGTTTTCCCAGTTCCTAGAGTACCAACAACCCTCCTCTAGACTAAGGTCACACCTGCTCATAGCGGGGAGGAGGCCCACACAGCTTCAAAGGTAACCTGAGGGTGAGTCTGGTGAGGAGATGGGGGAGGATACTGAAGGGGAGGAGAATGATGAGGAAGAAAATAGTGACATAGAGTGGTGGGTTATGGAGGAGATCTCTATTACAGAGAGAGAAAAGGTAGAGGAGGAGAAGGAGACTATTATTTTTGAGGAGGCACTTCCTCACAAGGGAGATAAGGATGAGGAGTTTATGATGGGCCAACACATCACCTTAGGAGAGAGTGAGGCTCAATAGTTTCCTGTAGTGGATCCACTACCACCAGCTACACCAATCAACCCGTTTTGGATGTTAGGAGATATGAGTATGTGGATACTCTTCTCTAGAACTTATTAACTAGAATTGTTAGTAAGTTACACATTGTGTTTCTTTATTTTATTTTTGAATGTTTCCTAACTTTCCATTTTTTGCACTTGTGTTCTGCAGCCATGTCTGATGGATGGCGAGACCTTATTCATTTTATATTGGTTAATACACTTGTCATCCCCTTGGGGAATACCTGAGTGGAGCCGCTCATAGACATGGGGCAGCTAATACAGGTTAGTTGTCACATTGATGTTTTCACACTAGTTTTGCAAGCCACAAAGATGCTTTCAAAGATGAATACTGAGATTTTCACATTCTGACTAGATTAGAGGATAGAGAGGTGGAGCCACTCGCACAATGATACTATGAATACCAGAAGATCACCTATCCCATATCACATTCATTCTCATCATTTTTTTTACGGAATCTTTCATTCATGCCATAGGAGATGCAGCAGGATTCCTCACCATGCACCTTCTCATGGATCCCATAGTGAGGGATAAGCAATGGGAATTTATTGCTTTGATGTCATTTTGTGAGACATTTATATGATTTTTTTGTATTTTTGTGCTCAATGTGAGCATCTTGATCACACCTAGAGTGTGATGGAATTGTATACATACTTGACTTAATATGGATATATACATTTAATTCTTCTTGTTTTAGTCATTCTTGTGTAAGAGTTGACTCATTATGGTTTATCTTTCTTGTGTACTCTTAGATGCTCAAAACTTCTAATGTTTTATATGATATTTTGATGTATGTAATTGATGATGATATGCTAACAGAATGATTTATTTTTTCTATTTTGTTTTACATGATGTTTATGCAAACACAATGTAATGTCGAAAATTTGGTTTTTCAAGAAATATTTGACACTTCTTGTTTGGTTAGAAAACTGTGATGGAAATGATATGATAATAAAATGAACTCACTCCACTTACAACCCCACATAACTAGTAATATGTGAGGGCTCAACACCATGAGAAATAAGGGACGTGATTTGTATGATTTTGATAAATGGAAGTGGTGAGATAAAGACAAGATTTTGATAGAAATCCAATTAGAAACCTACAACCTAACTCAAAATACAGTTTACTATACAATTTAGAATGTTATTTTATTACTTTTTCATCTACACTTACTACAAAAAAATTTATATTCTATGGAATCTTGCCCTTCCCTGTGAAATATGTAGCCTGGGAGGGATGGGAAGTTCTAGTTCTCTAACCCTATTTACCAATGTTGAAATTACATTTCCTGTAGATGGTGTTGTGTTCAACTTGGGTACATTTTGATCCTGGTTATGAGGTAAAGGTATGTGATGTTTTGTTATAGCTTGATCTTTGGGAAGCCACCCCTTTTTGTATGTGTTTCCTATACGAGGAGGGGTAGAAAATTCATTATTGAGAATAACATCAACGTATTATTGCATTAATTCCATGGACTATTCTATGTTGTTGAAGTATTGGTCACTTCAAGCATATCACACTAGTTATTCCTCATCTAATAATAGGAGCGAATAAAAATGGATACTGATTTGCGGTCTAAACAAAATATGAGGATTGAATCCTAACTCTCTTATGAATGTCATATTTTTAGAATTGAAGAGTTTGGGTTATGGACCATGTATAGGTTGATCAATTTCCTTGATCCTAACTGAGGAGCCATTGTTGGTCCCTTAAGGAGGAGGAGTGTCAAGTGAAGGGATATTCGTTGAATAGTTGTTATCCCACTCGGATAGTGAGGGTGACTATTGCATAACCATTTGGTAGTAATACGCCTCAACACCCAAAATGGGCCAGCTGTATTCCTATCTCAACATATTCATGGGGTATATGAATATGCACAAAATAATGAGAGAGGAGGAAGATGGATGAAAGAAGGTAAGGAAATGGAAATGAAAATATAGTAGCTCTTCACATTGCGTTCACCAATTTATACGACAAAAAATTAACACATGAATTTCAATCACCCTCGACCTCTCGAGGTCATGTCAGGATAGTCGATGTGGTAACAATAGATGGCTATATATGAAGCAGAAATACGTATTTATGTGATAAATAGGTTATCAAGGCAACCTAATGTCCTCTATGGGAATCAAATGCATCTTCTCATCAAGGGAAATAAAAGCCCTTCTAACCTTAGCAGGTGTGATGGAATAGTCAAGAATAATACACACACGTAAATGTCAAGGTCAATGTGTGAGACTCTCTCAACTGATTACAAAATGTGTGGAGATTTACAATCAGGTGCTTTGTGATGATGTCCAGATAAGGTCATGGAATAAAGAAGAGAGGCAGGTTTCCACTAGATCTATGTGTGGTGAGTTGGTTCAGTCTAGAATGTGAAAGCTTTATAAGCATCTTTCTTCAAGACGTTTAATTTTCTGACAATATCTAGTGGATGTGGGAATGTTCTAAAGACTACTGAATGTAATCCAGTTTCTAAGTCTATTTGGTCTTCAATTTGGTTCGATCGAGGGACCCTGGGATCACAACTGTAAACTCTCTCTTGTTGTGGTCTAGGAATGGTCATGTGCAGATTTGTGTAATTTAATCTATGAAACAAAATAATATGATAATCAAAATAAATAAAAGCTAACTATGTTTTTGTATTTTCCACTATAGAATAAATAAAGAAATAAACAACAATCTAATCTACTTTAAAACAATTTTTTGTATTTTAGAAAATAAAAGTGAGTAAAAAGAAATGTAAAAATTACTTCTAAATTAATTAACCAATCCTAAAAAAATAAACAACCAGATGTATTTGTTTACTTTTGTAGAAGAAATATAATCTCTTCTAAACAATTAAATCTTCTCAAACTATGAATGTGAATTAAATACTCAGACACACCTCAGAGTCATGAGAAGAATTAGAATCTTCTCTAAAGATTTTCTTCCCTTGAAACTTCCCTAGTGGAATTTAAGAGGGATTTAATAGAAACTAATTTGAATCAAATTTTGAATGCTTACAACTATACAGAAGCTTCTTACAGAATCAATTCCCTTTCAAATCTAAAGATATAGAAAGGGAAACTATCTATCCTAAGAAAATTTTACAAAATAAAATGATCTACTGTAACTACTTAACAATTTCAACAATGAAATTATGAGTGCCCTTTTCTAATGTAGTAAATAATTTGCATATAGGTTCAAAAATAAAGAAATGATGAAATAAAGAAACTCAATATCAACCCCAAGATGGAAATTGTAGTGTTGAGGTAATGTCAATTGTGGTATCACTTTATGTCCCCTTATTTATCTTTCCCAATATTTTGTTTCCACGTCAGTTTAGGGAACTGGGAATGCAGAGGAAGCAAGAAGAAGGTGATAGAGCAATGTTGTCTTGCAAGTGGTCTAGTAGCAATATAGGTAGAGAAAGAAAAATACAAGAGAACAATGTTTGGTTTTGTGATCTCTAGCAAGATTTCAATATCATAACAGTACAAATATGATAAAAATATCCAACCATTTTCTTTAGAAGAAATGATGATTTTATATAACAGAAAATGAGAAATGGTATAAACCATTTGGCATAAATGAGATGCCACATCACAATAAGGAGAGGGAGTTTAACTCTTTATCAACAATTAGAAGTGGAAGAGAAGGTTAATAAGAATCATTCAAGCTTAAAATAAGCCAAATTGATTAAGAAATGTATGGTACATATCAACTGGAGTGAGTTAACATGCATCCAAATCATGCCTAGGAAGTCTTGTGTAATTTGCATAGAACCTCTGCCCTGTGTAGAGTGACATAACTATGCAACCACCACCTAGGTAGGGAGGTGGTTGTGCAACCTCCACCCTGTAAGGAAAATATTGTGTAACTCAAGGAAAAAACATAAGGAAAAAAGATGCAGAAAGCCACAGAAAAGCCAGAAATTTCTAGGTTAGGTAATCTAAGCTACAAATATGAACTACAAAGAGGTAAAGGGTCTCGAACACCTTTGGAAAAGACATGAATCATCATTGGGGACTTTTGAATCATTTCCTTGAATCATTTCCTATAATGTATCACATGAAAAATTTGGTGCGTACAATAACCTTATTGGTTATGGGAGGTTATGGAATTGGAATCATAATAGGATTTACAATCTGATGTGGGGTTGTACATTATTTAGGAATTCCTTGCAGATTTTTAGAGCTTAATTATGCATGTGAGTAAGGTTGATATTCATTTAAATAAATTGGTTATTAACAGTAGCTTGTTATTCACTCATTTTATTAATGAGTTGTATAATAATTTGGGTTGGATCATTAGTATGAGGAATTTGAGGGGTATTTTTCAAGAATATTTTAAAGATGAATCTCTTGCAAAGCTACATTTTGGTGACACATGCCATCTCAGAAGAAATGTTGTTACAAACATATGTGGGGAAATACATGCTTTGTATTTCCCCATGTATTGAATATCCTCCCAAATTAGAATTAAATTTCTTCATATGTGTTTGTATAACTTTAAGAGTTTTTTGGGTTAATTCAATGTAACTAAATATGAATTCTTTCATATGGGGAGTATAATCAACATAGATTTTTTCTATGTTGTTATCTTCCTCTTTATCAAATTATTTCTCGTTGGATTGTTAGAGTTAGATCTATCATTCCTTCTATTTTTTGTATCTTGGCCTATATTTATGGCATTAGTGTCACCCATGTTACAATCATAGTAGAAGGGGGTTTTCTTAAGATAGGAATCCCAAATATTGGTTTGGGAAATAGAAATTTGTTTAGTATGTTGATAATTAAAGAGATGAATCATCTTCAAAGATTTCAGGAAATATTTAGGAATATTTTTCAAGGTTTGGGAATATTTTGCAAGGGTAAGATAAGAGATAAATATAAATATGACCAAATCAAAGAGAATAATATTCATGTTGGCTTCACTAGAATGTATGCGAATAATGAATGGTCTAATAGAACATCTTATTCATTTTGAGGTAATCTATACTAAGATAATGAATGGTTTCATACTAAATATGCACAAAATAGGGTTTTAGTTTTAAAATGCATGGATCTACAAATGAAATAGTCCATACTCTATGAAATTAGGTTTCCAAAATCTAGATCTAAGAAAGGGGAGTGACATATAAATAGGTCCTAATAATAGATTGGTAATAATAAGGTTGTAACAAAATAGAGATACTTATGTTATGGTTCCAATATTTCATTGTAAGGATTGATATATAATAATGAAATAGATTATGGATATGTTATTCTAATCTAATATATACATGACTAGTAAAACAATCAATCAAATCTAAAATAAAATAAAGGAAATGATAGGTTCAAGATAATTATATTTATATAAAAATCATTGAAACATTAACTTCCCCTAGGTTTAGTAGAGCCTTATGACATATTTATGTCATGGATCACAAAAAAATAAAATAAAAGATATAAAATCCATTTGCTGAAGAACTCAAAGAAAGGATACGCAGATCATGGAAAGTGCAACTCTTATGCTTGGGATCCTAAGTAACCAATACTCCAAGTGTAGAATCCAAAATATAAATAAAACCTAGATTAGAAACTTTTAACACCTCCAGGAAAGATTTGTGAGAAAAAATACCATTGAATGAATGATGGTGGTGTCATTAAAATAGAACTCAAATGTGACATATATATATATAAGGATCATGAATATACATTACAATTTTTGTTATATGATGTCATAGACCATGGAAAATGTGATTGGTTATTATGAATAGAAGTAATCTGACATCAACCATATGATGTCTAGGTAATGCCTCATCAATGTGTTCTAAAAGGACGTCTTGGGTGATGGAGGAAGACTCTAGATATTTTTAAGTGTGATATGAAAAAGGTATGAGTGTGATGTAAGCATATATGGAGGCATACGTTATAGAATATTAAGATTATCTCATTAAGAGATTATAAAGGTATAAAAATTATTTAAGGTATTATATCATGGAATACACATCAAGTTCCTCTCATAAGTACCACTACCAAATGAACCAATGTAAGATTTTCTAGTTTCCCATACTCCTGAAAATATCCCTAAAAACATTGTTTTGAGGAATCGAATGCACCAATAGTTCTTGCAAAGAGAAATTAAAATTACAAAATTAGGTTTATACAACATTCATGATTCGTAATAAGGCCACTATTTAGGAGAGAAAAAAGTTGCAATTCCTACATATACCAACTCATAACTGATTTCTAGAGATAAACTATTTGGAAAAATAATTTTAGCGATGTTTGAAATTAAAAAAATTATCACTTTAACTTATTATAGAAAAATAATCTCCATATTAGGAAACCTCTTCTAAATTTTTCATATAATGTATTTTTGAGTGGATTCATTTACACCCCTAACATTCCATGACAAAAAGTTCAAGAGGTACTTACATCAAGTTCCATATCCTATTAATTCAACTTTTCAAAGGGATTCATAAGTATATTTAAAAACCATTGTTGGTTAGTATACAACAAGTAATTTAAAAGTGACACCTAGATTTAGGAAAAATATATCCTTCTTCAAGTTGACAAGGATAATTGTGAGATCATTTAGTCATAGTCTTGTGAGGATAAACCATGCAAATATTTAATTTATATTTGTGAGTAATATCTTGAAATTTAATATAAAGAATAATGTGAAAATTCATGACTCGGGGTATATATTACCTTAAATATTAGAATCATCATTGGAAGTTGAGGGAATGACCTGCATTTTTACAATTTAAATAGACACTAAGTTCTTAACATTGTTGTGTAGAATAGAGTTTTGGATATTCAGTAGTTTAATATTTGTATAAAGGACCCCAAATGGGTAGGTGTTCATGTCTTATATTTAGTTTTTAATATTTCCCATAGTGGTTAAACCTTATTTTCCATTTGTTTAAGTATTCTCAGCAATAGGCTTGGAAATGGATTTGTTATGCGTATATAAAATCATTGAATCCTAAATTTGTATTTTATATGATTGAAATATGAAGAAAGTGTTTGACTTATTTATATAGAGAACCCTCTAGGTATAATGGGAATCATCCTGTTAAATTTTTATATATTCCTTAAGGTATTATGAAAGGTAAAATTCCACATAGACATGCTTTTGCAATCTAGAAGAGTAAAACTTGTTGGGATCCTTATAAATGGCATAGTCAATCGTGGAAACTATCTAGTTTAGGAATTAAAAACATGGAATGGGAAGGCAAAATAATTCTACCCACTCTATATTTTAAGGGTGGTATACTTAGAGACCAAAACATCTCATGTCCATGGAGGTAGCATGAGAAATGACTTCTTAACATACCAAGTAAAGAAATTTTTCATAACGACTATAGTATGAGTTAGGTCAGAAAAATGAAACAAAAAATCCTTTGGTAATATTATGGACTACATCCAATTTTATTCTATCTTAGGTATAAGAAGATTACACCCATGTTTTACCATACTTTTAAAGGGAATCCTACCAAAAAACACCTATTAAACTAAATTGTTCAATTCATTTGCAAGCAACATCAAATTCAAAAATAAGTAAGATAACATCTAGATAAGGTGTATCGGCTTCTGTAAAAACTTAAGAACAAGATTTTGGGTTACTACATATTGTATAAAATACCCCCTAGGCTATTCTGACAACCCATAACCTCATTTCCAGACTTAGGAAAATTCACAATTGATTAAAAAAAAATTGGACTTCTCTAAAAAAATTGGGTTTTGGGTTTCATTTACATCAGGACATGTCAAGGAAATTACATGTTATATGTCACGTGTTTCCCACTTCCAAAGCTTGATAATTTTCCTTAGTGTTGGGGTTTTGGGTCATTTATAC
This sequence comes from Taxus chinensis, assembly GCA_019776745.2. NCBI lineage: Eukaryota > Viridiplantae > Streptophyta > Pinopsida > Cupressales > Taxaceae > Taxus > Taxus chinensis. The sequence continues at coordinate 439,501,934 of CM034156.1, forward strand.
ATCGGAACATGTTGACCAAAATACATGTTCCATGTCACATGTTTTCCACCCCTGAACCCAGACTAACCTTGTCTCAGGTTTCTCAACATGCAAAACATTGAGCCAATTCCACCCTTTATTTCAATTTTTTGGGACTCACTTTCATCAGAACATCGTAGCCAAAATTTATGTTCCATTTTATGTGTATCTCACTTCTGAAACCCAATTCCTTCCTTTGTATTAGGTTGTCATAAGTCAAAGACATCAAATCAGGTCATAATGTCTCATGTAAACTACTTCCCTATTCCTGAAAGGCACTCCTCCCTTATGTCAGACTTTGTAAGGTGCCCAATAGGTACATTTCCCTAATTGCTTGTTTCATGTTTTTAATGGTGCAAAACATGGTAAAAATTTTGATGGTCTTCCTCCTTTGTGTCAGGTTTCCGAAGATGTTAAACATAGTCACAGATCAAACAGGGGAAATTATGTTAACTCAACTACTCACATTTATTGAATTATTTTTCCCTTGGCTTCTCAAACAAGAAATATGATTTTGGATAATGGATTTGGCAAGGCTTCCGTAATGTTTTTCAATTATTTAATGCATATTTTTGTTGGTTAAAGGAGGAAATTTGAATTTCTCTCTCTATCTCTATTATAAAATGATGCTCATTTCTAAAGGTTGGAGCCTCTTGGAATTTTGGTGCATCCTTCTACAAATGTTGCATGTGTATTTTGAGTTGCAAGCCCCAAATCTATACCTTTGCATGATGATATTTTACTTTCTCCTTCATTGTAATGGATTGTTCATCTCTTTGAAGAAATAAAATTCATGTTTTTTGGCTATTATCTGCCATATCATGTGTTTATTGCTTTATCTTACCTCTCTATTACATTTGTAGGTATATTATTCATGTTTATTCTCCTCTTTCATGGTTTATTATTGTTGTTCACCATGGAAATGAGAGTTTGGATGTTTTTTTTTACTATGGAACTCAGAGATTCCCTATCCTCCTTCATTTTCCTCCCATTTTCACTCATTTGAGAATGTATTTCCCCCTCTTCTTGGTGTTATCACCTCTATTAGATTAGTATTTCCCATTTTTCATGCATCTCTCTCTTCCCCTAGTCTCTTGGATTATTATAATAGGATTAGAGAGTTACATTTCCTATTGTAGGATTAGTTTAGCATTAGGATTAGATAGAGGAACCAACCTTATCTAGAGGTCTATCTCAATTATCAAGTCCCACAACTTGAGAGATAGTCCCATGTTACCAAATAAGACTAATTTCTCATGAATCCATTCATGATAAATTATAAGTTGTTGTTTTCAGTGATAACAATTATGGCACACCCGGTGGGATAGGTTTGAAGAACTTTACATATTATAATCACTAAGTTTTGGTCTATTCTTGTTGAAAATTCAGCCTTTGGAGGCACCTTCCAATCAAATATGATGACTCCACTAGTTCAACCAACCCATTTTCTCATCTATCAGACCATTTCCTTTCTTTCCATCATTTCATTTCTCTTTCCCATGAAGTTATGCAGTCATGACCTTATTTCCTCATTTTTCTTAGTTTTGGTAGTAGTGTCATTAAAATCCATCTCCATAATTTTACAATCATTCTTCAATATATTATAACACACATCTGGATAAGTTTTATGAATAAAATCTTCTTGATTATGCATGTTCTTATGAGCCAAATGTAGACTTTAGAGGCCAATCTACACCTAAAGATTATTTTGAAGGGATAGTTTAGAATATGGAGTAGATCTTATAAGCTAAACTACCCAGTTTTAGGCATCCCTATCTATGGGGAGGACCTATACCTATTTAGTTAATCCCACAACAAATTCTTGAGGTAATGAGTGAGTCTTTCACTCAAATGGTTGATTTTATTGCATCTTTGTAGGCATTAGAAGCTAATGAGCATAAGGTTGAGTAACCCTATAAATGGGATGTTCCCACTTACCTTCCATATCAGTATCTAATGCCCATTCCTTATCAACCAGCTCATCCCAAGGTCAAATTTCCCAAATTTCTTAAGGTTTCTCCATCCATCTCCCATTCTCCATAAGAATATTTCACACCTTTCCCCTCATTGTGTCCATTGCAAAATCATGTTAATACCTAGCCCACCCTTCCTCTCACATTCCAAAATCCATTTTGGGAAGAAACGAATTAAATCAATCAAGGAGGGTAGCTTACTGAAGAACCCAACCAAAAAAACTTACGAAAAATTTAAAGTATTAGGATTCAAAATTTGAATCTAATCAAATGCCACATATGATTAAACCTTCAATAAATGTTGCAAATGAAGAACATAAGGTGGAGGATGATTTTATAGAAGAGAAAGTATAATAAAGAGAATACCAACAATATCTTTGCACTAAATGTAGTGTGTATGATGGTGATATGTTCACATAGGTTGTTGATTTATCACATCTTGAAAATTCAGAAGAGGAGGAGGAATCAGCGTCAAAAGAAGAGGAGTAGAAGGAACATAATATCTGAGGGGAGTGTTCGACAGAGATTGATCATGAAGAGGTTTATTATTTATCAGACTTGTAGTCTTTTTGTTTACCCTTTTAATAGCTATGCATGCTAGAACTACATTTAAAAATATATGAATTATCACTTGAAGCGCATGTAGCTACTAGGTCCCTCCATTGTTATTCTTACCAAGGTGTTATCATGCATGTTCACCATGTTTATAACCAAGACAATCATTGATGCATAACCATTAACATAGCAATTTGGAAACACGTATAATAAGGAATATAACCAATATAAACAAAAAACTAAGATCAATTACATCATTATAACAACATCTTCAGACATATCAACTATCATTATCCAACTACAAGTATCCATCATAAACTAGTAATTCATTACATCACAAGAGCTGAATATATATGATATTCATTATAAGAGTGTGAAGGACCCATGTGCGTAAACACAAAACCATAACTCTATAATAGCATAAATCTTCTCATACACACATGGTCTACACTCTTTAGATCTCTCTCTCAGCACAGACATGCATTGAGTATATATAGGGGTGGGGACTTTCCCTTCACCTCCCATGCACTCTCCTAGTAATAGGCATTCTCAAAAAATAGTTTGCATGCTTTTACAAACGTAGATAATAGTATACTATCCTAAATGTATACCATGTTTTGATCGTATTATTATCTCTCTCCATGTGTGTTCCTTATCTTGATTTACATCTAATTTTTCCAAATATAGCTCTTTGCTCACCCACCAAGTCATTATGCTTTAATCCTTTATGTGGCTAGCAATACCATTCAACCTTGTTTTTCCTATTTTAAGCCTTTCTAGGAAAATTGGCTAAGTCATCTTTCCTTTTTATCCATACACGTAATCTCACAAACTGACCCATGGTACCTCTATGCACGCCCTTTAAACCCTACCCTATTCTCCTACACGCACATGTTCTTATGCATAATACTCTATGATTTTTGGACACTTAGTAAATTTCTCTAACCAACACTACCCCACACTAGGGATATTATATGTCCTTGGAAATAACGAATCAAAGAATACTCCTAAAGAATCTAACAAAGAATGTGTAGAATAAAATAATAATGGGCATATACCCAATTAATTAAATAATTTCTAGGTATGCACTTGTCTCTACTCTTGAGATGGCTGTAATAGTTCATGGAATTCTACATTGAGGATTCTCTTCGGATTCTACCATTCTTTTAACTCCTTGACAACTGCATCTGGTGTAGATCCAACAACCTCTTACCCTTGTGCGGGGTCCATGGCATCACCCTTCTCTCTCAACTACTAGATGATCCATGCAAGGCATGATACCAATTTTTGAAAGGAACCCATCCTTCGCGCAACTAATGATCCAAGTTCTTTAATCCTCGTATAAAAGGTTTCTCGAATAGTTTTAAGTGCCTCCTACTTCTTTACAATAACATCCATTATCGCCTCTCACCCAATATTTTCATTTTTCTTGGTTACTTGCACCTATTTCACTTCATTCTCCTCTTTAGTAGTGTATTCCTTAAGGATGGGGTCAAGGTCTTGGCAATTATCAAACACCCATCCTACCTTTTTCAGCTCGCCCTTCAATGTAGTGGATAATGCCTCATATTATACTATTTTACACACTATAGTAGCCTTATTCCTCTTTTATAATGCAACTATTTATTCCTTAGAAGGCTTATGCTCATGTAGTAGAATACCTACTAGATATTCCAAATAATATAGTGTCGTTGGATATTCATCTTGGGCCTTATCTCCTAGGTCCAGGCACACTGCAGTAATGGAATCTATAATATGTTTGACCTTGATGAAAGCATACTTCACACATTTTTCTTCTTTATCAAGATAAGTGCACAAAGATGGGGGGCCAAAAAGTGGACACAAATCCATTTTTTGGCCATTTTGGCCATAACACGCTCGCATTATGGCTTAGACATGCTATAACATGAGCATGTTATAACGAGAGCATGTTATAACATGAGCACACGATAATGCACTCACATTTCAATGTGTTATGTGATATATGTGATTGTGGCATGCTACTATTTATAAAAATAAATTTTTAAGTATAAGTTTTTCTTTTACTATTATTTATATTTTATTAAGTTTTTCTTTTATTATTATTTATATTTTAGAAAAAATTAATAAAATATAAATTAAAAAAAAAAAAACTTATACTTTAAATTTATTTTAATAAACATAAGATGTTTGAGTCACTCTGTACCTTATGGAACTAGTTTCACAGGTCCATCTGTCACGGTTTAGAAAATAGTTTTTTAGATTCTAATATGGTCAATACATAGGTATTTTTCACGATTTCATCATTCAAACTTCAAGCTTTTATGGTTTAAATTATACAATCGGTATCTATTTTTTGAAACAATATAGTCATTGTTTAGATTTTGGGGCCTTTTGGATTGGTTATTGACATTTATAGGAGTGTTAAATGTGTCAAAACTATATATTTTAAGCTTCACAACTCCCAAAGGTAGCAACAATTTCTCTAATATATGGACTCATGCAATTCCATGTAACACATAATAAATCAAAACACATATGTAAGTTTTTATTGATTCAAATAATCAAGGGAATGGTCATCATGAGGTCTATGAAGGATCTTAAACATCATGAGGTGATGTAGATCTTTACCACATATACATGCACTCATCAACTCATAACAATAAATTTTAATCATTCTCATTATTATCTTGTTTTTGAAAGTCTTTCCAACAATATCTATAGGCTCAAACATGCAAAATTGACACAATCAACCTAAAAATTACCCTTCCAACCCACATATTATGCTCTCACATTTTGTACACAAGCCCAATCAATTGTTAAAATGACTCACTTTCTTGTAAAATCTCATACGCTCAGACTTCCACTCTATTCCACGCACTAGATTTAAGTGTCCTGATTCCAAATCAAGTAAAAATTTCAAAAAATTTACTTCCATTTTCTCCTTTCAACTCTTTATATTGTTTCACCATGCTCAGACTAACATAAAACCATTCAAGTCTTTAAATTTTTAGAGACTATTTACTTAGAGAATGTGTTGTGGTGCTTAGATGATTAATTTATATGGCTTATTGAATGTTGTATCTCTCTCTCTCTCTCTCACTCTCTATTTGTCTCACTCCCTCTCTCACATTCTCTCTTTCTCACTCAATCCTTATCATTCTCTCACTTTTCATTTATCTCTCGCTCTTGCTCTCTCTCCCTCTCATGTTTTATTTCTCTCTCCCTCTCTCTCTCTCAATCTCATTCTCATTCTCACTCTCTTTTCCTCTCACACTTTCACTAAATATTTCTTTATTTTGAATCAAAGAAAATTTAGTTTTATTGATGACTCAACTAGGAGGGCATGATAACCATAAGGAAACCTGGATATTTTTCAAAATACCTCTAGTCTAGAATAGTGATTACAAAATGAAAACTGTTCTTGATCTTTTGCACTACAAGGATAAAGAAACCTCATATATTTCCAGTAGGTCTCATGAGTGAGTTCATCTTTTGGAATATACATATTAGGACCATATTTCATAGTCTCATTCCTAAAACCATCATTGAGTTTTCTTGTATAACTACCTTGCTTATAAGGCGTGGGATAAATAACTAAATGGATATGACATCTACTTTGTGCCTTCCAATGCATATTACACATCTCTGCTAAAATTATTTCTCCCCACATATATTTACACTCTTGGATGTCAATTTCTTCACATTATGAAACAAATTTCACATTTCTCATATTTCCATGTATGGTATTATGCAATCCTGGATGACCCATTGGAAGCTAGAAAAAAGAACCACATGCTCATATTCAAATTCATGATTCACTTTGATACATGTTCATATTCACAAGAACCTCTTCTTCATTGAAAGTTCTTAGTTTGTCTCAGTAATGGTGTCTCCCTATATCTAAGGATCAAGGAATACTATGGTTTATGGTATGATTAGACATTCAAGAATCATCAAGTGTCTGAATCAGAATGTTGTTGCATCTCGAAAAACATTTTCAAACATGGAAGTAATGCATCTTGGAAAATAAAATTGAACCTCATAAATCCTTTCAAATTTCCATCTTACACAAACACTAGACATATCAACCTCTATTCTTCGAATAAAATATTCATTCCCAAATTTTCGCAACTGAAATAATTATTCAAAAGAGCGTAAAAAGTGATCAAATTTACTTGGTATCCTAATCTGTCATACCTAAAAAATACCACTAGACTTGTTATTCTCAATTTAGGGTTTATGTTTTAACATTTAGGGGTCATGGTTGAGGTCTTATGGTTTAGGTTTTAGCACTTAGGTCTTATGGTTTAGGGATGATGACTCAAGAATTAGTGTTCATTGTTTAGGGTTTAGGGTTTAGGGTTTATGGTTTAGGGTTTAGGGTTTAGAGTTTAAGGATTGAGGTTAAAGACTAGATTATTAGGGTTTAGGATTTAGGGTTTAGGTTTAAGGGTTTAGTGTTTAGGGTTTTATATTTAGGGTTTAGGGTTTAGAATTTAGGGTTTAGGGTTATGGTTTAGGGTTTAGAGCTTAGGGCTTAGGGCTTAGGGCTCATGGTTTAGGGTTTGAGGTTTATATATTATGGTTTAGGATTTTGGGTTTGGGGTTTAGGGTTTAGGGTTTTAGGGTTTAGGGTTAAGGATTGAGGGTTTAGGGTTCAGGGCTTAGGCTCAGGGTTTAGGTTTTATGGTTTAGGATTTAAAGTTTAGTATTTGGGGTTTAGGTATCATGGTTTAGTGTTTATTTCTGATGGTTTGATGTTTGGGGTTTCCATTTCAGGGTTTAGTGTTTATGGTTTAGGGATCAATGTTGTCAGATAAAGGTTTAGGATTTAGGGTCTAGGGATCAAGGCTAAATTTTAAGGGTTCAAGGTTTATAATTTAGGGTTTAGGGATCAGGGCTCAATTTTTAGGTTTTAAGGTTTAAAATTTAGGGTTTAGGTTTTAAGTTTTAAGGTTTATGGTTTATGGTTTAGGGCTCACGGTTAAGGATTTAGGGTATTTGGATTTGGTTTAGGGTTCAAGGTGTAGGGTTTAAGATTTAGGGATTAGAGATTAGGGTTGAGTGTTTAGGTTTTAGGTCTCAAGGTTTAGGGTACAGGGTTTAGGGTTGAGGGCTTAAAGTTTGGGAATTAGGGTTTAGGGTGTAGTGTTTAGGGTTTATTATTTATTATTTAGGGTTCAGGGTTTAGATTTTAGATTTTACGGGTTAATGTTTAGGGTTTAGGGCTTAGGCCTCAAGGTTCAGGGTTTAAGGTTTAGATTTTAGGGTTCAAAGATTAGAGTTTATTATTTAGTGTTTGGGGTTTAGGGTTTAGGGTTTAGGGTTTAGTGTTCAAGGTTTATGGTTTATTGTTTAGTATTTAGGGTTTAGGGTTTAGGATTTTGTGTTGAGGGTTTAAGGTTTAAGGTTTATGGTTTAGCATTTATGGCTCAAGGTTTAGGGTTTATGGTTTAGGTATTAGGGATATGGGTTAAATGTTTAAGGTTTAGGGTTTAGGGTTAACATATCAGGGTTTAATGTTTAGTGTTTAGGGTTTAGGGTTAAGGGTTAAGGCTTTATGATTTATGGTTTATGGCTTAGGGTTTAGGGTTCAAAGTTTAGGGTTTAGGGTTTAGGATTTAGGGATTAGGTTTTAGGGTTAAGGGTTGATGGTTTAGGGTTTAGGGTTTAGGTCTTAGGGTTCAGGGTTTAGGGTTCAAAGTTTAGGGTTTAGGGTTTAAAGTTCAAGATTTATAGTTTATGGCTTAGGGTTTAGGGTTTAGGGTTTAGGTCTAAATTTTACGGTTCAAATTTTAGGGTTCAGTATTTAAGATTTAAGGTTTAGGTATTAGGGCTTATGGTTGAGTGTTTAGGGCTTAGGCCTGAAGGTTCAGGGTTTAGTATTTAAGCTTTAGGGATTATGATTTAGGGTTAGGGTTTATAATTTTATGGTTTATTGTTCAGGGTTTATAGTTTATTATTTAGGATTTAGGGTTTATGACTCAATGTTGGTGGTTTATGGTTTAGTATTTAGGGATTTTTTTTAGGTTTTAGGTTTTAAGGGTTAGGGTTATGCGTTGAATGTTTAAGGTTTAGGGTTTAGGACTTAGGGTTGAAGGTGGTTTCAACTAACAAATTTTTTCCCCATCCTCATGAGATCCTTACCATGGTAAAAAATAATCTATTTATGATTTTATGCATTCCTAGAGGTACTTATCAAAATTTCCAAATATTAACCTATCACTTTTTGGTGATCATCGCTCTAGTGCTTATAAATTTAGGGCCATTTTTGTCTAGAACCGATAGGGTTAGCTACACTATCCTGAAATTATTCATGAAACCTTCAAGTCTTAGAGAAAAATGGATGTTACCATCATTTATAGGATTCACATATCTTTATATTGCCTATTTTTTTTCCTCATAACTCCTTACGGAGCTCCTAAAATCATCTGAAGAAGTCAAATTTTAGCATTAGAGTGTTTGTTCTCTGCACCTAGAAAACCCATTGTTGAGAAGATTGTCCTTAAATGAGTAAACCTTTCCTAAATATTTATAAACACTCCTAAAAAATCAATAACCAATCCAAAAGGCCCAAAAACCTAAACAATTCCTATATTCTTTCACAAAACAGATATCAATTTTATAATTTAAACCCTAAAAGCTTGAAGGTTGAATGTCGCAATCCTGAAAATAACCTATATACTGACATAATTAGAATCTAAAAAACTATCTTCTAAACCATGACATATGGAGTTGTGAGACTAGTTCCATAAGGTGCAAAGTGACCCTAACATCTTATATTTACTAAAATAAATTTAAACTTTTATTATTATTTATATTTTATTATTTCTTATACTTAAACATTTATTTTTGTAAATAGAAGCATGCCTCAAGCACATATACCACATAACACACATGAATGCAAGAACGTTATAACGTGCTCGTGTTTCATCTTTTTGGGGTTTGGAATACCCAATCCAAAGTCTTGGATTTTCCTTGGATTTCCAAACCAAAGGTTTGTACTATGTTTTATGTGATTAAAACCATGTTTAACAAAAAACATCATAATTTCATGTGTGCATCCCAATATCTCATACATTAAAACATACTATTCCAAAATAAATTATACTACGAGGTCAAACTTAGTTTTATATTGATGACAATATAATTCTTTCTAAAATTTGATTAGTTTAAGGCTTTCATCCATAATTTCTTTTAATAGTGCCTTTTTTTCTTGTTAAAACCAATGCATACGTTTTGGTGCACAATTTACGATTTTTTCATTTAATTTTTTTAAAAAATTGGTTTTTTCTAAACTCCATTCTACATGCACTAAAAAAAACTATTTTTTTTTTCTCAAAGTTATGGGGGTGCACACACAAATATTTCATTTTCAGGATATGCGCACTTTAAAAATTAAGAAAATATTATATATTCATCCAAAAATTATGAAAAATTAGTGGGACCTTGTACATGGTCTTAGCTAACTTTAAAAGGAATGATAACCAGATCATACCAAGCCAATAAATCAGATGCTAATCAAACACCACGATCAATAAGATGAAAGCAATTTGCCAGGATAACTTTTTATAAACCTTTGCAAAAAAATGAGCAGCAATATCATATATTATTGTGGAACTCAATCAAATACAATGAGAATGGGCCTTGCTTCTATAGGAAAGGAATAACAATATAAGAACTAGACAAGGTCATAGATCAAGACCTAAATCAAGGAAACTTATCTTGAATATCCATAACTGACAATAACTTCCTTGGCATTCTCTAGTCATGCTTGAATGCCTCGTGCATCTGGATGTACCATCTGTCCACCTTGAGTTTATAGGAATTAGTAATTCCTTCAAATGTATATTCTATGAACCTCTTCACAGGGGAATTATTCTCCGGGGGATACTTCCACATATTGTCACTTGGTCCATCTGGTACCCCAATTTCTGAAAATAAAATCAAGGGAGATGGTTCCCCAAGTTATCTTCTCACTTATGTGTGCTTCCTCAATAATTCCTTCAATAATGAAGGATGAAATATTGTACATAGTCTTACCTTCCATATTTTTCGTGATATGGATCCATCTTGTTTTTACTTGGGTCCACATTTCTAATGCACTCAACTTACAACTCATTAGGAACATGGAAAATCTCACAGCTAGTTTGGATATTTTAACAATATCCATTACGTAGCCTCCCCATTGGTAGTTTAATTAACTGCAATGGCTTCTACTCCTACATCATTCTCAAAATTAGATTCTACCTCCAGTCCTAAGATGTGCAAGCTTGTAACTTTCCTGGTCAACTCCATAGTGATGTGCATCCTTCTACCTATAAAATAAAAGTAATCTTCATGGACACATGATAACAGCCACTAATATAGCTTGTCAAGATTTCCAAATTATAGATGCTCATAGAGCTAAAGAATTCTTGTGATTTCTAGGTCCTTCTATACCTAGTCATCATAGATCAATTTTCCATCCAAGGTATTTTCACCCACTTTCTTTATCACCTAATTCTATATCTCGCACTCATTTTCTTCTGAGTGATGGTTGCAGTCACTAACCTTGCACTTAGTGAAGTGTGATGCCCACACTTTCCCAATGATCACCTCTCTTAGATATTGCATTTTAGAGAACCATTCTTCCATTGCTTCTTTTGTTGTGGGTTTCTTTCCTTCTTCCTTTTTAGGTGATTTAGTGGTTTTTTTCTTGGGTGCCATTATTCTAATTGTAACTCAAGCTTCAAATTCCAAACCCTATGTTTTTATGGTGTGTTATAGGTTCTTAGATATTATTACCCAGATACGTGCTTCTTTATTGAGCATTCAATTCTCTCTCAAATACCTCCACTCTTTGCTTCACCTCGTACTCTGGTTTTCCCTTTGAATCCACGTGCCCTAGCCCCAAACTGGGAACCTTTGCAAATTTTATTTTGTTTCTCCAAACCTTACTTATACAATTTAACCTCTAAACCCCCTATTATTCTATCCACATACCTCCTTTTTGCACTCACACTCCCTCCAAAGGAGCTCCTCCCCAGGCCGTAACAAATCTTCTTTGGTTCATCCAACTTATTTTTGCACAAGCCCTTTGCAATGGTTCACACTTAAGTCACTCTTCAATCACTCAAACGCTTAAACATGAACGTGAGAATGAACTCGTCTGTAAAATATTTTCAATATTTCCAAAAAAATTATGTATTTATTTCTCCTCACCTATCACCATACTACATCTTTAAATATGCTTTTTTCTATTTCCACGCTTTACATTATTTTCTTTTGTGCACAACATTTGTAACCTTCTGGTGGTTTTCTACTTTTAAGACTATAATCATCTTTACGCGCACTTCTCTGTTTCACAACACATCTTCCTCTATTTCATATATGTTGTAGATTATCCTTCTACTACCTACCTCATATTATGCTGCGTTTTTTCTTCCTCACATGATCTTCAATCCAATAAATTATTTTTAAGAACCTTTTTCTTTCACTTGTGTGCACCCTTAACCAACATCCTTTCATTTATACCATCATGCACACATCTGTACCAAATTCATCATAAGTCCCAATAGCATACGACCTCTTTTTTGTACCCTTAGACCTAGTTCACCCCACACTAAAAATATGTGCAGTCCTCTATGCATCATCTCAATAAATAGTAATCATCTCCTGCATGCGAACACACTTATTACAACACAATAAGAAAATAAAAAATAAAACAAGAAAATAAATATAATCTAAGTGGCAATATTTCCTTATTACAAACACTCAGAAGCCTATTTATAGTAAGGATTTAGCCTACTCCCATTAAAGTAACCAGGAAACATGGTGCCTTTGAGTGTCTGTAATTAAAATGTTCCTAAGTCGATTACCTAAGTGATTACTACAAAGGGTCCCAACCACTGGAACTTTAGCTTCCCTAGGTGTCACACAAAATTGGAATCATATGAAAGTACCATCTTTCTAACAACAAACAAATTTATCTTGATGTTCTTTACATGCCAAGCCTTATGTCATGCCTTCTTAGTCTTCTAGATCCAATGTACAATGGTGTGTCTCTCATCTAATTATATCAATTTTTCAAGCACTCTTCCATAGCATATTCATCTGATAAACCACATGCGTGCATAATACACAAGGATGGTAATGAAAACTCCATGGGTAATAAATCCTCCACACCAAACACCAACTGAAAGGGTATGTACTTGTTCAACCCTTTATACATTTTTATGTAATCATTGAGTGTCAGCTGATATCTTGTCATCCCAATCCTTCCTTCCAACATCACATATCTTCGTAAGTTTTTGTCCCAAGATCTTGTTAAAAGGTTCAACAGTGTCATTTTCTAAAGGATGATAAGGGGTGGTTTTATGGTGTGCCACCATAAACTATGCTAACAATTTTTTTTTGTCTCATTCAAGAAATTACTTCATCTACCACTGGTTAAGATTAATGTTCAACCATACCTACTGATAATATTCTCCCAAAGGAACCTAGTTGTCTCATCTTTTGTAAAACCCTTTATAGGTGTAGCGTCTTCCCATCTTGTCAAATATTATGTGCATGTGATTATGTAGCATGCCCCAGTCTTGTGCGCAGGTGGTGCAATAGGTCCCACAAAATCAATATCCCACTTCAAAAAAGGTTCCACGCTCACTATGGGTTGCAAAGTAATTTTATCTATACTTCCAGGTTCACCAAGTCACTAGAAATGATCACATGTTTTGACATAATCCTTAGTATCCGTGTATAATTTATCCCACCATAAACCATCTAGAAGGATCTTACGTGTAGTAGCATCTCCTACATAATGTCCTCCTGCAATCCCTCCATGAGCTTCCTCTAGAATGGATTCACACTCATGTTCCAAAACATGCCTATGAAAGACCTCATCACAACCCATTTCATACAAGTCTCCTCTAATGATATTATATGGCATAGCTCGAATAAAAAATTTCTTCTTCTATGGTGTCTTCATCCCTTCTAGTGCAAGGCCACTGTGTAGAAATACTACAATTTCCTCCAAATTTGTTGCTGTGTGGTTCAACTTGAACAACTGTGCATAAGACATAGTTTCTTTAATACTTTACGCATCCTCTTCAAAATTAATCCTTGATAAGTGATCAAGTACCAGATTACTATTTCATGGTTTTAAAACAATTGTGAAATCAAAATCTTGAAATAGAAGTATCCATTGGCAGATGCACCATTTCAAAATAGGTTTATTGATTAAGAATTTCAATGTCATATAATCGGTATAGTAGATGAATGGTGTGGCTAATAAGTATTATCAAAACTTGTGAAGTTCATAGATCATAGACAATGTATCACACTTGGTGGTAGTATAATTATTCTCTGTTGGTGGCAATATTCTTCTTACAAAATAGATAAGATGATCCACATTACCCTCACCTAGTTGCACCAAGATTACACCAATAGACATGCCAGAGGCATCAACATGTACATGAAAAGGTTTATTCTATGATGGAAAACACAAGATATGAGTAGTATTTAATCTCTTCTTCAAGTTTTCAAATGCGTGTTGTTGAGTGTATCACCAATAAAAAATATATTTTACCTTAAAAATTTATTCTAATGGTGTACCAATATTTGCACATCCCTTTTATGAATTTTCTATATTAAATAGTATACCATATAAATCCATGCACTTCACTTTCTTTGGTAGGTTATTCCAATCCAAAAATCACTTCTATCTTAGCTAGATCCACCATAATCCATCCTTGTAAATGATGTGCCCAAGAAAAGTACTGAAAGGTGTAGCAAAGATACATATCTCGATGTTAAGAGATATGATTAACTACCTTCACCTCTCAAATATGAGCCTCAAATTATCACAATGATCCTTGATAAGCCCATAGAAATTCTAGTCATCTTGGTAAAGTTTCAAGAACTTATGAATAAATTAATGAAATGTATGCACAACTATGTGCGAGAATATAGCTAGTGCATTCTTCAATCTAAATGGCATAATTCTATAAGCTAAATTGACCCATTCCGTGGTGAAATTGGTCTTTTCTTGGTCTTCTCCCACAATGTGCACCTGATGATATCCTGAGCACCTATATGTGAAAGAATATATCTTGTGCCCTATAACTCCCTCAAGGATTTCCTCTATGAATGGTGTGGGAAAAAGAATCTATGACACATGAGGCATTAAGTTCAATGTAACCTACACATATCTTGATCCACCCATCCTTCTTGATGCTAATAACCATAGGGCTAACCCAATTAGACTCCTCAACTGGTTTAACTATGCCAAACTTAATAATTTTATCAACTTTGATGCATGAGCATCACTGCAAACTTGTAAATAATCTAGTTGTTATTATTTAAAGAGACTTAGAGTCTTGTAAGGGGTCATTTCATTTGAATAAGCCTTAATGAGGAAGTAAATTTGTTTTAAGAAAAAAATAGTAGTAAGGAGATTAAATCATTATTGTAAAGTTGATCTTTAGTGAAATAACTCTTTAAGAAGGTAAAATGTTGTGTTGGAAGTCAAACAAGGAAAAATTGCAAAAGTTGGAATGATTTTTGAGAGAATTGTGGAGTTATTTCAACCTCCAAAACCAAGATGGAATATTTTTTTAGGAGGATTATCATCACAATCCATGTGAAGATCATGGAATGGAGGGTAAATACCATGTTTAAGGAATGTAGAAGATATATATCTAGTTGCATAATAGAAGTCAGTGTGTGTAAAATGGCTCACTTGGAAGCATTAGAATCATTAAAGATAAAATTATAGTTCAATAATGAAGTTATCTTTGCAATAGCAATAATATTGAAGAAAATAAATGGTTTTGAGCAACAAATATCAGGTATCCCAATCTTATTTATGTATGTAAGGTAAATTTGTTAAGACTTCATATTGTTTATGTTAAGATTTTACATGAAATAATCATGTGACTATGTTTCCATTGAAATATATGGATTCTTATACATAAATGAATTGTATTTTAGTAAGAAGTTTATGATACAAATATAAAAACATGAGCATAGACATTTGAATGAGTTTTTTTGGTAATATTTGTTGATAGAACTTCACAAAACCCTACCCTATCACAGTTTTGGGTAAAGCTCATGGATCCCAAAAAACTAATAATTTTAAGCCAAGATTCCAAAATATGAAACATTCCTCATGATGAAACAAAGCTATAGGAACTTTAATGAAGTCTTGAGGTGTTAACTTTCTAGATTTATATCAATTTTTAGCTCTCGGGTCTCTTAATGATTGTGTAAAATCAAAACTAGGGAATGCCTCATAATTTTAGCATATCTTGAAATTTAACTAACAAAAAGTTCTAAAATTTGGATAGAAAAATATTCTTATAAATAAAAATCCAACGAGTCTAGTCTTGAGTCAATTGAATTTTTATCAAGATAGATGGAAAAATACATGCCGAAAGTCTTGAAATTAGGTATTCTTTTGGTGGAATCTGGGTGCATCAGAAGTCATAACTTTTGAAAAACAAATTCAATAAGATAAAAATTAGTAGATAAGGTTTTGAGGAAATTTTGGAGGAGGATTATCACATTTTTTGTTGGAAGTGAACAATTTTTAAGTTATGAATGACATAAATTTCTGGGATTGTAGAAAAAGTTAGAACTATGTATGTGTTAGAAATTGAATATCTTGATGCATTGGGTTGAGAACAAGAATCTCATTCAAATATCATGTAAAAATGGCACTTGGACAATCACGTGAACTATTTGATTTTTATAAAAGATAGTCATGTTAGGAAAAAGGATTGATATGGTATTGAGTGTGAATGAGTTTATTTGTCAATTTTATGGATTATGGGTTATATAAGGTTTCATTCCCATATAAAAAGATCTTAATATACACCTAGAATAATGGTGTACATGCTTAAATGAAGGTTTGATATTTTATAGATGAATGATCAACTAAATCTTGTTTTTTGAATAAAGAAGGTGTATGAATTTTGGTATCAGAGTAGGTTGCAGGTAAAAGAGAAATCTATTTGTGGGGAATTAACAAAGTAATGTGGAGTTTATAGAGACAAAGGATACACATCATAGAGTGGAACACAACTCGAGGAGAAGGTATGTTATGGATCTATTTGAAATTTTAATATTGCATGTTACAGGGGGTTGATATGAATTCTATTTTGTGAAAAATTTATAAGATTTACAAGTTGCAGTGTTAAATAAGTAGCGTTGTTAGGGATCTTGTAGAGAATTTTGGTTATGGTAGTTGTAAGCCATTAAGTCTTAACAGAAAAATAAGCTAGGGAAGGCTTAAGTAAAATAAAATCTTGTAAGAAGCTTTGAGAAAGGAGCTCAGAGGAAGCTCTGGAAAGAAAAGAATAGTAGAAGCTCTTGGGAAAGTTTAATCAAAATTATTTTTTTTAATGAAAGATTTTTGTAAGTCTAAAAGAATTGACAGGTTAGAGCATTAGATATTATGCATACATGTTTTTTGTCTCTATGGTTTGGAGAGAGGCAATAAGAGGTGACAAGAAGAGTTTACAAATAATATAATATTGAAGGGAAAATATAGACAACAAGAAACATAAGGTGAGATTAGTAATTGGATGCAAAGTAAATTCTCAGGTCAAATTACATACAAGGTGATAATTGTAGTTTCATTTGTGCTTGTGTTTTATGTTGAGATGATTCAAATGATAGAGTATGAGGTGAGCAAGTTATTATTTTCATTAATTTGTTAATAAAATTCAATGAAAGGGAATTATGTCAGATGATAGTTTGTAAATGTTTTGAAGCTCAAGAGCATATTAAAAAGTACTAATAAGTTTTACAGGTAAAGATGGTGTAGCTGAAAGAAGGAAGAGTTTCAGTTGAAAAGAGGGTAGAAGAGATGTTAAGTGAGTTGTTTACAAGGTTGAGAAGCATAGAAGATTCTTAAAGAAACATCTAGGTAGATTTTAGCTTCTTGAAAACCAAGATGATTAGACATGAAGAAAAAAAAGAGAAATATTGTAGAAGAATGGTTGGTGGAAGATTTCAGTTCAAAGGAAGATGCTACAAGTGTCAAAAAAATTTAGGTCATAGATTCTATGACTACAAGGAGAAAATGGTAGAATGAAGAATGTAGAAAGAGGAGAAAGTAGCAAATTGAAACCCCATAATGAAGAGATCAAGAATGGAAAATCATTCTTAATGAAAAGGATGCCACCAAAATTAGGTAAGATAGTGGAGAGTATAACTCAAAGGAGGATTATATTTAGACCAAGATGTAAGGTAAGAGGAACAATGTTATAAAATGATAATTGAAAGTGGTAGTACACATAAACTAGTGTCATTAAAGATGGTAACTAAGATAGTATTGTAGATAAATATCACATCCAAGCCCATATAAAGTCTCATGGGTGCAATAAGGGTATCAGCTGATGGTAATAGAACAAAGCTATGTTGATTTTTATATTAGAAGCTACAAGGAAAAGGTAATTTGTGACATACTTTCTATGGATGTATGCCATGTTTTTATAGTAAGATGGTGACAATATGACAAACAAGTAGTTCATAATGGGAAAGTGAACACCTACACATGTGTAAAATATGGACACAAGCATACTCTAGTACCATTTAAGGTTGAGAAAGAAAAAAATGAAGGTAAGGTGATGTTAATAGGATACAAACATTACTTGAACAATGTAATTGAGTCAGGGAGAAGAGTTCCTAAAGAAGAGAGTAAAACTATTAAAAGAGAGATAGAGAAGATAAATTTAGAAGAAAAAATGAGGATAAAGGCAAGGTTAGAGGAGATAGAGTTCTTGATAGCACAAATTGGAGAAGAAGAACCCATGTATTATAGTTGGAGAATGAAAAGGAAGGTCAAGTGGCCTATAAAGATGCTCATAGAGAGTAAAACTAAGATTTCTAAGAGAAAGAGTAAGAGGAAAAATAATTTTTTACGCAAGAAAATTGAGGAGTAAATGAGGAAATATCAAATGAATATGGAGTTATTTGAAGAGGAAGAGGAAACTAAAGAAGTGGTGTTTGAACCAAAGATAAGTCAAGGGGATAAATGGCCTTAAGTTTTATCTAATTTTGCTTTCGATGTTGTGAATACAGGTACAAAATTAGTTGAGCCAATGAATGAGCTCATTGATGAAGAATAATTTGAAGAAGTGTCTAATTTTGTACCTGTTGAAGACAAACATGAAGGAAAATCTCATGAGAGAGCATGTGATCAGTTTACACAGCAAAGTGAAGAGTGGAGAACACTTGAAGGGCTAGAAGAGACAATTGAGTCTCAAAAATTTTCTTCTAATGGTGGCCTTGAGTGTGTGATTTTAGGAAATGAAGATGATGAGATGATTTGGAAAAAAATCATAGAAGAATTTTATTTCCTTGATCTCATTCAAGGATAATAAGACATTAAAAGGTAGATTTTGACGTGATGAAGATTTTGAAGCAAGGAAATGAAGAAGAGAGAAAAGATGAAGTTGATAGAGAGGATTCAGTAGCAGAGTTAAAGTCTTATTTTAGGATCTTACACAGAAACAAATACAATTCCAAAGTTCTACAATGTAGCTATGAGAAAGAACATGAAGAAAATAAGAAGACAAGTGAAGACAAGAAACAAAGGAATGAAGCACATGAAGATGCAGTCAAGTATTTAGCTATCCAAGGAGAGATACGAAGGAATTGGAAGAAGAAAAAGAAAATGTATTCAAAATTTTCTATATAGGGATTATTATCAAAAAATTACAGCACCCCCCAAATGGCCTAAGTTCGAGTGGGGAATTCTATGTAATTTTTGTAACATGGCTCATATCTCAAGATATGGGACTTGCGGGCTTGAGATGACCCTCTAGAGAAGGATGCTTCCTAATCCTAAGCTACCTACCACAAGCTACTCTTAATGTAAAAATATATATCTAATCTTATTCTAACCTTCCAAGATACCATAGAGATAGAATGCATGAAAAATAAATCCTATAGTAACAACAGTGATACACCATAAAATGAGGTTGTTAATCATACTCCAACTACTTGAAATGGAGAAAGGTGAACAATAAAGAGGGTGGAAAAAATGCACCTAAGGAAAAAGATGGATTTCAAATAGAACACTAACTTAAAACCCATTAAGAACAACTCTCAAAACCTGCAATGAACATTAGAAATATGCACAATATACCCTGCAATGAAGAGAGGCAAGTAGAGACAATACAACATGAAAATGATGGACAAAATGCATCATAGAACACATTATATTACTTCAGCAAATATGTATAGTACAACATCAGTAGGAAAGAGGAAATGAAAATACCATTACAAGACTTGGAAAGGAGGATTAAGCTCCACATTCAACCCTAGCAGATAAGAAAGAGAGAGTAGGTAGAAAGGAAAAATGAAAAACTCCCCCCATTAAGCCATGCTCTGATGATACCAAGATTACAATTCATAGAAAGAGGAGAGAGAGAAATAAAAATCCTGAAATTTTAATTTCAACCACTTTTAAGTTGCAATAAATGAGGTGAAATAATGGAATTTGATTTGAAAAATCTCCATCATGTTGTTCCATAACCTGCAGTTGGAGAAAATGAAGGCCATACTCATTAATTACACTCCTAACCACTTTCCAACCATATCTTTGAAATGAGCTCGTTTTATAATAAATACAACCTCAAATCCTCATCAATTTCTTAATTTCTTGCTTTTTATGCATTAGGATCGGAGCCACAATTCCAACAACATTAATTTTGTGCAATTTCGTTACGAAATGCTCAAGTTATGGCCTTATGAGCACATGCAGCCTTTTAAGTTTGCTAGGCATTTCTTACAACACATGGGACTGTGTAATTAGATTTGGTTGGGAATCAAAATTTAATTATTTCTCTCTTTCTCCAATGTTTTTTTCATATCTTTAAAATATTTGGGCATTAAAATTATGTGGGACCCATCTTGATGTCACCACTTTAAAAAATAGGAGTGAGTTAGATGTGTGTAATTAGCAGTTTTAAATAACTAGCCAACTCAGTCATCTCGGACGAGATGGCTTTCTTTTTCTTCATCACTAGACTACTCCTATGCCTTAGAAAGCTCCTTCTATACCCATTGGCACTACCCCATTCATAGAATGACCCTGCATTAACACCTCATCTTTTCTTCTATCATTGTTAATTAATTACAATAAGTAATTAATTAAGTCTTCTATTCAACAAATACCCTAATTAATGACCTTCTGTTAATTAATCCTTCCTTCTATCTAAACTAATTAATTATTATTAATTAATTAGCTTCCCCTTTCATTAAACCAATAAATCATTATTTAATTGATTTAATCCCCTTCTATAGTCTAAATCATGCTAATATTCCTCTAAAAAGCTTTTATAAGCTTGCACATCTATTAATTAATCATCTTGATTAATTAATAAACCCCCTTTATCCACATGAGTCACTAAAGGACAAGCTAAACTCTCCTAAAGTTAACTCAACCCTTTCTAAACCCCCCTTATCCACAACTAACTCAACATCTCTATTATCCCACATGCAAAGGGATGTAGAGATCCCTTTATCCATTGGGCTATATAAAGAGCCCTCCTCCTACCTTTACACTTACACCTAATTCTTGAGAAACAAAAGAAAGCATATAGTACATACACTATAAGCCTTTTGTCATCCTTAAGCATTTCACCATTGGAAGAGCTAAGCCTCATTCTTGCATTTCATCCATTTAATTTTGGGTCATATGGAAATAATCAAAGTGGTCTTGTAGCCATGCTTTGAAGAGCTTCCATTCCTAATCCCTTGAAATCAAACAATCAACTTTGATTGCCATGAATCTACCTAGGTTCAATTTAGTTGTTTTGGTAGTCTAAAGAGTAGAGGTTTTGATAATTAACATGTTAGTTTGATTTCATTTCAAAGTTTATGATAATGTTGTTATTTAACTTTGCTTAGCTCTTAACTTGATGGTGTTTAGATTTTGATTTAACTTTGTTAATTAAGACTACTAGGTGTTAGTTTTAATTTCCTTAACTTAGTTAAGCAAAACCATGCACACATTTGGCATGCCCGGTGGGAGGGATCCTTAGTCCCTTAACATTCTAGCTTGAATTCTATTGTTTTTGGCTAACCTTTGATATACACATATAGTAAAATAATGTTCAATTTCTTAGGATTTTGCTAGTATTATATGTGTAGGTTCTCATTTAGAGCTATCATTTTAATGGGTTGTTGTCAATTTCAAGCTAACTTACTAAAATTTGAAGTGTTGTGAGATTTTTTGTGTCTTTTTCCATACTTTGATTGCAGGAGGGGCACAGGCACACTAACCCTGACACATGCACACTAACCCTGGCGTAGGCACCTCTCGAGTGGCATAGGTGCACTGTCAGAGTTTGTATCTCTTGTTTTCCAACCCAACACATACACTAACCTTGGCACACATACCCTAACCATGGCAAATAGGGCACAAACCAGGTGGAAAAGACACTCTGTTCATACTGTACCTTCACTACAATGGAAAAAAACCTATCAAGATCAGAATTTGGTACATATGCCCTAACCCTAGTGCATAGGCACCTCTCGGGTGGCACAAGCACTCTATCAGAATTTAATACTACTTTTTATCTACCCTGGTGCACATGCCCTAACCTTGGCATAGGAACCTCTCGGGTGGCGCAGGCACTCTGTCAGAATTTGGTACTACTTTTTATCTACCCTGGCACACATTCCCTAATCCTAACGCAAACACCTCTCGGGTGGCACAGGTGCACTGTGAGTCTGAAAAACACAGAGGGGTGCATCCACCCTAACCCGCATGCACATGCCTAAACTGGGGCACAGGTGTATTTTAGTTTTCTCAAATTAAAGTGTTAAAGTGCTAACTTCTTTGTAGGTTTTATCTAATTAATGCCTATTTTTGCAGGGTATGTTTACATGCTTTTGCTAGACTAGATAGACTTTGCATGCTTTCTTATAAGAGTAAGGTCACGTATGCTCTTCCCTCGCATCCTTTGGGGTGATCTTGGGAATCAGAAATGATTCTTAGGTCTTTTTGATGCTTTGAAATTGTTAAGAATATCTGAATTGGAATGAGTTAACTTGGTGTGTTTGAATTAAGTGTTTTTCCATTTGGCATCTTCTTGGATTTTAAAAAACATCACGTATGCTCTTCTCTTGCATCCTTGGATGATCTTGAGAATCAGAAATGATGTTTATTCTCTTTATGGAAAATTACTAACCTGTTGTGCAGGACCAAAACACATGCTTGTCAAAGAAAGGTGGAATCGAAACAAAATCAAACTACTAATACAGTTTTTGTACAGGTTTCCAAAAGGTGTTCAAACAAACCACATCAAAATTAAAAAAGATAAAAAGAACACCATATTCAAAACATTATATTACAGGTTTCAAAAAAGGGTACATCCCTATATGCTCAACTGGAACATAACCCCTTTGGAATAACACCTTAAGCTACAACAATGGGGGTGGTACCAGGAACCCCAAAGTAGTCCATGCAAGAGGGAACCTTGTGGACGAAATGGGAAGTGCTCCGCACAACCTACTTGACTAGTTGTTCCTTTTGAGTTAGTGTTACTAGTTGTCTGTATGGCAGACCCCAGTGATGGTACACGTAGATGCACTAGTTTCCTACTATGCTTGAAGGGGGTAAAGTAAAGCCGAGATACTCCCAAATTAGTCATTGCGACTTTTTGGGTAAATCGAGCTCGCTTAAGACAAATTTGTAACACCTAGGAAGAGAGAACCACCTAGGAAGATATTCTTTGGCCAGGAGCCCACTTTGACCATTTCAAAATAGTGTTGAGTTGTGAGCCATCATTCATCATGAAATGTGGGAAGCGTTACTTTTGTTTAGTTTTTCACTTGCCTTAAGGCGAGGTGAAACTCTGCTGAAGTAAAGCCAACATTTTTCATCCCCATTTTGATCTACTTCCCTCATGTTCTTTTGACACTTTGTTGATCAAAAGAAGAGTGAATACCTTTGCGTTATCAATTGATTGTTTCTGCCACTTTTTTGTCCATTTACGCCCATCCATGTTTGTGGCTGGGTAAGTTAAACATCTAAAGTGTGTGGAGGTGTATTCATATCATTGGTGGCCTTTGTGATCTTGATACCCATGTCAGGATCATCATCATAGTTAGGTGTGGTTCATCATCTTGAACTTCCTTGGAAAGGTTACCTTGTTTATATCGTATCACTACAATTTTGGTATTTACGTCTTGTTTCTTGTAAACTTGACCTAAATATTTGTATTGTAAGGTTACGCTATACACATTTTAACAATTCTTAGTTATACTATAAGCTTTTAGTTTGATTCCATTACTACCTCAATTTTGAAAAGTGCTACGTGTTACCACTTGTGTGTG
Source organism: Taxus chinensis (assembly GCA_019776745.2). NCBI lineage: Eukaryota > Viridiplantae > Streptophyta > Pinopsida > Cupressales > Taxaceae > Taxus > Taxus chinensis. Next base: position 439,525,795 of record CM034156.1, read on the forward strand.
TTATATCAATATCATCTTGATATCAATACCTTACTTTCTCACAAAGTTTGGTTAACATATCTTGGTGACATTGTTGTGTCACTCACAAATTGTAACTGGCACTTTTTGGGATATAGGTATTAATTGAATTTGAGCTTGCTTCTAGTATACCTTGTTAGGAGGTCACATTAACTTCTTGTATTTACTTACGTCTTGTTCATTCCCTTGAACTTGACATAAGTAGGGACATCTTGTTAATTATCTTACGACACCAACTACCTTTTTGAAGAAAACCTAGGAAGTACTTCATTCGATTGATAGGCTTAGGTACCAAACATTGTGTCACTATTGACTTATCACTCTATCACATTGGTACTTTAACATTTATACTCATTCATATTCTTGACATTCTTTTTACATTTTCACTTAGGTGTGATCACAAATTTTTGAACACATTTACAACATACCTTGGTGAAACTGTTGCACATCATGGCTCCTAAAACATGATTAGGGCTCAAAAAGAAAACATTCGAAGCACAACAAGCACAAACTTGGGAAGCCTCAAACAAACAAGGGTCAAACCCTTTTATTGGTCATGATCTTGGGCCTTTATTTTCTGTAGAAAAAGAGATAGAAGACATGATAGATCATAGTGGTGATGAATTGGAATCCCCACATGTGGAGTTTGACTTGACCCCACCTTATTAGATGAATTCCTTTTTAGAAACAAGGATAGGGTGTTGGCATGAGTTGTAGAATTGGGAGCCAAAATTCCCACTGAACATGAAACAATCCCACCTACAAATAATGCTAATGACGAGGAGCGACCTCTTATCAACATGGAGGATATTTTAACACATGGACATGCTTCTACCTCCAATGTGGGAAATGATAATGTAGTGGGACATAGAATACCCTTTATTAAAGTGCCACGTAAAATCAGGTTAGGACATGAGAATGTTGAAGAACCTCCACAGTATGAAGAAGAAGAGGAACCTTTGGAAGAAGAAGTCACTATTCAGCAACAAATTAGCAACCTTAGTTGAAAATTAGCCTTGTTAACCTCTCATGTACAAAAGGAAGGAAGAAAGAATGTCCAAAAGAAAAGGCCTAAGGTCAAAATCAGTGAACTTCATAGGGAAAATCAAGGAGAAGACAATATGGAGCATCATCGAGTGTATATATCCCTGCTTCCCCCACTATAGAACAATTACTCACACAAGAAGTACAATCTATGAAAGAAACACTCACAAGCCTTCAAGAGAGAAATGTGGGGAGCATCAGAAAATATCAATATGAAGAACTATGTCCCCATCCATTTGACAAAGCTATGACACTTCAACCCTTCCCTAAAAAAATTGACATGCCAAAATTTGACAAATATAGAGGAAAGGGAGACCCACGAGATCATGTAAAGGATTTCTATATGGTGTGTCAAGAGGTGTCCTATAGTGATAATTACCTCATACGACTCTTTCCCAAGAGTCTAAGAGGTCAAGCCTTGGAGTGGTTTACTCATTTACCTTGGGGGTCTATTTTTACCTAGCCAGAATTGGACAGAGAGGTTTGTGCGTCACTTCTCATACAATATAGAAAGTGATATCACCATGGAAGACTTATGTGGCACCAAACAACATCCTAACGAGACATTCCAGCTTCCTACAATGGTGGAGAGGGATAGCCAGTTGCTTCCCTTGCGCATTCCCTGAAAAAATAGCTGGTAAGTATCTTTTTTCCTAACCTAAATCTAGACATCACTTTCCACCTTCAAATGCATTGTGTTCACACTTTTGAGGAGGTCATTGAAAAAGGTGTTCAAATAGAGAAATCCCTTATTGCCAAAGGAACTCTTAAGTCACAATCTAAGGATAACCAAAGTGTTAAACCTACAGAGAAGATGAAAATATTTAACAAAAACAAAAACGTGGTGGGAGACAGGATCACAGATTCCAAACACGTGCAAATGGTTCAAACTAGTCAACCTTTTAAACTAACCAAAGGACCTATTCAACCACCACCTAAACAAAGAATGTTCACTCCTCTCAATGAGCCTTTTTTGGTTATATTGAAACAATTGGATGCAGCTCACATGGTGACTTATCCCATGACAAAACCCTTTGATGACAATGCTCCAAAACCATCATGGTACAAAGAGCATGACTATTGTGAATTACATCATGTCAAGGGACACAAAATAGACAAATGTCTATGACTTCGTCACTACATCCAAGACCTCATCGACAATGGGGAGATAGAAGTGGACAACCCAGAAAAAACTCAGATGCCCAATGAAAAGATGGGGATATACAAAGAACCATTCCCCAAACATGGTAAGTCAGAGGAGTTAAAGCCAGATCGAGGAGAGTCATCCCAGAGTTATAAAGTAGTGAATTACCTATATACCAAGAAATACAATAATCATTATGATTCACTCATTGGATGTATTCACTCTCCCAGTGACCATGTGAACACCATTCAAATCAAGAGAAAGGATTGCGTTGTGGTAACAAGATGTGCCTACCTCATGATTCTTGAACCCTCTCCATCATCCTCACAAAATGGTAGGTAAAACCTCTTAGAAAACTTGAGAAGACATCTACCAAGATTTTGATCTTGGATCTTCTTAAGATATCAAATGTACATAAAGACATTTTGTACCAAACTCTTCAAGGGGTCAGGAGTGCCACTAGAAGTAGATCCTACACATCTTCAGGCTGCGGTAGAAAACATTGTACCAACTGAGCACATTGCCTTTAATCATAGGGAAATCCCTACTGAAAATCCAATGCATAATCTCCCCTTATATATTGAGGTATTCGTTACCCACCGAAAGATCAAATGGGTGCTTGTGGACAATGGATCAGGATTGAATATATGCATGCTGAAGTTAGTTAAGCAACTGGGACATACTGAAGAAGACCTTGAGTCAAACATCATTACCATAACCGCTTACGACAACATGGAAAGAGAGTCAGCTGGCACAATCACATTACCCATGGAATTCGGTCCCACTTGTCATCACACAAAGTTTCATGTCCTGGACTTAGAACTCCCATACAATATGCTTCTAGGTCAACCATTGGATTCATGTTATGCAAGTTGTGCCATCAACATTCCATCAACGTATTAAACTAAAGCATGAGGGACTCACTTTCACGATACAAGGAGATTTAGATCCCTTTTCTCACTATAGAGCTCTCAATAGTTTTACATGTAAGGGTACCTATACATGTCCCTCTGCTGATATATTTGTTCCTCTTCAATCTGAAGCCATGGAGTCCCGAGTAGATTTAGATTCTCTCAGTTCTTACACCCATGGTGTCTCTACATCAACTTCTCATTTTGATTCATGGGAGATGAAGGTTCTAGAATATGGCTGTGGAGAATATAAGTTGCAACAAGCCCTTTTAGTTTCAGACCTCTCATTGTCACCTAAAACTAGAGGTTCGACCCAACTATCATTTCAGATGACCTAGAGATGAGAAAACTATTGGGTCATTTTTACCTGGAGGCTTGCTGGCTGAAGAGAAATTGTTGGATCCACCTATGACTTGGGTCCCAGAAGATACTCAACCAACTTGCTACCAAACCCCTGAGTATGAGAAATCTAGTTGAATGATGTACTCCATGGGCTACAAAGGTCTAGGATGTGGAAGGAATGAGAAAGGACAATGAGAACCAGTGCCTCTCCCACATTTTAAAATAGAAAGGTATGACATTGGAATTTTCCCTTATGGGGCACATCCCAATGATCAAGATGCTACCTTCTCTGAATGTGAAGATAGCTCTGACTATTTAGACAACGATACAGATTCCCACTGTAGCCAATACAAGGATCTTGCCTCCACAAACCTATTCATGAATATCGTTGTCCTCACCATAACCCCTACAGAACCTACACTTGACCTTGTTTACCCTTTCCTTGTTGAATGGGACCAACAACATCATATGTCACTAGATCTATTTGAAAATGATGAAGCTATTGCAGAATTCATGGGCATTCAGGATACAATCCCCATTAGAGATCACAAAAAGGGCTTCTATATTGACTTAGATACCTGCCTACTTTGGAGAGGAAGCTGAGCTTCATGGTCAGAAAAATTTAAGAAAAAGTGAGGGAAAAATTTCCAATGCAAAGCCTCGGAAAAATTCAAAGTCCAAGTCGCACAGTGAAAACCTCTTTGAGGCGCTGACAGACAAATAGGTACAAAAATCAAAGGACAATAAAAGTGACCACGCCAAGGATGAAAATATCATGGAGACATCCTTGGATGAATAACTCAACCTTCCTCCTGATCCTATGCATATGGAGGATTTGTAAAAGTTACTGGTAGAAGAGACTATGGATGTAAACATTGGCACATAAGATGACCCAAAAATAGTCAAGTTGGGAGCTTCACTCTCAGCACGGGAATAGAAAACATTCACCATGCTGCTATGAGAGTTTATAGATGTGTTCACATGGTCCTATAAGGATATGTCAGGCTTGGATCCAACTTTGGTCGTGCACAACTTAGTTGTACATGCAAACGCTAAGCCTATTAAGAAAAAGCTCAGAAAGATGCACCCAAGGGTGGCTCTCCTGGTTAAGGAAGAATTAGAAAGATTGCTTGTGGTAGGATTCATTCGACCCATTGATTACTCTGAATGGATATCCAATATTGTTCCTATCCAGAAAAATCCTGTTGGGATCAGAATCTACACAGATTTTAGAGACATAAATAAGGCATGCCCTAAGGATGATTTTCCATTACCAAATATTGATATGATTGTGGATTCAACTGCAGGATATGAAATGCTATCTCTTATGGATGGCTTTTAGGTTACAATCAAATCAAGATAGCTGATGAAGATCAACACAAGATGCTTTTACAACTCCTTGGGGTACCTTCTGTTATCAGGTAATGCCGTTTGGTCTTAAAAATGTAGGAGCTACCTATCAAAGGGAAATGACGGTAATTTTCCATGATATGATCCATGATATCATGGAAGACTATGTGGATGATATCCTCGGGAAATCTAAGACAAGGGAGGACCACCCTACTATTTTGTGGTGTATCTTTGAATGCCTATGAGAGTACAAGGTCCGTCTGAACCCAAAGAAATGTGTGTTTGGCATGCTATCAGGAAAATTTCTTGGTTTCATCGTATCAAGAAGGGGAATTGAGGTAGACCCTGCTAAAGTGTCTGCTATTACTGAGATGCCTCCTCCTAAAAACATTAAGCAACTGCACAGCTTGCAGGGAAAAATACAGGCTATTCGTCGCTTCATCTCCCAGCTTGCCAATAAGTGTCATTTGTTCACTCACCTACTTAAAAAGGATGTTGCCTTTATCTGGGGACCAGAGAAACAACAGGCCTTCACCTTTCTTAAACAATACTTGGCCAATCCACCTGTCCTCATGCCTCCAACTCCTGGTGAGCCACTCCTTCTTTATATCTCTACTACTTAATTTTCTATTGGTGCACTGCTTGCCCAATATGACCTTGGTCACAAAGAAAAAGTGGTATACTACCTCAGTCGCACTCTCATCTCTTATGAGCTCAACTATCCCCAAATTGAAAAATCTTGTTTGGCTGTAGTTTTTACCTTTCAAAAACTTCATCATTATCTGTTGAATACCAAAACCAAGCTTATATCAAAAGTTGACCCACTCAAATACTTGCTGTCTAAACCCACCCTCACCGGTAGAATGGCTAATTGGATCATTCTACTGAGTGAATTTGACATTGAATTTGTGCACCAAAAGTCAGTCAAGGGACAGGTACTTGCTGATCAATTAGCAGAAGCACCTTTACAAGGAACTGAACCTATGAATCTGGATCTGCCAGATGCCTCATTACTATACATTGAAGAATCTATCATGTGGCAGGTACACTTTGATGGATCTTTTACTTTTCATGGTTCAGGGGCAGGTGTGGTCCTCATTACTCCTTCTGGCGACCCCATACCTTAGGATTTTCACCTTGGTTTTCCTTGCATGAACAATATCACAGAGTATGAGGCACTCATCATTGGGATGAAGCTCACCATCAAATGGGACATTCATCATGTTAAGATTGTTGGTGACTCTCAGTTAATCATCAAGCAAGTCAATGATGAGTACAAAGTTAAGGATGAGAAACTCATCCCTTACAAGAAGCTGGTAGAAACTCTGAAAGATTATTTTGTGCACATCACATTTGAATAGATTCCAAGAGCACAAAAAGATCTGTAGATGCTATGGCAACTATGGGTTCTATGCTCCACATTCCACTGAAAAGTAATGACGTGCCATTCTTTGTGGAAAATCTACACTAGCCTGCATATGACATGCCAGAATCTTGTCTGGCTTGTGATGTTGTTGGTCCCAATTCCCCATGGTATGAGCCCATCTTCACCTACCTCAAAGATAACACATACCCTCCTGACATCTCCCATCCCTGAAGAAACAAAGCCTAATTCTCCAGATAGCCTCGCACTATACCCTTTTAGGAGGTACGATCTATCATCATGGCTATGATGGGAATCTGTTACGTTGTCTCGATATGACAGATTCAGTCCAAGTGATTAAAGAGGTGCATGAAGGGGTGTGTGGGGCCCATACTAATGGAATGGTTCTAGCCAAAAAATTGTTGAGAGTGGGATACTATTGGCCTACCATGGAAACCGACTGGTGCAACTATGTAAGGAAGTGTGTACTTTGTCAGAAGTATGGAAATTTCATCCATGCTCCATCACAGCCGTTGCAACCCATCACCACCCCATGGCCATTTTCTAAATGGGGACTTGATTTAATAGGGAAGCTTACCCCTACTTCATCTGATGGCCATACCCACATCATTACGGCTACTGAATACTTTACCAAGTGGGTGGAAGTTGTCCCTTTGACCTATGTAATGGGAGCTCAGATTTCCAAGTTCATCATGAATCATCTTATGGCATTCCTGCAGCCATTGTTACTGATAATAGAAAATCATTCAAGAATAAAACCATAAAGGATCTCTGTCATCGGTTTCAAATAAGGTTAAAATGGTCTACACCATATTATCCCCAAGGCAATGGATAGGCCGAGGCCACTAATAAGACTTTGGTTCGAATCATGGAGAAGATGGTAAGTAAGACAGGTCGTAATTGGCATTTGCAAATCCACCTAGCTCTTTGGGCTTATAGGACCTCTATTCATACCCCTATTGGTGTGACACCATATTCCCTGGTATTTGGAATGGAATCTATCATCCCGTTAGAAATTGAGCTTCCTTCCCTAAGAATATCTCTTAGGGATTATCTGGATAAGGATGAAGATTACCGAGTGGCTAGACTGACAGAGTTAGAACTCCTGGATGAGAAGTGCATCCACACCTTAAATCACCTTAAAGTGTATCAAAATAGATTCTCCAGAAATTACAACAAAAGAATCATACCTCGTCAATTTGAGGTTGGTGATTTGGTCATGAAGGAAAATCAGTTTAACACAAGGGTAGAACGAGAGAAGAAAGGAAAGTTCAAACTGCATTGGTTAGGACCTTATGTTATCGTGGCCAAGTATGGCATGGGAGCATACAAACTTGCCCACCCCAATGGTGATGAGCTCCATGAGCCCATGAATTCCATGCACCTTAAGCGGTTCTATGCTTAAACATGGTGTGAAAATCAGAAAAAGCAAATAAAAAATAGGGTAAAAATAATCAAAATACAAAAAAAATTAAAATAAGAGAAAAAGAAAAAGAGAAAACAGGTCATCCATAAGTGAAAACCATGCAATTTTGGCACTTTGGATAGGTCCTTGGGTGAAAACCAGTTTCTGGTGCCTTGGGAGGATTCGTTGTTCACAAGCATCTTGCATCTGGAGGGTACTTTTACTTAGCCTAGGGCTAGTTCCGCATCTTCCTCTGAGATTCCCTGTGAGCCTAATCTTGTCAAGCCTTGATCTGGCTTTTTCTCCTTTTGTTAGTCTGTGAAGGCATGGTCTTTGTCTATTCCCCATCCCACATTGGGGGCACTTCTGTGACTTCACCTTCCTGTTTATAAGTGTGTGGCATTTTCCCTTATATCTTTCCTCCATCTAATGTTAGGGGCATCCATGCTTTCTTGGTTACCTGTGCATAGCTTCAGAAAACTGTTAGAAAAACACAAAAAACATTAAAAAATGTTAGAAAATCTAAACAATAGAAAATTGTTTCACAAAAATCTAAACAATAGAAAATTGTTTCACAAAATTCAAAACAATAGAAAATTGTTTCACAAAACAATCTTATAAAAAAATTCACTTTAGTTTACTTGCGTTATCTTGTTTCTTGCTTTGCTTGATTGCTTGTATAGTTACTTCATGTTTGTACATTTGTATTGTTTGTTTCTTAGACATACTTTGTTAGGATTCATCTTTTCTTGTTTAGATCAGATTTATTCTTGCTTGTGCATATTGAAGTGTGTTTTTACATGCTGGTGAATCATGGTACATTGTTGTATTGGTTCATTATGTTATTTGTTAACATTTGATTGTGTTCTCCTGCTAAATGTGCATCATTTTGTTATCAAATAATCATATTTCCATCAATAACATCATCTAACATCATCATCATATATCAAGAAAAAGCTAAGTATACATCATACATGAATGTTAAGCTAATCATCATGTATCATATCATCAAATGGGGGCAATAGGTATCGCAAATATCAAAATCTATCCCCCCCAAACCCATATCATCATATCATCCCATCCACTTTTTATAACACATCACATGAGAAAATACATTTGATATATTCTATAGATCTATCATCTAAAAATCAAAGCGCATGCAATACATCAAAAATTAGGATACTTATACATGTGAAATCAAATCAGCTAACATCATAGCACATCCATATATCCATGTACTCAATAAAAAATAACAAACAAAATCCATCATCTCATAACACATGTGTCATGTCAAAAATGTCCATATATACATATACATGTGTGTGGCATATTTGTATAAATTATAGATATACATCGCTCATATACATCAAAAATGCCTTCATCTGAGGCATACAAAAAGAATGATATACATTGATCAAAGAATACAACTTCCTTCATCAGAGGCATATGTCAAAACTACTATACATAAATAATGGTGTACATCACACACAAGGTGCTCATAGCCTTCATCAAGAGGCACATGTATCAATACAATATGAATCAAGGGTGACCCAAACCCTCAGATGGGCTAGCTGGTCTATCCCATGGTGGAGGCATAACATGAGCATAGCTCGGTCTCATAGAATACCCCTGTGGCTGCTCCACTGAGGCCAGAGGTCTCTCAGACCTCATCCCTCTACTCAAATGCTGACTATAAGACAGTGCCCACCACTTAGCCAGAACTTCCTTATAATATAATGATCTGTAGTAAGATGCTCTGCCCTCTGCTATAACTAGATCTCTATGAGTCCGGGCTGTCACCATTGTACCATCTGTGCGTCAGAAGGATGTTATCTCTATTGCTACTTGGGAAAGCTCAGATTGAACCATGAATCACTCTGCTCTCAACCTATCTCTCTCCAGTATCACAGGTTGTAGCTAAGCATGTGTCTGTATATATAGGCCCGTTACCTGAGCCATATGTGTTGCCATCTTTTGTATCTGTAGGAAATGGATGGCACCATCACTTTCATGGGCATCCTAGGCCCGAGCTTGATCCCACTTTGCTATCACTACCAAAGTATAAGCTCGAGGATGGTCTCTCTCTATTATGGCTTGTTGCAGCTGCTACTGTAAGCTGGCTATCTGTGTCACTGGCTACACCACAGGGGCATGTCCATGTGCCTACCCTTGTATCGGTCTAGAGGCATGTCCCTGCTCTTATAATTTAATCCTAGGAACCTATGTAGGTACCTGTACTAGTCCCTGCCACCTTGGTACCTACACCTATGATGCACCCTGTTCATCATGCGACAGCCCATCAAATGGATCATATGGGTTGTGGGCTACTGCATCCTCTCTCTCATCACCACTATAAGGAAGCTCTCACTGTGGCCGAGTGCATGCTTCCCATGCCTGTCTGGAATAGTCAAACGTCATGGTAAAACAATGGCATACCAATCCATGTAATTAGAAGTGGTACCCAAATCTCTGGTCTTTCAAGTTGGGTCCCATGCCTATGGTACCACCTATAGAAATCTATCCCTACTTCAAGTCACTTGTATGCGCGGCCCCATGGTCTTACATCTCGGAGTCTCGGTGGGCATACCACAAATCTGGCTGTGGAACCCCCTGCACCCTGTCTAACTATCATTAACATCAGTCTAATCTGTATAGCTTGATAATGTAACTGCGACTACCTATAAGGAAGAGCTCCACCACACAAACACTGAGCTCTGCTCCATCCTCTAGCCACTGTATCTACCTATAAGGCCTCCATATAATGTCTCTGTCTAGCATCTCATCAAACTCTTGTTGATAATGGTATAAGCTTCCTAGATGCCCTCATATGTTGTCATCTACAGAAACCCAAGCCATGCATGATGGGTCCTCTGGGACTCAGTCATGTAATGTGCCTATAGGGTGCTTGATAGTTATGTGGTTCCAAGACCAAATCTACAGTAAAGAGGTAGGCCTCATAGTCTTCCGATAGTTGTATGTAATCAGATGTAAGTCCCAGTATAAATGTGTTAGTATACACTGGCCCCAACAATAACGCTCGCCACTAAAAATCCCATGAACCAATATCATCAGACCCCTAAGGAAGGATGTCTCAGTCTTATCAGTGAGAAAAACCCCACTGATAAGTGACATCGCATATAACGGCCCCCGGTGCAATGTCAGATCAGCTATGCACTCATGCAATGAAAATGTCTTGCCATCATGTGGTATATCATCATAGTCAAACAAGTCACTAACCGATGCCCTAATCCACCCAATTTCACTCGTATACTCGATTAATGAGCCTAGGATAGGTACGTGGAGAATATACCATACGTCCTCCAGAGTAACAGTCATCTCTCCAGTAAGGATCCTAAAGCACTAGCTCTCGCTATACTGTCGCTCAGTCAATGTGGTCAATAGATTGTGATCCAATGTAATGGAAGGCATTCAAGATATGGGACCTAAGCCCACCACCTCTAAAATTTATCATCATCGTGCACCGGTCTCATCTTCACATGTTCCCCTCTAGCTCCACTATGCGTGAATATTGCTCAAGCATCTGTAGTATGGGCAACCATCTCTACAAAATCATTCCATTTTTCAGCTACTAACATTTCTTCTAAATTCTACCTATCATTTTTTAGGGTTAACCTAAAAATCCTAATTTTCTTCTAAATATCATCATTTTCGGCATTTTTCTATCTCTCCTCTATCTACTCAGTGTTCATGTGCACCCTTTGGGACATACACACTCCCCATGGCATGTGTGCCCTCCTTTTGGCATATGTGTGTGCATGCATCCACCTATGGATGCTTACGCCATCCTTCAGGTACCTACACATGCGCGCATACATGTGCCCTATGTGTGTGTGCTACCATACTGGTGCGTGCATGTGCATGCACATATGTTGTGTGTGCTCTGTCATGTGGGTGTATACGCGTGTGTGTATACATCTTTTTGGTGCCTACACATGCGTGCATATGCTCTAAGGGTGCCTGCACCACCATTAGGGCACCTGTGCCCCTGTGCATGCACTTCGGCACAACTTTTCCCTAGTTTCCTACTTCTACAAGAATTAATTACGAAATTAACGAAGAGGGTTAGGTTACTCACAAAGATGCCATCATTCGTGTGTCGGTCATACCCCCGAACTATGTTTGCTTGTCTCAAATGGTCTCATGCTCTCACCATTTTCCTCGTCACTATTAGAGTCTCGTGGTAAAAACTCAACAGTGTTCGGTAACAAATGAATTGGTCGCGGTGATTTACCCCCCCGAGGTGGGGTATATCAAGCTATTTTTCACCGGCTATGATGCCTGGAGGCTTGTTTTGACCATTTTTTTCTCCTTTATTCACTGTTAAATAATTATTTTAATTAAATAATTATTTTTCTTTCATTGTTTATCATGCTGGGGCATTTTTTTCCATCTAGTACCCCTTTCTTCTCACTAGGACAATTTTTTTTTTCTCCTAGGTGATTTTTCTAAAATAATTATTTTATTGATTTTTTTCCACTATATAGGGACATTATTTGTCACCTATGTCTTCCTTCTTCCCCCTGGGGAATTTTCTTTTGCATCTAGGTAGTTCATTCTATTTTCTTCTACGCAACCACTATCCACTACATTTTAAACAACAAAAAAACTATATATATTATATATATATATATATATATATATATATATATATATATATATATATATATATATATATATCAATTAAAAATCCAAAAACGAGGCAAAATTCTCCACAAAATCCTACAAATTAGAAAACCTGCAAAAATAGGTTACCTGCTTATTACGGCTAAAATTTGTGTCTTGCGCATGGTATTCTTTCCGTATCTTACTAGTTTGTTTCACATCTTCACTGATCAACATGACTTGCAGATCGTCGGATTCACAACCATTCAAAAATATAGCTGCTTGCTTCGTCTGTACTCTGGCGCATGTTTTGTTGCCTAGTTTTTTTTCATTGCACACAAATATTTCCCCTAGGACCCAGTGTCCATCATCATTTCCTCTTGCATGTATCCTTGCTCGAGGCATCATTTTTAACCCTTTTCGTCAATCACGAACATGTGGACCTATTCAACTTGATAACAAAACATTTGTACAACCGTCGTGACTGTTGTTGGGTTAGATATGTGCGTTTGTACTTATTTTCCCTATTAACTGAACTTGTTTCCTTCTCATATTGCATTGAATTTTGTATGTTGCATGGATTTGGTGTTTTTAGCAATGGATAATTGTTCGTAGTATGGATTTTCATGTCATTCTACTTTTTTTGTATGCTTATATTTTTTATAAGGACCGATGACGTAGATCTTTTGGCAATATGATGACAATAACATTGTTCTAATACAATGGATGAATTCTTTCTCTTTTTCTTCCCGTCTTCATTTCTTCTACATCACCCTTCTCTCGACACTATTCTTCTACTTCACCTAGGGCATCATGCTCTTCTCCTTTCTTCCATCCCTTTCTAACCTTTTTCGATCGTCGATCATCTTCCTTTGTCACCCCATTGAAACTCGAGGGGGCATCTCTCACTACTACTAATTTTTCTTCTACCCCTTCAAAATTTTATCTATCCACTATCTTTGAAGTGGCATCGCTTACACCACCCCAAAGAGGGGAAAATGTAGAAACCTATAATTTTGTTAGGAAACATACTTTGTTAGTGCTCGCATTTGTATGGATTGAATAATATTTGTAATATATTATTATTATATGAGTTTATAACTCAATAATAATAATATACATATAGTGTGTGAGTGAAATAGTATTGTTAATATTTGGAGTGTTAGTTGTAAGATATAATCTCACGTATATTGTATTAGTTAGATTTGTTGAGTAGTTTGAAATAGCTCATGTATTTTGGGTAGAGCGTTTCTAGCTCCCCTATTTTGTAGGATTCATATTGCCTATAAATTAGGCAATCCTTTCTATATGGAATAGATCGTGAGGTATTATTATATTGTTCTGTGTGCAAATAAAGCCTACCAAAAACATTTGGCATCAGATCGAAGCCAATCATTCAGTCATGTGAGTCTACTATTTGAACATATCACGTGGTTCAATCAGGTAGTCAACTGATCTATTCGTGGATGTTAAAAATTCATGTAACATTGCCAACGGTGATATCTAATAAATATTTATTCGTGTAAGCATCAAACATTGAATATAGTTTCTATGCATATGTATTTTGGTCAAATCCACAAAATTTGTAAACAACTGTGCATCTGTCATGATTTTTATGTGTTGAGGAAGGATATAATTATTGTGTACACTGTCTCCACCAAGGCATCATCCTCATCTCTCAACTCGATCACTTTGACGGACCCTGCAGAAAAATTCAAATCTAACTAAGTGTTGCATATATCGCGCCTCTCATCATGCCAGCATTTATTTGATTTGATTCCGATTAATTCAAATGACCTCTCAAGCTATATCACTGCAGTTTTTGACAGCAAACATTCAGTAATTGGTGTGTATGGTGAGATCTATCATTTTCATGCAAGTCTCATTGTGCAATTTGGTCAATGTGTGCCTTATCAACCTTTCACTCAGCATCAACATATTTTACGCATTAAAACTATTAGTGGATTCTAGTCATTAATGTGCAAGTAATATGCCATGCCTATCGTCTATTTTTTTGCCTTGATTGAGATGCGACATGCAAAGAATCTGTAGAATCATGTGTTACTGTTTGAAGATACATTCAAGGTTATGACCTGTGTAACAACTTCACATCATTGAATACTATAGTACAAACATTGAAATTTATCCATTAGGATAACGTCATGTCAAGGACCTCTTTGTTGTCTGCTCTTGCATTGGACAGTGAATCTCACATTGGAATTTTCCTATTCTCGCCTCTATAGCAGATTGGGTGAGTTTACTATTTTTTCATATCAGTTTGATTTAGATGCATTTTATACATGTGGTGTCTCTATGTGTCTATTCACCATTAAAGCTTTCATTAGAATATGGTTTGTACACACAGTTCAGCCAAGTGTATCATTTTTTTTTATATATGTGAGCCTTTGTTATTTGTGTTTACATTTCAATAGTTTTTTTTTAACCTTTTAGTTATATTAGTCTTTGAATAGAGTTTAGTGGTTATAAAGGTCTTTGTTTAGATTTTATATGATCTCAAAATCTGAGTTTTATAGTTTAAAAATACCTTTTTCCAAGGATATATTTATATTCTCTAAAGTCGACTAGTTGGCTATGCAAACCTTATCTTTTTATTTGTATAGTTAGTCATTATAAAAAAAATTATTCTATGAGATGTCATTCGTGTAGTTGTCATTTTCATTTGTATAATATGTCTATTTCATGTCGTCTCATGTTCCTGTCCATATTGTCATTTTGTGTTGTCAAATAGTTGTGGTGATTCATCGTTAAAAGTGTCAAAATTGAGTCATGTTAAAAGTCCAAACAAATTAAGAAATTGCCTTTCAAACGCATTTTCGATGTTACCGACCAACTGGCAACCATTGAGCCTCAAAAGCCAAATTCGATAAGTTAGTAGCATGACACTGGAGGATGGAGGCAAATAAAGGTTGGAGGCCATTCAGTGACCTCTCATTAGTCGCCAACGACGGGGCCACACAGATGATTTAGTGGCATTGTTTTTCAGTTGTGTTTTTTCTTCACTTTGCAGTGTTCAATAAGTAGAAATTTCACATTGAGGGGGGGAACATGATCCAATGTTCCATTTCCATTATGTCATTTTTTTCTATATATGTATGAGTAGCAGATTTCAATAGAATTTCCTATGTTATTCTCTGCAGTGAGATGCGATGAGGGTTGAGAATAGTATGTGGCATATCATGATGTGGTTATAGGTAAACCACTTGAAAACCTTCATTTGTGGTTTGTAGTAAATCAATAGTAAAACCACCATTCTTGGTTGTTGGTAATCCATTCGCAAACCATCACTTTGTGGTTTGTGGTAAACCAATTGCAAAACCACCATTATTGGTTTATGGTCAACCATTTGCAAAACCATCCCTGAGGTTTGTGATCATCCTGTGAAAATCACCAGATCATGAGCAGGTGCAAGTGCAAAGGCAAGTTTTCCCCATGTTCGCACTAAGGGGGGGAATGTTAGGAAATATACTTTGTTAGTTCTCGCATTTCTATGGATTGAATAATATTTGTAATATATTATTATTATATGATTTTATAACTCAATAATAATAATATATATAGTGTGTGAGTGAAATAGTATTTTTAATATTTGGAGTGTTAGTTGTAAGATATAATCTCACGTATATTGTATTTGTTAGAGTTGTTGAGTAGTTTGAAATAGCTCATGTATTTTGGGTAGAACATTTCTAGCTCCCCTATTTTGTAGGATTCATATTGCGTATAAATTAGGCAATCCTTTCCATATGGAACAGATCATGAGGTATTATTATATTGTTCTATGTGCAAATCTAGCCTACCAAAAACAAATTTAGCCTGAACAATTTAAACACTTAAATTGTGCTAATTATCCCCTTTCCCACAATTTCGTGACATATCGTCAATAATGTTCATCTTCTCTTCTATCATTGTTAAATAATTGCAATAAGTAATTAATTAAATCTTCTATTCAACAAATACCCTAATTAACAACCTTTCGTTAATTAATCCTTCCTTCTATCTAAACTAATCAATTATTATTAGCTAATTAGCTTCCCCTTTCATTAAACCAATAAATCATTATTTAATTGATTTAATCCCCTTCTATAGTCTAAATCATGCTAATGCTCCTCTAAAAAACTTTTATAATCTTGTGAATCTATTAATTAATCATTTTGATCAATTAATAAACCCCCTTTATCCACATGTGTCACTAAAGGACAAGCTAAACTCTCCTAAAGTTAACTCAACCCTTTCTAAACCCCCTTATCCATAACTAACTCAACATCTCTATTATCCCACATGCAAAGGGATGTAGAGATCCCTTTAGCCATTGGGCTATATAAAGAACCCTCCTACCTTTACACTTACACCTAATTCTTGAGAAATAAAAGAAAGCATATAGTACATACACTATAAGCCTTTTTTCATCCTTAAGCATTTCACCATTAGAAGAGCTAAGCCTCATTATTGCATTTCATCCACTTAAGTCTTTGGGTCATATGGAAATAATCAAAGTGGTCTTGTAGCCATGCTTTGATGAGATTCCATTCCTAATCTCTTGAAATCAAACAATCAAATTTGATTAACATGAACCTACCTAGGTTTAATTTAGTTGTTTTGGTATTCTAACGAGTACAATTTTTTATAATTAACATGTTATTTTGATTTCATTTCAAAGTTTATGATAATGTTGTTATTTAAATTTTCTTAGCTCTTAACCTGAAGGTGTTTAGATTTTGGTGTAACTTTGTTAATTAAGACTACTAGGTATTAGTTTTAATTTCCTTAACTTACTTAGGCAAAACCATACACACACTAGTTACCCCACGTGTGTCAATTCATTCCATCCTAGGCATCATGTTGTTTATTGCTTTGGGCCACACACCCTTTAATCACCATTGAGTCTTTTTTCTTCGATCATCGCACTGCTTGTGCCATGTGGAGGCCCCTTAGAACTTGGGGTCTCCACTTCCTTTTGAAATTTTTGAAACTGTGTTGAGGGGCCACATGGTGATCCCACACATCCATGTCTTACTCGGGATTCTTAGCCACATTTATTTGCTATGCTCGCTATGTTCTTGTCACTGAATGGTCAAACTCAAAAAAAAATCATCTGGCCCACTTTTTCTTTGGCTGACAGTGATTTCTACCTAATCATTTGAACAACTCGGCCCTTGTCTTTGATTTATATTTGAATTGGATGGCTCAGATCACCTGTGATGGACCCTTCTGAAATGACTCGGCCTCCAATTTTTCTTCATTGAGTTAAGTTCACCACTAATTCTTTCAACCTTTCTTGTGCTCGATTCAATCTTCTTTGTGTTTGAGAAATCCCCTTTTGGCATACCCCTTCTTCTCTATGACTTGCTTGAATCGGTTGCATTAACCTTGAGTCGATGAACAACTCACCTCTCCAAGTGAGCTTGGCATAAAGCTTGGCATCCATCGATACCCGACACTCAACCATCTTGTATTGAGACGGCTTGATTCTACAACTTGGTGTCCAAAAAATTTCTCCTGCCATTCAACTCACCAATCCTAACTTGACCTTCTCAATCTGAATGGCTCAGAGATTAGGTCGATGGATGGACTTGCTGGCCATGGCCCACTCACCATTGAGCCAAGTATTACTGCATATAATTAATTCCATATCTTTCGACAGGGTCCCGATTCTGGTACTTCCACTGTGGCTCAAGATGCCATGCTTTGTTCAATAAGCCCAACCTTTTAATTTGTACCATCACTCAGCACATGCCTGAAACCACTTATAGTTGCATGAATAAGCTTCCCCTAAATTTGCCACAAGTTCAACTTCGAGAAGTAAATAGAACCCAGCCTTGAATCACATCTGGCTTGGTCTGAAATGATGAGAGATCTTGAGGCACTATAAGGTTTGGACCATTTGTTTTTTAATGCAGCTTGATGATTAATCTTCAATAGCTCCGTTATTTATTCAAACAACTCGTCGAATTCCTCTTTCATACGTACAACTTAGTCTTCATATAATCTGAGCTTGATCCACATTCTTCCATGAAGCTATAGCTTGGTCCTAATGCAGTGAGCTCGATCAACAGGTATATCTCACTTTTGAACTCGATGAGTCCAAAACCATCTCAATGGAATCCCTTTTCTAGATTGGTGGTAATGCATGAATTGGAGATCGATCGGAGACCCAAATTGTAACCTTTCATAAATCCATGTGATTTGGGATTCCTCATGTTTAGGGGTCTATGCAGTGAGTGGAGATGCTTTTAGACAAAATGCTAGGATTTTCCATCTCTTACCAAGTGGTCCAATTAATCAATTATCACAATAAGCTTGCTTGTTATTGAATTTCACCGAGGTAATGAAATTAGATAATAGCTTGGTGACTCACGGGGGCCATTAGTCTACTAAATGGAACATGACCAACTTCCTGTATCTTTCCATTGGGCATGGAGTCTTGTTGCATTTGCTCTTGGGGAGAGTCATCAAGATCTTTTACTTCATTGATTTTAATTTCTCTACATTTGTTTCATTTTGAATTTTGTAATTGTTACTTACAGCTATGATTTTTATACTACAACAATTAGAGGGACAATGCATTATAATGGAGCAACATGAAAAAAATATTTATACAAATTAACAGATCATGCATGCCTCAAGAAAGACATGCAGATTATGAAAAAAGAACTTCTTTTTCTGAAAATAAACCTACTCCTACCCTACACTAACTAAGGAAATGGGGGGCTAAAAAAACCTATAACAAGTTATGAGAAGTAACTACCCTTCCTCACAAAATGAGGCCAAATGATATTTTTGGAAACACAATCACATGGTGGGAATGAAAACATACCTCACACTACTGATTTCTCCAAGGTATCAGAAAATAACACATATACCTCCTCAAGTTGTTCTACATTTGGTTGAATATTTTAAAGTTGACCCTTGGTACATTGATTACCATCCTCATGCTCTGAAGTGAGCATGATAGGTGGAAATTCTTATTTTGACACCAAGATGGCCAAATACCTAATTGGGAAAATGGCCTCGGGAACCAGTGGACTTATCTTCATGATTTTCCCATCTCTTTGAATCCAAACCCCATGAATGGAGTCATCGTGTAGACCCCCTGCAAGGTGGTTTCTTGCAGGCTGATTTGAATTCTGCTCTTACTCTACAAAAAAAATTATGTCTTCCAAAACTACCTTTTTTGTGATGACTTATTTGGCCTTATTTTCATCATCTTCCTCCTCAAGCATAAAATTTGAGAGATAAAACTCCTCCATAAAATCATATTCTTGTAAAGATGTAATATAAGAAGAATATAAAATTTCACCACGAAAATAAAGAAAGAAGCTTTCTATGATCTCTTCTTCTTCCTAGGATTTAGAATCTGATTTTCCCATCTCCATGGAAAAAATATTCCCATGATTGGTTGTAGCTGATGATGATGGTTGCGATGGCTTAATACAAGCTTCCAATAGTGGAGAAAGCTCTAGGTATGCAGGACAATGAGGGTCACTACATTCCATACAAATATATTCCTCACTCGAGAGATTTTCCCTTTTTGTTGGCACATGTTCCTCCTCTTGCTGATTTTGAGCTGGTGATGGATTGACAACCTATGAGAAGATAGTGCCATCATGCATGCTACACTTTGAGAAAACAAACTGCTGGTCATCATCTTCCTCTTGTGTTTTTTCTTTTTCACAGTCAACTTTCACCTTTTGTTCTTGAACTCCAACCTCTTGTGAAGGCCTAGTCATCAGTGGAATTTTCTTTATATTGAACCTTGCAGCCCACTCTTTCAATTTTATTGCAAGTTATTCCTTGCTAGGCTCTTCAATTTGTTTCCCTCCTTGCCTAATTTTCTTATCATGTTCTTCCCAAAATGGATTTGAGATTACAATAGGAGGGGTGGGTTGAGATTCAACTGATGCTTGCATTATTTGAGATGGTGGAGGGGAAAGTATGGCTTCTTGTTTCTATGGAGGGGACTTGGCTTTGGAAGGGAAAAGGGAAGAGAAACTCAAGTGGGGTGGAAGAGTAGAAGATGGAGAAGGGGAATTCATACTCGAGGTAACATGAAAGAAACTTGGGTACTAAGGCTTGGGTTGAGATGGCAATGACTGTGGAATGGGGAGAGGGTTGTAGGATGGAAATGTAGGTTTCTCCCATTGACGAGATAGACCAACATCGGATTCATGCACCTTGACCTCCTCGATCCATGCTTCAAGTTGTGAAAACATATAAAATATGAAGGCAAGCTTCTGTTACGAGCTGAAGTGAAATGGCATAGGGCTAACCCATGGGCAAAGTGCCATAAATCTGATCCTAAGTGCCTTCAATTGATATGTAGCCCAAGTTTGTACCATGGTTGCCTCCATTCCTAGGATCTTCAGTTGTAGCTCAGCATCCCAGGGTGTAAGAGAGTCTCTAAAATCTACATAACCCTACTCTTCAACATCTTTGTAGTCTGGCAGGTAACTAAACTATCTACATCTTACTCATACTGGTATGCACACTATTTATCTTCATTGTAGTACAGATCTGAAGGTGACTGGTATTAACCAGGGGATGAATCTTATGAATATGGAGGTAGGTATGGCTGGTATTGTTGTTGTTGCAAGTATGAGTTCTATGATGGAAATGAACCAATGACTACAAAACTTCATGAATGGAAGAAGATGAAAGACATGTGGAAATAAGAATGGCTTGAAAGAGAGGAAATGAATGAAAAATGAAAAGGGGTGGTCTAGAACTGAGATGATGGGTTTGCTGGAACAGTGGAGTCACCTGATGTTCTTGAAAGTACCTTAAAAGGTTGAAACCTTCACAAAGAGCACATCAAATTAGTGAAGTGAAGTGGTAAGGTTCTTCAAATATGTCCCATCGGGCATGCCAAAACTGTTATCACCAAATTATAGCACTCCCCTAAATGGCCTAAGTTTGAGTGGGGCATTTAGTGTAATTTTTGTAACATGGGTCATGTCTCAAGCTATGGGACTTGTAGACATGAGATGACCCTCACAAGAAGGTTGGTTCTTGCTCCTAAACTACCTTCCACAAGGTATAGCTTACTTTTGAACTTGATGATTCAAAAACCATCTCAATGGAATATGTTTTCCATCTCGGTGGTAATTCATTGATTTGAGCTCGGTCGAAGACAAAAATTATAACCTTTCCAAAATCCCTATGATTTTGGATTCCTCGTGTTGAGGGGCCTATACAGTGAGTGGATATGCTTTTAGACAAAATGTTGGGTTTTTCCATCTCTTACCAAGTGGGCCAATCAATTAATTATCACAATAAGCTTGCTTGTTATCAAATTTCACCAGGGTAGTGAAATTAGAAAAGAGGGAGTATGATGCAGGAGCATCACTCAAAACTCATAAATAAGCTTGTTATTTTTATTTAAAGAGACTTAGAGTCATGTAGGGGTTCATTTCATTTGAATAATCCTTAATGAGGTAGTAAAGGTTTTTTAAGATAAAAATAGTAGTAAGGAGATTAAATCATTATTGTAAATTTGATCTTTAGTGAAATAACTTTCTAAGAAGGAAAAATGCTACGTAGAACTCAAACAAGGAAAAATTACAAAATTTGTCATGATTTTTGAGAGAATTGTTGATTCAAACCCAAGATGGAATATTGTTGTAGGAGGATTATCATCACAATCCATATGAAGATCATGAAATGGGGATAAGTACTAGGTTTGAGGAATGTAGAATACATACTTACATACATACATATATATACATATATATATATATAATATATATATATATATATATATATATATATATATATATATATATATATATATATATATATATATAATTACATAGTAGAAGTCAATGTGTGTAAAATGGCTCGTTTTGAAATCATTGAAGATCAAATCATAGTTCAAGAATGGATCTCTCTTTGTAATTTCAGTAATATTGAAGAATATAAATGGTGTTGAGAAATAAATCTCAGGTATCCCAATCTCAGTTACATATGTGAGGTAAATCGGTTAAGACTTCATATTATTTATGTTACAATTTTGCATGGAATAATCATGTGACTATGTTTCCATTGAAATATATGGATTCTTCTACATAAATTCATTGTAGTTCAGTAAGAACGTGATGGAAAAAATCTAAAAACATGAGCATATACCTTTGAATGAGTTTTGTTGGTAATTTTTGTTAATAGAACTTCACAAAACCTTGCCTTATCATGGTTTTGGGTATAAAGCTCATAGATCCAACAAAAATAAGAATTTTCAAGAAAATATTCCAAAGGATGAAAAGTTCCTCTTACTGAAATAAATCTATAGTAACTTTAATTAAGTCTTTAGGTGTTCATTTTCTCGAGTTATATCATTTTTTAGCTCTCAGGTTTCTTAATGATTGTGTCAAATTATAACTAGGGCATGGCTAGTAATTTGAGCATATATTTAAATTTACATAATTAAAAATTATTAAATTTGGTCAGAAGAAGCCTTTTAGAAATATGAATCCAATGAGTCTTTTTCTTATTCAATTGGATTTGTATAGAGAGAGATATGGAAAATCCACATCCCAGAAGTCTTTAAAGTAGGCAGTCTTTTGTTGGAATATGGATGTATCAGAAGTCATAAATTTTGAAAAAAAAATCCAATTAAGCTAAAAATTGGTAGATAAGGTTTTTAGATAATTATGGAGGATGTTTTGTAGTGGTTTTTTTTGAAAGTGAACACTTTTTAAGTTATCAATGATAGAAATTTCTAGATTTGTAAACATAGTCAGAACTGAGTATGTGTTAGAAATTGAATATCTTGATGCATTGGGTTGAGAACAAGACTCTCATTTAAATAATCATGTACAAATGGCCCTTGGAGAATCATGTGAACTATTTTATTTGTATAAAATATGAACATGTTAGGATAAAGGCTTGATATGGTATTGAGTGTGAATGAGTTTATTTGTCAAGTTTATGCATTATGGGTTATATAAGGTTTCATTCTCACATACAAAGATCCTCATATGTACCTACATTCATGGTCTACATGCTTAAAGGAAGGTTTGATATTTTATAGATTAGTGATCAAATAAATCTTGTTTCTTTATAAAAACAGGTGCATCAAATTTTCTCTTTCACCTTCACACGCATGTTTGGATTCATCCTATAAGGCCTGTTCTGAATATGAAACACAAACATTATTTTAACTTAATCTTCATCTCTTCCAATGAGGGATGCACGTCCTTAAACTCATGGTAAAATCTTGGAAATAAATCTTTTAAAACATGCAATAGCTCAATGATATTTATTACCTCTTGTTCTGATGAGTAATCTCCAATGATGGCCTCCCTAGGCACATCCTCAGTGCCAACTTTAACCTTCTTTGTCTTCATGGGATCATGGTATGCGTGTGCCTTTTCATTGGCAGAGTCCATCTCCTTGCATGCACATTCAGTGTGGATAATATCTAGGCTCTCCACCTCTTCATCATTAATGAGATATACTAGCTTTCCCTTTTCTTTTTCCTTTCATGTAGGACCCATTTGTAATTAATTTGTCTCGAACATTTCTTTGTGTGCCTTAGGATTAGGTTCTCCAAGTAACTGAAGTATGATTTATTTTAATTTTACATAATCCCCTAGTGTGATACACTTCATAATCTACAAATCCTCGTGTACGTGTGGATTATTAGGAAAAAATTCAAAGTTATGAAGAATAACTTTAGTCATTTCACGCTAGCTTGCAGTTTTATGTTTCAACTCAGCATGGATGTACCATGTGCGTGCGCATCCATGAAGAGTGGAATAGAACTTATGCACCTAATGAGATGGTTTTAATGCTTCTTTTCCTTGTGCCCATTGTCTCTCATATTTATGTACATGTACCAAATAAAGAGTATTCCCATCATACTCATATATAAGTGTAGGTATATTGTTCTAAGTAAACCTTGTTGAAAATTTGATTCTCACTTCTTGACAACCCAACATGTTATCTCTGTGTTTCCCACCAATGTATTGATGTCCCACGCAAGGTATAGAACAACATATTATTTTTATCACCTTCATTTATCCATTGATTCTTCATGACACGAAAGAATGAATCAGGATTCTCCTCATTGGTATACTTGAGTAACTACATCTAGTTTGATTTCTTTGTCATACTCATGGTTCTATGGTGGAAAGTTTGCATGGAGGGTTTGTCACTAGCTGTCACCCCTTTCGCATGTTACCTTTTTTCAAAACCCTTCCCCTAGCAGTGGAATGATATTATCTTTTCTCAAAATCTTATAGATCTCCTTCAGATCATCTACATATTTATGTGGGAGCTCAATATTATTCTCACATGCCTACTCCTTTAAGCACTTAATTTCTCCTTACATATCTCTTATCACCCCCATTGTCTCTTGATGGAACTCCTTTTGATGACTAACATCTGGATACTTATCATGCATAACTTCCTCTCTCCTAATGAGTGGTTTGGCTTTAAGAGGCTCACGTGCACGTGCTTCTCATGCTCGATTAGTTACCAAAATGGGTTATAAATATAGATCTGACGTCTTATCTGGCATCAATTGGTCACTCTTCATGTGTTGTACCTTTATCATCCTTGCACCTTTATCCTTATTTTTATTCTTACACATATGTTCATAAAGATCAGGGAAATCCTCAACCTTATGGTGTTTTCCACAATATGCGCATACTAAATTTTAGTAGAACTTGTGTTGGTAATGATCTAGGGATCCACAAGTGTAACAAGTATTATGAGTGAATATTCCTCTGCCACCATAGCCTCTACTCCTATATCCCCCTTGAAATCCACCTCCTCTATAGTTTTGTTCTTCCGAATGTTGTGCATTATGCACCTAAGTGCTACTTGCCACTGTGGTTTTTCGTAATCCATTCTCACATGCCTCATGAATTTGGTCTATCAACTAGAAATATTTGGTATCATGGGTGTGCATGTCATAAATCTTTCAATACATGGAAACATTTTTCATAGTAGCATGTTTCAAGAGAGGGAAATTCTGGACATCATGATTCTTGTGATAGATCTCACAAGATTATAACAACTCATGCATAATCCTACATAGATAACTATCCTTTGAATGTCCTTCAACCTCAAAATTAGTGCACCATAACCCACTGCACATTTCATGTTTTGAATTGGAGGAGATATTTTCCAATTGCTTAGACAAAGCTGTTATCTGTGCCTCAAATTGGCTTACTATAGTACCAACAATTTCTACTACTTCAGCATGTAGGGATGCTTCTAAGGCCTTGTGCGGATCTTCATATGTCTTGTGTGATAATGCCCTTCGAAATGAATTCAACAATCCTCCAAAAAACCACTGGGCATGTTGACTTGGATGAATATCACTAGACATCTTAGACAAGATATTTTAAAAAGGTGCATCATACTCCCTTACGATTTTAAATAAACCCTACTTGATATCCTTGAGCACGCATATACTCTATTTCTCAGACTATGGAATGTGTAACTCAAAATTATAAGTTTGTGTACAATGCATCATAGTCCACCACAATCTAGTGGGGATTGTACCTTTGTACCAACTATGTGCATTCCCTTGAAGTGTGGTAGAAAATTGACTTGCCTTTTTATGAGAGGTTGTAGTGACATTTTCTCTCCATATTAATTCACACGTATGTGCATGCTCACCGCATCCTCCACACCTCAGTACTTTGGTAAATTAAGAAACATATAAAAGTATATTTGAGGTGTCTATTGTTGTGGTTTTTGAGGCAATTTCTAATCAGGCTGGTTTGGAGGTGGTTGTGGACCCTTCCTTAGATTAGAACCAGACCTAGACCTAAAACCTCTACCAGGGTTTCCTTTGTGTGGTGGCTGACCTGAACCTCCCCCACCACCTACCGTGACCTGAGGTCTCATAGATGAACTTCATTTTGTTTGAATTATGGTACTAAATATGACACCCACTTTCTTTTTTTTCGTAGTACCTATAGGATTGCTTCTAATAGTGTGAGTGCCAACACTATGTCCCAATGATGTTCCTCTAAACACTCCTCCAATATTACTTCCAAACACAAGAACCTATTGTTTTTCCATGTGGGCATGCCTATTCTTATGTACTTCCTTAGTTAATGCCAAATTACATCTATTTGTATCTCCTTCCCAAAGTGGAGATCCTATTTTCTTGCCTTCAATATAATGCACTTCAATAACTACCTTTGGATCTGGAACACCTTACGCAAGGTCTAGGTAGCCATGATGGGTTATATGCATACCCGTGGTTCTTATTCTTTCCTTTGATGTGACCTCATTATAAGATGATGTGGTATCTCTATTGATCTTTCCCAATGTCGGGAGGACATGATACTATGGCTCCTCATCTTCCACAAGGATCTCAAAACCTTTTCTAGTCATTATTCTTCTCGAATGTAATGCTGAGTCAACTTCCCTTTATCATGCTTTATTATACTTAAGTCACCTTTCCTCTCTCTTCCTTTCTTCTGCCAGAGACACTGCCATCATTTTCTACGCCTTCTCCTTCCCCTGTGCATGGTGGGTGTTTAGCTAGCCATAGGTAATATTTACAATCCCAATTTTATCATCAAGATATTAATAGCTAAAGGTATTATGCATAAATAGGATCCTCTAGGCTCACACATGAACTTAAAATTTGATTCCTTCATATATGAATATGTGTAAATTACGTACTCCAAAGTATATTTGCGCAACACACCTTCTTACTAATGATCCACAACTCTTGTCCACATCTTTGTCGAATCAAAGAGAGTCTGATAGTCTTCCTACATCCAAACTCTAATTACCGGGAAGAATTTTTTGTTTGATATGTAAGATTCCAACCACTAATATAGTTCTATTGGAAATAAGCTGAAGAATGTCTCATATAGGAAGTCATACAAATTATCCTTTACCCACTTTCATGCATTAAATTTAGGTCCAGTGTTGTATCTTTGTGAAAATGAGTATTTTTCATCTTCTAACCAAATTTCAATACTCTCCAAAGACATTCCTCATTCCATCCGCATGCAACATCATGGTAGACAACTTGAAAAGAGGTCCCAAAAATGGAACCAAAACGTAGTCTTTATTTTTACTCTCTTAATAGTTATGCGCGCTGGTGCTACATTCATACATATCTGAATGCTCACCTAAAGTGCATGTAACTAACATATCCTTCCTTTGTTATGCTTACCAAGGTGTTAGCATGTATGTTCACCACAATTATAACCAAGACATTCCTTCACACATAATAGTTAACATAGCAATTCAGAAACACATGTAATAAGGAAGATAATCAATATAAATAAGAACTAAGATCAATTTCATCATTATAACACCATCTTCAGACAAATAAAATGTCATTATCCAACCAAAAATATCTATCATAATCCATTAATTCATTATATCACAAGAGTTTAATACATATGACAGTCATAATTGTGTGTAGGTCCATGCACGTAAACATGAAACCCTATCTTTGTAACAGTATAACTCTACTCATACACACATGGTCTACACTCTCTAGATCTCTCTTAAAAAAAGACATACATCAGGTATAGAAAGTGGTGTGGACTTTCCCTTCACCACCCATTCACTCTCCTAATAATAGGCATGCTCACAAAAATAGTATGCATGCTTTCTTTCCTAAAATAGCCATGTGTAAAAAGCTTGCATGCTTTTACAAAGGTAGCTAATAATAAAATATCCTAAATATATACCATGATTTAATGTTATTACTATATTTCTCCATGTGTGTGCCTTATCTTTATCTACATGTTCTCTTTCCAAATATAGCTCTTTTCTCTCCCACAAAGTCATCATGCTTTAATCCTTTGTGTGGCCAACACTAACTCTTCTTTTCCTATTTTTAGCCTTTATGAAAAAATTGGATAAGTCCCCTTTCCTATTAAAACATAATATTACGTACTTATAATGTTTAGTTTATAATTAAATAATTTAAGATATATTTAATATTCTTAATTATTTAATATAAATGTTATATTATGTTTTATTAGTTATTTAATAACTAATTAATTTTAAGCCAGGGTGCATACCCTTTCACTTAATGGTTCATAACCCTTGGGGTTATTTAAATATGGTCGTGGGCCATATTTGGTTGAATTCATAGGAGGTGAATTGTACAGGGTGAGAAGTGAGGAAGGAGATAAAGTTTGGACTATAAATGTATCTTGCAAATGGAAATTCTTACTTTTCGTGGTTTTTTCTCCCTTGGGGGTTTTCCATGTTAAATTTGTATTCTCATATTTTTACTATTCAATATATTTATTTAACTTTATATTAATGTTATAAATATAATTCAATGTAGTTAATTAATATTCACACCTTGTACTTCACATGGTACTAGAGCGTGTGTATTTAATAATTTTTTAACTATCCAATGGTTGTGTCTGTTCAGGTGGTTGGATGGTAAGTTATGTAGAAAATTCAATTTAAATCCCCCCTTCCCCTCCGGGACATAGATTGGTTAATATTGTGTGCACACTAGTAAAAATACATTTGAAATCATTCCAAAGTCCTTTACCACATGCAAAATCCTCTTTCGTGTACTTGGAACCTATAAGTAAAAGGTAAGGGTAACTTCATATGAATTATTTTATTAATATCCTAAAAATTTTAAAGTTTATAGGTAAAATTTAATTCAAGAAGATTAAAACCCAGGCTAATTTCAAGGAAAACAAGGAGACAAAATTCCACAATTATAGGAAATAGATTTTTCCTAATGGTTCAAAAATTACCCTTGTCCCCTGGTATTTTGGTATACCTTCTGTGGTAAAAATGTAATTTTTTATTACACCTTTTTTATTTGAGGTCAATTCCAATAATAAATAATAACTTTCCTATGTCTTGTTTGGCCCCCTTTTATTTCCATTTTATATGGTTTATGACTATAGATCTAAAAATATATATTTTCTATATATATTAAAACCCTAACCTATTCTTTTCAAAATTCTACCTATAGTTTTTTTTATTATAAACTATATTATAGGTTTATTGTTATAAGAGTATGGCTACCTATATCAATATGGATTTTACCAATGATGATCGAATGTAATGGAAGACTAATTGTATATGTGAAAGGAGGTTCATTTGATTCTTTCAAAACTTTTAAAGTCCAAACTTTACCTGGTCTATTCATTATATATGAAACTTTGTGTCTCCACAACACCTAAGATTTAGAAAACCCATAGAATGGAATCATTATTATTGAATTTACATTAGGATTAAAAGAAATTAAAAAAATATATCACCCGCCAATAGGGTTTAGACAACTTGGTAATATTTGTTTTATTGTATTGTATAAAAAATCAATCTATGATTTTTGAAGACCCTGTCAGATTATTGGGTTTCATATTTGCACTTGGAATGAAACCACAATCAAGGGACAAGAAATTCCCTCCTCTTTAATGGGAGAGGTTCCCTTATCGAAAGCAGGGGCAAAACCTATGTACAAATACATAATCTTTCAATCAATGGTGGTATCCTGATATCTTGAAATGTGTTTTATGCCCATAAAGTTATCAATACATGAGGATAGAAGACATTGAAGAGAGGAGGGAGGTAGAAGAAGACAATACTTTCAGGGAAAAGAGATGGAAAAGAAAATCCCTATATGTATTGAGAAAATGAGATATAGAGTAGAACCATTCACGTTTATAACATGCATAATCTACAGACTCAAAGTTCTTGAGATTGTATAAACTAGAGCACAAAGTTTCTAAGCATGAAAGAATTAAATGATTCATAGATCGGAGAAAAAAGGAAAGAGAAAGCAGAGGAAAAGAGGGAAAGCCTTTGTATTGATTTCTTCTGATTAGAAATTACAATTCCAAAAATATAAAAATTCCCAACCCATATAATGGTTTTGAAATCTCATGATATAGCTCGCAAGAGATGGTTACAAATTCCTCAAGAAAGCAAGAAACAGTTACAACTTATTCCAATCATTCGCACCCTTTCAAATTATTGATTTGCAAAGAAACATTAATGGCAGAAAAACTAGTTTTTTAAATATACAGCCATTACATTATTTCACCAGTTAAAACATGGGCCATTTGATTTGCTTATACAACTTTAAATTTGGGTCACACACATGGAAGGAATTGATTTCAGTGGGCCTGCAGACGCGTTTTGTATTTTTTCCCTTTAAACCTACGCCAGGATGACACATGGGGAGATCCTCTGGTTCCTTCATACTTAGAAAATTTGAGCTTATTTCTTGCTTGACTTATGTTAACCCCCAAACACGTGTAGAGTTGGCACTCATTTGAGTTTCTATTTTGGAAACACCTCCTGAAACTGTGCTGAGCTGTCACATGGCTCCTTCTACCAGTCTTGGAATTTTTAACAAATAACTCTTTCTCTCCCTTAACTTTGACCACATGGTGAGCTGGCACTCATTTGGAGATTAAACCTTTTCTTTCACTTTGAAATGGCGTCATTAAGGCACATAGAGACTTCTGCCAACCCGCCCATACTTAGTCAATTTTAATGATCGACTCTTTCTCTTTTTGGACCTGGGACATGTGGAGGACTGGTGTAAGTTTGAGAACTACCCCTGGCTTTGACTCTTAAATTTGCACCGATGAGGCATGTGACGCCATCTGCTAAACCTTCCATACTTAGCTGATTTGAGCTTGTTTTACCATCATTTTGAGCCTAGGACATGCAGAAAGCCTACTCTTATTTGATGATTATCCCTTGGGCCCTGTCCCTAGAGTTGCACCGTTTGGATGTGTGAAGGCTTCCGTTGTCACTTGAAACATGGAAAAACTACATCCAATCAGAGATTCCCACGTACTACTAGTGGATGCTGGGGAAAAAATTAACAGAGAAGATACACCTGTCATTCCCGACTGCGGGAAGAAAATAAAAAGAAGGAAAGAAACTTCACCATTATGCCAGAATTTCAAATTGTTGTCCATGAATGGAAAAAATTCAAACAATTCCAGGCTCAACGTGATCCAATACTCCAAGGTAAAGACTCAAAAATTTTGAAACTTGACTTCAAAAGAATGGAATTTTGAGGGTGACAACAACTGGCTTTTTTTTGGGGATGACTTGGCTTGGAACAAAGACACAAGGAAAGATCAAGAACTATAAATAACTTTGGGAAAGAGGACCATTGTCTTATCCTTTGGGCAAAGGATTCAAAAGAAAAACCAATACAAGGAAACACACACAAGACGGGATAAGAAACAAAACAAACCAAAAGGGAAGAATAGAAACGAAACACACCACACAACAAAGAACAAGAAAGGGACACAAGCCAAAGCCAAAACCAAACGCAATGTACAAAAGGACTTCCTAGCCACCTAGGACTTGAACAACTTTAGGTACTTCCCACTATAAGGAAGTGGGAGAGGAGAACCATCCATGTGATCTAGATAAAAATAGTTCTCTCCAGCAAAATGTCTAATTCTAAAAGGACCAAGCCAAATAGAATCAAACTTACCATGGCTTCCTCGTGGCTCATATATTTTGTCCCAAATAAGCACAATGTCTCCCACTTGAAAAACCCTGGGTTTGGATTTTTTTTCAAAAAAATCCTTCACTTTCAACTGATGAGCTTCTGTCCTATCAACCACTTGCAATATTTTGTCATCAAGCTTCTGAAGGTACAATATTCTCTTGTCCAAAGAGCTACATAAACTTGAATCTTCAATGGTTTTCATTAGATGCAAGGCTAGAAATTATACCATGACTAGCAGTTGAGCTTCCACACCATACAAAACTTGGAAAGGAGACATTCCAATTGCTCTCTTGGGTGTAATTCTATCATCCCAAAGTGTGTCATATATCTTCTTATGTTAATTCCTCTGTGAATTATTTACAAGTTTCCTAATTATGTTCACTAAGTTCTTGTTTTTTGATTCTACCTGTCCATTCCCTTGGGGGTAGTATTATGAATAATGAGCAAGTGAGATCCCATACCCATAACATAAGTCCATCATTTTAGAATAATAAAATTTGGAAGCATTTTCAGTCACAATTTTGGTTGGGGTCCCAAACTTGATCAATATGTTCTCCTTAATGAAGTTACAAACAACCTCAAAATTAGTGCTCTTGATTAGGATGGCTTCCACCCACTTGGTGAAGTAATCTATGGTAGTTAACACATGGGTATGTCCAATACTGGAAGGTGGGTTAATAATTCTAATGAAATCCAATCCCCACTATTGAAAGGGCTCATCAATCACTACTTGCTTTAGTGGCAAAGAAGCCAACTTAGGTCTTCCAACAAATGTTTGGCATGCTTCGCATTTACCAACCCAATTTGATGCATCTCTAAATAGAGTGGGCCAATAATAACCAGCATGAAGTATTTAATGAGTTGTTACAGCAGAGGAGAAATGACCTCCACAAGCTTGGTCATGAAAAGCAAAGAACAACTTCTTTTATTGCTCCTTGTCTACACACTTCAAAAACCTTCCACCTATGCCTCGTTTGAACAAAGCATTCTCCCATAGCACATATTGTGAAGACATCAATTTGATGGATCTCTTCTCTTTGACACTCAAGTGAGATGGACATTCTCCATAGGTCAAAAATTGAGCAATGTTAGCATACCATACATCTGTCGAGATGAGGAACATAACAATAGGGACATCAATTCCATCTTTAGATAATTCCTTGGAAACTCCCTTAGCAACGAGTTCACACAAGACCTTACCCTGAACCAAATTTGTTGGCCTAATGTCAAGATCATACTCTTGTAACTTTTCTACCCAATTACCTCTCTTGGTTCCAAATTATTCTTGAGTAAGAATGGATTTGATTGTTATATCAGGCACCAGCACCAAAGAATGAGAATTAAGAATGTAAAACCTAAACTACTTGATAGCTTTGACAACTGTAAAAGCATGTTTCTCCATTATGGTGTACTTCAGCTCATGAGCTTTCAAGACATAACTCATGAATGCAATTGGGATCTCATGATCTTCAACATTTTTCTGGGATAACACAACAACTAGGGTATTTTTAGTGGCATAAAATTAGATTGGAGCCAGGACACACCAAGATTGGAGTCTTTGCAATAGCCTATTTAATATCCTCAAATGATTTCTTCCCTTCAGAGGACCAACCAAAATTTTTCTTCCCTTACATCATGTGAGAAATGATCATAGTAAGTTCTTCAAAATCGGGGATGAATCTCCTTAGGAAATTGATCTTACAAAAGAAATAATGGATACCTTTCTTACTTGATGGAAGAGGAATTTGCTGGATGGCCTGAACTCTCTCCGGATCAATCTTGATCCCTTACTTTGAAACAATGTGTCCCAACAGCTTTCCTTTTGTGACACAAAACATAGACTTCTTAGGGTTTACAGAAATTCCATGCTCTCTACACTTCTGCAATATTGTTTCAAGGTGTTGGAAGTGATCTTTTCTTACTTTAGAAAACATTGTGAAGTCATCTAAATACACAACAATGCATTTTCCTTTCAAACTACCAAAATCCAAATCCATGGCCCTCTGGAAAGTAGCACCAGCATTGATGAGACCAAATGGCATCCTCTTGTATGTAAAGGTTCCCTAAGGAGTTGTAAATGTAGTCTTATGTTGATCTTCAGTATTCACCTCTACTTGATTGTACCTCGAGAATCCATCTAACATAGATAACATCTCCAATCCTGTGACAACTTGCAATACTTGGTCCATCATAGGGAGAGGGTAGTTGTCCTTCAAAGAACCCTAATTTAGATTTAAGAAGTCCACACAGATCTGGTTCTCACCATTCTTCTTCCTTAAAGGCACTATATTAGCAATCCACATTGAATGGTGAATGAGGAATATGATCCTAGCCTTCAGAATATTTTGTATTTCTTGGAAAATTGTATCAGGTATCTTTGGATTATATTTCCTTTGCTTCTATTTGAAGGGTTTGATCACAGGCTTAAAAGGAATGAAATGTTGCATTTATTTAGGTTGAAAAGCCTTAAGATCGTCATAAGAGTAAGCTAGAACATCAACATACCTCTTCAAAAAAATCACCACCTTCTTTTTCTCTTTCTGAGTGTAGAATTTTCCAATGTTGACCGTTCTGGGATCATCAAGACTCCCAATATTCACTTTCTCAGTCTCAGCATATTGTCGGGCTCCTTGGGAAACTTTAGACTTCATATATCTATCATGTTTATAAAAAAGATCCTCCAAACTCACTAGTCCTTTAGGAATTTTGTTGCCTTTTAGTTTGATGCACCCATCTTGATCCATCTCTTCTTTAACACCCTCTTCATTTGATGAAACACACTCTTTAGGAAGATTGCCACTTCCTTCAAAGTATAGCTGATCAAAGTTATCTCTAAGCTCCAAGAAAGAAAGAAAATTCTGGTCATCATTAAATACTTGCCAATTATTTGCATTGTCAGGCACACTGGGTCTATGGATCAGCTCAATGGTGAATTTCTCCAAAGGAAAATCAGGATGAGGAATCAACAAGGACCCCAAAACAACCAGAGATTCATCCCTAGTGTTCCTTTCCCTTGGCATAGCTTCAATGGAAAAATCATCAATGAATTCAATGGAATCCTAGACTAGATTCCTATAGTGTTTCAACATTCTTCTCTTTACCTGATAAAGGTCTCTAACTTGTTTTACAATTATCTCAACATCTCCATGAGAAAGAAGGTTCTTCACTCCCATTTCCTTCTCTATCCTCAACCCAAGAATAAGGGCTTTATACTTGATAGTATTGTTGGTATTTTGGAACTGAAATTTGAAAGAGAAAGGATGAACCTTACCCCCAAGAGAAATGAGCACTACACCAGCTCTAGAACTGGCTGAAGAACAACTTCCATCAAACTCCAAATCCCACACAACATTAGGATCAAGAAACACTTCATTTAGTAGACTTGTCTCCTCTTGTGACATGATCATATAGTTCTGATTCCCAATGTATTCATATAGTATTTTTTCTTTAGGATCATCTGTCTTTAACACAATATACTCTGCTTGCTTCTCAGGAAACACCTTATTCATCTTCCCATTGACAGGGATCAAGGCATGTAACCAATCCACTTTGACTTCACCTCCAACATCTCTATAAAATTTCCTACTTAGCAACATGCCATAGGAAAGAGGGATATCAGAAAAAAAGATGGTAGCCAATACCTTCTTCTCTGGTAAAGAAGAAAAATCTACTTGTGCATCCTTGATTCTCCCAACCAAAGGCACTTCTCTACTTTCCATGGAATAATAAGAGCCATAAGTGTGGGTTAGGGTTAGACCCAAAGAATGAGCCACTTTTACAGACATTACATTATCAGATGCACTAGAAACAATGACATAATTGCTAAGCTTTTGACTAGCTATGAGGAGATTCACATAGAAGGGTTTTCTCTTCTCATTCGGTGAAGTGACTATAGCCACAAGGCTGGGTTGAGGTAGAGAAGAAGGAGTGGGTAAAATTCCTTTAGAAGAATGGGCTAGGGTTTTAGATTAAGAATTTATGTTAACCATTTTGGAAAAGGCTTTAGGATGGGTTTGATACAACTCTGCCTCATAAATCTAAATCTTTGTCTTTTTAAGATGGTCTATAATGTCAAAAGATCTAGATGTGGATGGGGAATCACTACTAGGAGTAGGAGGATCTTTTCATCTATCATCTTAATCATTTGTTAGAAAAGAATTCTCAGAAGAAGAAGTATAGGAAGAAGGACTAACAGATATTACCTTCTAGGTGGAAGTAGTAGGAATAGGATATCCTCTTCTTGCAATCACCGAGGTGGTGATGGGGTACTCCTTGGATATTTTTACATGTTGCACCACTTTTTCCTTTTTTTTGGTCTACTCCTGGGTCATAACAACATATGAATCACTATTCATCTCAACCACTACATCATCATAGTCATCTTCATCACCCACACCTTTAGTGGTGAGGAAATGAACTTAAGAACCACCAGGATCCTCCAGTTCTTCATCAAATTCCCCTTCTTGTTCATCATAGATCCCATTTTCTTCCTCATCATCAAGCTAAAGAAACTCACAAGTAGCATTGACAGGAACCTTGAGGGGTGGACCTTCAATGGCTAACCTGGTTTGAGAAGCAGGTAAGTGGTTCCTAGGTTGAAAGTTCTTCCTTAGAACATCTTGATATGGAGCATGTTGAGCCAATTGTTTCTTGATGGAAATGAGGTCATTAGACAACTTTTTCACCAACTGATCTACATTACCCTCAGGAGGAGAGGAAGAGGAAGTTGTTTTGGATTTGAAAAATCCCTTTTCAACTTTCCATATATGATTAAGTCATCTTCCACACTGACAACCAATCTCTGATTATCATCCAAATTTGCAAGATTTTCTCTCCTTAGGGCATAGCTTACTTCTAGAATTGAGCATTCAAGAAGAAACACCTCTGAATCTAATCAACAGGTCTAGTATCTAGTGGAATCTTGTTAACCAACTTTTTGAACTTGGCAAAAAATTCTCTCATAGGCTCATGTGAGTCCTTGATTTGAGAAATCTAAGCTAGCAAAGCATGCACATATTCAACAGTTTTGAAATTTTGCTCAAATTCAATCCTCGTAGTAGTCCAATCAATGATGGTCCTAGCAGGAAGATGGTAAAACCAATCTGCAGCATTGTCTTGTAAGCTTTCCATAAAAAACCTCACAGAGACATCCTCATGTTCAACTCTAAGGACCCCACATGTAACAATGAAAGATGCAATGTGTTCATCAAGGTGTACTTTTCCATCACCTCTATATTTGGGAAAATTCTTCCTATTACCCCTAGGACTCATGCAATGGTTAAGGAAGAGCCAGAGGCCCAACTCTTTGTCCCCAAGGCTAGGGTGCTGCCATCATTGGAAATATTTCTTGAAATGGAACTAAGACACCATCAAGAATTAGGGTAATGAGATTAGGGCTAAGTTGTGCTTGAGGAATGCTACTACCAGAAGCTATGTCTTCAATAGGAGGTGTGCTTGTGGAATGAGCTCTTTTATTTCTTCTTGTTAGAGGAAGTTGAAAACCTTGTTGATCCAAGAGTTGAAATTAGGGATTTTTAATTCCAAGAGCCCTTCTACCACGAGTGTATCTTAGATTCGCTAGATCAAAGAAATGATCAAATTAGTTGTTCTTTTTAAAAAATAAATATGTTGAATAAATTGCCCAGCGGAGTCTCCAAAAACTGTTGGGTTTCAGATTTGCACTTGGAATGAAACCACAGTCAGGGGACAAGAAAGTCCCTTCTCTTTAATGGGAGAGGTTCCCTTATTGAAAGTAGGGGAACAACCTATGTAAAAATAAACAATATTTCATTCAATGGTGGTTTCCCAGTATATTGAAATGTGTTTTATGTCCAAAAATTTATCAATACACAAGGATAGAAGAAATTGAAGAGAGGAGGGAGGTAGAAGAAGAAAATACTTTCAGGGAAAATAGATGGCAGAGAAAACTCCTATATGTATTGAGAAAATGAGATATAGAGTAGAACCATTCATGTATAAAATGGGCACAATCCGCAGACTCAAATTTTCTAAACATGCAAGAACTAAATGATTCACAGATCAATCAAGAAGGAAAGAGAAAGTAGAGGAAAAGAGAGAAAACATTTGTATTGATTTCTTCCGATTAGAAATCACAGTTCCAGAAATATCAAAATTCCTAACCTTTACAATGGATTTCAAAGCTTGTGATATAGCTCGTAAGAGATGGTTACAACTTCCTTGAGAAAGAAAGAAACAATTACAAATTATTCTAAGCATTTACATCCTTTCAAATTCTTGATTTGCAAAGAAAAGTTAATGGTAGAAAAACCATTTTTTTAAATATACAGCCATTACATTATTTCACCAGTTAAAACATGGGCCATTTGATTTGCTTCTACAACTTTAAATTTGGGCCGCACACATGGAAGGAATTAATTAGAGTGGGCCTACAAACACCTTTTATATTTTTTGCCTTTAAAGCTCCACCAAGATGACACGTGGGCATCTCCTCCAGTTCCTTCATACTTAGCCAATTCGATCCTATTTCCTTCTTGACTTATGTTGACCCCCAGACATGTGTAGAGATGGTGCTCATTTGAGTTTCCATTTTGGAAACGCCTCCTGAAACTGCACTGAGCTGACATGTGGCTCCTTCCACCAATCTTGGATTTTTCAATGGCCAACTCTGTCTCTTCCTTAACTTTAACCACATGGTGAGCTAGCAATCATTTGGAGATTGACCCTTTTCTTTCACTTTGAAATTGCGTCATTAAGGCACATGGACACTTAGGCCAACCCGCCCATACTTATTCAATTTTAACGATTGGCTCTTTCTCTTTTTGGACCTGGGACACATGGAGGACTAGAACAAGTTTGAGAATTGCCCCTGACTTTGGCTCTTGAAGCTGTACCAATGAGACATGTGGCACCATCTTTTGAACCTTCCATACTTAGGTGATTTGAGCTGGTTTTACCTTCATTTTGAACCAGGGACACGTGGAAAGCTTGCACTTATTTAAGGACTGTCCCTTGGGCCCTGTCCCTAGAGTTGCACCATTTAAATGCATGGAGGCTTTTGTTGTCGCTTGAAACATGGCCAAACCACATCCAATCAAAGATTTCCACGTACTACCCGTGGATGCTAGGGAAAAAATTAATGGGGAAGAAAATAAAAAGAAGGAAAGAAACTTCACCATTATGCCAGACTTTCAAATTGTTGTCCATGAATGGGAAAACTTCAAACAATTTCAGGCTCAACACGAACCAATACTCCAAGGTATAGACTAAATTTTTTCAAAACTTGACTTCAAAAGAATGGATATTTGAGGGCAACAACACAACTGAAAAACAAAGAAAAAATTAAATGATTTAGAAAGCATTAGAACTATGAAAACATTTTCATTGAAAAATTTCAATATGAGAATAAAATAGATGCAATATTTTATAAATTTTTATAATGTTTATATATGTATTATGTTCAACTATGTATCTCAAGATCGATAAATGATGTTCTATCAAATCCCTGATGTCTTACTTAAAAAGACTTGTATCCTATTAGGTGTTTATAGGTAAAAGATTAAATTTTGGAATTAAGCACTAATAAGATGAGAATGCCTTTTTCCATGATTCTTTTGGAACTTATCTTTTTATTATTCAATGGATTGGGTGCCTAATCATATGTTTATTAACTTTTCACTAATAATTTTGAGACATCATTTATAGGGAATCATCTTAATACATCTACGGATGGACATATATAGCATTTGATGCTAGAGAAAAATTAGGAATGTTTTATAATTGGTATATGTGTGACGGGATGCAATGTCATAGAAAGGTTAAAATATTAACAAAAGAAAGTGGGCTTGTGGAGTTGTCATTTGAGTGTATTTAGTGATACAAAAGTTATAATGCATGTATCTCAGGTGCTTAGAAGCGGAAGAAGAAAAATCGCGTCCAAATGAAGCATCGCCTAATCCTCAATATTCTTCTTCTTCTTCATACGAAAAAAAAAGAGACAGAGAAGCTGTTTCCTCTCATATCTAATTTAAATGCACTTTAGATATAGATACAAATCATATCAATCAATTTGTATATAGTAAAATGTGGAGTTATTAAGGAACAAATTTATCTCCACATCCAGGGATGATTTAATCCATTTTGAGAGTAGCTCATACTTCTACACTCATTACAACTATCTAGTTACTACTAATTTTACAACATTAGTTGGGGTTTCTACATGGTTAATGTCTTTGGATCTCAAATATACTGATTGTATTATTATGCAAGGAAAATGACATGCTTGAAAGGTCATTTTTGTGCTTTGTTGAAGTGCACTTAACCCAGTTGGTAGGTTTGATTGACATGGGTGTATTTTTTTCACTCTAATTTTATTTTGTAGTTAAATACATGGATAAACAAACAAAAAATATGATACTTATTTTGTTATATGATTCATTTCATGTGTGTGTGTGTGTGTCTATATATATATATATATATATAACTGTCGTGGACCTTTTTGTATTATTTTTTTGTAACTTTAAGTCAACATACATAGTGTTTGGCGCATTTGAAAGGTTAATATATGGGTGGGTATGTGTTCTTTAATGTGATTACGGCCACATATCCCCTTGGTTTTGTCAAATGCCTCAGCATTAGTTGTGTACTTTCCAGTTTAGTGGCATGGATCGCTCTTAGATAATTAGGTCGATTGTGTGGCGAGTTGAATAATAATGCATAGCGTATAGCATATGGAAAGTTGGATTAAAATAATAATTTGTGGTTTCATATCACAAAGGTCGTCGAGCTTGGACCCAGCTCAACCTCTCCATAGGAGCTATGCTCCAATTTTTTTATATACATAATTTTATTTTATTTTTGTTTTTTTATCATCTTTAATCATATTATCAATGTAATGTAATAATGAGAAATTTGCTCAATAGTTTCTCTTACATCAGGTAAGGAATTATTTTTTAATGTAAAGTAACAATACTTTCTTTTAGGACATGATGACGAAGTCATCATTTTTTTGTGTAAAACTAAAAAAAAAATCACTCACCTTTCAATAAATTATTTTTTATCATCAAAATAATATATTGTATATCTAGAGTAATTGTTTAACAAGTTTATTTTCAACATGAAAAAGGAAAATCCATCAAAATATGATCGACGTATGCACTTGAATGTTAGGGGGGATTGTTTATAAACTCTTTTTCTAATTTTTTTCCTTCGTAAAACCTAATTTATTATCAAAAAGTTGTTCATAAAATTTTTCATAATAATCATGGTATTTTTCTCACAAAAGTTGATTTTTCTCAATTTCAAAGGAGTAAATTATAAATTATGCTTGGTGGACCAAGGGGTGCTACCCTTCAACCCCATCCTGTATCACAATAGGGAGTGTGCCCAGGGCCCTGTCCCCATACCCCATAACGGGCTCTAATATTTGACACTATTGGGGGCTACCGCTTTTATACCCTTGCTCCCTGATCCTGTCTTCAATACCTTTTGTGAGAAATACTCACCTTTGTGTATGTAATAATTATCAATGGATAATGTTATATTAAATTTGATTCCTTGTTCTTAGCTAACTCAAAATAATTATAGTATAATTTTGTGATAAGATAAATGAGTTAGGTGTTATTGTTGTTACAAATCAACAACACCCCCTCGATGTTGATCAGATTTCTAGTTTGATCGTCCTAAGCATCCAGTGTGATTGCACAACATTGAATCCTCTCCCCAAGTGTGGTACTTAAAAAAAATGGGAGAGGAATCTCTAGATTAGAGGTTGGTTCCTCAACTCCTCTGATCAGATATATCACTTGCAAGCTATACAGAGGTTTCAAACTCAAAATCCTACTCTAAATTCCAAAGGGGACAGAGATAGAGAATGCAAAAACTGAAACTAATGCTAATAAGGTGATGCACCAAAGGAGTGGTGAGCATTTTTTACTTCTGCAGATTGACACAAATCATGGAAATGCAACAAAACTTCATGCACAAACTGATAAACTGTAATGGAAGGTTAGAGATGGATCAAACAACACAAACAGAGGATTAAAACTCATTCACAAAGCCTGCATTGTCATTTCCATTACCCAAAACACATGCATTACAACACCTGAGAGGAAAAATAGGTTGCAGTCTTGGAAAAGGTTTGATATTCCATAAAAATCACTTTCCAGGTGATAGAGGGAGCCTACAATACAAAAAAAATGTTCAACACTTTGAAAAAATAAGCCAAATCTGGCTTTTACAGTGCAAGGGATGAGCCCAGGAGAGAGAAACACAGGAAAACGTGGGAGAGATTCAACCATTGACCAAAATGTAATCAAAACAGCATGGGAATCCTTACAGACCCATTCCCTGACATTTTTAGCCATGCTGGGAGAGAATGCGAGCCATTCTTCATTAAAAACGGTGGTTGAAACGTCATTTCTGTCCATGACCACGTGCCAGAGGCATTTTTTGATTTTCTCTCTCCAAACTCCATCAAAATGCAAAAATGACCCTAGAATCTTATAGATAATTTCACCATCTTTCCATTGATATCAAGAACGTGAAAAACCAAGATTTGGATCGAAAGATATGGCCATTTGAAGTTTTAGGGCAAAACAGGGTCAAATCGAATTGGCGGGCAAAAATTTGAATTTTTTACCCTTTTTTGCGTTTGGGAAAAATTCCCAAAAAATCCCCATGCTCCACCATTCCAGGTGCCACGTGGCACGTTTTGATTAGACGCGGGCCCTCTGCGCTTCATTTTCCATTGCTTTTCCCTTTGGAAAATTTTCCATAAAATCCCCACCGGGCCGATGAGTTGAG
The DNA here is from genome assembly GCA_019776745.2 of Taxus chinensis. NCBI lineage: Eukaryota > Viridiplantae > Streptophyta > Pinopsida > Cupressales > Taxaceae > Taxus > Taxus chinensis. The sequence continues at coordinate 439,568,260 of CM034156.1, forward strand.
GACACTTGGCATTCGCAAATTGGCTGTGGGATTTTCCTCTCCAAATTTTCCATTTGTCGATGTTTGACCATTTTTGACACTGGACACGTGGCAAAACCCCATTGGATGTGGGCTTTACCCTTAAAATTTTCCATGCGGGCTTGACTTGAGTTATTTACTACCACCTGACATGTGGTGAGATTCCATTGGCTCGCATTTTGGGGGTGGGACTTTTCCCTTTGAAATTTCCTTTGTTTTTTCCTTGGGAAAATTTCCCAAATTCTCCCCACCTTCCACTGGTATTGGACATGTGGCAGCTGATTTCATTAGCTGCGGGCCCTTGGGGCAAATATTTTTCTTTTCATTTTAGCTATTGGGAAAAAATCCCAATCTCCCCCCGTGCTCCGCCTTTCCGGGCTCTGGTGACACGTGGCACGACATGATTGGTTGGCAGGGGCAGCGGGGCAAAAATCACCTTTTGAATTTTGGAAAAACACTTCGCCAAAATTTTAACTTCTTCCCCACCCTCCAAAATTCTGATGCCATAGGACACGTGGTGCAATATGATTGGGCGCGGGCCTTCCTTCCCAAAATTTTCCATGCGCCAACACTTAGTCAAATTTTTCAAATTTCTCCCCTGGACACGTGGCATCACCTGATTCACCGGCATGGGCCCGCGGGGAAAAATATTCCCTTTTGAAAATTCACCAAAACACTTGGTAAAAAACCAAGTTTTCCTCCGACCCCCGCCACTTCCTTGGACACGTGGCAGCATCTCATTGGCTGCGGGCCTTTCAGGGGAAAATTTCCCACAAAAACTCCGTCGAGCCATAACTTCAAAAATACATGGAGTTAGGAGGAAAACTTTACCTTTCTGGAAAGCTGAGAAAGAGCTCTATCCAATGGTGCCATTTCTAGAAGGTTTTGAGTGCCTAAAAAACAAAAAAATTATGTCTGAGGCACAAGAGAGGGAAGAATCAAAGGAGTTAGCCACAAAATGAGTAGGGGGCACATTTTGGATAACAATTTTGGCGACTCAGAGGGGTCATCTGCCTGCTGGATGAAGTTACCAGTTTCCTGAAGCAATCCATTGGGCATGGAGTCATCAAATTCTCTATTTGGTACCCAATTGACTAGAACACTGCAAGGAGGAAGATGGAATATCACCTGATGGAGCAAGGCCTACAAACACATTTCCAGGAACAACAAGCTTGTGCCAAAGCACTTAGGGAAAACAAACTAACCTATAGCAAAACAATGTGCACAAGCACTTGGAGGAATGAAAAACCTAAACTAATATGTACAAGGTGGAGAATTCCCCTTCAATAGCAATTCTTTAGATGGATTCCATTTAATGGAATCTGTAGTTCTTCGCCATCCAATGAAGACAATTAGAAAGCATTGTTGTCCTTACACTTTGTGACAATGTATGGGCCACTCCAAATGGCATCAAATTTTGAATGCCTTCCCGGTTTTTCTCTATCTGCATCCCATTTTAACACTAGATCCCCAACTTGGAAGGATCTATTCTTGGCCTTTCTATCAAAGGTCTTCTTTATCAAAGCTTGATCCTTCTCCATTGCTTGGGATGCTTGATTTCTGATTTCTTGGAGCTCCATCAACTCTGCATATCTAACCTCCATGGGTTCAAACTCCAACAACTCTAACTGTTTCATGAGTTCCAATGTTGGCAACTCAAGTGACATGGGAAAAATTGCCTCTCTTCCATAAACAAGCTTGAATGGAGAGTTACCTGTAGATCTCTTGGGAGTTATCCTATCAGCCCATAAAGCTGATTTCAATTTAGTATGCCAAGACCTCTGATTTTCATCAAGAGTCCTTCTAATGATCCTCAACAAGTTCTTGTTTGTAGATTCAGCCTGGCCATTACCCTGGGGATAATAGTTTGATGAAGTACTTAGGTAGATTCCATTCTTGACAGCCCATTCAGTTACCTTGGACCCAATGAATGCCAATGCATTATCTGATATTATTGTAGCAGGTATGCCAAACCTGGTTGCTATTCCCTCATAGAAGTCTAGGATGCTAGATTCATTTGCTTCCTTGAGTGCTACTGCTTCAGTCCATTTGGTGAAGTAATCTGTTGCTGTTAGAATCCATTTGTGCCCTTGGCTTGAATTGGGATTAATGACTCCAATGAAGTCTAAACCCCATTGCATGAATGGTTGGTCAACTGAAATTGGATGCAATGGAAGGGAAGCTAGTCTCTCTTTACCTATGAAGAATGCACAATTCTTGCACCTCTTGATCCATGCATAACAATCATTGAAAATCTTGGGCCAATAATAACCAGCCCTCATGATCTTTAGAGCTGTCACTCTTGGTACAAAATGACCACCAGCTGGTCCACCATGGAACTCTTCCAACACCCTATGAATCTGATTTGTACCAATGCATCTCAGCAGTACTCCATTCACATCTTTCTTGAACAAAACACCATCAACAAGGGCATATGGGACAGCCTGCAATCTGAAGTGTCTTCTTTGGGTCTTGTTCATCTCTGGAGGGCATAGGCCTGTGCTTAGGAAGTGCATTATATCTTGGGTCCAGCAAGGAGTGAGGACATCATCATTCTCCTCTTGAGTGCTTCCTTTCTCATGGTTGTCTTGCAACACCAAAACAGCCTCCTTCTCATTGCATGCTTCCTTTTGTTTGCTCAAAATCAGCTTGCTCACACAATCCTTTTCCTCTTACCAACTTGGTAACTTTGATCTCAATGTCATACTCCATGACACGAGTAATCCAACCTGCTCTCTTTTCATTCAAGTCTTTGTTGAGGAGGAAGTCTCTTAACTCCCACGTGAGAAACCAGCAATTGAACCTTATTGTTTGAAACTAGATGCTTGAATTTCTTCAAGCTCCTGATTACTACAAGAACATGCTTCTCAATGAAAGAATATCTCACCTCATAGTCCTCCAGACTTTGGCTGAAGAAAGCAATTGGCTGCTCATCATTGTCTTTGTTTTGTTGTACCAAAATTGCAGAAATAGTATCATCACCCCCAAATGCATAGAGGATGAAATCCTTGGAGAAATCTGGGTTGATGAGAGTTGGGGCTTGAGAGATGGCTTCTTTGATTGCTTCAAAACTCTCCTTTCCTTCTGTTGTCCATTTGAAAGCCATGATTTTCTTTAACATCTTGGTGATAGGCTTGACTAGGGCTGCAAAATTTGGGACAAACCTCCAGACAAAATTTATTCTCCCCAAGAAACTCTGAAGGGCCTTCTTGTGGCTTGGCAATGGTAGTGCTCTTATGGCTTCAACTCTTTCTGGATCAATTGCTAATCCTTCTTTGGAGACAATGTGGCCAAGGAGATTTCCTTCATGTGCTAAAAAAATACACTTTTTAGGATTCAAGGATACTCCAAATCTTCTACACCTTTGGAACACTTGTCTCAAATGAAAGAGGTGGTTTGCTGCATTTTTTGAAAAAATAGTGATATCATCAAGATATATCAGCACTATGTTGTTAATCAAATCCTTGAATGCCATGTCCATTGCTCTTTGGAAGGTAGCTCCAGCGTTGGATAGCCCAAATGGCATTTTCCTATATGCATAAGTTCCCCATTTGGTTGTAAAGGCTGTCTTGAACTGATCCTCTTCTTTCACCATAATCTGATTGTATTCGTGAATAGCCATCAAGTAATGAAAACCTCTCAGAGCCAGCAACAATGTGTAAAATTTGCTCCATGGAAGGAAGTGGATAATGATCCTTGAGAGATGCTCTATTCAAATCCCTGAAGTCAACACACAATCTGATTTCCCCACTCTTCTTTCTAACTGGAACCAAGTTGGCTACCCAACTAGAATGTTTGATAGGGAATATGATTCTTGATTCTATCAACTTATTCAATTCTTTTCTCATGAGAGGCTCCATGTGTGGATTGACTGGCCTTTGTTTTTTCCTGATGGGCTTAGTACTTGGATCCAATTCAATGGTGTGTTGAGCTAACTCAGGATTGAAACCTTTCAAATCTTCATAGCTCCAAGAAAACACATCAGGTAATTCTTGACAGAGCTGTATGAACTCGTACCTTTCTTGTTCAATTGTCATCTTACCAATTTGCAATGATTTTCCTTCTTCCACCGAGATGGACATTGAATCTTCTCCCTTGACTTGGATGTTTGCTTTCTCCTTCCTAAACTGATCATTAGGATTGAAAATGGACTCCAAAGTAATAAGTCCCTTGGGTAGTTTGTTGGTTCTCAGCTACACCACTTGGTCACCATACTGCTGTCCCAACTTTTCCTGATTTTTAGCTGAGAACTCAGCCTCTTCTTGCAAGAAATGGATGATTTGCTAGTCATTTTCAAATACTTGCCAAATTAAATTGTTGTCTGTCACTGAAGGCCTCACAATCACATGGATGTTTGGATGTACCTTGTCTTTTTGAATGCTTTCAACAACGTCAAAGGCTGCCCCAACTGCTGCAAGCCTGTCAGCAGCTTGGTTCTCTTTTCTAGGAATGGATTTTATGCCAAAACCCTCAAAATCTTCAATGAGGTCCCACACCCTGTTTTTGTAGCACTTGAGTAGATCATTCTTGACAGCATGCTGCCCCTTAACTTGGTTGACAATCAGCTCACTATCACCAAAGACTTGTAAGTTATTTATCCCTCTCTTGATTGACCAATGCAATCCTTGTATCAAAGCTTCATATTCAGAAGTGTTATTAGAACATGCAAACTGAAATCTAAAAGCTGAATAATACTTAACTCCTTGAGGTGAAACTAGCATAGCTCCCCCTCCTACACCTTGTCTACTTCTTGATCCATCAAAAAACAACTGCCATACCTCATTTTCATCCTTGTGGTTTGGCTTGGTGATGCTAGGAATAGGCTGATTTTCTTCATGTATGCAATAGACTCCTAGCTTAGATTCTTCTATTTCTTGATAAGGATCAAAAGCATGCACCTTGTTTTCCCATTCATCAAGAGTTAAATCTAGGATGCTCCCAACCTTGGTGTCAGTCTCATCAGTGCTTGGATAATCCTCTTGATCAAACGCTAAACAATTGGTGTTGATCTGACTTGGAGTGTAAGGCTCAATGTGAAAGTTTGCAATAGGTTCAGATCTGATTGTGGCCTTGGTTCCATATCTTGTTCTGAACAACATGTGTGACCAATCAGTAGATAAGTAGCCTCCAATCTTGGCTATGAAATCCCTTGACAAACATAGGGCAAAGAGTGGTGGAAGGTCTATTACTGATACATCTTCCAAAATAACCATGTTGGGGCATGCATGCAAAGTAAGACTCAAGTTTTTAATCACTCCAACTATTGTTACTATTGTCCCATCCAATTGCACTACCCCTTTGGATATGACTTCATATTGAATCCCTAGTTGATCAGCTATTTGTTTGGGAATCACTGAGCTACTCGCCATGGAATCAATCATGCAATTGTGTACTAATTGGTTTCCAATTATCAATGAAACATAGAATGGAGGGGGCTTCAACATTTTACCTTTCTGTCCTCCATGATTCCCCTCAGGCTGGGCAGCATTTGTGAGCACTTTCTCTTGCATTTGGACTTGCTGATTTGAAGCTGACCAATCCTTCATGGCAGCTTGTAGCAAGTCTCTTTGGCCTGGGATAGATAGTGACTCGCACATTGATATGTTTACATTTGTCTTCTTCATCTGATCAATGATGTTGAATGGAGATGAAGCATCCTTTTTTTGTCCCTTGGCCTACACATTCATTCCTTGCACATGGGCAGTAGCAACTGGCATTTGAGTTGGCTTAGGAGCTATTTTAGGTAGTCCTTGTGTGTTTGGAGCTGGATTTTGTTTGCCAATAATTTGTGGAGTGATAGAAGGTTGTGGATTGCTTGGAGCTAATGGTTGTTCTTCACCCAAATTTCTCCTCTTTGATCTTGTGTTGGCTGCAACACTTTGGGAAACCATTTGATTCATGCCACAAAAATCTTCTGCCTGCCAGTTTACAAGTGTGGTATCATTTGGAGCTGACTGCTGCTGGAATGTTTCTTGTTGCTAGTTATTTCCTTGACTACCTTCACCCTCCACACCAGTTGTTGTCACCATTAATGCTTGATTCAAGGCACCGTTGAAGCACATGGATTGGTTATGAGGTTCATTGCATGGGAAACACCAATCATACTCTTGAGCTATATTGTTTTGTACTGGCACTAATGCTTTAGATGCAGATGTAGCATTGGGATTATAGGGCTAAAATGGTCTGTTGGCAGGAGGCCTTGCTTGATTTAAATTTGCAGCTGGGTTGGGTGGTCTTTGGGGTTGATATGGCTGCCTGTTAGGCTGAGCTTGAGGCTGGAAGGAAGGTCTAAAACCTTGGGCTTGCTGCCTCTTGAGTGTAACCAGCTCATTTCCTAGATTTTGCAATTGTTTCATGACTTCTTGAAGTTCATTTGAGGCACTAGAAGATGAAGTAGAAGCTTCACTTAAATTCTGATTTCTAGGAGTGGGGATAGGAGCTAAATTAGGCACTTGGCTAGTACTTGGGCTCTCTAAACTTGGAAATAATGGCATTGGAGGCCTAGGAGCTAGCTTTCCAGCTTGAATCAAACAATTTTCAGCTCTAATGGCAATCCTATAAGCAATAGGGATAGTTGTGCCTCCCATGGATTGAATTAACATAGAAATATCAGAATTTAAAGCTTTAAGGTAATAAAGGAAAGCACCTTCTGTTGTTGGCCTGACTGCCACTGGAATTCTCTCCCAAGTCCTTTGAAATCTGAAGTTAAAATCAGTCAGCTGCTCATTGGGAGCTCTCTTGATGGTTGTCAGCTGCTCCAAAAGGGACAAGTTGTCTCCCTTTTCTCCAAACTACTCATGGAGGGCTATACATAGTTGATTCCAATTTTGGATAGATCCTGAGGCAAGACTCCTAAACCATTGCAAAGCTTTCCCTTTGAATGAAGATGCCAGCAGTTTGACAGCAACTTGCATCTCATTGATCTCATGGATTGCACAAATGTTAGCAATATCCTTAACATGATCACCAGGAGTGGTTGATTATCTCTAGTAAAGTATGGGATGTTCTTCAATGCTGCAACTAGGATTGGATTTTGTGCATTGAGAGCAAGTGGGCTGCTGCCAGTGAAATTGACATAGGGGTTGTTTTGTGCCATTCTGATTGGCCTCAAAACCCTTGTTGATTGAATGAAAGGCCTACCAAGTGGAGGAGTTGAGAGAGTTCTGTTTGGTGGAGATGGGACCTTTGAATTCTCCTTCCTCTTTTCCTTCTTCTTGGGGATAACTGTAGATACTCAAATAACACCTCTTCTTCTCCATCTCTTGACCTAGTGGTGATTCTTCTCATGAGTTTTCAGGCTTGCATTGCTAAAACAAGCTGATTCTTCTTCCTTGGAGTCGTTAGATGTGCAATTTAGGGCTCTTTTAAGCAAGAATCTTGTAATAAATGCACATCAATTTTGTTGCAATGAAGATGAAGACCTCTAAGGTCCCACCGGGCATGCCAAAACTATTGTTGCAAATCAGCAGCACCCCCTGGATGTTGATCAGATTTCTAGTTTGATCATCCTAAGCATCCAGTGTGATTGCACAACATTGAATCCTCTCCCTAAGTGTGGGACTTTAAAAAAATGGGAGAGGAATCTCTAGATTAAAGGCTAGTTCCTCAACTCCTCTGATCAGATATATCACTTGCAAGCTATACAGAGGTTTCAAACTCAAAATCCTACTCTAAATTCCAAAGTGGACAGAGATGGAGAATGCAAAAAAACTGAAACTAATGCTAATAAGGTGATGCACCAAAGGAGTGGTGAGCATTTTTTACTTCTGTAGATTGACACAAATCATGGAAATGCAACAAAACTTCATGCACAAACTGATAAACTGTAATGGAAGGTCAGAGATGGATCAAACAACACAAACAGAGGATTAAAATTCATTCACAAAGCCTGCATTGTCATTTCCATTACCCAAAACACATGCATTACAACACCTGAGAGGAAAAATAGGTTGCAGTCTTGGAAAAGGCCTGATATTCCACAAAATCACTTCCAAGGTGAAAGAGGGAGCCTGCAATACACAAAAAAATGTTCAACCCTTCAAAAATGAGCCAAATCTGGCTTTTACAGTGCAAGGGATGAGCCCAGGAGAGAGAAACATGGGAAAACATGGGAGAGATTCAACCATTGACCAAAATGTAATCAAAACAACATGGGCATCCTTACAGACCCATTCCCTGACATTTTTAGCCATGCTGGGAGAGAATGTGAGCCATTCTTCATTAAAAACGGTGGTTGAAACGTCATTTCTGTCCATGACTCACGTGCCAGAGGTGTTTTTCAATTTTCTCTCTCCAAACTCCATCAAAATGCAAAAATGACCCCGAATCTTGTAGATAAATTCACCATATCTCCATTGATATAAAGAATGTGAAAAACTGAGCTCTGGATCGAAAGATATGGCCGTTTGAAGTTTTAGGGCAAAACAGGGCCAAATCGGATGGGCGGGCAAAAATTTGAATTTTTTACCCCTTTTTTGCGTTTGGGAAAATTTCCCAAAAAATCCCCATGCTCCACCATTCCAGGTGCCACGTGGCACGTTTTGATTAGCGTGGGCCCTCTGCGCTTCATTTTCCATCGCTTTGCCCTTTGGAAAATTTTCCCAAAAATCCCCGCCGGGCCAATGAGTTGAGGACACGTAGCATTCGCCGATTGGCCATGGGCCTTTCCTCTCCAAATTTTCCATCACTGATTTTGACCGTTTTTTACCTGGACAAGTGGCAAAACCCCATTGGATGTGGGTTTTCCCCTTAAAATTTTCCATGCGGGCTTGTCTTTAGTTTTTTGCCACCACCTGGACACGTGGCTTGATTCCATTGGCTCACATTTTGGGGGCGGGATTTTCCCTTTGAAATTTCCTTTGTTTTTTCCTTGGGAAAATTTCCCAAATTCTCCCCGCCTCCCGCCGGTCTGGGACATATGGCAACTGATTTCATTGGCCGCGGGCCCTTGGGGACAAATATTTTTACTTTTCATTTTATCTTTTGGAAAAAAACCAAATCTCCCCCTGTGCTCCACCTTTCCGAGCTTCGGTGACACGCAGCATGACATGATTGGTTGGCAGGTGCAACGGGGCAAATATCACCTTTTGAATTTTGGCAAAACACTTCACCAAAATTTTAACTTTTCTCCGCCCTCCAAAATTCTAACGCCATAGGACACGTGGCGCAATATGATTGGGCACGGGCTTTTCCCTTTAAAATTTTCCATGTGCCAACACTTAGTCAAATTTTTCAAATTTCTCCCCTGGACACGTGGCATCACCTGATTCACCAGCGGGCCTGCGGGGAAAAATATTCCCTTTTGAAATTTCACCAAAACACTTGGTAAAAAACCAAGTTTTCCTCCAACCCCCGCCACTTCCTTGGACACGTGGCGGCATCTCATTGGCTGCGGGCCTTTCAGGGGAAAATTTCCCACAAAAACTCCACCGAGCCATAACTTCAAAAATACATGGAGTTAGGAGGAAAACTTTACCTTTCTGGAAAGATGAGAAAGAGCTCTATCCAATGGTGCCATTTCCAGAAGGTTTTGAATCCCTGAAAAGCAAAAAAAATATGTCTGAGGCACAAGAGAGGGAAGAATCAAAGGAGTTAGCCACAAAATTGAGTAGGGGGCACATTTTGGATAACAGTTATTAGCTAAAGCATACAAAATAATGGATTATATGTGTTTAAATATTTTTCTTTGGTTTTTTCCTAGTATTTTACTTGAAAATAAAACTATTGTTCTTTTTTGGTTTTTAATACTGAGATCATTTCTTTAGGATCACATATGACATGGCTCAAACTTACCACTTATGACATGTGTAAAGGGTGTTTACATGGTAATCTATCACCAAAAACCCTTCCTCAGTCATTCATTGAAGTAAACTTCACATAAATCCATGGGATGTGTCCACAATTAGTGGATCACATTTTCAGTAAATGTTGTGATTATTTTTGTATGATTTTATTATTTGTTCATATATTTATCTATTAGTCTTATCACCTTTTTTAAATGGCTTAGAATAGATAATGAAGATATATACATTGTTGATAAAACATTTCTTAGTATGTGATTACTAGAATATTATTATATGCATATCAAATGATACTTAGGGATGCCTTTGTGTTTATATTGGAGATGTCCAATAGTGATTACATCTAATATATTTTATAAGACTAATATGTTGAAAATTTTCAACATATTTTAACATGGTTAGTTGTTAAGAATATTTTTATGTTAGTTGTTATACAACTAGTGTTTAACTTTTACAAATGGTTAAAAGCGAAATCAATAATGATTTATATTCTTATTATGATGTATATTGTTATTCTAAACATGTTGGTGATGAGATAGATTGCAAGTCTACAACTGGATATGTGTTCAAGTTTGGTGAAGGTTCCATTACTTAGAATAGTAAAAAGTAGCCAATAGTCTCCATTTCTTCTACTGAGGAAAAGTATAGAAATGCAATGGAAGAAGCGAAGAAGCCATGTGACTGAAGCGGATATTGGAAGAGATACACATGAAAGATAAAGGAATTATTACTCTTTTATGTGATGGCCATAGTTTCATTGCTCTTACAAATAATTCAGTTCAACAGTAAATAATAAAGCATATAGAGGTTCTTATGCACTTTATCTGATAGAAGGCTCTCTATGGTGATATAGATCTCCATTACTTCCCGAATGAAGATCAAGTTGTAGACATGTTTACGAATCCATTGTGTGTTGTAAAGTTTTACAAGTTTCATGTAATGCTTGTCCTTTCATATTTTCCATTGAGGGGGAGTGTGCATGGCAGTGTCACCTCCCAATGTCTAATCAGTTGATATATCCTTCTCCTTTGTACTTCAACTCCATTGTTAAGAATTTTCAAAAGATATTTATGACCTTTTTAAAATTCTAATTCTAATTTTATGGTGTATAGTCTAGTGTGTTGCATCTATTAGTAAAGGATGTTACTTTTTTATAAAAGGCTCCTAGAGATGCGGTTTTAAGAATTTTCCATGAGAAACTGTGAGATGTAGTCTCACAAATTATTTTTAGCCTAAATCATAACTTCTAATTTATGGATGCCAAATCCTTTTATACCAAAGGGTAAGTTGAGCATGATGAAGGTGTTATAAATCCTTTAAAAGATATATTTTAGCCTATACCTTCAGTAATGGTTTATGGATTTGTAAATCCTATTGTACAAACATGTAATGTTAGCTTATTGTTCCCCACTTAATATTAAAGGGAGTGTTAGAACATAATATTAAGTACTTATAATGTTTACTTTATAATTAAATAATTTAGAATATATTTAATATTATTAATTATATAATATAAATTTTATACTATCTTTTATTAAATATTCAATAACTAATTAATTTTAAACTAGGGTGCACACCCCATCACTTAAATTTTCATAACCCTTGGGGTTATTTAAATATGGTCGCAGACCATATTTTGTTGAATTCACATGAGGTGAATTATACAAGGAGAGAAGTGAGGAAGGAGATAAATTATGGACTGTAAATGTTTCTAGTAAATTGAAATTCTTACTTTCCATTGTTTTTCCCCCTTGGGGTTTTCCATGTTTTTATTGTTTGATATATTTATTTAAGTTTAAATTATTATTATTATAAATATATTTCAATGTGGTTAATTAATATTCATACCTCGAACTTGAAATTTACTTTTTATCCATATGTGCCCCTTGTGTGTTACCTTGTTCTCCTACACACACGTGTTCCTGTGCGTAAGCCTCTATGCTTTTTGGACACTTAGTAAATTTCTCCAACCAATAAAACTTAGAAATATACATTGGTGGGAAATAACCCATTTAATTCACCAATCTTACATTCTCATCATCTATCTTCCAACACAGAGAGCCTCTTGCTACAAAAAACTCCCAAAAATCATCCATGCAGGAGTATATCTAAGAAGAGGTTGTTTCCCAAATCAGTCCTCATGGGGAACAAGAGGATTTTGACCTTTCAAACTTCACGTTTGATAATGAGGAAGAGAGTGCTGAGTTTTTTTAAAAATCAATCATCATGGAATAAATAGACTTGTTTGTATAAGCATAACAAGGTTTAAACTAGTTTGTAAGAATATCTAATGAATAAGAAAGTGTGTCTAACAACTCCATACTTAGAGTGAAATTCAAGGAAAATAGGAAAATCAAAAGGATAAGCTAGTGCCCAATCAAATATTTAGTTAATTTGGAGCCAAAATTGAAGTTGCAACTAATCTTGCTCAATCTAGAGCATGAGGATGAAATTCAATGGTTCAAAGGTTAGCACCAATGCCTCTAAAAACCAACTGCAGAACAACTAAAGGAGGTATTCATTATTTTCTCAACCGATACTCTGAAGAATGGGAAGGAAAAATAGGTTCAAAATAGTTTTCCACTCTCATTAAATTCCATGCTCACTATCAAACCAATTACATGGTCTAAATTTGTAAGAAAGGGAAGCTACTTCTCCCTACATGTATAAGGTTATTTATATCTTCCTTTGTCTTTGGTTAGAATAGGTTAGTTTAGGTTTTCTTATTCTAAAATAAGTTCTTATGCACACTTTACATGTTTTCAATTGGGACATGTATGATTTTTCATGTTTGTATATAGATTTTGTGGGAATTTTTTGTTTTTACACAATCCAGTTCATGGCAAAATCAGATAAGTTCGGAAATTTCCAATTTTTATTTGGATGCTACGATATCAACTTCATCGAGATCAACAAGTAAGTCAAGTCCTCAGTGCTCTTTCCTTGGTAAAAAAATTTAATGTTTTGGGAAATTTTTAAAAAGAGTGTTCAAAATTACCAAAAAAACAACTTTAAGAGAATTACAAGGAAGTTCCAGATCAACTCCAAGTCCAAGTAGTCCCTTATGCAGGTACAAGGGTGAGTTATTCAAACCTAGATTAGTTTCCAATTTTTTTAGGTTGACTCCATGCCCAATGGATTATTCAAGGACACTAATATCTCCATTTGGTAGGAAGATGACCCCATTGAGCCCCTAAACTATTGTCTATAATACCCCCTAGGTTATTCAAACAACCCACAACACCATTTCTAGACTTAGGAAAATTCACATTTGATTTAGAATTTTAAAAAAAAAATTGACTTCTCTCAAAAAATTTGGGTTTTGAGTTTCATTTACATTAGGACTTGTCGAGGAAAATACATGTTATATGTCACTTGTTTCCTACTTCTAAAACCTAAAAATATTCCTTTGTGTCCAGTTTTTGATTCCTTCATACATCAGAACATGTCGACCTAATTACATGTTTCATGTCATATGTTTTTCACCCCTAAACCCTAACTTACCTTATTTCAAATGTCTCAACATGAAAAGCATTGAGCCAATTTCACCCTTTGTTTCAGGTTTTTGGGACTCGTTTGCATCGAAACATAGTAACCCAAATTCATGTTTCATGTTATGTGTGTCTCTCTTCTAAAACCTGATTCCTTCCTTTATGTCAGGTTTTTAGAATTCAATGACATCAAAGTAGATAAACATGTCTCATGTCGACTACTTCTTGATCCCTGAAAGGTGATCCTCCCTTGTATCTAACTTTACAAGGTGTTTGACAAGTACTTTTCCCCAACTTCTTGTTTTAGGTTTTTTATGGTGAAAAACAAGGTCAAAATTCTAATGGTCTCGCTCCTTTGTGTCCATTTTTTGAGTACATATGACATGGTCATAGAATCGATAGGAGTAGTTATGGTAACTCAAATACTCATATTTATTGAAGTATTATGCCCTTGGATTCTCCAACAAGCAAGATAACATGGGAGAATGGGTTTGGCAGGGTTCCCATGACATTTTTCATGCATTCAATACATCTTTTTGGTGGTTGAAGGAGGAAATATGAATTTCCCCCTCTTTTCCCTCTTCTCTCTCTCCCATCTCCTATTTATTGTAAAATGATTCCCATTTGTAAAGGTTTGACCCACTTTGAATGGTGGTGCATCCTTCTACAAGTGTTGCATGTGTATTTTGAGTTACAGGACTCAAATATGGACCTTTACAGAGTGATCTTTTCCTTTCTCCTCCATCATAATAGATTTTCCATCTCTTTGAAGTAATAAAATTATTTTTTGTGCCTATTATATTCCTTATCTTGTGTTTATTGACTTTTCTTGTTTCTTTATTGAATCTGTAAGTATATTTTACATGTTTATTCTCCTCTTTCAGGGTTTATTTCTATTGTGCTCCATGGAAATGGGAGTTTGAATGTTGTTTTAGAATGTAGCACTCATGTTTCCCTCTTCTCCTTCATCTTCATCCCATTTTCACTCATTTGATAGTTATCCCCCCTCTTCTTGGTGTTATCACCTATGTTAGCTTAGGATTTACCATTTTTCATACATCTCTCTCTTCCCCTAGTCTCGTGGATTATTAGAATATGATTAGATAGTTACATTTTCTGATGTAGGAGTAGTTTAGTATTGGGATTAGGTAGAGGAACCAACCTTCTCTGGAGGTCTGTCTTAAGTAACAAGTCCCACAACTTTAGAGAAAGTCTCATGTTACCAAAAAACACTTATTTCTCATTAATCCATTCATGAAAAATAAGAGGGTGTTTTTTGGTGATAACACTACCCTAGAGGAACAATAACAATTTTTTACAGTTTTAACAACTGAAATTTTATTTTGGATAGCCATATAAAAAGATAGGGTGAGGTTTCCAAAAAGGAATAAAAAAATTAATAACTGTATAAAAAATCCATATAGTTGTAATGAGTGGTGTGATGATAGAGTTAAGCACTACACTATGGTGGCATAACATAAAACCCTAACAAATTGCTCTCACAATTTTTCTTATAACCTTGATATTTCTATGAATTATAAATTAATACTCTCATACAATACATATGAAAGGTTTAATTATGGAAATCCTATTATTTTCTAACGTCCTAGAAAAAAATTATTTATTTGAAAATAAGGTATAAGGTGACTTATGATAATTGGATCTAATGGTGGTCAAATGGAAAACCTCAGGCTTATTGTAAGAATATTAGTGAAATGTAATCCTATAATGGTGTGATTAACATTCCCATGGAGTTCACTCCACTTAACTAGAATTAAATAATCTGTAAAAACTAATTTTAAGATCAACTAATAAAATATTGAGTCATAAATCAATCAAATGTAATGAAACTAATAAAAACATAAAACATACCATAAAAGAGTTGAGACAAGATTTTTAGTTAGGAAATTGATACACCAAAATAAAACCCCATGTGTTATTGAAATATGGATCAAAAAATTTAAAAAAGAGAACAATGTGCATATAAATTCATCTAAGAAATAATAAAATGGAGGGATAATGGAAAATAATCTCTGCCCCATCTCATTATGTACTCAATGGCCTGTTCACATCCCTATTATCTTACCTTCATTCAGGGGCTGAGGTTCCTCTTACACCAATATCATGGTTTCACTTTTGATAGGGGACCCAAATGGTATCCTCTTATAGGAATATTAGATCCCTATAATTCACATTTGGGATGTGGATGTTGATGCCTTGATCTACATGCTTTCGATTGGCACTCTTATCTAAAAAATTCATTGGTTTTTCGCCTAAAGCTCTGGATCTATTCAACTAGCTTCAAAATTCCTAGAAATTTTCATCTCCAAACCATGTGAAACTTCTCCCACAAAGCTTATTCTAGGTTATATTTAACAGAACCTCATATTGGAATGATATTTTCTGATATTTTCCCTGGCTCATGGGAAAATTTGGTCTTTTCATGAAGCTTTGGGTGGAAAAGTTTAACCCTAACTCTGAAAACATGAGAAAATTCCTTTTTTGGACTAGTTTATATTGTCTTCCCATCAATACTTAGAGTGAAAACACTTTTAAGAAGGTGGATAACTCTCTAGGTGAATATATTTACATGACCAAACCCACAGAAATAGGGCTTTTTGTTGTTTATGCGAGAATTTGCATAAATATTAACATTTCTAAGCCCTTTTTGAGCTCTATATGTTTCAAATCAGAAAATAGGGAATGGAAAAAGGATATGGACTATGAAAAATGACTTGTTTTGTTGTAATATTTCCACAAACATGTTCATTTTGTGTGCATATGCCCTGAAATGAAAACACCAAAAGCTCAGGAAGAGGAAGGCTTCTCCAATCCTAAAAAGAAAAAAGAAGAACAATGATACAAAGAAGTGGAACAAGGTAACTAGATTAGTAAATGTGGAAAAATACACCCAATACATTCCCACTTAGAATGAATTCAATTCCCTAGATTCCCTAGATGACTCTATTCCTGGTGCTCACCTGCAGACAAGTCTGATATTAACTTACAATTCAGAAGGGGAGGAAACTGAATATGGAGATATCTTCATGTCTGAGGAAGAATAGAAATAAAAAGGTGGATATGATGTCTACACCCATGATCATTTCAAATCCATTCTAAATATCCAAGATTTAAACAAATTAGAAGAATCAAATAATGCCCTCAAAGTGGAAAAAATAGGTAAAATCAAGCCTAGTGGCCCTACCCTTTCTAATTCATGCAATTTGGATCCCAAATTAACAATGATAAAGGAATTCAAAATAAAATCCCATAAATTATAATCAAGTCCTTTGGGGTAGATAAATAAAATTAGGCCATAAGAGATCAAGCTATTAAGGATAAAGGAAGGAAGAAAGAGGGGCAACCCCTCAAAATTGGTAAGAAGGCCCCCGTTGGACCCATTATTCACAATGGCGAGTCTAAACACCCTCAATGATATTTATATCTTGGAATTTTTGGGGGCTTAGTGCCCCATATAATAATAGGTTTATAAAGCATCTTATTTCTTATAAGAAGCCAAATATCCTTCTTACTCAAGAAACTAAGATGAACTATGCTCAGTTCATCTCAATATTACAGGGAATTAGGAAAAATATAAAAAATGTCTCTGGATATGTCATAGGATCCTCTAGAGGATTAAAAATGCTTTGGAATCCTACCAATTTTTTTGGATCATTAATTTATGACTGTGTTAATTAGAATCTATTGAATTCAAGTTTTGGAGTCTGCCCTAAAATTCATCTGTACCAATTTTCATGGTCCATGCAATAACATTAGTAGAGAAACTTATGGGATGTCTCTTAAAATATTAAAATCCCTGAATTTTTATGCCCTCTTGAGGTTTGGGGGGTTTCAACATGATCATTTCACCTCTTGAGAAAACTGGTGGGTCGGTTTTTATTTCTTAATCTACCTAACAATTTTCTCAATTTATTGAGGAATTTGAGTTAGTGGACATCACACCCAAAAATGGGAAGTATAATTGGAAAAATAAAAGTCTTGGAATTAATTATGTTACAGAAATATTGGATAGATTTATCATTAGTGAATATTGGATTCAACAGAACAATTTGATAAAATCTGAAATCTCTTGGGAGGTGGGTTCTAATCACTGGCCCATCCTTTTGTCTATCACTCCCTCCTCTCCACTGACTAGAAGGCCTTTCACTTTTTAATTAATATGGACCAAGGATCCCTCTCTATCCCCCTCTTGTTTGTTTGGGTGAATTTTTTAATACATGGCTCCAAAATGTATAAGCTCGATGAAAAATTAAAAAGAGTAAAATACAAGCTAAAAGAATGGAACAAGCAAAATTTTGGGAACATTTTCAAAAAGAAAGAATATATTTAAAGAAAACTAAATAGCATTGAGAAGGAAATTCAAGATGATGGATTAAATGAAGAGACAAGAGAAGAAGAATAAACTTTAGTGGACACTTTCAATCAGGTGTTTTTTCAAGAAGAAATTCACTGGAAACAACAATCTTAAATCAAATGGCTTAAAGAAGGAAATCAAAATATGGTGTTTTTCCACAAAATTGATGTCATGTGGAAAAAATTCAATCAGATCTATAGCATCACTCTTCCCTCAGGTGAAATCATTTATAATATGAAAATTATAGGGGAGGAGGTAGATACTTCAAGGAGCTTCTCACTGAATATGGTCTTAATAGATATTTAGCTAGAAACCAAATTCTAAGCCAAATCCCTAACATTGTCACTAATTAAGACAATGATATGTTGAATGATGCAATTTTTAAGGATGAGGTAAAATCATTTGTATTTTCTTTCAAACTAGATAAAGCTCTTAGGCTGGATGGATTTCTTACTGGTTTCTATCAAGATTATAAGGATATTGTTAGAAAGGATGTGGTGGAGGAAGTCTAGGAATCAGGAGCCTTGCAATAACTCTTGAATAATATTATTTCTAATTTCATGGCATTAATTACCAAATCAGAGAACTCATGGTATTTTGATTCTTGTAGACCTATTTCTCTCCATAATGTTACTTAAAAAATCATTACAAAGGTAATTTCCAACAAAATAAAAAAGATCATTCCTAGGATCATCTCGCTCGAGAAAGGTGGTTTTGTTGCTGACACGAAAATCTTAGATGGAATTATAATTTCTTATGAAATAATTCACTCAGATAAGCACAAGAATTCAGGAAACATGATTATTAATTTGGATATGGAAAAATCATTCGACAAAGCAAATTAGGACTTCATCATGACCATTTTAGAAAAAATTAGGTTCAATTCATCTTGGAGGAATTGGATCTTTTCTTACATTAACTCACATAATTTTTTTGTCCTAATCAATTGTGAACCAAGAAGATTATTTAGCTCTTCCAGAGTTATTCAAGAAGGTGACCCTCTTTCTCCCTATCTTTTCATTATTATGGCTAAATCTTTTAGTAGATGTTTTTTCCACTTACGAAGCTACAAAAACTTGTATGGGGTTTTGATTTCCAATAAAGCTCCTAGAATCACTCATCTTTGATTTTTGGATGACACTGTAGTGGCTAGGATCACTGTACTATTAGGTAAGTTCAAGTTTTTAAACAAAATTTCGATCTTTATTAAGTGACCTTGAGTCGGCTTGTGAACAAAATAGAGTAAAAACTTTTCTTCTTCCACAAAAACAAAAGTACTCAAACTATTATATGTAAGACTCTAAAAATTTTACCAAGTTCTCTCCCTCACTCCTATCTTGAAATTGCCATCATTTAATGTAGAATTTCCCTAGATATTTGGAAGACCGCCATTGAAAGAATCTTGAGAAAGATGGATGACTGGAAAGGTAAGTGGCTCTCCTTTATTGGCAAAACTCAATTAATCTCATCTTATACCCAATAAATTCCAATTTATATGATTTCATTCCTCCCAATCCCTCCTAAGGTTGAAAACTATATAAAATCAATCCAGACCTTATTTATGTGGAGTGACACAAGTGACATAAAAAAATTTCCACTGGTTAAATGGGAACATATCTACCTTCCTACATCTTGGGGTGGTTTGGGATTTAGAACCAATAACAAAATGAACCTAGAATTAGGTACGAAACTTACTTGGAGGCTCTATCTTGAAAAAAATTCCCTATGGATTATTATTCTCATAAATAAATACCTAGACAATATGATACAGGAAAGAATCTTTACTATCAGAAATCAAATTTCAAGGTCACATGGCTGGAAGGTCTAATGACTAAATATTTTTTCATCATTAAACCTTTATTAAGATGGAATGTTGACAAGGGATCTAAGGCTGATTTCTAGATGGATGCCTAGATTCTTAGTAATCCCCTGGTTTTTATTAATCTCATAATACTGATGGATTGGTGAATGGAAAGAATTAGACATCTAATGAAGAATTAATATAATCACTCCAAGAATGGGTGTATATATTTCCCGGTTCCCTCTATCCTTGCTAATGAACAACTTAAACATATGAATGAGGTTTTGATTAATAATTATTCACTAGAGGATGTGCACATATCTTTCCTTGGTCTGATGAATAATATGAAACTAAGGGGTATGACATTTACTAGATATGGGCACCAGGATTACGGCCAAGGAGACCCTCAAGTTCTAGTAGAGCACACTGATTGAAGGGGTGTAGGATCCATGGATCCTCCATTGGATTTTATGAATCTTTGTTGAGTACCTATTTACCAATTTGGGGGACACTATGACTGTGGAGGAGGTGGTGAGAGTTATGGGATACCCTGGCCAGTCCATGACTCACTTGGACACTCTGAAATTGTCCCATGTCATTAAGGTCCAAATTGTTTTTTTGGGTTCTAGAAATTCATTTGTCATCCAAAAATATATTGATCAACTGGTTGTTGATATCGGGCTTTATTTGGAGAAGATATGGGGGCTTGTGAAGGCTCAATCCCTAGAAAGCATCACCTAGGGAAAGAATTTGGATTCCATTTGCTTGATGTTAGGAATTCAGGTGGATAATTTTGATGAGTCTAATTTTTCTGAGTCTCTGAAAACCCTATTTATTAAGGAGATTTCTCGAAATTCTACGGAGCTGACGGTGGTGGTATCTTTTCCTTTAGAGGAAAACAATAAGTTTTAGTATTATCTTTCTTGGTTTTGTTATAATGTAATATTTTACTTTTCTATTTGTAACACTAATCAGGTTACATGAACTTGAATCTATCACCTGATAATCATTTTTTTGTTCATTATTTCTAATATAGTTGGGGTTGGTGCCCTTTTTTACTTATAAAAAAATAGAGAGAGAAATACTAAAAGAAGCCTTAATAATCTCTCTAAAATAATATATTGAACAAATGAATAATTGTTAAGGAAGAACCTCAAACACTCTTGAAATAGAGTGAAGATAGAATAAGGAGTTACAAATTAACTCCAATCATTGCATTATACAACCTTCCACGTGTGTTCCTAGTGTCAAAGGAGCTACATTTGAAATATAACTCCAATATTCCTTATAATGAGGAATATCTCTAATAAGACAAAAGAGATAAAGGCTACATGTCACCTCACATTATTCAAATTATGTGTATTCATAATTCACATAATATTAATAATACACAATATTAGAATATTTAATATACCCAAATAAACATTAAACTCCAATACTCCCCCTTAAGATTTATTTGAGGGTTAAAAGTAAGGAGAACTTAAACATATAAGGTAGGTTTCATTACACAAAAAATTACCCCTTACTGACAATTTATTTTAAGGGAAAAAATTACAATATTTCAATTATTTGATTGGAGAAAATGAAATTAGAATGTTTATTTCTTCAAGAAACTTTCAAAGTTGGAGGTAAAATCATCAAAAATATCCAAATAATTATCTTTTGATTATATGGTGAGAAAAAATCTACTTAACCTATAAAAAAAAAAAAACTTAAACCAATATTTAGTTCAAAAATGTTATTTGATAAAAAGTAAGATCTACATACATTGTTATGTAATAAAAGTAGATTCACTAAAAGATATAAAGAGTGAAAACAAAACTTCCAAAAATAATTTGTTAATCCTATTATGGATAATGCATGGTTGAAAAAATATGGTTAGAATAAAGTGATATTTATGAATCGCCACTATAGGAAAAGAAATTTCTTTAAAAAATTGGCTCCAAAAACAACATTTTACCTTGACAACTTGTAATAAAAAGTTAACACAAAAACAAGGGAAAAAAATTCCTTGATAAATTGGCTATAAAATAACTTTGTTCCTTGAAAAGTTACAATAAAGAATGCATAAAGTCAAGGAACACAGTAGTATGCATGTATAAAAAAATCCAAATACTTAAGCAACAATAAGTTTATAAAACATCATAGATAAATTTTGCTATGCCTTTAACCCTAGGTAATATATTGGGATGTGGATAGTCGAACGATGGATAACATAATATCTTATCATGTCATATCATATTTTATGCTTTCATATGCTTATTGGACCAACCTTAGGGATTTAGGTAGTATATTAGGGTATATATAGGAGCTAGAGAGTAGGATATTATCATCATATTGAGAATTTGAGTCTTATCGTATGGTTTGGAAGTTACCTCCTCAAAGTGGATAAGCTATTATACTTGTGTATTGTGATCATTAATCTAAAAAATTATTTTCTTTGGTGTTTCTGTTGCTTCTAATATTCATATTTTTCCAAGTAATTTCATTACAAATGGTATCAGAGCTGCAATCTAGGCCAAAATAATGTCAAAAACCCTAATTTTTTTGTTTCATCCATATCTTGGGAACAACTATGAATTTATCAACCAAACTTTTATATACATTGCAATACATATCAAATAATATGCTCGAACAATTT
Source organism: Taxus chinensis (assembly GCA_019776745.2). Lineage (NCBI taxonomy): Eukaryota > Viridiplantae > Streptophyta > Pinopsida > Cupressales > Taxaceae > Taxus > Taxus chinensis. The sequence goes on from CM034156.1 coordinate 439,590,386, forward strand.
TAGGATTTTTGATTTAATTTTCAAAATTTATTGCCATTTTAGGGTTTTTCCTAAATTCTCTCCATAAGCCACAAGTTTTAGAAATTTTCAAAGTTATTTACTTTTTTGGAAAGCTCTAGAAAAATTAAGGGGTTTTGTTATTTGTAATTTTTTAATTATGGCCAAAATAATTCATAAATTAGACACTTAAATCTTAATTAAAGGAGTTTACTTTATAAACCCTAATTTTTGCATCATGGGGATGATTTTCCATGGAATGGATGAGGTGGATGCTAGAGAATGGTGGGTTAAATTTAATAATATTTATTTTTCATCTACATGGACATGGTCTTGGTTTTCTTTTTATCTTTATGGTCCAACAAAGAGGTGGGTATCTCAATTAAATCAACTGTGTTCAAATTGGTCTTTGGATGAAATGGAACTAGTTTTCTTGGATAGGTGGAATAAAGAAGTAGGAGAAGAAGGAGAAGAAGGGGGATGAGAAGGAGAGGAAGAAAAATAAGGAGGAGAAGGAGAAGGATAAGAGGAAGAGGAAGAGGAAGAAGGAGGAGGAGGAGGAGGAGGGGGATAGAAAGAGGATCAAATTGAAGAAAAAATAGAGGATCGGATTTTAGATAATGTGGTTCTAAAGAGGGAAGATTCAATATTTTTGTTTGAGTAGTGCACCCATCAAAAAAATAATATAAATTAATGTCAAGTTGATGGTAAGAATATTTTTTTTTCATGATTTAATCTCTCTCATCTCAAAGAGATTTTACCACCTTTACATACCTAAAACAATTTTGGATTTTGGAATTTCATTGCACAATTTTTTGTAGATCAAATAATCAGTTTGGAATATGAGGAAATTATTCATATGCACATTAAGAGAGTGAAGAGGACAGTAATTATTGAGTATCTAATCGATTGGAAGAATCAATACAATGTGACGACAACATAGGATGAGGAATATTTTTTGTACCAACATCCAAATATCATCGACATTGAGGACTATACTTGTGTGAAAAATCCTCAAAAAATTGTCAAAATTGGAGACAATGATGCTTTGAAGTGGAGGGGCATGCTACACTCTTAACCATAGGTTGTATATCAAGATATAAATATCCAACATGTGGCTAACATAATCTCTTATTATGTCATATCATATTTATTTGTGCTTTCATATGCTTAGTGGGTCATCCTTAGGGATTTGGGTAATATAGTAGGGTATATATAGGAGTTAAAGAGTAGGATATTATCATCGTATTGATAATTTGAGTCTTATTATATGTTTTTGAGGTTTCCCCCTCAAAGTGGATAAAATAATCTACTTGCATGTTTTGATCGTTTATCTACAATTTTCTATTATTTAATGTTCTATTGTTGTTGATATTCAAATGTATCCAAGTAATTTCATTGTATATTTAAAAACATGATAAAATTTATCTTTAAAAGATAAAAAAAAATACAATGCATATACCAACCAAAGAAAATGTGACAAACATGGATTTTTTCCTTTCACAAAAGATGTATTACATATTTCACTTGAATACTTCCAAGAAAATAGAGCACTATTGTCCTTTGAAAATACAAACACTTTTAGGATCCAAATTATTGAGTTTATTACATTTATTTATTTTCCAACAATGAAATGAGTCGTGATTTACTCTATCACAAGTTTTACAAGGATTTGATTTCCAACATTTATCAATATTGTTCCCATCTCTACCACAATGTTCACATTTTTTAACGTTTTTAACCAAGGTAGTATCAAAAGAAATCTTATATTGACTCTCAGCTCTAAAAGAATCAAAGTATAAATTCCTACGATAAGGAGGAAAATAAGACTTCATATTAGTGTCGGGTTCATTAAAATCAAGCCCTTTAAATTTGGAAGCATATTTAAAAGAAATAGGCTTGAAAATTTTATTTTCATCTTTAGCAAGGCCACCTCCATTGTAACCCATAAAGTTCATTATTTTTAAACTAGGGTTATAAATATGATTTTTCATAGATTTGCATTCATCATTTGAAGAATCTTTAAATATTGTTATCAATATCAACTGTAGAAACATAGTTTTCCAAATATATAATCTTAACAGTTAGCATGTCTGTTAACTTCATATCAAAAGAGTTTTGTAATGCATCAATAGTGTTATTTTTGAAATTCAACTTTCAAGTTGACATTTAAGAGCAAAAAAATCATTATCTCAAGAAGAAATATGTTACTTTATATTTTTTAAAGGAGGAGGAGGAGGAAATTGACAGCAGCCAAATTGATGATATCTACAAGAAACTGCACTCCTTAGACTCCCGTTTAGGGAAGGCCAAAACTTGACATGATTACAACATGGCCATATTCAGGGCGATTGAGGAGTTCATTGAGCAACATGTCAAAAGTGTCTCCAACCTCAGCGGAGTTCTGGCAACACTTTGGGGTAATGATAAGGAAAGCAAGAAGGCCATGGAGCAACTGGATTATAATGACGCTGCCCACATGACTACTTTGGGTATGTTCAAGTCTTGGAAGAATATCAAAACCAACATTGAAAAAGCTGCAAAAAAGTAGTTGTAGATGCTTTTGTTGTTCTTGTATGTTCTTTTGTTGTTTTTTTGCGGTCCCTTTACTGCTTGTTTGCAGTAATTTTGTCGTTTTGTCTTGTCTAGGTAGCTATTTTTTGGCTACTTTGAACTTCATTGTCACATTTGGATTCTGATCCTTTTCTCTGTAGTTCTCATTCTTATCCTGGCTTCTAGGCCATCTTTTGTAATCAAGGGTATAGTCCCTTTCAAAAAACTATTTGCCAATAATTAAAAAAAAAAATGTCAACTTAAAAGTCATAACAATAACAAAAATTAAAATAATGACTATTAAATAAATAATATCTAAAAAATACTCAAAAAATATTGTAATGAAAAAAATGCTATAAATGCATATTTCAAAAAATCATTTTAAGAGAGAATTGGGAAAAATAAAAACTTAAATAATTTACGTTTAAAAACAATGAAGCTAAAACAATTGCATTAAAATATGTATTGAAAGTTTTTGATAATTTTTAAGATCTTTTATCTCATAAACAATAATTTGGGTTAGGCTATAAATTTGGCATAGTTTTCCCAACATATGAAGGAACAAACCCAATAAAACTCTAATAAACTCATATTGTAAATAAAAAGATATTTTCCATATGGATTTTTTTAAAAATTTGGGTGTAAGCTATTTTAAATAGTTTACAAATTCGCATTTATCTTATAAAATGTAATATGGGTTAGGCTAAAATTAGAACAATAATTTCCTAATATAGAATGGAAAAAACCAATTAAAATTTTAAGAGATCCAAAATTTCAGTAAAAATTTACATCCTATTTTCCATACGGGATTTATTAAAAAAATTGGTAAGAAAATCTCAAAAAAATATTTTTTTACAAAGAAATAAATAAATAAAATTGGATCATATGATATCAAAGAAGATTTAAAATAGTAAGAAAAGGAAATAAATAAATTTAAAAAGATTAATATTTTATTGTTTTTGCAAATAAAATAAAATATATATGAAAATTTAACATAGAATGAATTTAAATTGGTTTGAAAGAGATTCCATCAAGCTTGCATGGTGGGAAAAATCCTAAAAAATGTTAGATTGCAAGAAAGAAGATAACAAAAGTAATAAATGGTTATATATATATATATGAAAGGTTATAAGCCTTAATAAACTACAGAGAAAGACTAAATGAAGCCTTAAGAAACTCTCTAAAATATGATATTGAACAAATGAAGAAGTTTTATAGAATATACTCAAGAACTCTTGAAATAGAGTGATGAAAGAATAAGGAGTTAAAAAGTAATTCCAATTATTACATTAGCCAATCTTTCAAGTGTGTGTCTACTGTCACTAGTTCCCATGAATTGAAGGGAAGTGAGAACAAACTGGCAAAGGAGTTACATTTGCAATTTAACTCCAATATTCCTTATAGTGAGAAATATCTCTAATAATACCAAAGAAGTGAATGCTACATTTCACCTCACATTATCCAGATTATGTGAATTAATAATTCAGATAATATTAATAATACAAAATATTGGCATATTTAATATAACCAAATAAATTTATTAAACTCCAATATAATCAGTGTTTACAATGGCACAAAATTACAAATTTACAATACTTCATACTTTAAAACCTTGCATATCTTTAACGCGCAATATTCAATAACAATATATCTATATTGGGTGAAAGCTATTCAATTTTTTTATAGGTAAGTTTAAAATTATTGGACACCTCATAAAAAAACTTATTATTTGTAATGGAGAAACTAGTGGAAGGAACTTTTAATATGGAAACAAATTTATAAGTCTCAAAATTTTCATACAAAGCACTTTCAAAAAATGCTAAAACTTGACAAACATTGATAATTGTCAATTCATGAATTGAAATTCCATAGTAAAAAAAATCCAAATTTAGTTCATGATATATTCATGTAACATAGAACAACACATAAAAAAATATTTCATTTCATGTTATGAAATTTATATACAACCTTGATAACACATATACGTCTCAATTAACAACATATGTTCTCTACATATTTTTCTATTATTTTGTTTCCTACTATTTATTTCTCTTAAATTTCTAATACGTGTGGAGCTAATATCCTCTGATGAATAAGATCAAATATGTCACCAATGCTCCCAACACATCCAATTCTAAGTTTCAAGGAAAAATTAGTTTCAAAGGTAAGTCTAATGACAATAATACTAACACTAATGTTAATATGAATAATGTATCTCAGCCCAAAAATATTCACCTACAATCTCCTCAATGGATATTCACATGATTGTTGTGTGCACTTCACATAGCTCTTAAAAAATTACTTGAGTGAAATTTTTTATATCTCCATCCCCCACTTGAGGTTTATGCAAGGAAGCCTTATAGTAATAATTTTGATTCTAATACCTATTAATATTATTGTAGATGTGTTGATCATTCTACTAATTGATGTGTTAAAAAATTTCATTTCATATAAGATTTATTTAGGCTAATTTCATTGAATGATACATGCCCATTAAACAATATAAGCCTCCTAATGATAATACAAACCTAAAAATCTTCAATGATCCACTTCTTAAGCACAACACTACTAAACCTAAATAAAAATTAAACCATTATCATCATGGAGTGCCTCCCTATCCTTATGATAATTCATTTAACACCATGATTGGTATTATTACCAGTATGTCACTTTCTCAATTGATCGTTACTTTTGATTATTCTTATTTTTCTCATAATATAGTTTCTTAAACACTATATAGTCATACTTTGATTTGTCCAAATTTTAAACGTAACTCTTTGATTGATTCTAATGCTAGAAACAATATGTGAATTTTTAAGGTGCTTGGTTTTCTTGGGTATAGTAAAAAATAGGTCACTTTTGATACCAAGAAAAATATTGTACATTTTGTTATACCTCTTATAGTTGGTTATATTACTATGGTTATTCCATTTTTTATTGTTTCTTCTATTTTTTATATGATTTGCATCTAGGCTACCCCTTTTTATGCACTTTTAAGGTCATACCATCTATCTTACGTCAATGTATCAAATTCATTAACAATAAACAAAATTTATGGTCGAGGGTATCCCATATGAGGCGCTACTACTTAAGTTACCTAGTTAGCAAGCTACAGTCACTAATTCTATGTCTACTATCCCCGTGCATGCTTCTTCAATTAGTTCCATCCCTCCTAGGAATCTTATGTCTCCTAGTGTACATGCCTTTTCTATTGGCTCTCTATCTCCTAGGATCCTATTGCATGTGCTTCTATAGTGGATATTTATCTACTAGGCCTCCTACTAGGTCTACTAATGCATGTGCTTCTTATAGTGAGTATATCCCTTGGATTCTTGTTAGGCCTTTTAGTGATCATACTAATATTTGTGAGTGTTTCCATCCTTTTTCTCCAATGGCACATACTATGGCTTTTACATAGGTTATAGAGGAGTATATTTATGTTCATATGACATATTTGAGGTCCAAGACTTATTATCTTTATGGGTATACCCTACCTCCACTTTATAATTCTACCCCACCTTTCAGTGAAACCCTCATTGGGTATATCTTGTGTCACCCCCATCCCTATACATAGCTATTTTTTTAAAAGATGAAAACAATTCAATTAATCACATAATACAAAAACATGAAAATATTTACAAACATACAATATCATGACCTTCGTATGACTTGATTTGTTAGCTTAATACTTCACATATGTTGTTTCTCATATTAGTTTTATAGGTTACATAATTTTCTATGTACTTTGTACACACATGAATTCACAAGGTAAATTGAGCTTGATGTAGGACACACACATTGATACAAGATGACATGTGTTGGCATAGCCATTTTCTAATGACACAAATAATTTTGGGGCATCTCCTACACTATGCACGTGTTTTTTTTTCATTTATGTTACATTTAACTTACTCATTATGATCAATTACTTATATTATGTATATGTAATCATTTATGCTAATAAGGCTAACACGTATCTTGTGTAACACTAACCTATATTTCTCCATATATTTTTCACTATTTTTTTATGCTTGACTACTTATTATATTCATAATTAGTTACTTGATCGTCTTGTGACATCTGAGGGTCATATTTTTTTTGGCTCTAAGGGAGAGGAGCCAATAGTGGAGCATGGACCAATAATGGTGAGGGTAGACATAAATTTATGGACTAGTACATGTCAATTTCTCCCTTAAATTTTGAAAAAAAGTAGTCAATAAAATGTGTCACATCAAATAATCACGTAATCAAATGATGCCACATAACTGGAAAAAAAAATGCATGACATAATGCCCTACAAATCGTCCACTCCTAAATTCCTTTGTAAGGAAAATTATTTGATTTAAATACCTTAAAACCCCACTTTCCATACAATATAAATGCTCAAAATAAAATATTTAGATAAAAAATAACAAAATCTGTTAAAGGGTATTTTTTCAAATTTTATGGTATTTATATAGTTGTTGTACACCACTCAACTTAGGGTGCACAACCACTGGATCCTCTCCCTTATGTCTCTATTGAATGTGAAATTTATTCTTTGTATGTGGCTTGGTTGCCTCTCTTGCGATTTTCTTGTGATACAGTGGGTGTCCCATGTTTTCAACTATATGTTTTTATGTGACTCTTTTACATGTTATTACTTATGTTGACTTGAGTTGTTATTGCTTTTTTTTTCTTTTTTTTTCTAGACATATTTACTATTTTTACTCTTTCTTATTGTAAGTTTTGTATTAGATTATTTGTGCATCATGGTATACATTATTGGAAACCCTCTTACATGAATTTTATCCCAATGGTGGCCAATACTAATGTGTTTTATGTTATACAATGCATATTATCATATTTATATGACATGGGGACACATCACCTATTTTTATTCGCATGATCAAATGATTTATCACATATTTGCTTCAAAAGAGGGGGAATTCATTAGGATATATAATACTTTTAAATTTCATACATATATATTATAGAGTTTAGATACATAATTATGTAGGGTCTTGATCTTCATAAATAGTTACAGATACAAAAAGTGGTAGAACCCACATTGGTTCTTAATCTTACAATTCATATCAAGACTATAATATGATATAACCCTCATTGGATGTTCCCGACCTAAGGAAAAATTCATAGAAAATTACAATAGTTTCATATTTTTACATGAATTTATACACTTATAGTATATATTCATACATAGATGACACAACTTAGAGAATAATACAGGGGCATGAGTAATGTATTCCTTCTCTATTTCACAACTTAGATATATTCATAATTATAGGTTTTAAGGACATGGGCCTACTTCTCATTTTCATCATTCAGCATTTTTAGAATCAGAATTAGTTGTACAATACATGGTTGGGTATGGGTCATCCATTAATCTTTGAATTTTTGTTTTATTTACAAAATTGAGCCTAGATTCATGTGCAGTGGTGTGCTCTATGGGTTTGAAAGGTGTCAAAGTGGATAAGTTCTTTATAGGTTATCATTCCTTTCTTCTTTATATTAATGTGGGATGATATAAGTTTGGATAAGTACTTTATACACTAAACTTCCCTACTATTAGGGTGTTTCACTAACTCTCCTGTTCAGTGTTGGGTTGTGTGTACTCAACTCCATCTCCTACTCTAGATTCTCCTTCAACTCCAATATATATTTATTAAATCCACTCCTTTGGAAGCTAAAAAAAGATACAAATCTTTTAATTTTAATAATAAAGGGAACTTCTCCCTCCAAAAAATGAACAAGTGTATTGCTTATTTTGCATCTATTTAATTTATCATGTACAAGTTCAATTTTTTAAATTTACAATCATTATTTAAATTTGAGTTAGATTCCAATTTATTCTATGGATATTTACTATACTTTATGTTGTTTTTTTCACCATAGAACATGAAACCACCACCATAAGGGAAAAATCAAGCAAAGAAAAACTGTGTGTACACAATCAGATATGTTTTTCATTTAATTGTAATTTTTTTAAATTCACATTAAAAGGGTGGGAAATGTAAACAATCAAACTTGACAACTTATCCTTTGGAAATGACAAGTTTCACTTTGTTCCCATGCTAAGACAAATGCTCAATTATAATCCCAGTAAATATATTGCTATATCTCTTGAATTTCTCATCTTTACATGCTACTATGTCATTTATTCAAAACATATTAATTATATAAATTAATAATCCATCTCCATTAATCACTCTCAAACACTATATTTTTCATTTCTAGCTTCCTATCCAAAAGTATAAATCTCAGGTCTATAGTGGAGTATGGTATTGGCCAACTTGTACTATCTTGAACCCTCCTATATAATGACTCTTTTTCCAATTTGAAAACATTATATGAGTTGGTTCATATTCTTTAGGTTGTTCATAATGTGAATGTTTAACCTATGGAATCCTATATAAGAAATTAAAATTCATTTTCTAATTCAATTAACATTCTTATAATCATATAATGTAAATACCAACACTAAATCACTCAAGGATCTTCTAAATCTTCTTAAATAAATTACACTTCAGTAAGAGAACCCACCGCATATGTATGAGGCATTGAAACTAGGTTCAAGAGTCTAGCTTCCTCTATTTCAAAGCATCCAAAGGTCCAAGAGCCATGTCTTAGAAAGAGAAATTCACATCTATAATTTTCAAAAATATTCAAGGGAAAAAAGGATTACTCTAATAATCTGAAGCACACCAAATCACATTAACATTGGGAACATTTTCTACTCTATAGTTAGCCCACATTATTTGTGTTAAGAGACATGAGGGAATTAATATGTGGTTGGCTTAGATATTCATGCACCCTTACAAATAAAATATGATAAATACATGAGGTTTTCTCTCACTCGAGGGGATATATTTCAACACCTTAATTGGTTTAGCAGGGGTTGACTACCATGGGTATTAAAACCTCACCCACAGACTAATTTCTGATTTTTTTATCTGATGTTTTCATGAGATTTGTTGCAATTTTTATTTTTTTTGTAAATAATTACATGTGGTGCTAAATTTGTGTCATCCCTAGAAATAGATAGTGATGTTCATTTATAGTAAAGTGAAGTTCAAGAAAAGTTTCAAAACCCCATTATGTCTAGGTTCGAGACCATACAAAATTAATCAAGATCGTACCTTGTTCATAAAAAAAGTGTCCAATCTTGCACATGATAATTTTTTAGTTCCAAATTTAGAGAATAATAATTTTTGAATCCATAAATTATATTTTACTCATTCTGCACACTCATATCATTTTGTACCACTATGTACAACTAATTACTTATTCCATAGTGTGTTTTAGGCAATCCCTAGATCATTTTGGAAAAGTTTCAAGTATTAAAGTTTTATTATAAAAGTGCATAGATAATGTTAATTAATTCAAAATAATCAACTTGTAACATTCTTTAAATTCTTCCTAATTCACCCTTTATATTTTTTAATTAATTAGGAATTGTTCAAAACAATTACAACTAGAAACCAACATTACACATACTAAATTTCTAATTTACAGCATTAAGTTTCTAGATAGCCATATTAAATGTATATTTTCACCTCATTTTTAGATAGGCCTTGGATGCCCTGTATCATCCTTCTCAGGTTGTAAAATTTTTGAACATTTTAGTTTAGAATCAACGTGGTTTTATTTTCCCCAAATTTTAACTTATGTGAAAATTTGAGTGTGTCAAGAAAATCTTGTTGCAAACAATCAAACTAGGTTAATTTAAAGTCATCAAATGATTTTTATAATACTATTGGGAACAAAATACAAAAAATATTCTAAGTTTTGATAAAATTAATCCAAATAATTGTTTTGAATTTTCCAAGAAATTTTGTAGGCAGATTACATGAATTACTTCCAAACCTCTAGATCCCTATTGTCTTAGTCAAGGACTCATGGTTTCTAAATTATGCATTGGTTGAGTAATTCAACTGCAACTTGTTTCTAAACATATAGAACCTCATTTTCTAACTTATTCAAGCAATCGAGGTTTTGATAACTTCAAGAAATTTTGAAAATGAAATGCAAATTACATGGTAACATTTGATTTTTGATTCCATGATTCCTAGATCCTAAAATTTAAGTATTTGGTGCAAAAATATGGAAAAATAATATGTTCCAAAGGTCATGAGAAGTTTAAATTATTCCTAGCTTCAAGGAATGTTCTTAGGGAACTGCCCCTAAACCCTAATAGGGTGTTAACCCTTGACCTTGTTGAGGTTTCTACCCCCAGACCCCCACTAATATAACCAAAAAGAAAAACATAATTATTTGATGAAATTTTGTTGGTATAAAACATCATAAATTTTAAGGGAGGAATTGATTAGGGAAAAGAGGTGTGTGTGAAAATCCCTAATTCGTAGCTACTTATTTGGCTTAATCACTTTTACATTTTTTTATTTGTGCAAATAGTGTACATTGGTTTAGTATATTATATTATTAATAAAAACTACTTGGTAAATCTTGCATGTAGCTATAAAATAGGGAAATTTTCCTATAATTATGTATTTGTAAATCATTTCAAGGTAATTTTATTGTTGGATATTTTTACTACTTGGAAGAACTACACTAAGAGGCTTCTAGAGGGGATTTCTTTAGGAAATTATAGAGAAGACTTTGTGTTGTCCAAGATATTGTAAGTGTAAACTTTAACATTTCTTGATGGAATTTGAATTTTTGAAGACTTGGAGTAATTCTTGGATAGACTTCATGTTGTCCATAATTTTGTAAAAGATATTTTTTGAGAAGAAAACAGTATATAAAGCTTTATATTCATTATCATAAAGAAATACAATTATATTTTTTTAACTTTTTGACATGGTATTTTTGGTGGTAGCATGAATTCTTATGTTAGATGTTTACCTTTATTTATTTTTTTCGTACATAAAATTTTCTAATGAAAAGTGTTTCTTATGTTGATTGATCTCCTTGCAAACTAGAATAAGCTCTGAATTTAATTATTCAAACTAAAATAATTCCTCTCTCTCCCAGACTCCCTCTCCTCCCTCACCCCCCCCCTCTCTCTATTGTTTTATTCTTTCTTTTTTATTTTATATTCCTTCCCCTGGAATTAAAATCCCACCCCCACAAGTTAGTGTAAATATTGTACACATATTTCTTGTCTAGTTTTTAGATTTCAATAAAGGCAACCTCCCCTCATAATAGAGGAATTATTTGTCTTGCACACTATTATCAAAGTGATATATTATTACTATAACAAAATATGTTTCCAATAGGTGCAAAAATTATTTCAGTCCATACATCAAACCATCTTCCCTCTTGTACAAGTTCATATATACTTGTAAGGATAATGTTTTCCTTTTTGTTGGCCATTGTGTGTTTTTTTTGTAATTGATGTCAAATCCATTGATGGAAAAGGGTGTCATGTGGTCATGTGATTCTCCATGATGTGCTATTCATGTGTCAAGAATGAATATTGAGTTTTTTGGTGAAGTTCTATGTAGTCCTGGAGCATTTTCTAGGGTGTTGAGTCATGGTTTGAGTCCTCCCAAGTGAGTTGGAGTGTGTCATGATGTCATACATGGTCTATGACATTTGATATTTAGACATGAAAAATATTTTACATGCATGGTATCAGCATGGTGATGATATATAGGACATGCATGATTAGTTTTAATTCTGCATTAATTGGTTTGATGGTTCTATTAGATCATTGGGAAGCAAACGATGGGAAAAGGGCAAGTAAGCACATGAAAATGAGATTGGATAGAGAGTTTAAAAGTTGTATGGGATATTAGGTGAGTATTTATAGTTATATAAGGTTATCATGATGCTTCATGACAAATTTCAGGTCGTTATGAAGAATATTTTTGAAGTTACGCAAGTTTTGGAAAAATTGGGTAAGTTGCAGTGTGATTTTCAAGCAAAAGTTGACCTGCTAATGCTTGTTGTGGACTATATGATTTTCATGGGAACCTGAGATATTTGGAATATCATTTTTGGTCAAATATTAAGGTTTTAATAAAATAATTATCTTTTTTTATCATCATTTTTTATGAACAATCATTAATATGGTAAAATGGTTTGAAACCCTAGCAAAATCGTTACTATGAGAAGCTTGCAGAATAAGATATATAGTGAGCCTATTTTTTTATTTTTTTTCAAATTTATAATTATATGTTGTAGAGGACTCTCCCATATTTCCAAAAAGGTCAGATATTGTTGGTGACAATATGTGGGCCCCACATAAAATGGCTTGTTTCTAAAGAGTTGCAGTTTGAGGTGAAGTTTCCCAAATGAGATGAATACTAAATTGGAATTTTTGATATCCATATAGTTTTTATTGATTTAAATTAAGGTTTCAGGTCATGGTTAAGGTGAAAAATTGCAAAGTATGCTTCATTTGTGTTGACTAGCTTTTGGGGTAGTTTGGAGTAACTTTCACTAAAAGTTAAATATCAGGAGCTACGGGAAGAGTTAGGAGGTAATTCAGTTCATTTTGTGAATATGGTTCAGATATATTTCCAATGGTGTATCAAAATTAAATTTTGGACATGATATTAAAAAAATTTGATTTGTTCTTTAACGCTCAAGTTTTAAGGTTGATCATTCTAGCAAGGCGCAAATGACTACGTGAGGTAAGTTGATGTTTCTAAGTTATTCATGATTGTTGAAGGTTTATGAGTTATTATGCATAATTTCTAAGTGTTTTAAATGCTTTGGTTAATCATGGAAGTGAGTTTTTATTTGATGGAGCATGTTGGGAAAACAGTCAGTTCTTGAGTCAAAGAAGGGTTAAAAAGCAGGTTGTAGAGATTGGCTTGGTTGAAATCCTTCCACTTAGAGTTGCAAGAATTTATTATATGTTATGGAAAGGTAATTAAGATATATGTAAAATGACGTATATATTTTCTCATTATGACATGTTTTGATTAGTCATTCAGGTAAGTTTTTGAATAAGTTTGTAGTTGTATTTTCAGGAAAGTGTTGTTCTAGCTGAAAGATTGAGTTAGTTGAATTATTAAATGGCTTATTTAATTCTTGATATCTCCTGGAAATTTTAGAAGGGTTAAATATTAATATATTTAATTCATTTGGAGGTCTCGTAAGTGATATAAATGGTTTTTATAACCTATGTTTGCAAAACTGGTTTTTGGGAAGCTTGTTTTGGTAAAGGGAAAAGTTGTTGTGGTTTGAACCTGAGGTTTTTTAATGAGTTATAACTTGCATATAAGTGTTATAAAGGTATTTATAGTTCCATATAGTTGTAACATTCCATGGTTGAGTTCATATTGAGGGTTATTGAAGACCCAAAGGCAAATTGAGGTTGTTGGAAATAAATGTTTTCTTAAAGCAATGATCCAATGTGGACATTAAATGAAATTTTTTTATTGTTTCAAGTTAATTGCAACTATTTTTTATGTTTAAATGATATATTACTCATGTTTTATGAATATGGGAGCTTTACTAATAATATTTTTGGCATGAGGTATTTTTCTCATTCCAATGGTAGGGTTTTGAGGATTTGGGGTGCATAGATGAAGGTTTTTGGAATGGCCGAACTATATGGGTAATATATTACCATTATAATGAGTTTATTTTAATTTTGTTAAGGTTTATGGGTCTAATTTAGCATCAGGGACTGACCTCCTTTGGGTAAAAGAGAATAAATGCATATATGAGTGAAGTTTGAGCTCATTTTGTGAGCTAGTCTTGCATGGGGAAAATTACAACACAAGAGGGAGAGTATTGTAGGTATGAGGGGATTTTTTGAGAGCTGATAAATTTTTCTACATGTCGAAGATTGATGGATAGGATGTTTTCAAGTTTTTAAAGACAAATTAGTCCATGAAAGACCTACAGAGAGCAAGTTGAAAAGGTGTGTTTGAGCAAGGGTTTGAAATAGTTTGGAGTTGTATCTTTGGATAACTATCAGTTTTGGTATCAACATATTTTCAGTGGTCATACCTCATCAAAATATTGTGTGATGGGTCATATTCATTCAAGACTCTTTTTTTGTGGAATTTCAACAAGGTTTTAGGGTTTGGTGCTCCTTTTGGGGTTGGTGCCTCACTAAAGAAATCTCTTGTGATGTGTAATATTAACTTGAGTATATGTTGTGTGTAGTATAAAAAAACTTCGGTGGGTTTTCTTCCCTTTTATGGTTTCCCAATGATATCTTTTGTTATGGTGTTTTCTCTATTGTTCATGGTTATTTGCACACACTAATGAATGGTTTAGGGTTTAATAAGAAAATATAAAATTGTTTAAGGTTTTGTAAGGAATGATTCACCCCCCCCCCCGCGTCCATTTTTATTACAACACTTTCTACCTAATGTGGAGTATCGAAGAATTACAAGTAATCTTCTATCAACCAAAAATATTAGGCTTATGTTCATGTGGACTAGTTAGTCATATTTTTATTTTAACATGGTGAATTTGATATCTATGAAGAATTATCATTCAAACACTTCAATAGTATCAAGTACATAAAATTAAATTATTTTCATGTATCTATAAGGTTCTAATAGAATTAATCGAGTCCCTCACCGATCAATAGGATCTATCAAGTGATTATTTCCATTGAAAGGGTAAAATGGATAGGTATAAATGTAAAGAAAAAACACACTTCAATAACATATTAAATGATAACATGACTGTGTATTTGGATTCCCCTTGAAAATACATACTTCAAAAAAATAACACATGATTTTGAGGTCTTATGAAAATTTAGGGATCCTAGAAGTTCTAGGGTTTTTCTCTAATGCAAAATACTCAAGCTAATCTAAGTGGTGGTTTTAAATTCTATGGTATACATAAAGTTCTAGTTTCACAACCCCATGGTGGTTACATAGTTTCCATTTTATTTAAAGTGATAGTTTTACCTATAATTACATAAAACAAAATTGATGGCAGCATTTATATTACTCTTAAGAATTGGAAGTGACTCTCCAAAATAAAAGTTATGTTAGCTAGATACATATTATTGGAGTGGGATTTATTTTGGAAAATAAAGTGTGCAAGGAGGAACTGTTATCACTCTTAACTTAGCACAACTCTTTCTTATCACTCATTGCTCTTTGATCTTGCGAAAGTTTCACCTCATAATCTACATTCCCTTAGAAGGAAGATGAACTTGAGAAAATAATCATGGAGATCTTAATAATTTATCTTGTCGTGTAGTCAATAATATATCCTTTCATAAATGCTCAAATTCCTATTTGTGTTCTTTTCTTGATATGGAAAAATCAGATTTCTTTTTTGTATAGAGATCATGGATTTACATAGATCATGGTGCTTAGGAATCACATCCAAGAACCTAACCCTATTTACACTGATATATTCTTATTCATGTATTCATACAATGATTTTATTTATTGATAGGGATCCAAATTCTTCTTTCTTCATAGGTTTGTCTTAACATTTTATGTACATTCAAGGGCTATGTTATCTAGGATGGTATAAGCCTATTAGAAGAAAGATTGGATTATTTTATTTATGCTTTGTATTTTCTAAGAAACTAAACCATTTCTTGAATCCTTGATACCATAGTTTTAAATCCACATCTAACCTTCTTATATTTGATTTTACGGAGTAATATTTATATGCTTGATTAACCAATACAACTAACGTGATCACTACTTTTTTCTTATCTTATGCAAGATATTAAGGGAAATATATTCCAATAGGGTTCTAACCTTTAATATCTAACTCATCTTCAAGGAAATCCATATATTTTTATTCACTTGCATGCTCAATCTTCTATGATGATCTATAATCAACAATTTCTAACAAGAAGACGTTAAGCTCATTCTATACGCTCAACTAGGAATAAGTAAGTGTTGGAACGCCTAATACCTATAGATAATGGATTTATCATATTATAATTCTAAATAACCATCTTCTTATGCACTTATTTTCTAAATCCCTAATGATCCTTTCACAGAGTTCAAATAAAACTAAATTTGTAAGATCACAACTCTAGACACAACATCATTCATAACTCAAAAATTACTCATTTAAAACACCACCTCATAAAATTCCTCACGACCCTTCCTACCGAATTTCAGATCATTTTGATTTATTTTTTCTAAGTTATGACTTCTTATACGGCTTAGATTCCACAAAAACAGGCTCTATCACGGTCCTAAAAAATTATAGTATTGATAAACTTTTGTTGCACATCTCCAATTGCTTTAAAATTTTGTGATCATGTTCTCCTAGCTTGGGAAGACTTTCCTTTCAAATTTGGGGAGATTTCATCCATTAGAAAAAAAATTATAGTGAGCCTTAGATTAAGGCCGAGAGAACAAAAATCCTTGTAAAACTCTTAAAACATAATTTCAATATCCCAAATAAAATTTCTTTGATTTGTAATTGAATTCCCCTCTTATTAATGATTGCAGAAAATTAAAGAAGTGTAATTTTTATTTATCTAAGGAGGGTTTCAAGGTCACTTCCCCTCACAAACCCTTATGAAATTCCATCTATACCATGTTAAAACAGAGATATATCTTTCATGATACATTATTGATCATTGAATACACATTATAATAAGGAAGTATTAAGATTATAGAGCTCAGGGAACAAAATTCAGTCTTCATTCATGATTGATTGTAGTCATACAACCTTGTTTCCATGTAATTATTGCTATTTTCTCCGAACATCAACTTCTTCATGCCTAAATTTCACTTTTTACATCTCTTTCCATGATAATTTTGACCTTTTATTTCTTGAATTTGTCTTTTTTACTTGAAAATAGCTTGACTTAGTTGTTGTAGTCTTTTTCTAGATCTAAAACTCCTATTTTAGTTGATATTCTCAACCATACATGCACAACTTAAGAAGTTTGTTAGTCAACTATGAATTTTGACAACTAAATGATGATAACATAATATCTTAGGCTATTTTACCTCTCCTTCGTAGATCTTGGAGATAAGACAACCCTTATTCACCTTTTGGACCTAATACATCTATTTTCACTTTTAGACTTATACAAATAGAATTTACATCACAAATTCAAACTTCTTAGACTAAAAACTTGGAGGGAAACTTATACAATACTTAGTACACATTTTCATTCCTTAAGAAGGATTATTGTAACTTATCCATGCTCTCCATGCATAATGAAGATACTCCTACGTTAGAATCCCTGGGTGAGAAAAATTTAAACCCCAATTCAAATGTAGGTTTTCATTATCATTTAGTCTTCATTGTATACTTGGCTTCCAATGTATTTTCTATACAGTTTGTGCTTGTATCTCCTTTATAATTTTTCCTTCATCTTCTAGCTCATTTCTCTTTTCTTGTACATGCACCCTCTTCTCTTATTTTCATCTTCAAAAGTTCATGCTTCATCATCATGTATTCCTTCACATTCTTCTTGGTTTAAGATATTTGTTATGGAATCATGTACCTAATTCATCTCAATATATTTTAAGCCTATATTCAAAACATCAAAGGAAAGATTAGATGTCAAATTTTGAGGCCATGCAACCCCTTGAGTGCCCTCACGTTGTTGTTCTCCTTCATTTACTTTTGTTTCTTCATTGACCTTATTCAAATTTTTCTCATTCATCATGTTTTTCTCTTACTTTGACTCATCTTCTAGATGATCAATGATGTGATCAATATGATTTGCACTTGTATGTATTCCCTTAAGAGTATTTAGCGGCTCATCAGTTCTTTTCAAATCTTCTTGCAATGTTACATCATTTATTTCTTCATTTTTGGCATCAAATATAGGCTATAGATCTTTGTTTTCTTCTTCTATGTCTTTTTTTTAATATCAGCATATGGCTTTATCATTTTTTATTGTCTCAATAATTCCTTGTTAGTTTCATTCAAGAGGTATAAATCCCCTTCACTCAATGGTTTTTCATCACTCTCTACCATATCTTGATCATAAAAATGATCCTTGTTTTCCAAGATAAATTCTTGACCTTACTACATATGAGTTACTAAAGACATCTCATGACTGAATTGAATCAATAAATCAAAAGTTGGTTCATAGGTAGATTCACAAATATCATGATCTAAATTATCATCATCATAAACAAATTCTTTACCTTTCATTTCCCTAGTATACCTCTCATGCTCATGGAATTCTTCTTTTTTATTTGTCATTTCCTCTTTACTCTCCTGCTTGTCGGAGCTTTCTTCGACCTTCTTCCATAATCTTCTTGGTGATATTATCACTCTTTCATACCCATCATCATCAGGTACATTTTATTGAGGTGTATCATCATCATTTCTTATATTTTTAGGTACCCAAACTTGAGTCTTCACTAGAGAATTTGGATTTTTAAAACATTTAGGGACTATGTAGTCATGCTCATAAGCCAAATTAATGAGTTTTACCTCATTCATACTCTTCATGACCTATGCATATACATTTGAATTATTAGAAGCATGAGAAATATCATATTTAGAATCTAAATTCATCTTGAGAACTTGTTGTCTATATGCACTTTCTTGTATGAATTGACTCTTAGAAATCTCTTATCATATGTATGATAAATATCAAAATTTGTATGTATCTTTACCTCCTTATCATTATGATGAATTTTCATACCTTTTCTAAAGTATCCATGGTTCACCAACTTCTCATTTGATTTCATTTGTTTATTCTCTTCTAGATCATCTTATAGGACATCTTAGAAGTTTGAATTGTATTCTTCTTCATCTACCTATAGTTGTGTTTCCTCATCTTCTCCTTCACTTGTAGGTACTTTGGAATGTATTTATTCATCATGAACTATCAAAATTTCATTCATCACTTCATATTCCTCAATAGGTGCTTTTATTGACCCATTGTTTGTTTACTTCAAGACCATGTCTTTGACCTTGTATAGGCCATAATTCATCCTTGTATATACAAAATGAAATCTAAAGTTAGATAACATGGAAATATACAAACATATCTTTATAAGTTCCTCTTTCCTGGACATTTTCTTCATCAAGTGCTTTCTTATACACCTCTTTGTTCTTGTTATCTACAATGAGAATCCTCTTTTCTTCACAATGTAACTCACTTTTCATTCTTCTATGAGTACCTTTCCTCTTTTATCTCTCTAAGGCAATCAGATTTTTCCTCTTCCTTTTCTCCATCAATAGGCTAATTTTCCATTTTACCTTCTTCCTTATCTTCCATCCAACTTCTTATATGTCTTCATCCACCATGGTCTCTATCATAAACTCTAAATCTTCAATCTTCTCTATTATCTCATCTATCTCTTCTTCAGAGATTAGATCTCTTCTTCTCCTGTGTCATATCTCTTCTTCTAATCCCTTCACTCTTATCAATTTATCCATTTAACTAGATCTTCGCCCAACTCTTTTTCACCTTGGTCTATGGATCCTCTTATCCCTCACTTAGGTGATTTTCACCCTAGTATTTTGGTCTATTCACTTATTCATGAGCTTCAACCTTCTCTTTTTATTCTTTCAAACCTCTATGGGTTTAAGGGCTTGTCCCTTGTCTTCTTATTTCTTCTCAATCCTTTATATGCCTTGACTACATATAGTATTTTCTCAATCACCTGCAATTTGAATTCTATAATCACCCACATTATCATAAATATTAAATTAAAAGAGGTACCAACATGCTCTGATGCCAAAATGGTCCACTCTTAGCTCAACATGACTTTTTTTTATCACTCATTAGTGTTTGATCTTAAGAAATTTTCACCTCATAATTTACAGTCCCTTAGAAGGAATATTATCTTGAGACAATCATCATGGAGATCTTAAGAATTTATCTTTTCATGTAGTCAATAATATTTCCTTTCATGAATGCTCAAAATCCTATTTGTATGTTTTGTCTTGATATGGCAAAATCAGGTTGATTTTGTGTATAGAGATCATGGATTTACATATATCATGGTGCTTAGGAATTGCATCCAAAAACCTAACCCTGTTTACACTAGAATATTCTTATTCATGTATTCATACAATGATTTTATCTATTGATAATGATCCAAATTTGTCTTTATTCTCGGGTTTATCTCAACATTTTATGTGCATTCAAGGGCTATGTTGTCTAGGACGGTATAAGCCTGTTAGAAGAAAGATTGGATTAGTTTCTTTATTCTTGCTATGTTTTAAAACACTTAAATATTTCTTGAAGCCTTGATGCCCTTGTTTTAAACATGCATCCAACCTTCTTGGATTTGATTTTATGGAGCATTCTTTCTATACTTGATTAATCAATACAACTAACCTGATCACTATATTTTTCTTGTCTTGTGCAAGATATTAAGGGAAATATCCTTCATTATGGTTATAACCTTCAAGATCCAAATCCTCTTTAAATTAATCCATATATTCATATTCACTTGCATTCTTAGTACTCTATGATGATCTATAACCAAAAATTTCTAACAAGAAGACTTTAAGCTCATTCTATACACTCAACTATGACTAAGTGTTAGCATGCCCCATACCTATAGATAATGGATTTATCATATTATAATTCTGAAGATCCATCTTTTTATGCACTTGTTTTCTAAATCCCTTATGACCCTTTCACAAACTCAGACAAAAAATCCTTCACAACTCAAAAAGTACTCATTTCCAACATAACCCATTGAAAACCCACCTCAGAAAATGCCTCACAACTTGCCTACCAAATTTCAAATAAGTTGGAATTTTTTTATAGAAGTTATGACTTCTGATATGGCCTAGATTCCACCAAAATAGGCTTTTTCATGGTCCTAAATTTTTCATATTGATAACTTTTAATACATGTGTACAAATTATTTAGCTTAGGAAAAATTTCCTTTCAAATTTGGGGATATTTCATCTGTTAGAACAAAATTTATAGCAAACCCTAGATTAGGGCCAAGAGGAAAAAATTCCTTGTAAAAATATTAAAACAAAATTTCAAGATCCAAAATAAAATCACTTTGATTTGTAATTGAATTCCCCTCCTATTCATGATTTTAGTCAAGTAAATAATTGGACTTTTGATCTAAGGAGGGTTTCAATGTAACTACCCCTCATAAACCCTTATGACAGTCCATCTAAACCATGTTAAAATAGAGATATATCTTACATTATACATTATCGATCATTGATTATAATCAGGAATTATTAATATTATAGAGCTAAAGGAAAAAAATTCAGTCTTCATTCATGATTGAGTATAGTCATACAACCTTGTTTCCATGCAATTCTTCTTATTTTCTCCAAACATCAACTTCTTCATGCCTATATTTTACTTTTTCATCTCTATCCGTGATAATTTTGACCTTTTCTTTCCAATTTTTGTTTTGTTTCCTTTGAATGAGCTTTACTTCGTTGTCGTAGTCTTTTTATAGATCTAAAACTTCTATATTAGTTGGTATTCTCAACCATACATGCACAACTTAAGGAGTTTATTGGTTAACTATGAATTTTGATAGCTAAATGATGATGACACAATATCTTAGGCTATTTTACCTCTCCTTCTACATAGATCTTAGAGATAAGATATCCCATATTTACCTTTTGGACCTAATACACCTATTATAACTTTTACACTTAGACAAATAGAATTTACTTCCCAAATTCAAATTTCTTAGAATGCAAACTTGGAGGGAAACTTAGATAATACTTAGTACACATTTTCATGCTTTAAGAAGGATTTTTGTAACTTATCCACACTCTCCATGCATCAGTAACTGTTACCACACAAAATTTGCACCCTTTGAATGATCATGAATGAGCATACAAATGTTGGTGAACATGGGATTGTATTCAAGGTGTGGGAATTTTCTCCTTGGTTAAAACCTCTAGAGAATGTTTGTTCCTTCTCTCCTAGCTCAACAAACACTAACCTAAACTAATCAAACTACAACTAATCCTAATACTAAAACTAAAACTTATACGATCCAGAGTTAATGGGAAGGGAAAAAGTTGTAAAATGAAATAATAGTGATGTGTCAACACTAAGAAAGGGATTAAATGTGAAATGAAAGACACAAGATAACTGCACATTTAGAGATTTTAATGGAAGCACAGGATTTTGGGGACTACGAATGAATAAAACTTAAAGAAAATAAAAGGGTAAACATCCACAAAAATTATGAATATTCAAAGGGAAAAAAAATCACAGATGTTTTGCATTTAGTAAATATTCATCATGTTTACAAATTAGAGGTTGGATATCTCATACAGGATGTAAAGTTGTAGAGGTCTAAAGGAAAGAAATTATGTCACTCTAAGGTAGAGCATGTGAATTCGGTAGAAAGGAACCCGTAAAATTTTCCTAATCACTTACATTTATAGAATTTGAAAATGGGAGAGAGAGATGGGGGAGTTAAAATTTGGATCTATCATGGATGAGGACAACATTCCTCCCCCAGATTGTATCACTAATAATCTTCCTAACAGATTATTGTTTTCTCCTGTAGTACATCATCATGATTTACAGGTGAGGGCATGGGCGTCATTTTTATATTTACTCATGGTAGGTGAGGTGGTTTTCATTTTAAATGATAAAACTATGTGTTCTCTTTGTGTTCCAAATTATTTCATGGTTCTTTTCCTACAACGGTACCCCTCTCTGTATTTCTTCATCATGTAACCCAACCCTTAGAGAGATGAAATGAAAAAAACCATTGTTATATAATTTAGATATCTCAATCGAAATATCTAACCAATAACCATCTTTGATTTATTTGTGGATTTTTTGGATAATTTTTCATCTTTTTCTGTGGCCTTGATCTTTGATTTCTAATGTGGATCCTGACCTTTTCCTGTGGATTTTAGATTTGAACATCCCTGCGGCTTCAAAAACATGTAAAACAACAAATCTCATGTATTCACCAAAATTTATTCTTACATTGTCACAAATTTCTATTTCTACACTTGGCCACCCACACGCAACTCCTTGGGTCCATACTTTTATTTTTGCACCCAAATTTATGAAGGTATTTCTCCTTCATTTCCCACAAACTTAGAAATCCATGCAAAAGTTCACTTAATGAACCCATGGAACACTAGGATAGTGTTTTTGGTTCTTAAACTTAGTTTATTCTTGGTTACACCATGGCCTCCACCTAATACATATCTCTCCCATGGAGTTAAGAATCTCCAAAAAACTTATTTTCTACATTTTCATGAGGTTCGATGATCTCCCATCCTGTGAAAGTGAATTATGTGAAACAACAACATTTCTTCATCCACTACAAATTCTCACCCACCTCCAACCTTAACTTGTGGATTCAATACTTATATAATTTTAATGTTCTTGCAAATGCGGGCATCTTTACGCTCTTAATAATTTTTTCACACCCACAGTAGTTGATCTTGATGTCCGCAGATTACTAAACAGTTGATGCTTTGTTCCGAAAAACCTGAAAACCCTTAGAACACTAAAATTTATGCAATAAGCCTCTGCAACTTTTATACTTAGCTGATTTTGTAACTTTGATGTTGATAAGAAAGCTACCTTATTCTAAACTTGATGATTTATCCAAAATATCAAAGGGAGAGTGATTTTGGATAACAATTTGCTAACTCAACAGGGTTATCTTCCTGCAGATATATGACCAGTTGCCTTAACAATCCATTGGGAAAGGATTCAAGTGTTTATCTTTGAAATTATTATCCTTAAATTATATTTTTCCTGAACCTAACATGGATTGACATCTAATTCATCCATGAAACATTGAAACCCCTTCAAAAACTTGATAATGCAAATACTCTCCAAAGCAGGCAGAAACATGTGTAAAGCGCTTAGGGAAATAAAAACTACACTACCAACAAGAAAAAGTGTTCAAGAGAACTTGGAGAAAGTAAAAATAATATAATATGTATAAGGACAAAATTATGATTCAAAATGAATGCTTGAGGTAGATCTCGTTGAGTGGAATCATAACCTCGTGTTCATCCAATTTTGATAGTTAGAAAGAATTGTGTGGATTATAACCTAAGATGGCATAGGGTCCACTCTATAAATCATAAAAATTTTAATGACTTCCTAGTTTGGCTCTATCTTGGTCACATTTGAGAACAATATCCCCTTATTGAAATCTTATTACCATTTTTTTCCTTTCAAAACACTTCTTCACTTGAGTTTGATTCAACTTCATTTCTTTCATGGATTGACTTTTTAATTCTTCTAACTCCATGAGCTCTACATACCTAATTTCCATGGCATCTACCTCAAACATTTCAATCTAGTTAATTAGTTCTAAGGCTTGTAGCTTAAGGAATATCAGTAACTCTACATTCTTACCATAAACTATCCTAAAAAGTGAGATGTTTCTTGCTCTCTTAAGAGTGATCATATCAACCCATAAGGATTATTTTAGTTTCGTATGCCATGTTCTTTGATTTTCTTCCAAGGTTATTCTTATGACCCTCAAAAGGTTCTTGTTATTTGAATCAGCCTATCCATTACCTTAGGGGTAGTAATATGAAGATGTGCTTAAATAAACTTTGTTCTTAACATCCCAATTAATGATTTTAGTGCCAAGGAATGTTAAAGCATTATCATTTATGATTATGGAAGGAACAAAAAATCTATTCACAATACCCTCATAAAAGTCTAAGATACTAGATTCATTTGCCCCCTTCAAAGAAACCACCTCTATCGATTTGGTGAAGTAATATGTGGTTGTGAGAATCCACTTATGATATGAGCTTGAATGTGGATTGATTACTCCAATAACATCCAACCCCCACTGAACTCAAGGTCTTGGGCTATTGGTGAGTTATAATTAGTTTGTAATCATCAAACCAAGTTCCATTCCCATTGAGGTCATTGAATTCTAACAATAAGTTGACATGGGAACACCTTGAGTTAGGGGTCTAACTTATCCATATGGACCAAGTGGAACATAGTGAGGTTCTCTAAATGCAAATCACTCAGCATACATTAAGGACCCCAGCCCACACCATGTCCCACTTAGAGAAAGTGCTCCTCCACCACTCCAGTTCATACCTCTAGTATAATACAATCATTTACCATCCAAAGTTTTTCCAATGCTGTGTGGTTAGAGTGGTTAAGATAGATGGTTACATCCGGCTCCACCCAAGTTCAAATCCCATTTAGGCACGATCCCCATTTAGGGTGGTAATGTCTAATGTTGTGTGGTTGGTAGGCTGATTTAACAAAGGTAGATTCTAGTTCATGATTTCCTACACTAGAAGTGTGTTCATGCGTGGTGGTTATGGTTCACTAATTATTGATCCTAAATTCTATATCTTGGCTAAATGTACTCCAGTTCATACATCCAGTCAAAACTATTTATCTATAAAAAAACATCCAACCCTTATTGCATAAATGGTTGATCTACAATGATGGGTTAGAGTGGAATAATTGTTAGCTTCTCTTTGCCGGTGAAAAAGGAAAATTTCTTGCATTTTTTACCCATATTTAAAAGTCCTTAAAAATACTTTTCCAATAATAACCATCTTTCATTATTTTTATTTTCTTTAACCTCATATAAAAGTTTCCTCCATCTACGATAGCATGGAATTTATGTAATTACTTCTCAATCTAATCTACCTTAACGTATATAAAAAGGACTCCATCTAAATCCTTTCTAAAAAGTATGTCATTAATAAACACAAATGTGATAGATTGAATTCTGAAATACCTTCTCTTGTCCTTGGTCAAGCATTAGGGCATTGACCTTTTTAGAAAAAATTTCACTATGTTGCAAGTCCAACAATGTGTATGAGGAGCATTTGCGGATTATTTTTAATCATGTTAGAGAACTAATACAACCTCCTCTTCATTTCTTTGTTCTAGAACCATATTATCACACAAAAAAATTTCTTTGATTATATTATTCACTTTGATATCAACAACATATTCCATCACTTTAGTGATCAAACCATCTCTTTTCTCATTAACATCATTTTTCAGAAGAAAATATTTCACACCAACATGTAAAACCATAAGATGGATCTTATTATTGGACACTAAATTTATGAATTTCTTCAAGGTTCTTATAATAGATAAGGCATGTTTCTCAACAAATGATTACATTACTTCATAATATTTAAGGCTCTAGCTAAAGAATGCAATCATTTGTTCTTGACCTTCTTCACTCAAATACACAACCATAATGGATATGTAACAACCCAAAAATTCACACACACTAACAACAAAGTAAAAATACAAGATAAATTTTTTTTTGACTTGCTTGAAACATAACACGACAAAACATGTCGTCACCAAGGTTACAACTAACTCTGCAAACATCTTGATATGAGGATGACCACAAGGGTAACACAAAAATGTTCACACCCATCAAGGATAATTCACTTTTATTTTTGACAAGACAACATAGGAAACCACCACATAACACACTTACAGTTAGGGCATGCCATAGTGAAATTCTTGAAGGTTATTTATTTTTATAAAACATCCTTTAACTCTTAGCTTATGTTTTCAGGGAGACTCAGGATAAAATTCGCACAACTCATCCTACAAAACTAAGTTTATTTCTTATACACTGTAGAGTAGTTCACTTAAAGTCTTCTCATTTATGAAAATTATTTTTTTTATTTACTTATTTAATAAATATGGTAATTCAATTCCACAAGGCCATCTATCCACACTTACTCTACTAAAACTCACTCATACCCTTGTTACAACATGGATTCGCGTTCAACATACTTAAGAGAAAATTACAAAGCACCTTGGAAAAATTTAAAGGAAGAAGGTCAAGTTGAATTCATCCTTAAGACGTCATTAGTTATTACCAAGATTTAATTTCAAGCTTGAGGTTTTATCCATAATTATAAAATATTTTATTTAGACTTCACTGAAAGAGTTTTACAACAGAAAACTATTTACCTTCCAAAAGGCTGAGAGATAAATTTTTTGGTTTCCAAATTGTTTTCTCCTACTTATTGAACTTATTACCTTTCCAAAAACTAACCATTGATTTCCCCTAAATTCATTTAATAATTCACCGTATAAGCATAATGTTCGCTAGCTTAGCTAGGGTTAGCATGTTATAAAATTTTACTTTGCAATGATAGTTTCACCTTTGATTACTTAATGAATTGCTTATTCTCAAGTAGGTCACCTCTACATTAATTTCTTGCTTATAAATTTTTAGTTTAGCTTCTATAAGGGTTAACCAACCCATTTTATTTTACTTATAACACATTGTTACTAAGTCTTGGAAAGATTTAACTTAACAATTTATTCTCAAGATCAAAGTTTTACAATACTCATATCAATGTAAAGATTGAATGCTATATCTCACAAAGATAAGTTACCAGATTAACTACAAAAAGGACAAGACAACTTCATCACAAAATTTCTAAACAATCCAAGGAAAGAGGTCTTCTAACTCCTTTACAAGCACTGTTACAAAAATTACAACACATTGGACATTTTTCCAAGGAAATTCATAAATTGAACTGATGAAACCTTTACAACTCTTTCCTTTAATCTACTCACATAATCCATCTGCACAAATATTAAATTGAGTCAGTTTGCAAGAACTGGGCATGTTAAGGATACACATTGCAACAGTAAGTTAACATTTAACAATATCATGAAAGGAATGTTCTAATTCAAGAATGGATTAAAGCACAACCCACAAATCAAAAAATTATTCACACGAGAAAGATATTTATACCAGCCAACAAGGAGGAAGCCAAAATACCAGTAAGAACAAAATCTCATTAATCAAGGCAAGACCTTATGGGTTAGGAACAAGAAGGTCAAGAGTATTGAGATTTCATTCATGGAATCCTATGGATTACGTTATTGAAATCCAATACTCAATCCATCCATCTAAAGGGGTCCAAGAGAAAACAAAACATACCAACTACGATCATAGGCGTGAAACAAAACAAAGTTATCAAATCCTTCTAGGAGGGAGGCTTCATAGTAATACAGGTTCAACGCCCCTAAAAGAAACAACTATAGTTTCATTTTTAACCAAGGATTTTACCACTACCTCCTTATAGGATTTATTAAACATAGTACTTGTTAACAAATCAAATCCACTCTTCAAAAGCATACAAATGGGACACAAAAAGGGCCATTATTCTACCAACAAATTTCATCCTAATCGTCAACTTCTCTACATAATATAAAGGAAGAGTAACCCCCATGTCATTAATAATTTTACAAATGTTCGATAATATCATACATTTTTTAAAGTTAAATATATTTAATAAAGTCACAAAACGAGACATTTAGTAAATAAGTTTGATAATATAGAGAATTTGGGTTTGCATTCAAGAGATTCGATACACGATATGAAAAACACCTTCGATACCCCAATCTCTAGGAGGCCTTACCACAAGCTACAAGAATAATAAAAAAACACACATATCCATCTGGGGTGGTTACCCAGTATAATCATGATTGAAAACTCCAAGAGCTTTGTGTCAAGGGTAAAGTGAATAAAGTATTGACAAGACCACAAGGCCCTTCGGAACTAATCACACATTTCTAGATAATTGATACCATTAGCCACGAGGGAAAGGGAGATTGGACAACATTAAATTAAACAAAATATTCCTAGCTAAAATCAAGACCATATGGTCTTGTTATGAATATTACCAACCCACACAAGGATTACACCATAGCACAGGTCAAATCCAATATCATGGGAGAAAGAAAAACTAAACTGGGTGGTCACTTCTAGTTACTAACATAGTAACCAGTTATCACCCATCATGGAACGAGTTAACATAAATCTACATTACCTCTAGGATTATGAAAAATTATCTTTGAAATAGCCTTCCATAGTTGAATTTCTTGAAAACGTCCCTTTTTTTTCGTCATGATCATCTCCTAAAGTATTTTTTTTATATATTTTGAAAATTTGATAATATCAAAATTTTACCACTTTGTGAAAAAGGAATGAAGTTAAACTATTTAATCTCCTACAAACTTTCTCCTCAACAAGACCTCCATCTGTTCCCTTTATATTGTCATTAAAATGA
This sequence comes from Taxus chinensis, assembly GCA_019776745.2. Taxonomy (NCBI): domain Eukaryota; kingdom Viridiplantae; phylum Streptophyta; class Pinopsida; order Cupressales; family Taxaceae; genus Taxus; species Taxus chinensis. Next base: position 439,619,810 of record CM034156.1, read on the forward strand.
AATTGTTGCAGCTATCTGATTTAAAGATCATCGAATCCCATACTCACAAACTTGTATCTATATGCATCTATTTCATATTCCAAAGAGAGAATTTAATTTCTTTTGAAATGTAAGAGATGTTACATTTTAATTGGAGTCCCTTCAACATCCTCTTAACAGGTCGCTACAAAAAAAAAGTTGAAAACACTACCTGACTTAAAATTTATGTGCATGAATCAGTGTTGATTTCATTGCAATTTCCATAATTGTATGTAGTAAAGAGTTTGTGTCAAAATTTACATTATAAAATACATTTGAGTCATTCTATTCTCTCCATTGTAATACCCATGTTTCATACTTTTCTAGTTTATGTCTTTTTGCCTAATGGAAGAGAAAAATCACCACTTCGTTTGTTAAAACTCAAATGGCTTAAGACAATGATCGGTCTCCTTAATGTTGTGCATAAATAAAGTAAGCAATAATCTTATCAAACAAGAAACATATCCCAACTCGTACCCCTTTTACAAATGAAAATTTGGGCTGTATGCCAATCCTATCTAACGCGTATAATTTAACAAAAATTTGAATACGTATTCCACATAAATGAAATCACTATAGCTTTCATTAAAATTTTATTGAATCTTCTCAACACATTATCACACCAAGGAGAGATAATAATAAAAATATTTTATATTTCAAAGCAAAACCACAGATTTAGGTTAATGAATCCATGCAAAAACCAACGATTCATAAGGAGATACAAAGGGGAAACCAGTACACCCAAGATAGTCAATAAACCACCACAAACAGACCCTATTCAAGGTGCCATTACAGGAAAGAAAAATCATTTCATGGAATAATAGTAAAGGTAGCAGAGCATTCCAAGGTGTAGATTTAACATGCCTGAAATGTGTTCTCCATTTGCTTCTACATTTTCTACCTGTTGGGCATCCAAAATGGCTCATGGATCCCATATTTTGTGCAGGCATGAGTATGCAGCAAAGCCAAGAGGCTCAAACCTGGTACTCACGCATTCCCAAAGTTTTAGAGCAATTTCAGGCAAAGCCAATCTCCAGTGCTCCACCAGGTCCACGTGGCCATAAATCAGAGGAGGAAGACACTCCAAAATTTTACATGATGTCCCCCTGTAAGATCTCCTCCAACAACATTTTCCATGCATCCAACCAACACTAGGCATGAGCAGGTTACACAATGGCCAGGGAAGGTAAATAAAAAAAGAAAAAGGAACATGTCAAAGGGCAGGCACCCATCAAAGGAAAATAGAATTTTCCAAGGCCTCTCAACCACTCCACACGTATTCTACCACAAGAAAATATCACGCCACCAGAGCAAAAAATTATAGGAAGACAACAAAGACATGGAAGATTTGTAAATCAAAATTAATAAATGAAGATAAGTGCAGCTAGCAGAGGTAAAGTCATTTGGAGATGACCACGCAACAAGGACCAGATAGCTGAAAAAGAGTGAGGTACGATGGGTAAAAGGAATTTAATTTTGTCATTAATTCATGGCCTCATCCAACCTAAGCCACCACCTACCTCCCTTCTTTCCCACGCAAACCACTAAATTTTATTTTATTTTATTTATTTATTTATTTTTATTTTTTTTAAGCATAAATAATCTAGTTAAACTTAGTTTAAAAAATGCATACCGAAATGAATCACCAGCAACCAAGGAACATAGATGAATTTACATAACCAAGGCACCACCAACAACAAGCTCCTCTTACATGAATCGAGGCTCGGTCAGTGAAGCGACTAGTCCAAACAATAAAATCACTTATCGATAACTAACAACAAAGTTTATAACAAATCAACGATCAGATAATGAAGTTATCGTCAATCGATAATTAAAATAATAATATTATTACTATTTCTATTACTATTATTATCATAACTTAATACTACTTATTAATCACATTAACAAGGACCAACATACCCGTCTTGACCAAAACAATAATAGCAACAAATCGATAGTTCAAAAGAATAATTATTATTATCTAGATGTTTCCTCTAGCTGGTCAGGCCCTAATAACATCAAGTCATCATTCAAACCACCTATTTAATTCAAGGATGAGATTTTTCCTTAACAGGGTAATCGAAAAGGTGAAACCAACAAAGATCAACAGGAGCACAATAGTGTTAAACGCTTAGCAAAACGGTCATCGAAGAAGAAAAAAAAAGAATGATAAAGGGGGCATTACAAGATATTTTTTATATACCTCCAAACATATACAATGTGAAATACTTAGTGAAATTGGGATTGATGAGAGTTAAACCCCATGAAATTTCCTATTTGATAGCCTCAAAACCTTTCTTCCCTTTATGGTCCACTTGAAGAGCACGTTTTTCTTCAACAATTATGTCAATGGCTTGGCAAGATTGGAAAATTTTTGAATGAAATGTCTAACAAAATTTATTCTTCCCAAGAAAATTTATTATGCTTTCTTATGACAGGGTAATGGAAATGCAAGGATGACACACATTATTTTTGGATCAATTTCAAGGACTTATTTTGAGATAATATGGCTTAATATCTTTCCTTCATGCACTAGTAAGATACATTTTTTTGGGATTGAGAGAAATCCTAAACTATCTATGTCTCTCAAATACCTACTTGAGATGATATAGATGATCATTTTCATCTTTGGAGAACACTTTGATATTATCCAAGTATTAAAAAACAATGTTATTGATCATTCTTTTGAATGCAATATCCATGGATATTTGGAAATTTTCTCCTACATTGGACAAACCAAATGATATTTTCTTGTATGCATAGGTTCTCCACTTGGTGGTAAAGGTTTTCTTCAACTGGTATTTATCCTTTACCATAATTATTTTATAGCCGGAGTAGCCATCTAAAAAAGAAAACTTTTTTTTATCTTTCCACTATTTATAAAACTTTCTCCATATAAGGAAATGAGTAATGATCCTTCAAGGATGCTTTATCCAAGTCTTTGAATTCAACACACAACTTGATACCCCATTTCTATTTCTTTACTAGAACTAGGTTTGTAGCCAATGATGAATTTTTTATGGGTAAAATGACGTTTTCCTTAATTAACTTGTTTAATTCTTTACTCTTGAGAGGATCAATCCAAAGATTGATAGGCCTCTAGTGTTTCCTATTGTGCTTGGAAATTGGGTCTATTTGAATGGTGTGTTGGGATATATTAGGATAAAAACCTATAAGGTCTTCATAACTCCATGAAAAATCATCAAAACATTCTTGACAAAGGTCTAAAGATGCATGTTTCTTGTGTGGATTACATACCTTTCCGATCTTAAGCAAATTGTCCTTGCCAACTAGGATGGGTTCATAGTCCTCACCTTTGACTACCATGATTTCCTTTTATTTCTAGTTTGATCATCATAATTAAATATGGACTCCAAATTCACTGATCCTTTGGTTAATTTTTTTAATTTGAGCTCAAAAATTTGGCCTCTATATTATTTCTCCCATTTGTCTTGATTGCTTGATTAAAAATTAGTTTATTCTTGACTAAAATTGACAATCTATTAATCATTCTCAAACACTTTCCAATTTTTGTTATTTCTAGTACATCCAGTATTATCAATACTTTGATGTTTGGTTGGTATCCATACTCCTTGATATCTTGAACAATGTAAAACATTGCTCCTACCATGACTAATACATTCATGTGTTCATTTTTATTTTCTTGAAATAGTGGGGATATCAAATGCCTCAAAATATTCTAGCAGGTCCCATAATACATGCTTCTAATCTCAAATCAGATCATTTTAGTTGCATTAAACTCTTTGACTTGATTTATAACTAGTCCATTATCCCCAAAGCTTTACGATTTCTTGACATTTTTCTTTCTTTCCCAATGCAGGCCATGTATGAGAGATTAATAACCCACTAAGTTATTAGAAAAACTAAATTATAATATGAAAGAAGAATAATACCTCATACCAAAAGGATATATAAGTACCATACCTCCTCCTACTCCTTTTATACTTCTTGATCTATCAAAAAACATTTTCTAAATGCCATGATCCCATGGATTAGGTTTTAGGACATCATGAATGAGTGAAAATTCCTCACACAAAAAATATGCCAAGTCTAGCTTATTCAATCTATTTATATGGATCAAAACCTTGACACTTAGTTCCCCATTCATCAAGTAGAAAATCTGGGATACCTTAAATTTGAGTATCTACTTCTTGGACACTTGGATGTTCCTCATGATAAAAAAATGGTTCAATTTTCTTTAATGGGGTTGGGCACATAATTCTCTATATGGCATATGACAATAGGTTTAGAATAAATGGTAGCCTTGGTGCCATATCTGGTTCTAAAAATCTTGTGAGGCTAATCCATGGATAGGTATCCACCAATATTAGTAGTGAAATACCTTGAAAGACACAGGGTGAAGAATAGAATAAAGTTGATGATGAAGACATCCTATAGAATTGAGAAGTTATGACATGTGTGCAATGAGTCTTATACCTTTTAAAACTCCAATGTTTCCTACCACAGTCCCATCTAATCACACTACTCCTTTAGAGAGTGATTCATATTCAAGACCAATTTGATCTACTATTTGTTTAGGCATCACTGAACTACTTGCCCCTAAGTTAATCAAGTAATTATGAAAAAAATATATGCATATAATGAGAGATACATAGAATGGTAGTGGATTTATGTTCTTACTTGATTGGTAATATTTTTCATGAAGTGAGTTGGTGAGCACAAATTTTTTTCTTTTCTCTATATGAATCTTGCGGCGTGGAAAGATCAGCCATGACATCTTGTAGAAGATATATTTATCCAAGATTGACTAGAGATTTCCACATTTAAAAATTAATATTGGTTCTTTTCATTTTCTCTAGTATTTTGAGAGGAGTACCCATGACCTTATACAATAGAGGAATGGATTTTTCCTTCCTTTTTTGTTTAATCTGTGGATTGAATCTGGCTGGAATAATCTCTACATTTCACATATTTCCCTTACTCAGTGTAATTTTCTCAACTTGTGGATTATCCCCACCATATTTAACTTCTTTATTGTGTGGAATGTTTTTTTCTGGTGGTTTTATAAGGTTCTATAAGTCTTTAGTGCACTATAGATTTGCTACATTTCTCAAGTTACTTTTTCACGTCTGGAATCTGATCAATTATGTGGGTTGAATGAGTTGGGAATGCGAGCTTAGTGGAGTAAGAGATGGAGTATTTGGCTCCATTTTTTTCTCGTTGATCTTGTTTTTGTGTCCATACTTGAATAATGTGGTTGATTTATCTCTTGAATTTGGTTGATTCTATGGAACTCCTCCATTTTCTAATTCACAAGTAAAGCATCACTTGGAGGAATTTTTTAAGTGATCTCCTACTGCTGATTTTCCTCTGCGAATGCACCTTGAGAGAGATGCATTTTTCACCATAAAATATTTTTTATAATACCATTGGGGAAGTTTTTTTTATTGTTTAAAATATTGTAAACACCATTCATAGTCTTGTATAATATTATTTTGAATTGTAACCAAATCCTTAGATGAGATAGCCACACTAGGATTGTAGGATTGAAATGGATTTGTAGGGATGATCTAATTTTGATTGTGAGGAGAATATTGGAATGGAGGTATATTTGGAAAAATTGTTGGATTATTAGGTTTGTATGTAGGCTGATAAGGTATAAAATTATGAGCTTTTTGTCTCTTCAAGGATACAAAATCATTGCCAAAATTATACAATTCCTTCATGACTTATTGTAACCCACTTGAATTAATTGTAGAGGTGGATGTATGACTTGAGATTTTTCTTCTTGGGGATGGAATATGGGATGATTCATGGGTTTGGTAAGGTGTGGATGTCCCTATCTCTAGAAAAATGGGCATTGGTGATCTAGGGGAAAGTTTCCCATCATGAATAAGACTATTTTATCACTATAATAGTGATATCATAGGCATCTAGTAAATTTTTACCCCACATGGACTGGATCATGATAGAAATGTCACTATTTAAATCCCTTAAATAGTAAATAAATACATACTTAAGTGTATTTCTTACCATTTGTGGGATTTTATCCCATGTTCTTTGAAATCTGATATTAAAATAAGACATTAGCTCATGTGTTCCCTCTTTGTTTTTATCAAGTGCTCCACCAAAGATATATGGTCTAAATTATCTTCAAATTGGTTGGAAAGAGATTCCCCCAATAATCGGTAATAAAATTTATTCTCAAAAAATTATACCATTTTAGAGATTTTCCCTTGAAATAAGTAGCCATCAATCTGCTTGCTACATTATCTTGTGTAATGTGATATACTAAGAATATGTTTACAATGTATTTGATGTGTTCAATGGGTATTGTAGTTTTCTCTCTAGTGAAGAAAGGAACAATTTTAAGGGATGTAACTGAAATGTCATCATATTGAGCCAAAAGTAGAGGTATTTCTCCATTGAATGTGACAAAATCTTGATTCAAGCCATGAATATGATGTGTCTTATAATCTTAGAAGACAACAAGAAAATCATACCAGGTGGAGGAGTGGAGAGATATTTTTTTGAAGGTGATGGTGATCTCTGTGTGGGTTTGCCTCTCTTTCTTCTCCTTGGGATCTTTGTGTGTTATGCTTTGTCTTGTTTTAATTTGTTTTATGAGATAGAGACACTTTTATACTTGAACCAATAGATAAAATTCTTGGAGTTTCCAAGTGTGTTTTTTAGAGCCCCCAAATTCTTAATATCACCAAGATACACACCAAATATTATTGAAAAAGGAAATAAATTTTTCAGTCCCATTAAGTGTGCCAGAACTGATAACACATAAAATTTACACCCTCTGAATGATCAAGAATGAGCATCATAACTATTGGTGAACATGGAACTGTCTTTGAAGTGTGGGACTTTTCTCCTTGAGACAAAAATCTAGAGAAGCTTAGTTCCTTCTTTCCTAGCTCAATACACACTAACCTAAACTAATCAAACTGTAACTAATCCTAAAAATAAAAGTAAAACTTACGTGATCTAGATTTTAGGGGAAGGGCAAGAGATGAAAAATGAAAGAATGGTGATGTGCCAACACTAAGACAGGGTTTAAATATGACCAAAAATACACAGGACAATCACACATGTAGAGATTTTAATAGAAACATAGGACTTTGGAGAGCATGAACAAGTAAAACTTAAAGAAAACAAGAGGGTAAACATTCATATTAAATACAAACATTTTAAGGGGAAAACAACCACATATGTATTAAATTCAATAAATATTCAACATGTTTACAAAGTAGAGGTTGGATATATCATGTAGGATGTAAAGTTACAGTGGTTTGAAATCAATAAAATGCATCACTCCAAGGAAGAGCATGTGAATTTGATAGAAAGGAACCTATAAATTCTTTTTATGCACTTACATTTATAGAATATGAAAATAGGAGAGGGAGAGAGATATGGGGAATTTGAATTTGGACTTTCCATGGATGAGGACAACATGTCGCCCAAGGATCATATCACTATTAATCTTCCCCAATGATCATCATTTTCTCCTCTAACATACCATCACAATTTATTGGCGAGGTCATGGGCCTCATTTTTGCATTTACTTCTGGTAGGTGAGGTGGTTAGCATTTGAAATGAGATAATTGTGCATTCTATATATTCTCAAGTATTTCATGGTTCTTCAACAAATAAAACTGCTATACCTAGGGTCAATTTTACTAGGTATACAACTTTTAACTATCTTTTCAAGAGTATATTATATCCTATAATAGCACCCTTATCCTCATTTCTTCATCGTGCACTACGGCCTCCACCTAATACATATCTACCCCATGGAGTTTTTAAAAACTAAAAAAATAATTTTCTACATGTCTGCAAGGCTCTGTGATCTCCTATTCCGTGAAAGTTAATTCCATAAAATAACAACATTTCTTCATTTTTTGCAAACTCTCACCTACCTCCAACCTTAACTTATGGATTCAACACTTAGCCAAATTTGATATTCTTGAAAATTTTAACTTCTTTACGCTCTTCATAATTTCTTCACACTCGTGGTGGTTAATCTTGATTTCCACAAAATATTGAACAGTCAACACTTTGTTCTGTAGAACCCAAAAACCTGCAAAACACTAAATTTTCCGCAATAGGCGTTTACATATTTTATACTTAGCCAATATTTTCACTTTGATGCTAAAAATAATGCCACCTTAGTATAAATTATACCATTCATCCAATTTAGAAAAGGGGGTGTGATTTTGGATAATAGGAACTTTCTGAGAGTCCATGACACAATTTGAGAGACCTTTTAGGGGGATTTGGATTTGGGATTTGGTATTAGTCCATAGAAAAATGATATTGTATCATCTATAAAAAAGTGAGAGATGGATATAATTTTTTCATGTAATGTGTTATTAACTCTATTAATTCCATAAAGTGTGTGTGTATAAATATTTATAACTTTAAATGTATCTATAATAAAGAAAATTTTGTTTGAATTTAAGGTTGTTATCATAATACTGCAATTATCCATTTGAAAGTGAGTGTGGGTCCCAGTTATAGGAGTAAGATACTATTATATTAGTTCCCTCATTTTCCATTTTCAAAAATGGGTATCAGAGAAATTTTTACCTTTTTAAGTTATGTGTGAGGATCTTGTTGAGTCTAGTTGTAGGATGTGAAAGAGAATCATGATTATTAGTTGTAGGTTTTTAAAAAGAATCATATTATTTTGAGAATACATCAAAATTTTGAACCAAGTATAATTTGTATACTACATTAAAAATTATAACATGAATATTATTCATCAACAATATTGCATATAACACATCGTATCAATAAGGGAGTGTAATATCCACACAAAACAATAATAGAAAGTAAAATTGAGAACACAAATTTACATTACAAGTGAAAATTTCCCTCCTTAATTAATCATGATCTCAAAATAACAAGAGAGATATTCTCTTAAATTCTAAAATTTATCCCATGCAAGTGACTTTGTGAGGACATTTGCACATTTCCCTTATGTCAGGAAATAATGTATCTAGATTTTGTGTTGCATAACATGCTTGCATATGAACTACACATGTACCTCAATGTGCTTCATCCATTCATGAAAAATTGAGTTGTGAACAATATTTATAACACATTCATTTTCAACAAATAATATTGTTGGTTTTTTTTGTTGTATTCCTAGTTCTTCAATTATGCGACATAGCCAAATCACTTTGTAGATATCTCCTCCTACAATGTGATTTCTTACTTCAATGGAATACTAGGAAATAATATTTTGTTTCTTGCTCCACCAAGATATTGGACCAAATTTAAAATAAAAAACATATCTAGAAGTGAGTTTTTTGTCACCAATATTACCAACATGATAAGTTTGAATAACCTTTCAAGAAGAAGAAATCATTCTTATTGTATTCTAGGAAAAAATATATGGTTCCTATTATGTATCTCAAAATTTGATTTGTTACTTTCTAATGAAATATTTTTTCTCTTACATGAAAAATGAAATCTAGATAATAACATAAATAATGTTTTTCCTAGTTTGATTCAATTAAATGATTCCAAATCAACTTCTTATAAAGAGTGGCATCTACTTGTAGTGATGGATCATCGTGAGCCTACTAAATATTTGTCTCTATAGGTGTAATAAATGGTTTATTGTCAATCATTTAAAACCTTTATAGTATTATCTTGGTATTTTTTATTTGAGATTAAAAAATGTCTTTCTCCTTTTTTCATAATTCCAATCTAAGATAGTAGTGTAGTATTCTAAGATCAATCATGTCAAATGATCAATTAAGATCTATATTCATTTCATTAAACTATCATTGATGACTAGATCATCGACATTGAAAAAAAAATTACAATATTCCCCCTTAATTTTTGAGGTAGAAATTGGCATCATATAGATTCCTCTAGAACCCATGAAAAATGATATGTTCATCAATCTTGACATACCATGCGCAAGGAGCCTTTTTGAGACTATACAGTGACTTAAGGAGTATATATACCTTTTCTTGTTTTCAAGGTATGAAAAAACCTTTTGGTAGAGTCATGTAGACTTCTTCCTATAAATATCCACTTAGGAAATCAATTTTCACATCCATTCGGTGAAATTTCCATCTAAACTTAGCAGCTAGAGAAAATATCATTATAACAGTCTTGATCTTAATTGTGGGAGAAACATTCTCCTCGTAATCAACGTGTTCTTTCTAAGCATAGAATTTTTCTATTATCAGTTCGTTGTGCCATTCAACACTTTCATATGTTTTGTATTTTGTTTTGAAAATCCATCTGTAATTTTTTAGCTTCTTCCCTAGTGCAAGATTTACAAAATTTTGTGTTATTTTTTGTCAGTGACTAATACTCTACATTTGTGTCTTCATTCCAAGGTTTTGAATCTAGGGCTTCCTAAATTGTAGACAGCTCAGTAAATTCAACAATTGTACTAACTAAGACCAAATTAGCTTCATTTCAACCCATATTATGGTTCTTTGGTCCATTACTGGATGTGTTTAGGACTCCATTCAAATGGGAAAATCATATCACATTTGTATACCTTTTTGACATAGATTGAGTTGTTCATATGGGTGGTGGAGCTAATGGATCATCTTCGTCATTCCCATCATCATTGTCATAATCAAATCTTAGGTCACCTTATGCTTTCACAATAGGACTTATCTGTTCATTAGATGAGATTGTGGAAGGTGGTTCTGACTCACTCTTATTAAGATAATCAACATCCTTGATGATTTATATTATTATCGTTTTTGGATCCATGATTCTATAACCCAATGTTTTTTCAATATACCCTAGGAAGATGTATTTTTTCAATCTCATGTCTAGTTTTTTATCTTATTTTTAGGAATGTGCATGCTTTCCTTGCATCTAAATACTCAAATATGAGTTATTGATTGTTTATTCCTTTAATATTCTTCTTGTAGAGTCACTCTATCAAGAGATACAGTGGAAACTATTCTAAATAGATAAAGTGTTGTTTTGACTAATTTTTCCTAGTATGTTTTCTTCAAACTTGAATCATCAATCATTCAATGCACCACTTATATGATAGTGTGATTTCACCTTTCTACAATACCATTATGTTATGGCATATGAGTTGAATTTTCTTGATGATAAATACCATTTTAATCTAAAAATTCTTACAATTCATTACTTGTATATCCCCCCCTCTCGATGTGAGTGGAGAGTTTTTATTTTACAACAAGTTTTTATTTCCACAAACACTTTGAACTACTTGAAGGTATACAAATCTTGGTATTTATTCTAAAAAAAAATCCCATATTTTGCATGATAAATAATCAAAAAAGATCATGAAGTCTTGAAACCCATCATGACTAATTCTCATTTGTCTGAAAAGATCAATGTGTACCACATCTAACTTACAAGAATCTCGAAAGGTACTTCCTCCAAGAAGTTATCGATGGTGTTTTCATGCTAAAAAACTAGGGAATTTTTAGTGTGTTTCTTGAGTAGAGATAATCCTATCACCATGTTATAGTGTCTATGTGCATGTAGGTATCTAACAATCACATGGTCGTATCTATTGTGCCAAAACTATGCTAAGTATGAATCCTTAACGAGAAGTGCCTTATTTTTTCTTAGAAAAAATCATGCACTTAATGTTAGATGACCATACAAAAAAATTGATCTCTTGTTATTATCTCAAATGAGGCACATATTTTTACCATCTTTGTTTTCAAAATTATCCTTTTTATTTTTCTCTAATAGATAACTAATAGAGAGTAAATTATTTTTAAGTCTTTGGATGTATAGGACATCTCTATTCCTTGGAAAATGTAGGAGCTATCATCACATAATTAAACAAGGTTTTTTTGGGTGTGTATCTCAAACTGAAGAATTGATATTTTCTCCCATTCAAGTTTCGCATTACACCCAAGTCAACATACTAGATAGAACTAAGAAAATTTGATCCCTGACAAGATTGTGTAGCATACAAGAATTCCTCATCTTAGGGTTTGTATTTTTCATTTATAATGTTTCCTTTTTGTTACTTATTTATCTTACAATTTCCATTTTTGTACTTAAGATTTTTTTTTGACTGGGACGATTGTTGGTTTTTGAGATTCTTGTCACTAGAAGATCCTTATTGGAATCCAATATACCAACAATATTTTATTTCGTCCCTTCTTTACAAAAATGAGAAACAAGTTTTTTCTTGTTCCCTTGTTGGTTCTACAAATTAATCTACTTTTGGGGTTTCTTTGACCACTTTGTAAACATTTTCCCTTTTTGATGTGAAGCTCGATCATGTTATTATTTTTCTACCATGTGCATGGATTATTATTGTTGCAACATATTCACCAAATTCTTGAATGTTTTTTGTTTAACTTGTGACATTCAAAGTGGTCACAAAGATCTTGTAGGAGGGGAATTTCTCTCAAGAAAATGGGTATGAGATACGCATATGCCACGTCCACTTCTAATGTAAGGAGTGACACCCTCAAGGTTACAATATTCCTTTAAAATCCTTCCATTTTTCACCCCTTTTCATTTTAAGACTATGTAATTGAATTTGGAAGTATAAAATGATGTTTTAATTCTTCATACATTATGTTGATCTTATCCCACACTTCCTTAATCATTATATCATTTAGAATGAGGATTTTAACCTCACGTGAAACTCCAAAAAATACAATCAACTTGACCTTTTGAGTGGCTCTGTCAAATTAACATTGAACATCATCATAATTTCCTGGTGCAACTAAGGATCCATCAATTACATTCAAAATGTCTTAAAATTCAAGTTGTGTTCTAATTTTTATTTTCCAAGAAGCATACATTTCTCCTCATAAGGGTTTTGAATATGGTATAAATAAATTTGGAACATTTGTAGACATGTGTGCAAAATATGGGAGATGGGAGGGTTCTTTATCATGCTTAAAAAATAAAACTTTCTATATATTGTCAGGATGATAATACCAAACCTTTTTGTATATACACCCTTCATATATACTCGTCAGTATGTAGAAGAAGCTTGTCCTCTCAATATATATAGTCATGCATGAGAGATACGTTAATTCACATGAGATTATAATGGTACCTGGTACATAGAAAATACATGAAATGGATCCATATGATCAATGACACCTATTTAGTGGCTAAAACCATGTTAGTATTTACATCTAATCATTATGGTAGATGGGAAACATATGGAGGGTGAAATGAATGTTATCACAAAAAAGCAGCACCCTAGGATTATATGATGATAGATCCCTACGTTTTGCTAACATGGGACCATATCTCAAGTTGCAGGAATCACATATTGAGATGGAACTCTGGAGAATGTCAGCTTCCTCTACCTAAATATAATGCTAAACTATTCCTAGAAGGGAAAATGCAGCTAAATAATCTTAAACTAATCATTAAAAAGGACCATGGAGAGAGAGAGAGAGAGAGGGTTTAAAAGGTGCATGAAAATGAAATTCTACACTAACATGGGTGATAACACCATAAAAAGGGGGTTTAGGACACTCTTAAATGGATGAAAATGGGATAAAATGGAGATGGAGAGGGTGGACAAAGAACCACAGACCAAAACAACATTCAATACACCATTTTTATAAGCACAACATCATTTAATTATACAATGAGAAAAAAATATGCAAAACCATACCTACAAGTGTGAAGGAGAGTTAAGAGAATACAATAAACAAAGATAGAGCAGTGAAATAACCAAAAAACTTAATTTTATTGCTTTAGAAGTAACACAAACCATTACATTGAGAAACGGAGGAAAGATTCATCATTACAATGCCAAAAAATGAGGCTTGGAACTCTAACATCTACCCAATAGCTGAGAAGAAGAGACCAACATTTAAAATATGTCCAACAACCTTTACAAATGAGCTCTCTTTTACAATATATATACGAATGACTGAGAGAGAGAAAGAAATAGAAATTCCCCTTCAACCACCAATCAATGGCTTTAATTGACCTGAAAAAGTAATGGGAGGCCCTGTAAAACCCATTCCATAATGTCATTTTCCTTTTAGAATAAAATTATCTCTAAATCCTCATTTAATACGTTGTTTGCTTTCTTATGATGTGATGATTTGCATCTTGGAAGTTTCCTTTTATTTTCCCCATCAACCCCCAAAAAATTCCAATTTTTTATTGTTTCACGAGATAAAAGAGAGAATTATGAACCTAATGAAACAATTTTCATGAAAATTTGAGATCTAGGGGGTGAGATACATCAATGCGGGTCATAGAGGTCGCTGGGGAACATTTGCAAATATCTCAGGCCTCTGTGTTTACCTTTTCCAAAGTAGAAAACTATAAAAATTCCCCCTTCCCCTTTTTCCATTTTAATGCCTTAGATCAGATAAATCAGGGTTTAAGGGACCCAAATTACTCGTATCTCTACATTCATTTACTCCTTATAACTCCCCAAATTGGTGAGCTCGGCGAGCTAAGTCACTGCCCCACCCATCTTTTGAATTGTAGGAATTTTGTGCCCACAGGGAACGCACGCCCCCGCAGCTCTTATTCTGTGTGTGCCTTTAGGGACCGCAACCCCTAGCATCCCCAAACTCCAAAGCAATGTGGGCAATTGGCCCATGCGGAGAACTTGTACCCATGGGGAACTTGTTCCCCGCAGTCCTCTAATACCTAAAACTCCTCCCACCTCCAAAATACAAAGAACCCAATCTCCCCTTAGTACAATGTGGTAATTGTGGCCACTCAAGGAACCCAAGCCCCTAAGGCACAAGTTCCTTTTGTACCCCAAATGTCTAACTTGTCCGCATTACACTAGAAATAGGAATTTTTTTCCATTTTCCAACTTTCTAACTAACTCTTTAGATTTTTCCTTGGATAGGGAGTTAGTAAAAATACAATGGAGTACCCCAAAAGCCAATTTTTCTCAATATATCCATTTAAAACCCAAATTTACTAAGTGTTGATCCTAGAATCCTCTATAACAAGGAAAATTGCAATAAATGACCCACAAATGCTCTCAAATCAACTCCAAATGTTCCAAAAACATGACATTTACCTATTTTCTCTAGATTCAACCTTTGAAATCCCAATCAACTTCCCAGGTCTAATCCTCCCAAGTTGTCCATTTTTTCCAGGGGTAAAAATAGATAACAATTTGGTGACTCATGGAGACATCTTCCTGCTAGATGCATTGATCAATAGCCTTGAAGCATCCATTGGGCATGGAGTTGGCCTGATAATTTGATGTCTGATTTGAAACTTTGAAATTCAACCCCTTGAATCTGCATGAAACACTGCTTGGAATTGAAACTGATCTTTTCTTGCTAGAATATTCTGACTCACATAAGAAATTCTCTAAGTTTTGATCGAGTGGAAAATTGTTTTGTACATGAAATTCTCTTTTCTCTATAATTTGATCTGATGGGATGAAAGATGAAGTTTTCAAGCTTTCCCAAAATTGGATTTATTTCCCAATATGAAGGACTGAAACTAATAATTTATTAGTAAGGATTAATAATTGTAGAATTTTGTGGGATACATGTTGATTTGGAATGCACTTGGAGCCGTTGTTAAAACTGATTTTCCATTAGCACTGTCATTCCTAGCGAACTGTGTGGGAGAAAAAAAACACCACAACACACTATGTACAAAAAAATAAAATCATACATGCCCCAAGTGGAACATGCAGAGTGTGCAAAAGCACTTGTTTTTCTAAAAACAAACCTACCTATTTTAATCTAACCAGAGAAATGGGGAATTTAAACAAATCCTGCAACTGGCAGGGATAAGTATCTTCCCTTTCTCATAAATTGGGACAATGTGTTTGATTTAGCACTGAACATGGTCTATAATGAGAGTGAAAACTGACTAGGAGCTAGTTTTCCACCCATTCCCTCAAGGTATTAACAAAAAATAAATAACATACCTCCTTTAATTTCTTTGCATTTGTTTAGAGGTGTTGGAGTTGATCCTTGGCACATTGTGGCTCTTCCTTATTCTATAAAGTGATAATGACTGGTTATAACTCAGTATTTGGCTCTAAACTAGCCAAATACCTGATTGGGAAAGAAGCCTTGGAAACCAATGGGTTGATCCTTTGAATTTTCCCATTTCTTTGAAGCTTAATCCCACAAGTGGGATCATCTTGTAGACTATCCTGAAGCATATTGTTTACAAGTTGATCTAAGCCTTGGTCTACTTCTAAAAACATCTGTGCTTCCTCCAAAATAGAATCCTCTAAGTCTATCTGACCTCCTTTTCAAGTGGTTTCTCTCCTTTGTTCACTTTTCACAATTTCATCTTCCCAATCTAAATGATACCACTCTTCAATGGTTATACAATCATCAAACATTGTGAGACTATTTTGGGATGAAACATATGTGAGGGGCTCCTGATTTATTGCACTGTTAGACACATACGATATAGAAGAAAATGGAAGAAGTGGGGCAATAAGAATGGGTTTTTTTTTTCCAGCTTGAATAATAGTCTTCTCAGCTAATATGGCAATATCAAATTCCTAAGGAAGAGTTTTGGTTCCCAATGCTTGGAAATGTTTGGATCAATACAACCAAATTAGAATCAAGGGCCTTCAAATAAAAAAAGAATGCGATACTTTGTGATTTTCTTCATTCTTGAGGAATTTTGTGCCAAGTCCTCTCAAATCTGATGTTGAAGTCTGATATTTACTGCATTGAAGCCCTTTGTATTATACAAAGATGTTCCATGACATCTGTACTCTCCTTGAAATAATTAAATAATTGTTCTCCCAGCTGATTCCAAGTGGAAATTGATTCTGGAGCCAAACTACTGAACCAATATTTTACTTTTCCTCTAAATGATAAAGAAAGGAGTATGAGGTAAACATTTTGTTCAATGGAATTTTAAATGGCACAATGGTTGGCTATGTCTTGGATATGATCAATAGAATATTGATCTCCATTTCCATGAAAGGGAGGTAGGTTTATCAAGGTTGTGTTGGGGAAATCATTCCACTGCTACAATTGGAGGGGCAAAGAATTGAAATGAGGGAATGGGAGAGCTCCATGAAGAGCCATGAATGAAGTGGAAACATCAAATGAACGGAAGGGTGAAAGGAAAGTAATAAATGAATGAAAGGAAAGGTCTAAAAATGAGAAAATGGGTTGGTTAGATTAGTGGAGTCACTAGATGTGTTAAAAACATACCTCCAAAGGTTAAATACCACCAATCACACGTCAATATTGCTAGTATGAAGATGTAAAGCTCTTCAATCTAATCCCACCGGGTGTTCCAGAACTGTTATCAAGAAGTGGAGGCACTTGGGTGGCTAATGGAACACCTTTGAAATCTATAGCTTTCAATACTCATCCCACCGAGCATTCCTAGACTATTTTCAAGCAGTGGAGGCACCGAGGTGGCTAATGGAACACCTATGAAATTTATACCTTTCAATACTCATCCCACCGAGTGTGCCATATTTGTTATCAAGAATTGGATGCACCGAGGTGGCTAATTGCACACATTTGAAATATATAGCTTTCAATACTCATCCCATCAGGCGTGATAGGACTATTATCACAAAAAATTAGCACCCAAGGATTATCTGATGACATATCCCTACTTTTTTCTAACATGGGATCATCTCTTAAGTTATGGGACTTGCATATTGAGATGAGCCTCCAAAGAAGGCTGGCTTCCTCTACCTAAATCTAATGCTAAACTAATCCTAGAAGGGAATAATGCAACTAACTAATATTAAACTAATTGTGCCAAGGGAACAGGGAGAGGGAGAGGGAGGAGGGGGGTTAAAAAGATGCATGAAAATGAAATCCTACACTAACAGGGGTGATAGCACCAAAAAAGGGGGGTTGGGACACTATCAAATGGATGAAAATGGGAGAAAATGGAGATGGAGAGGGTGGACAAAGAACCACAGACCACAACAACATTCAATACACTAGTTTCATAAGAACAACATATATCAAATTCTGAAATGAGAAAAAAAAATATGCACAACCATACCTGCAAATGTGAATGAGAGGAAAGAGAATATAATAAACAAAGATAGGGTAGTGAAATAACCACAATACTTAAATTTACTACTTTATAAGTTTCACAAACTATTACATTGAGAAAGGGAAGTAAGATTTATCATTATAATTCTCAAAAATGAGGTTTAGAAGTCTAACATCTACCCAACATCTGAGAAGAAGAGAGAAGCATTTCAAAAATAGCCAACAACCTTCACAAATGAGCTCTCTTTTACAATATATGAAAGAATGAATGAGATAGAAAGAGAAAGAAATCAAAATTCCCCTTCAAACACCAATAAATGGCATTAATTGACCTGTAAAAGTGATAAGAGAACCTATAAAACCCATTCCATCATTTCCTTTTCCTTGTAGATGAATAAATTTGACTCCAAATCCTCATTTAATATGTTTTTTCTTTCCTAGGAGGTGATGATTTACACATGGGATGTTTCCTTTTATTTTATCCATAAACCCCCACCAAATTCCAATTTTTTATTGTTTCATGAGATAGATGAGAGAATCAAAAGCCCAAAAAAACACATTTCATGAAATATGGAGATCTATGGGGTGAGATACATCAATACGGGTCATAGAGGTCACTCAGGAACATTTGAAAATATCTTGGGCCTTTGTATTTATCTTTTCCACAATAGACAATTATAAAAATATCCCCCCTTCCCATTTTTCCATTTTAGTGCCTTAGATTGGATAAATCATGTTTTTGGGGCTCACTGGGTATGATTTCCTCATGTTATCATGAGACCCGACTTACCAATATCTATGCATCCTTTTACTCCTTATAACTCCCCAGCTCAGTGAGCTCAGTGATCTCACCGAGCTAACTCACCACCTCGCCTGCCTTTTAAATTGTGATAATTTCACACCCACCGTGAACGCATGCCCCTACGTCCCTTGTTCCATGTGTGCCTTCTTGGCCCGCAACCCCCAACATCTCCACACTCCAAAGCAATGCGGGCCATTGGCCCATGTGGGGAACTCATCCCCATGAGGAATTTGTTCCCCATGGGCCTTCAATACCTAACACTCCTCCCACCTCTGCAATACAAAGAACCCAACCTCCCCTTAGTGCAATGCGGAAATTGTAGCCACTTGGGTAACCCAAGACCATAAGGCACAATTTCCTCTTGTATCCCAAATGTCTGACTTGTCTGCATTACACTAGAAATAGCCATTTTTTCCATTTTTCAACTTTCTTACTTACTCTTTAGATTTTTCCTTGGATAGGGAGTTAGGAAAATTACAATAGAGTACCCCAAAAGCAAATTTTTCTTAATATATCCATTTTAAACCCAAATTTACTAAGTGTTTATCCTAAAAGCCTTTATAAGAAGGGGAATTGTGCTAAATGACCCCAAATGCTCCCAAATCAACTACAAGTGTTCGAGAAATATGGAATTTACCTGTTTTCTCTAGATTCAACATTTGAAATCTTGATCAACTACCCAGGTCCAATTTCTCCCAATTTTTCCATTTTTTAGGGGGAAAAATGAATAACAATGAGTACAAGTATCCTTCTTTCTACCCAACGATTTATAGGGATGATACTTAAACGTCATTATTGTAACTATGTTAGGCATTAGTTATAGTAGTTCAACACGAAGAAATTACCCATAAGTGAAACCAAAAGGCATTTTTTATACCAAATATTAAAAATGATATCAAAATATCTCATGAATGTGTTTTGGAACAATTTTGTAGTTTACATTGTTTGATTTTGATTTTTCTGTTTTTATAAGATTTTTAGTTGATATGGAAACCTACAAATTATTACAATATGATATAAAAAGTATTAAAAAAAATCCCCATAAGAAAATTAAAAAAATTATAGGTTCTTTGGCCTCTTTGCAATTATCCCCCCTTTTTACTTCAAAAAGTTTATAATTTATTTTTTGATTTTGAGCCCAATCAAGGGGTTTCTCCTCTAGTTTCAGTTAGCGATAACTAAATTTCTTTTAGCTTTTTGTTCAAATTTTATAACTAAATAAAATTACACTAAAATAATTGGTCTTGAGGTGGGGGTGGGGTCAACCTCAATACCTCCTCCTTTTGTAAGATTTTAGCATAATATCATTTAACCAGGTGCATTGTATAGCCCTATAATAGTAAATATGATATTTACACTATATAACATTTAAATTGTAATGATTTCCTTTCTTTAAAAAGAGGTGGTTGAGTATGAAATGCACCACCTCTTAGATCATCATGGACTTCCCCTTCATATCTTAGAAAATATTACAAGCCCGCCCTTAAGATTTTATAGGAGAAAATTATTGATTTAACTTCAACAATGTGGAGATAGCTTTTGAAAAATAGTCAACCTTTGAATGTTGATTAGGGTATCCACTATAGTTAAAAATATATTTCACTTACTATGAATGAGTGTATTTGAATACTACCATTGTGACATCAGGATACAAAATGCTGATTGGTAGACTAGACTAGACCACTACCATCAGAAGAGTGAAGCACCACATATGTGAAAAGAGTTAGTGTTCCCTTTTAGGCTCGAGCTAGGAGAAACTAACACTGCCACCTTAGATAGAAATTTTCACTACCAAACTTATAGGTGTGGATGATATGGATAGTATGGAAAGGCCCGATTCTAATGAGGTTCACTTGGATATTTTCATATTAGGTTGACCTCCATTCAGTTATGTGGAGGTATGTGAGCCTAAGGTTGAGCTAAACCAAATCAATTCTTCACCCCATGGACTAGGTTAGCACTACCTCCATATTTAGGGGTCTACTATAGTTGGTAGGGGTTTCCATATTTAGAGGAAAAACTCCTAAGAAATCATTATCTTCTGAAAATATTGAAATCTACAACTAATACACAATAATATCACTACTTATCTAAAGCAAGAGGCAATTACTATGGAGTTCTCTTTACTCAAATTGTGAACTACAACTTTGTCATCCTTCTTGTACATAAAATTTACAAAGATATTTTTCAAATTTTTGTAGTAGTTCAGGGGATGTGGAAAGGGGTTAGGGATGAGAGGAAATAGGAGGATGATATTACTTATTTGAGATACCCTTCATGCCTCTCTTCTACCCAAACAATCGTTAAACCTTAAAAACCCTCATGTAACTTTTCCAACACCACCCTAACATGTTCATAGATTCAAATTTCTCTGATACTAAATGAATTTGTGAACTA
Organism: Taxus chinensis; assembly: GCA_019776745.2. Taxonomy (NCBI): domain Eukaryota; kingdom Viridiplantae; phylum Streptophyta; class Pinopsida; order Cupressales; family Taxaceae; genus Taxus; species Taxus chinensis. Next base: position 439,640,960 of record CM034156.1, read on the forward strand.
AATATATGTTTATTCAACATTAAAAAATAATTACATGAAGATTATTTATCAAAAATATTATATGTAATGTACCCTATGAATAAGGGAGTACAATTACTACACTAGTAGTTATATAGTAAACTAAGTCAACCCAACAATAGAATGTAAAGTTGAAATAAATTTTTATGTTACAAGCCATGATGAATTATTCATTCATAACATACATAACATATATGAATACCTATTGGAAGAGAAATATCACATGGGTTAAAAGACTTGGCAGAGATGCTAGAGAAAATCCAAATGAAAATGGATGCAATGCAAACTATTAAATGTAGAGTTGTTTTTATAAATATGAATGAAGATGAAGGAGGGATGGAAAATGTGTTAGTATCCCTTCAAGAAATTTAATTGTCTCAGAGAGAAGAATGATAAGTGAAGAAAATATACATGCATAAGTCTTATTGAAAGAGAAAGAGAGTAGTATTGAAGACTTGAAGAGTGTATAGGTTGCAAAAAAATATATTGTGTTGATTTTTAGCTATATATTAGATATTTCTCCAAGAGAGAAGATGAAAAAGGAATAAAATATGTTTCAATTCGAGAACATGTAGTTTTATAGATTATGGACTGTGTTGTAAACCATATATACACCTTAATTTTCACTCGTTTTAATGATTTATATTTATAATTTGTTAGCATGGGATTGAGTATGTGCCTTAAGAAACATACTAGGAGTGGGGTTGGTTTGGTTGTAGTATCTTGTGAGATGTTTGTGTGTAGAATCACCCTATATTTACCTATATTCCCCCTTACTATCTTAATATTACCTCATCACTCTCTCCTTATTTCCACTCAATATCCTTAGCATTATCACCTACATAAACTTTCTAAGTATTTTATTTTCCTCCATTTTGTTTGTACCCATTTATGTGCATCCTATTTTAAGTGTTATTCTTCCCTTTGAATCCTTTTTTAGGAAGACAGATCGATGAGGGTTTGATTTTGGGGAGTATTTATCCTTCCTATTGTGTCTACTACAATCAGATGGCTAAGTATGCAAATGGTCATGTTGTTGGTGTAAAGGTTCATGAGGACTTCACATAATCAAATGAATGGGACAGCTTGTGCCTTAATGCAAAATCAAGATTTTGGGATTCTATGATAAAGATAAGTATTGTGCGGACAGGAGGGACTCCCCTGAGGCCTGACAATTGGTCCTTTCTAGAAGACTAGTTTAGGTTTCCAAACTTATGTTAATGATAGATAAAGTGTGATGTTGGGGATAAGCCAAGTACCTGGGATTTTGCGAGATTGTATTTATGGTCCAAAACCCAATTGGTGCACATGGATACTCGGATTTGGATGGAGTTTTGGGCCCCATAGTTGAATGTAGTACTTTGGAAAAACAATTTAAAAATTATATGGATTTATCAATTTCAAATTTGGAAGCTTGATTAATAAGTTAAGATGAAAATCATTTCAGTACTTCACTATGTTTTAATTGGTTTCATGTCACTAGAAAGATGTGCAGCAAATTAAGGGGGTAATTTTACTTGTAATTGAAGATTAAACAAATGCAATATTAAGAACACATACAAATTGTTGTGTGTAGTGCACAGGAAACAAAAGAGTAGGCTCAAACATAGGATTTATAGTAGAAAAATTGGGGTTCTATTTAACATGCCCCATCCCTCCGTTGTATAAGTATACGAATTTTTTTTTTAAAAAGATACATTTAGATATATATAACATAGTAGCACTTAAGTTAAACTTCCATTTTTTTAGGTACATGGGGGACACCATTTAGGAACTGGTATCAACGCCAAATAAAATCCTCATGGGAAACAACACTGAAGATGGATTGTATGTCTCTTGTCAATCCCCTCAACATCCCTTTCTCAAGAAATTTAGGGATGCTCATTCTCAGCCCATTTATAATGTTAACCAGATCCTTCCTTCACTTAGGCGAGTTCACCCATTCATGCAAAGTGATCCCTCCTCTTTCATATGCTTTGGTGTGTCGGCCTCTAGTTGGACAAGCCTTTGGAATTAGTGTCATGTACTTAATTTAGGGGTTGGGGAGGGCATGTCTCTTCTTGGATGAAAATGCTTGCAGTCTAACCACATCTTGGATATCTTCTAGGGTAGACTCTAATGCCACAATTTGTTCCTCCATTCTACTCATGTGAGAATCTGAGGATGGAACTTCACTTTTTGGCTCTTGTATTTGGGCTAAAAGAGGGAGCTTTGTTTCTAGCACGGAGGGGGCATAGTAGGCCTTTCACATATATCATTGGTTGTCATGAATGTGAGGGAAATGGTGAGACTAGTTATCCCTCAAGGATTCTAGACTTAAATGGAACTCTTAGTGGACCAGGTGGAAGTGCATGGTTTGAAAAACCAAAAAGGAAGGACACATCTCAGCCAAGTGATTCAAGAAGGAAAACACTAGGGGATTCCTAATGAGGGAAATATTGGGGATCGGATCTAATTTTTGGCACACTAAATATTTAATGGATAAGGTCCTCGTTTGGACCTGTGATTTAGAATAATTGGCCCATGTGGGCCAATTCCTCCCTTGACATACTTGCACTCAAAGAAGATGAGGTCATTAGTAAGAGCACTGATATGGAATGTAACAACAGGAAGGGAAATGGCTCTGATATTTCATGGATGGTGCTCCAAAATGGAAAGTGGAAGGCTTTACAAAATATTGGAGATAAATGGGAGGTATGGTAGACTGTTTAAATAGGCATGGTGCTTAGCTGATGTGGCCAAAGACATCATTATATTATTAATACAATATCCCATTCTGATTGACAGGTAAGTGGAAAATTTTAAATGAAGATCAACTATTTATGAGGAATGTGTTGCAAGAAAATGGTTAAAATCCTGCGCATTTTAGGAATGTCTTATCACATTATGTTTTCTAGCCATGTCATACTTATACACATGTGGAAATTCCAAATATTAAATGTGACATGACCTGGAAAAAAATTAGCTTCATCATGATGACGTATGAATGTCATGGTTGTAGTTGGAAAAATTTGCACTCGTTTGTGAGTAATCATTTGCATTTTTTCATGGCATCCCTGAGCAGTTATGGATAGTGACAATTTGTTTGAAGATCTAAATCATATACTCTAAAACCCTAAGATGATAAGCAAATATAAAAAGGAGGATTACTAGTTTTAGAAAGGAGGGTTCTTGGTGAAAAAGAGAAAAAGGGCGGGAAGCTCTTTAGGGGGGATTGGAGGGAATTTGGAGAGGCACTACTAACTAGGAGGAGGAACTATGTTGTGATGAAGGTTTTTTCCTATGTAACCCAATTATCAATAATTTATGTCAAGATGATTGCATGTGTATAGTCATTAATGATCTTTTAGAGCATTAATATATGTTTCCCTTGTCTTTTCCTAAGTTTAATGTGTTTCACCTGGAAAATTCATCAGGATTTATGGTATATCTTTTTTCTTGTTACGAAGTGATGTTGGGGTTGAAGTGATATGTCTATTTTGTTGTGAGTTTGTGTGAATTATGGGTGTAATTCAATTTTGAAATTATTGTGTAACTACTTAGCTATTATCTAGGAACGGTGTGAGTATTTAATGTTTTCTTGGGGTACCTAAAAAATTCATTTCTAAGACCTATAAAAACCTCCTTGCGGACTGAGTAGGATTTGGGGGTATGATTTGAAAATTCTTAGGGGTCCCTTGATCCAAAATACTTATCATTACTCATGATGATCTAGCCTTAGGTGTACTGAGTTGGATTGTCAGGAATTTAGATTTTGGCTTGCTCGGAGCTTTCCTTGCAAGTTAGTCTCCTAAAAAAGGTTCATGCATTTTCACCTCACACCCATATAGTAAATGGAAACATGCGATGGCTAACATTTTTTTTTTAATTTCCCCAATCACCTCTGAATATTTTCCCCTTATTCCTTTTCTCTGGTTCAAGTTAATTTCCACTCCACTAAAATCTGAATAATTTTTTCAAACATTTTTAACTCATTGTGTGGATCACAGATAGTCTATTTACATTTTATAGATCCACCTAGGAGAACATGTTATCAATGCATATACCTTTTGTTTTCTCATCCCTGATCTAAGATCCCCATTATCAACTTATAAACAAGTTTCACAAATCCTTAAAGTTAGAAATGTAGGTCATACTAGAACTACCTTTACCGGTCCTTATCAAGTCCTCAAGTATTTGTAGTGATTAGTGACCACTCTCTCGAGTGAAAATTTTATTTGGTGGTTGTACCTAGTTCTGATTCATTATTTTCGAGGTTTTGGAATATTATCCTGACTCTGCGCCCAAACCCATGTGTTCCCCTAACCACATCTTGGGTCCTCTCACCCTGACCAAGGCAGAAGTCAAAAGTAGTAAGGACATCAACCACACCCTTTGTCTAGGTGCCTCCTCGTCACTCCCTTGAGAAGAGTGGGTGGGTGAGTGGAAGAAGACCCCATCCCTGACTAAAAAATGATGATGTAAGTGGGTCATTCTCCCTTACCCCATCCTCCTTTGCATTCGTATCTCATCCCTCTCCCACAGGGGGTAAATCCGAGAGCCAAAACATTCTTTCCCCTCTTCTTACCTTTATGCCAAACTCTTTGTATCCAAAGTGTATGATTGTGGTTGATTTCATCTAGTAGAAACTATTTTCAACTAATTATATTAAGCATGGTAAATGTTGTCAACTAAGAGAAATAATAACTTTAGGTTTTTTTCTTATAAATAGGTATCATATATGTCATTTATCTATAAAATCATCGTATGGTATGCTTTACTTTCACTTTTAAAGAATCCTTTAATGATGTAATATGTTACTGGTGGGAATATTTGTCAGTATGGAAAATTAGGCATCTCCACCAAAGTTCATTGGGATATGCCCCTCTGCATTGAATGGGGTATCTCTCATTATGTAATGAAAACTAATCTAATCCTATATACTATTGTGGATCAGCCAAAAGGGTCATAGATCACACAGGGACACTGCAATGAACTTGTGGAAAGATTCTTATATGGATGTATAAGGGATGAAATTACAGTCATGTGGGGAGAAGGATGGAAATTAGGAAAGAAAGGTTATTGGTTTGAGTAGGCTATTTGCAAAGTTCACACCCAATAACCAGAATAGTTCAATCATTCAATATAGAAGAATGAAAACCTTGTTACAAAAATCAAGACAATATAAGATTGTGAACACCAAGTTTTATAGATCTCCTTATCAAGAAAAGTAACAATATCTTTTCTCATTCATTGACATTCACAAATTTGTATAATGAGATGGATAGAGGAACATAAGAGAAAGGGAAATAGAATAAATGTAACTCTTATTTCTTGTGCACAAATATTGCAATCTACAATTGCTACAAAGGGGAAATTTTCCAAAATCTCAGATCATATGGAATGGAGGATCTATCCTAATTTATAGAAATGTGAATTGAACTCTAACCTCCTTCATATGTATCTTTGTTTTCATATTCCACTTGTGACCTTTTTTTTGCCATTAGAAAATAAAAATTAAGTATTTCTCTTACAATTTTGAGAAAATACTTTTACAATTTAAAAATAGGTCACTTAAGTGAATAGGATGAAATAAAATGATGAAGACCAATGAAGAATTAGAAAGGAGAGAGAAGGAGAGATAAATAGATGCTCAAAAGTATGGATGAAGAATACTCCATCTTGATAAAGATCAACTCCACTAATGAACTGGTAAAATGCTCCAATGTCGTGAACTTTGGATCCTTGAATTCTTTACACCATGAGAAACCTCTTTTGGATGACACATGGACACCTCTAACTAAGTGTTTAGAAAAAATGTTGAATGATTCCTTTGGTGACCATGAGTGTTACTCATGAAGATCCCTTTTGAAGAGGTTGAAGCTGGAAATTGGACCCTGATGACCTTTACAACATGGCCATATTGTTGCACTAATTGAAAGGCTGATGATGAAGTGCATTTTAGTATTGTAACAATTCCCATTCTGTTGAATATGAAATCTGAATCACCCCAAACAGTTTTACGAATGATTCAAACCATTCCTTTGATCTTTAGATAGCAGAAATGAATGTGAAATTAGAACAATCACTTAAGAAGAGGAAACCATGAAAATATGTGAACTTGAATTTCCTCTCTCCTGTGACACTTCCCTAAACAAGCAAAGGGGAGTTTAGTATGTTTATTAAATTGAATAATTTCTCACCCCTTTAACACAAACTTTGGTCATTACTTTCTCCTTCTAGTTGATCAAAATACACACTGCCTGAAAATCTGTAACTTCCTTTTGTGATGCTCTTACTAAAATTAGCTAATACTTGTAGCAAGGGGGCTTACTATTTATTAGTGAAATTTTTGTTCTAGACCTTTTTTCCGATGAAACCACCTTTTTGATCTTATGGGTTTTTTGACTTTAGTGCACCTCTGAAGTTTCACCTTGATCTGGTGAATTCCCAAAATAACAAGATTTTTAATTTTTTAAAAATTAGGTTGCGGGAAACCTTGGGTTTCTTGACTAAAAAAATCAGGGGCATTATATGCAAAAAAATTCAGTTGATTCTAATTGCCTCTGAAAAACTAGATGATTGCAAAAAAACTACCACGTTGATCTATTGCACTAGTTTTTTAGTTAAAAATTTTCACTTTGCGAAACCTACGGAGTTCTTCAGGCAAGAAATTTCATACAATTAGTCTTCAAAAATCTATATTTTTTTTCATGTTTTATTCTTCTTTAGGATAATGAAGTTTTTAAAATAACAAATGGATGGAGTCATGAAAATGGTGTGAGGATGGATTTGAATGAAAAATTCTTCAGAGTTTCAGCAACAGATCTGGAGAAATGTGAGTGAATGGAGGAAAATTCTGGCTAAGTCTGGCATTTATATGTTTTGGCAAACCATGAGGGGGTGGGGCATTTTTTTTGAAAATTTTCCCCTTGGTTTGGGAAAATGGAGGTTCATAAAAATTTCTTTATCCCTTTCAAACAAGTCTTCGGTCAACCATTTGACAAGAGGAATGTGAGGGGTTTAAAGCTGAAAAATAAGCACCTGGAAACAAGATTTCCCGCCTTTTATGAGGAATTTGAATGGCAAAGACAGGGGTGGGTGAATTTTTTTCCCCCATTGTTCCTTTGGTTTGGTACAATAGGTACAAAAAATGTTTGCCTTATATTTTTTAGGACAAGTGGCGAGCATGAGGGAGTTGGTGGAGGAGGAAGTCAACTTGGTCAAAGGAGCTTAACATGGGTCGTTGGGGTCATATGAGTTACCATAATGCTTAAAGGGGGAAAGAAACACTTTTTTTCCCTATTATCAATTTTGGTGGGGAAAATAAGTGCAAAAAAGTGTTCCTCAGCCTCAGGTTGCCACATGTCCCTTTACAAATTTGACTAAGTATCAAATAACATACCTTGGAGGGTGACGAATAGAAAGACCATAACTTGAGCTCCCAGATGAATTTTTGCACGCTTATTTATATTATTTTACATGGGAAAAATATTTTCAGAAGAATGATATGGGTCCCATTTCTTTATTCTACTTTAACACCTCCAAAAACCTCCTTTTTTCTTGGGATTTCAAGAATGTGCATGGAAAGAATGAGCCTGGAAAAATGCATGGGGTTTGAAGTTGATATGTTTTTTCCACCATGTAAAGGGTTGAAAATTATTTCCAATTGTATCTTGTTTATCTCACAACTCATTTATTGTATCTCCTGAAATAACCTCCTTGAAGCTCAGGTACTCTTCCTGCGGTGTAAGCTCCTTCGGCCTCAAAAGCTCATTTTTGGTGAACTGGCTTCCTAAAACTCTGAAACTTTATAGAATCTTCAAAAATATATTCCTTAATGTGGATCCTATATCTTTAATTATCTCTCCTCTGATTAATTTTTTCATTTTAATCATATGCTTCATGGATTTTTGCATAAACTATTCTTAGGAACGTTGATGATAGCCCCTCTTAAAATTTCCTTGAAACTCCACTTTTGAGAGACGTTGCTCCAAAAGTCACTTAAACGATCTTATTATTCCTAAATTACCTAGGGGAATTAGGATGACACTCACTAAATCAACCATTAGAGGGACATGATAGAGAATATGAAGTGGTACAGGGAATACGTTGACCCGATGGAGGTGTCTTGGAAAGGTATGACATCAGAATTTTTTCGACACTTAGGGCATGGTTGTCATGTTTCCTATTGAGTTTATCCCATGAAAAAAAATAATAAAAAAATTGGCTTTAGCTTAGGGACATATCAAAGTTCAAGAACAAGTAAGGAAATAACATGAGAATCCCATAATATCAATTTTCTTTATGTAACCAATGCCTTGTCTATTGGCCTTTATGGAGTCATTTAATCTAAACACACACAGACACACACACATGACCGACACACACACAGGAACACATAAACTAAAATAGAAAACAACACATAATGGAAAAGGGAAACTATGTTACAATGGGAAGGGTATTTATAGAGGCACGGGAAGAGAATATACTCATACCCAACAATAGGTTGGGATAAGTACATGCCATCATGAAATAATGGAATGAAATATGATCTAAGAAGTGACAAATTCTATTACCTCCTCAAACCATGCTCTTGTGATGAATTTTCATGGCTTGAGAAAAAGCAGAAACCAACCATGATTCCATTTTTGTACTCATAGTCCACTGAAAACAATCTTGCATTCAATGAGAAAAAAAATTACCTATCTCATAAAATCTTTCATCTTGAGGCCTCCTCTTGATGTCTTACAATCATGAGACAGGAATTTATCTGTGTCCTTAGTAGAGTGATGGTTTATTTCTGTCATGGGAACATTTTTCATCCTTAGAATCATACAGCATGGGGATAACTGTTGAATTATATGAGGAACTTGCAAGTGGTGAGAACAAACTAATATTCATTCCCATTTGACATCCTCTCGAGACATCCCACTTTGTCCTGCTTTGAAGGAATTACTCTTCCAAGATAGAGGTCACATCATTAAATTAGAGGCCCTTCATCTTCCTCGGCAATATGTTACATCATAGAGATAGGTTCAATATTCATTAGATCTTTGGAACTGATGAGTGCAATATAATTTTGGATCACTATTCACAAGAATCATGCACATACCCTCGCTTTGTTATTTGAAATAAGTGTCATTGTTATCCACCCATGCTTTAAGTTCCATCTTGGTATCATTTAAAAAGTTAAAACCCTCATTTTTTTCATAGAAGGCATTCCTTACCATCAAGATTTTATTTTTCCATATTAAATTTTGTTCTACAATGGTGGAAAGTGGATCATTCCGAACTAGTGGAAAGAAGTTGATTTTAAACACACTCCCTAATGAATCCTGCAAATTCTCAGTTATGTTCTAAATAACTCTCTTTCAATGTGAGCTCAACTAAACAATTTCCCTATTATCTCCCTCCATGATAGATATGTTCAGTCTTCAAAATTGAAAATATCTCAAAGAATATTATATGACCTTCCTTATCTTTTAAACTCACAAACTTCTTAACACAATGTGAAATAGAAATACAAGTATTCATATCCATCTTTCACCAATCACAAAGGCATTGTGGAGGATTCATTAAACTCATCCCTTTATTCTATCTCAACATCAAACATGCGTGAATATAAAAACGATGAACATAAAATGTTTCATACTTGTATTGCATATCCATATCATGAGTTAGGAACTTGAGATTAAGTCATTGGTATTCTACAGTCTCTTCCGCAAACTTCAATAAGTCTTGTATAAGATAAATGCTTCTGAAGCTTGTTCCATATACTCATCTTGGCCCTCATGTGAATAATTATTTGTGTTGTGCCTCCTAAGCGATGATTGAAAATAAGATCCATCTATGCCCATGATTCATTTGAAACATCCTCATTAACCTCCTCCATGCTTTTCTGTTTCCCTAGACTCATTTTCTTACAAGCACGATGGGCATACTGTGATTCATTCACACCTTGTAACAAGGAGAATAGTTACATGCTTTGAGGCAAGAGAACCCCTTTTAGTTTAAAATCCATATCACCCTACTCTTGGTGGGAGGAATAGAATCATGTTGGGGCAGAAATATGGGAAGGCCTATTAAACTCTATCCCGATCATTCATTTTTGAATCCTCCGTGCTCATATGGAATATGAAATATTTTGTATTTAACATGATGACCAATGCAACATGCTCCTCAAGTGAGAATAATGGAGCTGATTCCTCATTGAGGAGGTTATTCTCGAGTTGACTCATTCTCCTCGAGATTTCAAAAATTAAATTGGACCTCTCCCATTTGTTCATCCATGATTTAATTAGAGAAGGGTATTTCATTATTTTACCGTCTCCATTTCTTCATTGAACATTTCTACATCATTTTGAAGGATCAAAATAGGAATAAAAATTTTCCATGATCATCTTGAATTCATCAACTTCGAGTCAATGATGTAAGGATAGATTTTTTTTACTTCTTCACATATATCCATTGGAGTCATTAATCGAACGCATTTTAATCTTGAAAAGAGATTATGCAACAAGAATTAACCTAACACTAAATTATTTTGTACTTCATCAATGGGTTATTGCCTCGAGCCAAAATGAGTTAGAATGAATGGAGGATCAACTATCATGAAACAAGGATCATTGTTCTTGAATCCATTGTTACTCTAATGGGTTTTATTTTGATCCAAAATGAATTGATGAATGGTGGATCCACCTCCATGTATTATTTCATCATCTTCACATTTGTTTCCAAGATTTTCAATGGAGGGTTCCAGGAAGATGATACACCTCATAGGAACATTTGAGAATATTTTGGGTAAAAAGACCTATTCAGCTATAGATAAAAATCAATATCTTCTTAAATCTCCTCATCACTTAACAACACGAAGTGATTCAAGGTGTTCATACCTTCTTTGCAAATCTAAACCATTCCTCCAACACTTCATGATAGGATTCGAGGATCAGAGATTTCCTTCTAATGCACTTAGAATCCTTTGCAACATATTCTCGTCTCAATATGTCAATTTCTTCATCACCATAGTGAGTTTGTGTGGAATTGAAATAGTCGTCTTCACTGTCATTGATCCTAACATCACCATGTTCTTCATCATCTTCATAGTATTGAATTTGATTTTCTCTCAGAAGCTCAAATATAGGAATTTTTCCATATGAACTCTTGTTCTGCGTCAGTGGAGCATTTCAAATTGGTGGGAAGCAGATGATTTTGAACACACTCACAAGAATATTACAACTTTTCACTTTGTTTTGAACAACTCTTTTCAATGTGAGTCATCTCAAACATTTTCCCTATTATCTCCTTCCATGGCAGAGATGTTGTCTTACAAGATTGGAGGACCTCTCAAAGGAGATTCATATGACCTTCCTTATTTTTCACTTACGAGCCTCTTCACACAATGTGAAATAAGAAAGATTCAAGTTTTCAAATCCACTCTTCACCAATCACCAAGTCATTGTGGAGGACATTAAACTCATCCATTCACTCTATCTCGGACATCAAACATTTTAGTGAATCAAAAAGATGAGCACAACTTGACTCTTGCCTATATTTCATCTCCATAGCATGAGTCAGGAGCTACAAGATTAATTTGAGGATTCTTTAGTCTCTTCCACGGCCTTCAAGATGTCTTGCACAAGATGATGCTCTATCCAATTTCACCATATACTCATCTTTGTCCTCATGGGGGGATTCTTTGTGTTGTGCCTTTAAGCGATGGTTAAAAATATGATCCATAGGATGCCCATGATTCATTTAAAACATCCTCATTCAACTCTTTCATGGTTTCTATTTCCCAAGACTCACTTTCTTGCAAGCACATGGGCATACTTGATTCACGACACCTTCTGACAAGGAGAATAGTTACATGATTTTGAGGGAAGAGTACTCCTTTGAGTTTAAAATCCATGTATCACCCTCCTCTTGGTGGGAAGCATAGAATCATGTTGGGGCAGTAAATATGGGAAGAATATTCAACTCTATCCTAATCATTCATTATTGAATCCTCTGTGCTCATATGCGAAAATGAAAGGATTTCATATTTACCATGATGATCAACACAATGCTCCTTGGGTGAGAATAATGGAGTTGTATTCCTCAAGGAATTTATTCTCAAGCTACTCATTCTCCTCGAGATTTTAAGAATGAAATGGTACCTCTCCCATTTGATCATCCATGATTGAATTGGAAAGGGAATTTGATTCTTTAATTGTTTCCATTTCTTCATTCAACATTTTTGCCTCGCTTGAAGAATAAAAATAGGAAGGCATGTTGTCCGTGATCATTTTTAATTCATCCTTTGGAGTTTAGGATGGAAGATGGATCTCTTGCACTTATTCACATATATTCATTCCATCATTAATCTAAAGATAAAAATTTGAGGGGATATTATTCATGATCACCTTGAACTCATCATATTGTACTTATATGTTATTGGTGGAGTCTTTAGAAAGAATTGAATCAACCATCATTGTGCAACAAGAATCCTCCCTCACATAAATTCCATTGTTTCATCTAATGGGTTGTGCCTCGAGTTCAAAATGAGTTGATGAATGGAGGATCCAACTCCATCATGTCTTGTTCATTGTTCATCCTCCAATGTGTACTTATTTTATTTTCAATCAGAAGGATTCAAGGATAATATATTATTTAGCAAGCATCCAAGAATCTTCCAGGGATGAACACCTCATAGTAATTTGGACAATCATCAAGATATTCATCTATAGAAAAAATCTCCTCATTTTTCCTCCACTTGATTAAGTGCTTCAAGATGTTCATATCTTCTTTAGAAAGATAAAGCATACCTCCAAATTTCATTATAGGCTTAGAGGTCATAATTTCCTTCTATTATGCTCTGAATTATTTGCACATATTCTCTTTTTAGAATTTCCATTTCTTCATCACCATATGTAAAGAATTCATACATAGAGTGGAAAAATAAGGAGAATATCCTCAATTTTATAGTGAGTTGTGTGGAATTGAAATAGTCTTCTTCAATTGATCCTACATCACCATGTTCTTCATCATCTTCCATAGTATTGATTTGATTTTCATCAGAAGGCTCAAAGATAGGATTTTCTTCAGCAGTGTTCAAGAAACTTTCAAGGATGAACACCCTATATTATGAATGATCCTTGGGATATTCCTCCATAGAAAAAATATCATGTTCTTTCTCTTTTCTAGGGATTTCTTCAAATTATTCATACATCTCTTGCAAATCTTCAACATAAAATTTCGAGGTAGATTTGGGGATTGGAATTTCCTTGCATAGTGCTTAAGATTATTTCCATATAATCAATTTTTAAAGATTCAATTTCATCATTTATATATGTGAGGAAATCATCCCAAGGGAGGGTGATGAAAGACATGGCTCCAATATTTTCATTTAGTTATGCACGATTGAGAGTATTACTTTCATATTCTTGTTCTTATTGGGCTTGATGAAATATATTGTATCTGATTTGTGCCTGTTTCAACCATTCCTTACCTTATTCTTCATCAGAATTTTTTTTGTCTAACTTCAGATTATTGTTTGAAGTAGGAGACCCTTTTACTATTCTTGAAATATCCTCATTACGAGAATTATTCCAGAACTATGGCTGATCAAAAATATTCATTTCTCGTTAACTATCTTTTCTTCTTCACTGTCACTCATTTGTACTCCACTCCAGTCTAGAAATTTATTTATTGTGCATGAGAAAACAAACGTGACAGGGATTCATTCCTTAACATGGATTCGCCTTCAAAAATTATTTTCCTTTGAAATCTTATATATATATATATATATATATATATATATATATATATATATATATGTTTTGGATATATAATTTTTTTGTAATTTTTGGGCAGATATCCTGTTTTAGTTGCACTTAAGTAAAATCTCTCCCTAGTGGAGTCGCCACAAAAATGTATTGTGGGAGAAAATATATTGGTATGGAAAATTAGGTATCTCCACCAACGTTCAAAGGGATATGCATCCCTTTTCATTGAATGGTGCAACTCCCATTATTAAATGAAAACTAACACTAATCCTATATACTGTTGTGTGTTGGCCCAAAAGAGGAAGGGATCACACAGGGACACTTTGTTGAACCTATGGTAAGATGATTTTACAAGGGTACAAGGGAGGAAATTACAATCGATGAGGGGGATTAGAAGGAGAAATTAGGGAAGGATATTTTATTGTTCATGATTATACTAATTGCAAAGTTCCCACCTAGTAACCAAAGTAGCTCAATCATTCAATATAAAATAACGAACAACCTTATTACAAACATCAGAGACAAGATGATGACTATGAACACCAAGTTTTAGAGATCTCCTTATCAATAAAATCAACAAAACTACTTTCCTCATTTATTTACATTCACAAAGTCTATATAGGGAGAGGGATAGAGTCATATAAGAGAAAGACAAATAGAAGAAGTTTAGCTCTTATTTCTTGTGCATTGATACAAAGTTCAACTACTATAATCCACAATCACTACAAAGTGAAAAAAATTCAAAATCTCATATCCTTTGGAATGGAGGAGCCATCCCAATTTATAGCAATGTAAATTTACCTCTCACCTCCCTCATATGTCTCTTCATTTTCATATTCCACTTGTGACCTTTTTTTCTAGTACAAAAGACAAATTAAGTATTTCTCTTATAATTTTGAGAAAATACTTTTTAAAATTTTAAAATAGGTCACTTAAGTGAATTATATGAAATATAATGATGAATCCCAACGAATAATTAGAAAGGAGAGAGAAGGAAGAGGGAGAAAGAGAGAGAAAGAGATGCTCAGAAGCATGGATGAATACTCCATCTCCAATAAAGATCAGCTCCATCGATGAAATGGTGAAATGCTCCGATGTAGTGAACTTTGGATCCTTGAATGCTTTACACCATGAGAAACCTCCTTTGGATGATGCATGGACACCCCGAACTAAGTGTTTAGAAACACTATTGAATGATTCCTTTGGTGACCACGAGTGTTTCTCATGAAGATCCCTTCTGAAGAAGTTGAAGCTGGAAAATGGACCCTGATGACCTTTACAATATGGCCATACTGTTACACTGATTGAAAGGCTATGATGAAGTTCATTTTAGTACTGAATAATGTCCATTCCGTAATGTGAAATAATCACCCCAAACCATGAATTTCAACCATTCCTTTGATCTTCAGATTACACAAATGAATGGGAAACTAGAACAATCACTGAGAAGAAGAAACCATGAAAATTATGTGAAATTGAATTTCTTGGCTCCCGAAACACTTCCCTACACCAGAAAGGGGAGTTTACTATTTTTTAGTAATTGGAATATTTCCACCCCTTTTCAACTTTGGTCGCTTTGTTTCTCCTTATTGCTTAATCATTGTGACACATTGGCTTCGCTAGAACTCGCCTATTGTGATGAACTTACTAAAAATAACCAGTGCCTCTATGTAGGAGGCTTACTATTTTTAGAAAGTGGTGTTTTGGACCTAGGTTTTTGAAAAAACCACCTTTTTTGATGTGGGATATTTTATTTTAATGCACCTCTGAAAGTTTCACTTCGATCTAGGTGCTCTGGAAATGCAAGATTTTAAATTTCAAAAATTTTGTTGTGGGAAAATTGGGGTTTCTTCACTGTCAAAATAATTTGGTGCGAATGCATGTAAAAATGTTCCACTTGGATGCTAATGGATCCTTTGGAAAACTATATGATTGCAAATAAACCTCATGTTGATCTGTGCACTGGTTTTTTAGTTATGAAGTATTTTATCTTCACAAGCTGACAGAGTTATTTAGGGCAAGAAATTTCATGTAGATTCTTCAAAAATCTGGATTTTTTTCATGTTTTCTAAATCTTCTTAATATCATGATAAATATGGTGGAAATGGATGGAGGACATGAAAATGGTGGAGGATGAAATATTCGAGTGAAAAATCCAGCAGGGTTTTGGCAACAGATAGAGAAATGTGGGAGAATGAACAGGAAAATTTGGCTAAGTCTCAAAATTTATGAGAATTTGGAAAACCATGAGAGGTGTGGTGGAATGAATTTTTTTATCCCCATTATTCCCCTTGGTTTGGGACAATAGTTTCACTAAAGATGTGCCTTATCCCTTTCATGACAACATGTGGAGCTCAACCATTTGACGAGAGGAATGGAGGGGAAAGATAAAAATAAGCTCCTGGAAACAAGATTTAGGATCATATGAGGAATAATGAAGGGCCTAAATGGGGTAGGAGAAAAAAATTTCCCCCATTTTCCCTTTGGTTTGGTATAATAGGTTCAAAAAATTTCACCTTATCCTTTTTCAGGACAAGTGGCGAGCATACGGAAGTTGGTGAAGGAGGAAGTCAAACTTGGTCAAGGGAGCTTAAAATGAGTCGCCAGTGGTCATATGAGTGACCATAATGCTAAAATGGGGGAGGGTGAACTTTTTTGTCACCTCTTTTCCCTTTGGTGAGGAGAAAATGGAAGATGAAAAAGTCCAGCCTCAGCCTCAAGTTTCCACGTGCCCCTTTACAAATTTGACTAAGTATTGAATACACATACCTTGGAGGGCGACTTAGAAAGACCATAAATTAAGCTCCTGGAATAAATTTTGCATGCTCATTTATATGATTTTTTTACAGAAATTTCATTTTTAGAATAATGGGATGGGTCCCATGGCTTTATTATTGCATTCAAACATCTCCAAAAATATCATTTTTTTCTTCGAGATCACCCGTTGTGCATGGAAAGAATGAACTGCCTCGAAAAATACATGGAATTTGAAGTTGATCTATTTTTTCCACCATGTAGAGGATTGAAAATTATTATAAACTATATTTTTTTGTTTACAACTCACTCCATAGCTCCCGAAAATCACCTCCTGAAGCTCAGGTACTCTTTTGTGGTGCAAGCTCATCCGACCTCAAAAACTCAATTTCAGTGAACTAGCTCCAAAACCTCTTAAACTTCCAAGAATATTTAAAAATTAGTTACGTAATTATCCTAGCTCATGAATATTCCTCCTTTGTGAATTTTATCCTTTGATCTGCTCCATGGGTTGCGCACTTTTCCTTATGAAGGTTGATGATTGGCCTTCCTAAGACTGCTTCAAACTCCATTATTAGATACGCTACTCCAAAATTTCTTTGAATGAAATTTTCTTCCTAAATCAACTAGGGTAGGGATGAAACACACATATGGACCACTTAAATGACATGATAGGACTGGTATACAGAATACACTGATCTGGGAGATGTCTTGGAAAGGTATGACATAGAAACAATTTCGACTCTATTGTATGGTTTTCTTGTTTTCAAGTGAATTTTTCCCATGCAAAAACACAGGACAACATAGGTGTCGGGTATTTGGATATTATACTAAAAATTATACTTTGGAGGATTTAGTCATTAGGATCAATAAGAGTATGAGTTGCACCAAATACATCTACAAATTCTTTGGAGTCCCCAATTTTTTTCTACTTAGGTCTTCTACATATCCCTCTTGTGATCCAATAATAATATCTCCCTCATGAGGTATTAATAATCATGAAGTGGTCAATGTGCCAATAATTTGTTCAAAAGGGTAAGTATACCTAACCGTTCTCTTTCATGTATGTTGTTATGATTGATTATATTTGGTGTATCCTATTTTAGACTAGGATAAAGTAGCATATGTTTATCTATATTATTATTTTTTACAACCCATGTTTAATTTTCAAATGGAATTATAACCCTTAGCCTATATATCTTATCTCTTTCTCATTATCAAGACTCTTACAACCTTGGGACTTCAATAAGACCCCTCCCTTATCTTATACATAGGCTTTGGAACCTTATGCATATGATACGAGTGTGTATTATTTTCTTCTAGATCCATGACTATTATTCCCCTTGGTGTTATCCTTGTCTTTTTTGTTAGATATAGATTGATATTTTACTTATATCCTAAATTATATTATTGAGAAGAGATGATAATCATATTGAATACTTTAGTTAACATTCATATTGGTGAAACCGATGTGAATCTTACTCCACCCTTAAGTCAGTAATATTCATGTTTTACTATCCTTTAATGATCATCTTCACCATCACAAGATTATAGTGAACCTTCTATCTATATTCACTACATTAATTGTGGTGATACACAAGTATGTGACATATAAACCTCTTATGATGAATATTACATCATGTCCCGTTTGCAATATATACATCTCGATGTTCTCCACTATAAAATGATATTATATCAAGTGCATGCCTTCATCCATGAATCCAACATGATATTTACTTCTTATGATTTTTATCCTCATTTATTTGACAATAGAAATGGAAAGGAATAAGAGATTATACATCATTTTTCTCCAAATAATTCACCCATAAAAATTTTTGGTTGGATATTGTTAGAGTAGGTATTTACCTTAGCTCATGTTCACCTAGGTAATTTATTTACCTTTATTGTATTTATCCTCACCCACTTATGTGTGTGGATATTTCTTTTATCTTATTTAGATATTAGGATATATTATCTAGTTGTTAGGTATAGTTCTTTCCTTGATCTATAGTATTGACTAGATCCTTGATGTCTAGTTCTCTCCTAAATCTATGGTCTTGACTAGTTCTTTGATGACAATTTATTTCCTTGATTCATGGCTTGATCTACGACCTTGACTGGTTCTTAGATTGTTAATCCTTACCTATTTAAGTAAGGCCCATTCTCAATGTATTGCATTGAGTTCCATAATAGTAGATAATATTGATACTCATTTGTTTGCAAAGGTTTTATGTAAAGCTATTCTGGTGAATTTCTTTCATCTTATTGATCGTGGTGCTTGATTAGCATCTGTGTTCTTGGCTTGGTACAATCTAGTTATCATTCCTTTCAGATATCTCACAAATTTAATAATCTACTTGATCTAAAAACCAACTATTAAGATTATATAGTAATCATAAGTTTCCTTTCTTATAGAGTTTCAGTTTTTATATAAAAGTACAACTTCAACACACAACCAGCTAGAAATTAATAAACAAGTGATACTGAGATAAGAAATTATCTTAGAGAAAGCTTGTTCTAAAAAAAAATAGTGGGTGAGAAATTTTTCCCCTTCCCCTATGAAATTCTACAAAAAAACAAGCTTACTACCTTTGTTTGGCCTTCATAAAAGATTCATACCTTTCTTACTTACATTTACTTGTTTCCAACCCTCAAACATTGATTCACGCAAAACCACTCTTTCACTCCCCATGGATGTGTTCTCTCACTTATAATTAATAATTCTCTACTCAAGAAGGAAGAATGAAGTGAAATAAATCATTTAGATAAGTGCATTTTTTTTTCAGCCATTCACATTTAGTTTTTTGGTAACTACCTTAAAATTAGCATGTAACTCTTGCAAAACTTCCATATCAAAATAGCATGTAACATTAAAATTTACATTATATATATATATATATATATATATATATATATGATATTACAAGTCATGTTAGATAATTACATAAATTGGGAACTTCCAAAAAATATTAGGGAACTGGTGAGGTGACAAAATTTCTTCCCCACATCTTCTCTAGAATACTACTTGGCCTTTTAACCCAATAAACCACTAGTATTTCACTCCTCTTTGTGTTTTCCCCTCTTTTTGTGCAATACCACATCTTCCTCTAATTCTAACTGACTTTCGGGAGTAATATTCTCAATGGATGACTACAAAAACCCTTTTTCTTCATGATCTAGAATAGATGGCTAAAAGAGGCATAATTTTTCAACATTAATAACTACACTACAATAACGGGATCAATATTAGTGATGGATTAACATGAACATAAATACCCTCAATGTTTTATAATCAGAGAGTCAAGGGAGTTTGCAAGAATTATAATCAAGATGATAAAAAATACTATCAAACATAAATCCAATATGCAAGGTATATCTCAATAAAAATGAGTTTCATATGGGGTGAATGTAGAGGAAGGGCCTCACCTAATATATAATAGGATTAGATAGTGACAAGTTTCACGATCCTATGGAGTGAGACAAAACATACCCAACAACTCACAAAGAGGAAAAAAGGAATAAACCCCAGAGGAAGCCACAGAATTAATTCTCAAAAGGACCTAGCAATAAACTGGCTGGGTAAAAACCCTTTTCACACTATTAGTAGGTATAACACCTATGAAACCTAAGAAATCATAAAATATGTGTAGGAAAAACCATAGGGTTTAATAAAATCTACACATTAATACCCCTCTTAAATGTAGCTTATGAGGGTAGAGATATTGAGTCCTGGAAACAATTTCATATGAGGTATTTGAGTACAAAAGATTTTCCTTCAAAAATAAAAAGTAGTAAGAGAAAACCCATAGGAAAAAAACTTCCCCCATGATAAATAATGTCAAGGGACCTCCTTTAAAGAAATGTCTTACACCCCTAAGAGAGCTCAAAAATGATGATACTTACTTACATTGAAGGGTTTGGTGAAAATATCATAAATCTACCATGTTGTAGGACAATACTAAAGATTAATGAGCTGCCTTTAATCAACTCCCTGATATAGTAAATGTGCATATCAATGTTCTTTTTCATTTGATGATGAATTGGATTCTTCAAGATCTAAATGGAACTTTTGTAGTCACAAAATATGATCGATGGTTGAGAAATAGTGAACCCAAACTCATTCAAAATAGTCTGAAGCCAAATAGCCTCAGTAGTCTCAGTAGTTACATTAACATCCATCTGTATTCTTCGACTATTAAAGAAAGAATAATAACATTTTTCTTCTTACAATACCAACTAATTGGGGAAAATAAAGATGAAATATGTAACCTAATGTGTATTTACGATCATCAATATCACCAGCCAAATTTGCATATGTATATCCAACCAAGTGAATATTATTTCGTGTTAAATAATGAATCACATCCCAATGTGTGCCTTATATGTAATACAATATATGTTTTGTATCTTTATAATGAATCTCATGTTGTTCCTGCATAAAGCGTGAAACCATGCCAACTGCATAATAAATTTCATGGAAATTTTGAGTCAAGTAAATAAGGATACCAATAAGTTATTGATATAAGGAAGCATCAATAAGTGGATTCAAACACTTAGGCTCAAGATTAACTCCTGATAAAAATGGATTCAGTGTAGGAATAAAATAATCCATATGAAATCGAGCTAAAATATTATGAGTGTACTTGAGCTAAGAAAGAGAGATCCCAGAAGAATACTGAGTCATCCCAATCCAAAGAAAGTCACGTAAAAGGAACAAACTAGTCATAGAAAACATGCCATGTAGAGAATATTTGACCTTTCCAATTATGAAGGAAGTGTTGAATATTTTTCATTATAATATATGTTGTCATTCATGTCAAGATGGATGATTTGATATCGATTTGCATTGATGGAAAAAGGAGTCATTTGGTAAAGTGAGAAAGATGAAAACATGAAGTTTGATTAGTAGTTTCAACCCACATAGGCTTTGAGATGATCAAGGATAAGCCCTAAAGGAATTAGACAACATTTGAGCAGGACGTGGATATAAGGTGCTAGCTGCCAAGTAAATAGAGATCCGTGGAGTAAAGAAGCCCAAGGAAGGAACAACTAACTAAAGGAAAACTCTAGAAGAATTCGTTGAAGGTAGGAGAGTGCCGCAGAGTGAAGAAGGTTAGAAGGTAAAGTCGAGGATATGAAGATTTGGATAATGTCACATATAAAGGGAAAATATTCAAAACCACAGATAAGCAAAAAATACACTAAGAAGAGAAGTTTTCCGCGGACATAAGGAAAGCCACGAAAAACTAGAAAAGGATAGAAGTCACGAAATGTAGCGAAAATCAATTAGAAATTGAAAAATCTACACAATGCATAAAGATTTCGCAGATAACTAAAAATCCATATAAAGAAGGGAAAAGCTGAAGGACAAAAGGAGAAGCTGTGCTATAAAGGAAAATATCAAAGATGTCAAAGGAAGCCGTGATAATGATCAAAGTGAACTGGAGTGGATCAATGCATAATTAGTAAGAGTTCAAATTGAAACAGTGAAAGTTTGCATTTAGATTTCGAAGGAGATTTTATTGACATAAAATTGCAACTGTAAGTAAACTTGGAACTTTACACAGAAAAATGAAATTCTCTATTCTAACTACCAACATTTAATGTATGTTGACCACGAGGTAATTTGGTTATTACCTCGATAGATATTCCTAATTTCAAGGTGAATTAAAATAATGCAAAGAATATGGATCCCCATTTTAATTACATGATGTAAATTCTTAACAATGCAAGTTTTCTATTTTTGGAAGTTGGCTAATAAATTGGTTTATCAGATGCGTGGAAGGAGGAATGAAGCTCAAACAAGGAAATAATAAAATCTGGACTCAGTTGGAAAAATTTAATGATCTGTATTCACAGGTGATAGATTAGGAGGATTACCATGATGTGAACTTTAGAAGAAAGCATTTTTGAGTCATTTTATGTGAAATAAAATAAAAAATCTGAAGTCATTTGGTTGTTGTTGCTCATAAAAGAGAGAACTAAGGAACTAGAGCCCAAAAAGAGAGTGAAAAAGGTAGAGAGAAGAAAATACGATGAAATCAAGATGAGAAGAGCTAGAGTGGTGAAGAACAGAGAAGGGTAAAATTGAGCAAATAATGAAGAACATGATCGGATAAGTAGAACATAACAATGGCAGTTTGAATGAGCAAAAAATATTAGAATGAATGAGCAAAAGAGTGTGATAGAGAAAGAACACATATTGAGCCAGGAAAGTGATCATAATTCAATGTATTACTATTTGTTATAGCTACATGATCAAAATGTATAAGTAAATAATTCTAAGATGTAGCTTAGCACATTTAGGGAGTTATATCTTCCTTGTAGGTGGATTCCTATAGAAAGAATTCTCTTGTGATGTGTAATATTCACTTGATTCCTCTTTGTTGTGTCCAAATATCAATCATAGTTGTAGGGGTTGGTGCTCCTTATGATATTGGTGTCTCATTAAATTTTTTTTTTAAGATGTGTTATATTCTTATGAGTTCCTTTATTTTTGTAATATAAGCAATGGTTTCGGTGGGTTTTTCTCCTAAAAGGGTTTCCCACGGTAAATCTTTCTATTTAGTGTTTATGTGTATGATGAATACTTGTTTGATTGTCTTCTTCTTATATATATATATATATATATATATATATATATATATATATATATATATATATATAAAGAATATAAAAATTAATCAAGATTGTAAAAATTTTAATCTTCACTAATTCACCCCCCACACTCTCAGTGCTTTTGATATACAAAAATTTGTATCAGATCAAGTCCTCGTTATAGAAGCTTAGGCCTAAACTATCTATTATATATGGCACACCCCCCTCCCTTATAGATCAATCATATAGAACTTAACTAGATATATAGATAGGGTTCCCCTATATCTATAGAGAGGGTAGGTATAGGGTTGGTTTCAAGATCAATAAAAAGGGTATATAGAATAGATAACCTAGATTATCTATCTGTAGAGTAGAGAAATATATGCAATGTTATGTTATGTTATGTTATGCTCTACTCTACTCTATATCTAAGTGGGGCAGAGAAATCTATTCCATGCCATATGTAGATATCTACAAGGAGATCCTCCTATCATAAGCATGGCATCAAGTCAAGCACGAGGAGGTCAAACACTATCTAGATCACCTCTATTAACAAAAAAAATTATACATTCTGGAGAATAAGGATGAAACATATTTGATGTCACTTTGGTTTGACATATAGGAATTCATTGAGAAAGGATATACAATGTCTACCCACACTAATCACCACTTTAGCAGATAAGGTAGAATATGAGTGCAAATCAATAGATATGAATGTTATTTTATGCGGTTTGACTGCGACATAATTCATGAAGGTAATGCATTGCAAAACAACAAAAGCAGATATGGACCAAACTACAGAGCATCTATGAAAGAGATCAAAAAGTTAAACTGGAAAAGTTACAAACTTACAAAACTCAGTTTAAGAATCTGAAAATGAAGGATGATGAGAGCATCATGTGTCATATATACAGATAACAGATGATGTCATCAACATGATCAGAGGCTTGGGAGAAAAGACTAGAAGAATGTGTCATTGTTGTAAAAGGTATTCTGAGATCTATGACTAAAAAGTATGATGCAAAGGTTTCTACCATAGAGGAAGCAAAGGACATGAAGATATTCTTACAATGAAAAAAATGTACAGATCACCCTTGGTGTATACGGGATGAGAATTATTGGAACCAAGACCACCAAGAAAGAAGGTGGCCTTCAAGGTTAAGAAAGAAATAAAGTGTACAGTCAAGAAGATAAATAAGAATCAGGTTTTCCACAAATGAGCTGGATGAAGAAAATATTGAGGCATTATTTGTGATGAAATTGAAAAGAGGCTCTAGTAAGTACAAGGGAAAAATCCCATTCAAATTCTTTGATTATAGATACATAGGTCATTTTGTCCAGAAGATGCCCAAACAAAAATAAAGACAATTAGTCAAAACATGAAGATAGCAAAGTCATAAACATAATAGAATAGAAATTAAGTATACAAAGAGAGATAACAAGAACAAATTCTTTAAGAAAAAAAGAAACTTCATACTCTAAAGAAGAATCTAGTGAATCGGAGTTGAGAAACACAAGAAAAATCAGAAAATGAAGATAATGAAGATCAATCAAAATGCATGTTCTATGGCTATGGAAACGGATGAATAAAGTAGCTCCACGAGGGAATAACTCGGTTTAATATGAAGATTCTGATGAAGAGGAAGCTTAGGTAAATCTTGAAGTAGAGTTGGTTAGTTCACTTGAAGAACTGCAACTATGCAGAAAGAAAAATAAAAAACTAAGATACACATTAAAGGATTATGAGGAAAAAATCCGCATCTTTGATAAAAGAAAAGCACAAAAATAACAAGAGGAGGATAATGAGAAAAAGCAACTTGAAACTTAGCTGGAGAAGATCTCTAAGTCCTACAAATCAAAAGAGTATGAGTGCTCAAATTTGAATGTGGAATTGGAGGAGTTGAAATATTAGATGGACCAAATGTTCAGCAAACAAGCTATATATGAAAAGATAGAAAAGATCTCTATTGTGCTAACTGATATACTTAGCGGCCAACAAAATACAACTGACAAGTCTGAAATTGGCTTCAAGGGAGAAGGAAAAGAAAAAGAGTTGGAAAATAATGCAGAAAATAAGTTCACGGCTACACCAAGTACTTCCTCTGCTGTAAATAAAGATTTCCACAAATCTGTGAGAAGAAGAAAAAATATTCTTAGGGTCACCTATGCAATGAGGTACACACATTCCTTTTATGGGTATTGTTTTTCTTGCAATCATTTTGGACATAAATCCATGAAGTGTAAAAAGGCCCATCTTACACCAATTCAAACTTTAATGTTGATTAGTACACCTATTATAAGAAAATAAATAATCCACCAGTAACAAAACAAGATCCGTATAAACAACAAAAGTGGATATATGTAAAGAAAGATGTGAATAAGAGAAAATAATGTTGCTCAGTAGTACATACTGCATTCCATGTACAGAATGAGGATAAAAAAATTTATTTGAACAATGGATGCTCTAGTAGCATGATAGGTGATAAAAGTAAGTTTATTTCTTTGTCAAATAATGCATCAGGTGTTGTGAGATTTGGTGACAACAACTTTGCCAACATAGTTGGAAAAGGGACATTAATTTTAGAAATGGGAAGACTATTATAGAAAATGTTCTATATGTTGAAGGCTTGAAACATAACCTATTGAGTGTGAGTCAAATGTGTAAAAGAGGATACAATGTCATATTTCATGACCAAGGATGTAATATTATCAATGGCAATAAAAGGAACGATAACCAAATCGTACCAAGCCAAGAACATAGATGCTAATCAAACACCATGATCTATAAGATGAAATTAATTCACCATAATAACTTTACATAAAACCTTTACAAAAAAAATAGTAGCAATATCATATATTTTATGGAACTCAATGAAATACATTGAGAATGGGCCTTGCTTATATAGGCAAGGAATAAAAATCTAAGAACCAGTCAAGGTCGTAGATCAAGCCATAAATCAAGGAAATAACTAGTCATCAAAGAACTAGTCAAGACCATAGATTTAGGAGAGAACTAGACATCAAGGATCTAGTCAATACCATAGATCAAGGAAATAACTATACCTAAAAACTAGATAATATCTCCTAATATCTAAATAAGATAAAATGAATATCCACACACATAAGTGGGTGAGGATAAATACAATAAAGGTAAATAAAGTGCCTAGGTGAATGTGAGCTAAGGTAAATACCTACTCTAACACCCCCCCTCAAGTGAAGCTAGGGGAAAAAATAGAAGTGGCATGTCTACAGTATGAGTCCCGGAAACTAGGCCTGATGGGGTACTCATGTAAAATAACTGAGAAAAAAAGGTAATCGCAAGGTACCCAAAACCAATAACAAAAAAGTAAAGAGAGTAAAAAATTGCTGCAAGGCATCCCAAGAAGCTCGGCTCAAAAAACTTGTATAATGTTGAAGAAGTTTGGTGTGCATTGTGATCTGAATCCACTTATCGATCACAAAAATCAGAAACAACTGACACTGGGCTTCACCAGAATAGCTACATACAAGGATACTGTCAACGGAGTGATATCGAAAGTGCAATAAAAAACACCAAACATAATTTGATCAACTGCTACAAATAGGAGTGCCACAATCCAAGAACAATAACTAAAGACACAAGGCAAGGACACAATCTAGAGTGTCATGATCTAAGAAAATCCTAGGTAACAAGGCAAGGACACAAAACCTAAAGAATCAGGATCAACACCACACCCTCCCATACTATTGAATAGGTGGAGTGACGCCACAAATCTATATGAGTTTCCCAAAATCAACTACTCAAACAATGACAAAATAACATTGGACTTCACCAGAATAGATCCCTCACAAGAGATATTGTCAACATGCCAAAAATGTCGAAAATACAAAACAAAATCTCTCAACATACAAGAGAGATACACTACACCTATTAAAAACAAATGCTCAAAACAAAAAACATTACAATGCAAAAGGTATAGAAAGTGGAGCAAGAGGCCAAATGGTGGAGGAGCCACATCTATAAATTCCTCTCAATGAATGCTTATGTCTTTGCCATGAGTAATGATATATCCACCCCAAATCAACATGGATGGATGAAGAAGATGTCTGCATATGACTTGGTGAAAAATGCAAAATGGGTGGAAGCAAAGGAACATCAAAATGTGTGTCAGGTTGATCATGTCTGATAGCTGAAATCTCAAGTTTCTCAAGCCTAAGTGAAGGTGAAGAAATCATGTGTTGCTCATGATCCTCAGAAAGAGGTGAGTGAACAAAAATTGGAGCTCTGTTAATGTGTGATCCTAATGAAGTATCTTCTTGAAAACCAATGTCATGAAAATAATTCCACTTAACATGTGGAATAGGGGAAACAATACCCTGTGAATGTCTACCAATACCTTTTCCAGTGAAACCCATAGAACGGAGCATGTGAGAACTGAGTACAATGGTATACTTCTCACAAAATCCATGCATATGAGTAGAAGTAGGATACACAACATGTGTTACTATAATAGGCATAGATGTGGAAGAGCATGCAGTAACAAGCCTCATAGGCTTAGGAGCATCAAGAGAAGTAACAGGCTCAAAGACTGGCAGATCAATGTCAATGGGTATAAGAGAAACAGTTTCAAGTGGACTAGGAGCATGGATATGGTTGTCCACAACATGATGGTGATGTTGTAGGCTAGCAAGTGTTTGTTGTAGGGAGTGTATTAGTGTATCCTTATCATGAATGAGTGATTGTAGAAGAGAATTTTGCTTCTTGAGTGATCTATTTTCTTCCAAAAAATTTACAATATCCTCTTGAAGTCCACACACTTTAGAGAAAATCATATCATTCTCAGGATCCATGATAGATACAAGAATTCAACTCCAAAAATTTTAGGACGTCGAGCTCATCCAAAATTGCGTCCACAATTGATTACAACTCTCCTCCATATTTGGCACTTTATAATTAGTGTGTTACAGTATGAAACTTTATAATTATAGTCTAATTCTCAAAATAAATATTTCCAATGGAAAGAGCACAAAAAAAAAGTACTTTTACAATAAATAGAACTCAAAACCAAGTTAGCGATCAAAAGATACAAGTTTTTCAATATTATGCTCAGCTATTTATTTTAGTTGCCACTAAAATAGAATAAAATGCTCTTGTCTTCATCACAAAAAAATGAAAGGGGGCTGGAGATAAGAATCACAAGATTTAAGCCCTCATATGACCATACAATATGACCAGGGGTGAAGTATTTTAAGGATGTGTGCACAAATTACTATTATGGGGTGTGTCACTTGTTTTCGAGAAAGTCACATCCTGCTGCTCCTTCTGGTAAAAAT
The DNA here is from genome assembly GCA_019776745.2 of Taxus chinensis. Lineage (NCBI taxonomy): Eukaryota > Viridiplantae > Streptophyta > Pinopsida > Cupressales > Taxaceae > Taxus > Taxus chinensis. Next base: position 439,669,387 of record CM034156.1, read on the forward strand.
TACTACTGCCAAAAAAGGAAATATTTGTCCTTCTGAAAAAACCTCTTGCATGCAAACCAAAAATTCTACGCCGCAACAGAAAAAAACCCAATTCAGATCTCGAGATACCCAACAAAACCTAGAAAAGTAATTCCTACTTTTCTTTCCTAGCTGGCGTAAATCCCGAGGTGAACTAGTGTGTTTCTCTACACCAACAAAAAAACCAAAAAAACAACTACCTCCAAAAAAGGTCAAGTTTATAGTCAATCTTAGGGTTTTACCACCTTTCAGATCCAATGAAAGCCTCTATTTTGCATAAAACTACATACAACAACAAAATATGACCAAATCCAAAATATATGAATATACAAAGAATTTATTTGCAAAATAAAACTTACAGATAGATGTCAATAGAAATCTTCTACTCTGATACCATAAAAGGAATGATAACCAGATTGTACCAAGCCAAAATCACAGATTCTAATAAAACACTACGATCTATAAGATGAAATCAACTCACCAGAATAGCTTTACATAAAACATTTGCAAACAAATGAGCAACAATATCATATATTATTATCGAACTCAATGAAATATATTGAGAATGGGTCTTGCTTATATATATGCAAGGAATAACAATATAAGAACTAGTCAAGGTTGTAGATCAAACCATAAATCAAGTAAATAACTAGTCATCAAATAAGTATTCAAGACCATAGATTCAGGAGAGAACTAGACATCAAGGATCTAGTCAATACCATAGATCAAGGAAAAAACTATACCTAACAACTAGATAATATCTCCTAATATCTAAATAAGATGAAACAAATATCCACACACATAAGTGGGTGAGGATAAATAAAATAAAGGTAAATAAAGTACCTAGGTGAACATGAGCTAAGGTATATACCTACTGTAACAGGAAATATGGGAAAAAGAGTTGCGAAGGCCAAGCGGACAAAGAACAACATGTATGTGCTGAATGAGATAAATAATGAGAAATGCTTCATAGGTAAATTTGATCATAGCTATCTATGACATAGAATACTAGGACATATGAGTTTTGAGAATTTCGTTAAAGTGATTGTTAAATGGTGTATAAGGCACATGCCTAATATTATCAAACCCCTGGATACATGTTTACATGGAAAATAGACAAGGTGTTCATTTAAGTCAAAGGATTACTCTACAACATGACCACTGGAATTGATTCATACAGACCTGTGCGGACCTACCAGAACTGAAGGAATATTAGATGAAGTATATTTTATGTTACTTATAGATGATTATACAAGAATGACATGGGTAGCATGTTTAAAACAAAATTCTGAAGCCCTAGATTGATTTAATAATTTCAAGGCATTAGTTGAAAATGAGAAGAACATAAGAAAATCAAATTCCTAAGATCAGAAAAGAGGAGGTGAATTATGATCAAATGAGTTTGATGAGTTCTATGAAGAACATAGAATCAGGAGACAATTATTAGCTGCACATGGGGACTCCTCAGAAGAATGGATTTGTTGAAAGGAAGAAAAGAACAGTGCAAGAGAAGGAAAGGACCATGCTAAATGAATCCAAAATCCCAGACAGGTATTGGAGTGAAGTAGTATATAGCATGTTATATCTTTTGAACAGATCTCAACTAAGAGTAAACAGTGATAAGACTCCCTATGAACTATGGAAGAAGATGGCTTGCAAATTTGAAGCACATCAGAGTGTTTAGAAGAAAATGCTACATCATAAGGGATGAAGAAAACTTAGGGAAGTTTAACTCAAGGAGCGATAAAGGTATATTCCTTGGATACTTATTGGTTAGGCTGGCCTACAAATGCTATAACAAGTGGTTGTAAAAGATATTGGAAAACACTAATGTGAAGGTGGATGAGGCACAATATGGAAAAACCATAGCACTCAGCATACTGGACAGAAATGAAGAATAAGAAGACGATGAAGACTTGAACAATCTATGTGAAGCAGAAGAAGAAGAAGAGAAGAAGAAGAAGAAGAAGAAGAAAGACTAGAACACTAAGGCACCCTCCAGGAAATTAAAGAATGATCATCCTACAAATAAGATCATTGGACATAAGGATGGTGGAATCCTAACAAGAAGGAGACTCAGAGAGCAAGTAAAATCATGAAGATATAGCTCTCCTCTCCATGATAGAACCCAAAAATGTTACAGAAGTAAGAAAATCTCAACATTGGGTAGAAGCCATAAATGAAGAGATGGATCAGATTGAGAAGAATGAAACATGGGAATTGGTGACCTAGACCATAGGAACAACAATGTAATTAGCACCAAACGAGTATTCATAGAATAAGCTAAATGGGAAAGGATAAGTAATAAGCACAACAAGGCTAAGGACTAGTGTGTAAAGGATACATGCAAATGGAAGGGAATGACTTTAATGAGACATTTACACCAATGTGGCAAAAATGGAAGCAATAAGACTATTCCTGAGCTTACGCGGCATACAAAAAGATCAAATTATGTTTCCATATGGATGTGAAATTAGCCTTCCTAAATAGTTTGCTTAAATGAAGAGGTATACATTGAACCAACCTGATGGATTTTCACTAACTAAAGATAAAGACTATGTGTGTAGGTTGAAGAAAGCCTTGTATGGATTAAAGCAAGATCCTATAGCTTGGTACAATAGATTAGACTCATACCTCATTGAACAAGGTTTCAGAAAAGGAGTCGCAGACAAAAATCTATACATAAAAGAAGAAGGAGAACATCTGATCATTGTAATATTATATGTGGATGAAATCATTTTCGGTGGAGATCATGAAAAGATGACATACGAGTTTGCAGACATGATAAAAGAAGAATTTGAGATGTCAATGTTGGGAGATCTTTCTTTCTTTTTGGTACTACAAATCAATCAATCAGATCAAGGTATATTCATCTCTCAAAGCAAGTATATAAAAGAGATGTTGAAAAGATGTAGGATGGAAGACTACAAACCTATTGGGACACCAATGGAAGTTGGATTCAAGTTGATAAAAGATGATAACTCACCAAAGGTCGACAAAACATTGTACAAATCAATGATAGGTAATGTACTTTACTCCACAGCATCGAGACTAGACATAATGCAGGCGGTAGGACTGGTTGGAATATTTCAAGAAGATCCAAAGGAAACACACCTCAAGGTGGTCAAGAGAATTATGAGATATCTCATGGGCATAGTTGAATATAGATAATGGTACCCCAAAAGTAATGACTTTAGCATAAAATCATATATAGATACAGATTGGGTAGGAAGTGTTGATGATAGGAAGAGCACAAGTGGAGGAGCATTCTTTGTTGGAAACTACTAGGTATCTTGGATAAGAAATAAAAAATCATCAGTAGATCTCTCAACATGTGAAACATAGTATATAGTTTCCCCGATGTGTTGCACTCAATTTCTATGGATAAAGCAGACATTGGAATATTACAAGGTAAAATCTAAAAATCCACTTCCTTTGTTATGTGACAGTACAAGTGCAATAAGTGTCTTTAAGAATCAAGTGTTCCACTCAAAGACCAAGCATATACCTATAAGATATAATTTCTTGAGGGAAAAAGTGAATGACAGGAAGATCATTCTATAATATGTGAGCACTAAAGAAGAAATTGTAGACATAATGACTAAGTTGTTGCCAAGAGCAACATTTGAACACCTAAGGAATGAATTAGGGGTTATTCTTGATCTCGTAAATAACTAGAGAGTGTGCAGAGAAGGAAGGGAGCATTCTCAGGTATTATCCGCTCCTAAACATAGTTCCAAAGAAAGGGGGAGATAATCCATTAGCTCAAATCTATCAAAATATGCATCAGCTCAGGGGGAGCATTGACACACAAACACCAGAACAGATAGATAAGAAGCATAATCCTAGGGGGAGCTTCTTGAGGTAAGAACATGAAGAAACCATCTTACAATTATATTTAGTTATATGCGGCATAGATGGACCTTTTGTCATTGTTGTCAAAGGGGGGGAAATGTTGTAAGTCAAGAACCAATGGATCATAGAAGCAAAAGGGGAAGAAATGAAGAAACTAGAAACTAGTCCACGGACATAGAAGAACAGGAGAAAGGTGGATTCAGGTATGCAATCATTTTTCCATCAAAATCTTATAAGGTTATACAAGTTTATCTATAGGTTTGAGTGTCGTCATCAATGACAAAGGGGGAGATTGTTGAATATTTATCATTATTATATATGTTTTCATTGATGTCAAGATGGATCAGTTGATATCCAGTTGCATTAATGGAAAAATGAGTCATTTGGTAAAGTGAGCAAGATGAAAAGATGAAGGTTGATTGGTAGTGTTAACCCACAGAGGTTTTGAGATAATCAAGGATAAGCCCTAAAGGACTTGGGCATCATTTGAGTAAGCCGCTAGATATAAGGTGTTATCTTCCAAGTAAATATAGAGCCATAGAGTAAAGAAGCTTAAGGAAGGAACCGTGGACTAAAGGAAAGCTCCAGAAGAAGTTGCTGAAGGTAGGAGAGTACTATAGAGTGAAGAAGGTTAGAAGGTAAATCCGTGGGTATGAAGATTTGGATAATGCCACGTATAAAGGGAAAAGATGCAAAACCATAGATGAGTAGAAAATCCGCTATGTATAGAATTTTTCTGCAAACAGAAGGAAAGTCCATGAATAAATAGAAAAGTGAGAAAAGCCACAGAAGGTAGCAAAACAAGGAAGTAAGTCATGCGAGAAGTTTAAAAATCCACACAATGCATACAGATGTTGCGGATAACTAAAAATCCACATAAATAAGGGAATAGTTGAAGGAAAAAAGGAGAAGACGTGATATGAAAGAAAAGCTCAAAGATGCCAAAGGAAGCCACGAAACAATCAAAGTGAACTGGAGTGGATCAAGGACAATTAGTTAGAGTTCAAATTGAAAGAGTGAATGTTTGCATTCATATTTCGAAGGATATTTGATTGACAAGAAATTACAACTACGAGTACAACTGGAACTTTGCACAACCCAATGAAATTCTCTGTTCTAGCTACCAACATTTAATGCACATTAACACGAAGCAATTTGGTTATAAGCTTGATGGATATTCTTGATTTCAAGGCGAATTAAAATAATGCAAAGAAGATGGGTCACCATTTTAATTACATGATGAAAATTATAAACATGCAAGTTATCTATTTTTGGAAGTCAGCTAATAAATTGGTTTTCCATATGTGTGAAAGAAGGTGGAATGAAGTCGAACAAGGAAAAAATAAAATCTAGACTCAGCTGGAAATATTTAATGATCTGGATTCACAAGCGATCGATCAAGAAGAGTACATGATGCAAATTTCGAAGTAAGAAATGTTGAGTCGTTTTTGTGCAATAAAAGAAAACCTATAAGTTATTTGGTAGGTGTTGCTCATAAAAATAAATAAATAAAGCACTAGAGCCAAAAAAAGAGTGATAGAGGAAGCGAGAAGAAAATACCATGAAATCAAGCTGAGAAGAGCTACAATGGTGAAGAAGAGAGAAGGGTAAGATCGATCAAATAATGAAGAACATGATCAAATAAGAAGAGCATAACAATGGTAGTTTGAATGATCAAAAGAGATTAGAACGAGTGAGAAGAAGATTTTGGCAAAGAAAGAATATGGATCAAGCCAAGAAAATGATAATAATTCATTGAATTAGAAATTGTTGTAACTACATGAACAAAATGTATAAGTAAATAAGTCTAAGTTGTAGCTTAACACATTTGGTAAGTTGTAGCTTCCTAGTAAGTGGGTGCCTACAGAAAGAAATCTCTTGTGATGCATAATATTCACTTCAATCCTTTGTTGTGCGTAATATCAGCATAGGTGTAGGGGTTGGTGTTCCTTGTGGGATTGGTGTCTCACTAAACAAATCTTATAAGATGTGTTATATTCTTATAAGTCCTTGTTTTTTGTAATATAAGCAACAATTTTGGTGGGTTTTTCTCCCAAAAGGTTTTACCATAGTAAATATTTGTGTTCAGTATTTATGTGTATGATGAATACTTGTTTGATTTTCTGGTGCGCATACATATAGATTGGTAAAGAATATAAAATTGAATCAATAGTGTACAATTTTTAATTTGCACTGATTCAACCCTCATCCTCCCCCCCCCCCCCCCCCCCCCCCCCCTTAGTGCTTGTGACCTACAACAGGAAGAACTACCTGTGAGGATTAAATCATCAATATAAAGGAAAAGAATCAAATATACATCATCGTGTCTTATAATGTAGACATTTGAATGTGATTGACACCTTGTGAATCTAAGTGATACATGAAAGGATTCCATCTCGGAATACCAAGCCCGAGGAGCCTGTTTGAGGACATAAATAGACTTCTTAGATCTACACACCAAATAATAATCTTGAATGAAACCTTTTGATTGATCCATGTAAATATCCTCATGTAGATCCCCATGAAGAAAAGAACTCTTCACATCCATTTGATGTAGAACCCAACCAAGATATTTAGCAATGGCAAGTGTCAAGCGAATGGAGTTCATCTTAGCAACAAGTGTAAAGGTATCAGTGTAATCAATGCCTGGAACATGTTAAAAACATTTGGCCACAAGACATGCTTTATATTTGTCAATTGTCCCATCCACTGAAATTTTTGTTTGATAGATATGTTAGGAAAACATGAGTTAGTGCTCACATTAGCATGAGAGCAATATTATTTGTATAGGTTAGTATACGGTGAATTATATAAAAATATATTAATGTGAATGTATTTTTAGAAAAAATCACATAGAAATATTATGAGTGGTTAGTGGGTTGTTAGGAAAGACTCTAGGATTGAATAAGTTAGTATGTATTTAGAACAACTTATCTATATTTTAGGGGAGTGGTTATATGAGAACTCATATTTATATGTAACTCACATTATTGAATATATGTCGATTTGAATTATTATTGAGCTTGTGCTCATTCTCGACTATGGGGTAAAACTCACATTTGGTATCAGAGCAGGTTATCGAAAGAGGCCTATCTGGTTTTCAATCCACCCATACTTTTGTTCGTCAGGTAGACTTAGGGAGCGGGGGAGCGGATACCATGGACCTCGCATCAAACACTTTACCTTTTTCTATGCTCATCCATTTGTTTTGATGTCAAAACATGCAAACAATGGATATGTAAATCAGACCTCATGTAAACCCCATTGTTGGTTCGTTAACCATTCTTGCAATCTATCGGCGATGTAGTAGATCGAACCTCATGTGAACCTATTTGGCAGGCATCATTCCTTTGCATCGTCTTTATCCTTCCATCTTTCTCACTCTTTTCGCATTTTTTCTTCCATCTTGTTCACCGTTTTCATATTCAAAATCGGTAATTTTTTTTTTTTTTAATTTTTTTTTAAATTACAACAAAAAATATTTTACATGGAGGATTTCAGATCTAGGTTAAATGATTTTAACATTTCACTCACGAAATCCACATTGTCTTCGAATATTCACTACAGATCATTACCTGGCCACAAATCATTTCAAGAATTTGTATACAACTCCGTATTTTGCAAGATTATTTTTAAGATCTGGTTTTAAAATTTATTCAAATTTTAGCATGGAATATAATATTCGTTTGAAGGGATCAAGATTTATTTGAATATCATTACAAAAATAGGGATCGAACTTCGGAATTGATTTTGGCGTCAAACGCCATTCCATAGCAGGATCTCTATTTAGATCTGCAATCTCTTATGCAGTGAAAGTATGTAAGGACCAGCTCGACCTTTAGCAATGTGATGAGTGCTTCCCCATCTAGGATTTAAACGGATTTTACTCAGTTTCGATATATGTTGGTCAGCCCCAAATCCTTCAAATGATATAGACTGTGTATTCAAAGGATGCATTCCTCTTAGTCTAACTAAAATGGTTTCTACGCTTAATGAGATCATTATTTTGAATAAGAATTTATCAGGTAGTCTACCTTCTGATATTGGGAAGCTAAAAAAATGTGACTGTTTTGGACGTGATCTTCAATAAACTAGTTGGGTATATGCCAGAGAGCATTGGAGACATGGTGAGCTTGGAGCAATTGTATGTTGCACAAACTCTTCCATCGACAGGAAATCTCGGCCCTTACAGTGGTGACTAACTAGATTGGTCTTCACAACTGTTGTGAGATCTAGCTCATTCACGATGTGTATTGAGGTGTTGAGCCTCTAACTGAGCTATTATAAATCATATCTTGAGCTCTTGCCTCCCATAAACTCAACTTGGGTTGATCCTTCAACTCACAGTATTGAACTCACATCAGAGTGACTTGTTTGTTTTTTTTACATGGTGGCAGTGAACACTGCAAAAGAAATCCTCCTTCAAACAAATTGATACATTCAATCCTGCTCAATCTCAAATCTTCCAACCTAAATTCTTGCTCGGTGCATCCCTCAATGGTGGTGGAGCAACTGACATCTCAACTGAATCCTAATACATGTCAACACCCTCTCAACTTCATAACATTCTAGCTCGATTAGATGACAGATCCTCGTCATTGCAATCTCCATCATAGGCGGTCAAAATATTCATCTAATCTCTATTTTTCACTCACTCTCGTGGCATTCTAAAAATAAACTTCTATTAGGATAGTGTATATAAACTTTTATTAACATTGGAAAATATATTTCTAAAAGAATAGGGGATAGAAATATTTTTTTTGAAAAAGGGAGGAAAATATATTTTCGAAAATAATGTAATTGGATGCATTTTCAGTTATAACCAATATCCAATGGTTATTTACCGTGGGGGGAATGATGAAAAAACTAAAAAAATGGATGCAATGGATGACGTTCCTCACCCCATGTTAGCACTAAGGGGGGAATGTTAGGAAAACGCGGGTTAGTGCTCACATTAGTAGGTGAGCAATATTATTTACATAGGTTAGTATACGGTGAATTATATTAAAATATATTAATGCAATTGATTTGTTATAACAAATAATGTAGAGATATTGTGATTGGTTAGTGGGTTGTTAGAAGAGATTCTACGATTGAATAAGTTTGTAAGTTGTTATAACAACTTATCTATATTCTAAGGGAGTTGCTATAGGAGAACTCATATTTATATGTAACTCACATTATTGGATAGATGTTGATTTGAACTATTATCGAGCTTGTGCTCATTCCTGAATATGTGGAAAACCCCACATATATCCACTTACATTGAACTAATTTCCTTCCCTTAGGAAAGGGAATAAGGTTCCATGTTTTATTCCTCATTAAGTAATTATACTCTTCATCCATCATTCAATTCCATTCAATAGTACCTAATGCCTCATGAAAATATTGTGGATCAAAATAAATAATAATGTAGACAAGTGGTAGATGATGATGTTGTGACCAATTCTGACGTGTATATGAAGGATCCCCTACAAAATTATCTACAAATTGTAGATTCTTTCAAACCCACCGAGGAAATGAAGAGGATGCAAGAGTAGAATCTTCAACCATTGAAGGTAACCTCTGAAATGGTCATGGAAAATTAGAATCATTTGTATCACTATCACATGAATCCACTATGGAGTAAGTAGGAGTGTTATTATCCAAGCTAGGAGGGGACTCATTAAAATGAACACTCCTCTAAATGAAAATATCATGTGCTTATGGATCCAATAGCTTATACCCCTTTAGATTACCAGGATAACCAACAAATATGCAAGGTTGAATTTGAGGTGCCAAAGCCTTATTTTTCTCTAAAATAATGCATGCAAAAAAAGGGGAGCAAAAAATCTTAAATTATGTGCATCTAGTTTGCAACTATACTAAACTTAAAAAGGAGTCATTTCCTTCAAAGATTTATACAGAAATCAGTTTTGAATGTATGCAACACATTTAATGGATTCATCCCAAAAATGTGGAGGTTGAGAATGAATATGAATCGTACAATTATCCATCTCCTTCAAGTTTATAATCTTTCATTTAGCAACACCTTTTCATTGTGGTGTGTAAATAATTGATTGTTGAAGATCAATCCTCTCATGAGTGTAGAATTTCTCAAATTAATGGTTCACATATTTATAACCACTATTAGTGTAGAAAATTTTGATATAATTTCCATATTGCTTCTTAGCATGAGCATTGAAGTCTAAAAACCCACTCAAAGACTTCACTCTTTGGAAAAATAAAGTAGACCCAAGTATATCTATAATAGTCATCAATAAATGTGAGTACATAGCGAGTTTTTCTAAAAGACAAGACTAAAAAAGGATCTATAAGATCATTGTGAACCAATTCAAGGACTTGACAAGCCCTCCAAGATTTTCCTTTATCAAATTTCTCTTCTAGATGCTTGTAGAGGATGAAACTTGAACACACACCATCTGAAAAATTTAAGTTGTTGAAGATAGTGGTAGTTTAAATGCCCAAACCACTCATGCTAAATTTTACTGATTGAATTTGTATTTGTGAGTAATGTTGTAGAAGGATATCGAGGAAAAACATATTAGAAAGCATATAATCATAAGGCATGGTTTGTTTTCCCTATGGAAACCAAGGCATTGTCCTCAAGATCTTGAATCTCAAGTGAATCAGGTAAAAACTTAACTTTCCTCCCATTCCCAAGATGGATTATTTGGTATATAGAAAGAAGTTTGGCACATAAATGAGGTACATAAAGAACATCATTGAGGTGTTCTCAAACCATATCAACTAAACCTTTCCCTATAAATTTCAATTGTGTATGATCACTTGTGAGAATATGAGGTACTAAAGATGTCTCAATTGAGGAAAATTCTCCATGATTACAATCCATATGATGTGTTACCATTGAGTCAAGAATCCATTGATCTAAAGAACCGGCCTCTCCCACTAGTGATTTTCCTTTTCCTTTTGAAGAAGATAAAGAAGAAGATGTATCCTTTGATTGGGATGTAGGAAAATAGATATTATTTTTCTTAACATCAAAATGGTGCTCATCATGTCTAAGTTTCCTATGATAGGAACAATACTGTTTCTCATTTTTCTTAAAATCCTCTATCTTTTGCAAGAATTTTAAATTTTTGTGAGTAGGTTTGGAATCTCCTTAATTGGTTTTAGGAAAATTTTCTTGATCCTTTAGTGGTTTGGCTTCTACTACTTATGCTTCTTATTAGACCCATTTTAATAATTTGGTTGACTTGCCACAAAATCTTGAGACTTGGATGGCTTTAGAATGATCATTGTGAGAAGCCTGGCTCTCTCAAACATTAAAATTTCTATAAATGACTTAAAAGAGGGTATTAATTAACTAAATTTAACTAACCTAGGGGAAAGCATAGTCATAGTTAATCTAATCTAGGAGGACATAAATGTTGTAAATAAATGCATTAAAGTAATATAGAGTAATCAAATAATTAAACTAACAGAAATAAAACCATAATATGCAAGGAGAAAGGTTAGGAAAGAACTCAACTAGTTACGAATGACTGTCACCCAGTGTCACAAGTCTGACTAGAAATTCTAGAAGTAGGAACAACTGCACAAAGGTCCTAAAAAGAGTGGATCTGAAATTTTTGAGTAGATTGGAGTGCCTAGGAGGGTGATAGGGTGCCTCGGGGAACCTTGGTATGCATAAATAGGTGCCCTAATCTCTAAAAAACTTTAAAGTTTATTCTTTCTAGGTCGGAAGATATGTTGCAACCATCACTGCCTATCACATTGGATTCGTTGAATTGTGTTGAATGTACTGAATATAGCAATATGATATTAAATACCTGTAAGAGACAAAAGAAATATCAAAACCCTAAAACATAAAAGATGTAAATGAATGGGTCACACTAACCTTTGCTACCACAACAGTGGGATTACTAAACTAAGTGTTGTACTACATTTCAGACCCAAATGTAGTTCTGGTGTGTGCATGGATGTTGTGCCCTTGGTGCTCTTATGTCAATCACACTTTTTTAAGTAACGAAACTAAATGTAGAAAATGTAATGGTATGTGTGCATGGAATAGAATAGAATCCCCCCTATGAAGTGTGTGTTAATGCAGATCTCCTAGTCTTGATGCATGGAACTATGTGGATGCAAGTGATATAATGGATGAAACTCTAGATGGATTGATAGTATTAAGTGACTGTAGGACCCTCATTACACTCTAATAACTTTATATTTATAGGGTTATCTTTCTCTAATTTCATAATTAACCCTGATATGGCCGACTACGAAAAAGATAAGGATGGAAAATGGCTAGAAAGAGAACAAAAAGAGGCAAGAAAGTAAAACAAGGATCGGGGTGCCCCATGTGGGATCAAGGCACCTTGGGGTGCCCCAGTACAAGAATGGGCACATCAGTTTAGGCTAAAATGACGAGAAAGTGTCGACATAACTGGGCACGTATGTAAAAATGTGTAGGAATGGAAAAATAAAAATAAAACAAGATGGCTGAAAAGGTGGGATTAATTAGTACTTTCTTTACTTAATAACCTTCTAAATAGTAGTATGAGACCGGGCTAAACAATGTCTAAAGTGTATGATTTTCTGACTACATTTTTCCCCCACTTTATGTTGGTGAGCGGAAATCTCGGTAACATAAAATAGATAGAGATGTGTACCTGATGTCCATGTAGAGTGTAGTAGAAAACATGTCGAAGGACTAGACAAAGAGTGGAATGATAAAAATATGGAGTAGCATAGAAACTATAGATGAAAAATATGCATAGAAAAAGTGATGAGAGTGAACCTAAGGTGAAATGCGTGTGTAGTTTACTTGCATGGTTAGTAAGGCGTGTTCCTGTCGTGGAATGTTGTTGTTGTTGTTTTTCCCCCAATTTGACTTCTTGTTTATCCTATGGTTGGACCTCCAAGGAGAAAATGATCAAATGGTCAAATATGTATGTATGTAAAAATGCTATGTAAAATACTCGTGTGTATAGAAATGTGTAAAATACGTGAAATGAAAAGTGTAAATAGAACATGTGGACCCGATCCATGTCGAGAGAAAGGGTGTAGAAGGATATCTTGTAATACTACGATTTTTTTGGGTGATCTCATCCCACCCTAGCTGAAGAAGTGTAGGGAGGAAATGCTCTATGTCCTCCAAGATATAACCGCTTCTATTGAAATGTGTGTGAAGATATTTCTATACTATCCTAGATTTTTAGGAGATCCAATGCCACTATCCAAAGTAGTGTAGAGAGGCACACCCACTATAACCTCTAAGCCTGTAACTACTTCCCATAAATGCTAAGGACACTATGTCATGTAAAATCCGTTGTGTATGGGGTTCGTAGACTAGTCTGAGACCACTCACTATATGTAAACCCACAATGCCAAGGGCGGAAATTGCATTGTACATAACCAGTGTAGTTGTGATGTGTTAAATTTCTATGAGTGGGTTTGGAATCTCCTTAAATGGTTTTAGGAAAAATTTCTTGATCCTTTAGTGGTTTTGGCTTCTGCTACTTATGAATCTTATTAGACCCGTTTGAATAATTTGGTTGACTTACCACCAAATCTTGAGACTTGGATGACTTTAGAATGATCATTGTGAGAAGCCTGGTTTTCTCAAACATTAACATTTCTATAAATAAATCAAAAGAGGGTATTGATTAACTAGATTTAACTAAACTAGGGGAAAGCACAGTCATAGTTAATCTAATCTAGGAGAACATAAATATTATAAATAAATACACTAAAGTAATACAGATTAATTAAATAATTAAACTAATGGAAATAAAACCATAATATGCAAGAAGAAAGGTTAGGAAAGAAATCAGCTGGTTACCAATGACTGCCACTCTATGTCGCAGGTCTGACTAGAAATTCCAGAAGCAAGAAAAGCTGCACAAATGTCCCGAAAAGAGTGGATCTGGAATTTCTAAGTAGATTAGAGTGCCCAGGAGGGTGTTGGGTTGCCCCAAGGTGCCCTGGTATAGAAATGTGTAAAATACATGAAATGAAAAGTGTAAATAGAACATGTGGGCCTGATCCATGTCGAGAGAAATGGTGTAGAAGGATATCTTGTACTACTGCAAGTTTTTGGGGTGATCTCATGCCACCCTGGTTGAAGAATTGTAGGGAAGAAATGATCTATGTCCTCTAAGATCTAACCACTTTTGTTGAAATGTGTGTGAAGAGATATCTATACTATCTTAGATTTTTAGGTGATCTGATGCCACTGTCCAAATTAGTGTAGAGAGGCACACCCACTATGACCTCTAAGTCTATAATTGTTTTCCATAAATCCTAAAGAAACCATGTCGTGTAAAAAATTTTGTGTATGGGGTTCGTAGACTGGTCTGAGCCCACTCGCTATATGTCAACCCAGAATGCCAAGGGTGGAAAGTGCATTGTACTAAACCAGTGTAGTTGCGTTGTGTTAAATTCCTGTGAGTGGATTTGGAATCTCCTTAAATGGTTTTAGGAAATTTTTCTTGATCCTTTAGTGGTTTTGGCTTCTACTACTTATGCTTCTTATTAGACACATTTGAATAATTTGGTTGACTTACCACAAAATAATGAGACTTGGATGGATTTAGAATGATCATTGTGAGAAGCCTGATTTTCTCAAACATTATCATTTCTATATATGACTCAAAAGAGGGTATTAATTAACTAAATTTAAATAAACTAGGAGAAAGCATAGTCATAGTTAATCTAATCTAGGAGGACATAAATGTTGTAAATAAATGCACTAAAGTAATATAGAGTAGTTAAATAATTAAACTAATGGAAATAAAACCATAATATGTAAAGAGAAAGGTTAGGAAAGAAATCAGCTGGTTATGGATGATTGTCGCTCATTGTCACAGGAAAAGCTACACAAAGGTCCCAAAAAGAGTGGATCTGGAATTTTTGAGTAGATTACAGCACCTCGGAGGGTACTAGGGTGCCCTGGGGTGCCCTGGTTTGCAGAAATAGGTGCCCTAATCTCTAAAAAACTTTGAAGTTGATTCTTTCTAGGTCAGAAGATATGTTGTAACCTTCTCTGCCTATCACACTAGATTCACAAAATTGCACTAAATGTACCAAATATAGCAATATGATATTCAATACCTGCAAGATAAAAAATAAGTATCAAAACCTTAAAAAATAAAATATGCAAATGAATGGGCCAGATTGAACTCAACTACAACAACAATGGGCTTACTAAACTGAGTGTTGTACTACATTTCAGACCCAAATGTAGTTCTAGTGTGTGTGTGCATGTCGTGCCCTAGGTGCTCTTGTGTCAGTCACACTTTGTAAAGTAGCGAGCAATAACTAAATGTAGAAAAATGTAATAGTATGTGTGCATGGAATAGAATAGAATCCCTCCCCTATGAAGTGTGTGTTGATGCAGATCTCCTAGCCTTGATGCATGGAACTATGTGGATGTAAGTGATGCAATGGATGAAACTCTAGATGGAGTGATAGTAGTAAGTGACACTAGGACCCTCATTATGGTCTCATAACTTTATATTTATAGGGTTCTCTTGCTCTAATTTCATAATTAACCCTGATATGACTGACTAGGAAAAAGATGAGGATGGAAAATGGCTAGAAAGAGACCAAAAAGAGGTAGGAAAGTGAAACAAGGATCAAGGTGCCCCATGTGGGACCAGGGCACCTTGGGGCACCCCAGTATAGGCTTGGGCACCCTGGTTTAGGCTAAAATGATGAGAAAGTTTCAAAACAACTGGGCATGTATGTAAACATGTGTAGGAATGGAAAAATAAAAATAAAACAAGATGTTTAAAAAGGTGGGATTAATTAGTAATTTCTTCACTTAAGAACCTTCTAAATAGTAGTATGAGACCGGGCTAAACAATGTCTAAAGTGCATGATTTTCTAACTACATTTTCCCCCACTTTATGTTGGTGAGCATAAATCTCGGTAATATAAAGTAGATAGAGATGTGTACCTAATGTCCATATAGAGTGTAGTAGAAAACGTGTCGAAGGACTAGAAAAAAGCGTGGAATGATAAAAAGATGGAGTAGCATGGATACTATAGATAAAAAATGTGCATAGAAAAAGTTATGAGAGTGAACCTAAGGCAGAATGCATGTGTATTTGTTGTGGTGTGTAGTGTACATGCATGGTTAGTAAGGCATGTGCCTGATGTGGGATGTTGTTGTTGTTTTTTCTCTCAATTTGACTACTTTTTTCTCCTATGGTTGGACCTCCAAGGAGAAAACAATCAAATAGTCAAATATGTATGTATGTAAAAATGCTATGTAAAATTCGCATGTGTATAGAAATGTGTAAAATACGTAAAATGAAAATTGTAAATAGAACATGTGGACCTGATCCATGTCGAGAGAAAGGGTGTAGAAGGATATCTTGTACTACTGTGAGTTTTTTGGATGATCACATGCCACCTTGGCTGAAGAAGTGTAGGGAGGAAATGCTCTATGTCCTCCAAGATCTAACCGCTTTTGCTGAAATGTGTGTGAAGAGATCTCTATACTATCCTATATTTTTAGGAGATCCAATGCCACTGCCCAAAGTAGTGTAGAGAGGCACACCCACTATAACCTCCAAGCCTGTAACTGCTTCCCAGAAATGCTAAGGACACCATGTCTATGTAAAATCCATGTTGTGTATGGGGTTCGTAGACTGGTCTGAACCCACTTGTTGTATGTAAACCCACAATGCCAAGGGCGGAAAGTGCATTATAATAAACTAGTGTAGCTATGCTATGTTAATATGTAAACCCTCAAATGATTCCCACCTCTTGGGGGGCACATGTGACATGGTTGATAGGATAATGCGGTCCCAAAGAAGGAGCTATCATACTTTGAACTCTATGACTCTGCCTTGCAGGGGGAAATGGGGTGTGCTTGGTAGAAACCAAGGGCACACAAAAACATGGATGGCTAGCCAAAACAAGTGTTAGTCTAGAAACACATGCATGCAATAAGACAAGTGTAAAATACACTGATAATGTAGAAACTACCAAGCACAATAGAGTAAGAATGCCAGAAAACAAGGAAGCCACACAAAACGGGTAGCAATCATTAGACATCATTCATGATGTCACAAGACACACAAGGTCATCATGGCCGCAAATAACAAACAAGTGTGCACGTAACAAAGGGAAAAATTTTGCATACAAGAACCAGACAAAGGAAAACAAGTAGAAATAAACAAGCAAGGAGTCATGAAGACATATAATCCTACAAAACAATATCTGTACATGGAACACCCATTAGCATGTTAGAGTAATAACTAATATGTCAAAGCGTGTATGATCAAGTAATGTATGATGATAAGTACAAAATTAAACAATATCAACTAGATGAGATGAATTTGTATACCCCTAGTGACTAGTATAGGAAGGGTAGAAGGTGAGCATCCATGCCGCGTGTAAGAGTCATGTATCTGTGATCACACTAAACAAAGGTGTGAATGTGCATGTGTGTATGATATAGATAATGACATAAAAGAAATTAATCTAACATGTGTAGTAAAGTGATCATGTAAAACACTAGCAAGAAAAAATAAATGGCCCCAAGACAATGTATTATGTCGTGGATGAATGGAATGGAATGCAAGATGGAATGATAGGAGAAACATGCCCCTTGAGTGGATGGAAGTGTATGCAATGAGGTTCATTTTTTTCCCCCTCAATAGTCAATAATGAACCATAAATGAGAGTGTATCATCGGGAAATGGTCGAGTAGTGTTTGTTGTGTCTAGCGCATTGTGATGAGTGTGTATGTAGGAGTGATGAGATGTGACATGTAGAAAGGATGTGTGTGAACCTATAACTGAAGTGTATATCACGACTTGTTCAATGAATAAGTGATGATTTAGCCTAAGTGTATATCACTACATGAAGAACATGTGAGTGATGAATTATCCATAAGTGTGTATCACTACATGATGAAAGGAAGGGTGATGATTTAATACTAAGCGTATATCACTATATGATGAAAGGATGAGTGGTGATGTAACCTAAGGTGTATACCACTACAAGATGAAATAATGGAGGTGGTGGTTTAGCCTAAAGTGTATACCACTACTAGAGGAAATGATGGAGATGGTTAACGATTTATCCTAAAGCATATGTCACAACTAGAGGAAATGATGGAGGTGGGTGACGATTTAGCCTAAAGCATATGTCACTATCCTAGGAATGTCACATGATGAAATGTCACATTATGAGTGTAAGAACCATTTGATTTGCTAACCCTCGGTAGTCAAGTATGGACTGAGGAACTAAAGTGCATCATAGGGTGGTGAGTAGCAGTGTGTAGAAGACAATGTAGTAGGTTTAATGATGAAATGACCATGTGATGAGAAGGGTAGTATAATATGTGGACGAGGGAAATGTATAAATGTGTAGGGTGTGTAAATGTACCATGTAAGGTGTGAAAGCAATAATAACATGTAGATAATAATGTAGTATGTAATGATGAAATGTAAAGTTGGATACAGATGTATCATAACCTAGCGTATGGATGTAGAATGTATGAGGTAGTATGTGCTCTGTATGATGGGACTAGCGAGGTTATGCATGGAAATCCTAATCATGTATGTATTGTATAAATGACTAGCATATATTACGTAGAATGATGAAATAGGAATGATGTAAGATACATGTAGTAAGAATGTAGAATGTCAGACTAAGTGTAGTATGTATTTGTGTATATGATGCACAATGTGTGATAAAATGTAAGTGTGAAATACCTATAGTGTAGTGTATGGGGTTCAGTGTAATGGTATTCCCTCGATAGTCAAGTGTGAACCGAAAGCACAAGAGTGTGTCATCGGGTAACGATGGTAATGATTATGATGGGTGATATGGTATTCCTATAATGAGAATACAAAGATGATAGATGTGTGAGCGAGTGGGGGGGTATAGATTTACTCCCCCTGAGTAGGTAAACTAACCAACGATAGTGAAATCCGAATGTCCTCCATCTGACATTTGTGAGGAGGAAAGTGGAGGGCCAGAATCTAAAAGTGGAGATATGTCTGATAAATGAAAAGTTGACACATGAAATCTATATGTATTTTAAGGATGAATATATGAAGAATGTGGTGTATCATCATGTGGTGGTGATGAAGTTGGTGGGGGTGGTGTCAGTGATATGATTGATGACTTATTAAGAAGAAAAGGTAAGCCAAATTTTGTAGAGGATAGAGTTGGCGATGTCAAAGAAGGGTGCAGAGAATGAGATGGCAAGATATTTACAAAATAACATTGCTTATGAGGTGGTTGAGAAACACTATTCAGATACACATGAGATAGACAAGCCCGGTGGGCATTACTATTAGTATTATAATGTTGTGTATCAAATGAAAGAAGACCCTGATGTTCCAGATCTTTAATTATTCGTGACAAGGCATGGAAAACATTATCATGATGTCCATAAATATGATGATAGTGGAAATATGGATGACTACAATATTGGGGTAGCCGAGAAGGATGATGAGTAGGTGGTAGAGTGATCAACTGATGCTTAAGAAGTTACATAAGAATGTCATAGGCTAGGGTATTATGTTCAAATATGAGAGGTTTAGGTAATGGTATGCTTTGAGTTTCAGTTAAGTGGAAGGTATCGGACATAAAGTGCATATGAGATGTAGAATTAACACAAACATGTGATTGGAAAACATCCTTAAGTTGTTGAATTTTAGTGGTAAGAGAGGAAATCATGGATTCCATAATGTGAAATGGCTCTTGGAATAAGGTATGTAAAGTGAGAATGGAGTCCGATAGAGATGTATTAGTTGGGTGATCATGAGGACTAGAGTTGTCAGCTAAATGGGTGAACATGGGACTTATTTGGTGTGGTGGAGGATGGTCATCGACAAAAAGAAGACAATGGATAATTCAAAGCATCAAAAGGATCATTAGTATCTTTGTCAAATTCATATTGAACAGTGCGGGAAACCTGATAAGAAAAGGTGTGAGGTTGGTCATCCAAATAACCATGAATGTGTAATATATACATGGCCATGGCGTATTGTTCATCAGTAAAGGGGGATAATGGAAATAGATGAGCATACCAAATAGTAAAGCTAGTTGAATAACAAAAAAAGGAGTTGTTACAAATGTGCATGGTGCCAAAGGGCATCGGAAATGCTATCTCAATGTGAGTAGGATCGAGTGTGCCTCTAATATAATCTAACCAAGAGTGGCCAAGAGTAAGTGGAGAGAGAGTAGGGTAATGTGTAAGGTGGAAAACAATGTGAAAAACACGAAGCCCATACACAATAGTGAGAATAAAATATCCATGATATAAATATGGATCATATAGAGTCGAATGGATTTATTTAAAGGAAAAACCAAGTCAAAGGATACCGTTGTGTTAACATACAGTAGTGTTACATGAAATATCAAGTGGTATATGCTCCCAATAAGAATTATTTGTGAAGAGAATACGAGTGAATGGTGGTTATACTGAAGGGGATGACGTTGGAGAAGGTGGAGCTGATAAAATGATGTTTGTGGACTGGAGAGGACCCTAATATGGAATGATAGCCATGGTAGTAACAGGTGGTAGGGAAGAAACTACGTCTATCATGTGAACGTCATTCTAGAATGGTTGCTCATTGATAAGTGGAGGAACTAGAGTAAGAAAGTAGTGTGGAGTAGAGCTGGTACAAAGTATCATAGGGCTTGTAACATCAGGTGTTAATGAAAAATTGGGGGGGGGGCATATCAACCATACAAATAGTAGGGACCAAGTCATGTGGAGTGTGGAGAGATTGTGGGCCAAAAGCAGAAGATGGAGAGGTAGGGACAAAAATTGTATCATGAGAGTCGGCTATGGGATAATTAATAGGTGAAGAGGAATCATTGTGTTGTTCAGTATTAGTATAAATTGCAACAATGGGATCAGGTAGAGGAGCTTGAGCCTCATCAAGGAGTTGTGCTAAAGTAGTAGGGTCAATAGTACACAAATAAATGACAAAAACATCATCTATAGCTTTAGGATCCATATCAGAAGATGGTAACTGAATAAATGAAGGACAAGGTCTATAACCAGAGGGAGAAATAAGAGTATCAAAAAAGGAATAACCAAAGCTATCAAATTGGAGAACGAGTGGAGATTCAGAAGGATTATGCTTAGCCATGATAAGAGGTCAGGTTTACCAAAATGATTAACTAAAATACTGGAAATTATAATGATAGTTAATCTAATCTAGGAGGACATAAATGTTGTAAATAAATGCACTAAAGTAATATAGAGTAATTAAATAATTAAACTAATGGAAATAAAACCCTAAAGTGCAAGGAGTAAGGTTAGGAAAGAACTCATCTATTACAAATGACTGTCACTGAGTTTCGTAGATCTGACTAGAAATTCTAGAAGCAGGAACGACTACATAGTGGGTCCCGAAAAGAGTGGATCTAGAAGTTCTGAGTAGATGGAGCACCCAGAAGGGTGCTGGGGAGCCCAAGGGTGCTCTACTATGAAAAATACACCCTAGTCTCTGTAAAAGCTCGGAAGTTGATTCTTTCTGGGTTGGAAGATACGTTGTAACATTTTCTTCCTATCACATTGGATTTGTTAGACTGTGCAAATGTATTGAATATAACAAGATGATATTGAAGACCTGCAAGAGAAAAAAAAAGTATCAAAACCCTATAAAAAATAAAAAGATGCAAATGAATGGGTTAGATTGAACTCAACTACCACAATAGTGGGCTTACTAAACTGAGCATTGCACTACATTTTAGACCCAAATGTAGTTCTAGTGTGTGCATGCATGTCATACCCTAGGTGCTCTTATGTCAGTCACACTTTGTGAAGTAGCGAGCAATAACTAAATGTAGAAAATATAATAGTATGTGTACATGGAATAGAATAAATCCCTCCCCCTATGAAGTGTGTGTTGATGCATATCTCCTAGCCTTGATGCATGAAACTATGTGGATGCAAGTCAATGCAATGGATGCAACTCTAAATGGAGTGATAGTACTAAGTGACATTAGGACCCTTATTATGGTCTCATAAATTTATATGTATAGGGTTATCTTTCTTTAATTTCATAATTAACCCCGACATGGCTGACTAGGAAAAATATAAGGATGGAAAATAACTAGAAAGAGCCCAACAAGAGGCGGGAAAGCAAAACAAGGATCGAGGCACCCCAGGTGGGACCAGGGCACCCCGTGGTACCCCAGTATAGGTCTGGGTGCCCCAGTTTAGGCTAAAATGATGGGAAAGTGGTGAAACAACTGGTCATGTATGTAAAAATGTGTGGGAATGGAAAAATAAAAGTAAAACAAGATGGCAAAAAAGGTGGGATTAATTAGTACTTTCTTCACTTAAGAACCTTCTAAATAGTAGTATGAGACTGGGCTAAATAATGTATTAAGTGCATGATTTTGTGACTATAGGTAAAGTATAGGTTGTTCTCATAGTCAACCTATGATACTAAAAACTTGAAAAAAGTGTTCCATACTCTGAAGAAATTTCTCCTGTGATATTGAATACAAGTTGAGCATAATTCTTTTCAATACTACATTCCTTGATTTTTTCTTGAAGTTCATTGACCTTAGAGACATAATCTTATATTTTTTCAAAATATTTTGGATCAAGTTTATTAATATCATTATCCAATTTATACCCCTAACCTCATCCATTTTACCATATGAATGTTGCAATTTGTCACATGCCTCCTTAGGTGTTTTAAACTTATCAATATGGAAAAGAAAATCAAGAGACACAAAATTGCATAAATATAAAAGCGCCTTAGTTTTTTCTATCATCTAAGATACTTTATCCTTAACATCACTAGGTTTAGGAATTGACTCATCAAAATAATGTGAAAAACCTTTATCCATCAGTGCACTCCATACATTTGATTTCCATGTTGCATAGTTATGAGGATTTAATAAAGGAAATTTAGGATGATCCATGATTAATGTAAGAAAGAACACAAAAGGAAATAGATATAAGAATCAATCACACAACACAATTCAACTCCCCTCCCCCGAAAAATTACAATTTTGGCACTTTATAAAATAGTGCATTTATAATGGAGATAAAGCATAAAATTGTTTTATTTTCACTTAAAAGGCACTAAAATTAGTTAAATATAATGTCCTTTCTTATATAGTCATAGAATTATGTGATCAAATATGTTTGATGGGTTGCAAAATTCTTCTTAAAACATTTCAAAGAACCTTCAATATTGTCTTCCCAAGGAAAAAATTAAGCATTAAATTACTTATAAATGCTCTAAAAAACTGATTTTGAATTAAAAAGAAGTAATTAATGTCCAATAAATGACAAAATTCCTTTCCTGAGTTTTTTGAGAGTTGAATCTTGTACCTTCAAGCAACCAATGCCTTCAAACAACTATGACAACCGCTTTGCCAAGTTTCTTGGATGAGAATAAAAGACAATAATAGAAAGTCAAACTACTTTGACCACCTAGTAATGGAGAAAAATAGTCTTCCCACATGATATAGAAGAGGGGATTTGAGCCTTGTACTCTTTCTTTCCTAGACACTTTCATTCAACCAACTTTCCCAAATAACCTTTCGTGTATCTAAAATCTAGTAACTTGCACTTAACCTTATTTAAGGTTTGTGCATGCAAATACCACTTCCCAAGTGGTTTTGAACTTCCTATAGAGGTAAAAATCAGCAACCAAAATTTAAGATCTGATCCAAGAAATATTTTTGAATCCCTATCCTTCAACTATAATGCAAAATATTGAAGTTCTAAGATATTTTCTATAAGAAAAGTGCAAATAAGAAAATTTAAGATCTGAT
This sequence comes from Taxus chinensis, assembly GCA_019776745.2. Taxonomy (NCBI): domain Eukaryota; kingdom Viridiplantae; phylum Streptophyta; class Pinopsida; order Cupressales; family Taxaceae; genus Taxus; species Taxus chinensis. Next base: position 439,693,006 of record CM034156.1, read on the forward strand.
CCAAGAAATATTTTTGAATCCTTATCCTTCAACTATAATGCAAAATATTGAAGTTCTAAGATATTTTATGCCACACATGTGGCTATGGCTAGAAATGGTGTGGGAACCAGAATTAGGATATGATTAAACATTTTCCAATCCTTCTCAAGAATTTCGAAGGTGTATAAGGCCTTACAATGTGGTTTTAGATCTCAAAAGCTTTAAAAAAACCTTGAAAAAGGCTTTTAAAACACTACAAAGACCAAATATGGGCACACACATATGAGAAGATGTTTTATTTTAATGGTTATGGATAGAAAATTATGTTTTAGAATAAAATATAAAATAAACTCAGATCTCATGAGTTTTTAGATCATTAAATGGTAAAATTTGATATAAAAAACTTGTTAACTGTGAAACTAGCCACCCTTCAAAACGTTCCAAGAGTAGCATAGCAGCTTATACATGTGTACATCCTTAGAAAAATATAAATATAAATTTTAATACAAACTCTTGCAAAAATTTAGGGTCCCTTGCAAAATAATTGGTCATCTAAAGCCAAAAAAACTCAAAAATTGTGATTTTTTTAATTTAAAAAGGCTAGTTTATGAGAAAAAAAACCCTAGATATTGAATAATCTAGACTTATTTTGCAAAATAAAACCCTCGTATGGGAGGATGAGGTAAAATTTTTGGATAAAATTAAACAAAATTATAGAGATCCTTTTTTGTTATGATTCTCAAAATCCCTCATTCGGGAAATAGAAGAGCTTACTAGGAAACTAGGTGGATCAAAGCAAAAAATGAACTCTTAATTATCAAATGCAAACAATAAAATGGAGGAAAGTTCATGGAAATCACCAAAAAATATTACTTGATACCATGTTAAATTGTAGTATGATTAAGATTAGTGATGGATTAACATGAACATAAAGATCCTCAATGTTGCAAAATCAAAGAGTCAAGAGAGTTTGCAAGAATGATAATCAAGATTATCAAAAATACTAAATGTTCAACTATAAATCCAATATGTGATCTCTCTCTTATTACAATTGAGGTGCATGGAGAGTAAAAATATAATAAGGACCTCATCCAAGTTATAATAGGATTATGAAAAGTGTCACGATCATATGGAGTGAGATAAAACCTACCCAACCACTCACAAAAAGAAAAAAATAAAAACCTCAAAGTAAGCCACATAATTAATTTTGAAAAATACTCAACAATAAACTATTTTGGTAAAACCCCTTTCACATTGGTAGTATAAAAACACCTATGCAACCTAAGAAAACATAACCTTTGTATAGGAAAAACCATATCAAATAATAAAACCTTCACATTAATGAGGTGAGGAAATATCTTCCCCACATCTTCTCTAGAATACCACTTGACCTTGCTTAGAAATTGAAATTTTAGCCTAATCAACCACCGATATTTCACTCCTTGTGTTGTCCTCTCTTTTCTCTACAATACCACATCGTCCTCTAGTTTCAAGTGACTGTTTGGAGTAATATTTTCAATGGATGACAATAACAACCCTTCTTCTTCATGATCTAGCATAGAGGGGTCAAAAAGACAAATTTTCAACATTGAAAACTAAATATTTTCTCATATAAAGAAGAAAATCCATCCTAAATGCATTCTTTCCTACTTGTTCAATACTTTTGAATGGATCATATCTAAGAGGTTTGAGTTTATTAGCTTTACCTTGGATTCTCTCTCTACTCAAGTACAATCATACCTTATCACCAACAAGGAAATAATAATTAGTTCTATGATGATAATGCCTTTCTTTTTACTTGGTTTGTGAATCTTTGAAGCTAAAGAATTAAATAAATTGAGAACTTCTAGAAAATCCTTAGGAATTAATGAGGTGAGGAAATTTCTTCCCCACATCTTCTCTAAAATACCACTTGGTATTGTTAAGAAATTGACCTTTTAACCCAATCAACCACTAGTCTTTCACTCATCATTGTGTTGTCATATCTTTTCATTTCAATACCACATCTTCCTCTAATTCCAACTAAATTTTGGGAGTAATATCCTCAATGGATGACAACAAAAAAACCTTCTTCTTCATGATCTAGCATAGAGGGATCACAAAGACATAAGTTTTCAACATTAACAACTATCATGTTGTAATAGGACTGAGATTAGTGATAGATTAACATGAGCATAAATATTCTCAATGTTGTAAAATGAAAGAGTCGAGAGAGTTTTCAAGAATAATAGTCAATATGATCAAATATAAATCAAATATGCAAAGTCTCTCTCATTATAAATGAGGTGAATAGGGGGTCAATATATAGGTAGGACCTCATTGAAGATACAATAGGATTGAGAAAAGTGTAATGATCCTATGGTGTGAAACAAAACTTACCCAACCACTCACAAAAAAATAAGAAGAAAGGAATAAACCCCAAAGTAAGCCACATAATTAAGTGTGAAAAGGACCCAACAATAAATTGGTTAGGTAAAACCCCTTTTCATACTAGTAGTAGGAAAAACACCTATGAAACCTAAGTAAATATAACCTATGTGTATTAAACACCATATAGTTTAATAAAACCTACACACTAAAACCCCTCTTTAAGTGTATCTTAGGTGGGCAGAGATATTAGGTCCTAGAAACAAGACCATATGAGGTACCCAAGTACAAAATATGTTCCTCAAAAAATAAAAAGGAGTGCGAGAAAACCTATAGGAAAAATACTCCCCCCATGATAAAGAATTTAAAGGAACCTCTCTAAAAGAAATATATTGCACCCTCAAGAGCTATCAAATGATGGTACTTACTTGCATTGAAGGGTTTGGTGAAAATATCAAAAATATACTCTGTTATAGGACAATACTAAATATCAATTAGTTGTTCCTAAATCAAATCCCTGATATAGTAAATGTGTATCTCGATGTGCTTGGTCCTTTGATGATGAACTGGGTTCTTTTTTAGTTGAATGAAACTTTGAATCTCACCAACAATTATTGATGATCGAGGAATAGTGAACCCAAACTCATTCAAAATAGTTTGAATGTAAATAGCCTCAGTAGTTACATTAACAACCCCCTATATTCTTCCTTTATCGAAGAAAGAGAAATAGAGTGTTGTTGCTTACTCTGCCAACTAATGGGGTTGGAACCAAGATGATATTTATAACCTGATGTTGATTTAGGATCATCAATAAATTCATCCTAATCTGCATCTATATATCCAACCAAATGAAGACTATTCTCTGATACATAATGAATCTCATGACAATGTGCCCCATGTATATAATGCAATATGTGTTTTCCAAATTTCTAATGAAGCTCATGTGGTTCCTGCATAAAGTGTGAAACTATGCCAATTGCATAAGAAATGTCAGGGAAATTTTGATTCAAGTAAATAAGGATATCAACAAGTTTTTGATATAAGGTAACATCAATAAGTGGATTCAAACACTTATGCTAAAGATTGACTCCTTATAAAAAGGGAGTTTGTGTAGGATTATAATCAGCCATGTGAAATCGAGTTAAAAGATAAATAGTTTACTTGGGCTGAGCAAGACAGATCCCATAATAATATTGATTGAAATCAATTCTTAGAAAGTAATGTAGAAGGTACAATTCAGTCATACAAAACATGTCATGTAGAGAATAGTTGACCTTGAAAATGATGAATGAATAAATTCCAGTGAGGATCAAAACATGAACATAAAGGATAAGAATCAAATATAATTCATCTTGTCTTAAAATGTATACATTTGAATCTAATTGACACCTCATAAATCCAAGTGATACAAGAAAGGATTCCATCTTTACATACCAAGCCCGAGGGGTCTGTTTGAGGCCATAAATAGACTTCCTTAATCTACGCACCAAATAATAATCTTGAATGAAACCTTTTGGTTTGTCTAGGTAAATTTCCTTGTGTAGATCCCCGTGAAGAAAATAAATCTTCACATCCATTTTATTTACAACCCAAACATGCATTGCATCAATGGAAAGTGTCAAGTGAGTGTAGTTTATCTTAGCAACATGTGAAAAGATCTCAATTTAGTCAATGCCTCGAACCTTCGAAAAACCTTTGGCCATAAGATCTACTTTATATTTATCAATTTTCCCATCTAGTGTAAGTTTTACTTGATATATCCACTTACATTGAACCAATTTCCTTCCTTGAGGAAGGGGGACAATGTCATATGTTTTATTCCTCATTATGAAATTATATTCTTCCTCCATCATTGAATCCCATTTAAACAGTACTTGATGCCTCATGGAAATATTGTGGATCAAAAAGAAGATAAATGTATACATGTGGTAGATGACGATGTGTGAGAAATTTTGACCTTTATCTAAAAGATCCTATACATAATTATCTACAGACTATAGATTTTTTCAAACCCACTAAGGAAATGAAGAGGATCCAAAATTAGAATCTTTAACCACTGAAGGTAACATCAGAAATGGTCATGGAGAAGTAGAATCATCAAGATCACTATCATTTGAATCCACTATGGCGTAATTAGGATTGTTATTAACCATGCTAAGAGGGGACTCCTCTAAATTAACACTCCTATAAATGATAAGCTCATGTGTTTATGGATCCAATAGCCTATACCCTTTAGATTATATGGATAACCAAAAATATGCAAAGTTGAATTTTAGGTGTTAATACCTTACATTTCTCTGAAGGAATGCATTCAAAAGTATGGAATCTAAAAGATATGAAATTATTTACATCTATTTTATGACTATACCAAACTTCAAAAGGATTCATTTCCTTCAAATCTTAATGAGGAACCTAGTTTTGAATGTATGCATCGTAGTTAATGTCTTCATCCCAAAAATGTGGAGCTAGAGAACGAGCATGAATCATACATTTATCCATATCCATCAAGGTCCTATTATTTCATTTAGCAACACCATTTTTTTTGTTTTGTAAAAAACCAAATGTTGAAGATCAATCCCCTTTAGAGTGCAGAATTGCTCAAACTAATGGTTCACATATTCTCAACCATTATCAATGGAGAAAAAATTGACATAATTTCAAGATTACTTCTCACCATGAGCCTTGAATTATAGAAACCACTCAAATACTTCACTCTTATGATGAATAAATTACACCTAACTATAATAGACATCAATAAATGTGATTACATAGCAAGTCTTGATAAAAGATGAGACTAGAAAAGGATCCATAAGATCACTGTGAACTAGTTTAAGTACTCGAGAATCCCTCCAATAATTTCCTTTGTCAAATTTATCTTTTGTATTTTTACCAATGACGTAATCTGAATATACACCATCTAAAAAACTGATTTGAGGAATCCCCTTAACCATATTCTGTTTGCTAAGTTGCTAAAGATAGTGATAGTTTAAATGGACAAACCACTCATGCCAAAGTTTAGTCATTGATTTTGTATGTGTGAGCAATGTTATAAGAGGGTATCAAAGAAACATATGAGAGAAAGCATATAACCATAAGGCATGGTTAAATTTCCCTATGGAAACCAAGGCATTCTCCTCAAGATATAGAATCTTAACTAAATCCAGTAAAAAATCAACTTTCCTTCCATTCCCAAGATGAGTGATTTGGTATATAGAAATAAGGTTGGCACACAAATCAAGTACAAAAATAATAACTTTCCCTATAACTTCCACTTGTGTATGGTCACTTATGAGGTACTGAAGATGTCTCAATTTAGGAAAAATGTACTTGATTATAAGCCATATGATGTGTTGCCTCTGAGTCAAGAATCCATTGATTTGAAGAAATTGCCAATGCCACTATTTCTTTTCCTTTTCCTTTTGAATAATTTTAAGAAGGAGACACATATTTTGATTACGATGTAGGAAAATTGATATTATCTTTCTTAAGTATATGTGTCAACTCATAAATTTTCTTAACATGACAATGGTGCTCATCATGTCCAAGTTTCCTACAATGGGAACAATATAGTATTTAATTTTTCTTAAAATCCCCTATCTTTTGTGAGGATATGGAATTTTCATGAGTGTGTTTGAAATATCCTTGAATGTGTTTAGGAAATTGTGCTTGATCCTTTTGTGGTTTTTGCTTCTGTTGTTTATGCTTCTTACAAGACACTTTTGAATAATTTGGTTGGCTTGCTACCAAATCTTGAGACTTGGATGGGTTTATAATGCCCATTATGAGCATTTTTATTTTCTTAAAAATTAACATTTATGTAAATGAATCGAAAGAGGGAATAGTATATCATTCCCATAGTCAACCTATGAGTCTAAAAACTTGAAAAACAATTTACAGAATCTGAAGAAAATTAATGAAGTGAAGCAATAAAAACCAAACCGATGCTTAGAAGACGCGGGGTTTACCAATACCCCATGGAGATGGATCTTGTAGTTGATGATAGAAAGCTCTTTCCTTCTTTCACCGACGGAGGAATTTGCAGATCACAGACACTAAGAAGATGATGGGATTAGATAGATATATGGACAGATTAGCTTGGCAAAGGCTAGTCCCCAGAAGTCAATTGACTTCCTTGCAAGGATGTTAATCTACATTCAATAAATTAATCTTGATAATGATAAGATAAATTGATAAAACAAACGATATAACCAACAATGCAAAGGCAAAGGGACTAACGCATGGTCTAATGACTATATGATGGTATAATGGTGAATACCTGATCCAAAGGGAGTTTAGGGATCAAAAAATGGCTCAAAGGAACAAGGATGTAGATGTTTGTTTACTCACAAAGGTGAGATGAGAAATATGTTGGATTAAGTTAGCTGACAGAGTGGTGTAGATGACTTGAATGATCTTGATGTGACTTGATAGATACTTACATAGGTAAAGTGATAATCAGTTATGAGGTTTGGATGTCAGAAGGGAAAGATTATGAATTAATTGGTATAACAGATAGGAATCATTGGTGATTAAAGATGATTGGTAGCGATTATTGGAATCATCTACGATTGTTGTGGAAAGAAAAAAATGCCAAAACATAAGATAAGGTAGATTAGAGATTGCAAATGATGAATAAATGAGATAATTAAGCAATAAGAAAGGGACTTACCTTGTTTTGGTTTATGAATATAGTTGAGAGGATGATGTTCCCTAAGAGAGGGAGATGGTAGACATGGTAGACTATTAAATTCTATTTCTGGATGATTGAGTGACCTTCAAATGTTAGAGAAGAAATCATTGATGTCTTGATTAATTATGTGAAGAAAAGGGTTCTGATACAAAAATTGCAATATGAATTCCTTAAGAAACTTCATGTTATAAGAAAATCCTAGATTGGTGAAGCTAACCTGAAACGAAGACCTAAAAAATGTTTATATAGCTTTTATGTCAACAATTGATCAAGGGATCATTTTTGATATCAGAAGTTCCATAAACATCCCTAAATTTTTTCAGTGTAGAAGATAATTTCGAGATGTTTCCATCAACTATATGAACACAAAAAATGAAAATTGGGAGCTCTAGTTATGTCATGCCAAAGTTCGGTTTATGGGAAAGTCAACTTTGGTCAAAAGGTCAATAGTGGACCAATGGCTCTATGACATGTGGAAACAAGGAAAAATTGATGGTATTGTAATGTTTCAAAATCATTTACATGGTATAGATCGCATCACAATCTTTCCGACGCATTTTGAACGGGCCAAACCTAAGTTCGTATGGAAAAGATATGCACAGTCAAAGTTGTGGTCAAATGATGACATGACACACTCTAACATGGACAAATGGCATATTATGGGTGTGACTCTTGGTAGGTTTTAGTGGATTTGGATTTAAAATAATTAAAATAATCTATTTAATCCATTAAAATAATTAAAATAATCTATTTAATCCATTTCACATGAATAAGCCTAAATCCCATGGGATAAGGAGGATTTTGTGGCCAAAAAGCTATTTGAAGGCTTATCTTATCCCTTTCCCACCAAATGTGGGGTCAATGGATAAATTGGGAACATAAAAGTATGGAAGGTGGATTTGAACCGTTGACCTATGCCAAAATACTTATCAGCCTTACCAAACTACCACTTTTTAGCTAGTGATAGAGTTTGAGGTCACTCCTATTTAAAGGGACCTTTTGGTATGTTTGGGCATGGACAATGAAGGCCCAGTTTGCAGAGATCACTATTTTCGAGGCACTTAACATCTTACTTTTGCAATGGTATTAAAATAAAAGTTGTTCATAATTTTGAGATATTTCAGGAAATGGAAGTTTTTCTATAGGAAGTATATTTTCTTGAAGGTGTTTTATATTGCAATTTCAAAGATTAGGCACAAGGTGTAGGTGTTTTTGAATTTATTGAGTACCTTTCAAAGATTAGGCACAAGGAGCAAGTAGAGATATTTTCCAACCACTTCTGGTTTGAATTAGGCCATGGAGTAGAAAGGAGATTTTTTCATAATTTCCTCTAGTTTTGATAAATGGAAACCTGTTTTATGTAGGTGTTGTACATTTAAATTTGTAGATGTTTTTCAGAACATAATTGCATAGGAAACAAATAGAAAAAGTACTATAGGAGCCACAGATGGACTTGAGAACATTTCTGGGAAATTGTAGAGTTCCAAAAGGTATGAATCAGCTTAGTTACAGGTATAAAGGTCTGTTAAGTCAATAGTGAAGGGATATTTTACTTCATTGGATGTTAATAGATCAATTCATGATTACGTTGATTCGAAGATGTAGGCATTCTACCGAACTCCGTTAACAAGAACTTGTGTTGTGGATTTGATTTTAGTTTTTTTAGAATTTTGATCTTTTTGATCATTAATTATTTAAGCAAGCATAAATTTGGATAACTTTCAAGTTAGTTTATTTGATTAATTATTTAAGCAAGCATAAATTTGGATTATTTGGATTGAAGTCACATTTTTAGTATCCATAACCCACAACAGAAAGGGAATTAAACATTTCAGATTTGGAATCAAGAATTCAATTTGAGTGCATTCTAAAATCAACTGTGAATTTTTAAATGGATTTGTAATAGATTTAGTATATTCTCTTAAGTTGAAAATTAAGGATAAATGATTTATTAAGAAGAGTTCAAGGAGTTGGGTTTGAAGAATTCCAAGAATTGCTAATACTCTTAGTCAATTATCAAGTTTTTAAATCTGAGAATGTTCTAAGTACTACATAAAAAAATTAGTACCATTTTCAGATCAACAATGGAGAACCGCTGGTGATTCTACTGAATCGTTGGTGATCTGAGAAATACGGGAAAAAAGTTGTAACAACTTCCCAAATAAAAAAAATTATTTGTTTTGATGAAAGATGTATGTTGGGAATAGGTTATACGGGTTAGGGATCTTGTTAATTTTTGTGAAATTGTTTATTTTATTTATTTTTATTTGATTTTGGTTTCTAAGTTGTTTTAGGTTGTTTAGGAAAGGGTAAAATAGGATTTTACAGTTGTATAGTGATATGTACAAGGAGTAAATATAATGGGGAAAAATAAGACTTAGGATAAGGATGTAATGTATAATATGATAGTGATGTGATAATGAAGAGGTACTAGCAGACATGAACATGAGGATTAGTGGTGGTAATTTTAGGTGTCTACATTTTCCCCTTTTTTTTGAGTAGTTTTGGGACAAGCCATCAGACAAAAACAAGATGTGATAGATGAAAAATGTAACTTTATATGATGAGACACTCCCCCTCAAACTAGGGATTAATGCCCTAAAAGCGAATCGATCTTGTGTTTGAAAGAAATATAGGAATAAATGAAACGATGGAAAGATAAGAGATGATACCCTAAGATGAGGTATAGAAACAAGATGGGTGCCTTAAGAAAATTAAGTGATATAGGAACTAAAGGTCTCATGTCCTAGAGAAGTATGAATTAATGATGTAAAGGGGAAATAAAAAGGTTTTCTTGACAAGAACCGAATATTTATGTTATCACAAAGGTGGGATTACAATGCTAGGAAGTCAAGTGATGGGACAACCAAAGAGTTTCCATCCTATAGACATATGACTTTGACGATGACAAGAGGAAATAAAAAGGATGTTTTGATGAGGTCAAAGGATTGAAGATTGATGTTACCACAAAGGTGGGCTTACAAGGAAAATAATTCAAGTTATAGGGGAACTAAAGGGTTCGTGTCCTATAGACATATGACTTTATCAATGGTAAGATGATGGTTTGATGAGGTAAAATGAATGAAGATTGATGTTTCCACAAAGGTGGGCTTACAAGGCCAGGAAGTCAACTGATACGGGAACTAAAGGGTTTGTGTCCTATAGAAATATTACTTTAAAAACAAGAAGGGGAAATAACAAAGTATGTTTTTATGAGGACAAATGGACAAAAAATTGATGTCACCAAAATGATGGGCTTACGAGACCAGGAAGTCAAGTTATAGGGGAACCAAATGGTTCGTGTCCTATAGACATATGACTATTGGTGAAAAGGGTCATGATAGAGTACTAGATATATTTCCTAATGGTGATTAGGGGAGTATCACTTGAGGAGGTAACTTGTAAAAAAAATTTATTTTACTGAGTAAATGTGACATTTTGATTCACAAGACTTTTTGTGAAACCTAGTTTTGATGTAGAATCATGATACACAAAGTTTTTAGGGCTCTAGATGGTGTACAACGATACATTGATAAAATTGTTTTATTATTCGTGTGTTATTTTTTATTTCATGTGATGAAATAATATTGAGATGCGGTCATGATTCTCTTATTGTTGATAGATGTTAATTTGATGTTATATATATTGATAGACGTGGATGGGGCATGGTTGACAACTGTTAAAGTTATGTTTTAGGTATGATGCATTATTTGATATTGATTTTAAAGTGAATTAATGTTTGTCAAAAATTTAGGTAATAATGAAACATGGATTGATTTCCTTGTACTAGATTTGATACATATGTGATGGGAAACAATAGAGTGACAATTCCTACACTTTTGGCCTTTACAAAAAATGTTAACAAATGACTAACACTGGGTAGTAACACGTAGGGTATTGGATATAGATGGAAGTAAAATGTATACCTTAATATAACATGGGAAGGGGTTTAACTTGTATAGGTTGTTTGGGAAAAGAGGGTTCTATTTTTCAATAGTTTCATAGAGAAATGCCCCAGCTATAATTTTTTTTACATAAACTAATCAATGCGAGAAGTTTTCTTTGATGGGAAATTTGATCAATGTGGGAAGATTTCATAGAATAATTTTGATATTTTGCCATTTTTAAGGCTGATTGATGCATGAATACTTTTTGAAAGGGTATCCATCCTTCGAGGGAGTGGTCTACAATTTTTAGTTTTGAGTTTGATTTTTTATTTTTACAGATAGTCATCCTTTGAGGGATTGATCTATAATTTTTTTTACTTGTATTTATCCTTCTAGGGATCAGTTTTATTTTCCTTTTGATAAAATTATTTAAATATTTTGAATAGATGTCATTCGAGGGATCATTCTATTAGTTTGATTTTTAATAAGAAGCATCCATAGACATTTTCTAATTTTAGTTAGAGTTTAGGGAAAGACCCTAATAGACTACTTGAAGGAGGGGAAAGAGATGTTTACATGACCTACACAAAAAGTAAATAAATCTAATAATTGTGGGGTTCCAGGTGAGGAGTAACTTATCCATGTGAAATATGTGATGAAAAAATCCATGGTACTCATCTTCAAGGGTTTGAGGATAGTGACGGAAAAGCACATACTTTCAAATCATTATGATGAAAAATTGGTTGGTTGATGGTGGAATAAGTTCTTTGATATAACTATTGTAATTATGGTTAATTAGTTAATAGTAGAAAGGCTAAAATTGCAAGGGATTTAGAGGTTGACCCATGTTATATGGGCCGATCCAATAAAGGGAAAAAAAGTCAACATTTAATCCTTTCCAGTGTAGTGAAATTTTGATTGGATTGATAGGATAGGCTAGGTGAATATACACTAGGGGGATGTGTGCAAGGTAACACTTTCAAAGTATCCATAGAGAGGAGTCCCCATAGAATGATAGTTTGGATAGAGATGACATGCACTAATAGGAAGGACAACTTTCAAATTTGGATGATGGAAGTTTTGATCTTGATTGATTGAGTATATTTTAAATAAAGGAGCCATTGAAAATTTTGATGGAATATGAGAGTAAAATTAATGAGGAGGGGTAAATGATGAAGATTTGATTTTACCTTTTCTTCATGTATGATGATTTTGGATTTGTATAGGTTGGTGAAACATATTAATTTGAGACGAGGGACCTTCACTAGGAGATAATGAGAAGACATATGAGAAAGGTTTCGTGATATTTAATTAAGGATGAGCTCCTTGTGCTACAGATGTCAGCGAGTACACTTTGAATTACTTGGGTGTAGATGTTGGCAAGATCGAGATACATTAAATGGAAGGTGTTGAGGTGATTTCTGATAAAGGTGTTATAATACGAGATGGTGGATGTCCCCTTGTCCTACAAACATTGGGGCTGGATGTGTAGATGATATCGATGATGTCTTAGGATGCTCTTCTTCTCAGAGAAGATCATTGATGAGGAAGATTCATTGGATTGTGGCTTTAAGTTCTTTACAACTCTCCATGTGGTGTCTTGGGATTCTATGATAGGCACGTGAGTTATCTTGATTTTACCAAGAATGTTTATGAGGATGTGAATTGGGTGTTTTGATTGGTGGTAATGTGATAAGAGAATCCTGGATGAGCCTCTTGAGGATGTCGATGTAAGTCACTTTTGAGGGATTCTGATTAATTGATTTTTATTTATGAGAACACTTGTTAGGATACGTATTTTTTTGGATGGGGGTGGATTTATAGATGTCATATGGTATTGAAATATCGTAGGGATGTTATGAGGTTGATAAGAGAGAGGGTATGATGTGGGATTGATGTAATTGAATTATGGATGAGGTCCCAAAATGGAGAAGGAGGGATCAATTATGGATGAGATAAGAGTAAGATTATATGTTGTGATATTGAGATAATGGATGACGTCCCAAATTTTATTTTAATGGTGTGACCATAGATTTGATAGATTTGGATTATGACAAAGGATGAGGTCTTAAAATGGATGGTATGGTTGAAACCTTAGCTGATTTGTGTTTTGATTTTTTAATGTTGATTTCAGGTAAAGGAGGGAGTTTTACAATAGATGATGAGGATGAGGTTGTGGATGTGATAGGAATTTATTTTGTAACATTTGATTTAGATAGAGGAGAGGGTTTCACGTCAGATGACGAGGGTGATGTCGTGGATGTGATAGTATTTTATTGTATAGTTTTTGATTAAGGATTGGGTTCTTGAAAAGATGGTAAGTGAGTATCTGTGGATAGGATTGTGTAATATTTAGATAATGGAGATGTTTTTTCAAGACATGATTAAGGTGGGTTATATTTATGTGAGCTACCCAATTATTTGATTAGTTTTAAAATCGGTAAGATGTTAAGATATTTGATTATGAATTCCTTCTTGGTAATGGTCTCAAAGGTATATTCTAATGGTGGAAAGGAGGTTATGGATGATTGGACAGTGGACACAACTGATATTGATGTGTGCGGATAATCGAAAAGAGGATTAAGGGATTTTGAGTATTTGAGAGGAAACATTGGTGATGAATGAGTCTCCTCATGGGGAGGATCATATGTAGTAGTGTTTATGACGTGATTCGAGGGATGTGAAGTATCTATATGGACTATTCTATTAAGGGTGTTTGGTTGGGAAGACAAGTAAGGGAGTCATGAGTGATAGTATCATTAGGTTTTAAGGAAGCTCTAGGAGAATCAGATGGGACATGTGTATATTAAGGATTGAGATAACATTCTTCAAGGGCTTGGATTTCTAATTTTCCAACCATGATGAAGGCTTTGTTAAATTTCTATAATGTGTGGATCTGGAGGATAAATGATATGTGATGAAAACATGACTGGGAGAACAACATACTAAGTTATGATTGAGGTTCTGAGAAGGTCAATTGATTGATAATGCTTTGCCACCAAGTGAATTTTTTATAAGGGATTATTTTACAGATTGTTTGATGGTAGAAATATCTTAAAAGGAAAAATTTTAAGTAAGATTTATTGAATATTGATCAAGATATAAAATGGCTTGCTGAGTGAAAGAGGTAAAAGAGTGTCGAGGGAGGGAGTTGTACCAATATGAGGTAGGTCCTACAAGTGACATAGGAAAGGTTCTAAGAATTATATCTTGATCACGAATGATGAGATAATAGGTGTTTCTAAAGGCTATTATGTTTTTTTTAGGATCCTCTTATCCATGAAACATGGTAAATTAAGGTATTACCCAATGTGGAGGTTGAGGGCTTAGACGGTACTGAAAGATGGATGATTTTAGTACAGACCTGATCATGAGTAAGGACGTGTTTAGGTCCCTATAGTAATGGCTTCCAAGTTATCTAATTTGTTAGATAAAGCTTCGATGGGGTTGTTTTTAGGATCATACCTGAAACAAATATACATGTGAGTGTGGTTGAGAATGTTATTGATTTGAGTTGATGGTAATCAAGTGTAAGATAGTTTTGTTATGGATAGGCTTAATGTAGAGGTACATAAGGGGTAGCTTTAGAAGATATCATTTGCAATGTAGGTTATGATAAAGGGATGTGGGGATACATGTGGGTATGCTGAATATGTTGTTCAGTTATTGGGTGAGTGGGGATAATTGGGTCTGAGTACGGATGTATGTGTTGGTTTAGGATGTGTGAGGTACCAAAAGAGACATTGAAGTCGAGATAGGTTGATTGAATGAAATAGGGGGGTTATTAATATTCTGATGAGATTCTGATGAAGGATATGATATGAAAAGGACTGGTTAATGGGATATACCTGACATGGGTTCAGGAGTGATAGTTCAGAAATAGTCTAGACGTAAAGGATAGTCAAAGATATATTGGATGTCGTTGTTATAGGGTTGTATGATTTCCTGAATGCAAGAGGTTCCATATGGGACAAATGATAGTCTAGATGGATCTAAAAAAATGTGAGAGATAAAGGAGGTTACGTTGTATGTGATAGGTTGATAATATTGAGAAGGATTAGGTTCTGTGTAGGGGATATTTTGAAATTGACTGGGATAAAAATGTGTACAGGTGGTGGATGGAGCAATAAAATATGATTGTAAAAATGACGTATTAGGGGTAACAAAATATGATGATGTAGAGGGTTAATCCATGATATTCAATTGATTATGATACCAAAAAACCTTAGAGGGATATAAATGTAACAAAAATATCAAGAAAAAAAATTCTAGTTATCTTGATTAAAATGTATATGTGGAGGAAGAGGTTCAGAGGAATCTTAATGATATGGATGTTCTAAGGCTTGTTTCAGATAATGTTAAATGTTGGAGTCCTCGATATACCCAAAGGTACATGAGGCCTAGATTTGTCTCAATTTTGGTACGGGTCCTACCCCATGAATTGTAGGTCCCATAGTGATAAGGGAATCTGGTGCTTAGAAAATATACCGACAACAAGTTATTTATACTTGGCCAGAACACTAAGTCATTTTCCCTATTGGCTGATGAAATCCCAATAGTTATTGCTTGGGTAGGAGTGTTTGATGAAATTTGAATATTTGATGTGATTTGGTTGTGTATGAGGGAATAATTAAGTAAATGCAACAAATTAATCCTTCAAATTAATCTATGTGATCAGGAAAGATGTGAGGTTTTTTTTAAGCCCAAAATAATGATTGATTTCGATGAGGACAAATAGAAAAATGTGACATGGAAAACAAAAAAGAAAGAGAAAAGACTCACCTCAGAAACACTTCTTTTTCAACATTTTATATTTTTGAATTTTTTTCAGCAATAAAGTAGCAGGAAAAAGGACTCCAAAACAAAAACCTATAATAAATGTTAGCACAAAACATAAAATAGAATAGAAAATGGAGTTAAAGGGATAACTAGCCAAGTAATCAAAATCACTCATAGAGGTCATTGGTGATTGACAAAATTGCTGGTTATTTATACAATCACTGGTGAGTTGACTCGACTGCTAGCAATTACAAAGAAGAGATCCAAAAATTAATTTTTTTAATAGAAAATAAAATGAAGAAAAGGACTAAAGGTCCCACTGGGTGTGATAGAATTTTTAGAGATTTTTTTACTTTCTACTTTCAATTAATGAAGTGAAACAATAAAAAAAAACCAACCTCGAAAGATGCAGGATTTACTGATACCCATAGTGATGGATTTTGAGTTGATGGATTAAATATCCTTCCTTCTTTCGCTGATGGAGGAACCTGTAGATCATAGACACTAAGAAGAATATGAGATTAGATATATATATGGAGGTTTTCCTAGAAAATTTCAGTGTCTAGAAGTCAATGGAATTCCTTGCAAGGATGTCAATCGACAATCAAGAAATAAATTTCATAATGATAAGATAAATTGATAAAATAGACATTATAACCAACAATGCAAAGGAAAAGGGACCGACGGAGTCCAAGGCTATATGATGTTCTGATGGTGATACATGATCCAAAGGGATTATAGGGATCATAAAATGGATCAAAGGATCAAGGATGTAGATAGATGTGCACTTAAAAGGACAAGCTAAGTAATATATTTTATTAAGATAATTGATAAAGTGCTCGATATGGCTCAACAATGCTTGATAGAGTTTGAAAAGTACTTGCAAAGGTAGAGTGGTGATCAATATTGGGATCTATTTGTTATAAGGGGAAACTAATGTGGTAAATGGTCTAACAGACAGGAATTGTTGGCGATTAGAGCCGATCAGTAGTGATTATGGCACTATCTTTTACATCTAAAGAAGAAGAATGTCTAAGTCTTATATCAGAAATAGAATTTCTAAAGATTTAGTTGGATCATATGTCAAGAAAGGTGAAGTTACTTGAGAATTTTGACAAAATCACACATAATATAGCTGATCTTCTAAGTAGACAAACAAATGTAAGAGACAAATCAGGTTTGGGATACTTGGAGGAAAATAAGGAAGTTGGAGCAGATGATCAGAAGAATGGAAAGAGTGCCTCAGAAAAACCTCACATCACCAAAAAAAGGGTCAATAATGATTACAAGAAACAGAAAAATCTTTCAGACACTCCTATGCAATTAGGTACTCCCACTCCTTTTATGGAAATTGTTTTTCATGTAACATGTTTGGTCATAAGGCTATCAAATGTAAGAAAAATGCTAAAGGATATGGTAAGAATCTTGATTCACAAAAGATGATAAAGAACAAGGGTATAATTCTTAGGTTTTAGAGCATGTTTTCATGTGAGAAAGTGTTAAAGACTGTACAATAAGATTACTATACACTTTCCACAATTGTCCCGTCGGGATCTGAGGGTGGCAGCCCCCGAGAAAAAAAAATTGGCCTTTGTTGGACATCAAAAAGGACTTGATTGAGAACAACATTCAGGGGATAGAAATTCCCTCCTCTTTAATGGGAGAGGTTCCCTTATTTAAAGGCAAAAACTTATTTACACGTGTACAGTGTATAGTTTTAATGGGGAACTTGGGTATCGTGAAAGTATTAAAATAGAACAGATCATCAATACAAAAGGATAGAGGAATGAAGTAGTGAGAAGGGGAAGAAAGGCACTCTCAAGAAATATAGATAAAAAAATAATTCCTTACACATGCCAAAATGAAATTATTCTAAATAGAACCATTTGCATTTGAGACGATGAGATGTTATTTCAAAGACACAAATTTCCATAAATTACATCTACATGAATACAAATCTTCTTGAAGTAACACAGATAAATGATTCAATGAAATTAAATAGATAGTAATGAAAGAAAAGACCAGATAGATGTGGAAAGAAATATCTTTTGTATTGATTGCATTTTACTCCTTTACACTTTCAAAAATAAACCAAGTTCTAGCCCCATAAAATGGCGTAGAGAGCCCATTATATAACTTTACAAATTAGTTACACTTGGTAACTGCTTCTTGTAACTAAAATGTTTAATTAAGGACATGCTTGACACAAAAACCTCAACTAATTACAATAAGCCTGATTTGAGAAAAAGAAGGAAAGGAGAAGTTAGGAGAGGAAACAACTGCCTATTGTTGAGGAGGGCCCACTGACTTGAGGATCCGTTGTCTGAACCTTTTTAATGCTTCTGCTATGTCTCTACCTTGTGGGACTAATGTGTTGGCAGTAGCTTGAATCCAAGTTCCCAAGTAGTTCCCAAGTGTGTGCATGATATTCTTTATTAGCTTCTTTAATAGCAGATTGAATGGAGAAAATCTCCTTTATCTTCTCTTTGATAATTGATTCTTCCTTGAACAAGTTTTCCTGAACAAATTCCCTGAATTGAGATTTAATTTCTTGGAGGGAGAAAGGAACACTTGAAGTTTCATCGTGAAGGTGATAGTGAATATCCTTGAAAGATGATATAAAACAAGTTTTGAAGGCTTCTCCCTTCTGACAATTGTTCCTCAACTCTCCTAAAGCCTCCTCTAGAATTTTTATTTTCCACTCCATGCTAAAAACCCATGACCTTGATAGATTATCTTTGGCATCCTCAAAAACCTTGTTGGCCATCAATATATCTTCATCAACTTATCCCATCAGGCGAAGATCCACTATGCAGCTACTCCAAAGTTTTAGTTCTTTATCCATGGTCCCAATTACAGAGGAGACATTTTGTTGTAGATTAGTCATCTTCTCATTGAGTTTGAAAGCTTCTACAATGAAATTCAAACCTACAACGATCATGTCATCCACCATGGCTTCCATAGCTCTCTCATAGATGGAATACCTGTGTATGTCTTTAATGCTCTTGACTTCATCTTGACTAAGAATCATAGTTGGTGGAAGGGAAGTCAGTGGAGTAGGATCCAAAACCTTGTCCTTAGATAGTAACGACTTGATGAAGCCAAAAAGAATTTGAGCTTGTTCCTCCAACTATTCTATAGTCTGTTTGCCTTTTTCTACTCTACCAATAACTCTGGTTACTATTTCCTGGAGGTTATGTATCTCACTTTCAGGGGTAGATTCTCCCATTGGGATCCTAGAAAGCTCTAGATCAAAGGCTAGTAAATCTTGTTCTGCCTTATCAACCTTAGGCTTTGCTACCTCAAGAAATTGATGGCCTTGGACATCTGTCACTATCCTTGAAGTTGTTTTAGCTCTCTTTGCTGGAGCAAAAGGAGTAGTGCCCAACAAGGCTGCCACAACATCAAAATTTGACCCTGTCAATCGAGAAGTTGGCTTCCTCTTCCTACTATCAATAAAGGGTTGTACCCATGCAAAAGTGGAGGAAGGAGGGGCAAGAGAACCAAGAGTAAGAGAACTCATAATACTTAAAATATTCACTACTATTGCTTCTAATAGAGATGTGAGTGGAGTACGTGGGGCTTCTTAGGTAGAGAAATCAGTGGTACTTGGAGGCTCAGTGCTATGAAATTCCTTCTTTTTATCTATTGTAACTTCTAAAGCTCCTGTAGGGACTGGTACTTCACTATCATCACTTTCACTAAAAAAAATGACGTTCTCTGGCCCTGAAGGTAAGTCTAAATGTTTTAACAGGGGCTCTTCCTCAATAGGATCCTACTTAACCTCTTTCACCTTCTTCTGATATACTTGAATAGATGAGGAAGGGGTGGATGATTCAGGATATTTACTTGAGGAAGGAGGAGGAATTTGTGCAGGTATCTCCGAGCTAGGTGTATGTGATTCCTTCCTTGGTGTTGAAGTGTCTTTAGAGGAAGATTCTCATGGATTCTTCTTAAGCTCTTGGACCCTTCTGTCAAACCATACCTTGGTTCTTACAAGGACAAGAGCCAGAATCTCAGTTAAGTCATCCTTATCCCTCTTGAACCAGTCCAGATCTTCCAAGGGAGTATGCTTGATCAATGTATCATATAGATATGACAACAAGTCTACATTGTCATCTTGAAGACCTTCAGAAATCTTATATAGATTGAGATCCTTTATCTACTGGAGGGAGAATCTACCATAATTCTTTCACCTTGCTTCAAATTCATCTACACAATTGGCCCATTAGTCCTCAGTATCTGCTCTGTGATGATAATTGATTCTGAGATTTAGCTCAATGAATTTCTTCAAATCAAAATACGTCCTGGGCCTGAAGAAGTGAACAGTGATAGGAGCAAGGGCCCTTTCTATTTTTTGAGCATCCAAAGCTATTTTACATGTATAATTACCCAAGCATATGGGGAAATGCAGCCCAAATATTTTCTTGTCTCTGCAGGTTCTATGTAACTTATCCAATTACCTGCACACCTCAATCAAAGCCATCTTATCATTACAAAACATAGGGAGTTTGAGAGGTGTGTTCTCATAACTGGCTAACCTGATATACGCAAACCTTCTGAATTGAATGAAGAAAGCTCCATAATTTGCTATTATGTTCATGGCTTCATCAGAAAATCTTCTGGCAGTATCATTTTCTAGAAGCCTCACAATGTACATGGTAAAAGCATCATTCACCCTCCTGAAGTTATGATTGCTGGTTTCAAGGGTGAACTGAGGGTAGTATGCATAAATGGATTCAACCTTCTAACTCTCAATGTATGTGAAACCAAACCATTTCTGAAATGTTGCTAGGGTATACATAAGATAAGAAGTCATATAGAACTTTTTGGTTTGTTGCACATTGGACAACTATTCTGTCAAATTCATGCAAATGATTTCTACCAAATTGATGTTCTGGCCACCTTCATAGACGATGTTGATGAGTGGGTACAGCCAAAAGTGAAATTCATTGGTGGAGGGTAAGCCCATGACATGAGCTAACAAGATGATGAAATCAGATAGCTCTTCATTGAAATCATCCCTAAACAATGCCTTGGAAAGTTGAGATGCTCCCTTTTTAGGGTTCTTCAACCATGACTTTGCTACCCTCACTTTGTATTTATCATTTTCCTACTTGAAGAGAGTCTTCGCTTGAGCTTGAGAGATAAACATAGAATTTTCAATTTCTGGGATCTGTAGGGTAGTGACAATGGTAGCATCATCTTGTTTGGCGATCAGTTCCCCATGCACATTAGATAGTTTGTTCCTGTCAAGGTTGAAGTGAGATCCACAGGTGCGTAAAGTGTCAGCACATTATATAGAGATCAGGAAACCCACTGCAAATGCAAGGCCACTGTCATTAACTATTTGCGCCATGGGAGAAGGATTAGGGTTAGTTAACCTGCTCTAGAAATCACCAAAATCTAGGTGATGAACCTCACTATCCCTAATATTGGAAACAAAAGATTCGAGTGGTGAAACATGTTCCTGACCCTGAAATTTTATCTTCATGTTGATAGTGTACAGAGAAAAAACCTTCACAACTTGAATTCGTAATTAAAAATGCAAGGGGAAAGGGAGCATGAGCAGATTTTCTTGATTGCAAAGATTTTAGCGAATGGTAGCAAGTAGTGTGCAAAAATGCGTAGAGGGTAGTCCCATTAAATAGTCGTTTAGGAGAGAGAAGGTTATAAATGTGCATTAAATTCATATGCACCGACTCAAAAAGGAAAGCATAGAGAAGAACAAAAAAAACTAGCCCGGTTGGTCTTTGGTACATTTGGGACATGAGGGTTGTGAAAACATGATCCAGCCAAAGTGGGTGACGTGGGTAATGCGGGCCAAAAGAGCACGGGTAGTCAAGGAACTTAGAAGCGCGAGGGAACCAAAGACGCGATTTGGCCAATGTGAGCGATGTGGGAAAAGTGGGAATGGAATGCACAGATGATTTTGGGATAGATAATACAAAGGTATATGAAGGGCCCGATGTGGCCGACATGGGTGATCAGGGAACAAAAAGCTCCAGTGAACTTAGAACATTTGGAACAAAAAGTTCTGACAGACCCAAAAGTTAACATATTTCAGGGAAAATGACTGATCGGGGAACAGAAGGTCTAGCAGAACTTGGGACATATGGGACAAAAATGTTTGACAGACCCACAAATTAATAAAATGACTCAAAAAACACAAATTTTCCCTAACTCCTCAGCTTTTCTCTTCACTAGAACATCACAAAAAGGTGTTAACTCAAAATTTTCAATTTTTTGACTTTCAAAATAGGGGAAATTTTGAGAGGACAAAAGCTGGCTCTTTCTGGGGATGACTTGGCTAGATTAAAAGAATGAGACAAGGCAATAAATCTCTGAAGGCTAGGGGAAGAAGACTAGTGCCTTATCCATTGGGCCATGGATTCAAAAAGCAAACCAATATAGAAGACAACAACCCAAACAAGGAAAGACACCAAAATCAAGGGAAAGAAAACACACCCTATACATAATATACAAAAGACTTCCCATCCACCTAGGACTTAAAAAATTTCAGGTACTTCCCACTATAAGGAAGTGGCAAAGAAGAACTATCCATGTAATCAAGATAGAAAGGATTTTCACCAGCAAAGTTCCTGATTTTGAAAGGACCGAGCCAAAGAGAATCAAACTTACCATGGCTTCCTTGAGGCTCATGTCTCTTATCCCACAGCAAAACAATGTCTCCAACTTTGAAATCCCTAGAATTTTTCTTCTTATCAAAAAATATTTTACCTTCTGCTGGTGAGCAGATGTTCTATCAGTAACTTGCAATCTGTCTTAATTCAACTTATGAAGATACATGATCCTTTTATCTAAAGAATCATTGAAGCTGGTGTCGTCAATGGCCTTCATTAAATACAATGCTGGTAGCTCCACTGTTACTGGTAATTGATCTTCCATACCATACAACACTTGAAAAGGGGACATCCCAATAGCTCTTTTAGGTGTAATTATATCTTCCCAAAGAGCATCATAGATTTTCTTGTGCCAGTTCCTCTGAGATTCATTAACCAATTTCCTTACTATAGCCACCAGATTTTTATTTGTTGATTCTTCATGTCCATTCCCTTAGGGATAATAATCTGAAGAGTGAGCAATGGAAATGCCATATCCATAACAAAAATCCATCATCTTAGCTGAAGAAAAATTTGAAGCATTATCAGTCACAATCTTGTTTGGCACACCAAATCTCACCAAGATGATTTCTTTGATAAAATTACATACTACTTCAAAAGTAGTATTCTTTACTGGGATGGCTTCTACCCACTTAGTAAAATTATCTGTGGTAGTCAACACATGAGTATGTCTAGTGCTCAAAGATGGATTACGGGTTCTAATAAATTCTAAGCCCCTTTGTTGAAAGGGCTCTTCAATCACAACTGGTTTAAGCGGAAAGGCAGCCAACTTGGGTCTACCCACAAAGTTTTAACAAGCCTCACATTTATCAATCCACTTTGATGCATATTTGAACAAGGTAGGCCAATAGTATCCTACACGAAGAATCTTGTGAGTAGTGATAGTTGATGAGTAATGGCCTCCACATGCTTGATCATGGAAAGCTAAAAGAAGCTTCTTCTTTTTCTCTTTATCAACGCATTTTAGAAATCTTCCATCCATACCACATTTGAACAAAGCATTTTCCCACAACACATATTTGGATGATCTTAACTTGATAGCTCTTTTCTCCTTGGTGGTCAAATGAGAGGGACATTCTCCATAGGTGAGGAAATGCACAATATCAGCATATCATTCATCAATTGAGCTGAGAAATAGAACAGTAGGAACATCAACTTCATCCTTAAGTAACTCATGGTCAGCTCCTTCAACAATGAGTTCACACAAGCCTTTACCATGGACTATTTTTTTTGGTCTGATGTCAATATCATATTCTTGAACCTTCACCACCCAGTTCCCTCTCTTAGTTCCAAATTCTTTCTACGTAAGAATAGACTTGATGGTTGTCTCAGGAACAAGTACTGTGGAGTGAGAGTTAAGAATATAAAAACGAAACTACTTGACAGCTTTAACCACTGCAAAAGCATGTTTCTCCATCATTGTGTATTTCAACTCATGATTTTTAAGAATTTAGCTCATGAATGCAATTGGGATTTCATGATCATTAGAATATTTTTGAGTCAAGACAGCAGCCAAGGTGTTATCTGTGGCATAACAATAGATAATAAAATATTTGGTAAAATATGGACATGCTAAGATAGGAGTTCTAACAATAGCCTTTTTAATACCTTCAAAGGCTTCCTTCCCTTCAGAAGACCAGCCAAATGTTTGTTTTCCTTTCATCATTTGGGAGATATTCAAATTTAGCTCTACAAAATTAGGGATGAATCTTCTCAGGAAGTTGATCTTACCAAAGAAAGAATGCACTCCCTTCTTACTGGTTGGGAGAGGAATCTACTGAATAGCTTGAACTCGTTTAGGATAAATTTTGATGTCATATTTAGAGACAAGATGCCCTAACAATTTTTCCTCTGTGACACAAAAGACATATTTCTTAGGATCCAAAGAGATCCCATGTTCTCTACATTTCAAGAGAACTATTTCCAGATGCTGAAAATGATCTGCTCTAGTTTTGGAAAACATGGTCAGGTCATATAAATACACAACAATACATTTCCCTTTCAAGCTTCCAAAATCCAAGTCCATAGCCCTTTGAAAAGTGGCACCGACATTAATGGGTCCAAAAGGCATCCTCTTGTAGGAAAAAGTACCCCAGGGGGTGGTGAAGGCCATTTTGTGTTGATCTATGGTATTAACTTCTACTTGATTGTACCCTAAGAAGCCATCAAACATGAACAACATTTCATACCCCGTAACATCTTGCAAAACTTGATCCATCATGGGTAGGGGATAGTTGTCCTTCAAAGAAGCCTGATTACATATTCCTGAAGTCAACACAGATATGAATCTCACCATTTTTCTTCCTGACAGGCACAATACTGGAAATCCATGTTGAATGGTGAATGGGAAAAATAATTGTGGCTTTTAACAACTTCTTTATTTCCTGAAAAATAGTGTTAGCTATCTTTGGATTGTATTGCCTTTGCTTTTGCTTGAAAGCTTTAATCCCAAGTTTGAGAGGGATGAAATGCTACATCTCCTTTGGTTGGAAAGATTTTTAGATCTTCATATGAATATGCAAGAACATCCCTATACTTCTATAGGAGGTCCATTACCTTCTTCTTTTCTTCTGGGGTGCAATATTTTCCAATGTTCACGAGTCTTAGGATCAGTAGAAGCTACACAATATTAAATTTTGTCATATTCGGCTGATTGTTGGGGTCCAGTAGAAGCTCTAAACTTTATCATACCTATTGTGTTTGTCAAATAGTTCTTTCTAAACTCACCAATCACTTTTGGAATCTTGTTTCCTTTGAGTTTGATACATACATCCTGATCCACTTCTTCGTCTTGGGTGGCTTCTTCGTTGGAAGGGATACACTTTCACGAGGAAAATTTTCGCTTACTTTAAAGTACAACATTGTTCAAAATTTATCCTTGATGTTCTAAGAAAGAAACTAGGTGTTGATCGTCATTGAAAACTTTCCAGTTACTTATATTATCAGGTACACTGGGTCTATAAATCATTTCAATGGTGAACTTATCTTAAGAAAAGTCAGGATGAGGAATAAGCAATGACCCTGAGACTACTAGAGAATCAGCTCATAGTATTCTTCTCCCTAGGAATTGCTTCGATGGAGAAGGCGTCAAGAAATTGAATGGAGTCCCAGACCTGATTCCTGTAATGTTTCAACCTTCCATTCTTTACCTGGAAGAGGTTTCTAACTTGCTTGAAAACTAAATTCCGCATCCCCACAAGCTAGAAGATTCTTCACACCCTGTTCTTTTGCCATGTTAGAGTCTAAGAATGAGAGCTTCATACTCTGTTGTATTATTGGTATTTTCAAACTGCAACTTGAATGAGAAAGGATGAATGCTTTCCTTCAAGCGACACCAATACTGACACCAGCTCCAGAACCAGCTGAAGAACAACTTCCATCAAACTCTAAGTATCCAAATGCCATTAGGATCTTTAGGTGACTTCTTTGGGGAGTTGGATTTTCTTCAGGAGACATAATCATGTAGTTTCCATGACCCAATATCCTCATAGAGTATTTGTGCTTTGGGATCATCAATTTTTTGTACAATATACTCACGATTGCTTCTCAAGCAGCAACTTCTTCATTTTCCCACTAACTAGGTATGAGGGCATGTGACCAATCCATTTGAATTTCTCCACCCACATCCTTACAGAAGTTCCTGCTTAGCAACATCCCATATGAAGGAGGAATATCTGCTACTAAGAATAGTAGCCAAGAACTTTCTTCTCAGGAAAAGTAGCAAAAGCCACTTGTGTGTCCTTAATCCTTCCGACCAAGGGCACTTCCTTACTCTCCATGGAATAACAAGATCCATAAGTGCATGTGAGAGTTAACCCTAATGCATGAGCTACTTTGGCAGGCATTACATTGTCTGATGCTCCTGAGTCTATGACGCATGGTTACTGAGCCTATGGCCAACTATAAGGAGTGTTACATAGAATGGTTTGATTTTGTCATTGGGTGAGGTGACTAGTGGCTACCAGATTAGGCTGTGGTGTAGAAGAAGGATTGGGGTAAAAGGCATTTAGAGGTAGTTTTAGAATGGGAATTGACAAAGTGAATCATTTTAGCAAAATCCTTCGGGATGAGTTTGATAATATTCAGCCTCTGAAGTTTGAACCTTAGTCTCTTTTAAGGTGATCAATAATATCGAAATACCCAGAAGTGGATGGGTTATCATTACTTGAGAATCCTATGTTTTATCAGATTTTAGGAGTTGAAAAAGATAGTAACTTTAGTAGCAGGATTAGGAAAATCAGAATTAGCAGAACTCACCTTCTGGTGTAGATGAAATGGGGATAGGAGATCCTCTTTTTACAATTACAGGGATAGTTGTCGGCTGCTCCTTAGATTTTTTTGTGGGCTGCATCACTTTCTCCCTCTTATATGTCTACTCCCAAGTCATGAAAGCGTATGATTTCCTATTCATGTCTTCTACTACTTTGTCAGAATCATCCCCTTCATCAATGCCTTCAGTGGTGAAGAAATTAACTCGAGATCCCTTAAGCTTCATCTGTTTCATCATCAACCTCTTCCTTAAATTCCTCGCAATCTTCATTAACCTCCTCATCCTCTGGTTCCTCAACTTCACAGGTTGCATTGACAGGAATTTTAATAGGAGGTACTTTAAGCGCTAGCCTTGTTCTGAGAAGTAGGTAAATGATTTCTGGGCTGAAAATTCCTCCTTGGAACGTCTGCATAGGGAGTATGCTGAGCCAATTATTTCTTAATGGCGATGAGATCATTTGTAAGTTTTTGTACCAATGGATTAGTATTAGGTCTAGGAGTGGAAGAGGAGGAAGAAGAAGACTTAGATTTAGAAGGGTCTCTCCTCAACTTCCCTGACATGATTAAATCATCTTCAACACTAACAGCAAGAGTCCCTGATCCTCGGCCAATGTTGTGAGATTAGCCCTTCTCAATGTGCATAGACTAACTTCAGGCAATTGGGCATTTAGGAAGAAGCATTTTTGAATTTGATCTACATGTTGAGTATTTGGTGGAATTTTGTTAATCAAACTTTTGAATCAAGCCACAAATTCTCTCATGGGCTCTTGTGATTCCTTCTTTATTTGAGAAATTTGGGCTAGCAAAGCATGCACGTCCTTCCGCCGGTTTGAAACAGATTTTCAAAGCTCGTTCTCATCATTGTTCTAGCTAGTGATAGCTCCGGCCAGTAGGAAGGTGATAGAACCAATCCAGCAACATTATCTTGTAAAGTCTCAACAAAAATCCTTACGGAGACATCTTCATGTTCAACTCCCATAGGACTCCACATGCAACTATGAAGCCTATGCGATATGTTCATCAGGATGTACTTTACCATCGTCCTTTGAATTTAGGAAAGTTCTTCTGGTTACCTCTGGGCAACTCATGCAAAGGCTAAGGAAGGGCAAGAGGCCCAACATGATGGCCCTAAGGCAATGGTACCACCATTCTTGGAAAGACATGGCTTGAAGAGGAAACTGAAACACCAGCAAGAATCAAAGCTCGAGAGATTAGGACTGATTTGTTCTGAAGGAATATCACCCATAGGGATTGTATCTTGGACAGAGTGGAGTGCTTGTTGAACGAGCCTCTTCTATTTCTTCTTGTTGAAGGGAAAGGAAAACCCTGCTACTTCCAAAATTTGAAACTGAGAATATTCAATACCAAGGGCCCTTCTTCCCTCGAGTAAAACATGGAGTCGCCATATCAAATAGATGATCAATAAAATGATTATAGAACTGGAATACATTTTTAAAAAAAAATGAATCCCCAGTAGAATCACCAAAAATTGCTGGTCATCAAAAAGGACTTGATTGAGAACAACAGTTAGGGGAGAGAAAGTCCCTCCTCTTTAATGGGAGAGGTTCCCTTCTTTAAAGGCAAATGAACCTATTTACACATATACAAAGCATGATTTTCTAATGTGGAACTTGGAATATTATGAAAGTGTTAAAATATAACATATCATCAATCACAAAAGGACTAGAGGAATGAAAATAGTGAGAACGAGACAGAAAGGCACCATCTCAAGAAATGTATAGATGACAGAGTAATTCCTTATGCATGCGAGGGGTGACAACGAATTGGAATAAGAATCATTTGCATATCACATTACATTAAGATGGAATTTCAATAAGACACAAAGTTGTATAAATAACATATGTGATGAATACAAAGCTTCTCAGCAGTAATACAGATGAATTATCTCAATAAGATTTAACATGAATAGCTTAATGAATAGAAGGAAGATCAGATAGGCAAAGAATGAAAGATATCCTTCTGTATTGATTGGTCTTTAAGATCTATTTACACTTTCAGAAATAAGCCAAGTTCTTCCATTCTTTAAAATGGTGTAGGAGAGGCCATTATATAAGTTTACAAATCAGTTACTCTCGGTAACTAACTTCTTTTAACTAAAATGATTAGTTAAAGGAGTTGCTAATTGACACAATACCCTCAACTAATTACAATAAGCCAAATCTGAGAGAAAGAAGGGGAAGAGAAGAGAAGAATTAGGAGAAGAAGATAGGTACTTATTGACTAAGGAGGGACCCACTAACTTAAGGATCCGTTGTCTGAATCATTATCAATGCCTTCCGCTATGTCTCTGCCACGTGGGACTGATGTGTTGGCGGTGGCATCTAACTAGGCAATGAGTTCTCCATGCACGTTCGTTTGTCTCGCTTGAGTCGGGACTGAAATGAGCTCCGCAAGTGAGTATTCTTTATGTCTGCACATTCAATACTGAAATTGGGAAGCCACCGGCGAATGCCAAGCTCACTTTCATGAATCATCTATGCCATAGCTGAAGGGTTTGCATCTGTCATCCTTGCCCAAAATTTTCCCCAAAATCAAGGTGGCTTGAACTTCACTGTCCCCGATATCTTGGAGGGAGAACGGAACACCTGAATTTTCATCGTGAAGGTGAAACTTGAATATCCTTGAAAGCTGATACAACACAAGTTTGGAAGGCTTCTCCCTATCTACCAACTGTTGATAGTAACTCGGAGAAAAGCCTGCAAGCTAGAACTTTGGATTTTGGAATCGCACACTGGAAATGGATGACGCGCGCATAAATTATCTTTGGCATCCTAAAAAACCTTGTTGACGAGCAATAGATTAGCATCGAAAGCAATGTGCAAAAATGCATAGGGGGCAGATTCATTATGCAGCTACTCCAAAGTTTAGGATTTCTTTATAGGCATGGTACCAAATTGCAAAAGAACAGACTATTTGGGTAGAGCGGGAAAAATTAGTCACCGAATGGCACTAGGTTCATTTGAAGGCTTCTACGAGGGACGTGAAAGCGCTGAAGTACGTGATCATGGCCGAATCGGACGAAAAGGGAACAACAGCTCTCCCAGGTGAGACTTGGGACACTTGTGTATGTTTTTAAAGTTCTTGACTGGGCATCTTGACTAAGAATCAGACTTTGGGTAGAACCGGCCGATCAGGGGAACAGAGAGCCCAAATGAACTTGGGACACGTGGGACAAAAATGTCTTGATGAGGCCCGAAAGAATTTGAGCAAAATGTTCCTCAAAAAATGTAGTTTTTTTTCCAATGTTCTCGACTTTTTCTACATCTATCAGAACAACTAAAAAGTTACTATTTAACCTCAAAATTATGTAATTTTCAAATTCTTAAAGGCAGGGGTAGATTCTCCCATTGGGATCCTAGACAGCTCCAGATCAAAGGCTAGTAAATCTCCATGTTCTACGCTTATCAACTTTCTGCTTGTGCTACCTCAAGAAATTTATGGCCTGTGTGACATGTGTGCACTATCACTTGATGTTCTTTTAGTG
This sequence comes from Taxus chinensis, assembly GCA_019776745.2. Classification (NCBI taxonomy): domain Eukaryota; kingdom Viridiplantae; phylum Streptophyta; class Pinopsida; order Cupressales; family Taxaceae; genus Taxus; species Taxus chinensis. Next base: position 439,723,126 of record CM034156.1, read on the forward strand.
TGTGCATGTGCGTGTGTGAAAAAGTGATTTGTGTCTGTGCAAGTGCTGCCACAACATTCAAACTTGGCACCCTGTGCCCTTGAGAAGAGGGATGTCCTACTTCCTACTTTGAACAATGGTGTCTGCGTGCCGTACCTGCAAACGCCTGCGCCTATGAAGCAGGCGTAAGAGAACCTACAGCAAGATTTTTCATAACTCCTAAAGTATTCACTACTTTTAGGGCATTCCAATGACACAAATTAATGGAGTAAGTGGGGCTTCTTAAATACTCAGGAATTAGTGGTACCATGGAGGCTGCAGTGCCACTGGTACTTCCCCCAGACTTCATCTATTGTAGCCACTAAATGGTCTCGTGCGAGGGACCATGGTTCTCCTGAGTGTCATCAGCTTTCACTAAGTAACAATGATGTTCTCAACTGCCTCAAAGTTAAGTTTGAATGTGGTAACGTGATGTTTTTACCCCCATGGGGGGTCCTGATTAACCTATTTTTCACCTTATTTGGATTTACTTGACCGTAGATGAGGAACCCGTGGATCAATCATCATTTTCTTCTCTGATTCACTATGGAGGATAATTATTGTGCAGGTATCTCCGAAATAGGTGTATGTTATTCCTTCCTTGGTGTTTCACTGTATTTAGAGGAAGCATTCTCATTGATTCTTCTTAAGCTACTCGGACCTTTCTGTCAAACCCTACCTTGGAAATTCTTATTACTCCTTGAGCCAGAATCTCAGCTTATTCATTCTTCTCCACTCTCATGAAATAATCTAGATTTTTCAAATAATTATGCTTTTTCTTAATGTATCATATCCACTATCACAACAGGACATGCATTTGTCCTCTTGAAGAGCTTCAGGAATCTGATCCACCTAGATTGCATCTCCTTCTGTCACCCCTGGAGGGAGAAGCTTCGATTATGCCTCTACCTTGCTTCAATTTCATTTACACAATCCGTTCACCAATGGTCCTTGGTATCTTCAAAAAAATTAAAAATAATATAATATATATATCAAAAAATTCTAAAAAAAGGGCAAAATTTTTCAACAAATCCTAAAAAGTAAAAAACGCTACAAAAAACGGTAACTTTCTTATTTCGGCTAAAACTTGTGTCTTGTACATGGTATTTTCTCCATATCCTATTGGTTTGTGTCACATCTTCCCTGATTAATATGAATCATGTATCACTAGATTCACAACCATTCACAAAGCTAGCTACTTTCTTCGTCTGTACTCTAGGGAACTTTTGTTTCCTGGTGCCGTTTCCTTGCGCACAAATGCTTTTCATGGACCTCGTGTCCATTTCCATTTCCCCTTGCATGTATCCTTTCTTGGGCATCAGTTTTAACCCTTGTCATTAATCACAAACTTATGGATCTCTTCAGTACTGATAACAAAACATCATCCACCCTTCTGAAGTTATGATTGTTGGTTTCAAGGGTGAACTGAGGGTAGTATGTATAAATGGGTTCAACCTTCTAACTCTTGATGTGTGTGAAACCAAACCATTGCTGAGATGCTGCTAGCGTATACATAAGATAAGAAGTCATATAGAACTTCTTGGTCTGTTGCACATTAGACAACTATTCTATCAAATTCATGCAAATGATTTTTACCCAATTGATGTTCTGGCTACCTTCGTAGATGATGTTGATGAGCGGGCACATCCAAAAGTAAAATTCATTGGTGGAGTGTAAGCCCATGACACAAGCTAACAAGATGATGAAATCAAATAGCTCTTCATTAAAATCAGCGCTAAACAGAGCCTTAGAAAGTCGAGATGCTCCCTTTTTTGGGTTCTTCAACAATGACTTTGCTACCCTCGCTTTGTATTTATCACTGTCCTGCTCAAAGAGAGCCTGTGCTTGAGCTTGAGAGATAACCAAATAATTTTCAATTTTTGGGATCCTATCTCTCACCTTTTTCTATCGTCAATCGACTTCTTCCATCACCCCATCGACACTCGGGGGGGCATCTCTCCCTCCTACTAATTTTTCTTCTATCCCATCAAAATTTTCTTTCGCCTACTATCTTTGAAGTGGCATCACTTACACCACCCCAAAGAGGGGCAAATGTAGACACCTATGATTACTCCTAAGTAATTTAAATACTTAAATTACGCTAATTATCTCCTTTCCCACAAATTGATGACATATTGTCCTATGACACGCTCATCTTCTCATCCATTTTCATTAATTGATAACCTTACGATAATTAATTAATTCCCCTATCCAGCCCATACCCTAATTAATGACCTTTCATTAATTGACATCTTCTATCTAGTATAATTAATTATTATTAATTAATTAGCCTCCTTTCTCATTAAATCAATAAATCTATATTTAATTGGTTTAATTCCCTCCTAATTGTCTAAATCACACTAAAATCCATCTAAAATCTTATAAAAGCTTGCACATGTATTTATTAATCATCTTGATTAATTAATGCACCCCCTTTATCCACATGAACCACTTGAGGACAAACTAAACCCTCGTAAAGCTAACTCAACCCCAATATAAACCCCCCTTATCCATAACTAACTCTATATATCCATTTGTCCCACATTCATGAGGATGTGTTGAATCCTTTATCCTTTGGGCTATATAAATAACCCTCCCTCTACTTCTACACCTACACCTAAATCTCTCAAGAGACAAAAGTAAGCACATAGTTTTATACTAATAGCCTTTTTTCATTCTTGAGCCCTTCCATCCTGCATTCTTGAAGAGCTAAGCCTCACACCCAAGCATCCATTGAAGGTTCAAAGCAAGCAATTATAATTTGATTGCCATTGGACTACTTAGGTCCATTTTGATGTTAAATTAGGAAATTAAGGGGAATAGAGTTCATGCATTTACATTGTGTTCTGATTAGATTCAAATTTATTCATGTTTAAAAGGTAGGAATTTCTCATTTCTTCATCATGATGGTGCACATTTCCCATTTTTAACTAGGTTAGGAAGCTATTTTTAGGTGGTAGCTTTCTTGCTTTAAGTTGGGTTAAATTTGTTGAAACACTTGCACACATTTGGCACGCCCGGTGGGACTCCTAGTCCCATGGCATTTTAGTTTAAGTTTCATTGTTTTGGATAACTTTTGATATGCACATGTAGTAATTAATGTCTATTTTCTTGGAATTTTTGCTCATTTGATATGTGTAACTTCATGTTCACAGCCTTAATTGTAATGGGTTATTGCCATTCTTAAGCTAACTTGTCAAAATTTGAGATATTGTGAGTTTTCTTGTGTTTGCTGCCATATTTTTGTTATAGGTTTCACGCAGGCATGATTTTAGGGGTGCAGGTTGGATTTTTGTGGTGCAGGTGTGGTTTTTGGGGCACACACATCTCTCTGGTGGCACAGGCATACTGTTAAAATCTGTCATTCTATCTGCTGACCCCTGATGCATGCACACTAACCATGGTGCACATACCCTATCTAGCGCGTAGGTGCACTAACTCGGGCAGACACATTGTTTCGTATTGTACCTTCACTAGATACTAAAACATGTCAGAATGGTGCACATGTGGTTTTAGTGGTGCAGGTATATTTTTCTGGTAATGCGGTTATTCTGTCTATTTTTCTCTGAGTAGCACATATGCTGTTTTTGTGGTGCACACACCTCTCTAGTGGCACAGGTGTTTAATAGATCTAAAAATTCCATAGATTGGTGTAGGTACTATTTTAGGGGCACATGCATTGTTTTCGTAGAGCACACATCTCTCGGGTGGTGTAGGTACACTGTGTGCCGAAAATAATCTTTGGTGACGCATACGTCCTAACCCACACACAGGCGCTAAAAAAGGGGCGCAGGCATCGTTTTACATTTTTTGACATTAACATGTTGATGTGCTAATATTCTTGTAGGTTTATCTAATCATATATTTGTCTTTGTAGGCTATTTTTACATATTTGTATTTGATTAGGTAAAATTTCACATTGTTTCCTTATAGGATTAAGATCGCATATGCTCTTCCCTTGTGTCCCTTGGGGCAATCTTGGGAATCAGAAATGATTCTTAAGTCCTTTTGATGCTTTGAGATTATTAGGGGTGTTTGATTTGGAATTGGTTAATTTGGCATAGTTGAATTAAAAGTGTTTTTCCATTTGATATCTTTTTAGATTTTGGAAGACAATCACGTATGCTCTTCTCTTGTGTCCTTGGATGATCTGGAGAATCAGAAATGATGCCTTCTCTTGTGATGGAAAACTACTAAACGTCATCATACAAGACCAAAATTCTTGTCAAAGAACGGAGGAATCGAAACAAAATTTAGAAAACTACTAATACAGTTGTTATACAGGTTGCCAAATGGTGTTCGAGAAAACCACATCTAATTAAAAAAGATAAAGGGAACAACATATTCAAAACACTGTATTGCAGGTTTTGGAAAAGGGTACGTCCCTCTCCGCTCAACTGGAACATAACCCCTTTGGCATAACACCTTAAGCTACAACAATGGGGGTGGTTCCAGGAACCCCAAAGTAGTCCACGCAAGAGGGAACCTTGTGGACGAAACGGGAAGTGCTCCACACTACCTATCTGACTAGTAAATCCTTTATGAGATAGAGTTACATGTTGTCCTTATGTGACCCTTTTAAGTACACATTTGGACGCATTTATTGCCCACTGTGCTTGAAGGGGGAAAAGTCGAGATACTCCCAAACTAGTCATTGCGAATTTTTGGGTAAATTATCCCGCTCATGGATAATCTTTGTAGCACCTAGGATGAGAGAACCACCTAGGAGGATATACTTTAGCCAGGAGCCCACTTTGACCATTCTAAAACAGTGTTGAGTTGTGAACCATATTTTCATTGAGAAACATGTGACGCGTTACTTTCGCCTAGTTTTCACTTGCCTTAGGGCGAGGAAAAAATCTACCGAAGTGAAGTTAACATTTTTCATATTTTTGATTTGCTTCCTTCACATTATTTTGACACTTTGTTGATCAGAAGAAGTGTGATTACCTTTGTGTTACCAATCGACTGTTTCTGTCACTTTTATGTCTGTTTACACCCATCCATGTTTGCGGCTGGGTAAGTTAAACATCTAAAGTGTACGGAGGCGTATTCACGCCATTGGTAGCCATTGTGATCTTGATGCCCATCTCAAGATTGTCATTGTAGTTAGGCGTGGTTCATCACCACGGACTTCCTTAGAAGAGTTAGCTTGTTTGTATCATATCACTACAATTTCGATATTTACGTCTTGTTTCTTGTAAACTCGACATAAATACCTATATTGTAAGGTTATGTTGCACACATTTTTAACTATTCCTAGCTATACTTCGAGCTTCTTAGTTCAGTTCTATTATTACCTTGATTTCAAAGAGTGCTAGGTGTTACCATTTGTGTGTGTTATATCAATAACACCTTGATATCAATACTTCACTTTCTCGCAAAGTGGGTTAACATATCTTGGTGATATTGTTGTGTCATTTACAAATTGTAATTGGCAATTTTTGAGATATAGGTATTAATCGAGTTTGAGCTCACTCATTGTATATCTTGATTGGGAGATCGCATTGAATTCTTGTATTTACTTATGTTTTGTTCATTCCCTTGAACTAGGCATAAGTGAAGACATCTTGTTACTCATCTTGTGACGCGAACTACTTTTTGAAACGTAGTCTAGGAGGTACTTCATTTAAACAGGTTTCGGTACCAAACGCATGTGTCACTGGTGATTTATCACTCTATCACATTGGTATTCTCACATTGTTAATTTATTCATACTCTTAACATATACATCTTGCATTTCACTTAGGGGTGATCATTAAGTTTTAAGCACATTTACAACTTACCCTAGTGAAACTATCATGAAAACATGGCTCCTAAAACACGTCTAGGGTTAAAGGAATAGACATATGAGGAAAAAAAAGTGCAAGCTTGGGAAACCTCTAATAGACAAGGGTCAAACCCCTTCATTGGACATGACCTAGGACCACTATTTTCTACAGAAAAAGAAATAGAAGAGATGGTCAATCATAGTGGAAATGAGTTAGAATCACCACACGCAGACTTTGATTTTGACCCCACTCTACTAGATGAGTTTCTCCTTAGAAAAAAATATAGAGTGTTGGCACGTGTCCTTGAATTACGGGCCAAATTTCCCACAGAGAATGAACCAATAATACCTACAAATGACGCTACTGAGGAAGAACGTTCCCTTATCAATATGGAAGATATTTTAAAAGGTAGACATGTTTCCACTTCTTACGTAGGAAATGATAAAGTGGTAGGACATAGAATACCCTTTATGAAAGTGCCACAAAGAAACAAGATAGAACATGAGACGGGTGAAGAACCTCCACAATACGAGGAGGAGGAACCTTTAGAAGAAGAAGCTACAAACAAGGCCACAATCCAACAAAAAATCTGTAACCTAAGCCGAAAACTAGCTTTGATTACTTCCCATGTATAGAAAGACACAAACAAGAACTTTCAAAAGATAAGACCTAAGGTTAAGATCAACGACCTCCATCGGGAAAACCAAGGAGAAGAAGACACAGGCTATCATCATGTTTACATCCCTGCTTCTCCCACTAAAAAACAATTGCTCACACAAGAAGTGTAGTCCATGAAAGTGACACTCACGAGCTTACAAGAGAGCAATATAGGGAGCATTAGGAAATATCAATATGAAGAATTATGCCCCTATCCTTTTGACAAGACAATGACCCTTCAACCCTTTCCAAAGAAATTTGATATGCCAAAGTTTGACAAATACAAAAGAAAAGGAGACCCAAGGGATCATGTTAAATATTTCTACATGGCATGTCAAGAGGTGTCTTATAGTGACAATTACCTCATTAGACTTTTTCCCAAGAGTCTTAGAGGTCAAGCATTGGAATGGTTTACACGCTTACCACGAGGATCAATTTTCACCTGGCCAAAATTGGCAGAAAGATTCATGTGTCACTTCTCATATAACATAGAGAGTGACATCACCATGGTAGACTTGTGTGGAGCCAAGCAACGCCAAAATGAGACCTTCACCAGCTTCCTCCAATGGTGGAGAGGGATAGCTAGTCGCTTCCCTTGTGCTTTCCCTGAAAAGAAGCTGGTTAGTATTTTCATTCCCAATCTCAACCTGGATATAGATTTCCACCTCCAAATGCATTGTGTCTGTACTTTTGAGGAGGTTATCAAGAAAGGGTTTCAGATAGAAAAGGCTCTCATTGCCAAAGGCACCCTCAAAACCCAATCTAAAGATAACCAAAGTGTCAAACCCATGGAAAAGCTGAAGATCTTTAACAAAAACAAAAATGTGGTGGGAGACGGAATCACTGATTCCAAATGTGTTTAAACAGTCCAAACTGGTCAACCTTTTAAACTAAGCAAGGGCCCAATTCAACCACAACCAAAGCAAAGAGAATTCACCTCTCTCAATGAACCATTGTTAGTCATACTAAAACAGTTAGATGTGGCCCACATGATCACCTATCCTACCACACAACCATTTGACGACAACGCTCTGAAACCTTCATGGTATAAAGAGCATGAATATTGTAAAATGCATCACGTTAAAGGACATAAGACAAAAAAATGTGTGCGGCTTCACCATTATATTTAGGATCTCATTGACAATGGGGAGATAGAGGTGGATAACCCTAGCAAAACACAAACACCTAACGAGAAAATGGGGATTTATAAAGAACCATTCCCCAAGAATGATAAGTGGGAAAAGACAAATCCGGATCGAGGAGAGTCATCCCAAACCTATAAAGCCTCAAATTATTTGTATACCAAAAGAGATAACAATCATTATGATTCACTTATCGGATGTATTCACTCTCCTGCTAACCATGTCAATACCATCCGGGTCAAGGGAAAGGACTGCACTGTGGTAACAAGGCATGCCCACCTCGTGATTCTGGAACCCTCTCCATTGACCCCACAAACCTATAAATATAACCTTTTAGAACAACTTGAGAAGATGTCTACTAAGATTTTGATCGTAGATCATCTCAAGATATCCAATGTGCATAAGGAAATTTTGTACCAAACTCTTCAAGGGTTGGGAGTGCCTTTAGAAGTCGATCCTACACACCTTCAATCCACGGTGGCAAACATTGCACCAAGTGCACATCTCAATTTCAACCATAGGGAGATACCTACTGAGAATCCTACATATAATCTTCCCTTATACATTGAGGTAGTTGTCACCTGTAGAAAAATCAAACGGGTGCTTGTGGATAATAGTTCTGGGTTAAACATCTACACACTTAAGTTGGTCAAACAATTAGGACATACAAAGAAAGATCTTGAGTCCCATATTATCATTATCACTGTGTATGACAACGTGGAAAGAGAGTCAGCATGCACCATCATGCTGCCCATGGACGTGGGCCCTACTTGTCATCAGATGAAGTTTCACGTCCTAGACTTGGAAATTCCATATAACATGCTTCTAGGCTACCCATTGATTCATGCCATGCAGGCCGTGTCGTCAACGTTTCATCAATGCATCAAGTTGAAGCATGAGGGACACATGGTTACAATACCAGGTGATTTAGAGCCCTTTCCTCATTGTAGAGCTCTCAATAGCTTTACACAAAAGGGCACATAGGCATTTCCCTCCGTAGATATAGTTATCCCTCTTCAGTCGGAGGCCATGGAATCTCGGGTAGATTTAGATTGTCTTAGTTCTTGCGCTCATGGGGCATCTACTTCAACATCTCCATTTGATTCATGGGAGATGAAAATACTGGAATATGGATATGGGGAGTATAATGTACAACAAGCACTCTTAGTGTCAGACCTCTCTTTTTCACCCAAGACTAGAGGTCAACCAAACTACCGCTTCAGGAGACCTAGAGAGGAACACACTATTGGGTCATTCCTACCTGGAGGCTTATTAGCTAAGGAGAAATTTCTTGATCCACCTACTACTTGGGTCCCTAAGGACACTTAGCCATCCTATTATCAAGCCCTAGAATATGAAAAATCTAGTAGAATTATGTACTCCATGGGCTACAAAGGCCTAGGATGTGGGAGGAATGAACAAGGACAAAGAGAACCGATCCCTCTTCCACATTTCAAAACAGAAAGATACAGCATTAGGATTCGCCCTTATGGGGCACATCCCAAGGATCAAGAAGCAAATTGTTTTGAATGTGAGGATGGTTTTGATTATCTAGACAGCAATACAGATTCCCATTGTAGCCAATATGAGGATCTGGCCTCCACGAACCTTTTCATGAACAACGCTTTCCTAACCTTAACCCCCACAAAACCAACCCTTGACCTTATATACCCTTCCCTTGTTGAATGGGACCAACAATGTCACATGCCACTAGATTTATTCAAGAATGATGAGGCTATTGTAGAGTTCATGGGCATAAGGGATACAATTCCCATTAGAGATCACAATAAAGGTTTCTTTATCGACTTATACACTTGCGCCTACTTCAGCGAGGAGGCTAAACTTCATGGTCAGAAAAATTTAAAGAAAAGTGAGGGAAAAAGCTCCAAAGAAAAGCCTCAGCAAAAATCGAAGTCCAAGTCGCACAGTGAAAACCTCTTTAAGACACTAGCTGATAAACAAATAAGAAAATCAAAGGACAAACAAAGTGACCACGCCAAGGATGAAAATCTTATGGAGACTTCCTTGGATGAAGATCTCAACCTACCTCCTAATCCTATGTGTATGGAGTACTTATCAAAATTGTTAGTCAAAGAAACCATTGATGTTAATATTGGTACTGAAGAAGATCCCAAGATATTAAAATTGGGAGCATCACTCTCGGCTAGAGAGCAAAATATGTTCACTATGTTGCTGCGATAGTTTATTGATGTGTTCACATGGTCTTACAAAGACATGCCTAGCTTAGATCCAACTTTGGTCATGCACAACCTAGTTGTGCACATGGATGCTAAGCCTATCAAATAGAAGCTCTAAAAGATGCACCCAAGAGTGGCCTTGTTGGTTAAGGAAGAGTTCGAAATATTACTGGCAATGGGATTCATCAGACCAATTGATTATTGTGAATGGATATTGAACATTGTTCTGGTCTAGAAGAAACCTATCGGTATCTGAATCTACACAGATTTCCCTAAATATTATTTTCCACTACCCAACATTTATATGATTTTTGACTCAACAGCAGGGTACGAAATGCTATCACTCATGGATGGATTTTCAGGTTATAATCAAATTAAGATCACCGAGGAGTACCAACACAAAATAGCTTTTACAACTCCTTGGGGTACCTTATTCTATCAGGTGATGCCATTTGGCCTTAATAATGTAGGAGATACATACCAACGGGCCATGATAGTGATTTTTTATGATATGATTCATGATATCATGGAGGACTATGTAGATGACATCCTGGGAAAGTCCAAAACAAGAGAGGATCATCCAGTCATTTTGTGGTGTATCTTTGAACACCTGCATGAATACAGAGTCAGGCTAAATCCAAAGAAGTGTGTCTTTGGTGTGCTATTTGGGAAACTATTGGGCTTCATTGTGTCAAGACGAGGTATTGAGGTAGACCCTGCTAAAGTGTCTGCTATCACTGAAATGCCTCCACCTAAGAATATCAAGCAACTGCATAGCTTACAGGGGAAAATTAAAGCCATTCACTGCTTCATCTTCTAGCTTACAGATAAATGACACTCATTCACCCATTTTCTTAAAAAATGATGTCACTTTCCTTTGGGGACCCAAGCAATAGAAATCTTTTGCTTTTCTTAAATAGTACCTAGCTAATCCACCTGTCCGCATACCTCCCACTCTGGGAGAACCACTTTTACTCTATATTTCCACTACACAATTTTCTATCGGTGTGTTGCTCACCCAATATGACCTTAGCCATAAGGAGAAAGCAGTGTACTATCTGAGTCACACCCTCATCACCTATGAGCTCAATAACCTCATATTGAAAAGGCTTGCTTAGCCGTTGTTTTTACCTTTCAAAAACTTCACCATTACCTGCTGAATACTAAGACCAAGCTCATATCCAAGGTCGATCCACTCAAGTATTTGTTTTCCAAACCTGCCCTCACGGGAAGAATGGCTAATTGGATCATTCTAGTCAGTGAGTTTGATATAGAATTTTTGCATCAAAAGTCAGTTAAAGGACAAGTAATTGTAGACCAGCTAGTGGAAGCACCTTTGTAAAGCATGGAACCTTTAATTCTGGATCTGCCAGATACCTCCTTGCTCTATATTGAAGAATTTGTCATATGGAAGATACATTTTGATGGATCATTTACGTTTCATGGTTCAAGTGTAGCAGTGGTCCTTATTACTCCTTCAGATGATCCTATACTGCAGGCTTTTCGCCTGGGCTTCCCTTGCATGAACAACATTACAGAATATGAGGCACTCATTATAGGGATGAAGCTAGCCATCAAGTGGAATGTTTATCATGTTAAGGTTGTAGGTGACTCATATTTAATCATCAAACAGGTTAATGATGAATATAAGGTTAAGGATGACAAGCTCATACCTTACAAAAAGTTAGTGGAAACTCTAAAGGAGTATTTTGTGTGCATTACCTTTGAGAAAATCCCAAGAGTGCAGAATAGATCGGTGGATGCCATGGAAATGGTGGGATCTATGCTTCGTATTCTACCAGGGAACAATGATATGTCATTCTTCATAGAAAATCTACGCCAGCCCGCATATGACATGTCACAATCTTTCCTGGCTTGTGAGGTTGTTGGTCCACATTCCCTGTGGTACAAACCCATCTTCACCTATCTTAAGGATAGCACATTCCCTCCCGATATCTCCCATTCTGAAAATCAAAACCTGATTCGTCAGATAGCCCATTACACCCTTTTAGGAGGTACACTTTATCATCGTGGCTACGATGGGAATCTATTACGTTGTATGGATGTAACAGAGTCAATCTAGGCAATCAAGGAAGTGCACGAAGGGGTATGTGGAGCACATACAAATGGAATGGTCTTGGCTAAGAAACTATTGAGATTAGGCTACTATTGTCCTACCATGGAAACTGATTGCTGCAATTATGTTAGAAAATGTGTACTTTTCCAAAAGTATGAGAATTTCATCCATGCTCCATTGCAACCATTACAACCTATCACTACCCCATGGCCATTCTCCAAGTGGGGACTTGATCTAATAGGAAAACTTACTCCTACCTCATCTGATGGTCATACACATATCATCACAGCCCCAGAATATTTTACAAAATGGGTAGAGGTTTTCCCTTTAACCTATATCACAGGAGCACAAATTTCTAAATTCATCATGAATCACGTTATTTACAGATATGGTATTCCTGTAGCCATTATTATAGATAAGGGGAAGTCATTTAAGAACAAAAATGTGAAAGGTCTTTGCCAACGGTTCTGAATCAAATTAAAATGGTCCACGCCATATTACCCACAGGGTAATGGATAAGCTGAGGCAAAAAACAAGACTTTGGTAAGGATTATGGAGAAGATGGTCATCAAGACAGGTCGAAACTGACACCTATAAATCCATCTGGCCCTTTCGGCTTAATGAACATCCATTCACACTCCTACGGGTGCAACACCATGTTCCCTAGTGTTCGGGATAGAATCTATTATCCCTTTAGAGATCAAACTTCCATCCCTCAGAATTTCTCTTCAGGATTATCTGGAAAAGGATGAAGATTATCAAATGGAAAGAATAGCTAAGTTAGAGCTCCTGGATGAGAGGCGCATTCGTGCTCTTAATCACCTGAAAGTATATCAACACGGAGTCTCCAGAAACTAAAACAAGAGAATCATCCCTCATCAGTTTGAGGTTGGTGATTTAGTTATGAAGGAGACCCAGTTCAACACCAGAGTAGAGTGAGAAAAGAAAGGGAAGTTTGAACCACATTGGTTAGGACCCTATGTCATAGTTTACAAGTACGGCACAGGGGCATATAAACTAGCTCACCCCAATGGTGATGAGCTTCAGGAGCCCATGAACACCATGCATCTTAAGAGGTTCTATGCTTGAACATGGCGCAAGGAAGTTAAAAAGACAAAAAAATCTAAAAAAGAAAAGAGAAAATAGGTCATCCACTAGTGAAAACCACGTAATTGTGGCACTTTGGATAAATCCTTGGGTGAAAACTAGTTTCCAGCTCCTCGGGAGGATTCGTTGTTCACAAGAATTCTATATTAGGAGGGTAGTTGTCTTTGGCCTAGACTTGGTTCTACCTTTAATATTCCTTGTGCACACCATCCTGTCTAGCCTTGATCTGAATTTACTTTCTTCTATTCGTCTATGAGGGGTGTGGTCTTTCATTATTTCATATCTTACGCTGGGGGCAACTCTATGACACTACCTTCCTATTCATAAACATGTGGCTTCTACCCTTGTATATTCCTCATCTAATGTTGGGGGCATCCATGCTTTCTTGGTTACATACACATAGCTTTGGAAATCCATTGGAAAACACAAAAATAGTAGAATTTTTTTTCGGAAAATACAAAAACAGTAGAAAATTGTTTCGAAAAACACAAAAATAGTAGCAAATTATTTCGTAAAAACCTAAACAGTAGAAAATTGTTTCACAAAAACCTAAACAATAGAAAATTGTTTCGCAAAAAAAAAACATTTGCTTGCATTGTCTTGTTTCCTTGCTTTGCTTCTTGCTTGTATAGTGTTTTTACATTCTTGTTTTTTAGGTTGTTTGTTGCTTGGGCTTACTTTGTTAGGATTCATCTTTTATTTCTTAGATTAGATTTATTCTTGTTTGTGCATGTTGCGGTATGTTTTTGCATGCTAGTGAAATCTTGGGAGATCATGATGTAATGTGTTAATTCATTATGTTCTTTATTAAGCATTTGATTGTGTTTGTTACTTGTTAATAAAGCATGGTGAATCATGGTATATTGCATTAATTCCTAGTGTTCTTTGTTAGAATTTGGTTGTGTTTATTGCATGTGCTCTGTTTTTTTATCATTCACATCACATTCCCATCATTATCATCACATCTAACATCATATATACATCATATATAAACAAAAATGCTAAGTTTTACATCATGCATGTATGCTAAGCTAATCATCACATATTGTATCATCAATGGGGGCAAGAGGGGTTGTGCATGATCAAAAATCTATACCCCCCCCCTCACCAATATCATCATATCATCCCATCCATATACATCTACACTAACACATGGGAAATACATTTGATATCATCTACAGATCTATCATCTAACATCCACAGCACATGTCCACATCTAACATCCACAACACATGTCCACATCAAACATAAAAATTAGATAAATACAATGTACGAAATCAGATAACATCATCACAACGCATCCATAAGTGCTAAATTAAACAAACGTAACATGCAATGAGAATCAACATATAGTAATTTCTGAAAAGGGGTATTTCACATCATAGAATAATGCCCACTCATGTCACATGCATCAGAGTACAAAAACAATAAAATACATCATCTCATAACCATGTGTATCTGAGCCAAAACAAAGTAATCCTCATATATATACATGTGTGTCAAATATACATCTATATCAAAAATGGATACAACTCTGTGTTCTATATCAAAAATGCCTTCAATTGAGGCATACAAAGGTGATACATCAAAAATGTCTATGTACATACATACAAATGTCTAGATAGGTACTCAATACAATACATCATCGATACACAATACCATAAAAAAGGGGCATGTATCTAAAAGAATCAAGCCTTCATCGTGAGGCATCATCAAAAATATATGTATAACATCATTGTACATCAAAATCAGCCTTCATAAGAGGCATACATATCAAAGAATCTATACAATAAAAATGTGGCTCTCAAGCATAGCTCTCGCCCTCGTCGGGGCTCCCAGATCTGTCCTCTAGATGTCAGAACACTAGAGACTAGGATGGCGCTGGTCTTGCCGGCTTCTCTGGTAGAGGCTATTTAACGGATCTGGTGGAATGACTTTACCTCCGTGATCAAGAGCCTGATGCACTTGACCCTGATAGCTATGGCAGTGCCACTCGCTGCTCTGGTGGCACCACTCTATACTATGCAATCTTGTAAAAAAGGGCCTCACCACCAAGCTTGGTGGTGTCACATATCAGATCCGCATCTTCGGAGGCGAGCACTACCTAAAGTGCAGTATCTCACTCACCTGTAACTCAGCCCATGTCTTCCTCGTCCTGTCTAGAGGTAGCAGCTTCTAGATCTCTCTTTGAGGTCATCACCTGTAGCTTGGCATAGGCCTAGTCCCTCTATGCTAATAAGGCCTGTGATCGGGCATACACATGATCTCTCTGTGTAACAACCATGCACACCTGTAACTGGGATTGATGAAGGAGGCTCAATATCTACATCCCCTATTCTATTGTCTCTCAGATCTAGCTCCGCCATGTACCTCTATCATCTCCTAGGCTAGCATGGGCCTGAGTCTAATCCTACTCTGATAGTAAAGTCACAATGTGAGCTTAGGCCTCATCACGCTTTGCTATAACTATCACGCACCAGCCTCGAGCCTTGTCTCTCTCCGCTTTGGCTGTGTCTCTCTCAGTTTTGAGTTGTTGTACATGTACCTCTACTGTGGCTATCTACGCCACTAGATGGGAGGTTATGTGTGCCTCAGGGACTGGTCCCTAAGGTGCTCTAGAAGAATATCCCTACTCAAAAACCATGCCTCTAGGTGGCTACATGGCTACCTGTACTGGGCCCTGTGGCCTCGATCCTTGTGCCTATGGGGCACCCTGTCCATCGTGTGGGATACCATCAAAGGGATCCTCTGGGTTTGACCCTAGTGCCACTGCTCTAGCCCTATGCTCTGCCCCATGCCATACCTCTAAGGGCGGGTGAATACCAGCTACCCAACCTACCTCTGGAATAGTGAGACACCGGGGTAATACTATTATGTACCATGCTACATAATCAGTTGTGGTCCCTGGGTCTCTCACCTGCTGTAATGGGTCCCATACCTGGGGGACCACTTGTGTGAAACTAGACCTGGCTCAGGCCACAGGTATACGAGGTCCCATGGTCTGCCTCTCATAGTCCCTGCAAGCATGCCAGATATCTAGCTGGGGGACCCCCTGTACTCTGTTGAGTTGCCATTGGCACCTATCAACACGATACAGCTCCATGATATAGCTGCAGCTGCCAATAAGAAAGTGCTCCACCAAGCACACGCTGATCTCTTTGGCATCCTCTGGCCACTATAAGTGCCTCTATGGATGCCAAATGGCGTCTATCACTACTATCTCGTCGAACTCCCACCTATATCTGAATAGGCTACCAAGATGGCTACGTACATCTCCGCCAACTGCTACCCAAGCCATGTATGATGGCTCCTCGGGATCTCAAACTTGGAAAGGGCCTACTAGGTGTCTGATAGCAATATGATCCCATGACCATCTCTGTAATAACGAGGTTGGCCCCATGGTTTTCTAACTATGGTATGTAATCGGGTGCAAATCCTAGTATAAATGGGCTAGTATACACTGACCCCAACAATGTCTCTCGCTGCTGTAAATACCATGGACCAATGGTAGTAATCCTCTCGGGAATGAAGTCCCTATCTTATCAGTGAGTAGGAACCCACTGATAAGCACCATAATATAGAGAGGTCCCTGATGTAATGTTGGGTCAGAGATGCACTCATGTAAAGCTATAGTCATCCCGTCGTGTGAGATATCATCAACACTGAATAAGGCATTATAGGATGATCTAATCAACCCTGCATCTGAGTTCTACTCGATTAACGTACCCATCATGGGCATGTGAAGGATCCGCCAAACATCCTCAATAGTCACTATCATCTCCCTTATAGACAATCTGAAACACTAACTCTTGCCATGCCATCACTCAACTAGTGTAGTCAGGAGGCCATGATCTAGTACAATAGAGGGCATCTGAGCCACAGGGCCTAGTCCCACCGCCTCCAGTAATATCACCATAACTCGGTGGTCACGCTAGCGCATACTACCCTCTAACTCAACAATCTAGGAATGACACTCCCGCATCTGTAAAAATGGTATTCGTCTCTACAAAATAACACGCCAATCATTAGTTCCTAGCATTTCCTCTAAAAATCTATCTCATCCTTTAGGGTTGACCCAAAAATCCTAAAAATTCTTCTAAGTGTCATGTTTTTGACACTTTCCTATCTTTTTTCCACCTATCTAGGGCATCTGCATGCCCTTTTTGGTGTGTGTGCCACATTTTTGGCACCTTCACTTATGCACGTGTGCCTTATGGCACGTGCGCTCTCTTTCAAGCACATACGCACCCTTTTTGGCATGTGCGCCACCAATTTGGTGCATTCGCTTGGGCACGTGCACTTCTATGTGTGTGTGCCCACTTCTCTATGCCTACACCACACTTTTTACACATGCACCCCATTTCTAGCGTGTGCTTATGTGTGCACGTGTGCATGTGTGTGCATTCGACGTGGCACTTGTGCCCTCAAAAGGATGCCTACACCCCCAAAATGGAGAATGTGTGCCCTACCCCATGCCTGCGCCTGTGCGCAGGCACACCTATGTTTTTTTCTGCTCCTAAATACCTAATTTAAGGAATTAATGAAAAAAAATTACGAGTAGGGTTGTGATACTCATAAAGGGGCCATCGTCTGCGTGCCGCTGGTACCCCTGAACTGCATCCACGTGCCTTAAATGATCTAGTGTGATCACCATGGTTCTCTTGAGTGTCAGAGCCTCATAATAAAATTTTCTCAACTGCTCAGTTAAAATGAATTGGTCGTGATGTTTTTACCCCCCTGGGGGGTATATTAACCTATTTTTCACTGTTCAGAAGGACGAGAGGCCCGTTTCGATCACCGTTTTCTCCTCTGTTCACTGTGGAATAATTATTTTTATTAAATAATTATTTCTCTTCTTTTTCACCATATTGGGGGCATTTTTTTTGTCCAATACCACTTTCTTCTCCTGAGGGAAATTTTATTGCTCCTTGGTGATTTTTATTCTTCTTCCCACTCTCGTAAATAATTATTTTTTCTTAATTTTTCCACTTAACAAGGACATTATTTGTCCTTTTTTTCTCTTTTCTTCCACCTCGGGGCACTTTCTGTCACCCCTAGGCCCTTCACTTTCTTATTCTACTTTATTTTAGTATTCACCATGGTTTGGAAAGCAAAAACAATAAAAACAATATATATCTAAAAAAATCCAAAAACAGGGCAAATTTTTTCCTATAAAATCCTAACCTAAAAGTAAAAAATCCTACAAAAAATGGTAACTTGCTTACCTCAGCTGAAACTTGTGTCTTGCGCATGGTATTTTCTCCATATCCTATTGGTTTGTCTGACATATTCCCTAATTAATATGACTCACGGATCACCGGATTCACAGCCATTCACAAAGCTAGTTGCTTATTTCATTTGTACTCTAGGGAACTTTTGTTGCTTCATGCTATTTCATTGCGCACAAACACTTTTCATGGACCCCGTGTCCATTTTCATTTCCCCTTACATATATCCTTGCTCAGGGCATCATTTTTAACCCTTATCGTCAATCATGAACTTGTGGATCTCTTCAGCACTGATAACAAAATCATTTGTACAACTGTCTTGACCATTGTTTGTTAGATATGTGCGTTCGTACTTGTTTTCCCTGTTACATGAGCTTATTTCCTTCTCGTATTGCATTGCATTATTGTATGTTACGTGGAGTTGGTACTTTCAGCAATGGAAAATTGTTTGTAGTATAGCTTTTCATATCATTCTAAAAATCACTCGTATGCATATATTTTTCATAAGGACCGATGAATAGTTCCTATGGCAATATTGATGACATCAAATCTTGTTCCAAATAAATACGGCTAGAGGCTAAGTCTCTTCTCTCCCCTAGTGAATTTAATTCTACATCACTTCCCTTTCACCCCTAATCATTTCTCTCTCATTGGGGCATCCTACCTAGTTCCCCATTCTTCTGGCTATCTCAAAGAATATTTTTCGATCATGTAATAAGACTTCTTCCATCACCCCATCGACACTCGAGGGGGCAATTCTCTCCCTCCTACTATCTTTTCTTCTATCCCTTCAAAATTTTCTTACATCTACTATCTTTGAAGTGGCATCACTTACGCCACCCCAAAGAGGGGCAAATGTAGACACCTATAATTATGCCTAAGTAATTTAAATACTTAAATTACGCTAATTATGTCCTTTCCCGCAAATTGATGACATATTGTCAATGGCACCCATCTTCTCTTCCATTGTTGTTAATTGATTACATTAAGCTAATTAATTAAGTCATCTATCCAACACATACCCTAATTAAAGACCTTTCGTTAATCGACACCTTCTATCTAATCTAATTAATTATTATTAATTAATTAGCCTCCCTTCTCATTAAATCAATAAATCTATATTTAATTGGTTTAATTCCTTCCTAATGGTCTAAATCACACTAAAATCCATCTAAAAGCTTATAAAATCTTGCAAATGTATTTATTAATCATCTTGATTAATTAATGCACCCCCTTTATCCACATGAGCCACTTGAGGACAAACTAAACCCTCCTAAAGCTAACTCAACCTCATCTAAACCCCCCCTTATCCATAGCTAACTTTACATCTCCATTAGTCCCACATTCATGAGGATGTGTTGAATCCTTTATCCTTTGGGCTATATAAACAACCCTCCCTCTACTTATACTTTGTATACCTAAATCTCTCAAGAGACAAAAGTAAGCACATAGTTTCATACTAATAGCCCTTTTTCATTCTTGAGCCCTCCATCCTCCATTCTTGAAAAGCTAAGCCTCACACCCAAGCATCCATTGAAGGATCAAAGCAATAAATTATAATTTGATTTCCATTGGACTACTTAGGTCCATTTTAATGTTAAATTAGGAAATTAAGGGGAATAGAGTTCATGCATTTACATTGTGTTTTGATTATATTCAAAGTTATTAATGTTTAAAGAGTAGGACTTGCTCACTTCTTCATCATGATGGTGCACATTTCCCATTTTTAACTAGGTTAGGAAGTTATTTTTAGGTGGTAGCTTTCTTGCTTTAAGTTTCGTTAAATTTGTAGAAACACTTACACACATCCCCGATATCAAGAACAGAAGATTCGAGCAGTGAAACATGTTCCTGACCCTGAAATTTGATCTTTATGTTGATAGTGTACAGAGAAACAACCTTCATAGCTTGAATTCGCAATAAAAAATGCAAGGGGAAAGGGAGCACGAGAAGACGATCTTGATTGCAAAGATTTGAGAAAATGACAGAAAGTAAGCAATGTGTAAAAATACGTAGAGAGTAGTCCCATCAAATAGCCATTTTAGGAGAGAGAAGGTTATAAATGCGCATTAAATTCATATGCACTGACTCAAAAAGGAAAGCATCGGGAAGAGTAGAAAAAACTATCCCGGATGGTCTTCGGTACATTTGGGACATGAGGGATGCGAAAATGTGATCCGGCTGAAACGGGTGATGTAGGTAATGTGGGCCAAAAGAGTACGGGTAGTCCAGGAACTTATAAATGCAAGGGACGCAAAGATGCGATTCAATCGATGCGAGTGATGCGGGAAAAGTGGGAATGGAATGTACAAATGCTTTTGGGACAAATAAGATAAAATTACGTGAAGGGCCTGATGCGGCCGATGCGGGTAATTGAGTAAAGAAATGCCCTTCAGTGATACATGCCTTATAGAATCATTTGAGAACATAACAACTTGTGACTACACTTCAAAATAAGAGATGGGGATCAACAGCAACATCGATGACTCAAATATTTCCCTCAAAAGAACTTGGGATCATATCAAGTATGTCTTAGATGCATCCCTTGGTGTGACAAACCACATCAAATGAGCTCAAAAAATCTGAATTTTCCCTAGGTCCTTAGCTGTTTCTCATGTGAGAAATGTTGAAGAGGTGTTACACTAAAATTACTGTACAATTTCCATAGTTGTTCGCTAGGGTTTGGAAATTTTGAGGGTGGCACAGATTTTTTTGGGCCTTAAAACGTGCCCGATATATCGGGAAACGTGATTTTCTCATATGGGTGGGATTTTTACCCATAGGTTTATGGGACGGTTTTGGCCCATGGTTTTGATACCCGTGATTTTGTAAAACTACTTAAGCAATTGTCTATTTATATGGTTTTATGCATATGGTAGATATAATGTAAACATTGCAGATGTATTTTGAATTCAGGCTGTGAATTCTGTTGAGTTTTTTGAGCATAGCTCCAAATAGATTTGAGTATTATATTGAGAGAGTGATGGCTTGTAATAAAATATGAGTAAGTGGTTCTTGGTGGACGTAGCACAAATTGGGTGAACCATGTTAAATATTGTCTCTTTTTGTTATGTTATTTTATTCTACAATTTTATTTGAGATCTGTAATATTTTCTACATATTAGTTTCTACCATTGTGATTATGTGAGGGATTATTCCACATATTTTATCCCTTATTTCCTAATAATTGGTATCAGAGTCTAGTTTGGTTTGTCTGAAGTGTTGAATTACAGGGAAATTTTTATCTTGAGTGGGAGCTATGGAAGATGATGAAAGATCTAGGGATGATAAATTCAATGGAATAGAATTTTAATCTTTGGAAGATGTAGATGGAAGATTACCTTTATCAGAATGATGTTTATATTATGTTGTCTGAGAAAGTGTAAAAACCCTTGAGCATGATAGATACGGAATGGGATTTTCTAGATAGGAAGGTACTTGGGACATTTCGGTTGTGTCTTGCATCTTCGGTATGATTTAATATTTCAAAGAAAAAGACTACAAAAGAATTGATGGATGCATTAGGGAAGTTATATAAAAAACCCTTTGTCTCTAATAAGATATTTTTAATGAAAAAATTGTTTAATATGAAGATGTCTGAGAATGGTTCAGTAGCAAATCATCTAAATGATTTTAATATGGTTGTAAATATGCTAGCTTTGGTTACAATAGAATTTAATGAAGAATTCAGGGATTTATTAGTTTTTTTCTCTTTACCTGAGAGTTGGAATAGCCTGGTACTGGCAGTAAGCAACTTGGTTCTAGCTAACTCAAAGTTTGAAGTTTGAGGATGTTGTATGGGTGATTCTAAGTGAGGAAATGCAAAGAAAAATCTCTAGTGAATCTTCTACTTCAAGGAATGCTTTGACAATGGAAACTAAAGGGAGACAAAAGAATAGAGGAAGCCATGGAAAATAAAAGGATCGGGCAAGGTCAAAATCTAAAAGCAAGATAGTATGCTAGCACTGTGGAAATTCTGGGCATGCAAAGGACTGTTCGGAGCTTCGGGACAAGAAGAAACCACAGGAAGAAAATAAGGAGGAAAATGTGGCAACGGGTAATGTATGTCAAGATGCTTTGATTATTTCTTTACATAATATTACTGAATCTTGGGTTTTAGATTCGAGGGCTTCTTTCCATGCTACTCCACATAGGCATTATTTTGTTGTTTATGTTCAAGGAAATTTTGGGCATGTTTTTCTTGGTGATGATGAGCCTTACAGCATAGTTAAAAAAGGTTCTGTTCAGGTTAAGATGCAGAATAGGAATACTTGGCTATTGAAGGATCTCAGACATGTGCCTATGTTAAGATGAAATCTAATATTGGCAAGGTAGTTGGGAAGTGATGGTTGTAATGTGATATTTTCAGTGGACTCTTGGAAGGTTACTATACGTACCCAAAAATGTAGGGTACTACACCACTAGAAAGATTTTACACATACCCCAATGATGATACAGGTCTCCTCACAAGGTGTTCAGGATCCAGAACAGCTCACCAAGTATACATTTATATCCCTTATGCCTCACCTAGCTTCTGCATGCTTTGTTTTTCCCTCTACCCCCCCTTTTCCTTGCATTTTGGTCTTAAGTGATGAGACAGCTGCCCTGCCTGGGCGGCGGTCCCGTGACCACCACCAAGGACAAGGCAGCGGTCTCATAACCGCTGCCCTGCACAGGGCAACGGTCCTATGTGCATTTTCCAGAAAGTTCCAACGATCACGTCAAACATAAAATTTCAATTTCTATCCGCATTTTTCAGCTACTTTTCTTTGCATTTATGTTTTGGCCACCCTATGAATAGTGTTTTCACTTTGTTTAGTGGTAAAAGAGTTCCATTCCAAGTTACCTTTTATTGAATGCATTTGTTATAAATATCCAACTTGTTTTCAAACAAATGGCCCCTCTCCTTCTCTGTTTAATCATTTAGTCTTTTGAGTTTCTTGCTTATAATTCCGATAGTTTCATGTTTTGCATCCATTTTTAGTATTCCTTTGTTGTTTAGAGGTCATTTGATATTCTTGTTTCAATCTCACTTCATTGCCATTCCATGCAAACCAGTTTAGAATAAGGTAGTTTCATTCTTAGATTGGAATCCATTTAGAGTTGCAATTTTTTTTAGTCACAAAAGATAGTTTCTAGAACTCTCATCACATTTGTGTTGTATTCCCGCAATAAATCCCACTAGGAATTGCATAGTCAAGATATGTTCACTTGCATTATCTCTCTCTTACTCGCACTGTATTCGGTCTATATCCAAAGTTGCCATTGTTCGAGTACCTTATTCTGTTGATGCTATCATATATTAAAAAAATTTGGATTCAAGAGAACACAAAGGAATGAGGAGATCACACTGAGGGGACAAATTCACACACAATTGGATTTACCACAATTCTGTAAACTCCAGGTTTGAGCTATCAAAGTTCTAGTTATAACGTATCAAATAGAGTAGTAAATTATTTTATTTCTGTCAAATCTCACTCTCAATATCACCATGGAAGCTGTGGGGATTGATACTATGATTCATTCCTCACTTTTGAGGTAGGATCGAGAGTCTTTCAATTTAAAACAATTAGTTTCTTAGATATTTAGGATAAATTTGCAACTACACATTCAAATAGCTACATTGGGCTACTTTTTTGTTTTAATTTTGTTAATAGATTAGCTGTCCATTTTCTAAATATATTAGAATAGCTACTCTTTTAATTTCATTAAAATACTTCATCGAAAATACAAAAATAAAAGAATACATGCATGGTGTAGATACATCTTTCATAATTAGTTTATTAGTTTTAGTTAAAAATTGAATTGTTTTGCATGACAATCATGGGACCTAGAGAGCCCAAAGAATACATATTTGAACCAATAGTGCCTCAACCAAATCTCCCCACAACACTAGCTAATATAGATCAAGACCTTAGGATACAGGTCTTTCGAGCAATGATAAACCTACGAGCAATTAGTGAACAATTGAGAGAATTAAATATTAAAGACGACAAGGCATACACATTTTGGTCAAATCATCCTAACTATAGATTGCCTTGATAGGGAATCCGTATGACTGTACAAGGATTTGAAAGAGAACAAGTATCTAGTTGCAATCCTTTAGTTCCACAACCTAATGTAGGAGACCTCTTCATTGACATGGATACTAGCTTATGCATTCAAGTTGTTAGAACACCTGTAAGGTATTCTGAGAAAATTAGACAACTTCTAGTTCTAAATGTAGAGGCTGAAAAGGCATATGATTATTGGATAATCGGAAGGAGAGATTAACTCTTCACATGACCATAGGAGGTCCACCATAACCACGAACTTACGGTTGTTATCCACAGGTTCCCCAACCCAATGGGTCTACTAATCAATCAAATATTGATGTTGGTTTACGAACACTAGTATTTAGGTCCTCACCACTTCCACAAGACATTATTACACAATTCTCCTTATTAAATGTAGTAGCCAATCAAGCTAAGGATTTCTGGACTAGACCAAAGAATCATCCATAAAACCCCAAAGAATCCACTACACCTCCCATCACCATTTTCATGACCTTGTCTACAAATCTACACGAAGCACCTATAGGTCACTTCCCATGTATCCAACAGCCAATAAACATGATCTTGGTAGAGCTCGACATTGATTAGAGCCTCCGAACAGCTATTATATCTGAGTGATCCATTACACCATTTCAAGTTAGGAGGGCCTTCTACACCTTAGATTCACAGATTCCACTATTACATGTTGAGGATATAAGATTGCCCAACTAGTTTGTTTGTATCCACACATATTCCACATTCACTGGCTGTGTCGGCATGACCTCAAGAGGTTGGGTATGAAGAAGAGTTACTTGTAGATTTCCATGCTTGTATGTCACTTTTCCATTGTACAAAATTGGTGAACCCGACGTGAAACAAACAATTCTTCCTCTTTTATTTTCATTTCTTTCGTCCACCTTTGCTCTTTCCCATTATTATGCGAGTATTCATATACCCCCCGAATATGTTGGGATACGACGCATAAGGAAGACTTCTCTTAGGTCTAGAAATAAATTATGGTCAAACAAATAGACAACCATCGCCCTCGCTTTCTTCATGGGCTGATAACTATTCAAGTAATTACTTGTCATCTCAAACTCCCCCTCAAAGACCTAGTTCCAGTTCTTCATTCCGAATTGAGGAGTTAGATCAGCTTGCACAAACACAACAACCAAAGCCCTTAGGCTCTAACAATATGACGTTTACTGGAGATTCCATTTCATCTCCTCAGGTCTTGTTCAGACCACAGATCACTAGACAGTCATATCCACTCCCATTTTTGGATGAGGAGTACCTAGCACGCTATGCTAGAAGTGAAAAAAGCTTCCAAAACATGTACCCACCTATAGGGAGTTTGCAAATACAATTTGATACCCTACTCCAAGAAAATGCCCCCATTCCTCCACCTATGGGAAATGCCCTCGGTGAAGCTTGGCAGGGTAATGATCAATTCATAGCAGGGTATCATACCCCTTTACAACCTCAAGGTGTACAACAAATGCCATTAAGGAAAAACATTGTTTCTTCACCAATAGAGGTCATTTCAGCCTTAGTTGAGAAGGTTAGAGGATTGGAGATTGCTCAAGCAAATCAAAATTCATATTTTGGGAAAACAAGAATCCCCAATCCTCCACATCACCGCAGTCAGGTTTACCTCCTTACATGAACAGGAACGTTAGGCATGCCTCCTCAACATCTGTATAATTACCCACAGCAAACACCAACTAGGACTACGTTTTCAAATACCGCCCCAGTTGAAAACATGATACCTCCTAGCTTGGCACCAAAAAACCCATACCAGAACAATGCCCCTCCATACTTAAACATTTATTCAAAATCACCACAAGGATACATGTTCTCTTCTCCCGGGATGTTTGTTCAACCACATGGATTCCCTTATGTCCCTGCAAATATATATACTATGTTGTATCAACAAACCATGCCACCCCCACCCCCTCAGCAAGCACCATCGATGGTTGAGGCCTATGCGGTAGGGACTTATTCAGAATATTTAAAAGAGCCCCTAGACTTCACCATAAGAAGCATTATGCTTCCAAGACCTCTTCCTGATTTACCCAAATACAAATGGGAAGGAGATCCAAATGCACACATTAAGGCCTATGCCATAGCCATAAGAGAATTACTCCCTTGGGATGGGGTTGTTTTTTAGATATTCCCTAAAAACTTAGAGGGTATTACCCTTGATTGGTATTACAAAATACCTGAAGCCTCAATATGCTCATTTAAACAACTTATGTTAGAGTTCATCAAAGCTTTTGATATGAACAAATTATTAAGAACATGAATCAGGGAATTCTTACATATCAAACAAGAACATAATGAATCCTTTGCTCATTTTATTCAAAGATGGCGTATGATTCTCTACTCATCAGAAAGTGCTCCAAACATGGATCAAATGGAACTATGTGATTTATTCCTTCATTATCTCAATAGAGAGATAAAGGAAGAAGTCCAAAAGTTCCCACTAAGAACTTACAATGAAGTACTTGAGAGTGCTCTCTGAATCAACCAAGCAGCGATAGATAGTGGTCATAAGATATATGGGAAAAATGGGAAATTAACCACTCCCAATAAAAAAACCACCACCTATCCTAATACTGTGAATTCTAATCAAGGACCTAAGATCCTTAACAAGAACCGCGGAGTTACAACAGATGGAGTAACTAACCAAACTAAAAGAACAAATGTTGTGAACATTTTGCCACCCATTATTAATTAGTGAAATAACAATTTTACTTCAACAATCAACATGGTGGATTTTAATCGTCCACCATGACCACAACAACAACAACAATGAAAAATCCAAACACAAGGTCCAAATCGAAACCCAACTAGATATCATAGACAAAACCAAAGGCAACAGCCTCAAAATTTTAATTCTAACAACTAGCAACCTTATCAGAATTTTGGGCCACAACATGTTTCAAATCAACAGCCTTGAAATTACAATCCCAATTTGTATTGTGGTTTCCACAAGATTCAAGAACACGATACTAGGACTTGTCGTGACTACAATAAATTCATGCAGCATTTTCCATAAAATCAAAAACAACTCTTTATAGATATGTTTTTAGAAAATTCTATAGTACCCACGCCAAACACTTATACAGGGGCAGTTTCCCCTCAAAATTCACCCCTCAAGATCTTTAATGATCCACTCCTAAACCATTCTAAAAATAATAGGCTAGATCCTAGTAAAAAAAACAAGGGTGTTATAATAGGAAACAATGATCATGAAGCCTCAACTTCGTTAAGTCCACCAGTCGCACCCCAACTAGGAACTCAACCCCAAACTAAGATAGTTTGTTTGGTAGAGTTAGGCACTGAGCTACCCATAGAAACCATAACAAGAACATGGGATTATTCTTCTCAACCAACTCCAAGTTATCCATTGGAACTAGAAAACATTCAACAAACGTTGGTAAAACCCATAGGCACTTATGATTTAATTAATGAATTAATTAAAACCTTCTCTCACATCTCCTTTTTGGATTTTTTAAAGAACTCTCCCGCCCATAGGGCTGCCCTCTTAGAAGCGTTAGGCCTTGGTCATTTAATCAAAATCACTCCTCCTTTGGAAACGCAAGTAAACCATGTAGACTTTGACGTCTACCCTCTAGGGCATCCAGATAGGGATACTGAGTTTATATTTGATATAAGAAAAATTCCAACAGACGCTGAAATTGCACAAAGAGGTGACCCAACTTTACATTTACAAGTATGGGTTTATAATAATTATGTTAAACGTGTAATGATTGATGATGGGGCAGTAGTTAACAAAGTCCCCTTCGCTTTTCTTCAAAAGTTAGTGTTAGCAATTTAACTTACCCTGAAAGATAAGTCGAATGAGGTCAGACAAAAAAAATTTAGAGATCCCCTATGCAATGAATTTCCAAGTCTTAGAGTCTAATAGTAAAATTTTTGCATTTTTGGAGTTTTCATTTTGAAATTTTTTCTGAAGGACTGAAAGTCTAAAATTCTAGAATTTTTCAGGTTGTCTGGTTTTTCGGAATTCAGAATTTTCATTCAAACATTCGGTGTTTTAGTTTCATTTTCCCTAAAGTCTGAAATCCCAAAATTCTGAATTTTAAGACTTTAGAGTTTTTGGGTTTCGAAGCTTCAGAATTTCCTTGAGCATTTATTTCTTGACCAACCCCATACGGATCAGATTTTTTCCATAAATACCAGGTTTTTTCTATTTAAACTCAATTTTTTATGGTCATTTTCACCTGACAGCAATCTCTAACATCCATTTTTTCTTGTCTTTTTAAGTGTCCTTTTCAGTTGTGTTTATTTTGTTATTTCCTTTTAGTTTTAGATGTTCTTTTTTTTCTCGTCTCACGTTTTCATTTTCCGTCCTTCTTGTTTCTTCAATATTTTTGAATAATGGATTTCCTACTCACCATGTTCTCATTTTTTAGTTATCTTCAGTTTCTCAGGTTGTTCGCAAAATCATTTCGAGGTGGATCTCGAGTTTTCATAGAATTTCTAGTTGTACTTTGGAAACTCACTTCAAAGGAGATTAATTTTACTTCAAAATTTCAAGAACCACTCAAAGAATGCCATTTAGGGAGAAATCACTAAGAAGGAAGGAGTTTCAGAGAAAACATTTTCAGAGAAATTCACTTCGGAATTTTAGGAAACAAATTTCGGAGAAAACATTTTCAGAGAAATTCACTTCGGAGTTTCGGGGAAACGTGTTTCGGAAAAATTTATTTCGGAGGTTTTCACTTCAGAATTTCAGACACTCTCATTTCAGGATTTCTTTCGGCATTTTTTATTTTCAAACTTTCAGAACTTGGCGTTATGGACTTTCAAAGATCCTGATTTCAAAGATTTCTTTTGGAGATTTCCATCCTACAGAATTTCAGAGTTTTTCTTCTTTGGCATCTGAAATTCATAACTTCATGTCTACTTTTACTTCAAAAGATAAAGAGAATATGAAATATTCATTCCTTGGAGTTGCACCTCAGTCTTTCCTATCCTCTGACCTAGGTAACATAGGGGATACTGACTTAGGTCAAATTGACTTCCCAGATTTTTGAAGCAGAGTGAAGGCTCCTAACAAAAATCCATGGATGCAGGAAATTTATGACAGCGGGCTTGTCCTTGCAGCTAGTTTTTCTACTTCAATGCATTTTCTTGAGTTTGTTCTACTTGCAGCTAGCCACTTCGATGCAGATTCTATGTCAGTTGAGGATGACGATGATAAGGTGGCCATTCACCTAGATCCTTATTTATTTGAAGATCTTCTAAGACTACATGGCATTCCAAATTATGCCACCATTTCACTGGAAAGCACAGTATAACATTGGAACAACGATGTCTATTCATGTTCCAAGATTGTCATGAAAAGCTACTTGGCTAAGAGTGTGGCCAGGTTGCCAATAACCTTGTACAGGGCTGACTTCATCCAGGAAGTCAATGACATAATCATACTACTCAACCGAGTCTCAGGCCTCCCAATTGCCAAGGAATTCCAAGAGTGGATGTTTTTATACATTTCCACTATCAAGAAGAATAAGGAGATTATCAAGTGGGGATAACATATCAGTAGCTCCATCTGCTATAATCTAGGCAGAGTGTCAACTACAAACTCATTTTACATGACATCATTCCTGGTCTATGTTGTCACTATTATGGGAGATTTTCCCAGACTAAATACCAAGGGGGTTCACAGCACATCCCATATTTATGATTTCTATCCCTGGCTCACTCTGAGTAAAGGGTGCAAGCACTTTCGATGGGTCAATGATGCCTTCCTCGTAGTCATCCACTACCACTTTGACAAAGATTTATACAATCAGATAATTTCCAATGAGGCCTTCAAAGAGGTATGGGAATGGGGAGCAATCTATCTCCAATTTCCTACTTTCACCTACATTCGAATTTTAGGTTTCATTGGTGCCCTAAGAAAATTGCCAAGATTTCCTACAGATAAATGGGTTCTACTGGAGTTGGTTCAGAAACTGTCAGATTACCATCGGATCCAAAACAAGTGCAACAAGGTAAGAGTGCATTTTATAGTTTCAATTGGCAGGTATTCTTGTCAAAACATTCACAAAGCCAAGAACATAGATGCAGAGATGGCCAAGGTAACCCTGCGGACTTTTCATCCAAGAACCAACTTTGACTACTTGGGAAAGTTTGGCAAGAAAAGACGTTCAACTTCTCATACATCTTAACTAGAGGACATCTGGATTCATTTTCGGGAAGAGTATATCATCCGGTAAAGAGATTATGAAATATTAGATGTAGATGAAATTCTCCAATGTGGGATAGCTGAGATTCTGGCAGATTTACAAGATGACAGTGAAGTATTGGACAAATCCTACAAGACCGAAGGTATTGCTAATCAACCACTTCCATGGATTGATTGGTATCAAGAAGAATGCTCTAATACAAAAGATAGAGTGGGTCCCATTCTTCAAAGGACCTACAGATTGTTGGCTACTTTTGGAATCAAACCCAAAGGGGGTGAACAGGTTATAAGTACAGCAACCCCACCAATCTTAATCCCAACAGTGCCCACAAAGGGAAAGAGGTTGACTTAGAATACCCCCACAGTGCTAAGAAAATTTTCATTTATTGTTAGAATTTCATCTCTTCCTCAAACGCCTTTTTCTCAAGAAATACCTACAGCAAATACTGGGGTGGATGCAATTGTGGTTAGCAATTCTCTTGATTGTTCACAGGGTTCATCACTTCCTTCTTCTCTTCCATCATCCCTTCCTCCACCAATTCCTCCCACTTCTGCTAGAATTTCATCTTTCCCATCTCCTTATATGGCCTAAGTCTTCTCATCCCTTCCATCTCTCTCAGTTGGAGAGAATATTGGATCACCTCTCCCTCCTCCATTTCCTTTGTCACTTCCTTTTCCTGCCATTTCATCTTCCAGTACTGATGTATCAATTCCCACTATTGTGTTAACATCCACCCCATCCATCATTTCCACCTCTGTCCAAATGTCCATGAATGATCCTAGTACCCTTTCCTTAACTCAAACCCTAAGTGCCACACCTACCACTCTATCTTCTTCGTTATTAGCTATTCCAGAGTGGTTATTCAGAAAAACCCCCAAGCAGAAAAAGAAAGTTCCTCTAGGAGATGTCATGGATCTCAACATCTTGGAGCAAACACCCAAAAGGTAGGCCAAAAGACCAAGGACCAGTTAAATCTGACAGTAAATTCATATGGAGAACGGGTGATAGATGCCACTACTCCTGCTGAGGGAAAAACCAAGGAAACAATCACGGCTGTTGATTATCATATTTTCATTGGGAAAGGGCACTCATGAGGGAGCCAAATAGGATGTTCACACTACTCTAGGGGCCCTGATTGTGAAATATGACAAGGATAAGGCTACAAAAGATGAGCTAAAGGCTAAGGTCAAATAGCTCACCTATTTGTTATGGAGAATTACATAACCCATTCCATCTACTGAGTCCTTGACAACTACGGCCTTAGCAGTCTCATCTTCTATTGATGACTTTACTTATCACAAGCTCGAGAAACTTGGCTAGAAAGGAAGATCAGTAAATGGGTGGATCGAAAGAATACTGCAGGAAGCAAATCCTTTGATCAAGGAAGCTGTGGAGATCTATAATGATGTGTAGGAGGTAAAGATGACTATTCATAAGATGGATGAGGCTTTCTCTGAGGAAAGTAATAATCTGAATCTGAATCTAGCCACATGGGAAGAGGTTAGGGTAGTGGATTCCGACTTGCTTCTTCAGGAAGGAGTGATTGATGATACTTCAAAGTTGTTTGAATATCAAAAGGCTGTGGATTTTAGGTGCCAAGTGTTACAAGACTTGATTAAAAAGTTGGATGATAAGTGATTAGAGATCACAGACACCTTGAACGACATATCAGAAGAATTTAATATTGCTCATTGTAAATTCTTCAATGAGAATATTGATGCCCTCCCTGAAGAACATATACAAGAAAACTTCGGAGAATTAGTGAAGAGGGATGATGATGTCACAAGAAATTTTAATTTTGATTCCATTAATCGAATGGTCTTGTGCTAGAACTTCATAGGAAGGATGTCCAAGGTCATGTTCAAACTGAAGAGAATTCCAATCCAAATTACTAGAGAGATCGAAATAGCAGACGTAGTAAATCACTATGCATATGGACCTGAAGATGAAGAGATCCAGGGGATAATCAAACATTTTTTTGAATACAATCAGAGACTGGCTGTATGGAAGGAAAGCCATGGGGATCTCAAAAAAGGTGAACAAGTTGCAGATCCAAATCAGGGTTGAACAGCCATGGAAGAACAAATTCGAGATCCAGATTGGTCAGAGTTGCAGGGTTAACTCAGTCAAACTCTTGCAACAGTTTTTGCTATTTTCATGGGAGCTTGTTCCCTTAATTTAATAACATTTCTATTTTTAGTAAATGTTAGTTAAGGGCCCAGCTATAATGGCTCAGCCTAAAGAGCTTATAAATAGATAAATTCTTAGAGTTCATCATATACATTTTTGGAGATTCTGGTAATTTTACTCTTCAAGCTTGGAAGAGTATTTTTAGATATTTGTGAAGTCCCTTTTAATTTTATTGAGAATTTCACTCTGCCATTTGAAAATCTTAATTATTGTGTGAAATAATTATTTATTACATGCTTTGTGAATTTGATTCCTTAGTATGTTTAAGTAACTTGCCTTTACTTTAGATTATTCATTGTATGCTAAGATTAAATGATGGGTTTCTTTTCTCTCTAGATGTGATTTTATTCCTCCTGGTGATTAATTGGAAGTTAAATTATCTTTATTTTGTGTAAAGTGGGTGTTTAAGGTGTGCTTGTGTTAATTTTTCTAATAAAGTTATCTGTGTATCTAAAACCAAATCGTGTTCTTTCTCTTTTGTATAAATTTAACAAAGGAACATGCGTTTCTAGTTTGTGGTACTCGTACCCTTTTTAGTTGTAATAGGTGAAAGTAATTTAGGATGCTAGCATCTCATTCACATAACCCTTCCAGAAGTTGAACATACCTACTCCTTGGTGCATCACCACTTCTAGTTTAAGATTTATTTCTTTGCAATTTCTCCTTAATCCCAGGAAGATTCATAGCACCTAGTTTAAACAAATGAAGTCAGCCTTCTCTGGAGGTTCACCTCGAACCCAAGTCCCACAGCCTTAGAGGTGATCCCACATATCACTATCACACCGAATGTCGTAATTCATCTTCAGGCCATTCGGGGGGTGCAGTGATTTTGTGACAACAATTTTTTACACGCCCAGTGGGATAGAGTTGGTACTTCTCTTCTCATCTTTATCAATCTAAGTACCTGGCGACTCTATATATCTGGATTTCAAATTTCAGTATATCAACTTATGCGAAGGATTCATACAAGAGATTCTCCAAGGAAGGGAAACTATCAGTATACAGAGCTTTCATTATCCCCTCCAAGAAGAAGAGGTAGAAGTCCTTTAGTCGCCGTACCTCGGCTTTTCCTCGTAGGGGGCATTCAACTCCACCTAGCAGATGTTTTCCTCTACCAAGGCATAATCCTTGTAGATTCACAATGGTAGAAAATACTTGTCCTCCTTTTAATACTAGTAGCCCCTTGCAGTTGGCACAAAGAGACGCTATACCAGCAGCCACCCTTAACAGTTTTCCATTTCTTAATGGTGAAACTAATATTTCCCCTCGAGAACAAATACTAGACGTAGCCAGTATCTACATAGTTCACAGTATCACAGAGGATAACATAGTTTTTTGACTTCTTGCTAATTATTTTAAAGGAAGGGTACTTCAATGGTTTAGGAGCTTAAACGCTGGTTTGATTACTACATGGAATGAGTTGGGCACCAATATTTGCAAGCAGTTCAAAGAAAAAAGTGATCATCTATCCCTTGTGGAACAATTCCATACCATCCAAAGATCTCCTCAATAATATATGAGTGATTTCAATCTTCGCTTCAACAAAACTAGGAAAAGGATCCCAGCTCTTGTACGTCCGTATCCATAAAGTGCTTTCCTATATTATTTACGAGCGTTGAATAGTGATATTACCATCTTGATTCAATCGATGGGAGGAAATATTATTCCTAACATCTATGAAGTTGATGTAACAGATGAGAATTACCTAATTCAAGTAGGTAAGATTTCCCCTTGGCCTCCTATGCCCATGTTTGTAGAACTCGTAGGCCAACAGCTAGCTCTTGCACTAATTCCGGAAGCTTTGAATTCAGCAACCTTGTCTACGTCCAACCCTGCTAATGACCTAGCTGAGGTAAATTCACTGCTACAAAATTTTGAGAATGAACTTGTGGAAATGAAGAGGTAGCAGTCCCAATATACTCACCCCTTCCAATCTCAATATCAAATGAATCATTCTCCCTTTCAAGGAAATAGCCAGTTATACAACCAAACCATAAGCCAAACTGCCAATATTAGACCTTTGAATTCCTGAAATCCTTCTGCTACTAGTTCTTCTAGAGCCATAGTTCCCATTCAAAACAATCTCATCCAAGATTATGAATGGTGTTATCCTTTTTCCCAACCCCAAAATTAGAATCTCTACCCAAATGGATTTTTGAGTTAGGATCTCATGGTTCAAAGTTTATCTAGCCCATCAGAATCAATAGTTGAGACATCAACCCAAGATAAGCAGACTCCACTCACTGAAGAAACCACATTAGTAAATTGGCAGTCTGATGATTTTTTTGGACTAAGTGGTGATGTCTCCATAGTGGCTTCAAATACGCGTTCCAAAAAGAGGGAAATAGAACCACAAAGTTCTAAAGCTGACCAAGCATCTACTTCACATCCTCAAACACAACCAGTGACGGATAAAGATGCAGGGAGGAAATCACCGAAAGTATCCACAAGCTAATCTCTAAATAATAATGGACCTATAGTTATGACAGTGCCGAATAGGCATTTTCCAAGAGAAGATACTAATGCCTAGAAGAGCATCAGCAAGGTAAGGGCAATACCATTTAGTATCGTAGAGCAGATGAAAAATACTAATTTCAGTGTTACTACGTGGGATGCACTTTCAATATCATCTCAACAGAATTTTGTACGACAAGATTTGAATAGTTTTGGCACTAAAGATAAACCATCGAGTCATTGAGCATATATATCAACCAGAGACAAAAGAGATTCCCAGAGAAAATAAGCTACCACCATTTAACATCTCTCTAATTATCAGCAATCAGTTGCTTCATAATTGCATGATCGATTTCGGGGCCAGTAGTTTTGTCATGCCTAAGCAGATTTTAGACGTATTAGGGATTTCATATACCCCAATTTCAAAATGAGTGGTTCAGTTGGATGGCATGGTAGTCAAGACTGTCGGGATTATTAAGGGGCTACAACTCACTAGCCACACATGTCCCAGTTTTTCATTCACATAGGACATATCGGTCATCGATATCCCTCCTCTCTTTGTCATTTTCTTATCACAAGAATTCACCGCCAAAATGGGTGGTTATTTATCAGTAGACTGGTCACACATGATTTTGAGAACTCGATACGGGATGAAGATGACTATAAGAGCTGAACCCATTTGCCACAACCATGTGGAACCATACACAGTCAAACCTGTAAATGAAAATTACGCCATTGGTGAACCTGAAGAGGAAGGCACAGATCACGAACTAACTACTCTCATAGAAGAGGTGCCTGATACAATCCTTGATGAAGTAAGCACAGATCACCAATATGACCCATATGATGACTTGCTGGAAAATGAAGAGTCTGGTCTGTTATTTTTAGAAGAGACTGGATTGGGAACATACTATGTACACAAGGAAGGGGAGATTGTTCCATAATTGGTCAAAGCACCCAATGATTCTGAGGGACTATGGAAACTTTTCTTTCATGGCTCAAGAAGTAAAAATGGATTCGGTGCAGGAGTTATGTTGATCTCTCCAAAAGAAGATAAATATTTCTCATCTTTCTTATTACAGTTTAGTTGCACCAACAATGTTGGTGAGTATGAAGCCCTAGTGTAAGGGATCCAGCTGGCTCAAAAGAGGGGAATCAAGACTCTGATTGTGTTTGGAGATAGTGAATTGGTTTTTCATCAAGTAACAACGTGTAACGTATCTAATAAAGATCTTCTAATATCATACAAAAAATGAGTTTGGGATCTAATTGAAGATTTTGAGGCTTTTGGAATTCATGCAATTCCCAGAAGTCAGAATCAAGACGCTGATAGGCTAGCCATTGTGGGCTCACAATATGACATACCTGTTGATATCATGGAATAAAAACAAAAAATTGTCAAAATGGTAGTTCATCCTACAATACCTGACAATGTGAGTAGTTGGCAAGTGTTCACCAGTGACAAACAAATTGTCCTTTTCCTACAGCAAGAAGTAGAGTTCGCAGCTAAACATCAGAATAGATTTAAGGAATCCTATGGCGATCAAGTCATCCAGTTGAAAGGAAATAAGTTACCAAAATTCTTGGTCACTCTCGAATCCATTTTTGATACAGATGATCAAGTCAAGTGGTAGGGCACTAACATGACAATCAAAGAAGAAGATTTTGAGGAGGTCAAGGTAGCTAGCGAGAAATTTTTTAAGATTGGGGAGGTGTGCACTAACCAAGAAAAGAAATATTTCACTGAGTTGTGTCAAGAATACCATGACATCTTTGCTTGGAGTTATAAGGATCTGCATGGTTTTGATCCAGGCCTAGCACAACATACTATTGAACTGGACCCAAGTTTTAAGCCAGTTCTATAGAAGCAGAGGCTAATAAACCTCCGAATTGAGCCACTAATGTGGAAGGAACTAATAAATCTCATTGAAGCCTGCATAATTTTTCCCATCAAACATTCATAATGGGTGCCCAATCTGGTACCTGTAAGAAAGAAGAATGGTGAAATTCGACTGTGCGTAGACTTTAGGGATTTGCATCGCACCTCGCTAATAGACCACTACCCTCTATCGTTAATGGAACAAATTATTCAGACAGTATCAAGGGCCCAAAGTTTTTCTTTACTCGATGGATATTTAGGGTATAATCATATTTGGGTCTAAGAATATGATCAATTCAAGATAGCATTTACTACTAAATGGGGCACTTATGCTTACAACAAGATGCCATTCGGGCTTTCTAATGCAAGGGATACTTTCTAAATAGCTATGGATATGGCATTCAAAGGGCTTATCAACAATATTATCTTAGTTTACCTCGATGACATAACTATCTATTCCAAGCATGCTGAGGATCATATTGCACATTTACGAAAGGTTTTCTGAAGGGGCGGAGAATTTGGGGTCTCATGGAATCCAAAAAAGTGTATTTTTGCAGTTCAAGAGGGAAATTTGCTAGGATATATTGTCTCTATAGAAGGACTGTCCATTGATCCAGCTAAAAACCAGTCAATTACATCCCTATCTCTTCCAAGTCATAAGAAGGTTCTCCAGAGCTTCCTAGGAACCATTAATTTTGTATGAAGATTCATTCCCCAATTTGCAACAATGGCCAAGCCACTTATAGCCATGTTAAAAAAGAATATTCCATTCTCATGGAAAAAGGAAGGAAGAGAAAGTTTTGAGGATATCAAAATATCCTTCAGGGAAAATTTTAGTTGCGAATATTCGTAATATGGCGAATATTCCATTTTTGAAAATTTTGAAAAGGCAAATTTTTTTGCACGGGTCAGTGACCTGTTCACCTAAAAATTACACTTTAATTTTTTTTAGGGGTCGGCTTCGCCTATCCTTGAAAAATATCCCCTATATAAACCTAGATTATTCTCTAGGTAGAACACTTCTACTTCACATTTTTCAACAATATGATATATCCCGTATTATAGACGCGCGACAAGGGGGTAAGTTATTGACGCGTGACAAGGAGGGTTTGCAGACAAGGAGATACTACAGATATTGATGCATAGTAGACGCATGACAAAGAGTTTGTTGACGAGTGACATGGAGATTTTTTTGATGCACAAGAAGAGGGTAGAGGCTGCAGACGCGTGACAGGATATTTGTTGTCGCACGTCAAAAAAATGCAATGACGTGCGTCACTAGACCTTAGTGACGCGCGTCAACAAAAAAAATGCAATGACGTGCATCACTAGACCTTAGTGACGCATGTCAACAACCCTGTTGATGCGTGTCAAAGAGGTCTAATGATACGCGTCACTAGACCTCTTTGACGCATGTCAACAGGGTTGTTGACACACGTCACTGAGGGTACTGTCTGACCTTGACGGATAGTTGACGCGTGACAAGGAGATACAACTGATATTGACGCATAACAGATGCATGACAAAGAGTTTTTTGACACGTGACATGGAGATTTTTTATGAGAAAGCAGAAGGCGGAGGTTTCAGATGCGCGACAGGAGATTTTGCTGTCGCGCGTCAAAAAAATTTAATGACGCTCGTCACTAGACCTCAGTGACGCGCATCAACAACCTTGTTGACGTGCGTCAAAGAGGTCTAGTGACACGCGTCATTACATTTTTTTGACGCGTGACAGCAAAATCTCCCGTCGCACGTCTGTAGCCTTTTGTCGTAGCACTTGACAATCAGGCAAAAAAATTTCATACAACCCCCAAAAAATTCACCTTCCCGTGAAAACAGTTCCGGGGATATTCGCCAAGTATTCTCCACCTCTGATTTCCAAGAGGTCTCTTAAAATGAACCCTGATATCCATTTCATAGGCGCCCACATTGGTGAATCCTAAGTTCGATAAGGACTTCATTCTCTACACCTTCGCAGGACAAGAAAGCATTTCAAGGATTATAACACAACAGAATGATGATCTAATGGAGCAACCAATTGCCTTCTTCAGTCAATCTCTTAAGTAGTATGAGCTCAAATATTCATTCATCGAAAAATAGGTCTTTGCAGTCATTCGAGCTCTAAAAAAATTTAGGCACATGTTGTCCAATAACAAGGTGCATTTTATGGTTTCTCACCCTGGCGTTAAAGAATTTTTGTTGAATAAAGAAATGAATGAGAAACGCGCTAGGTGGATCACAAAAGTAATGGAATATGATGTACACATCAAAGTCACTAAGCTTGTAAGAGGTAAGGGGTTATGCTAACAGTTGGCTACAGACATGAAAACTAAAGAAGACAAAGATGTTGCACTCCTCAATATTGATGGTGAAAATGATCAGGATGATTGGTTGACTAAGATGCAAAATTTCCTCCTCTTTGGGATATACCCTCCAAATATGGATAAGGTTCAAAAACACACTTTTCACCTCCAGTCTATTTCATACGCTGTGGTGGATAATGTTCTCTTTCGAAAGGATTTGAATGGCATCCTCCTACGCTGCATCGAGCCTAAACAGGTAAGCAAGATATTGGAGGAGTTTCACAATGGCCTTTCGGGAGGGCATTATTCAACATGAACGATGGCTACCAAAATCATGCGAGCTGGGTATTACTGGCTAGACTTGTTCAAAGATGCTCACTTTTGGGTAAGAAAATGTAAATAATGTGCTCTCTTTGCGGGTAAATAAAGGCTAGCAGCACTTCCGTTGCATCCCATTCAGGTAGATCAACCTTTTGTTCAATGGCGATTAGAATTTATTGGTATGATTAATCCTCCATCCAGTGAAGGGCATAAATGGGTTCTCACCATTATAGATTATTTCACTCACTGGATAGAAGTAGTAGCTTTGAAGGAAAGCAATGAAAATGTTGTTCTCAAATTTTTAGAAAATATCATCACAAGATTCAGTATTCCATTTACTGTTATCTCTGACAATGCACTGGCATTCCTCAGGATGAAGATAAATGAATGGGTAGTCAACAATGGGGTCTACCTCAAGACTTCATCCAACTACTACCCGCAAGGAAACGAGTTGGTCAAATCTAGCAACAATAATTTGATAAGGATTATCAAGCACACGATGGAAGTAAATAAAAGGACCTGACATACTCAGCTTAAGGTCACTCTATGGGCTGACCGAATAATGCCTAAGAAGGCCATTGGAGTTTCACCTTTCGTAATGGTATATGGATAGGAAGAAAAACTCCCACTTTCATTGGAAATACTTTCCTTAGACTTATCCTATCGGCTAGAGGTTATGGAAGATGATGCCTTAACAGTGAGATTTTCTAAACTCATGGAGTTAGAGGAGACTCGGAATATAGCTATGTGTACGCTCACACATCACCAAACCCAGGTCAATAAATCCTTTGATAAGAAAGATTTAGATAGATCATTCAGGGAAGGAGAGTTATTCCTTAAGTGGGATGAAGACCGAGCTAAACCAGGAAGGCATGCCAAGTTTGATGCCCTCTGGAGTGGGCCATATATCGTCACAAGTTGTAAATACGCGAATTCCTTTCATCTATCTAGACTCAATGGAGAATAATTACCCATTCATGTGAATGGTATACATCTCAAGGCTTGCTTTTGAGTTTGTTCCACCCTGTATAGTGTTTCGTCTTTCCTCCAAGTGATTTACACATCGTTCATCCATTTTCTTTTGCTTCTTTTTTGTTTTTTAGGGACTCCTTTGCCCAATGTTTTACTTAAAGCTACTGGTCTAGAAAGCTTAGAAGGCAAGTTTTCCCTAGAATTCACCAAAAATGTTAGCAATTTAACTTACCCTAAAAGATAAGTTGAATGATGTCAAACAAGAAATTTTTAAAGATCCCCTGTGCAATGAATTTCCAAGTCTTATATTCTAATAGATAAAATTTTCAAATTTTTAGAGTTTTCATTTTGAAATTTTTTCTGAAGGACCAAAAGTCTAAAATTCTTAGGTTTTCTAGTTTTCAGAATTTGAAATTTTCATTCGAACATTCGGTGCTTTAGTCTCATTTTCCCTGAAGTCTGAAATCCTGAATTTCTAAATTTTCAGACTTTCGGGTTTTCACGTTTCAAAGCTTCAAAATTTCTTTGAGCATTTATTTCTTCACCAACCCCATACAGATCAGATTTTTTCCATAAATTCTAGGTTTTTTCTAGTTAAACTCAATTTTCTAAAGTCATTTTCACCTGACAGCGATCTCTGACATCCATTTTTTCTTGTCTTTTTGAAGCGTCCTTTTCAGGTATGTGTATTTTGTTATTTCCTTTTGGTTTTAGATGTTCTTTTTCTTCTTGTCTCACGTTTTCATTTTCCTTCCTTCTTGTTTCTTTGGTATTTTCGAATAATGGATTTCCTACTCACCATGTTCTCATTTTTTACTTATCTTCAATTTCTTAGGTTGTTCGCAAAATCATTTCGAGTTAGATCTCAAGTTTTCACAGAATTGCTAGTTGTACTTTGGAAAAATCACTTCAAAGGAGATTAGTTTTACTTCAAAATTTCAGGAATCACTCGAAGACTGCTGTTTAGGGAGAAATCACTTTAGAGGAAGGAGTTTCAGAGAATTTTTTTTTAGAGAAATTAACTTTGGAATTTTAGAAAAACATATTTTGGGAAAATGCATTTCGGAGATTCCCATTTAAGAGAAAACATTTTTGGATAAATTCACTTTAGAGTTTCAAAGAAACACATTTCAGGAAACTTTATTTCGAAGGTTTTCACTTAAGAATTTCAGACACTCTCGTTTCGGGATTTCTTTCAGCATTCAAAATTTTAGAACTTGGCGTCTCAAACTTTCAGAGATCCTGATTTCAGAGATTTCTTCCAGAGATTTCCATCCTACAGACTTTCAAAGTTTTTCTTCTTCGACATCTGAAATTCATAACTTCATGTCTACTTCTACTTCGAAAGATAAAGAGAAGATGAAATATTCATTCCTTGGAGTTGCTCCTCAGTCTTGCCTATCCCCCGACCTAGGTAACATAGGGGATACTAACTTAGGTCAGATTGACTTCCCAGATTTTTGGAGCAGAGTGAAGGCTCCTAACAAAAATCCATGGATGTAGGTAATTTATGACAACGGGCTTGTCCTTGCAACTGGTTTTCCTACTTCAATGCATTGTCTTGAGTTTGTTCTAGCTGTAGCTGCCCACTTCGATGCAGATTCTATGTTAGTTAAGGATGATGATGATAAGGTGGTCATTCACCTAGATCCTGATTTCTTTGAAGATCTTCTCAGACTACCTGACATTCCAAATTATGCCACCATTTCACCGGAAAGTGCAGTATAACATTGGAACAACGATGTTGATTCATGTTCCAAGATTGTCATGAAAAGCTACTTGGCTAAGAGCGTGGCAAGGTTGAGGGATGACTTCATCCAGGAGATCAATGACATAATCATACTACTCAGCCAAGTCTCAGGCCTCCCAGCTGCCAAGGAATTCCAGGAGTGGATGTTTTTATACATTGCCACTATCAAGAAGAACAAGGAGCTTATCAGGTGGGGAGAACATATCAGTAGCTCCATCTACTATCATATGGGTAGAGTGTCAACTACAAACTCATTTTACATGACATCATTCCTGGTCTATGTTGCCACTGTTATGGGAGATTTTGCCAGAATAAATACCAAGGGGGTTCACAGCACATCCCAGATTTATGATTTCTATCCCTAGCGCACTCTGAGTAAAGGGTGCAAGCACTTTCAACAAGTCAACGATGCTTTCCTCGCAGTCATCCACTACCGCTTTGACAAATATTTATACAATCAGATAATTTCCGATGAGGCCTTCAAAGAGGTATGGAATGGGGAGCAATATATCTCCAATTTCCTACTTTCACCTACATTCGAATTCCATGTTTCATTGGTGCCCCGAGAAAATTGCCAAGATTTCCTATGGACAAATGGGTTCTACTAGAGCTTGTTCGGCAACTGTTGGATTACCATCAGATCCAAAACAAGTGCCACAAGGTAGGAGTGCATTTTCTAGTTTCAATTGGTAGGTATTCTTGACAAAAACATTCACAAAGCCAAGAATGTAGATGCAGAGATGGCCAAGGTAGCCCTGTCGAATTTTCATCCAAGAACCAACTTTGATTACTTTGGAAAGTTCAGCGAGACAAGACGTTTGACTTCTCATACATCTCAACTAGAGGACATCTAGATTCATTGTCAGGATGAGTATATCATCTGGAAAAGAGATTATGAAAGATTGGATGTAGATGAAATTCACCAGTATGGGATAGCTGAGATTCTGGTGGATTTTCAAGATGACGATGAATTATTGGACAAAGCCTATAAGACTGAAGGTATTTACAATCAACCACTTCCATGTATTGATTGGTATCAAGAAGAATGATCCAATACAAAAGATAGAGTGGGTCCCATTTTTCAAAGGACCTACAGATTGTTGGCTACTTTTGGAATCAAACCCAAAGGGGGTGAGCAGGTTATAAGTATAGTAGCCCCACCAATCTTAAGCCCAACAGTGCCCACAAAGGGAAAGCGATCGACTCAAAAGACCCCCACAGTGCCAAAAAAAAATTCATTTGTTGTTGGAAGTTCATCTCTTCCTCAAACCCATGTTTCTAAAGAATTACCTATAGCAAAGACTGGGGTGGATGCAATTGTGGTCAGCGATTCTCCTGATTGTTCGCAGGGTTCATCACTTCCTTATTCTCTTCCATCATCCCTTCCTCCATTATTTCCTCCCACTTCTTCCAGCATTTCATCTTTCCCATCTCTTTCTATGGCCCAAGTTTTCTCATCCCTTCCATCTATCTCAGCTGGGGAGAATATTGGATCACCTCTCCCTCCTCCATTTCCTTTGTCACTTCCTTTTCCTACCATTTCATCTTCCAGTACCGCTATATCAATTCCCACTACTGTGTTAACATCCACCCCATCCATCATTGCCACCTCTGTCCAAAAGTCCATGAATGATCCCAGTACCCTTGCCTCAACTTAGACCCTAAGTGCCACACCTACCACTCTATCTTCTTCATTATTAGCTATTCTAGAGTAGTTATTCAAACAAACCCCCAACCAGAAAAATAAAGTACCTCTAGGAGATGTCATGGATCTAAACATCTTGGAGAAAACACCCAAAAGGAGGCCAAAAGATCAAGGACCATGTCAAATCTAACAATAAATTCATCCGGAGAATGGGTGATAGAGGTCGCTACTCCTGCTGAGGGAAAAAACCAAGGAAATAATCACGGCTACTGATTATCATATTTCTAGATTTTCATTGGGAAAGGCCAGTCATGAGGGAGCCAAACAAGATGTTCACACTGCTCTAGGGGCCCTAATGGTGAAATATGACAAGGATAAGGCTACAAAAGACGAGCTAAAGGCTAAGGTCAAACAACTCACCTCTTTGTTACGAGAGTTACACAGCCCATTTCATCTACTGAGTCCTCATCTACTATGGCCTTAGCAATCTCATCTTCTATTGATGACTTCTT
The DNA here is from genome assembly GCA_019776745.2 of Taxus chinensis. Lineage (NCBI taxonomy): Eukaryota > Viridiplantae > Streptophyta > Pinopsida > Cupressales > Taxaceae > Taxus > Taxus chinensis. The sequence goes on from CM034156.1 coordinate 439,767,606, forward strand.
TTATCATGAGTGTGAGAAACTTGGCCATAATGGGAGATCAGTAATTGGGTGGATTGAAAGAATACTGTAGGAAGAAAATCCTTTGATCAGGGAAGCTATGGAGATCTATAATGATGTGCAGGAGGTAAAGATGACTATTCAAAAGATGGATGCGGCTGTCTTTGAGGAAAGTAATAATCTGAATATGAATCTAGCCACATGGGAAGAGGTTAGGGCAGTGGATTCTGACTTGCTTCTTCAGGAAGGAGTGATTGATGATACTTCAAAGTTATTTGAATATTAAAAGGCTATGGAGTTTAGGTGCCAAGTGTTACAATACTTGATTAAAAAGTTAGATGACAAGCGATTAGAGATCACAGATTCCTTGAATGACATATCAAAAGAATTTAATATTGTTCATTGTAAATTCTTCAATGAGAATATCGATGCCCTCCTAAAGAATAGATACAGGAAAACTTCAAAGAATTGGTGAAGAGGGATGATGATTTCATAATAAATTTTAATTATGATTCCATTAATCGAATGGTCTTGTGCCAGAACTTCATAGGAAGGATGTCCAAGGTCATGTTAAAACTTAAGAGAATTCTAGCCAGAATTACCAGAGAGATCGAAACAGTGGACGTAGTAAATCGCTACGCATGTGGACCTGAAGATGAAGAGATCCAGGGGATAATCAAACATTTTTTTGAATACAATCAGAGACTGGCTATATGGAAGGAAAGCTAGGAGGAGCTCGAAAAAGGTGAACAAGTTGCAGATCTAGATCAGGGTTAAACAACCATGGAAGGACAAATTCGAGCTCCAGATCGGTCAGAGTTACAGGGTTGACTCGGTCAAACCTTGCAATAGTTTTTTCTATTTTCATGGGATCTTGTTCCCTTAATTTAATAAAATTTCTATTTTTTAGTAAATGTTAGTTAAGGGCCCAGCTGTAATGGCTCAGCCTAAAGAGCTTATAAATAGATAAATGCTTAGAGTTCATCATATACATTTTTGGAGATTCTGGTGATTTTACTCTTCAAGCTTGGAAGATTATTTTCAGATATTTGTGAAGTCCCTTTTAATTTTATTGAGAATTACACTCTACCATTTGAAAGTCTTAATTATTGTGTGAAATAATTATTTATTACATGCTTTGTGAATGTGATTCCTTAGTATGTTTAAGTAACTTTCCTTTACTTCAGATTATTCACTGTATGCCAAGATTAAGTGATGAGTTTCTTTTCTCTCTAGCTGTGATTGTATTCCTCCTACTGATTGATTGGAAGTTAAATTATCTTTATTTTGCATAATGTGATTGTTTAAGGTGTGCTTGTGTTAATTTTTCTAATAAAGTTATCTGTGTATCTAAAACCAAATCGTGTTCTTTCTCTTTTGTATAAGTTTAACAAAGGAACGTGTGTTTCTAGTTTGTGGTACTCATACCATTTTTAGTTGCAATAGGTGAAAGTGATTTAGGATGCTAGCATCTCATTCACATAACCCTTCCAAAATTTGAACATACCTAATCCTTGGTGCATCACCATTTCTAGTTTAAGATTTATTTCTTTGCAATTTCTCCTTCATCCTAGGAAGAGTCATAGCACCTAATTTAAACAAAGGAAGTTTTCCTTCTTTAGAGGTTCACCTCAAACCCAAGTCCCATAGCTTGAGAGGTGATCCCACGTGTCACCATCACACCAAATGTTGTGATTCATCTTTAAGCCATTCGGGGGGTGCAGTGATTTTGTGATTTTGGAGAGACAAACTGTTCCACAGCATAAAATATGCTAAAAGGTTATGATAGCCTCAAGGCCACCTCAATTAGAACCATAGTTTTACCAGTCACTTTAGGACCCAAGACGGTCCTCACTAAATTTTATATTATAGATCAGGAAACCAACTATAATATGATTCTTAGTCAGCCATGGATACACCACATGAAGGCAATCCCTTCCACCTTATTCCAAGAAATAAGATTTCTACACTTAGGGAAAATATTTGGGGCACAAGGTGACCTAAAACCCTTCGATATACACCTAGCTGGTTTGAAGAAGAGACTAGGCATTCACTCCGAGTTTGAACTCCCAACAAATCAACTTAGCAAACTGATTAATTCAAAACCAAAAGAGAAGTTTATACCCACCGCAGAATTGGAAATTACAAATTTGGCCCTAGACATTCCAACACTCAAAAATGAGGCCAACGTCATAGAATCAGTGTCATTAGGGACTACCACAAAAAATTTCGAGTTGCTAGAGAAATATTTACCTATTCTCCTACCATTTGATTCTATGGGTATGGGATACACCCTAGGAATTTCTTCTCTTCCATCAGATGAAGTTTGTATGGTAGAAGTAACCAAAGCATAAGAAATAGATATGAAAAATATCCCAACATCCATTTTTATAAGCAAATGTTGGACTCTCCACTTCGATGGAGCTTGATGTCACTTTGGAGCTAGGGAAGGAGTGATCTTTACTTCACCTGAGGAAAATATCTTACCTTTCACCTTTAAGTTAAACTTTGAGTCTACAAACAACGGAGCTGAGTATGAAGCTCTCCCCCTTGGCCTCATTCTAGCAAAAAGAATGGGTATCAATAACATTAAAGTGCTAGGAGACTCGTAACTAGTTACAAACCAAGTCTCTGAGGTATATGAAAATAGGGTTGAACATTTACAACTCTTCAAAACAGTGGTATTAGATCTAAGCAAGGGATTTAACTTCATATCAATTGAAGTAATCCCACGAGAGTAGAACCTTCTCACTGATTCAATAGCAACCTCAGCTTCCCATTTCACCCCAAACAGTGAGTTGAAAGACACAAATTTCACAGTATCTCTTCGTACTGAACCATTAGTGCGTAAAATACCAACAAACCCACTCCTTACTCATGGAGAAGCTGAGAATGATTTTCCTATCATGGATCACTTTGATGGAGATAGAGCCACTCTCGAATATCTAAATTCCTATGTGGAGATACACCTTACTTACTACATGGTGGATCTTTCCCTAATACCACATTCCTCTTCCTATTTTGGAAATCCCATGGTAGAGTCTCCTTTAAAAAAGGATCTTGATATCTATGAGGTAGAAGATGGAGGAAGCTTGTAACCACCTCCAACCCCACCTGAATTTAAAGAAGGTAACGCTTCTTTAATAGAAGAAACCATTAACATAAACATTGGAATGAAGGAAGAACCAAAAATTTTGAAGTTTGGATCCTCGTTAACTCTAGAGGAGATAGAAATACACACCCAAATCCTCAAAGAACATTAAAGGGTTTTCCCATTTAACTATAAATAAATGACAGGCATTGCACCACACATCGTGGTACATAGCCTTGTCACTAAACCAGATGCAAAACCAATTAAACAAAAGTCAAGACAAATGAAGCCAAAAGTGGCTCTCATGGTAAAAGAGGAGGTAATAAAACTTCTCCAAGTGGGATTCATCAAATTCGTTGACTATTCACAATGGGTATCTAATATCGTCCCTGTTCTAAAAAAGAATGGGAAGATACGCATTTGCATAGATTTTCAGGATATTAACAAAGCTTGTCCCAAGGATGACTTCCTGTTACCATCCATTGACGTTATTATCGATGCAAGAGCCAGATTTGAAATATTGTCCCTCATGGATGGGTTCTCAGGGTATAATCAAATTAAAATATTTGAATAGGATCAAGCCAAAACTACATTCATAACTCCCTGGGGAACTTATTGCTACACTGTCATGCCATTTGGTCTTAAGAACATTGGCACTACATATCAGTGGGCAATGAAATACATATTCCACGATCTTATCCATAAAATTGTGGAATCCTATGTGGATGACTTATTGGCCAAGGCCAAGAAGCGTTGTGATCATCTAGAAGTACTCCATATCATCCTCTCATGATTAATTGAATATGGTGTCACATTGAACCCAGAGAAGTGCATGTTTGGTGTGACAGGATGTAAACTTATGGGCTACATTATATCTTCATGAGGGATTAATGTCGATCCAGCCAAAAATCCGGGCTGTCCTCAAAATGATTCCACCATCAGACAAGTCTTAAATCATGTCATTTCTTGGGAAACTCGGTGCAATCCGAAGGTTCATCTCAGATTTAATTTTTTCCATTCATCCAATCAACAATCTATTAAAGAAATATTATAGCATTGATTGGACTAAAGAATGCAATGAGGCCTTCGAAGCAGTTAAACGCTTCTTGTTATCTCCACCCACGCTAATGCCTCCCAAACCAGACCACCCTTTAATCCTATACTCATGAGCCACTAATGTCTCACTAGCCTGTATGTTGGCTCAAGAAGACAATAATAAACAAGAACATGTGGTCTATTTCATTATTCGAATGTTTCTTGATTATAAAATGTGTTATACATAGGCAAAGAGAGAATGCCTTGCTATAGTCTTTGCAACAAAACATTTAAGACATTACATGTTAAACCAAGAAACAAGGGTCATTGTAAAGATAGATCATTTAAAGACATTCCTCACGCAAGGGTCTTTATCTAAAAAGGATGGGCGTTTCATAACCTTAATGGGTGAATTTGATTTAACATTTGTAAACCAAAAATCTATTAAGGGACAAATCATTGCAGGTTGGTTAGCTGACAATCCACTAGATGGAGGTGGTCTGGTAAATCTAGAATTTCCTGATGAGTGTATATACTTTTTCGAAACCAGGCCCCCCATCTCTACATGTCCCTGGTACACTGATATCATCAATTTTATCATGGACCACACATACCTGGAAAGTGCCACATCACAACAAAGAAGGAAGTTACGCATTATCATTGATAAATATGTTGTTTTAGAACAAGTACTCTATCGTAAAGCCTTCGACGGCATGCTTGTAAGATGTATAGACAGAGAAGAATCCAAGAAGATTCTTTATGAATCCCATAATGGGATATGTGGAGGCCACTTCGGTGGTCATGCCATTGCTCCCAAAATATATCGGATGGGCTATTTTTAGCCCACTCTCAAACATGACGTAGTAGAGTTTGTACGTAAGTGCCATAAATGCCAAGAATTCTCTCATGAGATTCACATGCCAGCACAATCCCTACAACCAATAGCAACCCCATGGCCCTTCTCCGCGTGGGGTCTAGACTTGATAAGGAAATTCTCTCCCTCATCAACTGATGGCCATAATTTTATAATTACAATCACGGAATATTTTACCAAATGGGTAGAGGCCATGCCTCTCACCACCGTACCAGGTTCAGTAATTTCCAAGTTCATTCTAAACCAAATCATTTACATGCATGGTGTCCCACAAATCATTATCTCATATAATGGAACATCCTTTAAAAATGATGAGGTCCATGAGTTATGCAGAAAATTCAAAATAAACCATCACATGGCCTCTCTTTACTACCCTCAAGCCAATGGACAATCCGAAGCAACAAACAAAACATTAAAGGCTATTCTCCTCAAAACAGTCAAGGAAAACAAACGATATTGGCATCTAAAACTATATCCAGCCTTGTGGGCCCATCGAACCTTAATAAGAACGCCAACAGGAGCAACCCCTTTCTCATTGGTATTTGAGGCAAAAGTAGTTCTTCCACTTGAGGTTGAAATACCCAGTCTTCGTATCTCATTACAAGGGATTTTGGACAAAGAAGCTTACAGGGAGGCACACCTCTCTTAACTAGAAAGCATTGATGAGGCTAGGCTAAACAATGAACAACGGCACAGAGCCTATGTTGATCAGATGTTTCGGTAGTATAACAAAAAATTCTATGAGTGAGAAATATATGAGGGAGATCTAGTTCTAAGACTAGACAGCCGGATTGATAAGAAAACCAGCAAAGGAAGGAAGTTCCGACCCAAGTGGTTAGGCCTATGCTGAGACATGAAAGACTATGGAAATGGTGTGTATATCTTGTGCACACTAGAAGGTGAGGAATTCAATGAAACTATCAATTCCTTGCATCTTAAATAGTTTTACGCATGAGACATCAAAATCACCACTTGTACATTACAGCTACCTACATTGCATTAGTCATTTAGTTGTTTCATTTTTTCCACTCATTTTGTAAAAATTTTAGTCAAGGAACTTACTCTTAAGCAATCTATTACAAATTTCTGAAAATATTGGCAAAAGCTTTCAAATCACATCTCTTCAAACATCATCAAGTAATTTCAAATCTTCTCATCAAGTTTGACAGACAAGTATTGACGAAAACCATACCAAGGCCTGCATACTTGGTTTTGCTCTTTTTTTCTACTAGGTGAAGTTTTCATTACCTACGGTCTATTTTAGAAGCTTCTTGGTGTCACATCTATCCCTCTTAAGACTCTTTGAAAGAAAGGATATCCCAAAGTCACAGATCAGAAATGTCAAAATCAAATAGAATCAAAAGTGCCAAGCAAACAGAATATTTTTATTTTAAACACTTCTTTGCCCCAAAAACCTTTGGTGATAATCTTGCATCTCTTACTGGTGGTGTGAGTTTGGGAAAGGAAAGAAGTGCCCTTACTCACCTATATCCTACCTTTGGTGAAAAACCCATGCTTCTTACTAGTGGCATGAGGCAGGGTGTGGGGGGTCCATTCGCACAAATTAACAAATCTTGGTATTCTAGAAATACAAATCAAATTATATTAAGTAAAAAGAAAATATCCAAATTCCAAAGATATCAAATCCTCAAAACCAGATTTTGTCAACTAGGTTTCCATTTATAGATCTAAGTCTAGATAAAATGGAAAGTAAGTGGCCTTCTAATCTTGGTGGTAGTTATGAGTAGGGTAAGTGTGTAGGTCTAAGTTTGGTTTCTGTCACTAGTTTATCTGTCTCTCATCATTGCATTCAGTCAAACTCTTAAAATGTGTGCCCTTCCCAAATCTTGGTGTAGAGCCCTCACATCTTACTAGTTGTGTGGAGTTGGGAATGGGGCAGGTTCATCTCTTTATCACTATACATTCATCACATTTTGCCAACATAAGAAGAAATCAAAGACATTGCCCAAAGAGGTTGAAAGTTCGATACTACATTTTGTTTGTCATCGCATATCAGCATTACAAAAGCACACAAAGTACAACATTCTATTTACTATCATTTGTCATCCATTGCATACATTCTAAAAAGCATGAAAACAAATACTCTAAAAACATCAAGTATACATTTGGAAATGAGTCACAAAATTATAGGCACCAAGATTCTAGATCTAAAATTAGATATATATATATATATGGTGTTTCATGTACAATGCCATCATGCACTAAGGCATGGTCAAAACACTCAATGAGCCTGCAAAATACAAAACAAACTTACAAATATCTGACCAAAAGTCACTACAAAAAGACACTATGATCTCTCAATCTCTATGAGATCCCTCAAAAGGTGTATGACCACACCTAGGACTCTTGCTCTAACGATGCTCTGAATGAACAGAGGGCTCACGATCACAGCCAGCAACTATGGTCTCACTATGAGAGTGACTCCTCCTCATCAAGTGTTTGGCATTCCTATATCCATCTAGCTCAGTGTTTAGGGAGGTAATGATCTTTGTCACCTTTTAGACAGGGGAAAATACATCTATATGTTGACCAGCTGCTAAGGGATCCCCAACGTCCTCAGTGAGCTCGGCCTGAGTACCATTAGAAGGGAGAAATAGAGTGTCAGAGCACACCTGGTGAATCAAGTCTCGCCATCCCTTAGTAGTCACTGCAAATAAAAAGGAGAAACACACAAGTTAGAAAGTTGTCCAAAATAAAACCAAAGATAAATGAAACAACAAAAGGAATAACAACTAAACAATTCTAACTAAGGTAAAATCGAGAAAAGAGTAGTAATTCTCTCAAATCTCCAGGCCTCTAGGTAGGATCTCTAAGATCCACGCCTGCCACTAACGCTGCCACTGACTATCCTCCCTCTCCCACATCTGGAGCAATGTGACAACCTACCATAGACTTTCCATCTCCTCCTAAATCCTGAGAAGGCAAATTCTTTAAAATCAAAGTCACCTTCTCTGTGCTTTGCTCCGCCCTCTCGGCCTGCAGGATATCCTAAGTATCATGCCACTCAGAATCATTTTCATCCTCCTCACCTGTCCCGCCAGATCCAGTCTCCGTCTCCTCTGTCTCTCCCCTAGTAAACTCCTCAAACTTAGAGTCCACGTCAATAGGCTCATCTTTGCTATGGGCAGGACCGATGGTAATCTGAAGTAAAGGTGCCCGAGGAGCACTAGCTACCCCTCGAGCACGAACCACCCTCCTAGCTACGATGGGAACACCAGGAGTGACCATAGTCCAACCCCAGCCTCTAGGACCTCCCCAAGCCTCACGAATAGATCTATACACTAGCCCTACTGGAGGAAACATGCCAATATACAGGAGAACAAACTGCTGTGGTACTTTGTCAAAGGGGTGGATCTCTAACCTCCCCATCCTATCTACTAGCTGAATGGTAGTGTGGTAGGCAATCAATGTAATAGTCTCCTCTCTCCATAACCCTGTCATGGCCTAATAAGGAGTATCCTCCATGTTTACAGTGGTCAAAGAGGTCTTTGGCTGGTGATGCACTCTCAGAATGGTCATCCCTATCCACCTCGCTGCCCTGATGGCCCCAAGATCCTCTGCCTGAACACCTCTCCCATACAGAATGATGTGCTCATAAACACAACTCATGACAAGAGTGGGGTGGCTCAGTGACTGTCTCTGTAGTATGACCACCCTATACAAATTGTGGTAGGTGATCCCGAGGATATCTGCTCCTCAAGCATAAATGCAGCCATGAACCTCAATCTGTGTAATGATGGGAGCCCAGCAATATAAGAAAGTGTCCCCTCCCTTGTCCCCAATCAATCTCAAAGAAAGGATTCCCATGATAGCCTTGCGGAGCACACAAATATCTAACTCAACAATGGAGTGGGCCTTCACCCCCTTCTTTGACCCCATGGAAACAATGACATCCCCCATATAAGTGGCCCACTAAACCACATGAGATCTTAACACTACTATCTTGAGAGATAGCCACCTCCCAAGAATCGGGACCCCCAATATGTGATAAACATCCTCTAGGGTGATGGTCCACTCACCCCTAACTCCTAGAAATCAGAAAGTGTTCTGATCCGCATCCCAGTATGAAAATAAGTCACATAATATGTGACTAGCAGGTGCAACATGAGGAACCTGTGTGACCCTCTAAATACTTCCCCTCTGTAGAGTGTCTCGCTCTATCTAGATTAGTGCCTCTAACACTGCTGGGAGCCAATCAAAATCCCTCTCTCAGTTCTATCTGATGTACTCCTCCTTCTGTATCCACCCAAAAACACAGAAAAAGAGTAAGTTAGTTACAAAATCTGACTAGAAAAGCTAACAAGAACATGTAAAAATAATTTAAAAATTCAAAAACAAGTAAATAAAGCATCTTTTTTACATCATGTTATGAACCACCACCCTGTGTAAAGTGGTGGATCCATAACCACCTTCTAGGGAGGTGGTCCCGTAACCACCACCCTGTGCAAGGTGGAGGTCCTGTCCCGAACCCGCGAATGGCTCACAAGCCCTAAAAATGCACAAAAATGCCATTTTTACTAAAATAAAGACCTACCCTATGGGCGCCCCCCTAGAGACTCATTTAAAACTAGCATTTTCAAAAATAACCCCCCCAAGACAAAGATTTTATCATTTCTACATTTTAGGTTCAAAAATAATAAATTGAGAAGAACTAACCTAAGACTTCGTGGGTCAATTTTCTGCTCTTGGAGGCATGATCACTATCTCACCATGAACGTTTTGACTATACTCTCGTCGCAAATTGTCACCATAGGTCCCAGAGCTCAAAAACTATCAAATCGATCTACACAAATGAATAGTGAAATCAGTTCGTTTTATATATAAAGCTTTCTAAAATTGATTTTGAATGTCTTTCGTAGGGTTGGAGCATCGACGGAGGTAATTTCTAAACCCCACACAGATGGTAAGTCCTCATTTCATATCAATTTAGTTTTATTTCTCAATTTATTTTATCTGTCTACACTTGAGTCCCCTTTTTTCATTTTGCAGATAGTGGGATTTTGGATGGTGACTTTCCGACACACGGGCATGTCAGGTATAACTCCTAACTCCCCATTTCGAGACCATCATACTCAGATCCACCATTTTATGGCTCTTCATGGCTAAGATGCTTCTCCGAGGGGGCAATATGTACGTAGCCAAAATTATAGGGTACTACATATCCGTAAAGATGTTACACATACCCCAATGATGATACATGTCTCCTCGCAAGGTGTTCAGGATCTTATCAACAATAAATGGGTCTTTATAAATAAAATGAATGAAGATGGAGTTCTCACTAGAAATTGTTATCCATTTTACCCACCCCTGGGTAAAATGGAAAAATGGGTAGTATTGGACCAGACACTGGATAGGACCACCACAGGTGATTCTAGATTTACAGGACAAATTTATGTTCCATGGAGCATCTACAGGAATTTAGGGAAGATTTGGGGCTATTCAGGTTCATCAGACCAATTCAAGGTCATTCAGGGGTCATAACTCCACTTCAAGGTGAAATAGGCTATCGGGCCCACATTTGAGCAAAAATGGGCAAAATTAGTCATTTTGGGGAAAATGTAAAATTTTCAAGTTTCAGGGTTCCCATTGCTTTTCCCCTACCGATTAAATTCAAAAAATCTAGTCAAAGCAAAAATATTGGGTTAAAATTACCTAGGGGGTCTTTAAGGGTGACAGAGCCAAGGATAGCTCACCGAGAAGCTCCTAGGATGCAAAGGTGGGGGGCTAAGTGACTGAGACGAGTTGGTTTAAATACGGATTGCCATGGAGGATTAATGTGGCATGGCAACAGTAGAAAAGTGAACTCAATCTAGGCGAGTTAGAGGTGCATTGGGTCCAGATGTGAGAATTCATCCACATATTACAGGAGATCATTTTGGTGATGCAATATACATCACGGGACCCATGTCCACAAAACATGGGAGCTCACTCGGTCGGTAGATGTATCGGAGGGAGTGTGTTGGGATGTATTGTCAGGGATGCATGAGGTAATTGTAAGTTTGGTGGGAGATGTTTGTGCACCACACCTTCTGTGTCTGACACACATGGTGATGTAAAATTTGGGAATGGTAGTGTTGAGGCAGGTCAGAGTCTCGACATAGAGGGCCAAGTGTTAGTGAGTTGTGTGGGGTCAGATGCAGGGAAACGTTGGCATGGTGCACATGTCTAGCTACATGCTCAATGTAATCAAAAACATAAACCTGATGAAGCATCGAGCCTAGCACAAGGTGAGTTGAATGGTGAGATTTCCAAGGGAGTTAGGTGGGGGAAGTCAGTAAATTGAATGCTGATAGGTGGAAGTGGTGAAACAACTCAATGAAGAGCTCGGTGGTGAAGGTGAATGGAGCCCTTAGCCAAAAACTACCCCTTACAAAAACTGACATAACTTTCACCTCACTCCACTGTTTTTCACAAAATGATAGTAGATGGAAATGTATTTTAAATCCCCACAATATAGAATTCTTAAAAATGGAAAATTATTGAGGTGGGTAAGGAAAATATCATGATGAAGCTATAGGTCTATGGGAGCCATACCAATGTACAAACATGGAGTAAATGCAAGCATGGAGGCATTTTCTTCTTGCACAAGAAAAATTACAAGAAAACATGGGTTTTGTAAGTAACCCCATCCTTCTTATAGATGAAATGATGATTTTTGAAGGTGGTTGAAGCATGGATTTGATATTTTCTCCTTCTCTCTCAGCTCATTCTTCTATATAGTATAAAGGAGGGCCTTTTTACAAGGTTGGACATTCTTATATCTTCCCTCCCTTATCCCTCACCTTTGAGTGATTTGTGTAAATTCAAGGCTCCGTTTTTGGATATTTTTAATAGAAATATTTCCTCTTTCCCATGTAATGAATCATTTTGTAAAATCAATTGGAGTAATAAAATCAAATTTGTGATTGTTATCTATCCTAGTCTGGTGTTATTGTTTTAGCTTACCTTTATTCATGTTATGGGTACATTGTGTATGTCATTTATCTATTATAGGTTTAGACTTGATTGTGTTTAATGGAAGGTGGGTTTGTTTTAGGTATTGTGATATGTGGTGCTTGATAACCCTCTTCATTCATCTTGTTTTAATTCTCATGCAGGAAGAATTGTTCAACACCCCTCTTCTTGGTGTATCACCCTCTTAGTGTAGGTTTTACTTTTCATGCATAATTTTATCCCTATCTCCTTGGAAAGAATTAGGGTAGGATTAGTTAGTCATTTTGGACATTTTGGGTTAGATGTGGTACTAGTTTAGGGAGAAGAACTAGCTTTCTCTAGAGTTTTATCCTACAAAAATTGTCCCACACTTAAGGATAACCCCATGTTTGACAAATTACATTGATTACCTATCACACAAATCACAAGCAATCATGGGTGTTGTAATTTTTCCGTAACAGAAACAAGGAAAGGCTAGTTTTTAAAGATTACACTCAAGTGGAAGGGTTATAATTTGAAGAAACGTTTGCACCTATGGAAAGAATGGAGGTAATTATAATGTTCTCATCATATGCTAGCTTCAAAGGATTCAAATTTTACCAAATGGATGTGAATTCATCATTCCTAAATGGCACCTTAGAATAGGAGGTTTACATAGAACAACCAAATGGATTCATACTAACAGATGAGCATGATTACGTGTGTAAACTAAAGAAAGCACTCTATGGCTTGAAGAAAGCACCTAGAGCATGGTATGAAAGGATAGATAAATACCTCATAGAACAAGGATTCAAGAAAGGAGATGTTGACAGTAATCTATATGTCAAGAATGAGAATGGGTACGGTTCATAGTGATAGTCTATATAGATGATATTATATTTGGTAGCAGCAAAGATAGTATGGAAAAATACTTTGTAAATGCTATGAGACAATAGTTTTAAATGTCAATGTTGGGAGAAATTACATCCTTCATTGGGTTGTAAGTGAGCCAATCATTAGATGGCATATTCATAACATAAGAAAAATATATCAAGAACATGTTGAAAATTTTTCATATGGAATATTACAAAGAAGTGATCACTCCTATGATCACATTGTTAGAGTAGGTATTTACCTTAGCTCATGTTCACCTAGGTACTTTATTTACCTTTATTGTATTTATCCTCACCCACTTATGTGCGTGGATATTTCTTTTATCTTATTTAGATATTAGGATATATTATCTAGTTGTTAGGTATAGTTCTTTCCTTGATCTACGGTATTGACACCCACTAAAATCCTTAACCCTTGGTCATATGGTATGGTCATATGAGGGCTTAAAGCTTGTGATTCCTACTAGTAGGTGCTTAACTTCAGCCACCTTAATCTTATTTGTGTAGTGAAGGCAACAACATTTTATTTTGTTTTAGTGGCACCTAAAATAAATAACAGAGCAAAATATTTAAAAAGCTTGTAACTTTTGATCAGTAACTCGGTTTTGGGTGTCGTTTTTTGTAAAAGTGATTTTTTTTTCATGCTCTTTCCATTGGAAATATTTATTTTTAGAATTGAACTATAATTATAAAGTTCCAAATATGGAGGAGTGATGTAATCAATTGTGGATGCAAAATCGGCTGAGCCCGACGTCCTAAATTTTTGGGAGTTGTAGTTTGTACCTATCATGGATTCTAAGAATGATATTCTTTTCTCTGAAGTGTGTGGACTTCAAGAGGATATTGTAAAATTTGTGGAAGAAAATAGATCACTCAAGAAGTGAAATTCTCTTCTACAGTCCCTCATTCATGATAAAGATACAATAATACACTCCCTACAGAACAAACTTGCTAACCTACAGCATCACCATCATATTGTGGACAACCATATCCATGCTCCTAGTCCACTTGCATTTGTTGCTCTTGTACCCACTGACATTGATCTGTCAGTCTTTGAGCCTAAACCTTCTTTTGATGCTTCTAAACCTGTGAGGTTTGTTATTACATGCTCTTCCACATCTGTGCCTATTACAGTACCACATGTTGTGTATCCTTTCTGCTCAGTTGTATGGCTTTTTTGAGAAGCATACCACTACATTCAGATCTCGCATGCTCTGTTTTATGGGTCTCACTAGCAGAGTCATTAGCAAACATTCACAGGGTATTTTTTCCTCTATTCCACATGTTAAGTGGAATTCTCATCATGACATTGGTTTTTGAGAAGATACTTCATTGGGATCACACATTGACAGAGCTCATTTTTTTGTTTGCTCAACTCTTTCTGAGGATCATGAGAAATACATGAGTTCTTCACCTTCACTCAGGCTTGAGAAACTTGATATTTCAATTGTCAAACATGATCAACCTGACACACATTCTGATATTATTTTGCATGCACCCATTGTGAATTTTACATCAAGTCATATGTAGGCATCTTCTTCATCCATCCATGTTGATTTGGGGTGGATATCTGATCACTCGTGGAGGCGATATAAGCATTTTTTTAGAGGACTCTACATGCATGGCTCCTCCACCATTCGGCCTCTTGCTCCACTTTCTATACCTTATGCATTGTGATGCTTCTTTTTTTGAGCATTTTTCTTTAACATGTGTAGTGTATCTCTCTTGTTTATTGAGATATTTTGTATCTATATGTTTGACACCTTTGTCATGTTGACAGTATCTCTTATGGGGGAGCTATTCTGGTGGAGCCCAATGCTAGTTTGTCAGTGTTCAAGTAGTTGTTTTGATAACTCATACAGATTTGTAGCATCACTCCACCCATTCAATAGTATGGGAGGGTGTGGTGTTGATCCTGCTTCTTCGGGTTTTGTGTCCTTGCCTTGTTACCTTGGCTTTTCTTGGATCGTGACACTCTAGAGTTTGTGTCCTTGCCTTATTGCTTTGGTTATTGTTCTTGGATCATGGCTTGGTACGATTTGGTTATCATTCCTTTCACACATGATGCAAACTAAGCAAAGAAGATGATGCTCTAAAATTGGATCAAAAGTTATATATGTCTATGATAGGCAGTTTGTTGTATACCACAGCCTCTAGGCCTGACATCATGCAAAAAGTTGGATTAGTAGGAAGATATTAGGATGATCCAAGAGAAATTCATATGAATGATGTAAAAATAATCTTTATACACCTCAAGGGAACTCTTTCTCATGGTCTATGGTACCCAAGGAATATACATTTCAGTCTAAAATCATACACAAATGTTGATTGGGCAAGCAATGTGGATGATAGAAAGATCACTAGTAGTGGTGTCTTCTTTATAGAAGAATGTCTAGTGTCTTGGATGAGTAAGAAGAAATCCTCTATAGCCTTATCTACTTGTTGAGTATAATACATTTCATCTGCTACATGTTTCACACAAGTTTTATGGATGAGACAAACATTGAAAGACTACAAATTTGAGTATGAAGGATGCACTCCTCTCTATTGTGACAGCACAAGTGTAATTAGTGTATCTAAGAATCATGTAATGCATTCCAAGACCAAAAACATACCAATCAAGTATCACTTCTTGAGAGAGCGCGTCAACGAGGTAAGAGTCAATCTTGAATATGTGCCTACCAAATATCAGCTATAAGATCTTTTAACGAAACCATTACCAAGAGCAACATTTGAACACTTGAGATAGAAAGTGGGAGTTGTGTCTACTCCTAAAATCCATTAAAGACATTCTAGCAAGGGGGAGCCAACAAAATTTATTTTATCTCTAATAAATGAGAAAAGCATGCATGGACATAGGGGGAGAATGGTCTTTGAGAAACTTTCTTTATCATTTATGGAAAATGGGGGAGAATGACAAGGTGAAGAAAATGTTTTCCATCAATGAAAAAGGGGAATTTGTTCAAATATTTTTCATTGATGTCAAACAATCTTGAGCATGGGTTTGAGTAGGTATGAACTTTTTCCATATGTCTTATCTTGTAGTATTGTGGTTCATTCATAATGTATTATGAATTTGCATTGTAATGTCTCACTAAGTTCAAGGTTTATGGTCTCACTAGCATGAATTCATCATGGTGTATGGTTTCATGTGCTCAAGGTCATGCATTTTAATGTCTTGTGTCTATATCAGCTTCTAAATACATGTCTCAATCTGAAATATATGTCTCAAATGCAAGTGAGCTCAGTTGTGTCTCAAAGTGTGCAAATGCATTGATTAGGTGTGTCTTAAAGTAATCTTGTACTGCTTGGTATGAATGAAAAATGTTTCAAAAGGGTCCATAAAGGTGATTCAGAGGTGTGAGGGGTGTCTTTTAGTGCTCTCCAAGTATTCTTCTGTGTTTAAAGTGAAAATAAGACAAACAAGGTCCAATGCAAATGTCTATTTCCATATGGCCATAGTTTATAATGTTTTATAGGTATAATATGGTTGTTCCAAACTTATGAAGAATGGAAAATTATTTTTCAAGGAACTTGAAGACCTAACAAGTCATAAATCATATTTTTTGGTGTTTAAAGGATACCTAGTGTAAATGAAGAGTGAGAACATGACTAGTACTTATAAGAAAATGAGATGGGTCAAGAAAATTAAGAGATAATCATGTCAAATCAACCATAAGAGAGTGTAGAGGAGTGAGTCATGATGGTGTGAGAAAACATTCAGGGGCAGAAAGAGAAAATTGAGGTTGTAAAGAAATTCTTTCCAAGACTGAGTTTTTTAAAAGGTCAAAACAAGAACCTCAACTTATTAGCAGTTGTGCTAAATTGATAGGGCTTATTCAGATAATTCATAACATATTTTTTAGATTAAATTGGGATAAAAATATAATGCAAAAGGTTTGAACTAAAAAGGTATTGAATTGAAAAATTTCTAACAATTTTAAGTTAGTTTGAAGTCTTCCATAGCTATCTCCTTGAGAAATAGAATATATTCACAATGTATAGAGATAAAATGTGTTTGGAAAGTGTATTTGATGATTTTTACATGTAAAATACTCCCCATGTATTCATAAAATTCAATTGTGTAGGTACAGGTAGGACTGTGCAAAACAGAAAAGGACAATTCTTGACAAAATTCTAGTTACAAATGTATGCTGAGTATCTCATTAAGAAGATTCCAATTTCCTAGATAGTTCATTTTTTCCGACAACTGGTCATGAATTTTCTTTAATAAGGTATGTGGGGAAATTTTGAATTGAAGTTGTATTCACCTTGTCTACCACTTGACAACTATGTTTCTAGGACCATTCATGGTATTATGAGGAAATAGCCCTATGTAAACATAATATTGAAGCTTAAAATGGTTCATCACATCTGGTAAATTCTTAAGATGTCTTGTTAGACTCAATTTATGCTCCTATGAAATTGGTTTAAGGGATCAAATGGTTTATCTTCAGTTGTTATAGTAGCATGTTCAAGAAGGCTGAGTTTTTTAGTTAAATTGGTGATTATCTCTTAAGAACACATGCACACCTGTCCTTAGAAATGGATTATAATCCCTCATTACAACTACCACACTTCATAGTAGCCTATAAGGGAAGGATAATTTTTTTTGGATCTCTATACATCCTACTAGGGTTTTAGGTATCAAAACCCTCATTACACATAGTCTAAGAAAACTAATCCATTTGAGCATGTTGGCCTAATACTATTCAAAGATAATGAACTTGATAAGTTATAGAGTACCTTGAAGGATGTTTATAAGCCTTGATAAACTATAAATTTTGACATATTCATGAATTTCCTTTGTTTTTGAAGATTGTGTGTACATGTTTATATCTGTCATAAAGAACTAAGCTAGTGACTCACAAATCTGGGTCATATATTCTGATCTCATACAAAAAGATACCTGGAGCTTGTAAATAATTCATTTATGAAGGTGATTTAATGATATTTTTGGTATAAAAATACATGATAAATTATTAAAATCACTCAGTTGATGAGCTAGGGTTTGAACTCAAGAACTCTAACAGTGCTACGTTGGAAGGATCAAACAAATATTGAAGGAATAAGTATGTTGTTAACAAAATTTATGATCTAAGAAATGGTGTAAGTTTTGTTCTATCTTATAAAGGTGCCTCTAATCCCATGGTTTCTTGAGAAAACACATGGATTCATCAAAACTCTCCTTATTGTAGGATATGTTAAGAAAACATGTGGAGAGAACTGAAAACATGGAGCAACAGTGATCATATCTTCTTCCTTTGACCTTTAGAAGTAATGAGATCCTCCTTCTATCTTCACAACATTCTCATAAGGTCAAAGAGAAGTTTACATTTATGATTAGTCTTCATAAACACATGTGATGAGGTTTTCTTGTATTTATCTTGTCTACAAGACTTAAATGAAGATTGTGAGACAAAACAACAAAGGTAGAAGATAAAATATGAAGAAGGATGTTGTGTGAAGGTTTTACTCTTGTTAAAAGAATATCTCACTTGACTAAGATGTTATGAATATAAGTTGAAGCTCTAAAAATACTCCATTTATAATCTCCTTATGCACTCATGTGTGCCCAAAACGATAAACTTGAGAAGTTCTTCGAAGTGTGAGAGTTGAAATGAACTAAAAACGGTGGTTTAAAGTATATGTAACATGTATCCAACATGTAACTCTTTTACAGAGGTTGTCAGTGAAAAATGGAAAAATAAATCTTGGTGATGAACGCCTATTTTTCCATGTTTGAACCCATGTGAAACCTTGTATTATTTTTATATCATGTTGCATGATGTATAATATTGGTGGTTTATAATTAATACTTTACTATGTTTTGGAAGGAAATGTTGTGCATATTCTTGTTATTTTTTCTTCAAATATGTCTAAAATGAACCCTTTTATGCGTTTTAATAATATATTTGGAGAATCATGTGTTGATTCATCACAGGATTTAATTAAAGACTAGTGTAGGAATCATTGGTGCACTGACACCGAAATCACCTTATAGCGTAGGAATTCACAAGCCTCTCAAGTAATCCAATCTTACGGTTCCTCATTATCTGTATATGGTATTTTTTTTAGGTTCTCATTTTGTTTGGGACTTTAGTCTAATGTTAATATTCAGTGGTCATGGGTATTGGAAAGAACTACTTTGCATTAGCACATGACTCGCTGTGGAGAAGAGCACTCATCCATATCATTAATTCAGACTTACTTAAGATAAAGGAACTTGTGAAAAGGAGATGAATAGCTCAGATGGATGAACTATGAGTTGATATAGCTAAGACATTGGTTAACACAATGACATGAGCATGAAACATGTGTTACTACCTCAACCTACCTTCATGCATATTATGAGATCTATACACTTCCAGTTTAACTTTAGTTTCTTGGAAACATGATGCAAACAAACACTTATGGATTTATGATCACCATGATTCCGTGCAATCAATCCAGGATCTGCAATATCTTCCAGCACCGATTGACTCTCTCAAAGGAGTCAATTACGGGCCTCATCTGCAGTTAACAATATTAGTTCAATTAATACACTAGATAGATTAATCCTTTCAAAATTGTAATTCTTAAAATAGCTACTCATTGTTTTAGGCATCATTCAATTAAGTAGATGTTATTAATTACAAATAAACTAGTTCTCTCCTAGAAGGACAAGGACTAATCTGGTATAAAAGAGATAATGTATTAAGATTCAAAGTTTTGTTTAGTTAGTTGATTATTGTAAAAACATTTCTTTCATTTCAATAAAATTGTAGATTCGGCGGAAATATTTTTTGTGTAACTTTCAACATTGAACTTGATCGAATGGAATGGGCCAAGGGCCACTCCTCCCCAACAAGAAGGGAGAATTTATTGTTTTTTCCTTTCTATCGTTTCACATTCATTTAAATTCCAACATTGAATTGTTTTTCATACCTTTAATTTTGTATTTAATATTCGTTTTCTTCCAATACATTACATTTTCCTCATTGCAATTAGTATAGTATTCAGTTAATTCCATTATTAAATAAGTACTAAGAACAATTCCGACTATTCTCTTTATTACAAACATCCACAAACACCACCCTAGACTGACAAATATAATATAATTAAAGTATGATTATCAACGATGTTCATCACTATTTGGCATCATTGTCAAGGAATTCAAGGTTTTATCAATGGTTAAGGTGATAGCTATAAGTACTACCTGGTTGTCTGGTAAGTTTCCATTCAAAAAAATTATTTTCATGACTCTTTCTTTTTAATTAAATAAGACCTTGTAGCAAAAGTAAGAATCCTTTATGCTTTGGAGTATTTGGAACACAAAAAATCAAGTTAAGTGTTAATAGTGAGGGAAATTTCCTCGGTATGATAGGATTTTATGTTTAGACCTAAATACTATAGAGGTAGATTCATTAGAATAAATTTTCAACCCCCCCTCAAAACTAGCATGTGGAAAAACTTGTTGACCAAGGAAGGATGGTTTATGAAGTAGAGAACCCCAATGGTAAATAAAATGGAAACCATTCACTTAAAATAATGTTTACCTATCCCATACAACTGGATCCTAACAATCAGGCTCTTATGAAAAATATATCCCCCTCAATTTTACCAACCTTTCGGGGATTAGTCTCATAAGATCCTAACCAATTCCTTTTTGAATTCAAAGTCTTGTTCCAAACTTATGATTACACTTCTAATTCCCATAAGCTCAAGTTATTTCCCTCCACTTTAAAAAACACCTCTATAATATGGTTCATGGGTTTAACCCCTAACTTCATCCATAGTTGGAAGGAGATGGAAACTTTTTTCTTGGAAAAATATCAAGACTACTATAGAGTCAGGGATAGGAAGGAAGAAATTTTTAGAATTCAATAAAAGGAAGATGAGAGTGTGGAGGATTATCATGATCAGTTCCTCTTCATTCAAAAGAGGTGTGGTACTGGTCTGGATATTAATCTGATCAAAACTTTATTCCTTAAAGGATTTGATGAAGAAACTCAAGAAGCCTTCAACCTTATGGGAAAGTGAGACATGAAAAAATATAATTTACAAAATTCATAGACCTCTGTAGGAATTACTCCTGAAATTTCCCCAAATTCCATAGATAGAAAAGAAAAATGGCATATGGTGATATATCCAAACTAAGGGAAGAAATTGAAAATTTTAGAAAAACCTCTTGGTTCAACTCAATACAACTATGGATAGGGAGAAAACCAGGAATATAGAGCCTTTGTTCATCTACTGCCTAAGATGTAGTGGCATCGGCTTGATGACTGCCCCTTAGAAAAGACAAACATCTATATTCTTTATGACCTTAAGTATGCTAGAAAGTAATGTGGATTGATTCCTTTGATGAAGAACCATTTAAAGTAAAACACATAAGATGAAGCTGAGTTAAACTATATGGGTCACAGGCAAGGAGGGAACTTTCAATCCAATCAAAATTAGTCCTACATGCCAAAATCACAATGGGTCCTAAATAAATGGAAAGCATCATGGCCATACCCCAAACCTTGGAATCAAAAAGCCATAGAGGAGTGGAGTCCTCAATGGGGTGCACCACCAAGTTATTATCAACAACCCTAGGCTCCACACCCAAACATTCCACCGTTTTAATAGTTTAATCCTCAGTACCAACATCAATGGAATGTACCTCAAGGATCTGGGAAACAATATTACAATCAAAGAATACCCCAAGGTCAACAAGCCTTGTTGACTGGACCTACAAATGTTGCCCCATCCGATAAACCTAAAAAACCACAAATACCAACACAAAATCTAACAAACCCCAAAAAGTTTTGGCAGGGTAACAAAGTGTACATTATGGAATAAGATAAAAATACCATAGTAAACTCTGTGGATTATAAGAATATATTGTTGTGTTCAGGGAATTTTACTTCAAACCTTCATCTCCTTTTGTAGAATAAATCTTCGAAAACACATAAAATCCAAAAGAAATGCAACCTAGTCCTATTGTTGAAGAAATGCCGCAACCAAACATTGTTATTAATTTTCCATCTAGACTGTTTGAAAAACACAACACTGTAGTTCCTAAACAACCAGAGGCAGAATTAATTTAGGGAATGAGGAAATTAAGTATTGGGATTCCCTTGTTGCACGCTCTTAAGGAAATTCTTGAATTAAACAAAACCATCAAAGAGATTTGTTTTAAGACTCCAAGAAGAATAAATAATCAACCTAAAACCATCCATGTTGATGGGAAAATTTCTAGTATTCTGGAAGGGGATATGACCCCTCCTAAATACAAAGACCCTGGAAGTCCTATTGTTACAGTTTGCATAGGAGATATCTAGATTCCTAAAGTCCTAATTGACCTAGGAGATACTATCAATGTGATGACCACAAATACCTTGACCACACTTTTACTACTTGAACTGCAGTCAACCTCCATAGTCTTACAAATGGAAGATCAGTCTATAAATAAGCTAAAGGGAATTATAGAAGATGTCACTATTACCATTGAATCCTAGGATTATTCGGTAGACTTCATTATTATAAAAAGAGAATAGGAATATTGAATACCCTCTAATCCTAGAATGCCCTTGGCTGGTAACTTCTGCCACCCACATTGATTGTAGAACAAGGAATATGGTGATTAGTAATGGTCATGATTTCAAAAAGCTATCAATTTACCCTGCCGTAAATTTTTTTTCTATAGAATATAAATAGTGGTGTTAGGACAATTCAGATGAATCAGAGGACATCATATCTTCTCTGGCCATGGTCATAATTCAAGAACACTCACATCAATTTCAGTATGGTGACCATGAGTCTTGCGCTAGAAACAATATAAGTCTTGTACTCAAGTCCTGTGCTAGGTTTATTTATGGTCCCGTGCCTCAACTAATTGAAATAAGAGATGATTTTATGGATGAAAACAACTAGCTTATGATCTTTCCTTTTACACGGAATATAGATATGGCCGAGTCCATCTTTTAAAACATCACTGTTGTTCACAAATTACTTCCACATAGGTGTCCATTGAAATCATTGCTAAGAGAGTACCCTATTGTATATTCTCTTCATCTAGATACCAAATAATTACCTATCCTTCTAGAGAAAACATTGTCAATCAATAGTTGGTCGACTAGTCAGGAAGAGAATACACTGTTTGAACATTTATGCTTTCATCCCCAAGATTGTTTTTGGGAATATAGCGATACGAAAGGTATTAATCCCACTATTTGTACACACCATATTTACATAATTGATTCTAGAATAGTTAGGAAACCAAAAAAGAAGGATAAACCCAACCTTAAGAGGCATTGTGAAAGATGAAATTAAAAAATTCTGAAGTTAGGATTCATTTATCCAATCTTAGACAGCCAATGGGTTTCCCCATTAGTTATAGCTCCTAAAAATAATGGGAAATGGAGGGTTTGCGTGGATTATAGGGAATTAAACAAGGAAACTCATAGGGATTATTTTACATTACCTTTTATTGACCAAGTTTTAGACAATTTATCCAGAAAAATGTACTTTTCATTCCTTGATGGGTTTAGTGGATACAATCAAATAACAATAACACTAGAGGATTAAGATAAAACAAATTTTACATGCATTTGGGGAACATTTGATTATAAGGTGTTACCTTTTGGTTTATGTAATGCTCTTGCCACTTTTCAAAGAGCCACGTTGGAAAAATTTTCTGATCTCACCCATGATTGCATGGAGATTTACATGGATGAATTCATTATATATGGAGAAACATTCTAAGAGGAAATTGACAATCTAGACAAAGTCCTTTCTTAGTGTGAAAAACATCAATTATTCTTGAACCATGAAAAATGTTTATTTATGATGGAACACGGGATAGTTCTAGGCCATCATGTTTCAACTGAAGGAATCAAGGTAGAACCAAACAAGGTCAGTATCATTGTAAAAAACCCATTTCCCACAAACCAAACAAAGGCAAGAATATTTCTTGGCCATGTCGGTTACTATAGAAGGTTTATTTCAGACTTTAACAAGATAAATTCTTAATTATTTCCTCTCCTAACTAAAGATTTTGAATTTGAAAGGACAGAGGCATGCCGACAAGATTTTGATGCTATCAAAGATAAATTAATAAACACA
Organism: Taxus chinensis; assembly: GCA_019776745.2. Taxonomy (NCBI): domain Eukaryota; kingdom Viridiplantae; phylum Streptophyta; class Pinopsida; order Cupressales; family Taxaceae; genus Taxus; species Taxus chinensis. Next base: position 439,791,520 of record CM034156.1, read on the forward strand.
CAAATATTAAGAGGCCCAAATTGGAAGCTTCCCTTCTATATACAAACAAATGCTTCTAACAAAACAATAGGGGTTTTCCTTGGACAAAAAGAGTAAGGAAATCCTATTCATGCTATTTAATATATTATTAAAAACCTCTCCCTTGCTTAAAGAAATTACACCACCAAAAAGAAGGAATTTATTGCAGTTGTATATGCAATCAACAAGTTTTGCCATTATATCACATGCTATGAAGTGATTTTTCAGACTGACCAATCTGCTATCAAGTATCTAATGAACAAACCTTTAGTGCATGGTAGTATTGTAAGGTGGTCATTACTACAGGAATTTAATATTAAAATCATTAAGAAGCCATAGAAATAAAACGTGGTAGCTGATTTTATTTCAAGACTTAACACTTCAGAAGAAGAAGAGTAGGTCAATGATGAATTTTCGGATGAATATCTGTTTACAATTTCTACTACCTCTCCTTGGTATGCAGATATGGATAATTATTTGGCTACAGGGAAGCTCCCAACCTTTTTCACACAAAAACAAATAAATTAGTTAATTAAACAAAGTGTGATGTACACATTGTTAAATGTGATTCTTTTTAAATGTGGACCTAATCATGTTTTACGTAAGTTTTTAGCTGGAGATGAAGTTTTTGACATACTGAGAGCATGTCATGATGAGTCATCAAGAGGGAGTTATTTAGTTCAAAGGACCATTCATAAAGTTCTAGGAGTTGGTTACTATTGGCCTTCCTTATTTAAGGATGTCAAAATGTATGTGTGGAGATGTGATCAATGCCAAAGGACGATGAAACCAACATTTACATCTGAGATGCCACTCCAACCTCAAGTTGTCTTGGAACCATTTGAGAAGTGGGGATTTGATTTCATTGGACCAATTGACCCAAATTCTCAAGGGAAGGAATAAATTATGGTTTATACAGATTATGTCACTAAATGGGTTGAAGTGCAAGCACTACAATATGCAAGAGATAAGAAAGTTGTGGATTTCTCATATGAGCATATATTTAAGAGATTTGGAGCAGCAAGATGCATTATTTTAGATCAAGGACCACATTTCATGTCAGGTGTAATCATTTCCTTTGTGGAAACATACCAGTTGAAGCATAAGAATTCATCACCATACCATCCACAGTCCAATGGTCAAGTAGAGGTTACTAACAAAGAATTGGAGAATATCCTAACAAAAACAATAGATATCTCAAGGAAAAATTGGGTTTAAAAACTATCTAAAGTAATATGGTCCTATAATACTACTTGGAAAAAAACCACAAGATTTAATCCTTATGAGTTCATTTATGGAAAGAAGCCCATTATTCCCATAGAGTTTGAGATTCAAACCTTGAGAACATCTACAGAGGTGGGAATTGAATTATTAAAGGCACAAAAAATAAGGATTTTTCAACAAAATGATTTGGATGAGATGAGACTTCAAACATTACATCAGACTGAAATAATCCAACATCAGAGGCAGGTATGACATGAAAAACACATTAATCAAATAAAATTCCAAGAAGGGGATTGGGCTCTGTTATTTGATTCAAAATACAAATATTTCAAAGGGAAGCTACAGACAAGGTGGATGGGCCCATATCAAATTGAACAATTATTTAGCAATGGGACAATCTAACTAATTCCAATTGATTGTTAGAAGAAATTAATGTTGGTTAATGGGCATAGACTGAGGCTATACCATAAACTAACATCCATAGAGGAATATCAAAAGGAACTTCAAGAATATTTAGCTCTGAATTGTTGGGAAAAACTCTCTTTGTCCAACATAATTTAGTTTGTCTGAAACTATTCAGAACTGGTCTATTTTTCATCAAAATAAAATAAAGAAGGAGATGACTGAAAACCAGAAATGACAATCATCATCCTCTGAGGCATTGGCTGAAAACCAACAATGGTGGCCACTACCTCTATTTTTTTTTAAAAAATAAATAATAAATTCAAGTGGCTGAAAACCAACAATGACGGTCACCACCCCTAGATCATGCAGGAAATAAATGAAGGAAAACATGTGCATGGTCGATTAAATCAACATTGAGATGATGACCAACGATGTGGCAAGAGAATTTAATGAGGTATGTGTGATTATTCCCTTATTAAATGTTGAAAAGTTTTAATTTATGAACGAATCATTATTGTACTCGTGCAAATTTATTACCTTCTCTATTTCTAATACATTCCCATGCTTCACAAATCCCCACAAATATTTCATTCACCTCCATAATAATCACCATGCGTACCAAATAACTATCATTATCACCTTGGTATTTGTTAAAACATTTTCCAATTACCAAAGTTTTATTTATAAAAAATTTGTCTCCCCTATCACTTTCCTACTTCCACTCATACACTCTTGCATTGCTACCCATTTCGTTCTTATGCCTATTCTCGTATCTGCAAACGTAGTGTTTCCAGTTTTTTTCCCGTTTATTATTCACTTACCTAATCTGCAAACCAGTCATGGGGCCTAGACTAAGGCATGAACCAACCAATTCAACAGAACTATTGGTCGATGTAAGGTCGGTAGAAAACTTGAAAAGGCCGGATGACTTGATTTGTTTCTTTTTTATGAGGAATTCAACACAAAAATAACAGAAGATTTCACTAAAAACTTGGAGGAAGGGTGATCTATTATACAAGGTAATAAAATCCCATTCAGTCTCACTATAATTAGTCTTCTTTCTAGGATACCAGAGGAAGTTCAAGCAGTCAGTAATAGGACATTGTATTATGAAATTATTAAAAGATTTTTAGTTGGTAAAAAGGAAAAATTAGAATTGGTGGTTGAAAATAAGGGGAAAGTAAAAGGTATAAAAATAAACACTCTCCCGAAGCCTTGGGTAGAAGTTTCTAAATGGGAAATCAAATATTTCACCTGTGAAGGAAATAATGAGATCATTTTTGGACCTGTGTTGAGAGATCTGATACACCTTCGTCATGGCCAAATTAAACCCCAACAAAAATATTTTTTGCCTTAGTTTTGTAAAATTCTATTTACTTGGCCATTGATAAATTCTGTTGGGGTGCCTCCTACCTAAAATTCCAAGGCATAATTCATTTGATTTGCAAAAATAAATTTTTTAGGAAGAGACATGACCCTAAGAAATGGTTGGAATTCTAGAAGAAGTGTGCCCTAGAGTATGAATTTTTCCTAGACCAATATCCCTCTGCTTCAGAAAAACCTAAGAAACTCCCTAAGACTTCTAGGAATGCTCATGCCATAAATGAAACACAACCTAAAACTGTTCCTTCTTAGGAAGAATATGATGCAACGACCATTATGCAAACCCTACTCAAGACACCACCTATGTCTCCCACTCAATATGTGTCACCCTCTATTCATGTTATTGAGAAATAATTTGGGCACACCCCAACCATTGCTATAAATTCACCTATGGTAGACAAAGGTAAAACACCTGTGATGGAAGGAGAACCTAGTTCTCCCTTTGAATCTGACACCATAATGCCACAAATATTATCCTTGTCTAAAATTTTGTTTGAGATACAACTAGCTTAGGAGATAATTACACATCTCTAGCTCCTCCTCGAAGCTAAGGCATGCAGTTTCTCTCAGCTAGAGGCTAAGAAAAATCATAAGATTCAATAATTACATCAAACTGTAGAGTAACAAGAAGAGGATACTCTTCAACTCCAACATGCCTTGGAAGAAAAAGAACAAAAATCCACTCCCTTCAAGCCAAGACAGATGAGCTCAATACATCCCTTGCATTTTTTCAAGAAAATAGGCAGGAAACAGATCCTCTGGTTACTGAAGAGAAAACAATGCAGACAATTTTTTTTTCTGTCAAATTATTATCTTAAAGGGAATGGTTAAATGGATGGAATAATTTTATAGGATTAGAGTAGTTGTTGATGAAAATATGGATTTGAAGGAAGAAAAAAAACTGTTCAAATAGAATGTTGTTGCTGTCTGTCAGTTATATGATTAGGTTCATTCATGCAAGCCCTCGTCTAATTTTTATGCATTATTTTTTAAGGAACAATTTCTCAAATCACAGATCTCTAGATCTTGTGTTATGCAAGATATAGATTTTGATGATGAAAAACAATTATTTGGTGCATACACATTAGGTAGTGATGTTGAAAAGAATTTACTCTATGAATTTTATTTTCACAAGTTTCTTCTTCCTGAGCAGATTGAGATTCCCATAAATTTCTATGTGGGTGAAATGTAGTCTTGGGCATTTATCTCTACTCTAAGACACCAATCCGAATGGAAGAAACAAATGGAAAAAATTGTTCAAGTAAAATCTAATATAGTCCTCTTAATGAGGCATAATATTCCTTCCCCCATTTGATTTTTCAACATATTTCGGTCTCATGTATACTGTTTATAGTTACTAGATAGGTACAAAGATATTCTTAGAACTTGTGCGAGGAAAGTTAAGGAAGTAAGAACTCCCAATGTTCAATGTTAATTTCCTTGGATGTCAATTAAGGTATTAACTCCTTGCAGATAATTACAAGAAAAAGGAGGTAGTTTCACCCTCTAACCTCCAATGGTCATTGAAAAGGGGCAAGGATCTCTGCAAAATCATTCTAGAAATGCAATAACAGTGGATTAGGATGAGGTATATGCCTACTTTAGTAATTACACTAGTACCATGATGGAATTCGATAGATGATCAGCCAGAGGACATTTATAACACATGAAGGAAGTTAGTCACTAAGTTTTTTGGATTCTCTAACACTGAATTGGATGAAAATTGGCAAACATTTGCCAATGATCATAATTTTTCAAGGACAATGGAACAATTGAATAGGTAGAAAGAGAACCTGGAAAATATTAAGTGTGGGGGGTTGATGAACACCTATTTTTTCATGTTTAAACCCAAGTGAAACCCTATATTATTTTTATATAATGTTGCACGATGTATAATATTGGTGGTTTATAATTAATACTTTACTATGTTTTGGAAGGAAATGTTGTGCATATACTTGTTATTTTTATCTTGTTATTGTTTCTTCAAATATGGCTTAAATGAAACCTTTTATGAGTGTTACCAATATATTTGGAGAAGCATGTGTCGAGTAATCATAGGAGTTAATTACAGACTAGCGTAAGACTCATTGGTGCACTTGCGTAGGAATCACCTTTTCATTGGTGCATGAATCGCAGTGGAGCGCAAGACCCATCTAGATCATTAATTCAGATTTCCTTGAGATAAGGAACTTTCAAAAAGTATATGGATAGCTTGGATGGCTGAACTATGAGTTGATACAACTGACACACAAATTAACACAATGACATGAGCATGAAACATGTGCTACTACCTCAACCCACCTTCATGTAGATTATGATATCTAGACACTTCCATTTTAACTTTAGTTGCGTGGAAATGTGATCCAGATGAACACTTATGGATTTATGATCACCACAATTCCTTGCAATCAATCCAGGATTTGCAATATCTTCCAGCACTGATTGAATCTCTCAAAGGAGCCAATTACGAGCCTCATCTATAGTTAACAAGATTGGTTCAATTCAAACACTGCATAGATTAATCCTTCCACAACTATAATTCTTAAAATAGTTACTCATTATTTTAGGCATCATTCAGTTAAGTAGATGTTATTAATTGCAAATAAACTAGTTCTCATTTAGAGGGACAAGGACTTCTATGGTATAAAAGAGCTAATGTATTAAGCTTTAAAGTTTGGTTTAGTTAGTTGATTATTGTAAAAGCAGTTCTTTTAATTCAATAAAATTGTAGATTCAGGGGAATTTTTTTTTGTATAACTTTAAACGTTGAACCTAATCGAAGGGAAGGGGCAAGGGCCACTCCTCCCCAATGAGAAGGGATAATTTACTGTTATTTCCTTTCTGTCATTTCACATTCATATAAATTCCAACATTGAATTATTTTTCATACCTTTAATTTTGTCTTTAATATTTTTTTGCTTCCAATACATTTAAATTTTCCTCATTGTAGTTAGTATAGTATTTAGTTAATTTCGTTATTAAGTAAGTACTGAGAACAATTCCGACTGTTCCCTTTATTACAAACAACCATGGACACCACCCTGGACTAAAAAATATAATATAATTAAAGTACGAGTATCAAGAACGCACGTCACTTGGTGAGGTTACGTAAATGAAGATTCAAGATATGTATGAAACATTACAATACTATTTGAAGGGTCTTAATGGAATTCTATGAGTTGTATTCGAATGTCAAAAAATAAGGAGACTTATTTTTGTATTCCAAAATCCTGCATATCAAATAATATGACTAAAAAGGTGTCAGAAGTGCAAAAAGACAAATTATAGGTCATTTTAGAAACCAAACATCACTTTGTGAATGAAGTAAGGGAGTTAGATGAAAATTCTTTTGAATGAGGAGATGAAAATTCATCTTCATGAGCTTAATAGTTGATTATAAAATTAATTTCTCTATTCTTTTAGTGTGGTTGCTACAAAGATCAAGAAGTGTTTGTACTGAATAGGTAAGCAAGTGATGGATAAGTGCTAAAATAGAGATCACATATGTTGATGTATGCAATATGAAGAAGGTGGTCAAAATGAACTGATGAAGGCCTGAGTTGTATCTTAGCAAATTGAAATTTGGTTCTTTCACTGCAAGTAGGTGCTTGCAAATTCAATCAAGTATGTGCCTTGTTAGTTGAAGTGGGTGTTTCAAAACGAAGTAGGTGCTTCATGATCTTATAATTGGTGTATAATTTTTTTTCTCAATATTGTTTGATCCTTCTGGATTTTTTCCCTTATTGGGTTTCCCACCTAAACTTTGGTGTCTCTATATGTTATTGCATTTCTCTCTCGTGGTATCATATCTTAATTAGTCTATGAAATTGCTGATTGTAATCTTGATTGCTAAGTTCAAATTTGAAATTTTTTAAGGGAACTAATTCACCCCCTCCCCCTCTCAGTGTTTGAATTCTCAAAATGATTATCCCTACACTTTTTGAGTTAGCTTTCTTAGGTGTACTAGTTGTGTGGAGTTAGTTTTCTAGTCTTGTCAAGTTATCTTAACTACTAGTATCAAGTAGTGAGAATTCTCACCACTGATCTAGGTGGTAGTTGCACTTCCATCCTCCTATATGTCCATTTTGATTATTGAGCTAATGTAAGAGAATGTAATTCATTGTATGTGATGTTCTATTAGCATCTTATATCTTATGGCTTGGAAAAATCTAGCATCGTTCCTTTCATGGTATCATAGCGGTAGATGTTGTAGACATAAATACCATGTATTTATGTGTGAAATCGATGGAGCCATTGAATCCAAAAGGTGTGAAAACCCCTAGATTGACTATAAACTCAACCACAGGCGATGACAGACAGTTTTGAAGTTGTCTAATTTTTCAAGAGACTATGATGTGTACACATTCTTATACAAATCCATATGGGAAGCTACGTAATTCACTGAAGGATTCAATAAACAACCTTTCTATCCTTCTCTAATCTTATCTGGGTATTTTTCTATTTTGATACAGGTTACATAGATCGGCATGGAGGACAGTTATTAATGCATAAGAAGAAATGCCTATTTTACCTATGTGTAAATTTTTGATGTGATCTACCCTTTGGGCTCATTGGAGGGCTTAAAACCATTTGTGATTTTTTTTAGAGTAGAGAAAAAAAATTAGGTATTTGATAGTTTCTATTGGAATGAAGTGGTTTTGATGTGAATTTCTTGGGAACAAACAACACACCCCGAAATAACAAGAAGTGCAAATGGGAGGGAAGACCCATGGAAAACTCTAGCAGATAGTCACATGGTGTGGTCATATAGGGGATAAATTAATGGATTCCTACTAGTGGGTGCTTAAGTGTAGTCCCTTTTGCATTTTTTATTTGTGTTAAAATGTTATCAATTTGTACCATTTAATTTGTAAAATGCACTACATTATAAAGTGTCAAAATCTAGGGGGTGTTGTAATCACACATGGACAAATTTTCAGCTGAGCCCGATGTCCTATTGCATTATTTTGTGAGTGTCTATTTATTCTTATGGATTCTTTTCCATCAAAAAATGAGATTCTTTTCTCCAACGTGTGTATACTTCAGGAGGATATAGTAAAATTTGTGGAAGAAAAAAATCTCTTAAGAAGCAAAATAATCTTTTGTATTCTCTCATTCATGAAAAAGATGACCTCATATACTCCCTACAACATCCACTTGCTCACTTACAGCATCATCCTCACGTTTTGGACTTTCATACCCCTACTCATATTCCTAGTCCACTTGCAGTTTTTGCTCCTACACTTACTTACCTTGTTTTGTCAGTTTATGAGCCCGCTTTTGTTGTTGATGTTCCTAAGCATTTTACACTTGTTACTACATGTTCTACTACACATGTGCCTATTACAGTAACACATTCAGTATAACCCACTTTAGTTACTTCTTCTCACAAACATGGCTCTTTTAAGAAGCACACCATTACATTCAATTCTTGCACTCTCCATCCTCATGGTATTGCTTCACCTATTTAGCATGTTAAGTGGCATTTTTTCCATGGCATTGGTTATCAAGTAGGTACTTCATCGCGATCACACATTGATAGAGCACCTATTTTTTTCACTCGAATATTTATAAGGATCGAGAGCTACACATGAGTTATACACCTTCACTCAAGCCTGAGAGACCTAATATTTCAGTTGTCAAAAATGATTGACCTAACATATATTTTGATGTTGCTTTTCATGATCTTGCTATGCATTTTGCACTGAATCATATGCAGGCATCTTCATCACTTGTATCTATTTATTTGGGATGGATTTATGATCACTCATGGTGGTGACATAGTTATTTATTGAGAGGAATCTGTAGGTGTGGCTCCTCCACCATTTGGCTTCTTCTTCCACTTTCTATACCATTTGCATTGTAATACTCCTTGTTTTTGAGCTATTTTATTTAACAGGTGTTGTAAGTATCTCCTTTTTGAGAAATTTTATATCTGTATTTTCAACATTTTTAGGCATGTTGATAGTCTCCTAGTATGGAGCTATTCTTTTTTATCACAATGTTAGTTGATTTTGAGTTTTCCGATCGAGAAATGGATCTAAACCAGAGTGTCGACCAAACTTCATCAAAGTATGAATTTTTTGAGTCGAGATTCTTGGGATTCCTTGTAGTGATTTTTTTATCTCCACTTTGTTGTTATTGGTTTTTGGGTACCTTGTGGTGATTTTTCATCCATGGTACTCCTTTTTCCCTAGTTATTATGCATGGGTACCTCATCATGCCTCATTATCGAGACCCACCTTCTTTTCCTCCCACCTAAGTTGTGATTACAGGGGGTATTAGTGCAGGTTATTATTTATCCTCATATTGTGGACTTACATACCCCTATCCCTAGTCCACTTGCAAACATTGCTCATATGCCCACTAACCTTGTTTTGTCATTTTTTGAGCACACTCCTACTTTTGATGTTCCTAATCCTATTGTGTTTGTTACTGCATGTTTGTCTTCCATACATGTACCTATTGTAGTAACACATTTTTTGTATCCTAATTTAGTACCTTCTTCTCACATGCATGGCTCTTTTGAGAATCATACCACTACATTCAATTACTGCATGCTTCATTCTATGGGATTTTTTGGCAGAGGTATTGGCAGACATTCATAGGGTATTACTTAACCTATTCATATTGTTAAGTGGCATTCCCATCATAGCATTGGTTTTCGAATAGGTAATTCATTGGGACCACATGATCCTATTTTTCTTCTCTCAAATCCTCTCGAGGATCATGAGCTACACGTGAGTTCTACCACACCTTCACTCAAACCTAAGAAATATGTCATTTTAATTGTTAGACGTGATCAAACTGACACACATTTTGATGTTTCCTTTCATGATCTAGTTTTTACCTTTGCATTGAATCATATGAAATAATCTTCTTCAACCATCTATGTTCATTTGGGATGGATTTCTGATCACTTTTAGTGGTGATGTAAGTATTCATTAAGAGGACTATACAGGCATGGATCCTCCACAATTCAGCTTCTTGTTCCAATTTTCTTTCCTCTTGCATTGTAATGCTCATTTTTTTCAACTATTTTATTTATTATGTGTAGATTTTATCTCCCTTTTTAAGATATTTTGTCTCTGTATTTTCTACATTTTTAGGCATGTTGACAGTCTCTTTTGTTATGGATTTATTATGGTGAATCTCAATGTTAGATTGTCAGTGTTCGAGTAGTGGTGTGGCCATTCATACAAATTTTGTAGTTTCACTCCAACAATTCAATAGTATGAGAGGGTGTTGTGTTGGTCATGTTTCTTCAGGTATCGTTTCCTTTTCTTATTTGTTATTGGTTCGTGGCAAACCTTTTTCTATCAATAGATCAAACTATGTTTGGTGATTTCTTACACTATTGACATCACCTCTAACAATCTCCTTCAGTTGTTTTTGAGATTGTTCTCCTTTTGAGGGTATTTATTATGTTTAATTATAGTGTTGGAGACTTCATTGATGGTATCCTAGTTTGGAGCTATTCTTTTGTATCCCAGTGTCAGTTGATTTTTAGTTTTGTGATCAAGCAGTGGATCCAAATCACAGTGCAAAGCAGACTTCTTCAAAAAATTACAAGTTTTTTGAGCCGAACTTCTTGGGATTCCTTAAAAGGGTGTTTTTCTCTCTCTACTTTGCTGTTACTAGTTTTTGGGTACCTTGCAGTGATTTTTTCATCCTTAGTAACTCTATTTTCCTAGTTATTGTTCCTGGGTACCTCATCAGCCCTTATATCTAGAACTCGCATTATTTTCCACCCACTTAAGATATGTTTATGGGGGTGTTAGTGTAGATTATTATTTATCTTTTATTTGTTTATTAAGATAATTAGTGTACTTGGGTTGTCCCTACACATGTTGAGTTAGCTTTCCTAAGTGTACTAGTTGTGTGAAGTTAGCTTTCTAATATTGTGGAGTTAGCTTAACTGTTAGTATCAGTTAGTGAGATTTTTCACCACAAATATAGGATATAGTTGCACTTCTCTCCTCCTACATGTGCATTCTAATTATTGAGATAATGTAAGAGAATGTAATACATTTTTTATTAACTATAATATGATTTAATTTATAAGTTAATCTAAATAGAAAAAGAATGCAATATTAAAATACTAAACCTAGATATTTTATTTTATTGTTTGAATATATTAAAATAATGAAAATAAGATGGATAAGGTACAAACCTGAATTTGACTTACCTCGTTGTGTGCTGGACTGAAGCAGGATGATGTGTAGACTAGGCAGGATGTGATTGAACAGTTTTAGGAATGGAAAAAGTTGAATATTTGATTGGAATAAGGTGCTTGCAAGGGTACTGGGGCGCTCTAGGGTATCGGGACGCTCTAGGGTACCCTAGTTTATGATCTAGGCTTTGTAGTCTGCAGAAAATTTTTGGACCTGACTTTGGAAGTGTAAAAAGATATTCACAATATCTTCATCTCTATTACATGGGTGTCGCAATACCTTCACTTTTGTCACTATAAATGCAATGTGAAGATCCACCTATATAACCCTATTCAAAGCATCAATTCCTAAGAAATAAAAATGCATATGAATAGGTCATACTAACCTTAGGTGCCACAATGGTGGACTTACAACTAAGCGTTATACTACATTCCAGGCCCCATGTAGTTTTGTGTGTGTGTACATTTTTGTACCTAGGATGCCCTAGCGCAAATGACACAGAAGTAGGGGGAAATAACTAGATGTAAAAATGTAAATGGTGGATGGAATAGAAAGAATACAACCATTTCCTCCTATTCTTATGTGATGTAGATGTAGAAGATTCCCAAATACAGTCTCTTTCCTTAGTAGATAGTTGCCCTTAATAGTAATATGTTTGCCCCTAATGTAGTATGTTATGTTTATATAGGGATCTCTTGTTCAAATTTTGACACTAATGACCTGAAACACTAACTACAACCTAGGGGAATGCATGGGCTAACAATAAATACCAATCTTGAACAAAACAATTAGGACCACGAATTATGAAAACAAAGGCACCTAAAATCATAGACTAGGCACCTCAGGGTGCCTTAGTACTACCCTAGGCACCCTATTATAGGACTGGAGATGACAATCACATAAATTATGACATGTGAGACTCCCTATAATATAACCAAAACTACATAGACAATTGATGACTGTACTAGGAAAATAAAAATGACGACCAACTAAATGATAATAAGACTAAAGGATGGGTCATTAGTGAATACTTTTATTTAGCAAGATCCATATATAAAATAGCATACTTGCTGGTATAAATGTAATAGTAAGTGCGTGATTTTTTTACTACATTTTCCCCCGCTTTATGTTGGTGAGTGGAAATATCAGTAACATAAAGTAGATAGAGATGCGTACCAGAGAAAAAGTTGAAGAAGCCCATGTTGTAGAAGAACGAGCAGATGTGTAGTAGAAATGAGCTGATAAAACTATAAAAGTGTGTCAAACCATGGATCAGTGGGTTGATCCATGTAACGTAATGAAAAATGTAAATGTTATGATGATGTGTGCTAAATGAAAGTGATGATTAAGATGTATAATGATTTTGAACGCATTTTTTATGATGAATAGGTGGGTAGGGAATGATCAATTCCCAAGCTGAACATTTTGTATACGAATGAATAATCAGATGATTTCGGATTCCTGCCACCAAAGGAAGAGTGTAGGGATAAAAAAAATTTATTCTCTAATCTTTAATTATATCCTCAACATCTAGCTATTGTAGACGAACTCATATCAATCTTTGAGATTTTTGAATCCAAATGATTTTGATTAAATAGTTTACCCATATAGGAGTAATAGAGGAAAGGAACTCTTTCCCACACTCCATGGGTGTCATCACAATGTGAAAGATTCCAAGTTGGCTCATATGGAAGTAAACGTGATATGAAAGGGGTGACTTCCAAGTTAGGTCATCTAGAAGCAAACATGAGATGAAAGAGATGGCTTCCAAGTTGGGTCATCTGGAAGCGAGTGCGAACATGTATGATGGCTTCCAAGTTAGGTTTTCTAGAAGAAAGTGTAGAATATAGAATAAATTCACAAGTTATGTCATATGGGAAAGAGTGGTGAATATAACTCCCAAGTTAGGAAATCTGAGAGACCGCTTGCAAATTTGAACTATATGATTTTTTATTTAAACGCATTGATTTTGATTGGTTACTCGTGGAGATATTTTTCACATGTTCAGTCATTAGGGGGTATTTGATAGAAATCAATGATGCATCTCATGAACAGACTTTTAATTACTTGTTTCCCCCAAGTTATGTCATTAGGGGAAGGAATGATGAAATTTTAGATTAGTAAAATTTGTATGCTTGTTGCCCCAAGGATAGGTCATTATGGGGAGGATTATTGGTAACTGTCATATTTTTAATTTTTGAACACATGGTGATGTGAGGCGGATTATAGGGGGAGCCTAATAATATTCCCCCCTTTCGGAAAAAGGGGTAGTGAATGAAAAGAAAGGAAGTTGAGCCGAAAGTAATAAGAAGTGGTGAAAAAGTGTATGTATTAAATGGGAGGTAACGATGAAGAGACAAAATACTAGAAAAATACATACAGTACAGTTATAAATGGAATTCTAAAAATAATTCCGCAAATGGGTTGTAAATCGGATAAAAAATGCTCAAGATATGAACTAAACGATGTAGCATGTATTAGTAAAGTGACTGTAAATAGTAAAGTGAAAAATTATTTTGTCATTTCATTTAATTTTGTGTGAGTTTGAGAGTGTGCATGGAGTGAGTGAAGATGCCTCAAGTGAGATCATTGCATCATAGTTGGTTTGAGAGAGTAGCAACTACTGTAGCGTTGTGTATGACCGCAAAATTAGTAAGTGCATTAATTTTCGCAAAATGTATGGTGTAATATGAGTTGTAGTTAAATTTTTGAAAATTTTAGGTTTTCAATTTTCTTAGCATTTTTTACCTAGACAAGAGTGGTGAGGGTGCTAATGGCCCCTGGGACTGGAGTGCCCAAAATTGATCGCTAGTGTCCTACTCTAAGGTGCCCCAGTCCTGCATCTGGGCACCCTGGTCTAAAATGTGTGTATTGAGTGGATAATGTTGAAAAACATAAGTCTAGTATGGTGAATAAGTGTGTTTGGTTGGGTAGTGTGTTATAACATTGTGTTTGTTGATATTTGGTGGTGTGCAGAGGGATATCCATTTGAGGGAGTTTTGTGGTGGTCATCATTTGAGCACATTACTTGGATTGGTTTTTTTGGATGATGAGTGGGATGTGATGGACCGCACCAGCCTATGGAATATAGCATGGATGGGGGATGTGCCCCATAATATACCCATGTTGAGTGTATTGTACAAGATATGGTGTGCACACACATGCACGTTTTGGTAGCCTATGGGGGAGACGAGTGTCACATTGTAGGATGTATATTGCATATTGTGATTGTCAGTTATTAGGGAGAGAGTATGAGTGATGGAAGTGGAGGATACGGAGTGACAGATGCACTCGGAAAGGTGATATTTTGTGGGGATTTGAGAAATTACCAAGGCCCATATCAATTTGGATGTTATATTTCAGTTAAGGGTTCTGCACTTGCATAATTTTATTGAGGGAGGAGGTGTCGACATCTTGTATAAGACGCATGACATATGTCCGTAGATAGAGGAGGAGAGTACGAGATATGCATGGGTATGGTGTGTGTTGGCCCATTTATATAGATACTCATATCGGTTTATGTAGGATGAGCACAGTGGAGGTATAAGAGCCACCACACTGATGCATGTGTGGGCATATGAGCACATAGTTATATTGAGACCAATTACAGGGAAACAAGGAGAGTGGGCTCGACCTGAGATATATGCTCGAGATTAGGTGGAAATTCGTAATAGGAAAATGGACACAAATACCTTTAGGGAACTTATAGATATGATGGGGGGCGATTCTGTTATATGAAGGCCATACCATGATCATGGGGAGTGGCCCAAGGATGTTACAAAGTTGTGATGTATCCAGAGGACTATGTGGTTGGAGGACCGCTTCTCAGGTGTGGCAGAGATTTTTCAAGTGTAGACGGTGTCGCGGAAGTTTCGGCTGGCTTGGGTTGTGTCCTAAGAGACATATATATGGTTGAGGGATATCAGAGAACCTAGGTAGTCCAATGCTAGGCCATGGCCCACAGTGGAGTAGATAGTTCCACTGGGGCCAAATTATATGGATCAAATGATAATAGGTATTGATGGGGATGATACAGGTTGTGATGAGGACTATCTTGTGTGGTGGGTAGCGCATCGATAGGTATTATTATACCCCATATTCATAGGTCCTATAGAGCTACCGCATGGAGGAGGAGGGGAGGGAGGTATCCCCAACCCTGTAGTAGAGGTCGTGGCAAAGTGTAGGTATTTATATACACTTATCTAATGGATTGTCTACATTTTTTTATATGTGTTTGACTGACGTGTAGTTTTTTGTTATATTTGTAGGGGATGTGTATTGGTCATTGATTGTAGACACATTTGTTTATACTTTGACATGGAATGTGTTGAATGATGTGCTAGGTAGAGGGATGCTAGAGCGTTTTGATGACATTATAGGTGATAATTCCCATCTCTTTGAGCCAGTGGTGATAGCAACGGCAACATGTACACTATTGCTAAGCGAGAGGGATGAGGCACGTGAGGATACCCAACATGCCCGAGAGGCGTTAGGTGGTAGTCCCTTGGCCTAGGATGTGTTTACACGGAATGTGGACTTACAGCGTCAGTGTTCGTAGAAGGCTACAGAGATTACTATGCTATGAAGGCAGGTGGAGGAATTATGAGGCCGCGAAATGAGGCATTGCATTAGCGGAGAGGCATCTAGTTCTAGGGCTCTCATAGTACATGAGAGTGATAGTGATGATGAGGTATGATGGGGATTATTGTATATGATGTGGGGGCCTTGCCCCCCAATTGTGATAAATGTAATAGCGATGCATGTATGGACACCTATTTTTGATACATGTTAAATCTATGTTGGAATGTTTTTCCATTGCAATGTAATGGATGTTGTATGATTCTATAGTTATTTTCCTAGCATATGTATTGTTTTTATGTGATGAGTATAGATTCGTATGATGATATTAGTAGTGGTAGACAAAAATGTGTATGGTAAATGATGACAATGTATATAATCGATTTAATGTGATGAATGAAATGTTTATTGAATAAGATGTGCAACGCGTAGGTAATTTAATTATTATAGTAGACTAGATGTGAAAATCAGAAAAAATTATGATAGTGAAATGAATGTACCCTAATGAATGTGTGAGAATGGAATGTATTCATAGTAGGGTAGGGTGATGAAAATAAGAGGGGGGAGTAAGGTTAACGATGCCCCCCATCACGTGAATAGATAGGCTCATGTGATTAATACCCCTTAGCAATCCAGTATGATCTGCATAAGCAAGATTGCATCATCGGGAAATGATTGTGTGCTAGATGAAATGATGAAGCACATGATGGAACATTCTTAGAACTAATCCCTTAATCATCATGTAATAACCATAAGAACAAAAGTGCGTCATCATGGGGTAAGGTGATAATAATCTCCTACCAAAGACCAAAACAATGTGTGGCAGTGGAAGTGTGTGGAATGGATGTAGCATGAGTGTATAAACTATAGGGAATTTCATGTGGAGTAACCATTGGATATGCAGAGGCCGGCAGAAACCCATGCGACATAGCAACATGAAGCGGTGGATAACATGGATGTATCAGATGCAATGAATGTGATGGTGGAAATGATGGATGAGGTGGAGAATGTGCATGTGACAGTGGTGAATGAAGAGTGAACTGAGTACCTGACGGAGAAGACTTAAGTGGTATATGCCTATGTTGACAGGTTAAAGGAGATAGTGACCAATCACAAGAGGAAAAGGAGATGATATCAGTATCCACTAGTTGTTGTATCCTCTCACGTAGGGCAAGACAATCATTGTCCTAAAGGCCAGTGATGTGATGATAATTACAATAGTGTTGCTCATGCTGACATTGTAAGTGGTGTGGGGGATGATGTTGGTTGGATAGTAACCAAATTAATCACTCATTGAGTAATATGTGCATAACATCATGTGTTCGACCATGAGGGGAGAAATATAAAGTATCTCATGATGGAGGTGGAGAAGTGGAAGTAGGAACTTACTGCAGAACTGGAGAAGGCTGGAGTGGTGGTGAAGGAGTGGGTGGAGCTTTTTTGGAATGTACTTTAGTAAAAGGTGGATATTGCTTTGGATACTCAACTGGAGGTGTTAGTGGAAGACTAGAGGAGGGAATGGTTGAAGAAACATGCATAGGTTCATAAATATGTAAGGACATAAGATATTTTTCTAGGTCAATAACTTTATAACATAAGAGAATGAAGGACTCTCAAGAATCATATTGTAACCTTTTCTTAAGTGGAGGAATGAGACCACGACAAAAAATAAATTTCTTTTCTAAGTCACTAGGTTATAATATGAGTTGGTGTATACATGCATTAAACTGTAAGATATAATCCTTGATAGGTTTAGAGGATCCTTGATGTAAAGTAGGTATGTGGTCATAAGTAACTCTAGGTTCATTATTGAGAATGAAATGACGGAGGAAATCATCCTCCATGTCATAGAAATTACTAATGGATCCAAAGGGTAAATGGGTGAACCATTGTAGTGCCTCATCAATAAGATTATAGTGAAAGGCCTTAAGAAACAATCGATCATTAGAGTAAGTGGCCATAAGTATACGTTAATGTATGATATGAGCATGAGGGTCACCAGTACCATCAAAACATGTGAAATTTGGCATGATAAATTCTTTAGGGAAGGTGAAATTATGAATCTTTTTAGGAATAGGATTTCCATGCAAAGAATTGCTGTCAATAGAGGCATAATATGTTTTACTTTCTAAAGTGAGGGTATGAATTTGAGATTAGAGTTTTCCTACAACATGCATGAGAGATAGAATATCCTGTGAGGGGATGGTAGGATATGGAAATAATGTATTAAGTGGTTGATTTTTCCTATTATGAGTGATCATAGAATTGTCAAAAGGTGAGACAGTGGAGTCCGATGTTAAAGGCACATTAGCACTATGTGCCAAAGGAGCTAAAGTAGATGATGGTGAAGGAGCTATGGTATGACTAGTATCAGTAATATCACTAATAGGTGTAGTGATCAAGGATGAAACTTCTATAGGCGAAGATGAAGTAGGAGCCATGGATTGTTTTGGAATAGAGAGAGAAGAAGAAATAGATGGTGGTGACTCATGCACAATAGTAGATGCACCCTCAGGAGTAGACAAAAATGGAGTGGGAGACTCACACTCTGTGGTATAGAAAGAAGGAGACTCATGATAATTATCAGGAGGAGATGGTGGTCCTAGAAAAATTTTGTTGCTATCAAAATTATCAATAGGATCATCAATGCAATATGAAGGATAATGTGAGCTAGAATGAGATGTGGTAGGAGGACTATCAAAATCAGTAGAAGACATAGGAGTAACTATAACATTAGGTGAAGTAGAAGAGGATTCATGATGTACATCTGACTATGGATCAATGCCTAATAAGTAATCAATGATAGAGTCATCTAAAGTGTCGGGTGTCATATCAGAAGAAGGACCACATGCAACCAGATGGCATGGTGTACAACAAGTGAATGCAATAGGGTCATCAATAAGGAAAATACCTATAAGATAATCCGTAAGACTAGTTTGCACATGTTGCTAGCCATCCAAGAGGGCTTCTTGAGTATCATTGGGTAAAGCCATTGGGGTACTATATATATATATATATATATGAGCACAGATATGGCGGACTCATCATAGATAGGATTGATATTAAAACGAGACATGATGGATGAAAGAAAGAAGAACTATGTTCAACCACTGAGGTATCGAAAAGGATCCAAAGGAAAAGTATTTGAAAGTAGGGTTCACCAAAATGATTAACTAAAATATGATTTATTTTATAAGTTATCTAAATAGAAATAGAATGCAATATTAAAATATCAAACCTAGATATTTTATTGTTTGAATATATTGAAATAATGAAAATAAGAGGGATAGGGTACTAATCTAAATTTGAATTACCTTGATGTGTACTGGACTGAAGCATTCTGGTGTGTAAATTAGCTAGGATGTGACTGAACAACTTCGGTAATAGAAGAAGTTGAATATATGACTAGACTGAGGTGCCTAGAAGGGTAATGGGGCACTCTGGTATGTGATCTGGGTGATGTAGTCTGCAAAAAAGTTCAAGACCTAGGTTAGGCATTGCCGCAAGATCTTCTCAATATCTATGTCTCTGTCATGTGCGTGTCACAATACCTTCACTTGTGTCATTGTAAATGAAATGTGAAGATCCACCTACAAAAACCTATTCAAAACATCAATTCCCAATAAAATAAAAATTCATATGAATAGGTCAGATTGACCTTAGTTGCTAGAATGGTGAAATTACAACTAAGTGATGCACTACATTCAAAACCCCATGTAATTTATTTTTTTTTGTGCATGTTTGTCCCTAGGATTCCCTAGCGCCAATGACGTAAAATTAGGGGGAAATAACTAGATGTAAAAATGCAAATGGTGGATGGAATGTGTGATGAAGATGTAGAAGATGCCCAAATGCAGTCCCTTGCCTTAGTAGATAGTTGCCCTTGATAGTAAGATGCATGACCCTAATGTAGTAACTATTTTATGTTTATATATGGATCTCTTGTTCAAATTTTGACACTAATCACCCGAAACACAAACTACAACCTATGGTAATGCACAGGGTAACAATAAAGACCAACCAAGAACAAACAAATTAGGACCACGAATTACAAAAATCAGGGCACCTAAAATCACAAACTGGGGCACCCTAATACTACCCTAGGTGCCCTAGTATATGACTGGAGATGACAATCACATAAATTATGACACCTAAGACTCCCTAAAAGAAAACCAAAACTACATAGACAATCGATGATTGTACCAAAAAAATATCAATGACAATCAACTAACTGATAACAATACTAAAGGATGGGTCATTAGTGAATACTTTTATTAAACAAGATCCATATATAAAATAGCACACTTGGTGGTATAAATGTAATAGTAAGTGTGTGATTTTTTTATTACAATTATATGTGTTGTTCTATTATCATATGAGATCTTATGACTTGGAACAATTGAGCAAGCATTCCTTACATATTAACTCCCAACAATTTTAGGCCATTATTACAAATTCATCATCCAATAATCCCATTTTATCATTTTTTCATCATGACCTCTTGAACCCAATCATAAAATTAAATGCATACTTATAGATAACATGGTCACCTTGAATATTTGCTCCATGAAATTGTTGCAATGTCTATGTTACACTGAGGAAAGTCTAGGCACTAACATCGTTACCATTGTTGGCTATGATAATAGCAAAAGGAAATTTGCGGGTACCATATCCTTAGCAATAAATGTTGTACCTCAAACTTTGGTCACATTTTTTCATTTTGTGGACGTAAGAACCTCCTATAACATCCTCCTTGGTTGCTCATAAATTCACACCATGTAATTCATTCCTTTTGCATACCATCACTGCATCAATTTCCCATATGACATAAAATAATTCACATTATGTGTAGATGTTAAACCCTTTTAGTAGTGCAAACTCTTAGATGGAAGACATACACATGCAAACTATTGTCCTTCTACAGATGAATCATGATCTCCCTACCTTATCCCATTCACAGATGAAACCTACATATACCTTGAGGTTTTGCTGAAATCTCAACCATCCACTTCCTCCACCCCATCTACATTAAATATCATATCCAAATTTCTTGGAGAGTATGAACTTCAAAATTCTCTCCATGTTGGAAAACTCCCATTGTCTTCGTGCAGCTATGGTCAATCCAATGCTCCTCATATCAAAATTGTTATTATCTACAAGCTTGGTAAGTCTATATGGAAAGGTTTGGATATCTAGATGAAGAGCACATTCCAAGTTCTTCAGGCTCTTGGCTTTATGATGATGGATTTGGTTCTTTCTATTAATCATATGAATACACTAAAACACATAAAATCATGAAAAATATGCAGTGGAAAGGTAAAGAATTTAGAAAAAATGAACAAGGACATCTTAATTTAGTACCTTGCACAGAAAATATTTATCAATATGGTCTTGGGTTCCATACATTTGAAAATTCATCGATACTACTTGATGTCTCAACTAGTGTTGAGGATGTGAACTCTAATGATGAGACAGGTTCCACATATCCTATTTGATAATATTTCCAAAACAAACCTATTTATTGAAAACCTCTCCATCAATATCATTGACTTCCAACTTGTCTAACAAATCCTCATAATTCATGATCAACCAAATCATGTCTCCATGGACCCCTTTCAAAATGATGAGGCCATTGAAGAGTTTCTCAAGAATCGGGATCACATTCCTCTTTCTGATCAAAGGAAGGGATTCAATATTGACCTTGATGCATCTGCCTACTTTGGTGAGAAACTGGAGTACCCCAATCTACAAACAAGTGAAAATCCAAGAAAAAAATGAAAAATCAAATCTTCCATGGTGAAAACCTCACTGAGGTGCTATTAAAGACATAAAAACCAAAAAAAATTAAAAATAGTAAAAATAAATGGGACATATCTCTTAGTGAAAACATTTATGAGGCACTAGAGAGAGGGACTCTCATTCATCATCAACTGAATATTTACATCAACCAATGGCATCCTTTTCAAAACTATACACATCTAAGATGTTGGTAGAGGAAACAATAGATATCGACATCGACACTGAGGAAAACCAAAGATTTTACAACTTGGAGCAAGTCTATCAGATAAAGATAAAGCAAAGTTCATGACACTACTTGTGGAGTTTCAATACATTTTTGCATTGACTTAGAAATATATGTCAAGATTAGATCCATCTCTCGTGGTACACCATCTTGTGGTACATTCGGAAGCAAAACCTGTCAAGAAAAAATTAAGAAATATGCATCCCAAAGTTGTATTGCTTGCCAAAGTTGAACTTCAAAAAAAATTGGGAGCAGGCTTCATTCAACCAATAGACTATTTTGCATGGATTTCAAACATCGTATCTTTAGCAAATAAAACTCCAGGCATTGGAATGTGTACATATTTTCATGACATCAATAAGCTATGTCGAAAATATGACTTTCATATACCAAACATCAATATAATTATGGATTCAACAACAGGTCATGAGATGTTTTCCCAAATGGGTGGAGTTTTTGGCTACAATTAGATTCAGATTCTAGAAGAAGATAAACATAATATGGAATTCACTACACCATGGGCACATTTTTCTATAAGGTCATGCCTTTTGGTGTTAAAAATGTAGGTGTTACATTTCAGAGAGCAATGATTGTCATCTTTCATGATATGTTACATGATATCATGGAAGACTATGTAGATGACAAGTCTAAAACATGAGTAGATCATTTTGTAGTATTGTGGCGTATTTTTGAAATATTGCGTGAATACAAAGTCAGACTTAATCTAAAGAAATGTGTGTTTGGCGTAACATTAGGAAAATTACTAGGATTTATTGTTTCACGGAGAGGCATAGAAGTAGACCCTGCAAAGGTCAAGGTTATCCTAGAAATTCCTCCTCCTAAAAATTTGAGGCAACTGTGAGGTCTTCGAGGAAAGATTAATCAATCAGAAGGTTCATTTCACAACTAGCATATAAGTGTCACCATTTCAATCAACTACTAAAGAAATATGTTCAATTTTTGTGGAACCAAGAATGTCAGGATTTATTTTCTAAGTTAAAAGAGTATATATCAATTTCATTGGTTCACATGTCACCAATATTAAATAAATCAATGTTTATCTACACATCTACTACAAAAGCATTAGGGGCATTTCTAGCACAACATAATGGTCACATAAAAGAGTAGACCATCTATTATCTTTGTAGAAAACTTATTGATCATGAGCTAAAGTAATCACAGGTTGAGAAAGTGTGTTTATCAGTAGCTTTCACATTTCACAAACTACAACACTATTTTCTCAATCACACAACCAAACTCATTGCAAAAATTAGATCCTCTTAGATATCTACTCTTTATACCCATTCTAACCAAAAGAATGTCAAGCTGGGTTGTTCTACTAAGTGAGTTTGATATCGAGTTTGTTAGTAAAAAAAATAAAAGGACAAGTTCTTGGAGATCAACTTACTGGAGCACCTCTACCAAGATCAAAACCACTTTATTTTGAATTTTTGGATAAAGAACTCTTATATGTTGATGTAGTGCCTTCTTGGACCCTATTATTTGATTAATAATGTAATTTCCGTGGATCAGGAGTTGGTATTTTACTTATCACACCATATGGTAATGTTATTCCAAAATATTTTTGTTTGGCCTTCCCCTACACCAACAATATTGTAGAATACAAAGCCCTCATAGCTGGATTGAAATTAGCAATATCATGGAATCTAAAAGAGTTGGCAATGTTTGGTGATTTGGTGATTCCCTTCTAATCATCAAACAAGTCACAAGTGAATACCAAATCAAAGACAAAAATATCATTCCTTACAAACTCATGGTGGATAGCCCTAGAGGTTACTTTCAGCTGATCACATTTAAACAAGTTCCTCACCTTCAAAATAAATCAGCAGATGTTATGGAAATGATCGGTTCTCTTGTTAAGATCAACTCCCATCAAACACATACCAATTTTCTCGTTGAGCATCTTTTGTTTCTAGCCTACAATTTTTCTAAGTCAACCATGGTCTATGAAATAGTTGGTCCAGACAACCCTTGGTATCATGACATTTATACTTTCATTTGTGACCACACTTATCCTAAAAATATGAACTCTCAGAATAAATGAGCCTTAGCAAAATGTGTTTTGCATTAGACCATACTAGCAGATACCATTTATTGAAGAGGCTATGATGGGACTCTTTTAAAATATTTCAACCAAGATGAAGTCCTCCAAACCCTATAAGAAGTATGTCGGTATTTGTGGAGCACATACAAGCAACATTGTTTTAGCAAATATTTTACGCATCGATTACTATTGGCCTACCATGGAGTTTGATGCATGCAAATTTGTTAAGGAATTTGTGGCTTTTCAAACACATGGAAACCTCATTCACGCACCTTTGCAAGCCTTACAACCAATCACTACACCTTGGCCATTTTCCTGATGGTGACTCGACCTTATAAGAAAAACAAACCCCAACTCATCTGATGGCCACAAGTTCATTATCACTCTCACAGAGTATTTTACCAAATGGGTAGAGGAAATGCCTCTCACCTATGTTACTGGTAGAAATTTTTCCAAATTCATATTCAATCACCTCATTTTTCACTTCAAAATTCCATCCTCTTTTGTTACTGATAACAGTAAGTCATTCAAAAACAAAACCATTAAATCCTTAGCCAAACGCTTTAACATCTGTCTTCACTGGTCCACCTCTTACTATCCCAATGTAATGGCCAAGTTAAAACTTCCAATAAGACATTAAAAATCCATCATGGGAAAGATTGTTATAAACATGGTCACAATTGGCATACCCAATTATATCCTCCCCTAAGGGCCTATCTGTTAGATTTAACAGGGGAAATGTAATCCACAAATCATAGATCCACCATTGAAGCCGAAGATTATAGATTATGATATGCAGTCGATTTAGACACAAACATAGCTTGAAATAGACAGTGAATAATAAAGATTAACGAGATAGAGCTTGAAATAAAATAAAAACAAGAGAAGAGACAGATAACACCATATTTAAGTGGAGAAACCCGAAGGAAAAAAAATCCACTAGTAAATCACTGTCTTTATTAAGAATTACATGAGTTCAACCCATCACTTCCACTTCCAGTTCACAGTCATTAACAATGTCTGCTAAGCTATTTTCTTAATCAAATCATCTAATGATCAACGAATGTATATTATAATAATATCCCATTCTTTAAGTCAGACTGTACAACATGTATACATTGTAGACAACCAATCCTGAGATGGATCACCCAAATCAATGTGGGGTGGGTGAATCGGTCGAGCCGTTTCATTCTTTAATGTGAAATATCTTCACAATAATTTTTTCTTAACAAACTTTTAAATTTAAAGTTAGGGCATACTACAGTGGTTGATCCCACTTAAAATTAACACCCCAACACTCCCCTTTAATGTTAAGTGGGAAGACAAATCAGACAAGCCAGATTTACCTTTTTATCAAAAATGATTTACAGAACTTGAATCAGTGATTCAAACTAGCATGTCAATAAGGGAAATCAATGGATCTTCCCTTACAAAAATTCTTAAGACCGATGCTTTACATTTGAAGACTTACATCAGACTATGGAGCCTTTTATAAACTAAGGTATACCCATAACTGAAGCTTCGCTGGGATTTACAAGTAACTTCACAAAATGTAACACATTTACTTATTACAAACAGAAGAAAGTATTGGAGGTTTTCAACATGTCATTAAGAGGTAGCATTGTCATGAAAACTCCCCTCAAGGGAAACTATGATAGGCCCAACAAGGCATGAAATTTTCAAAACTTGACAGAACACAACAGTTTTGTGAAGATATATGCAACTTGATCTTCATTGGAATAGAACTTGAGATCAATATCACCATTCAAGACTTTCTCTCTAATGAAGTGCATATGGACTTTATTATGCTTAGTCTTTTGGTGTTGAACTAGATTCTTTACAAGATAAATGCAGCTTTGGCTATCACGTAGAAGATTAGTCCTCCCTTTGACACCAATGTGTAGCTCATCCAACAGTATTTTCAGCCACATATCTTCTTTGACAGCTTCCATAGCACTTTTATAATCTACCTCAGTAGAAGATATAGACATTGTTGGTTGCTTCTTGCTACTCCAAATGATGGCACCTGCACCCAGCTTGAAAATATATCCAAAAGTAGACTACCTATCTACAGCATCACCAACATGATTAGAGTCACAATAACCAAATTGTTGGGGTTAACACACCAGTTGTACAGATATATTAATCAGATCCAAGCATAAAAGCAATCAATACGAAAATAAACAAGAAGAAACAATACATAAGATTTAACGTGGTTCACCCAGTGTGGGCTACGTCCACCAAGAAACAGTCAATTTATTATCACAGAGGAAATACAATGAAGATTTGTAATCTTCCACACCTTCTTGGATGTCCTGTACTTTCTTCTCTATAAATTTATCTTTTTCTCTCTAAAGGAAACTTCTCTTAATTCTTAATGAATTATCTCTTCTAAACCCTATTTTTATGCTTATATATGCATCTACAATCTTAGGGCACTTTATCTATGAAATTACAACCATTAGATTCATTTTACAACTAAATATATATCTAATTCCCGCAACTTAATTATAGTAGTCACGCACAGGCAACTGATGTCGGTTAGCCTTAATCGATGTCAATTAGCCCTAACCGATGACGGTTCCTCATTTCATGGCCGATACTATTTCATGGGAGACTGACATCATTTCATCAACCAACGTCAGTTTCTATGTATTCTAGCAAGTTTGCAAAAGCATGTCAGTGAAGCAATTAAGCTCCATAACTCAACACAAATAATTATGCATCATTACAAGAAGAATAATAAAGACCATAATTGATTGTTCCTTTAATATATCTCAAAATCCTTGCTATCATTTTCCAATGATCTTCATAAGGTTCTTACATAAATCATGAAAATACTCCAACTACATAAGAAATATCAAATCTAGTAATAGTCAAATAAATTAGACTACCAACTAGCTACTTATACAGTGTCCGATCAAAGTTAGCACAAGTTGGTTTAGGATCTAACTTAACACAAACTTCAATAGGAATGGCAACATACTTACAATCAATCATGTTAAATCTTCTAAGTAAATTCATAGCATACTGAGATTGAAATGCAACAATAGATTTATGATCTTGAAATATAACCATGCCAAGAAAATGATTTAATAAACCTAAATCGGTCATTTCAAAATGTTGTTTTAACCTTTATTTGATTCTAACAATTAAATTTCTATCACCGCTAGTAATTAAAATATCATCAACATACAAGACAATAATGATTATATGATTTTTTTCAACTTTAACAAATAAATCATTATCAAAAAAGTAGTTAGAAAAAGCAAGATCTTGAAAGAAATTGTTAATTTTAGCATACCAAGCTCTAGGAGCTCGCTTAAGACCATACAAAGACTTTTTAAGCTTACATACAAAAGATTATTTGTCAGGTACTTCAAATCCTTTACATTGAATCATATAGATTTCTTCTTTTAAGTATCCATTTAAGAAATTATTTTTGACATCCATTTGGTGAATCTCCCAACCATATTGGGCAGCCAATGTAAGAAGAATTCTAACAGTGCTCATTTTAGCAACAGGAGCAAAAGTCTCAACATAGTCAATTCCCAGTTTCTGAGTGAAACCACGAGCTACCGGCCTTGCCTTGAACTTGTTAATATCTCCTAGAGAGTTTTATTTTGTTTTGAACAACCACCTAGATCCTACAATGCTTCTCCTAGAAGGAGGGACTAGTTCCTAAGTGTCATTTTTTATTAAAGCATTGTATTCATCCTTCATTGCCAAATCCATCTAACATCTTGAGATGCTTCTTCAAAGGATTGTGGTTCTACCTCATAGAGGGTCATCAAGGCATGATAAGTATGTTGACTTCTAGTTAGTTTTCTAAGATTATCAGGTTGAGAGTTTTGAACAAGATTTTTAGCCCGTTTAGGAATCTTAGGTTGCAAGACATTTTGGGATGACACCCCCTCAATCTCTATCATATCTAGATCAAGATAATCAACCTCTTGAACTTTTGTTTCCATAATGTCAGTAGGAGGATTATTAGGATCTATTTCCAGAGTAGTAGATAAAGGTTCATGAGAAACATCAGAGAAGGTTTTATCTAAGACTTGAAAATTTCTATTTTCAACAATGTCATTCTTAAAAGGATCATAAACTTCAATCCTTTAGTTCTACAGCCATGGCCAACAAAAATACAAGAGAAAGAGGTTGGATCAAGTTTCTTCCTTTTTTCTTTTGGAATGAAGATAGAAGCAGGACTACCAAATATTATTAAGTGAGAAATATCTTGTTTTTTCTTAGTCCATACCTCACGAGGAGTAGTTTGGCGAAGGGCTTTAGTTGGCACTTTATTAAGGATATAAACAAGAGTGTTCATAGTTTTATCCCATAATAACTTAGGCACATTATATGCATGAATCATAGTCCCAGCCATTTCTATGACAATCATATTCTTTCTTTCAGCAATGCCATTTTTTTAGGGGAATATGGAATAGTCAACTTTCTTTGAATCCCACATGATACACAAAACTCATCAAATTTCTTACTGACATATTCACCTCCATTTTCAGTTCTAATTCTCTTAATTTTCATATTAGAAGCATTTTCAAATAGAGCTTTAAATTCCTGAAATTTAGATAAGACATCAACCTTTTTCTTAATGAAATAAGACCAAGTCATTCTAGAGTAATCATAAATAAAGTAAACAACATACAAAGCACCACTGAGATAAGGAGCCTCAAGTGGACCTCTCACATCACTATGAACCAGTTCTAATAACTGAGAAGAATTTGGATCATGATGTTTGTGAAATGGTTGAGCATGTTGCTTACCACGTAGGTAACTTTCACAAGTTTCAAGATCTGATTTTATCTTAGGAAAACCAAAAACAAGATTTAGTCTAGACATATCATACAAGCTTTTGAAATTTACATGGCCAAGTCTTTCATGCCAAAGTTGAATATCATTCCTAGGAGATGAAGAAAAGCAAGACTCAAACACAAAACCATCAAAGATATACAATCCATTTTTCTAAATGCCAAGAGCAATAACATTACTAAATTTATCTTTTACATACCACTTATCTTGCAGCAAAATAACTTTGTAGTTTTCTTTGGTTAGCTAAGAGCAAGACAAAATATTGTTTTTCAATCGAGGAACATACAAGACATTCTTAATTACACCATTTGAGAGCTTAACGTTACCACAACCTTCAGATCTAATGATAGAGTTATCTTCTAGATATATATTCTCTTCACATTTAATTATATCTTAGAGGATACCAGAAGTACAAGTCATGTGCCTAGAGGCACCACTGTCAAGAATCAATTCATTTTCATTTGAAGTTGAAAGGGAAGTATACAAGGCAATGGATTTTTCAGTCATATTTGCATGATTTTTCTTAAGATTATTAGGCTTGCTTTTCTTAGCATTCTTGATTGATTTGATAATTTTTATTCTACAATCAAACTCTTTATGCCCAAACTTTCTACACTTATTACAAGTTCCATTAAATTTGACTTTAAAGTTTTGATTTCTTTTAGAAAAATTAGTCTTAGGATTTGATTTAAATCTAGATCTGATATTGGATTTCTGATTTGGATAGACATTAATCTTATTATGAGAAAACTTATGATTTTGAGATAACAATGCTTGAGAAGCAGTCTCTTTTGAATTAAAGTTCTCCATGACTCTTTCTTCTTGAATCAACAAAGAAGACAAAGTGTCCAGATCAGGAAGATCATTCTCATTCTGATACTTAGAATTAAGAATTGAGATGTAATGTTTGAATTTTTCATGAATATTAATCTATATAATGAGATAAATCAACGTATCTTGAAACAATTCACAGTTACATCCATCTAATTGAGCTTTGATGTTCTTAATTTTAGCTAAATAAGTCACAATTTTCTCACCCCCCATCATAGGAGTTGTGAACAACTCTAAAACTATTTTAATTATCTTAGAAAGCCTACTACCTTCATGCATGGCTTCTAATTGCTTCCATGCATCTACAAGCGAGTCCATATGACCTATATGCATCAAGAATTCGTTTATAATGCTTTACAATAAGATGGACAAAGCTTCTTATGATCTCAGAGAAAACAAACTGAGGTTTTCAGGGGTAGCTTGTCTCCCTATGAGACATTTTTCTATACCAGTCACAGATCCCAGAGCTTTCTACCCATAAAACAGGATTTTAAATGCACTTTCCAAATGCTATAATTTGTTCCATTTAGCAACTAAGAATTATCCATCAAAAAAATGGCAGAACTAAGCCATTTTTAATGTTCAAAAGGCAATGGAGACAAAAAAAATAGCTCAAAAATAAATCAAGGAAGCCAAACAGAGACAAAGAACTAGCTACATATATTTTAATTTGTTATACGAATGCAAACAACTCTAATTTAATCAAAAATTAGCTTGATTTGATTGAATTTAAGATCAATTTGACAAAGCTTAGTCAAGATCGATTTTATAGGTGAGCTAACCGAGCTCGAACTGAGTTGGGTTAGAGTAGCTCAATGAGTTATTTAGCAACTCGACAGGGTGAGCTCAAAAACAAGCTATACGAGCTCAAAAAAGAGCTTCTTAACAAATTTAAATAGCCAAGGCAAGGGGGCGACACATGGCACATATCAACAATACCAAGAAAGGCACGTGTTGACTTTTAAAAAGATCCTCAGGTGGATGCGAAATCTTTAGAGATTAAAGTTAATGCCTTTTCGGATTTCTGACAACAATTGAAAAAAGAAGAATGCGTGTCAGTTTTTAATTAGCTCGCATTTCACCATGCAGCTAATAAGACAAAAGACAATTAATTAAAACAGAACTATATACACATATCTTAAATTAATTGGATCACTTTTCACACTTTGACACAATGCGAAATCAAATTCTTAGTCAAATGAGGCCACTTCTTGAAAAAATTAATGGCTAAACAATTGACACTTGGCGGCTTTCCACCAAACTTTAAATAGATAGCTTTGAGTGGGCTTTAAGTCCCCGAAATAAACCAAACTTGAAATAAAGTTCAGACCCGAAAAAAGGTATAAGACAGGTGTCATGATTTAAGTGGTTAAGCCAAAGCAAAGACTGACACCCTAACACTTGTGAAGGCTGACACAATTAAAAATACATGTCAAAAAGTAATTGATTTGCTCTTCGCAAATCTAACAAATACTAGTCAAAAAAGAAGATATGTGGAGCCTTTTAAATGGTTCGCACTTCACAAATGACAAAGACTAAAAAATGTGAAAAAGAGAGGTACATGTCCAAATACTATTGGTTCGCACTTCGTAGTGCAACCAAAATGACTAAAGGAAACTGAGGACACGTGGAACCTTTTAAATGGATCTCTTTTCGCAAGACTGAAAAACACTAACAAATGCAAAAAGGTGGTAAATTTTAATCGGGTAACAACTGCTACAAAAGAAAGACTGACAAATACGAAATTTGGAGCAATTCTATTGGCTCAGATTTCAAAAATCTAAAAAGTGTGAAATAAAAGATACTTGGAGCAATTTTATTGATTTACCCTTAGCATATGTCATAGGCAAGTTAAAAGAAAACTGATAAAGTGAAATACAGAGCCACTTGGAGCAATATTATTGGCTCTAATATCGCAAAGGACAAACAACCAAAAAACTAACAAGGAAAAATATGGAGCAATCTCATTGGCTCAAATTTCACAAATGTCAAAAATAGATTAAAAGGGACAGATAATGCGAAATATGGAACAATTCTATTGGTCGGTATTTTACAAATGACAGGGGATAGCTAATCCAAGTCTGACAACGTGAAGACATGCGTAAAGCCCTTATTGGCTCACATTTTACAATTGAAAATCAAATAAATAATATTACTGACACCACAAAGCATGATGGAGCCTTCTGATTGGATCGGGATTCGCAAAAACTAACAATGTGAAACTAGCTCGAGCAGTGTGATTGGCTCAAGTTTCGCAATCAAAAGAACTTCGCAAAAATGGAAAAATTCAAATAAGATTGACAAGGCAAAGCCAGATGGCACAAAATGATTGGCCCAAGCTTCAAAAAGATAGAAGAATGTCAAATTGAAACCACTTGACACTTTAAGAGTGTAAATCCCGGATTTAACCACACAAGGAGTCAACCAAAATTTACTAAAAAAATTCGGTCAATTTTTTTTTAAATATATTTAATATAACGTTTGAAGAAAAATTTAACCGTGACGTGGTTAGTTCAAAACTATCTAACGAACATACTAAAAAGTACACCAATCTATGGACGGTTGTGTCTATGACATAGGTTTTTCCATTTTTGTTTCCATTAACTCCAATCTTCGCACCCCCTAAGAGCGTAAAGGACAAGTACAACTACCAGAGTCATAAATTTGTCAGCAAAATTATCGAAAGATAATATTATCACTATATAAATGTTAAATAATTTAAGTACTCATTTATTTGAAATCCTTCAAAAACATTTTTTTTATATTATCAAAACAATTCAATTATCTGATAACCATATACAAAACAATTCAAGTTTATAGTTTATCTATTCCTCTATTTACCTTAATTTACCTAAATAGTTTATCTAATTTGATTTTATTCATTTAAAGTTTATATTAACAATTTTCATAAAATCTAAGAACAAAACTAGTGGATCTAGTCGTTTTAAGAGAGTAAATAGGAAAACTTAATTTCCTTCTTTATTAATTACTTACCATTCCTACGTGGGATAAATTAAAATTCTTTTACATGTGCTTCACAAAAATTAATCTCCCTTTTATTAACATAGTAGGGTAAATTTTATTTCCCACGTAGAATTTTAAAGGAGTACGACTATAGGGTCTTTTTTTTTTTTTTTTTTGGTGGGATAAATTTGGTCCCTTAGATTAAATGATTCAAAACCGTTGATAAAAAAAACCTAGAAGATATTAAGGATGCCCTAAAATTTCATTCTTTTACATTCTCATATGCATTTTCTTTCCATATGTGTAGCCGCCACACAAGAAAACAATGAAGGAGTTCAGATGTTATCCTTTACTTGTTTCTACTCACACAACTAAGCAGCTTGAAGAAAGGGCTTGCTGAAGTGGTCAAGTTCCTTTGTTTTCCTCCTTACTATTATTTTTTTATTATTATTATTATTTGTTTGAGCAGCGATATTGTAGGTTCCTTCAAGGATTTCCTACTCTCGAAAGAAAAAGCACATAGAGAAATGTGAACAAATTTGATCAGGGTGCATAATTTTTATTTATTTATTTTCAGGAACCTGGTATATATACATATACACCCGAATAGAAAAAAAAAACAGAAACCTTTGTATTTTTATTTGTTTCCTCAGAGTGGACTGTATGGGGCGTCCAAAACTAACATGACTGTGATTTTGTGTGGGAAGTGTTTATAACAGTCGGGCCACTGAACCTACGGATGATGGGGCAATAGATAGGCGTGGGGGCACTTGCGTGGCTGTGCCACGGTGGTCTAGCATAGCCCCAGCATTGGTTTTTTTTACTATTATTTTTTTTTTGTCCTTTTTCTAAATCCTCATACGGCCATAACATTTGATTTAAATATGTATGTTTTTTTTTTACAATATAATATGTAATATGTTTTCTCCATATTAACAAGTCTTTGTTTACATTAAGACGTTAAGGGATAATTTATATATAATATATTTATATATCAAATTCATAAAATATGCATATATTATTTTTATAATATTCTTATATCAAACATCTAAAAATGGACTTTTTCCAAAGTTTAGATCAACTAGTATACACATATTTTGTTTTCATATCCATTTCAACTATATGAGTATTTAAGAAGGATTCTTAACAATACAATCTTTCCTTTAAAA
This sequence comes from Taxus chinensis, assembly GCA_019776745.2. Lineage (NCBI taxonomy): Eukaryota > Viridiplantae > Streptophyta > Pinopsida > Cupressales > Taxaceae > Taxus > Taxus chinensis. The sequence continues at coordinate 439,825,180 of CM034156.1, forward strand.
AGAAATAATCAAATATCTAAAATTCATATGGAGAGTGGAAATACACTTAGATCTGGTTTCTATCAATCTCTTATTCTAAAATAATTTACAACAGGGAAATCCATTTTAAGAATGATAATAATTCCCTTCCATTATTACATATCAAACTTCATATAATAACTCATATTTTTATTTCATATGCAATGGTCCAATCTTATGTACTTCAAATTTCTTAAAAGGGAGAAATTTCAACAATGAAGTATCACCCTTTGTTTTAAAGGTCTAAATATTACGATTTTACCATTCTTATTGTGAGAAGACATGCTTTTCAAAATAACAAGCTTTTCTTTTCCAAAAGAGAGATTTCAACAATGTTATCCACAATCATCTTTAACAAATAAAAACACTTAACAAGCTTTGCCTCCCTTTCAAAAATAAGAATAGCTAATATATTTCTTGTTACATATCAAGTTACAAAGTCATTTCAATGTGAACACAACAACCTCATTTCAAATATGAAGCCAACAACCTCTCAATACACAAGATTCTTTCTTAAAGAGATGATCAAATACACAACAAAGCCACTATCTTGTAAAAACAATACCAACAAAGATTCAACTCAATAAGGAGTGAGTAAACAAAACTAATACAACACTAGTTATTCAAATACCATCCATATCCCAACATAGGGATATTACAAAGAATAAATCTCTTGACATAGCCATATTTACATGATAACAAATAGTTGAACACTCCCAAAATTGGGGAAGAAAATGTCATAAACACCAAAGATAAGATCCAACCATCTTCAAGCTTTAGGCTCAAAGTCTTGTTTTTCACATAGCCATCAACACAAGGAGAAAGAGTTTTTTTAACCACCCAACCTTTAGGCATCATTACATGTCTTTCCAAGGTTGGAAGACATGCTAGCCTCCCCCAAGCCCATGGGAAAGAGGACTAGTTTTCTACAACTTACACAAGATTTAGGGAGACAACCAACATTACATTCACATAAAGGCAAGACAAATATTAAGACAAACACCAATTTTACAAAGATGAAAAAGAGGAGAAACCATGTTCTACCTCTAAAATGGGGAAGATAAGAAAGATCTCCAAAAGTCAAAAGTGTAGCCAACATTGGTTGCACAAAACAAAGATCTCCACAACCTCCTTATTCCTCCAAAGTCATCAAACCCTCCTTATTTCTCCATCCATTCACCAAATCCTTCTTAGGAGGATTTTCAAAACCAAAAGGGTTTCCTCACCAAGCATGGGGAAGGGGGTTCAAACCATATGAACCACCTTCCCCACCTCAATCCATTTGAAGGGAGTAACTAAAGTCTTACATGGCTTGCCCATCAAGCCATGAAGATTGAGAGGAAAAAATTCCTATATTTTCCCTCACAAACTCCAAAAATCTATCATGCCATATGATGGATGGAGGAAAATAAAACAAAAAACATAACAACAAATGGTAACACACAAGTAGCAACACACATTTTAAAAAAACAAGACTAATATCTAATATGAAATAAACACAAAAATGAACTCAAGGAGCCTACCTCCAAAAGCTCTCCACTTCTAACTTTTCCCTTTCTTTGTCCAAACAAGCTCTAACTCCAAAATCCACAAGCCTCCAAGCAAAAGCTCCAAAAAGAAGTTCTCTTCTTTCCCCATGAGGGAGAATTTGAAGAGAAGCCAATAAAAGTCCTCACAAATGAGGGGGTGACATGTGTCACCCCTCTCTTCCCTCAAGGTCAAAGATTCTCAAAATAAAAGAGAGAAAAAATAAAATAGTTTTTAACCCTCTTCTCCCAAATTACCCAAAATGAAAAATAAAACAAACTTATGCAACTTTTAACAAAACACACATACCCATTCACCTTACATGGATGTGACCAAAGGGAGGAAAAAATCTCTCTATGCCTTGGAATTAAGCCCCCTACCCATTAGGTGGGGTCCAAGGGCCCATTTTCATGCTAAGTGAACTCCCAAACTAAAAAGGGGTCACTAAAAATGCCTAAAATAGCCCAATTTCGAGTTAGGTACATTTGGGCACAAGGGTAGAGGATGTGGGGCCCACCCAAGGGTTCACATGTGACCCTAATCCCTTTTTGATTAAATAAATTATTATACAAACTCAAAACTTAATACAAGTGGGGCCATTAAGTCCCCAAAACAAATTTACAACACAAACTAAACACCCTAAGCAAGATTAATATTACAAGACATATTACATTACAGATGAGGGTCACTCATGGTGCCCAAAACAATAAACTCTAATACTAAGGCCTCATATAGTAAACACGGTTAGGACTTAGCCCCGTGGGCTGCTTGTGTAAAATTGTGTAACTGTCATGAATCTCACGTTCTCCTGTTACCTGTCACATGCACACTCATTGCACACATTAAACGCACTTGCCCGATAAAATATGAATCAACTACTCAATAAAAAATCAATGAATTCTATACTAGCATATCTTCATTTTGGAATCGAAAATGCTACAACATGCATAATTATACACAATTCACCATGAGTTAGACATAACGATAAAGTGACATACATCCATAAAATCCAACCATGCAATCTAAATTGAGTATCCATCAATTATAGTTACGGTCCAAACAACATCATATTAGTTAGTATCCGTGACATCATAAGATAATATGACAACATAGTAATCAAGCTAAATTGGCGTTATACGCCTAAATCTCCATACATGTCTAATAAGATCAAATATCCTAATATAATGTCCAAAATATATCAAATCTCTGCCGAAACATGCTTATGAGTAAAAAGAACAACAAATAACTGAGGCTATAAAAATGTGGGCACTATAAAGAGTGGCTACTTCTTCGCAAACACGAAAATAACAACGAAGTTACGTGGAGCAATATTATTGGTCTAAACTTCGCAAAACCGAAAAGAACAACAGAAAGAATGAAAATGTGAAACCAGATGGCACAAAATGATTGGCCCAAGCTTCACAAAGACAAAACTAGTGAAATATAAAGATTTTTATTGCTAGAACGGACTTAAAAGCCCCAAACAAATTGGATCTAAATGAATCTTTCGAATCCAAAGTCAAAAACGATTCTAATGGCTATAAACGGTGCAAGAACTTAAAATAAGCTTGCAAAAAACATATTTAAACCGTAAATGACTGAAACTAGATGCAGAAGCAAATATCTAAGCATACAAAAGCTTCAAACACGATCTAGATAGGCATTTATCCCATATTTAACCAATATTTCAAACCGTATTTGGGCAGGAATTAGAATTTTAAACCTGAATGATTGCAGAACTTTTAAGGGTCTCATAGATCCATAAATACACTTCAAGATTCTTCACCTCTTTAAGTTAAATACTTTTAGATCGATCCTACACATGCACAATCACCAAGCTCTGATACAATGTTATATTTAGTAAGGGAAATGTAATCCACATATCACAGATCCACCATTAAAGCCTAAGATTATAGATTATGATATGAAGTTAATTTAGACACAGACATAGCTTGAAATAGATAGTGATTAACAAAGCTTAATGAGTTAGAGCTTGAAAGTAAATAAAAACAAGAGCATAGACAGATAACACCAGATTTAAGTGGAGGAACCTGAAGGAAAAAAACTCCACTGGTAAAGTATTTTTTATTAAGAATTACATGAGTTCAACCCAGCACTTTCACTTCTAGTTCGTAGTCATTCACAATATATGCTAAGCTATTTTATTGATTAGATCATCCAATGACCATCGACTGCACAGAAGCCACTCCATTCTCACTTGTCTATGGTTCTGAAGTTGTACTACCTATAGAGGTCGAGCTCCCATCACTATGTGTATCCCTCTAACATCTAATCAAAGAAGATGACCAACAAAATCTAAAAACTTTCAAAAATCCAACAAAATTAAAAAAATTCAAATAGTCAAAATTAAAAAAAAAATCAAATAATCACAAAATTCTAAAAAAAATCAAAAACATCCAAAATCTCCAAACAATCAACACAAATCAACAAAAGCTTTTAACTCACATTCTAGTGATTGTTCCAACTATCCTACGACTATCAAACACAAATCATCTCACCCCTCGCATGCATCCTTATTTGGGGCAAGTCAAACCAATCATCTCCCTTACGTGTATCCTCTCTTGGGGCAATCTCGGCTCTCATTTTCTCCCTTGCTTGGGGGAAATGTCCCAATCAATCTCAAATTACTCTTCAATGCAGATCCCCAACAAAGAGTGTCACTTGACCCCACTCTTTTAGTCTAATCCGATCCCCTTGCATGAATCCTTGCTTGGGGGAATCCAAATATGCTTAATCATCACTGTAGAACACATTAGGGGCATAGTTAATTGTCTTTATTTACAGTTGTGTTACATTTTTGCTATTTTTTTTTACCAATTACACGTATTGCATTATCATCTTGGTTCATTTATAGCCATGATGCATACTTTTATTATGTATATTGTGTTTGGTTTACTTTTTATCTTTTGTTTTCTTTGGACCAATTACAAGTATTTTCTTATCATCTTGGTTCATTTATAGCCATGGTGTATATATTTACGGTGTGTATTGGGTTTGTTTTAAGTTTTATCTCTTTTTTTTGTGTTTTTTATGTGCATAATGGGTTAAACATCATGATTCTTTCATAATCATGGTGTCAACTCTCTTTGTACAACAACAAAATATTGTTGCTCTAAATTTCAATATCTGAATGGAAGCTCAAGCTACAAGAAAAATCACTCCCACCCTCTTTCTACTTCTCTCTCATCATCTACCTTCTCCTTCCTCCTATCAAGCAAATGTCCACCACTTTGTCGCGTCACCCATCTGCTTGAGGGGGCAATCCCTTAGCATAATCCATACTCATTTGGGAATCCAAAATGCTTCACTGAGGAAAATCAAGCATCTGTACCCACTAGGGCATCCAAATAAATTCACCGAGGCAACCATTACTTCCTTGTCATCCACTCATCTAATCTATGTGTCTACTACCTTTAAAATGCTATTACTTTGTGATAACACTCTAAAGAGGGGAAAATGTAGACACCCTAAAAATACATACATATTTCTAGTCATCCCTATCACCTGCACAATGTGCCAAATCAGTTCTAGAATGGATTTTAGACCACTTCCCTCTCACATTCCATTAGAATTCACCCATATCCCTTTACAATTAACTTAATTAATTCTATCATACATAAAGCATACACTCATATCCCTTGGCTAATTTAATTAGCCATTTAAATAAATAATAGCTAATTATCAACACAACCCTCCACTCATTTCCACTCCACTTCACCATCCAGCTCATTCAAGTTGAACTAGCTACTTCACTCAAGTTCTCGAACCCTACAAAGGAAGAAGCAAAGTATTCACATACAACCACCTTTTTGAATAAAATCAAAAGTCAACTAAATATTCATTGCCCTTTAATGCTTATCCAAACTAGCCAATTGCATAGACTAAATCAACTTGCTAATTCAAGAAAATTCATTCATTTACCTACAACTTATTCAAAGCTTGATCCTTAACCCATGGCCTCTCCTTAAACTATGATTAAGAGGCTCTCTCCTTCACAATTCATCTCTTGGAAACTTTAGGCATTTGCAGCAACACTCTATCAATTTTTCATTTGAATTTGCACATTGTGAGGCTACCCATTTGATCATTTGTTTCTCATAGCACATCCTTCTTCCATATGGAACCAAGTGTGGAGCATCCACAACCAAATAATTGAAAGAGATCCAACAAATGTGGTACTCCGTTCCACACTAGCTATGTCATTTGAGGTTGCAAGAGAACTTGGAGATTTGCGCAAGTTCTGTACAGCCCATAACATTTTCTTGTTCATTATCTAATAGATAGCACATTATTCAGTTAAGAAAAATCAAGTGTATTGAGTCATTTTGGAAAATTCTTTCCCATTATTCTTATAATAAGTCCTCTATTATCAAGAAATGAATATTCTTTGTAAAAAAAATATATGGGATTATGTTTGGCTTTATTATACTATCGAAGGTAGTTATATAGTCTTCACACCAAAAAATACTTATTTTGATCAAATCCAATGAAATAATGCCATGTGTATTCAAACCATATCTGACTAAAGTTTTAGAATACATTTTTATTATTTGTTGCAATTCTATTTGTTACCCCCTTTATTATGCATTGTGCACAACTTTTCCCTTTACACGACAATTTTGATAATTCTGACAAGGGACGGTCGTAGCTTAAGGCGGCTATATCTGAAATATTTAATTTGATTGACAGCCCTACTACTCGTCATGCCTATTAATTTAATTTGACTGACATCCATGCACCAGCTACATCTGAGCTTACATTCTCTGCAAATATGATGGATCTTGTCGGCGTTGATGTTTGTGTTGTGTAGAATTTAGGGGCAAATATTTGTTTTTCTCCGCTGGGCCTTATTGACATATTCAATGTTGGAGGAGCTATCAGGACATTAGGGTGCAAATCAGTAACAACCAAGATGAGAATTCATAGATGTGGTCGATTTTTTGCCTATTATTCAAAAAGGCCAAGAGTGCCTGGTGGAGTCTTTGGTGAAAGATTTCTCGTTTGATCCTACATTCGGCCTTGTAACTCTCATGTTGCAACAACCCATTAAAGGACACCTCTAGAATGTCACAATAGAATTCTAACTACCACTCATATTAAAGCATATAAGGTGATTTCATATCCCTTCCCTAACTTTATCTTTAAAATATAAACAATGGATATGAACTGCTAGTTTCATAGAAAAATATTCTGAATGTTTGATTAGTGTTTTTTACAAATGGCTTTGGGTTTGTATATGGTGGCTTATAAAGCATGAATTGATCTCCAGTATTGGAGTGAAGGAATTGGCTACGTAAGGGTATATTCGATCTTGAGAGGCACTTCGATAGGGGCAGATTTTTCACAGCATTTGGAATGATTACATGCAGAAAAAGAAATAACAAAACTTGATATCCTTTTGAATAACATGTTGTTCTAGGATTAGTTGTCGTGAATGCTGAAGTTTTGTAATCAAGACCTTTTGAAAATTTGTATTGGATATTGGTACTTTTGTTTCTGGACTTTTGTTTTGGATACTTCTCTAAGCAAAGTCTTCTAAACTTTTGTATCGAGCATCAGTCATGTGAAAACCACTCTTAATGTCTCCATTCAAAACATGGTCCCTTGATATTATGTATCATTCATTCTATGTATATTAACCTGAAGTTAAATTAGAATCCTTGTAAAAAATTGTATTGGGTATCACTCTTTATGTGTGTACCATCTTAAACTTGCATTCAAACTTTTCTGAATTTTAAGCAAGTTCCCAACCCAAACTTGCACTAAAATTTAGTTATCATTCCTTTTGTGCATACCAACCTGAACTTGCATTCAAGTGTTTCTGAATTTGGAGTGGGTATCCATCCATGCCACCATAGAATTATCTTTTCAAGCACTTCTAGATTTTGTAGTGGGCCCTTCTCGTCATCATAGTTACTTGCTAAGGTTCATATTGTGATGGGTACATCATACAAGACATTATGCAAAGCTTTCTTACTTGGCCACCAAAAAAAATAATGCGTTTTCTCTATACTTTTTTAGGACATGGGCATGAAAGGGGCATGTTTAGGTGTAAAGTATTAGTTGTCATTTATTCCAAACTCGCTTTCTTTGCCAATCTCTTCCCACTCCACACTAAAGCAGTCAATTGCAAAAGGAAAAGTATTTTGATTAATTATTTCTTTAAAAAACAGTGACAAACTTGCTGCAATTCACAACTTAAAAAGTTTTATTTACAGATAACAACATTGATATGCATTTAAGATATTGTTTGTATATTGTACTTAATGTTACAGACATGTTTCCGCTCAAGTTTTATGTTAATGCTCGTCAAATCTCTGCCCTGACTCCAGCATAATGCCACATAAGCTTAACTATTACAGATGTGACAAGTAGGTGGGTGTGTAGTTAGGAAGTTAAAACTTTTATATAATGAACAACTATGTGTTGCATTATTTATTTAATGATGTAGATGGAGAGAAGATTGTGCATTGTGATCCCAACCTCTATTTTACTGCCAACAAATTCAGAGAGTGTTTTGTGGTTCCCACATGTCCACCAGCTGGGAAAAATTTAGAAGAATTTTATCCTCATATACGAAGACATCACGACATCACTATTAAATGCTACTAAATGGTAGCTTTTTTATATGCTACCATCCGGTAGCATAGTTTATGTTACCGGCCGACAACATATATTATGTCGTCGGTCGGTAGCATAAAAAGGTTGCTAGATGTAGCATATTTTATGCTACCGGCCAACTTCATGAGAAAGTAGCCATGGTAGCGATGCATGAGATGTGTATGTGGCAGCACTGAACATGTCAAGCTTTGTTAGTTGTTATTTCTCTTTCCAATGTCTTCTATCTTTAATAGTAGGCTATCGACTTCACTTGGCTTTACATAATAGATAACTAAAACTTGGTTCTTTAGTGAGCTTCTACATGTCACCTATGCGACAATTTTTTTTCATGAAATTTACAAACTTAATTGCGAGAACTCGTAATTATTTTCGCTAGTTTGAGAAGGGGTTCTTTATATAATGTAAAACACAAGTTTTCTTTGTAGGCATTACAAATCTTCATTGATTGTCATCTTATTGCATTAAATTACATCCACTTGGGTTTATTAAAGTCTATTTATCCTCGTCCATGTCATTATCGGGTCATTACTTTGACATAAACTTCAATTGCATTATCTTCACCTCTAACTCGAGTTTGATTAGCTTAACATCTCCAATGTGCAGGTTTGTCAATGATGGGATCAATCCATGTCATCTTCCTTGTGATCTCCTTTCCACCCTTTCAATTAAGTTTTGTGACTCGTAACCTCAACAGGTTCTTTCATCTTCTTCAATATGTGTTTGATATCTTTATTTCTAAAAATTATTTGAAATAATTTTACTGCACTTTCACATTAAATCTTGGAATTTTTTAATTTTGCACTTTGTAGTTTTGAAGTAATCTACAAGAAAACAGAAGCAATTGCTTTTAGAAGTCACTTCGCCGACATATTGAAGTAATCTTTGTTAATGCACTCCTCTTTACATTTTGTTAAGAGTATTTAAAAGTGTTTTCTCCAAAATTCATACATTATCTATGTAAATTGGCATCTATTTCGATTTCATTTACAATTATCAACAATGTAGTTAAAGGAAATTCAATAGTCTGACTACCTCTGCTTATTACTTCTAGTTTATAAATAACTATCTGTCTTGGGCTCAAATTATTCGATTTTATGTCATTTAACATAAAAAAGTTCAGAACATTTATATTTAGTTACATTATTATTTTGTTCTGCTTAAGTTTGAGCTACTAAAAATAAAATTTTAGTTTTAATTTTTGATCGAAGCATTTTATGTTCATCTTCATGTTGCATTCTATTAAGTGTGTTTTGAGTTGTATTTGATTAAATTTTAAGATTCTTTTTTCATTGGAATTTTGTAAAATCCCTTGGGCATGTACTTTATCATTGTTTAATTTTTTAACTTTTTAAGTTGGCTTGGAGATATTTCTGAATAATCAAAAGAAATGGTTTGAGATATGATATGTCAGTTTTATGTAGAACTTTTTATTTCATTTTGTGGACATCAATTTGAACTATTGCCGATGGATTCTTAGGGTTTTTGTGTTTCTCTAGCCTATAATTGTTTACTATTGCCTGAACATGTCACCCATCTTATGCGAGTAAAATCGTAAAAAGTAGAAATGATGGCGTACGATTTTTTACTCAAGTCTTAATTCGCAGTAAAAAATGCAGTTTGGTCACATTATTGAATTTGTGTATGTCAGAATCAAACAATATTGTACAATTAATTTCCAGCAGTGGCATGAGTTTGGATATCTACATTTTGCATTTACAAAAAGAATGTCGATACTAATGCCCATTGTTGTAACACATGCTCAAATAGTTAACGTTCCAATTGAGTGCTTGAGCACTTTGAATAAATATCTTCTTGATCACACATGACTACATTTGTCACAACTTCAAACCTGTCTCCATGACACTTTAGTGGATGTAAGATATTCACTTCACAAACAGATCAAAATTATAATAACATTGTTTTCGCATTTGTTTCAAAATTTTGCATATACTCCTCCACATCCCATAAAACATTGCCTCCGGCAGTATTTGCCATATCACGGCCTTGTTCTAGTTATACACCATCAATATCAATATTTTTCATATCTACAAATTCAACACGAAGGCATTCCAAAACAAGGCTGACTAGAGGGAAATAGCCCGCTGCAACTATAACTGGTAAGTGCTACTTTAATGATTTTCTTTTGCTTTTAATTTGACTGCTATTCAAGATAAGTTTGAGGTTGCTTTTGTACTGACAAATCATCGCCTTTGAAATCCTCAGTTGGAGTGGGTTATTTTAACTTCTGGATGGTTTTAATGTTGTTGTATAGCACATTTTGAGACTAATGATGGGGCTAGCAGTTGTGAGATGCTGGACATTTTTTATTTATTTTTTTCCAGGGCAAAATACTAGATGTTACTTCGAATTTGCAACTACTTGCATATTGCAATAAATCTTTCATATTCATCAATTATATTGCCTAGAGGCATTCACCCACGATGTTTATTAATGGTGACAACATACCCCACTAACAATGGACCTGATTTTGCACATCTACGAACAAAGAGCTCCAAGCCAATCCCAAATTGCACAAGGTTCAGAATCATTTTCATGAACCGGTATTCATTGAGCTTAACTTATTGGTTCCCTAGCACCAAGAAAAACAATCTTTTTTACTAATTGACCGTGTATTGGTCTAATCAATCATATACATGTTTCTGAGAGATGCCAAAACTTAGTTTGTGCTATCTTGATAACCTATCTTCAGTACCCAAAGTATAGTTCAAATGCAGATCAAGTACTGTACATTAAGGATCCACTACAAATTTGAGTCGAGAATGCACAATCTGATAACAAATGAATCGGAGCAACCTCACATATTTCTTCCAGGAAATGAAGGAAAACTGATTTGGAAATTCTTGTAAGATATGCAACATCATCTAGATGTGCAAGATGACGAGTTTTTCAGTTTTCTGGCCTGGAAAAAAAAGTGACCTCCAACATTAAGCAATCTCTAATTGAAAACTTTTACGAAGACTCAGTTAGGTATAGTATATAATCCCCAACTTGATTTTATGCATTTCCTAGTTGATAGCAACAATTCTGAATTACTTTTCGGACTAATGTATTATATGATTTCAGATTATTCCGATCAAAAAACATAGCAGAACATTAGATGGTGTTAATCATCAAGCTTACAATGAGCAGAATCTTGTCGGTCAGAGAAGGAGCTCACTTTGACAACTCTACAGTATTTGCCATTTGGAAATACAGAATTCATTTGTAGATACCTGGGATTTCAGACTGAAGATTTTGAAGCTCATATAAACAATACCAGCACTTTCAAGACTCTCTCTATCTATGCAAAATTTACAGTTTATACAAGACCAGCATGTTCAGCAGCTTGTTCATTCCAGGTTGAGCAACATATTTTACATCTATCGTCTTAACAAAAGAACTGGTTTTAACAACATATCAGAGTCATCGATTTCTAATCCTTGTTCAAAAGAAAATGCATTGCCTCTCTGTGAGATTTCAGATTGTTCTGATCAAAAAACATAGCAAAACATTAGATGGTGTTAATCGTCAAGCTTATGATAAGCAGAACCTTGTCGGTCAGAGGAGGAGATCACGTTGACAACTCTACAGTGTTTGACATTTGGAAATACAGATTCCATTGTAGATGCCCGGGATTTCAGAAGTGAATATTTAGAAGCTCATATAAACAATACCAGCACTTTAAAGACTCTCTCCATCTATGCAAAATTTTCAGTATATACAAGACCAGCACGTTCAGCTGCTTGTTCATTCCAGGTTGAGCAACATATTTTACATCTACTGTCTTAACAAAAGAACTGGTTTTAGCAACATATCAGAGTCATCGGCTTCTAATCCTTGTTCAAAAGAAAACACATTGCCTCTCCGTGAGAGGCCCATATTATCTTCAGTCATCCCATCCTCAGTGATATCTTCTTCTGATGCACTGAGACTGATATAGTCAGCAGCAGTTTCATTTTCCACTGAAACTTCCTCCGGTCCTTTTTTCTCTTTAGCACTCAAATTCACAGAGGATGGAGATTGTATATCACCCAAAGCTTCAAAAGTCATAAAGTGGTATCGTCTGCCTTTACTGTTCCTCTTAAGAACACGCGAGAAAAGCTTAGGCTTTATCTTCCTCCTTGGATGATGAAACTTGCAAATTGATCTTTCAGAGCACTCCCCAGTCAATGCATACCGTGGGCATATGTATGTGTGCTTTTTTTTGCACTGTATACAAAAAGAGAGCGTAAACATCAAACAAAAAATTACCCAAAACAGAAAACATGAAAAAAAAAGGAATGGAAAAAAAAGGGTTGAAGACAATAGTTTCCAGATAAAGTATCTAAAAAGACACCAAAAGTACCACAGAAAAGTCCTTGTTAAAACACAAGCATGTTCAAGCAATCAAACAAGCTATTCTGGAAAAGATATTGAAACAAAAACCAGGACAATATCTTGATTAATTGGAAACAGTAACAGAGAAGACAATCTAGATTTGCCACAAATGACACTGATATAAAATTATACAAACATTCTAAGTTTCTTCCATTTTTCTACACAAAAAACTTGTGTTTCAGTGCAGATATTTGGCACCACTTTCTGTATAAAAAAAATAAAAAATTGTTCTGCTAAATAGTAAAGAGACGTCAACTATACAGGCAATGTCATGACTGAAGAAAATCATTAAGTGTACAACAAAAAAATCTGTAGTTTCAGAAAGAAAATCCAAACGATAGATGTTATTTGGACCTTAATTTGTGTTGTTCAGAAAATTGATCAGTTTAGTAGAATAGTTGGCCTGTTTCCTTTCAGTAATTCAAGATAAATATTAAATTTCATTTTTAAAGCATCCAGAAAACAAACATCTTAACTGATACAGAACAGGAGAGTACTTTAATTTGTCGCAGCCCACTAAGAAGCTTATTCCTAAAGTAACTCTCAACAACTAAATATTTCGCAGTTTTGACATGTAACATATTTCTAACACCACATTCCTGATCCGATCCTCAATAACAGACAGAAATCCTTAATTCAACTTTAAATTGCAGCAAGGAGTTCATTCGTGAACTAAAGAACTCCATCTATCTCACACCAAGAACTTAGAAACGACAAGTACCACATATATTGAGAATGAGTATGCCTGATGCACATTAAACTGGAATTGACCGTGTTCATTAGTTCCACTCTAAGGAAGTCTCTTCGTATACTAACAACAAATTCTTTTCATCTTGCTCTTAAAACAAAGTAAGAACAGAAACAAACGTTTATAAACAAAAAATAAGCAATGAAATAGACAAAATCTAAACAACAATGCCTGGTAAAACACATACACAAGATGATACATCTATAGACTCGGGAAATTCAATCACTGAAATGCAATGAAATTACTTATGTAGGTAGAAAATCAAACAAGGGAAGCAGCAGACAAAAGAAACATAAACAAACTTCAAAAGGGGTGAAAATAGATAAAATACATAAGCTTGTAAACAGCATGTACAGGTACTTCAAAACTAGAGGGTTCATTAATCATCTTATAAAACTGAATTCTAAAAGTCTTACAAAAAGTCTTGCCATGTAACCGTAATTACTAGTTGAGTACTGACCAAGAAGTTGCAGGTTTCATGATTACTCGAGTCTTTGCATTCTTAAAAAAACCTACACCTATTGGTCACCTGACTCCATTTGTGCCACTTTGTTCTTCAATTCTATAGTCTTGTCCTATAGTTCTTTACCATTTTGCATGAGCTGCTTTTCAAGTGAACCCATTTGCAACATCAGCTGCATCCCATCATAATAGGTCCAATTGACACAGGCTGCTCAATGAATCTAGATAACTCAGCCTTCTCTGTAGATATGAATTCCAAACATAATAAAAAAACCAAACTATTCTACGAGAGTTCAGGCAAATCATAAGAACACAACAGAACTGATGAATGGAATGTCTTCATTGATTACAAAATTCTGTGCACGTCTTCAATATGCAGAGTAAGGTATAACAATAGACTTGACAGAGAATTTGAAACAGGTGAATACGTGTACATATAGGAAATAGAAAATAGAAGGGGAAGGTGCAACCAAGAAGAAATCGTGAGTTTCATAATGAAGAAAATCTCGAATTTTAGAGGCCAGTCATCTAGGGCAAAATATACAATAAAACACAGTCGAAAAAGGGAACGTAAATCGCCAAAATCAGAGTTTTGAAGGGTTTCAGATGCAGCTTCGAAGGGTGAAAAATCACAAACTTTTGAAGGGTTTCAGATGCTCAAAAATGTGTATAATACATTCACAAAAATACAATCATGAACAATAGCAGAAGGCAATAAATCAGTAGTGAAAGGCATGCAAAAACGTGAATAATACAGTCACGAAAGTACATTCGTGAATAGTAGCAAAAGGCCATAAATCTGTTTGCAAATAGATACAGAAAGAGATAACTGTGTTCTAAATACAGCAAGGGATTTACAAAAAGTCCTGTAACAGACATTTTTTAAGACACATTTTTTACAGTCACATGCTTTCAATCACAGCCAGCAAGGATGATCATCTAGAGGAGAAATACAGTGGTAGTAATAAGACCACAATCCAGGCATTTATCTGTACTAGCTAATTTTTGGGTAAAATAAATATTTTAGAATGGAAATCCTAATGGAAAAATATTCTGGGTTTAACTTTCACACTTGGATAGTTAAAATACAAATGGAGTTAATGTAGAAAATTTTGCGGGGTATTGTTAATGGAAAAGAAACACACCTCACTGATGTTGCCAAACTGTTAGGGTGGGAAAGCCACGATGATAAAGCTAAAGCTATAATCAGGCTTCCTCTTTCTGATTATGAACTCCATCATATAGATTTAGACAAATCGTCTAAAGTTATATGGGATAACCTGGATAGGCTGTTTGGGGCAAAAGCAGTGAATGCTAAATTTTAGTTTAAAACTTCAACTCTTTTGATTCAAGATGGTTGATGGTGTTACTATGTCAAGTCATATAAATAATTTAAGATCTCTTCTTAGAGAATTAGCAGAGACTAAAGCTCCAATAGATGACAAAGATTCTAAAGCCATTCAATTAAATAGTTTGCTCTTTTCATATAGCATCGCACTTTTACTCTCGGTCAAATACCTTCGCAAAGCTTGGAAGATATGATTTTGGCTCTCTTGGCTGAAGAAAAGAGAAAAACAGTAGACGATACATAAGGTAATTCTTCACATAAAAGTACACTATAATTCCGCATGAGAAATAATCACAGAAAATCACATAAAGACTCCGTGCAAGTTGAATGTTATTATTGCAAGAAAAGAGGTCATACAACTTGGAATTGTCGCATTTGAGCTAATTATGTTCTCAAAGGCAAACTCAAAGATAATCCAAAAGAAACAAATGTGAACTTTGTTGACAATCCACCAGGTGTTGAAGATTTTATTGATGAAGAATAAGATGAATATATACTCTAAGAAGTTAGTGTTTTGAAGATAGTAAGGGATCCAGTGTAGGTAAAAATCAGCATGGATGGCTATCCAGATAGTTCGGGAGTCTGTGGATCTCAAGATTTTACCCTTACAAGGGTCACGAAACAATCTGATGGAGCATTGTGGGAGTAGCTCAGCATGGAGGGTTGTCCAACAATTCAGGAGATTCTATAATTCAGGAGTTCACGGAGGTGGAATCCAGGAACTTAGGAATTCAGCTCGGGAACTACACCTTTAGGAGGGTTAGGGAGGCAACTTGATGGAGTTCTACCTGGTCCTAGAACTGTTGTTCAAAACAAAAGCTTCTGAAGATTGTAAAGTTGTCTTGTTTTCAATGTAAGCCTCGAGAGGGGGTATTAAAATATAAGGCTTCTTTATTAGTGTTAAGTTAGTATTAGTAGTATTAACTAATAAACGATTGAAACCACTTCAACCATTTTGTAACCATCTCTCACATAATAAAATGGCAGACACACAATGACAATGTGTGCATTCCAGTTTCTCTTCATTTCTTCTTTGTGCACATTTCTAACAACCTCATCCCAATACCCAAGTAAAATCAGCAGGGATGCTAACTAATCTTAAAGGAAGGATAGATGTAGGAACATAATTACTCATTTTGATGAATAAGTCATTTATTTTGCACTGGAATATATGACTGCTAAGTGATGTACATAATCCTTGTTAATTTTTGAGTTGTTAGTATTGTTGGTTGTATGGGAAGTTGCCTGGCCTTTGCAATTGTTGTAGCCCAACCTATATGATACTTTTCTATTAATGACAAAGGAAGATCTCTCTACCCTCCATGCATAGTCTTGCCTTTGTTTACCCATTTCTAGCTATTACAATATGATTAGGATAAGTATACTTTCCCATTTCCATAGGGAATCCACACAAAATGAATGGGTCGTGGCAAAGATACAAGGGAAAATGTACAAAACGATAGGCGTTTCGTGTGGAAGGGAAATCTAATCCGTAATAATTGTTGTAACTAAACCACAGAAAATTGAGAGATCATTCATTCAATTAGTAACAGATTTGTTTGGATACATTTAACCAAGCATTGCAACTAGAACAAATGGTTTTAATGATAGATGATATGTACCTTATCATTATCAGCACAAAATCCTTTGAGAAATCCATCACAAATAGGTGCTTTGGGATTGACATTGACATGCCTATAAGGACAACTCTCATGCGTGCAAACTCCTGTAAAACAGAAATGAATAACACAAGCAATGTTAAAATATTATGCAGCTAGCAGAAAGCAGAGGGCACAACTTAACATGGACTCACCTAGCAGGAAATATGAACAATCTGGCATTCGTTCTGGAATAACCTGTATGCAAAAATCAACCAATTGAATTATAGATACCATGGTTTTGAGCACATGCACCAACCATATATTGATCTGTGATTTGAATATGGCCCAATTCAACATTACTGTGAAGAGAGTATATTGGATGACAGGAATTAAAATTTGTTTGACTTATTACCTTGTGTGTCAGTCTGCAGTGCATATTGGCACAATTTCCTTTCAAGAACCGTGTACAAATTGCCACCTTCTCGGAATCATGAGTGTAAGGGCATATGCCGCCAACTTCCTTGTTGCATTTGCCAAATCTAGTAAAAAACTGGCAATATTGTTGTTTCCTAGATGAAATGGATCTTACAGTGTGTAAACTCCGTCTAACCTTTTCACTAGCCAAGGCAAAACTGATTGTATTTGGATCTCTAACAGGTTGGATCCTGTTCCCAGCTTGTATATATCTGTTTTAAAAACAACCACAAACCGCAATAAATGCCATTAACAAATTTTAACGCAAGGCATGAAATTTCAATCATAGGATAGAGCCAACAATGGCAAAGTAAACCTGGTTGTCAGAACTAACTCCCGTGGAACATGCATATCCAGAGCCAGCATCAAAAGCAAAAACTAAATATGAGATGTGTCTTGAGGCTTCTATCATAACTAAAATCACATGATACTACAATTTGTTCAGTTCTAGTGTAATGAAGTCACCATGTTCTTGCTCAAACTACGCCACTTGTGTGAAAAATTTCACAAAATCTTTGTATCATTCATAAGTTTGTAGATATATTATTTTCTTTGTATCTACTAGGTCATTTCTAGTCTTGACTGGGGTGAGCTTAAATGGTAAAATCATCGGTTCTTCCACAGCAGAGCCCTAGGGTCAAATCCCCAAGGGATGTGATAATGTGTTGAAATCAGGTATGATGTATCCCAATGGACAATGCTGGGTGCAAGTCCCATGGTCCTGGCATTTAAGCTAAAAGCGAACCCACAAAGGAAATTTACCATATCAAAAAATCCTTAATTTGTAGCTAATGATGTACTTTTATATAAGGATAATATACTTGTAGATCCATTAACATGAAAAAATAGTGTAAAATCTGCATTACCAGTTTTAGTCATGTTCGATTGAGATTATTTCAAAACAATTATTCGTTCCACTTGATTTAGAGGGTTTTGAGTTTCTATTATAGAAGGATCAAGGCTTGTTATTGTATTCATTCCATTATGTACCTCTATGGTCCAATTGAAATCTCTAAAACTCTCTCTCTTGATAACATCAAAACCTTTCTCATGGCTAGTGGTAGCACAACCATCTCCTACAGTGTGTGGTACCTCCAAGATAATTATCTCACCTTGAATACCATGCCCAAAGTTCTAATGGCTCAAGGCGTTTTGGGAAAATTGGATGTGGCGCCATCCAAGAGCATACCAAACCTTATGCAACATACACCACTGGACATGGCAAGCGGCTCATTGTATAAATCTCACACACGATACCTTTTGAATGTCAAGAGTGTTGTTCCAATCCTTAGTGGAGTGGACCCTGTAAGCGCCCAAAATTATTAAAATGCAAAATTTGGGTCCATTGATGTCATACAAATCTCCAATTATTAAAAGGCACTTCGTGTCTCATTTAACATCTAGGGCCTCATTGAACTTGTTCTAGCCTTTGTTTATTTTCTTGACCTTTCAAGTTTCATGACAATCCCTTACCCTTCTTTTACTTTCAAAAGGTGTGAAACCACTGCATAAAATTGTTGGTGGTTGTGCAACCTCCTGATTGCATAACCACCACCTATTTTAAGCGGCAGTTTTGCCTTCTTTTAACTGTTATTTTTTACAATGGTTACCTTTGGGGGTAAATGAAAAGCCAAGGGTTGTTCTTGAAACATTTTTTCTTTTGGCGATTTGTTCTCCATTCCAAGTCTATTTATCCTCGTCCAACAAGCACAAATGCCTCCTCTTTACCTATTTATATACACATTCTTGACCTTTTTAAGGATATAAAATCGTAAAATTGATTTGTTCTCTATAATCTATCGATAAATAGTGTCATCCGAGTTGTTTCTTTGCCATAGATGTTTAGGTTTTACAAGTTTAGAAATATACTCAGACCTTGAGTTTTTGGCCTAGTGAGTCCCTAAGATGGATACGCAATATATTTGCATCAACGATAATGATCTTAGGGCAATCTGCTTCAATTATTGCACTCATCCTTAGTTTTTTGTCCCAAGTTTGACAAGTTAGGGATGGCCTATTGGTGTCAATTGTGAAATGGGCACATCAACCATCTTCTTCATCATGAAAGAGATCACAAAGTGTTGACTATGTCAACTACCTTATTCATCATGATAGGGATCACAAAATGATAACTGCATCTACTGTATTTTTCACCATGATAGAGATCACGAAGCAGTTGTTACTTCGACTATCTACTCTAGACTGCACATCATGATAGAAATCATGAATTGGAATACGATATAAAAAAACAAATTACAATTGTTTATGGACACAATCACTATATTCTACGGATTTGCGAGCTACAAGAGACCCACAAGGACATATGATTGCATCTTTGAGGTGAGGTAAATTGTATTGTATTTTTATAAATTTAAAATGTATGAACATTTTAAGGTGCTCAATGAGTGTGAAAGGGGACAAAAGGGGATTGATCAGGCCCATTGACCACTTTCCCTAATGAGCATAGGACTTCATGTGCTTGTCTTTACACCGTTTTGTATACCCCATTTGTGGACCCCCAAACCATGTGGACCATGTTAAAAAATGCGTGCTTAAACTATGTGGACTTTGAATATATGTTACCTTGAGAAAACTATCATATCCTACACCCAATCCCACATATTCCCTCTCTATCCAACCCCTAGACATGTGACCCCATACCAACATTCTTGGAACCCAAAATTGGATAACATGCTAATTTTAGAGGTATAAATGTTGATAACTTGTATTATTAGTGGCTAAAATTGAGGTTACTTGTTATGTGTGTCATGAGGCCTTTCAAGAAAACTCATCTACCCATGATTCATCTTCCCAAGGATGTTTTGGCAGGGGGAAGTTGCAAGCTTTCTCCTCATTGGCTGCATTATGCAGTAACCCTCTCCACCTTAAGAATTGAGATTCCTTCTATTACAACATTCATCCGAGTTGCAACAAGAGGAATAGTTGTAGAGTGCAGAGGAATCTGGAGTAAGAAAGGGCAGAAGTGGGAAAGTGCAAGCATGAAAAGGTAATGAGTTTCTTAGGTCTAGTGAAAATTTCTAAAATTCAATTAAATCCTATGTGAAATGTGAATGGGTTGCAAACTGTGTGTTTTGAATGTGTTGTTTAAGGAAAAGAGGGATGGGTTGAGTTACATGTGGTTGAAGAAGTGGAACTAGGACTTGGGGGCTGAAAGCTAGTTCCCTTCTGGTTTATTTTAAGGCCTTAAAGTTAATAGCTAAGAAATCATGTTAGCTCTATTTGCAGTTGATAAATTCCTGTAACAATTGTAGTGTAGTTGAGAAATATTGCACTTCATGGTTGTGGTTTGAGTGTAAATGGGTATCTTGCACTTGTCCACCCCTATGTGGTTTTAGTGTAGATGGGTATCTTGCGCTTGGCCACCCCTCTCTCTCCCTCTTTCCTTAAGTTTATTACCCCTACAATGGTGTGTTAATGTTGCAAGTTGTTTTGTTAAGTGATATTTTAGACTTGTGTTGTGTTTAGAATGTGTCCTTATACAACAATGGTCTTTGGGAAACCCATTAGACTTGGGGGCTAGCTAGTGAATATTGTGAGAGTGTGGAAGCATGAGGATCAAGAAGGAATGTGTGCACATCAAAGTTGCACTTGAACGAAGACGTGATGTAGATCCAAGATGAAAGCAAGAATTCAACCATAAGAATTGTGCAAGCAAAAGAAACAGGTCTACTCATGCTCATAGATCAAAAATGAAAAGGTACAAATAAGAATGTTGTGTAAATCCCAATGCAAGACACATCATACCTCCATAAGGGAGAAGAGGAGTTACAATCTAGAAATGAAATGTAACCCCTGTATGACGCACACTGACACATATGACAGAATTTGTCATATAACTCCTAATGACACCTAATGACCTATGATCTCACCTAAGTGAGATGACTCGCCTTGTGAGGTGGAAATTCACCTAATTAATGAATAAAAGATGAAAAATACTCCTCACACTAACAAATCTCACTAGTCAGGTTTGGTTGGGAGGTGAGTACTACCCCTTTCAACCTCATACTCAAGTCGCAGTTGCTTGACTTGCAAAGCTGCGTTCCAAAAGTGAAGTTGCAAATTACAGAAGAAATGTGTTATGTGTGGCTAGTTCTTATTATTGATATGGAATCAACTGTTATGTTTGGTCAAAACTTGCAGATTGTAGTAACTTTGAAGTACATGAATTTCAGTTTAATGAGTATGCTCTTGTAATATCCCCTTTTAGGATATTATTTAAATATGCAAATTAATCAACCAAATCAACTCTAGAATGATTAAACCCTCGACCTCAAATAACCTAATTTCAGCTTTAATACAACCCAAATGGGGTTGGAGTAAGCCAAAGTAGTGGGATAGATGGGAGAACTAGTTAGGAAATTAATATTTTCCATATTTGAAATTTATTGCAGCAGTTAATTAATTAAACATGCACCAAAACAGCTGAAACTTCAAAAATATATATCTCACTCAAAACTCAATATTTTTCCACCAAATAAAATGCAGAATATTCTATAAATCAAGGCCTTTCCAATGAGCTATAAATCTAAATTTTCTGATACCCGAAACCACCTCAAAACAGACCCCAAAATCTGAAAACCAGTTGCTAGGGTTAGAATAATTTGCATAAATATTTTCTAGCACTTTAAACCCTTCCAATACACCCAAAATAGCTGCCCTAACTCAAAACAATAAGCCAACACAGATCAGATTATAAATATTGCTTATTCGCCCTTGAAACATGCCAAAACAACACCCAAATCAAGTCGTCATAGCTGGAATAAATGCAGATACAAATCAAATTGAATAACTACTTCAAAAGACACCCAAACATGCCAAAATAACCATCCATGTCAGTCGCTATGGCTGGAATAATTGCAGCATTAATGGCAGATCATAAAGCACTATTAAACTCTGCAATAATCGTCAATAAAATGCATATTTCTTTCTCAAATAGATGCGCCAATCATAGAATGAATATATCATGCAACATTCACTCAATGAAAGATTGGAAGGTCTCACACTCTCCACAATAATTGTGGTGTTGAAGAACACCTTTGTTTGAGATCTCAATGGGCATACATCCCTTCTTCAAGCATGAAGAAATTTTAATAAAAGCATCAACATGCTCCCAAGGGGTCGCCACATCTCCTTATATAGCTTTGGCATTTCAAATTTCCAAGTTTCCCTCCTTTCTATAGCACATTTCTTCATGTAGAAGGGTCACTTTTAATATGGGTCTCTTTTCCTAAAAAGTCACACTCCAATTAAAACATTAATTTCCCCTTTTTGATATTTTTAAATAAAACATAAGAAGAGAATTAATTTTTTAGTTAAAAAATAAAGGGAGTAGTGGCATTTTCCCAATTTAAATCCTAGGGGACATTACAGTCCTCGCTTCCCAAACATTGCTTGTCCTCAAGCAATATGCAAGTTCTCAACCCATGAGCCAAAGTATCCATGCTATAAAATTTCCACAAATGAGCTCATGTGCCTGTCAAATGAGAGAGCTAATGCAAAAACAAAACCTTGCAATGGCTGCCCCATTCTTCCTTGAATTCCCAAGGCTGCCCAAAAAAACCAACTGCTGTCATACCAAACAGTGACAAGAAATCTGAAAAGTAATCATGAATTTGACAAGAACAAACAATTTCTAGCTTGGCCCATGCATCAATAATGTTCCACAAAATGTAAGAGAGCTCTTCAATCATGAACATGAAAGCAATTGAGCAATATAAGTGGTTGTAATAATTGATGACAAAAACCTTAGGGTCTTTAAATAAGCATATGGCAGCTTTGAAAGAATCCCTTTCAATCTTATAAAAGGATAGAACATTCCCCTCTTTTTCCTTCACTTGATTTTTAGGTTCTTGGGCATGAATCCTCAAGGTATGAGTCACATGAACATGCATTTTCTATATTAACCAACGGTGCAAGGAAGGAATCCCAAAAAATACGAAAAACACATGCCAAATCTTTTCTCATATCACAACAAAAATCAGTCATCATGCCTACTTGAAAATTCATCATGTAGTGGTGCCATACACTAGATGTACTCAAATAATTACCTTGAGGTGGGAGAAATTTTCCTTTCCCAAGAGTGAATGCGTGGAACACCCAAAAGAGTATTCTGAGAAGCGTACTTACCGCATTTCCTATGGTTTCCCTCTTGCTATTGATAGTGAGCATGATGTGGATAGCAAGTGGAATAAGGGCGTAACTACTATAATATCCATAACTCTTCCTGTAGCTCCAAAATGTCAAGGATGTGGTCACTAAAAACAACTCATAATTGACCCACCAAAATTCAACAATTCGAAAAATTCATCCCAGTTATGGCATTCCTTATATGTATGGTGGCAAACCAAGAGTAGGGCCAACAAAAGATGCTGAAATCAGCAGTACTAGTTTTTGGGCCAACCAATATGAAAAACAACACACAAAAAGAAGATGGTACAGCAGTATTACCTTGTGATACCATTAGCATTTGGAACCACTAAACATGTTCTTTGTCATTTCTCCTCAAGTCCCAAACCACAATCTTTTCCTCACATGCATTAGCCCAAGTAATGTAGTCAAAACTGAAGTGAGTGGAAATAAAATTAAGTGTCTTACCGCATTTTGAAATCACTCCTTTGCTGCCCTTATTTTCACTTGAACTGAATTTTAGTTGTTGGCCTTCTTGCCAATGATCCGGGGCTGCCTTAGGAAGACTCTTTGTCCACTTAGTACCTTTCACCTTGTCTTCATTGTTAGCTCCATATTCATAATGAACATAGCAAGGCAAGGACAAAGTATGATGATGATACAACAAATCAAAGTGCTTACCCTTAGGAGTCGCCATTACATGTTTCCCAATTAGAAAATCATCATTAGCTCCTTGAAAAATATTTTTCCTTCTTACTTCTGGACCCCCTAAAGCCCAATCGTGCTTTCCAACACTTATGCTTGCCAAAGACAATTCTGAATTTTCACTTATTCCCATTAAATCAGCTGTAAAAATCACCAAATCAGAACTGATAATCTTTGTAGAAAGTGGAAAATCACTTAGTTCCCATATCTTAAAGTGCACATATGAGTGACCTTGACCCAAGGAGTCTTCTTGCCCCGTTTTGCAGCCCATAATCGTCATTTTATCTGTCTCTTACATGTTTCTCATGTGGAATTGTTGGCTAGATTTGCTGCACAGCTAAAAACCTAAGCAGTCATAAGATAAAACTCCCTCATTTACCGATAAGGCTCCCCTGTAAGATGTTTATCAGTCTGGTATGTATGAAACTTAATAACTATTTGTGGAGGTTTTACTTTGATCACAAAACTTGGTGTCCCCAGATTTCATCCTGAAATCTATGACTACCCTATCCGAAAAAATTTCGTACTTTTAAAATAATGGGTCGTTTTGTGTTTTTATTGCCAGAAAGTTCTTGTATTGCGTCAAGATATTCCCAAAGAGCCATATTAGCAATTTTTGCCAAATACCCAGATGCCCAAAATTGTTATATTTTGTCGTCAGGATTTGTCTGCAGGAAATTTGTATTTAATTATTTTGAGCCCCGTTTGAGGAAATTAGCGCTCCATTTTAACTCCGTTGTGATCATACATATTGTTTTTCCCATATACCAGTAGGGTTTTAACCAGGAATAAGTTCTGGGCTTTATTTGTGACTTTTGGCAACGTTTTGTGTTTTTGTGTTTTCCCATTTCGTTTTATGTGAAATTTCTCTAGATCAATTCCTTTGCCAGTTTGGTCTGATTCTTGGCCTGGAGTAACTGGAGATCATATACGCACGTTATGCCAGAAGGAAGTCGCCATCGGAGGTCCGGTTCACTGGGAAAAGACGAAGTCGCGCACCAAAAAGCCTCTTTTAGGCTGGCCGCATTTTTGGAAAAAGAAGAATTGAAGTGGATCATGGGAAAATTAGAAGCAGCAGGCAAGTGGGAATTTTGTACCTGCCTTACAGGGTACTTTTTCCCATGGAGGCAATGCCACTTAAGTGACAATGGGAAAATTAGAGGCAGCAGGCAAACGGGAATTTTTACCCTGCAAGGCGGGAATTTTTACCCTGCAAGGCGGGAATTTCTTACCTGCCTTGCAGGGTAAAAATTCCCATTGTGGAATAAAAGAAATATCACTTAAGTGAATCATGGGATTTTATTGCCTGCCTGGCAGGGTAAATAATCCCATTATGAAAATCAAACAACTTATGTGAATCATGGGATTTTCAGGGCTGCCTTGCAGGGTAAATAATCCCATTGTCACATGACTTTTAAAAATAGAAATTCCTTATTCCAAAAAGTGCGACCCACCTTAGGTGAATAATAATGCATTAAATAAATATTTGTTAATATTTATTCACCCAATTTTGGCACCAGGCTTGTGGAAAAATTAACAAAGGGAAGTGGACAAAAAGAATTTAAAAATAGAATTCCAAAATTAAATAAATTTAATTTATTTAATGCAGCCCCATTTGGGAGAGAAATAATATTTTTTAAAGTCTTAAATGATTAAATTAATTCCTATTTTTCAGTGGCTAAGGTCAAAGCATACTGTGAGACTTGAGTTAACTGGAAGCAGAAGTCTAAAATTAAATAAATTTAATTTATTTAATGGCAGCCATGAGCATGCACAAAATAGGTGCCCCATTTGAAGAGTAAAGGCATTAATTAATTATAGAATTGTGAAGATTATATAAGCAGGGGCTGCCATATGGATGAATTAATTAATTCACAGGCAAAGAAGTGCAGCCCAAAGGAAAAGTGCGTCCCATTTGGAGAGAATTTTTGCTCAGAAGAAGGTGAAATTAATGCTGAAAGTTTCCAATTTCGGCACACAGGTTGAAGGAGGTTGATTTGTGTCTGGATAATTGTTTGCATAAGTGATACAGGTGCTCAGGTGAAGTTGGTAAAATTCATGTTTGCTTTACATACAAATAAAACATCAAATTCGGGGCAGCAGGCTTGAATTATGCAAATTTTTATGATTAAAATCCACTGTTCATGTTCCAGTTGCCATCTTTGTTTGAATTAATTGCAGGAATTCATTGCAGGTGCTTTATAAGAGAAAGGGGGCTTAAATCAATGTCCAATACATTGAATATATCCTCCGAATCTTAAGAATTATCCAGATCTGCACCAATTTTGAAGAATTTCGGCATATTAAGGAGAAAAAGAATTGTTCACACAAAGATTGCTCCAGCCATGGGAAAGCAGGATGAAAAAGAAAGCACAACGGCATCATGCATTACTTCTAGATTTGTTGACACCGGAGACACAGATCCAAATCCAGATCTCATAATTACAAAAGTTTCTGGCAAAAATTCATCCTCTTGTTTCAAATGCAACCCGTGAAGAAGCCAGTGCATGAAAAATTTCTTCCAAGATCTTGTGCATGTGCTTCCAATCTTCTAGTTGAAGCCTTCATTGAAGTTGCATTCACCCGGAGTGCTTTCTAGAATATTTAATTGCTCATATGCAATTAAAAATAAAAATCATGAGTTATTTACGGCGAACATTGCACTGATGCATGTACTGGAGAAGAACTGTAAAAGCTTCAAGGATAAGAAGGAAGACATGCCAAAGGCAATACCCGCAAGCTGCTTCCATTCACTTCCAGATCCAGCCGCTTCCAGATCTAGTTTGAATCAACTGCATGCAGATTATGAAAAAGGACAAGACTGCAGCTTTCCTCTTTCTTCTTTTTTCTCTTATTTCCTCCGACAAAATAATTGAGCGATCAATTAAATTATACAACTTAAGTGATTGGTTTAAAAGCCATTACTTGAAGAAGTCAACTACTTGGAGATAGGTGGCAGACGTGCAAAATAGAAGGTTCTATTTTTAGTTGCAAATCATGCATGTCATGCAAAGAGGAATTCCAGGAGGGAGATTGCCAGTTGTTTCCTTTCCGACTTCCACATGTGTCAGTTCAACTAAAAGCTTCTGACTTGTAATTGCCCTTCTACATTTTATAAGTAGAGGAAGAACCTTCGGGTTAATAATCAGAATTTGTAAACAGCATTCTTGTGTTCCAGACTTTGTGCTGAAACCCTTGAGAGCCACTTGAAGCAAAGGAATATACAGGAGCAGATTTCCGGAGAACTTTGTGTCACGGTGTATTGTGTTTCTTGCTTTTTATCTTAGATATTTTAATAGACTTTGTGTTATTTCAGATCTAGATCTAGAGCTACCTTTGCTTATAATTTTTTGTTTATATCTATTGGTTTCTTCTATGTGCATGCAATCAAATTTGTTATCTATTGATTGGGATGCACATCTTCCCCATTTCTTCTCTGTGTTTATATAATTCCCTTCTTCTATAAATATTTCCTTTCTTTAAACAGTTGCTTACTTGCTGCAGAACTGTACAGCTATGGTTCATGAGCTGAACAGTTAAAGTAAAACCCCATATAGATACTAACATACTTTAATTGACAAATCTGACACGGGAGTCTCACCTGTAAATGAGGGAGATTTATCTTATGACTGCCTAGGTTTTATGCTATGCAGAAAATCTAGCCAACAATTTTTGGCTACTCCGCTGGGGAACAACTATCTTTGCAGATCAAAGCTTATCTATTGAAGATCAGAGTGTTTTCCAACAAATCTCAACTTGGCTGAACGTCCATTCGCCCGATCCGTGAAGGCGCAAGGAAGGACTGATCATTTCTTCAGACTGCAGGAACGATTCAATTTCAATCATCCTCCTCAAGTATGAAGCCGCAGATCTAGTCTCTCACTAGGAACGAGAGTGCACACCCATCCAGATCTGGATCGTCTTCAATATAATCCGGCGGCTGGAATTATTCACCAAGTCTACACCAGAAGAAGACGTGCTCCGCTCGTCATGGCAAATCAGAACCAGATTGTACCTGTCCCATGGGGAGCAGCTTTTGGGCCACTGAACTTGGCTCCACCTATGCACGATCTGCCAAAAGGATCTAGAAAGAATTTCCCAAAGTTCTTTGGAGATGGAAAGTAAAACCCGGATGATCATTTGGCAGCCTTCTTTATATCTTATGGTGTGCTTGCAGTAGAGCATGAAGATGTCTCAGTCAGACTCTTCATTGAGACTCTATACGACTTGGCTGGCGAATGGTTTTATCGTCTAGCTCCTGGCACTTTAACCAACTGGGCGACTATGCGTGAGCAATTTCTGAAAAGATTCAAGCCCGTAGAGGATGTTAGCACGTTGATCACCCAATTGACGCAGTTGAAGAAAGAGTCAAGTGAGAACATGCAGGACTTTATTGCAAGGTTCCAGAGGATTTTATATAAAATCCCCACTTTTGCCACATTGAGCGACGAAAATCAAAAGACGTTTTTTATAAACGCTCTATTGCCCGAAGTTGGATATCAGCTAAGAAGGGCAAGACCTATAAATCTACTTGAAGCACAAAATGCTGCCGTGGAAGTTGAAGATGACTTGATCATGGCTGGAAAACTCAAACAACCATCTCACAAAGGTGATGGCGCTTCTTCAAGTACTTCAGATCCTTTGCTACAAAGACTAGCTAATGACATGCTGCAAATCAAGAAGCAGATCTCTCAAGCAGGGAATGCGACCCCTTCAAGAATAGCTCCTACTCGGACCTTTAATGGTAAAAATCAAAATCAAAGTCAAAACCGAAATAGACTTGCTGCTACACCACAGCGGTTGGCAATTGAAGCTGCTCCAAGGAATAACTTGGAAACTAATGAAGAAGATCTCGGCTTGAAAAATCATTCGATGATGAAGACTTTGTAGATCCCGCTGGCGACTCCAATATTGATTACCTGGACTACGAATCTAACGATGGCTATTATGAATCTTTTGAAGATTCTGATGGTCACACTTTTGCGGTGTTCACAAGGTCTCAGACACGCCAAAATGCCGAAGCATCCACAAGCGGTCAAAGGAGAGAAAGAGAAGATCCTGGGCCGGATGTTACTATCTTAAAAAGAGGCAGCCCTCTTCCTTCATTAGCGCCAAAAGATAAATATTTAAATTCTTTTTCGCAGCAAAGAGCCAACACACATCCGGCTGAAGCAAGCCAAGCTTTCGACATCATCGACCACATCAAAAAAACCAAGGTCCAAATGTCAGAAGCTGAATATTTGAGAGCATTTCCTGATCAAATGAATAGATTGGTCAAATATGTGCAAAGTAACGGTCCCAGCCCAACAAATAATACTTCGCAGGGTATCTTGTCAAGTCCAAAGATTACTCCTTCAAATAATGCGGCTGTGAGTTCTTCTCCTTCTACCTCTTCTCCTGTTACATCAGAAAGGATTGAACCATTTTGTGTCATTGCTTATCAACGGAGACAAACTAAGCAATTGCATTTTGGACTCTGGAGCTTCTGACAACGTCATGCCTGCTAAAGTTGTTGATGCCTTGGGTCTCACATTGACAAAAACCATCGGAAGATGTTATTCAATGGAAAGGCAAGTTCCTCTTGTGGGGCGAATCAAAGATGCGCAAGCAGTACTTGCCTCTTTTCCAGATAAAAGATTAAAAATGACTATCCTTGTAGCAGACATCCCAGTCTCTTATGGCATGCTACTGAGTAGAAATTTCTGTAAAGAGCTGGGCGGAGAAGTCAAGATGGATTGGTCTTGTGCACACATACCAATCAAAGGAGTTAATCAGAAGTTAGAACCTGAAAAGAAATCCAAGTACACAGTATCAAAGTCTGAAGATCCTAGATCTCAGATCTTGTTTCAAGAATCTGATCACGGAGTCTATTATCTAGAAATGGATAAAGAAGATGTTCAACCTGTGATTCAAGAACCACATCAACTTGACAAAAAGGTTTGGACTCTGGAATTTGATGGCAGTTGTTCATTTGGATCCTGCGCAGGCGTTGTTCTTATCTCTCCTGAGGGGAAGGTGCATGCACACTCCTTCAAATTGATGTTCAAAAATACTAATACAGCAGAGTATGAAGTGTTGTTGTTAGGCATGGAGCAGGTAAGAACAATGGGAATGAAGCTCTTACATGCAAAGGGAGATGTTGAGCTGATTGTTAAGCAGATAAGAGGTCTCTATCAAGTAAAAAAGGACAAACTCCGGCATTATAGAGATCGAGTCTACTCTGCCATTCTGGATTTTTCAGCTTTCTCGGTATCTTATATTCCGAGAGAACAAAATTCAAGAGCTAATTCAGTTGCAGTGACTGCAGCTTTGTTAAATCTAGATCAGCCTCCCACATTTTTTAGACAGGGGGATTACAAAGTTGAGATGGTCTTCCACCCAAAAGTTCCTGACAACATCCACAATGGCAGGTTTTTAACGATGACAAGCAGATTGCTGCATTTCTCCAACAAAATGACAACTTTGAAGAGATCTACTATGAGGGAAGCAATTCACCTCCAAGACAAACTACTATGGGAGAAATGTATGCAGACGTCTCAGGAAGTCAGGAGATTATCCAGCTAAAGGGAAATAAAATTCCCAAAGGCTTGGTATCTCTTAAGGAAATGTTCGACAAACATGATCAGATGCTTAAGAAGAATGAAGAAAGTGGGGAAGGCTCTTCCTCCGACACACAGTTACTAAATTTGGGAGCCGGCAATGATCCCAAATTAGTGAATCTGGGTAAGTGTTGTTCAGAGGCCGAAAGAGAAGCTTTTACTGAGCTTCTTAAGAAGTATATGGATGTTTTTGCCTGGTCTTACCAAGATCTAAAAACATATCAGCCTACAGAAGTCCAACACTACATCCCACTAAAACCAGAACAAAAGCCTTTCAAGCAGAAGCTGCGGTGGCATAACCCTACCATTGCCGGAACCATCTTTGCAGAAATCCAGAAGTTAGACGCAAAGATTATTTATCCCATACATCATTCCGAATGGTTGGCCAACATAGTTCCTATGAGGAAGAAGAGTGGCGAAATTAGGTTGTGTTTAGATTTTCGCAACCTTAATCAAGCTTCTTTAAAAGATAACTACCCCATCCCCATCATGGATCACACTCTACAGGTGGTCACTGGATCTGAGATGCTTTCCATGCTTGATGGCTTCTCAGGCTATAATCAAGTCAAGGTGGCTGAAGAAGATCAATACAAAACGGCGTTCATTACACCTTGGGGAACCTTTGCTTACCAGAAAATGCCGTTTGGTTTGATCAATGCTAGTGCTACATTTCAAAGAGCTATGGATTTAGCCTTTTCTCATCTCAAGGATATAAGCATAGTGGTGTACCTTGATGATCTAACAGTCTTTTCCAAAGATAGAAACACACATTTCGAATCTGGAAGAGGTTTTCATACAATGCCGCAAACATGGTATTTCTTTGAACCCCAAGAAATCTATCTTTGCCATAATCTAAGGAAAGTTGCTAGGGCACATTGTTTCCAAAGAAGGAACCAAGATAGATCCGAAACGTGTCAAGTCCATTCAGACATTGCCATTGCCATCATCCAAAAAAGGAGTTCACTCTTTCTTTGGAAAAGTTAATTTTCTCAGGAGATTCATTCATGACTTCGCTGAGCTAACCCGTCATATCTCGAATATGATGAAGAAGACACAAGATTTCAAATGGAGCAGCGAAGGGAAAGAAGCTTTTGAGAAGATTAAGGAGGCCCTGTCAAAATCTCTAGTCTTGGTTTCACCCGACTTCAGTAAAGAATTTATTCTTTACTGTTATTCCTCTGAACACACCATGTCAACAATATTGATGCAGAAAAATCAAGAGGACGTAGAAGCTCCAATTGCTTTCATGAGCACAGCCCTTAAAGCTTACGAGTTGAAATATACTCCCATGGAAAAGCACGCATATGTAGTGGTGAAGGCGTGTCAGGCATTCAGGTATTATATCCTTTCCTCACACACTGTGGTCTTGGTTCCTGATACTGCAGTAAAATCTATCCTCACTCAACAAGAGTTAGGATTGTTGAGAGGCACATGAGTAACAAAGGTTCAAGAATATGACCTGGATATTAAACCTACAAAGCTGGTTCGAGGAAGAGGTCTGTGCAAACTAATGACAAAGATGAAAGCAACAGTGCCAGAAGCAGATCAAGAAGAGAGATGAAAATTTTCCTGCGGTACTTTTTATAGATCTGGTGGAGGAGTGGTACAATAACATTGCCTACTTTCTGACGTATGGAGAATGCCCAGATCAACTTTCCAGAAAAGAGAAACGAACTATTAAACTGAAATCCAAACATTTTGTTCTTTGGGATAATGGTTTATACAAAAGAGGAATTGATGGCGTATTTCTCAGATGCGTGGATAAAGCTCAACGGGATCAGCTATTACAACAGTTTCATGGCATGGCTTGCGGTGGTCATTTCTCAGCCCGAGTCACTGCACACAAGATCCTCAGAGCAAGGTATTATTGGCCCACACTTTTTCAAGATACTGCAGAGTGGGTAGCTAAGTGCCAAGCGTGCCAACATTTTGTTGGGCGTGTAAAATTGTCTGCATTACCTTTAAAACCCATTGTAATTGAAAAACCTTTCCAACAGTGGGGAATGCATTTTATTGGTATACTTAACCCGGCTTCTAGTGCTGGACACCACTACATTCTAATGGCTACTGATTATTTCAGTAAGTGGGTAGAAGCCATTCTTGTGAAGAACGCCACTTCCACCGAGGTGTGCAGTTTTATAAAAGAAAATATTATTGTCAGGTTTGGCGTGCCCAGTGAAATAGTAGCAGATAATGCTCTGAATCTTTCTTCTGAGGAGCTGGTTGACTTCTGCTACACTCATGGGATTCAGCTGGTACATTCCTCAAACTACTATCCACAAGGGAATGGCCAAGCTGAATCAAGTAACAAAAACTTGGTAACTATCGTGCGCAAACTAGTAACGGAAAATCGAAGGACTTGGCATAAAAAGTTGTTTGATGCATTATGGGCCGATAAAATCACACCAAAGAGGGCGATAAGCATGTCCCCATTTCAGTTGTTATATGGTAGAGCCACGGAGCTACCTCTTACCTTGGAACTGCGTGCCCTACGACTTTCTAAAGCCCTGGAGGATTCTACATTCACGGATGTTATTGATAAAAGAATTATGTACCTGACTGAATTGAGGGAAGTACAAACTCAAGTTGCAGATAGGTTGACAGAGCATCAAAGGAAGGTGAAAGTCATCTTCGACAAAAAAACCAGGGAAAGAAAGTTTGAAGTCAATGACTGGGTCCTTTTATGGGACAAAAGAAGAGAAGCAAAAGGCATGTATGGAAAATTCGATTCACTATGGAAAGGGCCTTTTGTGATTAAGAAGATCACCGGAGCAGATAGCTTCATTCTTGCTCATCAAGATGGAGTTGAATTGTCGTTGGCTTTCAATGGGCAACACTTGAAGTTGTTTCGGACTTGAAAGCAAGGTAAAACCTGTATGTACATAAATAAAACTTTGTTTGTTTTTCTTTGTTTTGTTTTTGTTTGTGTTGTATTTGTTTGCTTGACCCCATGCCCAAAAGACAAGATACGAAACCAGAGATGTTGGGATCTCATCTTTTCCCTTGTCATTCTGACAGAGAAAAAGATGTCCACAAACAGAGCCGACTGGTGTCCCCAGATTTCATCCTGAAATCTGTGACTACCCAATTCGAAAAAATTTCGTACTTTTAAAATAATGGGTCGTTTTGTGTTTTTATTGCCATAAAGTTCTTGTATTGCGTCAAGATATTCCCAAAGAGCCATATTAGCCATTTTCGCCAAATACCCAGATGCCCAAAATTGTTATATTTTGTCGTCGGGATTTGTCTGCGGGAAATTTGTATTTAATTATTTTAAGCCCTGTTTGAAGCAATTAGCGCTCCGTTTTAACTCTGTTGTCATCGTACATATTGTTTTTCCCATATACCAGTAGGGTTTTAACCAGGAATAAGTTCTGGGCTTTATTTGTGACTTTTTGCAACATTTTGTGCTTTTGTGTTTTCTTGTTTCGTTTTCTGTGAAATTTCTCTGGATCAATTCCTTTGCCGGTTTGGCCTGATTCTTGGCCTGGAGTAACTGGGGATCATATACGCACGTTATGCCAGAAGGAAGTCGCCATCGGAGGTCCGGTTCACTGGGAAAAGACGAAGTCGCGCACCAAAAAGCCTCTTTTAGGCTGGCCGCATTTTTGGAAAAAGAAGAATTGAAGTGGATCATGGAAAATTAAAAGCAGCAGGCAGGTGGGAATTTTGTACCTTCCTTGCAGGGTACTTTTTCGCATGGAGCCAACGCCACTTAAGTGACAATGGGAAAATTAGAGGCAGCAGGCAAGCGGGAATTTCTTACCTACCTTGCAGGTAAAAATTCTCATTGTGGAATAAAAGAAATATCACTTAAGTGAATCATAGGATTTTATTGCCTACCTAGCAGGGTAAATAATCTCATTATGAAAATCAAACGACTTAAGTGAATCATGGGATTTTCAGGGCTGCCTTGCAGGGTAAATAATCCCATTGTCATATGACTTTTAAAAATAGAAATTCCTTATTCCAAAAAGTGCGACCCACCTTGGGTGAATAATAATGCATTAAATAAATATTTGTTAATATTTATTCACCCAATTTTGGCGCCCAGGCTAGTGGAAAAGTTAACAAAGGGAAGTGGACAAAAAAAATTTAAAAATAGAATTCCAAAATTAAATAAATTTAATTTATTTAATGCAGCCCCATTTGGGAGAGAAATAATACTTTTTAAAGTATTAAATGATTAAATTAATTCTTATTTTCAGTGGCTAAGGTCAAAGCATACTGTGAGGCTTGAATTAACTGGAAGCAGAAATCTAAAATTAAATAAATTTAATTTATTTAATGGAAGCCATGAGCATGCACAAAATAGGTGCCCCATTTGAAGAGTGAAGCTTATTAATTAATTAATTAATTGCCAGGAATAGGAAAGGCATTAATTAATTATAGAATTGTGAAGATTATATAAGCAGGGGCTGCCATATAAATGAATTAATTAATTCACAGGCAAAGAAGTGCAGCCCAGAGAAAAAGTGCGTCCCATTTGGAGAGGATTTTTGCTTAGAAGAAGGTGAAATTAATGCTGAAAGTTTCCAATTTTTGGCGCACAGGTTGAAGGAGGTTGATTTGTGTCTGGATAATTGTTTGCATAAGTGATACAGGTGCTCAGGTGAAGTTGGTAAAATTCATGTTTGCTTTGCATGCAAATAAAACATCAAATTCGGGGCAACAGGCTTGAATTATGCAAATTTTTATGATTAAAATCCACTGTTCATATTCCGGTTGCCATCTTTGTTTGAATTAATTGCAGGAACTCATTACAGGTGTTTTATAAGAGAAAGGGAGTTTAAATCAATGTCCAATACATTGAATATATCCTCCGAATCTTAAGAATTATCCAGATTTGCACCAGTTTTGAAGAATTCCGGCAAGATATGGAGAAAAAGAATTGTTCACACAAAGATTGCTCCAGCCATGGCAAAGCAGGATGAAAAAGAAAGCACAACGACATCATGCATTACTTCCAGATTTGTTGACACCGGAGATAGATCCAAATCCAAATCTCATAATTGCAAAAGCTTCTGGCAAAAATTCATCCTCTTTTTTCAAATGCAGCCCGTGAAGAAGCCAGTGCGTGGAAAATTTCTTCCAGGATCTTGTGCATGTGCTTCCAATCTTCTAGTTGAAGCCTTCATTGAAGTTGCATTCACCCAGAGTGCTTTCCAGAATTTTTAATTGCTCATATGCAATTAAAAATAAAAATCATGAGTTATTTATGGCGAACATTGCACTGATGCATGTACTGGAGAAGAACTGTAAAAGCTTCACGGATAAGAAGGAAGACATGTCAAAGGCAATACCCGCAAGCTGCTTCCAGTCACTTCTAGATCCAGCCGCTTTCAGATCTAGTTTGAATTAGTTGCATGCAGAATATGAAAAAGGACAAGACTGCAACTTTCCTCTTTCTTCTTCTTTCTCTTATTTCCTCCGACAAAATAATTGAGAGATCAATTAAATTATACAACTTAAGTGATTGATTTAAAAGTCATTACTTGAAGAAGTCAACTACATGGAGATAGGTGACAGACGTGCAAAATAGAAGGTTCTATTTTTAGTTGCAAATCATGCATGTCATGCAAAGAGGAATTCCAAGAGGGAGATTTCCAGTTGTTTCCTTTCCGACTTCCACATGTGCCAGTTCAACTAAAAGCTTCCGACTTGTAATTGCCCCTCTACATTCTATAAGTAGAGGAAGAACCTTCAGGTTAATAATCAAAATTTGTAAGCAGCATCCTTGTGTTCCAGACTTTGTGTTGAAACCCTTGAGAGCCACTTGAAGCAAAGGAATATACAAGAGCAGATTTCCGGAGAACTTTGTGTCACAGTGTATTGTGTTTCTTGCTTTTTATCTTAGATCTTTTAATAGACTTTGTGTTATTTCAGATCTAGATCTAGAGCTACCTTTGCTTATAATTCTGTGTTTATATCTATTGGTTTCTTCTATGTGCATGCAATCAACTCTGTTATCTATTGATTGGGATGCACATCTTCCCCATTTCTTCTCTGTGTTTATATAATTCTCTTCTTCTATAAATATTTCCTTTCTTTAAACAGCTGCTTACTTGCTGCAAAACTGTACAGCTATGGTTCATGAGTTGAACAATTAAAATAAAACCCCATATAAATACTAGCATACTTTAATTGACAAATCTGACACGGGAGTCTCACCAGTAAATGAGGGAGATTTATCTCATGACTGCCTAGGTTTTATGCTTTGCAGAAAATCTAGCCAACAAAACTCATGAACCATAGCTTAACAATTCTGCAATAAGTAAGCAGTTGTTTATGAAGTATTTGTAGAAGAGAGAAATAATGGAATTTGGGAAAGAAGAAAGGAAGATAAGTAATTCAACCAATAGTTTACAGAGTTGGTTTCATACACATGGATTAAATAAACAAGTAGATCTCACAATATTCAGAAGTAAAGGAAAATAAAAGATTCGAATCTAAATCTCGGATAACACAATTTATTTAAAGATCCACACAGAAGTTAGAAACAAATGCACCGTGGACACAAAGTTCTCTAGAAATCCGTTTTTATTCAATTCCTCAACTTTCACAAAAATAACATCAAGGGCTGCAACACAAAGTCTAGAACTCAAGAATGTTGTTTAACAAATTTTGATCCCCTTAACTCATAGGCTCTTCCTCTATTTATAGTGTATAGAAGGCAATTACAAATATAAAGTTTTTAATGAATTGTCACATGTGGAAGCTATGAAAAAGGGAAGCAATTGGCAATATTCCTCCTAAAATTCCTCTTTGCATGACATACATAATTTATAACTGAAAATAGAACCTTCTATTTTTCATGTCTGCCACCTATTTCCAAGTAATTGACTTCTTCTAGTAACTTGGAGTAATGGATTTTATAGCCAATTACCTAAGTTTTACAATTTTAATTGTTTGCTCACTTGCTTTGTCGGAGAAAATAAGATAAAGAAAAAGAAGTTATTCCAGCTACAACACTCCATTTTGTCTTTCTTCAATACTTTGCATGTTGATCCAACCTGTATTGCACTTCTGCTTCATCCACTTTAGTAATGCATGATCCGAATGATATCTTTGCCTTGAATCTAAAATGTTTTTTTCTCCCATATGTTGAATCCTTTCCTTCGATTCTCACCAAACTGGATCTGGAAGCAGTTGCCTGTGATTTGCTTGTGGGTGTTGCCTCTGACCTATCTTCCCTCTTATCCTTGAAGCTTTTGCAATTCTTCTCCAGTACATGCACTAATAAAATGATTGCCGTAAACAATTCAGACAAAACTCATCACCTTTTATTTTTAATTGCATATGAGCAATTTTAAATTCTAGAAAGCACTCCGGGTGAAGGAAAATACAAATAAATTCAATGAAGGCTTCAACTGGAAGATTAGGAGCACATGCATAAGCTCCTGAAAGGAATTTTTCGTGCCATGACTTCCACGTGGGCTGTGTTAGAAACAAGAGAATGAATTTTTGCCGGAAGCCTTTGCAATTATGAAAGTTGGATCTATTTCTTCCTCTAATTCTGAAGATGTATTCAATGTATCGGACGTTGACTTCTGCTTTCTTCACCAATATGGGCATAAATGAAGTATTATTGCAAATAATTTAGAAAAATATGCAGTCCATAGCATGAATATCTAATTTCTTCACCAAGAACTGATTATAAAGTCTGTTGCCCTCTATTTTTAGACTTTGTTTGCATGTCAAGAAAGCTAAAAATATTAATTTATTCACATGTGCACTCACATCAACATGCAGATAGCCAGAATAATAAAAAAGGAAGCCTTTCCAACCCTAGGCGCCAAAACTGGATGCTTCCCGACAATTAAAAAAAAGTCAAAGTTTAGGCATTTAGCTATGCCAGAATGGGTTGCACTTTTTGGCTATGAATTGTGTGAAAAATATGTGGAAGAGGAAGTGGAAAAATTCACCCTTCCAAGCAGCCCCAAAGCTCCCACTTTTACTTGGGTGAATTAACTTCCATCATGGGAATTTTTCACCTTCCCGGCAGCTCCAAAATTCCCACTTTTCACTTGGGTGAATTAACTTCCATCATGAGAATTTTTCACCTTCTAGGTAGCTCTAAAATTCCCACCTTCCTGGCAGCGCCAAAATTTGTATTAGCACTTAAGTGATTTAACTTTAATAATGGGAAAAAACAACCTTCCAAGAAGGCTCCAAATTCCCACCTTCCTGCTGACACCAAAATTCCCATTGGCACTTAATTGATTTGACTTTAATAATGGGAAAAAACAACCTTCCATGAAGGCTCCAAACTTCCACCTTCCAGGCAGCGCCAAAATTCCCACTTGCATGGAGAAGTCATCCTTCCCAAAAATTGCATTATGACTTGCATTATGACTTCTACTTTTAAAATTGCATGAAAATTCGTCACTTAAGGTAGCGTGGAAATTGGACACGAAAGGTAGCTTTGAAAATTGCGACTAGTAGGAAGAATGTGTTTCTTTCTGTTTTTGGATTTTCGGTGAAGAAAACACAAGAACAGAATAAAAAATGGGTCCGGGAAGATGTAGCAGCAAAAACTTGAAGCGTCATAACTTTCTCTCTGTGGCTCCGTTTTAGGTATCGTTTTGTCTAAAAGTGCATATTTTCTCGAGCTCTACGCATTGATGGCAATATTTTTCTTATTTTCATAAAATCCATTTTTGTAACTTTTTGGACCAAACAATTTATTGCAATCTCCTGAAAGAATCCCGAGCTCTGATCACCTTTAGACAAATTAGTAATTAAAAATACTAGATAGCTTTTCAAAACCTTAGGCGTGGGGAAAGATTTGGCAAGAAGAATGAATAGGCTACAAGAATTGTCGGACGGGAAACGGAGAAAGACAAAAAGAAATAAAAACAACCTAAAAGAAATTGCGGGCAATTGCTCGAAAAATTTCTTCGATTAGCTGGTCTAAAAAAATTCTTCCCCCAAGATGAATGTTCTATGGTAATAATGATGGGGTGAAATGTTTTATATAACCTAAATGCTCCAATTTTAGCTCAATCTATTTTTAAAATAAATTTATTTATTTAATAAATAAATAAATAAAATTCTCTCAGACAAAACTTGGCGAAGGGATAGAGTGAGTTTTAGCATGTGGGTATTTGGGGAATTTGGCTTTTATGACTCTCTGGGGATACATTAAAACAATGCAAACAACTGCAGGCAAAACAAACACAAAATGACCCGTTACTTGAAAAGAATGAAATTTTTTCAAAAGGGGTAGTCCCAGATTTTAGGGTGAAATCTTGGGGACACCAAGAATACAAATCTGAAATAAAAAAGTATGCAACCATAAATCAACTTCTTCATACCTTGAAGGGTTATCATGTGAGTTGTCCCCTTTGGCTGATTGAGGAAGTTCTGATATACCCTCTTCATACTCAAACCGATTGCTAACATTATCACCCGAAATGGTGGCTTCAACCACTAAACTCTCTTTACTCTCTTGTGGATCTGATTTTACTTTCTCCTTAGGCTTAAGATCCTTGATTCATTCTTCTAAAACTTCACTAATCACATATGCAATCATCAGAAAATAAGTTAACATCTTTTTCTAATAAGAAATCTTTACCTTGCAAGATATCTTGTGAATCTACATGTGATGGTTCACTCGAAGCAAACTCCTCATTAGTCAAATATGGTCTCAACTTTTCTTTACACCAATCTATCATACCTCTAGCTAGTGCTTCTACTGACACTCTCTGCTCCTCCTTTCTCATATAGGCAAACAAAATCGTTAGAAGTGGCATCTAAATATCATCCTCTTCATTCAAAATTGAAGACATGATTGTTTGCATTGAGGAAACAACAATTTTTGCATGATCCTTATGAACAATAGTATAGAAATTATCAAACATTTGGAAAATAAGTTCATAACATTCCAAATCTACCATTAGTACTCAAGATCTAATGTTTGCCATAATTTTCATAATAGTAACACTCTTAGCAAAAAGAGCACTTGTTGTGTCACCAAGATCCTTAAAACTTTCCACCATGCGCTGAAATATTTCCTTCATGATGTTGTCACTGTAGGGTGGTTCCAAAACGTTTATCCTCATAATTTCACTGATACAAGTGAAAACTACAAGTCTCACATCCATATTTGAATGTCTCAAAAATATAGGACTAGCCAAATGATTCATCAAAGAATTCATTACAAAGGACACCACTTGATAATCCGATTTTTTAACCATGGACAAAAAATTTACAGCTTCCTCCAAAATGTTGAGCAACCCATCCCTCAAAAGGGGCAGAGGATCATGCCTTTTCCCCAATCTGTAAAGCTGCATTTTCAATTCTCTTTCACTTGTTAACCCCGTGATTTATACACTATGTATCCACTGTAAAGTCCTCTTTCTAGGAAAAGTTAGAAATCTGATCACACACAGCTGAAAATAATTAATAATCAAACCCCAGACTGCTGCAATTTTCAAAAATTCATAACTTTTGATAGAGAATTTCAAATGAGCTGAAACTTTGGATCTTGGACAATAAAAATATGAAGAATAATATTCTAAAATTAGTTTTTATAGAGCAAACACGAAACCCTAATTTTTCCCAAAAAAATAGGTCGCTCAACACATTTAGGGAATCAAATTAGCTCTCGAAATTATGAAATTAATTCCTCCTAATTTTTGCCAACAAAAACCCCACAAGAGTAGAGGAAAGTTGCTCTGATACCACTATAATATCCCAAAATTAAATCTGCAAATTAATTAACCAAATCAACTCTAGACGGATTAAACCCTCCTAGCTCGACCTCGAATAACCCAATGTCAGCTTTAATACAACCCAAATGGGGTTGGAGTAGCCAAAGTAGTGGGTTAGATGGGAAAACTAGTTAGGAAATTAATTTGTTCCAAATCTAAAATTTATCGCAGCAGTTAATTAATTAAACATGCATCAGAACAGCTGAAACTTCAAAAATTTATTTCTCACTCAAAACTCAATATTTTTCCACCAAATAAAATGCAGAATATTCTATAAATCAAGGCCTTTCCAATGAGCTATAAATCTGAATTTTCTGATAACCGAAACCACCTCAAAACAGACCCCAAAATCTGAAAACCAGTTGCTAGGGTTAGAATAATTTGCATAAATATTTTCTAGCACTTTAAACCCTTCCAATACACCCAAAATAGCTGCCCTAACTCAGAAAAATAAGCCAACACAGATCAGATTATAAATATTGCTTATTCACCCTTAAAACATGCCAAAACAATACCCAAATCAAGTCGCCATAGTTGGAATAAATGCATATACAAATCAGATTGAATAACGACTTCAAAAGACACCCAAACATGCAAAAATAAACACCCATACAAGTCACTATGGCTGGAATAATTGCAGCATTAATGGCAGCTCATAAAGCACTACTAAACTCTCCAATAATCATCAATAAAATGCAGATTTCCTTCTCAAAAAGATATGTCAATCATAGAATGAATATATCATGCAAAATTCACTCAATGAAAGCTTGGAAGGTCTCACACTCCACAATAATGGTGGTGTTGAAGAACACCTTTGAGATCTCAATGGGCATACATCTCTTCTTCAAGCATGAAGAAATTTTAATAAAAGCATCAACATGCCCTCAAGGGGTCGCCACATCTCTTTATATAGCTTTGGCATTTCAAATTTCTAAGTTTCCCTCCTTTCTATGGCACATTTCATGTAGAAGGGTCACTTTTAATATGAGTCTCTCTTCCTGAAAAGTCACACTCTAATTAAAGTATTAATTTCCCCTTTTTAATATTTTAAATAAAACATAAGGGGAGAATTAATTATTTAATTAAAAAATAAAGGGAGTAGTGACATTTTCCCAATTTAAATCCTTTAATGCATGGGAAGGGTGGATTAAAGGTCTCCAATATTTTAATTTAATTAATGTCCCAAAAAGGGGACATTACAGTTCTTTTTATTTTGATTAAGATTCGTACAAAAAACCTGTTTTAGCTTGCTTGTTAGGGTGTAAGACAATTTATATGGAGTAAGCTATAAAGAACTTGAAGGGAAACTGTGTCTTGTAGATAGTATGGGGATCATAGTGCAGATATGAATTTACAAGAATAGTGAATTCTTTATTTTAAATATGGGCTTTGATGTAAAATGATGTTAATGCACTAGTGGTTGCAAAGCAAAATAGAAACTTGTAAACTTGGAAGTGTTTGGTTGAAAGTTCTAACAGAACCAACTTTCGTTCAAGTGCACGAGATTGTGAGTAGTGTAAATGTCGAAGCAATAAAATAAAGAATGAAGCCCCAAATTTATATGTTGGAAAAGATTTCGATTGAGTGATAATGTTTTAGAACTATGCTCTAAATAACCCTGTTATTATTAAATTACAGGGTGATTTAAAATTGTCCGAGTTGCTTTATTATCTATGAGCTATTTGATTACATTTCAAGTAAACAGTTGTAAAAAAAAAGTAATTGATTTAATTTTTATTCATAGAATTTGTATACAGATGAGCGGTTTGAAACCCCAAAACAAATCCTCAAAATAAGCTAAAGAAAGCCTAGATCCTTCTTGACCTCCTATCTTCTAGCTTCTAACTCGTATCCTCCACCTTTCCTCTACATACTTATATACGAATAATAGTGTTAGGGATTTGATTATAAAACAGAGTTTTATATTAACTATTTTTAATTGGGTTAGGGAAATAACAAAAAGAATACACCATTTGCTTACAATAAGTGGAATGGAATAAACATAAAAAAAGATTAACTTTGTTTATCCCATTAAGGACAACAAGTATTAGTGGTGTTACAATTAAAGTTATCATTTGGGAAAAGTGAACTTTGTTTTCGAGCAGATTTTGTAATATTGCAGATTTTTTTCAAGAAGAAAGAGTACATCTCGCTGAGGGTCATTCTCCTCACACATGGGTCTGATTGAGGTGATTTTTGAGTGGCTAGAAAGATCTTTCCAAAAATTGTCACAGTAAGTATTCTGAGCAGTATCAAGAGAGATATGGCCATGCAAATCTGACAATGCGAACCTCTTTTATGGCAATTTTTTCAGTGCCAAATTAGGAGAAACACAATCAACTTCAAAGGATTTGTTCTTCCTACCAAATTTTCTGATTGTGACAAATCTTAAACCATTGGAAATAGCATTTTAAGAGCTTCCCTGAAAGTGGTCACACTAATTATTCTAAGCAATACCAAGGGAGATGTGATAATGCAAAGTTGACCCTGCAATTTTATTTTTGACGAATTTTTCCAGGTGTGGAATTAGAGAAAAAGCAATCAACTTTAGAGTCTTCCTTCTTTGTAGAAATGTTTTGGATTGGGATGTGTCTTACACCATCAAAAATTTCAAGGGCTTTCCAAAAAGTGGTCACACTAAAAATTCTGAGCAGCATTTAAGAAAGTTATGTCTTTCCAAAGTGAACCTTAAGAATTGCAAATCTGTCATTTTTTCAAGGCCAACCGTGGTAAGAAAATTTATATCTTTCATTTCAGCTGAGAAAATCAGGTGCTGTTTTTCGCAATTCAAAGGAAACATTTAGATCTACTTGTCTACATGTTTTTATCTCAGATCTAGGGTAGGAAATGAGGTCTAATGAATACTAGTGTTCTTGAAACCCTAGTTTTTGTGTATCATGGAGTTACCAAAGAATTAAGGACTGATGAGATTGATGCTAGAGGATGGTGGTATACATTCAAGAAAAACATTTGACGTAGGAAGATCGATCCTAGGATTATCACCAATAACCTAGAAGAGGAAGCTTCTATTTTGTGGGAGAACTTCATTGGGAGGGAAGGATCAAGAGCCCTATGTTTGGGTTGGTATGGAGCAGAAGTTTTCTTAGAAAAATGGGAACATGAGAAACTTCTTAATCCTAATAAAGGATTAAAAAAAGTTGACAAAAAATAGTTTGTGAACAGA
The DNA here is from genome assembly GCA_019776745.2 of Taxus chinensis. Taxonomy (NCBI): domain Eukaryota; kingdom Viridiplantae; phylum Streptophyta; class Pinopsida; order Cupressales; family Taxaceae; genus Taxus; species Taxus chinensis. The sequence goes on from CM034156.1 coordinate 439,869,727, forward strand.
GATGTAGAAATATCTAAGTTGAGGGAGAGAAATGAAGACTACAAATGAGAGGTGCAGAACAAAGATACAAAGATATTCACTAAAGGAGATTAATGAATTCTACAAAAGGGAATTGCAAAACAAAGAAGATGAGGAGGATGTGAATGATGAAGAAGAAAATAATGATGAGGATGAGGAGGCAGAAAATGACGATGACATGGCAAAAACAGAAGAAAATGTGATGGTGAAAATGAAGAGGATAAAGATGATAAGTGTTTAGGCAATTTAACTCTGAAGAAGGAAGCTTCAATCTTTTAGTTTCATGGACACGTTCAAAAGAAGAAAGTCATTGTCCATAAACCCTAGCAGCAAGTATAACTTCATCAACATAGATGTGGTTCAGTATTTGTAGGTTCAAGAAAAGAATATCAAGAAAGCTCAAGATCATAGTACAAAGATTCAAGGTTTTGAAGATTTGAAGATCGTTATAGACAAATATGTTTCGCATTCAAATGTTATGCTTTGAAGATGGATGGTTTGGATCTTGTTCTTAAATATCCTTGGTTAGAGACTTTGGGAACAATCAATATTAATGTGGAAAATAAGTTCATTAAAATTTGGTACAAGATAAAAGTCACCTTGTAGGATATCACACTTAGTGAGGATATCAAGTCGCCGTGAGCTCTTCATCTATACAAGAGACAAAAGCCCTTTGCAGATGAAAAGGTGTCAGACTCGGCGAACTTCTACCTTGATTAGGTTGACAAGGTCAAGTGTCAAACCTTGATAGTTACCTTGGAAACTTTATGGTCTTCTATCATTTTCATGAGAAGCAACACTCATAGAGAGCATGCAAGTCAGTGCTCTTCCAGGTTGATCTCCTCTCTGGCTTCTAGAACTGTCTGCAAGAGCGAACAATCACGGTGATTAAAAATTGACTTCTCGGGGAATGAGAAATCACTAATATGTACCACCCTCTCATAGCTCAGTACTCATGCTGGCTATCCGAATTTGAAGACAAGCGTAGTGGCTGTCTATCCTTGTGGATTGAATCCAAAGTAGCGCATGCATTTCTGTCAAACTCTTCCCATTTGTGCTTTTAGCTTCTCTGCAGGGGGATGTTTGAAGGAATTGAGTGGCTGAGGAGCGAAACGTCCCTCTATGCACTTTTCAAAACAAAAAATAAAGAGGGCATTCCCAATTTTTTGCAAATTTGGGGACGTCAGTGAGGCTGCGTGAAGTGGTATGAGTTGACAACCGAGAGCAAGCTTCGTTTGAAAGTGGTACTTCGCATCCCTAGCATTGTAGACTTGACCTCCTCAAGTAGGCCTCAGACTTATTGTAAAAAATTTTTTTTGAAGCTTATGACTTTGAAAGTCTCCTACTACTTTGAGACCTGTCAAAGAGCACCCAAGCATCAATCACTATAGCTATAAAGGGAATCAAAGGAACAATACCCCTATCGTTAATACATCAATTTAAAGTGTTAACAAAGGATATGCGAACAAGACCTTATACGAGAAATCGTCTATGGTTACATGGTGTCACCCAGATTTGACCTTGAAATCTGCGACCACCCTATCCGAATTTTTTTCGTACTTTTAAAATAATGGGTCGTTTTGTGTTTTTATTGCCTAAAAGTTCTTGTATTGCGTCAAGATATTCCCAAAGAGCCATATTAGTCTTTTTCACCAAATACCTAGATGCCCAAAATTGTTATATTCTGCCGTCGGGATTTGTCTGCGGAGAAATTTGTATTTAATTATTTTTGAGACCCGTATGAGGCTATTTGCGCCCCGTTTTGACTCTGTTATGATCGAATATGTCATTACTCTTATGTACCAAAAGGGTTTTAAACTTGGAATAAGTTTTGGGCTTTATTTGTAACTTTTCGCAATTTTTTCATGTTTTTGTGTTATCCCGTTTCGTTTTCTGTGAAATTTCTCTAGAACAATTCCTTTGCTGAGTAAGCCCGATTTTTAGACTGGAGTAGCTAGAAAACATATACGCACATTATGCCCGGAGGAAGTCGCCATTAGAGGTCTGGATCATTGGAAAAAAGCGAAGTCGTGCATGGAAAAGCCCCTACGGGGATGGGCGCATTTTTGGAAAACAAATGATTTAAGCTGCAATGGAAAAAATAGAAACCGCAGGTAGGGTGGGAATTTTGTACCTGCCTAGCAGGGTACTTTTTCCCGTGTTATAAAATTCACTTAAGCTGCAGTGGGAAAAATAGAGGCTGCAGGCAGGTGGGAATTTATTGTCTGCCTTGCAGGGTAAAAATTCCCATGATAAAATAAAAGGAAAGTGACTTAAGTGAAATCATGGGATTTTAGTGCCTGCCTTGCAGGGTAAATAATCTCATTGTTAAAGTCAAATCACTTAAGTGGATCATCGGATTTTGGTGCCTGCCTTGTAGGGTAAAGAATCCCTTTGTGAAAAAATTCTTAAAAATAGAATTATATGTGCAAAAAAGTGCGCCCCCTTTGGTGAGATGATGGAAGACCTTAAAGTGATTATTTTAATTAATCTATCCTTTCAAAAAGTGCGCCCAAGCTTGGAGGAAGTCAACAAGTCAAAAGACGGAATAAAAGAAAGGAATTAAAATGCATTAAATTTAATTTATTTAGTGGCTGCCCCATTCCTCTCAAAAAGTGCGCCCCATTTGGGAGTTATTTAATGTTTTTAAAGACATTAAAACATTAAATTAATTTCTATTTTCAGTGGCTATGGTCAAGGCACACTGTGAAGCTTAAGTGAAGTGATGTGTGAAGGATTAAATTGGATTAATTTAATTTATTGGATGGCTGTCCTTAAACATGCTATTTTTTAAAAGAGAAGAGCATGATTTTTAATTAATTAATTGCATTTAAGTGTTAGGGCAATTATTAATTATAGAATTGTGAAAGATTATATAAGCATGGGCAGCCATATGGGTGAATTATTTGATTCACAAGTAAAGAATTGCAGCCAAAAGGAAAACTGCACCCCCATTCGAAGAAGGATTTTGCTTAGGCAAGGTGGCAACAAGGTTAAAAGCTTCCAGATTTGGCACATGCTTTGAAGGAGGTTGATCTTTGTCTGCATAATTGTTTGCATAGGTGTTACAGGTGCTCAGGTGTTGTTGAAAGGATTCATGCTCTCTTTATGTGCAAATTAAACACTAATTTTTGGGGCAGCAGGCTTGAAAAGTGCAGATTTTTACAATTAAAATTCACTATTCATGCTCCAATGGCCATTTTTGTCTGAATAAATTGCAGGAATTCATTACAGGTGCTTTACAAAAGAAAAGGAGCTTTTATCAATGTCCAATACATTGCATATATCCTCCGAATCTGAAGAATTGTCGAGATCTACACCAGTATTGAAGAAATTCGGCCAAGTAAGAAGAAAAAGAATTATTCAAACGAAGATAGACAAAGCTATGGCGAAGAGAAGATGAAAAAAAAAGCACGATGGAGTCATGCATTGCTTCCGAACTTGCAGACATAAGAGACACAGATTTAGGCCCGGAACCTCTTTCCGATTTGATTGATAGATCCAGAGCGGGAAAGACTTCACTCATGCGTACGGTTAAAAGCAGTGGAGTTATCCGAGCTGCAGCTTTTCCATATATAGCCCAGTTGCCAGAATTTGTTATGGAGTGTGCGAGATCTTACCATTCTTCATCCATATCAGTGCGTGATGCTTCGAGAAAGACAATAATTCGTTTGGACGCAGAGTTCATCAATTATTGTTTGAAGATTCCAGTGCAAAAGGTGGTGACTTCCATTAGCCTTCAGGATGCCGATAGTAGATGGGAGAAGCATAGAGCTAATTGCGTGAACATAATGAATAGTCGATACATGAAGAAGCCTAGATCTCCTTCAAAGTTCCCGAGAACTCTTCCACGGTCCAATTTGGTGCAGGAGGTAGATGATGTCGTCAAATTGCTATGCAAGATGAATGGCGAAGCGAATGCCTACACTTTCCGTACATGGATGTATGCTTTCATCAGGACCATTGAAATCAACAAGGTTGATTCTATAATCAATTGGTCGGAAATTATTAGCAACAACATCGGTCGGAAATTATTAGCAACAACATCGGTGAGCAACTCCAGAACGTGAAGCGTACTTTCAGCTTCAAGATGACTTCATACTTGGTGTATGTTGCAGCTTCACAAGGCGTTTTTTCCAAGCTGGATAGATGTGGTGTTCTTTTTAAGGACCCCCATTTTCAAGTGCTATTCGCAACTTACTGCACCTGCATGTGAGAAAGACTTCAAAGTTATCAACGATGACTTCTTCTATGATTTCATCTGTAGGCTGGACAAAGACTTGAAAGCCAATAGGGTAAGCAAGGAAGCGTGGGAAGCTGTGTCCAAGATTGGCAGTCTATTCATTCAATTTTGCAGATTTCACATATCTCAGGGTTACGGGCTTTTTTGGAGAACCAATAAAGATGCCCAGGTATCCGAATGATACATTGATCACCATGGAGCTGAGCAGGCAACTTGTGGAGTTACACGACCTTCAGTCAAAGTGGCACAAGTCTACGGGCTTCTTCCCAATCACTGTGGGATATTGCAGCTGCATTAGCATTCATAGAGCTCAGAGAATGGAAGCGCACAACTGTTATCCGAGTATGAGCAAGAGTTCTTCCCTACACGGCTGAACTTCGATCCATTCGGAGTAGCCAGGAAGACAATCTCCCAGGAGTACGCACATGTGCCTTCATTAGAAGATTTCTGGATGAAATGCAAAAGTGAGTACGAGGTTAGAAGGAGAGATTTCAACAGGCTATCAGCAAAGAAAGTGTTCGACTTTGTACTAGCGCGGATACCTGCGGATCTTTCAGCAAATGCCTAAAGGTTATGAACGATGCAGCAAATCAACTAAAGAAACTGATGGCAAACATAGAAGGCATGAATACAGTTGCAGAGAGTAACCTGAGTATTTTGGCCGAGATCAACAAGCTGCCGAGAGATGTATTGATTGCGGAACAGATTGTACCGGACGAATCAGTTGAGAAGGGGAAGCAGCTAGAGTTTGTAGTATCTTTCCGTTTGGAAATCTGCAGAGTTTTGTTGAAGAGGATGCAGGCACTTGAAAGTAGGACATCAGATTTACCAGACAGTGTCATTTCTTTCTCTGAGGAAAGAGTGGACGAAGGTGTTACTTCATACGTGCGGATCGTCTCAACTAAGGTGCCTAATTCCCTAGAAGGTTCTCTTCTCATGGTACAAAAGAGAATTGATAAAGCTACCAAGCCTTTCACGATGAATTCTATCAGTAGACTGGTGGCGCTGTAGGCAGACATTGCAAGGATTGGGCCGAGCTTGGAAGATGTGGAAGCGTGCATCAAAGTGTTGAATGAAGGGTTGTTGCAATTTAGGACAGAGAAAGAAGCAGTGGCTAAAACAGATGGAAGGATGCTGAATTACATGTTTGAAAGGTATATCCGATATCAGAACAAGAAGACATAAATGTTACAGCTGGCATGACTTCTTCTATTTCTTTCTTCTTCTATTTTCTATGTTCCCGGATGAAATTGTAAAACTTCTAAGTTATTGGTTTGCAACCATTACTTAAAGTCATGTGGAAACATTCTATTAGTTAAGTGATACATGTGTCACTTAAGGAGAAGATAGTTGAGGATGATTTCCAAATGTCATCTTTACTTCTTGTTTATGTTTCAGTTCAGTTTGAGTTTTCCATTTGTACTTTCCCTCCGACATTCGATAAGTAGGAGAAGAACCTCCGGGTTAATCATCAATCAGAATTTGTAAGCAGCAATCCTGTGTTCTAGACTTTATGCTGAACCCTTGAAAGCAACTTGGAGCAAAGGAATACAAAGGAGCAGGTTTCCGAAGAACTTTGTTTCACGGTGTACTGTGTTTCTTGCTTTTAAATCTTAGATCTCTTAAGTAAACTTTGTGTTATTATAGATCTGGATCTAGAGCTGCCTTTGTTTTATAATTTTGTGTTCATATCTATTAAGTTTCTTCTATGTGCATGCAATTAGCTCTGCTATCTACTAATTGGGATGCACATCTTCCCCATTTCTTCTCTGTATTTCCTTTACTTCCTTCTTCTATAACTTTCCTTTCTTAAACAGCTGCTTACTTGCTGCAGAACTTCTTAGTTATGGTTCATGAACTAAGTGGTTAAAGTAAAACCCCTGATAGATAATAACACGTTTTTATTGACAAAACTGACACGGGAGCCTCACCGGTTAAATGAGAGAGATTTATCTCATGACTGCCTAGATTTTGATGATATGCAGAAAATCTAGCCAACATTATGCATGGAAGCCAAGGAGGAACAACTATGGTCATGGATGGAATCAAAGTATAGCAACCATTGTTACACGGGGACGTGTCTCCCCTATTTTCCAATAGTCCCAGACGTCTGAGGAATCATAAGGACTTGGGGATGGGGACAAAACATCCCCCATGCACCTGTCAAAGAAAAAAATAAAGGGGGTGTCCCCAAAATTTTGGTGATGTTTTTGGGATGTCTCTGGTTCTTCACACATTTGGGGATGCCAATAGGGACATCGTGACGTCTTCCATGGAGGTCTTGAGATCCCCAACGCCATCCCCAGCATAAAATAGGCCCCAAAATATTTAAAAAAACACATAAAAATACAAATTAAAAACATTAAAGATCGTGACTTTAAAAAGGGGAACATGAAAACCAATATGTTATGCAGTGATACTAGATGTAATCCTTTTCATGTGCAATGTTACCTTCCCAAGAAATGGACTTCTATAACATTCTTTTATGTAGTTTCCTCACAAGATCTTCTAACAAGAGATTGTTGCTATTTTACATTTTTTAAACCTTTCTTATATATAGCAATATAAAAAATTTAAAGTTCAAAATTTTAAATAGAAAAACGTTCAATTTTACATTCTAAAAGTCTTACAACCTCAAAAATGTTAAATTTAACATTTTCAATAGTTTGCACTTTTAGATTTTACATTTTTAAATGTCTTACATCCTTAACAATGTTAAATTTAAGGTTTTCAATATTGCAAACTCAAAAAAAATCATTGTTGAAATTTTACATTTTCAAAAATAGAAATTTAATATTTTTAGGATTTTTCACTTTCAAATTTTATATTTGCAAAGTCTTGTATCCTTAAAATGTTAAATTTTATGTTTTAAAGTTTGTAAAGTCAAAATATTTTGCATTTTTATTTTATTTTGCTCTTTCAAATTTTACATTTTGAAAGTCTTACATCCTTAAAAATAGTTAAATTTAATGTTTTTAAAATTGTAATGTCTAAAAAAATTCATTTCTAAAATTTTACATTTTGGAAAAGATTAAATTTTTTATTTTTTAATATTTTACATTTTGAAAGCCATACATCCTTAAGAATATTAAATTTAATGTTTAATAAGATTGTAAAATCTACAGAAGTTGCATTTTTTAAATTTTACATTTAGTATCTATAAATTTACATGCATATTTTTAAGTCTTTCTTCATTTGCAATTTTTCAATGCGGCTCTTTCCATCTCTTTTTGTATGATAATGCAGGCTTTACCAATATATTCTAATGGCTAAGAGGCAAATTTGTACTTGAGTTTTTAGTGGTTTTCTTTAGCCGGTTTTGTCTATGCATGGTTGTTGATGTAGTTTGCATGGCTTTTATTGTTCTAAAAGCTATTTTGAAAATTCAGGGATATAAGTGACAGGATAAAGAGGTGTCGCTTGCCCTTCGATGACATTGTTGGCTCTAGTCCTGAAATTTTAATTTTTCACGTTTTTATTCAAGGCTGGGGGACCCATTGTATATTTTTAATAGTCATTTTTTCAATAGTTGTCCCCTCACCGTCCTCAAAATCTAGGAAATTTTTTGTCGTACTAAAAACCATGTCCCTACCTCCCCAGATCCCAAATTCTTAGTTAACTATGAGCATAACAGAATTGAGAACCAAGTTCAAAGAGCTATCAACCAATAAGATCACATATAGGTGGTTGGATGAACAAGCATGATGACAAGTGTGTAATGATTTGAGGAACACTCATTATTTCATTTCTTCATATGTTTCAGGGATTAAACATGCCAAGGAGGGATGGCATGTTATATACCTAGGGATATGATAATATGATAGATAAGGGTTGGTGAAGATGCCAACATGTGGCTTACACACCCTTAGTTATATTCGTATAATATACTAAGTCAAATAAGTAACTCATGGAATTAGTTATATTGGGTAATGAGTTGGCCTACATCGGGATTAAGGGTTTTACCCATCCATTATTAGTAAGAGGTCTATATAAAGGAGATGAATATCATTGTGAATGGTGTCCCCAGATTTCACCCTGAAATCTGAGACTACCCCATGTAAAAAAATTTGCACTTTTAAAATAGCGGGTTGTTTTGTGTTTTTATTGTCAGAAGATGATTGTATTGCGTCAAGATATTCCCAATGAATCATAGGAGCCAATTTCGACATATACCCAGATGTCGAAAATCATTTTATCCCTTCGTCAAGTTTTGTTTGCGGGAAAATTTTATTTAATTATTTGGAGCCCCGTTTGAAGTAAATTGTGCTCCGGTTTAGCCCTGTTGAAGTTTTGAATGTCAATATTCACATATACCAATAGGGTTTTCATCAGGAATGGATCCTGGGCTTTGTCTATGATTTCTGGCAACGTTTTTTGTTTTTTATTTTTCTCGTATTTTTCTCTATGAAATTCCCCTGGGTCAATTCCTTCGCCAATACAGTCTATTTTCTTGCCTGGAGTATCTGGAGATCATCTACGACCGCCATGCCAGAAGGAATCAGCTTCAGGAAGTCAGCTTCTCTTTAAAAAGACAAAGTCATGCACAAAAAAGCCTCTTCTAGACAAGTCACATTTTTGGGAATAGATGGATTAAAGCTGCAGTGGGATTTTTGGTCGCAGTAGGCGGGTGGGATTTTTGTACCTGCCTTGCAGGGTACTTTTTCCCATGAAGGCAAAGTCACTTAAGTTACGATGGGAAAATTAGAGGCAGCAGGCAAGCGAGAATTTCTTACCTACCTTGCAGGGTGAAAATTCCCATTATAAAATAAAGAAAAATCACTTAAGGCATTGATGGGAATTTCTTACCTGCCTTGCAAGGTAAAAATTCCCATTATGGAAGTCAAACAACTTAAGTGGATGAAGGGATTTTTGGAACTGCCATGCAGGGTGAATAATCCCATCAAAGATGACTTTTAAATATAGAAATCAGCCTTATTCAAAAAGTGCAATCCCTTTCGGAATTAAAGAATAACTTTAATTGCATTTATTAATAACCTTCCTAATTTTGGCGCCCAGGGATGATGGAAAGTCAATGCATGATAAGAGGTCAAAGAAGACTGAAGGTAGAAGGCTAAAAATAAATTAAATTAATTCATTTAATGCAGCCTTGAAGCATGCTAAAAAGTGCGCCCCATTTGGTGAATAAATAATGTTTTTTGAAGCATTTATTAGTAGTTTTTATTCCTAAATTTGGTGCCATGGAGAAATATAAGGTTCATGCATGATGTGAAGTGAAAAAAGAGGGCTAAAAATAAATTAAATTAATTTTTTTAATGGCAACCATAAGCATGCAAATTTAGGCGGCCAAATTGAAGGAATAAGCATGTTATTTATTTAATTAATTGCTAAGAATAGGAGAAGCAATTATTAAATATAGAATGCTAAAAGTTATATAAGCATGGGCTGCCATAGTAAAGAAGTGCATAATTTAAAGATGTGCATAATTTTGACTAGAACTCCCGATGCATGTCACTTAGAGAGGAATTAAAGGAAGATGATTGCCAAATGTTATCTTTACTTCTTGTTTATGTTCTAGTTCAGTTAAGTTTCTCATTTTATAATTTCCCTTCTACATTCTATAAGTAGAGGAAGAACCTTCGAGTTAATCATTAGAATTTGTAAGCAGCATTCTTGTGTTCCAGACTTTGCGCTGAAACCCCTGATACCTATTTGAAGCAAAGGAATAGAAAGGAGCATATTTCCGAAGAACTTTGTATCAATAGTGCATTTTGTTTATTTCTGTCTTAGATTTATTCATAAACTTTGCGTTATTCTAGATCTAAATCTGAAAGTTCCCTTTGCTTATAATTATGTATGTTAATATCTATCTGTTTTATCTATGTGCATGCAATCAATTCTGTAATCTATTGATTGGGTTGCACATCTTCCCTCTTTCTTTCTTGTTTTCTGCTATTTTCTTCTTCATCAGATATTTCATTTCTTTAACAGCTGCTTACTTGTTGCAAAACTATACAGCTATGGTTCATGAGCTACATGGTTAAAGTAATACCCACAAATAGATACTAGCATATTTAACTAACAAATATTACACGGGAGCTTCACCGGTAAATGAAGGAAATTTAGCTCATGACTACCTAGGTTTTCAGCTATGCAGAAAATCTAGCCAACAGTGAACAATGTCAAGTGGAGAGTAATCTATTTGGTAGAAGGATAATAGAGGTTTTCCCCTCAAAGTGGCACTCCCATATTGAGAGATTTTGTGGTTAAGCAGTATTATATGGTGTTGCCTTACCTCAAGGATAATTATTCTATATCTAAATATATGACATATTAGGGCATCTCGACCCATAAAGATCTTTTGTGTTGTTCATCTTCATTAGAATTTGCATATTTTTTGGATTGTTTATATTATTATATGTGAAGATCTTATCAGTCAAAATCAGCCCCTTTGAGCTAGAAGGATCTCCAATGCTATGTAACTAGACCTTGCAACTTTAAATCAAAACAGTGTTGACCAACAACTTCATCAACTAATTATACATTCTACACCGAATCCTCATTTCATAGTTCCTTGGTTTCAAACCCTCAACATTCACTACAAGGCAATTGAGGAATTTTGGGAAGGAGCCCATGAACAAAGACAAAGATTACAAAAACAATATCAACAAGCTAACCAGCTCCATAATTCAAATATTTTTGACCTATATTTCCATTAATTTCAGTTGTCTTGGCCCGAACATCGTAAGTTAAGTGTGTAAGGTCAGACATGTAGTTTTTGTTGCATACAAACCTTGGTGAGTGTAATGTCCCTTTCTAGGGCTGAAACTGAAAATCAAGGAAATAGCACAAACAACTTTATTTAATTTTATGACAGCAATAGGGAAGCCACAAACAAGGGCTTAAAATGATAGACAAATTCCTCCAAAAATTACCAAATTGTAGATTACAGCCTTATAAAATATGATAAATCTGAATATCGAAGAATAATGTAGTTTTGCTCCCTAGAAGGCACCCAAATCCTCTTCTACCCTAGTTGCTCCCTAGGAGAGGGGCTCCAAACAATGTCAAAATCCTTTGTATGACTCCTCCTTTATGCCCTAGATGGTCTTCAATGAGAGTCTTCAACAACACCAAATTGAAGGGTTTTCATCCTCCAATCTCCCACAAAGAAGGATTTCATCCTCCTTGGATGCCACACTACTGGATTGTCGCCCAATAGTGGAATGGACTAAGAGCAATCAGCGTTAGAGACCAAGTATAGATTGTATATGCCAAAAGATGATGTGCAAATAAGCCCCTAAGACTCCTCTTATACCCTTTGGTTAGTGCCAAGAGCCATAAGGTGTAGACCAACCTCCTAAGCTTGCTTTATCTACTAATTCCATGTTGGGGATCTTCCTAACCTTCCCAACCTCTTAATGATCTTCACTTTATCTTTTAATTTCATGTTTTTGGATCATTATAATCCCATCCGACCTGCCTTAGGGAGTAAAACACCAAAGAAAAACATTAATAACAATAAAAGAAAATAGAAACGAAACCCAAGGCTTCCCTTGTGCAATTCCTTCTTGGCCACGCGAAGAGAAATGGCAAGAAGTCTCCAATTGGTGCTAGTTTGAAAAAGGGGACATTACAATGAGTCCAATGTGAAGGTTCATCCTCCTACTTTTATTTTTCATCTGCCATTCCATCCATTTTTTATCTTTCCATTGTTTCTTTGATGTCTCAGCCACCAAACATGTCTGGAATTGAGAGACACTTGTCTTCAATCTATTCTACCTTTCCCATTTGCGCTCAACCACAAACCCATCACCTCTTGAGGAATGGGCTCATTCTATGTTCGAAACATAGCAGATCAACATATCATGAGAAATTTTGGTTCCATTAGTTCCATTAGCCTACTCTTGTTCCACCAAATACTTGTGGACTTCAACTAGAGGAGATCAATTCCTCAACAAACACTCAAAACAATATTTCTTTTACACCACATTGCTAGCGTGACTCTAATGGCATAATTTTGACCAGAAACAGTCTATATCACAAAATCTTGATTGTGCCTTACATTGAACTCCATAATTTACAAGAAAGAATGTGAATCTAGCTTCAAAGCCTGAAATCAAAGAATCTTTCAAATCGGCAATGAGCTAGCTAACATGAGGCTCATGAAAGTGGTCACCCATACCAAGGCCAAGTCCACCTCTAGCATCACTCACCTAGAATAACCACGTTCTCCCCAATTCATCATGGACTATCATCACAAAACCTTCCATGCAAACCCATTTTCATCTAACCCATTCACCTCTACATGTCTATGTTATACCCTGTTGGGGTTTCTCACCAAAAAACCCCCAGTCCTTAAGCCAACAATGTTGTGGATGCTCTCATCCCCACACAAGTGGGATGTATTTGCAATCTTTAGGCTAGCCAAGTTATGCCTCCCCCTGAGCCAATCACGTATAACCTAGTTACCATACTAAATATTCCACCAACCAACAACATGCCACTCCTAATCAGCAATTTTCTACTCCCACAGTACAATTCCCTCCTTCAAAACAACATATTCCTATCGCCAACCCCTTGGTTCATCCTCTAACTTAAGTTATCATTCTAATCAAAATGCCCCTAGTTATGAGTGTCTAATATACATCATCCAACAACCAACTTCCTTATTATTACATGTACTCCAAATCCACGCAATATGACAACTACATTCCGAGCTACCAATCCAATCCACCATCCGCTCGTGGGCCTTTTCTTTCACGGAGCTATCCATCTTATCACCCTCCTATAGGCTGCTCAATTACCCCCTTGGCTAATGATCCCATGACAAGAACCTACCTAAACTTAAAGAGCCATAACATCACCTTACCTCAACCTTTATATGTGATTTTCCAAGTACAAGGAAGAAGGTGACCCTAATGCCCATATCAAAACTTATGTTGCAAATGCCAAAGAGGCTTCTAGCAATAATGTTCCAAGACCCTAGAAGGAATCGCTCTTGGTTGATACTATCACCTCCGTGAAGGAAAAATTGTGGAGTTTGCAAAAATATTTGACATGATAAAACAACTTTCCATGTTAATTCCATAATTCCTCCATACCAAATAAGATCCCAATGAGTTTGTCATTTGTCATGAGGTGGCACCATGATCTCTACTCAGTCAGTGCTCCTTATATGGGCTCTTGAGAGTTTTATGATATCCTACACTCATTGAACAAGGAAACAAGGGAAGAGGTTGATAAATTCCCATACAGCCCTTGAGAGGATGCTTAGATAGTTCCCTTAGGATAGATAAAGTGGCCATTGATGGCAGTAAGAAAACTTATGGGCCTAAAGGTAAACTTATAATTCCTTGCCGGAACAATCAAAACAATAACCATTGCTTTGAGCTAACTAGCAGCATTCTGAACTTGGATTTGCTATATAAACAAAAACAACATAAAAAGTCCAAGTGCGTGTTTCTTATTCTCTATGTTAGTTCCAAAATAGAAGTAGGTGTTGTTTGTGTGGATTGAGCCAGCCTAGTGTTAACTTAGTCACATAGTATTCATGTTTCTATCTCGTCATTTGAATAAGAATGTAGACATTTTTATTTCATTAGATAGCATGCTTGTGTAGTAATTGGTCTATATTTTCTTTTGAGCATTGAACAAGATCTGTAAGATCTTAAGTGTAATTGCTTAATGGAATTTTCCGAATCACATAATACTTAGTCAGTGCTCCTTATATGGGCTCTAGATAATCATGACATAAGCTGCTATGGCAATCCTCCTCTTTGGTGGCCTCAATGGGATCAAGAAGGTATACAATCTATTCTAAAACTTGACTATCCTTAATGTTTTCTGATATGTTTATTTTCCCTTATAGTGCTCAGGATTGGACAAATAGCTATCAAGTGGTGTCCCCAAATTTTACCCTGAAATCTGGGACTACCCCATGTAAAAAATTTCGTACTTTTAAAATAATGGGTCGTTTTGTGTTTTTATTGCCAGAAAGTTTCTGTATTGTGTCAAGATATTCCCAAGGAGCCATATAAGTCAATTTCGACAAATACCCAGATGCCCAAAATCGTTATATTTTGTCGTTAGGGTTTGCCTGCGGGAAATTCGTATTTAATTACTTCTGAGCCCCATTTGAGGTAAATTGTGCTCCGGTTTAACCCTGTTGTGGTCTTACATGTCAATATTCCCATATACCAGTAGGGTTTTAACCAGGAATGAATCATGGGCTTTATCTGTGACTTCTGGCAACGTTTTGCGTTTTTGGTGTTTTCCCGTTTTGTTTTCTGTGAAATTTCTCTGGGTCAATTCCTTTGTCGGTTTAATCTGATTTCTTGCTTGGAGTATCTGGAGATCACCTATGGACGTTATGCCAGAAGGAATTTGTCACAGGAGGTCTGGTTCTCTCTGAAAAGACAAAGTCATGCACAAAAAAACTTCTTCTGGGCAAACCACATTTTTGGAAAAAGAAGACTTTAAAGCTACAATGGGATTTTTGGTAGCAGCAGGCAGGTGGGAATTTTGTACCTGCCTAGCAGGGTACTTTTTCCCATGGAAGCAATGCCACTTAAGTCACAATGGAAAAATTAGAGGCAGCAGGCAAGCGGGAATTTCTTACCTGCCTTGCAGGGTGAAAATTTTCATTGTGAAATAAAAGAAAATCACTTAAGGCATTGATGGGATTTTCTTACCTGCCTTGCAGGGTAAAAAATCCCATTATGAAAGTCGAACAGTTTAAGTGAATCATGGGATTTTTGGAGCTGCGGTGTAGGGAGAATAATCCCATTGAAAATTAGCTTTTAAAAATAGAAATGGTTTGTAAAAAGTGCGACCCCTTTTGGGATAGAATGGTAGCTTTAAATGCATTAATTAATTAATTAATTCTCCAAATTTGGCGCCCAAGCATGAGGAAAAATCAATAAGGGTGAAGTGGATAAAGGAAATTAGAATTAGAATTCTAAAATTAAATAAATATTATTTATTTAATGCAGCCCCTTCATGTCAAAAAGTGCGCCCCATTTGGAAGAAGAATAATACTTTTTTAAAGTATTAATTGATGTAATTAATTCCTATTTTTAGTGGATGAGGTCAAAGCACACTGTGAAGCTTAAGTGAACTAGAAGTAGAGAGCTAAAATTAAATAAATTTAATTTATTTAATGGCAGCCATGAGCATGCACAAAATAGGCGCCCCATTTGAAGAGAAAAACTTGTTAATTAATTAATTAATTGCCAGGAATAGGAGGGGTAATAATTAATTATAGAATGATGAGGGTTATATAAGCATGGGCTGCCATAAGGATGAATTAATTAATTCTTTAGCAAGGAAGTGCAGCCCAGGCAATTTTGGCACCCCATTTGAAGAGGAATTTTGCTCAAAAAAAGGTGTAATTACTGCTAGAAGCTTCAAAATTTGGCGCCTAGGTTTGAAGGAGTTTGATTTGTGTCTGAATAATTGTCTACATAGTGGTACAGGTGCTTAGATGAAGTTGATAAAATTCATGCTTGCTTTGCATGCAAACAAAACATCAAATTTTTGGCGTTGCAGGCTTGATACATGCAGATTTTTATAAATAAAATCTAGTGTTCATGTTCTGGTTGTTATCTTTGTCTGAATTAATTGCAGAAATTCACTACAGGTGCTTTTATAAGAGAAAGGGAGCTTAAATCAATGTCCAATACATTGAACATATCCTCCAAATCTGAAGAAATATCCAGATCTGCACTGGTTGTGAAGAATTTCGGCCGAATAAAGAGAAAAAGAATTGCTCAGACAAAGACAGATATGGCCATGGCAAAGAGGGATGAAAAAGAAAGCACAGCAGAGTCATGCATCACTTCTAAGTTTGCTGACATTGGAGATACAGATCTAGGTCCAGAACCTCTTTCCGAATTGATTGACAGATCCAGAGCTAGAAAGACTTCCCTCATGCGTGCAGTCAAAAGCAGTGGAATCATTCGAGCTGCAGCATTTCCATTCACAACCCAGTTGCCAGGATTCGTCATGGAGTGTGCTAGGTCTTACCATCCATTATCCAGATCAGTCTGAGATGCTGCGGGGAAAACAATAATCCGGTTGGACGCACAGTTCATCAATTATTGTTTGAAGATTCCGACACGAAAGGTGGTGACTACTATTAGCATACAGGATGCCGGCAACAGATGGGAAAAGCATAAGGTTGACTGCGTGGGCATAATGAACAGCAGATACATGAAGAAGCCCAGATCTCCTTCCAAGTTCCCGAGAACTCTTCCACGATCCAATCTGGTACAAGAGGTGGATGATATTGCCAAATTGTTATGCAGGATAAATGGCAAAGCGAACGCTCACAACTTCCGCACATGGATGTATGCTTTCATCAAGACCATTGAAATCAACAAAGCAGATTCAATAATCAATTGGTCAGAAATCATTAACGACAACATTGGTGAGCAGCTCCAGAACGTGAGGCGTACTTACAACTTCAAAATGACTTCGTATTTGGTTTATGCAGCAGCTTCATAGGGGATCTTCTCCAAGCTAGATAGATGTGGTGTTCTTTCCAAGGACCCTATTTTCGAGTGCTACCCATAGCTTACTGTACCTGCATGCAAGAAAGATTACAAGGTGGTCAACGATGGATTCTTCTACGGATTCATTTGCAGGTTGGACGACGATCTAAAGGCCAACAACAGGGTGAGCAAGGAAGCGTGGGAAGCTGTATCCAGGATTGGCAGTATCTTCATCCAGTTTGCGGATTTTACATACCTCAGGGTCACCGGCTTTTCGGGAGAACCAGTTAAGTTGCCCAGATACCCGAGTGATAGATTGGTCATCATGGAGCTGAGCAGACAACTCGTGGAGATGCATGACCTACAGTCGAAACGGCACAAGTCTACAGGCTTCTTCCCGATCACTGTGGGCCATTATAGTTGCCAGAGCATTCATAAGGCCCGAGGAATTGAAGCGGAGATGTTCTCTGAGTACGAGCAAGAGTTCTTCCCAGCACGGCTGAACTTCGATCCATTTGGAGTGGCAAGGAAGACAATCTCCCAGGAGTACGCGCACGTGCCTTCATTGGAAGATTTCTGGATGAAGTGCAGAAGCGAGTATGAGGTTAGAAAGAAAGATTTCAGCAGGTTATCAGCGCGGCAAGTGTTTGACTTTGGATTAACACGAATACTTGCGG
The DNA here is from genome assembly GCA_019776745.2 of Taxus chinensis. Lineage (NCBI taxonomy): Eukaryota > Viridiplantae > Streptophyta > Pinopsida > Cupressales > Taxaceae > Taxus > Taxus chinensis. The sequence continues at coordinate 439,887,117 of CM034156.1, forward strand.
ATCTTAAAGATGATGGGCTTGTGTTACTTGACACATACCATCGGATGGGAGGAGATAGAGCTGTACTTCAGGAGAGTGTAGGGGGCTGCCATACGATCGAGGAAAGGTCTGCCGCCATTCTGGTCAATACTTCAAACTGGTTGCTGACGAAGGGATATTGCCTTGATGAAGCATTGATGAATCAAATCACGGGCAACTTCGGCACAAGAGATTCCCCAAGAGGAAGCACGGAGGAGAAAGCAGCAGAAGCACTGAGAAGATTAAAGTGCACAGAAGATCTCATTCGAAGGAGATCACTTCTACGAGTATGACGTTAGTTTCGACTTCTCCAGCATCCAGTACTTCAACTGTTGCACCTCAGCAGGATACTGTCATTCCTCCGTTGAATCCGACAACATTCATCTTTTCTCCTCAGCCACTCCGTTCAGTGCCTCTTCCTGAAGAAACATTGAAGTTACAGATGGCAGAATTTGAAAGAGTTTTGTCTTTGGATGATTCAGAGGATGGCAGCTACAACACTATAGCGGTTTCAGATGGAGAAGAATCAGAGAGTGAGATAGTGGTACACTCGGCAACTTCTCATTCTCCGAGAAGTAATTTCTCATAATGGTTGACTATCTCTCTCTTCCGCAGTTGGTTCCAGAGGCTAGAGAGGAAATCAACTTGGAGGAACACGACTTGCAGTTGCTCCTGAATCTAGGCGGAAAAGACAGAAAACCTAAAGTTGCTAAGGTAACTTCAAGGTTGATCATTGAGGAATCGGGACAGAAGTTCGCTGAGATGTCAGTTCCAGCAGAAGGGAAGGAGGATGAGCTCACGGCAGAAGATATAACAGTAACCAGAGTACCCATAGGTCAAGCCACCACAGAAGGATTGAAGCAAGACACGCAGACATTGATAGATGCTCTATTCCTTAGGCTTGACAAAGAAAAGGCGGAGAAAGTTGAACTTCAGAAGCAGGTATCTCAGTTGTGCGAGATCATTGCCAAGGTTGCTAAATCTTCCACTCAGCCCATTTCAGCACAAAGGCAGGTGAGTGATCATCTGATGCAGGAAGTGGAAGATGCGAGTAACTAGGTTGAAATTATCAACGAATGGAAAGATCTGATCATTCGTCAAGCTTCTGTACAACTCGGAGAGGTGTCAGCCCGCCTAAAGGTTATGAAAGATGCATCAGATCAGCTGAAGCAACTGGTGACAAGCACGATAGATATGAACACAGTTGCTGAGAGTAACCTAAGTACTTTGGCCGAAATAAATAAGCTGCCGAGAGAAGTGTTGATTGCGGAACAGATTGTGCCCGATGGATCAGTTGAGTTGGGGAAACAACTTGAGTTTTGCAGTATCTTTCCGTTTGGAGATCTACAAGAATTATACTGAAAAGGATGCAGGCACTTGAGAGTATGGCATCATCTTTACCAGACAGTGTCATTGCTTTCACTAATGAGGAAGTGGTCGGGAATGTTACTTCATACACGAGGACCATTCCTAGCAAAGTGCCTAATTCCCTGGAAGGATCTCTTCTGATGGTGCAAGGGAGAATTGATGGAGTTGTTAAGCCTTTCACGATGAATTCCATCAGCAAACTGGTGGCACTGCAGTCAGATATTGAAAAGTTCGGGCCTAGCTTGGAGGATGTGGAAGCATGTATCAAGGTATTGAACGAAGGCTTGCTGCAATTCAGGACAGAAAAGGAAGTTGTGGCTAAGACAGATGGGAAGATGTTGAATTACATGTTCGACAAGTATATTCAGTATCAAAACAAAAAGAAGATGTAGATGTTACAGCTGGCGTGTCTTTCTTCTTCTACTCTTTCTTCTTCTATTTTCCACGTTCCCGATGTAATTGTAAAACTTTAAAGTTATTGGTTTTGAAACCATTACTTGAAGTTATGTGGAACGATTCTATTAGTTAAGTGACAGATGTGTATAAGTTTGAATATGGACCCGGATGCATGTCACTTGAAGAGGAATTAGAGGGGGATGATTGTCAGATGTTATCTTTACTTTTTGTTTATGTTTCCAGTTTAGTTGAGTTTCCCATTTGTATTTTCCCTTCTACATTCTATAAGTAGAAGAAGAACCTTAGGGTTAATGATCAGAATTTGTAAGTAGCATTCTTGTGTTCCAGATTTTGTGCTGAAACCCTTGATAGCTATTTGAAGCAAAGGAATACAAAGGAGCAGATTTCCGGAGAACTTTGTGTCACGGTGCATTTTGTTTCTAGCTTTTGTCTTAGATCTACTTATAAACTTTGTGTTATTTTAGATCTAGATCTGAAGCTGCCTTTGCTTATAATTTTGTGTGTTGATATCTATTGGTTCCGTCTATGTGCATGCAATCAACTCTGTTATCTATTGATTGGGTTGCACATCTTCCCTATTTTTTCCCTGTGTTTTATTATTTCTTTCTTCTTTAAATATTTTCATTTCTTTAAACAACTGCTTACTTGCTGCAAAACTATACAGCTATGGTTCATGAGCTGCATGGTTAAAGTAAAACCCCCATATAGATACTAGCATATTTTATTGACAAATCTGACATGAGAGCCTCACCGGTAAATGAGGGAGATTTATCTCATGACTGCCTAGGTTTTCAGCTATGCAGAAAATCTAGCCGACATGGTGTCCCCAGATTTCGTCCTGAAATCTGTGACTACCCTATCCGAAAAAATTTCGTACTTTTAAAATAATGGGTCGTTTTGTGTTTTTATTACCAGAAAGTTCTTGTATTGCGTCAAGATATTCCCAAAGAGCCATATTAGTCATTTTCGCCAAATACCTAGATGCCCAAAATTGTTATATTATGTCGTCGGGATTTGTCTGCGGGAAATTTGTATTTAATTATTTTGAGCCCCGTTTGAGGCAATTTGTGCTCTGATTTAACCATGTTGTGATCGAACATATCATTATTCCTATATACCAGAAGGGTTTTAACTAGGAATAAGTTCTAGGCTTTATTTGTGACTTTTGGCAACTTTTTGTGTTTTTGTGTTTTCCTTTTTCGTTTTCTGTGAAATTTCTCTAGATCAATTCCTTTGCCGGTTTGACCTAATTCTTGGCCTGAAGTAACTGGAGATCATATACGCACGTTATGCTAGAAGGAAGTCGCCATCGGAGGTCTGGTTCACTAGGAAAAGATGAAGTCGTGCACCAAAAAGCCTCTTCCGGGCTGGCCGCATTTTTGGAAAACAAAGAATTAGAGTGGATAATGGGAAAATTAGAAGCAGCAGGCAGGTGGAAATTTTATACCTACCTTGCAGAGTACTTTTTCCCATAATAGAAAAGTCACTTAAGTTGCAGTGGAAAAATTAGAGGCAGCAGGCACGCGGGAATTTATTGCCTGTCTTGCAGGGTAAAAAGTTCCATTGTGGAATAAAAGAAAAGTCACTTAAGTGAATCATGGGATTTTATTACCTGCCTTGCAGGGTGAATAATCCCATTATGAAAGTCAAATGACTTAAGTGACAATGGGATTTTCGAGGCTGCCTTGCAAGGTAAAAATTTCCATTGTCATGTGTTTTTAAAAATAGAATTCTCTTTAGCCAAAAAGTGCGACCCCTTTAGGGAGATAAACGCAGCCTATTAATTAATTAATTTAATTAATTCCTCTTCTAAAAAAGGCGCCCAAGCATGGAAGAAAGTCAACAAAAGCAAAGGGGAATAAAGGAGGTGGAAATAGATTGTCTAAAATTAAATAAATTAATTTATTTAATGGCAGCCCCTTCATAAAAAAAAGTGCACCCCTTTTGAGAAGGAAATAATACTTTTTAAAGTATTAAATGATTATATTAATTGAGTGGCTAAGGTTAAAGCACACTGTGAAGCTTAAGTGGAGTGAAGAGTGGATGATTAAATTGATTAAATTTAATTTATTGGATAGTTGTCCTTAAACATGCAATTTTAGCACACCAGTTAAAGAGAAAAACATGATTTTTAATTAATTAATTGTCAGGAATAGGAAGGGCAATTATTAATTATAGAATTATGAGGGTTATATAAGCATGGCCTGTCATAAGGGTGAATTAATTAATTCACAGGTAAAGAAGTGCAGCCTAGAGGAAAAGTGTGCCCCATATTGAAGAGGATTTTGCCCAGAAGAAGGTGGATTTAATGCTAAAAGCTTCCAATTTTGGCGCATGCATTGAAGGAGGCTGATTTGTGTTTGCATAATTGTTTGCATAAGTGATACAGGTGCTTAGGTGAAGTTGGAAAAATTCATGCTCACTTTGCATGCAAATAAAACATCAATTTTTGGGGCAGCAGGCTTGAATAGTGCAGATTTTAATGATTAAAATTCAATGTTCATGTTCCGGTTGCCATCTTTGTCTGAATTAATTGCAGGAATTCATTACAGGTGCTTTACAAAAGAAAAAGAGCTTTAATCAATGTCCAATACATTGAATATATCCTCTGAATCTAAAGAATTATCCAGATCTGCACCAGTTTTGAAGAAATCCGGCCAAATAAGAAAAAAAAGAATTGTTCAGACAAAGATAGACAAAGCCATGGCAAAGAGGGACGAAAAAGAAAGCACAACGAAGTCATGCATCACTTCCAAATTTGCAGACATAGGAGACACAAATCTAGGTCCGGAACCTCTTTCCGAATTGATTGATAGATCTAGAGCAGAAAAGACTTCACTCATGCGTGCGGTTAAAAACAGTGCAATTATTCGAGCTGCAGTCTTTCCATACACAGCCCAGTTACCAGAGTTTGTTATGGAGTGCGCTAGATCTTACCATCCTTCATCCAGATTAGTGCGAGATGCTACGGGGAAAACAATAATTCGGTTGGACACAAAGTTCATCAATTATTGTTTGAAGATTCCGGCGCGAAAGGTGGTGACTTCCATTAGCATTCAGGATGCCGGCAGTAGGTGGGAGAAGCATAGAGTTGACTGTGTGAACATAATGAACAACAGATACATGAAGAAGCCCAGATCTCCTTCTAAGTTCCCAAGAACTCTTCAAACTGGTTGCTGATAAAGGGATACTGCCTTGATGAATCAAATCACGGGCAACTTCGGTGCAGGAGATTCCCTCAAGAGGAAGTACGGAGGAGAAAGCAGCAGAAGGTCTGAGAAGTTGAAGGTGCACAGAAGATCTCAATCAAAGGAGAAGATCACTTCCACGGCTATGAATTTAGTTCCGGCTTCTCCAGCATCTACTACTTGACCGACTATTGTGCCTCAGCAGGACACTTTTGTGCCTCCACTGAATCCGACGACATTCATCTTCTCTCCTCAGCCACTCCATTCAGCACCTTTTCCAGAAGAGACGTTGAAGCTACAGATGGCGGAGTTCGAAAGAGCTTTTTCCTTGGATGATTTAGAAGATGGCAGCCATAACACTGTAGCACTTTCTGATGGAGAGGAAACAAAGCGGGAGATAGTAGTGCACTCGGCGACTTCTCGTTCTCCGAGAAGTAACTTCTCAGAATGGTTGGCTTCGCAGTTGGTTCCAGAAGCTAGAGTGGAAATGAACTTGGAGGAGCACGACTTGTAGCTACTCCAGAGTCTAGGCGGGAAAGACAGAAGGCCTAAGGTTGCTAAGGTAACTTCAAGGTTGATCATCGAAGAGTCGGGGCAGAAGTTTGCTGAGATGTCAGTTCCGGCGGAAGGAAAGAAGGAGGATGAGCTCACGGAAAAAGATGTAACAGTAACCAGAGTACCCCTCGGTCAAGCCACCACAAAAGGATTGAAGCAGGATACACAGACATTGATAGATGCTCTATTCCTTAGGCTTGATAGAGAAAAGGCGGAGAAAGACGAGCTTCAGAAGTAAGCTGAAGCAACTGGTGACGAGCATAGTAGATATGAACACAGTTGCTGAGAGTAACCCGAGTACTTTGGCCAAAATCAACAAGCTGCCGGGAGATGTATTGGTTGCAGAGCAGATTGTACCGAACGGATCAGTTGAGAAGGGGAAGCAGCTAGAGTTTGCAGTATCTTTCCGTTTGGAGATTTGCAAAGTTTTGTTGAAGAGGATGCAGGCACTTGAGAGTAAGACATCATCCTTACTAGACAATATTATTTCTTTCACTGAGGAGGAAGTGGTCGGAGATGTTACTTCATACGTACGAATCGTTCTGACCAAAGTGCCTAATTCCCTGGAAGGATCTCTTCTGATGGTACAAAAGAGAATTGATGGAGCTACTAAACCTTTCACGATGAATTCCATTAGCAGACTGGTGGCACTGCAGGCAGATATTGCGAGGTTCGACCAAGCTTGGAAGATGTGGAAGAGTGCATCAAGGTGTTGAATGAAGGATTGTTGTAGTTCAGGACAGAGAAGGAAGAAGTGGCTAAAACAGATGGGAAGATGCTGAATCACATGTTCGACAAGTATATCCAATATCAAAACAAAAAGAAGACATAAATGTTACAGCTGGCTTGACTTCTTCTATTCTTTCTTCTTCTATTTTCCACGTTCCCGGATGAAATTGTAAGACTTTATAGTTATTGGTTTTAAAACCATTACTTAAAGTCATGTGTAACAATTCTATTAGTTAAGTGATACATGTGTCACTTAAGGAGAAGTTAGTGGAGGATGATTGTCAAATGTCATTTTTACTTGTTTGTGTTTTAGTTCAGTTGAGTTTCCCATTTGTACTTTCCCTCCTACATTCTATAAGTAGGAGAAGAACCTCTGAGTTAAGAATCATAATTTGTAAGCAGCATCCTTGTGTTCCAGACTTTGTGTTGAAACCCTTGAGAGCCACCTGAAGCAAAGGAATATATAGGAGCAGATTTCCGGATAACTTTGTGTCACGGTGTATTGTGTTTCTTACTTTTTATCTTAGATCTTTTAATAGACTGTGTTATTTCAGATCTAGATCTAGAGCTACCTTTGCTTAGAATTTTTTGTTTATATCTATTGGTTTCTTCTATGTGCATGCAATCAACTCTGTTATCTATTGATTGGAATGCACATCTTCCCCATTTCTTCTCTATGTTTATATAATTCTTTTCTTCTATAAATATTTTCTTTCTTTAAACAGTTGCTTACTTGTTGCAGAACTGCTGTTGTATATATTTACCCCCCCGGGTAAATATGGATAAACAAAGGAATCGGGTTAATAAGGCGAAGAAAAATGGTGGAACAACATGTTGGGGGGTCTCCAAAACCCGCCAACAAAGAAATATGTCGTCGGGTCTCCAAAACCCGACGCAAAAGGAATCGGGTTTCAGAAAACCCACAGCAGGAACATGTCGGGGGGTCTCTAAAACGACATCAAAGAAACATGTCGGAAGGGTTGGAAAACCCGACATCAAAGGCAAATCGGGTTTCGGGTTTCGGGAAACACGAAACATGAAGCATGCAGATCGCAAAGGATGTCCCGATGCTCGAGGGTTCCGCAAACCCGAAAACACTTCCAAGGGTCGCAAGGGTTGGGAAATCGGGTTTCGGAGGCGGAAAACATGGCGCAGAAGCAGGGCAAAAACATGTTGCGCCACCTCCCAAACCCGATGCATATGCAAGTTACATCTCCGAACCCGAAACAAAGGAAAAACTTGGAAATAGCGATGGAAGTGGGTTTCGGGAAAACACAAGCATCAAACACATGTCGAGGCATCCTCCAAACCCGATGCAGATGCAAAGGAGAAACCCGAACCCGACTGGAAAAGACCCTGACGCGGGAAATATTCAGATCGCCATAACTTTTCACAGGGAGCTCGGATTCACACAAGGTTGGACTTTTCGGAAAGCTCTCGGCGTCCTCTACCCAACTACGACTGGATATCTTTAATTGGGTGGGAACAAGTTCTTAAAAATGTAAAATACAGTTCGCCACTTTGGGTTGTTGAGATTCTCACCTACCGCCATGATTGTTGAAGTTAGGTGCAGTCTTGGAGGTGGTTGGGGCAGAATTCGAATCATTCTCTTCTCCCTCTTTTTCCTCATATAAATGGTCAAGAGAGGCTCTTTAAAAAAGGTTGGGCATTTCTGTTTTGCACTCTCCCTTCTCTCCTGCTTGCAAGAAGATTTGTGGAGTTTTCAAGCCTCCCATATGGATTGTAATGTTGTTTTTTGCCTCTTGGCCATTGCAATGTATTGAATCGATCCTTGAGCAATATATATATGTCTGTGATTGATTTTAAACCCTCTCATATATTCATTGCTGTTATTTTGATCTCTCATTGCATTTTGGTTATCCTGTGCATGGTATGGTATTACATCTATGTGGTCTGTGTTTAATCTTGCAAAACGGGTGTTCAACATTCCTCGGTGCATCACCTCCTTAGCTTAGGTTTATTTTTATGCATTTCTCTCTCCCTGTCTCCTTGGTAGTTAGATTAGGTTTTTTGGGTAAACCTCTGCGTTTTATTGGTGCATCTGAACAGAGGAATAGGAGCCGGCCTTCATCCGGAGAGCTTTTCCGATTTCGCAAGGTCCCACACTTGGGAAAAGCTCCATGTTGTGCAATCGCACTGAGACTTTCAACCCATCGTGTTGCAGAGTCCCAGGGGTGCTGTTTCGACACCAACAGTTTTGGCACGCCCGGTGGGACCAAGAGGTCATTCCATCAAAATTTGAAGGAGTTTTCATGAAATTTGCACTAAAAATTGCAGTTTTTTACAAATTTCAGATTTTGCACCTCCTAGCCTGAACTCCGAAATCAATTTTCAAGGGTTTATCTTGCTCAAAACAGGTCAAAATTTCAACAGTTGGTAGATCTGAGGGTAATCTTCAAAAGGGTATCTTTAGTTTTTTGATATTTTGATTTTCAAAATTTCGGGTTTTTAGTGATTTCGGGTTTTCGGGGTCCGAGAACATCAAAGCAGCAATTCGGGTTTTGGGGGATGCATTGCATGGTCCTATTCCCGACAGCAGTGATTTCGGGTTTTGAGGGATGTCGGACATGTTCCAAGTTCCGACACATAGCAATTCGGGTTTTGTGAGTTGCATCGCATGACCTGAGTTCCGCCTGTACTTTTCGGGGATCCGCAGCTGCACAACAAGGCCCGAATTCCGGATTGAAGATTGTCTCCTCTGGGTCCTTCAAATTTTAAATTATATTTTCAATACTGTCAAGTTTGGTGTGTAACTTGGCAAAATCCAGCCTTTTAGAGGCTTGTTCTCTAACACATCTGGCGACTCCGAAGGGATAGAGTTCAGTGGTGTAGCAGCACAAGTTGCCCAGGCACATGAGAAGAATTCGAACCAGGTCTAATACTCGAGAAGAAGGGCTATTTTCCACTTGCAACTTTCACCAGGCAGAGGAAGGAGAGGAAGAAGACCACAAAGATCACCATCTCCACCTAACAGGACTTTGTCTACACCTCCACCTGGTAGACCTTTTCTCGCATCAACCAGGGTTCTTAGGCCAATCATAATGGCGCATCTACCACCGAATCCCTTTGTCAATTTCACGGGCAGTAGTCCACTTGCCCTAAATGCTCAGAATCAAATTCCAGTTGCAGCGCTAAAGAATATCCCCTATTTCACAGGAGAAAATCATACTACTCCTATTGATCACATCCAGGATATTGCTAATGTATGTGCAATCCACGAAATAAATGAAATGGATGTTGCAGTCAAGTTGTTGGCTTCATCTTTCAAAGGCAAGGCCTTACAATGGTTTAGGAGCCTACAGCAGGGTCTATTACGAATTGGAACCAACTTTGTTCAGCTCTTTGCAACCAATTCGGGGAGAGGGCGGACAATTTGTCTTTATTGGAACAACTGACAACAATCAAAAGGGCTCCTAACGAACAAATGACAGATTTCAACTTCAGGTTCCAACGGACATGGGACAGGATTCCAATAGTTGTTAGACCAACCGCCGAAGGAGCATTCCTTTATTTCTTAAAGGCTATAAATTCAGACATAGCCATGATGATCCAATCAATGGGAGGGACAACGCTGCCAGGGGCCTATGACACAGCTATCAGAGCAGAGAACTGTTTGATCCAAGCTGGCAAGCTTGCACCAAGGCCACCAATGCCTCTCTATCCAGATATGGGAAATCCTACAACCAGTCAAGCACCAGAGTTGAATCCCATTCCAACTCCTAGAAATCAAAGCAATAATGAGGCATCCACATCTTCAAATACTTCAAAGGAATTGCAGGAGGTCATGAAACAACTGCAGAACCTTGGAAATGAGCTTGTGACTATCAAAAGACAGCAAGCTCAAAGTGCTAGACCGTATCAGCCTCAAGCGCAGTACCAGGCTAGGCCCTCATACCAACAGAATAGACCACCACCACCTCAGGCTACAAATCAAAACCAAAACCAAGGACAACCTCAAGCTGCCAGGCCATTTCGACCGTATGATCCAAATACAACGACATCCTCAAGAGCCTTGGTTCCAACACAAAACAACATGGCACAGGAGTACGACTGGTGTTACCCTTGCAATCTCCCTCACAATCAGTCAGCATGTTTCAATGGTGCACTGAATCAGGCCTTGATGGTGCAAACCATTGGTGTTCCTCAAGAACCAAGCCAAGAAAGGAATCAGCAGCAAGGAACGCAACAAGAAGGACCTCCGACAGAAACCACATTGGCCAATTGGCAAACGGAAGACTTCTGTGGAGTTAACCAACAGCCTTTTCAAGGCGTGGCTGCCAACACACGGTCAAAGAAGAGAAGCATAGTAGAGGGACAACCATCTAATCCAGTTGTTTCTCAACCCACTCTTACACAACAGGGGGTCAGTAGACCAAACATAGCTCCAAATGTGCAAAATCAGCTTAAGGTACCTGTTGTAGCAACACATGCACCTGTTCAAGCTCCAGAAAAGCTTGCACCAAGTAAGGGACAGCAAAAGGACAATTCATCCCCCTTCAACATCATCGATCAAATGAAGAAGACACATGTGAACATTTCCATGTGGGAATCACTTGCGATCCCAGGGCAACGAGATTTATTGCAAGCTGCAATGGCTAATTGGTCTGCCACAAATGTATCAAACCAGGGACATGAGAAAGTTCTCACTAATGCAGTGCAACATGATGGGGGCCAGACAAGGAAAAATTTGAAGCCTCCACCATTCTATGTTTCATTGATTGTTGGAAACCACTTGGTACACAACTGCATGATAGATTCAGGAGCAAGTAGTTCAGTGATGCCGAAGCAAATAGCGGATCAACTGGGTCTGAAGTATGAGCCAGTGCTGAAAGGAGTAGTGCAACTAGATGGAACGGCAGTGGGAACAGTTGGGGTCATCAAGGGGTTAAGCCTAACACTACATTCATGTCCTAATGTTACAGTTCTGCAAGATGTGTCTGTAATTGACCTCCCGCCACTCTTTGCGTTGTGTTTATCAAGGGACTTCACTGCAAAGATCGGTGGATATTTATCTGCAGATTGGTCGCACATGATTTTCAGGACAAGGTATGGAGCCAAAGCAACAATCAGGTCAGAACCAATTGCCAATTTCCATATTGAGCCTCATGTACGAGGTCCTATCAACGCAAATTGCTTAGCTTTTGATCAGGAGGAGTGTTCAAGTGATCTAGAAGCAGGTACTAAGGTCGAGGGAATTCCTGATTTAACTTTGGATGAATGGGCAAACAAGAGTCATGAATTTGACCCATACAAGGAAATTGAAGAATCTGAATATGGCGTGTATTGTGTACACGAAGAAAATTCACCCATTCCTGACATCATTCAGCCTGAACAAAAGGATGAAAACAAAGTTTGGAAATTATTCTTCGATGGTTCGAGAAGCAGACAAGGTGCTGGAGGTGGTGCAGTGTTGATTTCACCACAAGACATCAAGTATTATTCAGCTTTTCGTTTCCAGTTTTCTTGTTCAAACAACACAGCTGAATATGAGGCCTTGATTCATGGACTTCATTAGGCCAGGAAAAAGGGCATAAAGAACTTGCAGGTGTTTGGAGATAGCGAGCTAATCGTCAACCAAGTTAGAGGACAACATGCTACAAAGAACGACCTGCTAAAGAGCTACAAGAATAGGGTATGGGACCTCATTGAGGATTTCGAAGCTTTCAACATTGTGTCCATACCCAGGAAGAAAAATGAAGCCGCAGATAGGCTCGCAGCAGTTGGAGCAACGTTTGATGTGGTTGACAACATCAGAAGAGAAAAAACACAGCCACATATCCATGTGATTGTGAGGCCAGCAGTTCCAGATAATAACACAAGCTGGCAGGTGTTTGAGAACGATCAACAGATCGTCAATTTCTTGCAAGAAGAGGCTGAATTCTCAGCTAGAAATCAGGATAGGCTAGAGCAGCAGTATGGGGATCAAGTAGTGCAGCTGCAGACAAACAAGCTTCCCAAGGGTTTAGTAACGTTGGAGTCTATCTTCAACCCTAACGACCAGTTTCGTAAGGAAAAGGCTAACATACAGGTCAAGAGAGAAGATTCAGAGCCAATTCTGGTTGGGGAAGGCAAAACACTTCAAATTGGTAAAGTGGCCACTGAGCAAGAGAAATCAGATTTCACACAGCTTTGCCAAGAATTTCCAGATGTCTTCGCTTGGAGCTATGAAGACTTAAGAGGATTCGATCCAAATTTGGCACAACATACCATAGAATTGGATCCAGATGCTAAGCCCATCAGGCAGAAGCAGAGACCAGTCAACCCTCACATTGAGCCTCTAATGAAGAAAGAGCTTAAACAAGCTAATAGAGGCAAGCATTATATTCCCGATCAAGCACTCAAGCTGGGTTGCGAACTTGGTTCCGGTCAGGAAGAAGAGCGGAGAAATTAGGTTATGTGTGGACTTCCGAGACCTCAACAGGGCATCTCTCAAAGATCATTACCCACTTCCTTCAATGGAACAAATATTGCAAGTAGTATCCGGTTCAGAGAGATTCTCTCTCCTAGATGGCTACTCAGGGTATAATCAGGTGATGGTGAAAGAAGATGACCAATTCAAGACGGCTTTCACCACCAAATGGGGGACATATGCCTACAAGAAGATGCCATTTGGGCTATCAAATGCTGGAGCCACCTTCCAAAGGGCAATGGATATGGCATTTAAGGGGTTGATCAATAAAATAGTTCTAATATATCTTGACGACATCACTGTATTCTCAAAAAATGCAGTGGATCACCTCTTTCATCTAAGGCAGGTATTTCAGAGGTGTAGAAGATTTGGGGTATCATTGAATCCCAAAAAATGCATATTCTTGGCTCACGAGGGAAAACTTCTAGGCCATATTGTTTCAAAGGAAGGGTTGACGATTGACCCAGAGAGAGTTGAAGCAATTCGAGCATTGCCATTGCCAAGTCACAAGAAGGCTCTTCAAAGCTTCTTAGGAAGGATCAATTTTGTCCGCAGGTTTGTTCCAAACTTTGCAGCTCTCGTAAAGCCAATAACGCTGATGTTAAAAAAGAGCATGACATTTAAGTGGACATCTGAAGGCAAGGCAAGTTTTGAGGCAATAAAAGAGGTTATATCTCAAGCTCCGACTCTTGTCAATCCAGACTTCTCCAAGGATTTCATGTTATATGCCTTCGGTAGTGGAGATACAATTTCTGCAATCCTGGTACAACAGAACAAAGGAGGATTAGAACAACCAGTTGCTTTCTTCAGTCAAGGCTTGGAGGAATACGAAACTAGGTACTCTTTCATTGAAAAGCACGTCCTTGCAGTGATCAGGAGTTTAAAGAAATTCAAGCACCTAGTCTCAAACAACAAGATCCAATTATTGGTCTCTCATGCGGGAGTCAAGGACTTCCTTCTAAACAAGGATCTGAATGAGAAGCGTGCAGGATGGATCACTCGTGTCATGGAATATGACATCGAGATCAAGGTCACAAAGCTAGTACGTGGAAAGGGACTATGTGAACAGCTAGCCTTGAGTCAAAAATTTGAAGCAGGTGATGAAAAAGAGACTACCTTGGTACTACAGGATGGTCAAGAACATGAAAATGATGATGTGCCTACTCCTTGTTGGACTCAGAATATGATACACTTCCTACAGACAGGCCTATGCCCTCCAGAAATGAGCAAAGCAAAGAGGAGATACTTTAGATTACAAGCCATTCCATATGTGCTTATTGATGGTGTTTTGTTCAAGAAGGACATCAATGGAGTTCTATTGAGGTGCATTGGGACAGGTCAAATTGAGAGGGTGTTACGAGATTTTCACGATGAAGATTCTGGTGGACATTTTGCCCCACGAGTAACAGCTCTCAAGATAATGAAGGCAGGGTATTATTGGCCCACAGTGTTCAATGACTGCTATACATGGATAAGAAAGTGCAAGAAATGTGCACTCTTCACAGGCAAAGAAAGACTAGCAGCACTTCCATTGCACCCAATTTTGGTTGACCAACCATTTATGCAATGGGGATTGGATTTCATCGGGGTCATCAACCCAAACTCAAGCCAAGGCCACAAGTGGATTCTCACGGCAACGGACTATTTCACCAAGTGGACTGAAGCAGTAGCGCTCAAAGAGGCAAACGAGTCTAATATACTAGAGTTTTATGAAGGAATAGTGACCAGGTTCGGTGTGCCGGCCACTATCATATCAGATAATGCATTGGCATTCATAGGTTCCAGGATTACAGAATGGGCTATCAAGAATGGAATCTATTTGAGCACCTCTTCAAATTATTACCCGCAGGGTAATGGACAGGCAGAGTCCACGAACAAAAATTTGCTAAGAATCATCAGGAGGACTCTGGATGAAAATCAAAGAACATGGCATACCAAGCTAAAATCAGCATTATGGGCTGACAGAATAACACCAAAGAGGTCTACAGGTAATTCCCCTTACAAGTTGGTCTATGGAAAAGAGGCAGTATTGCCTATATCATTAGAACTGCCTGCATTGGAGTTCATGAAGCAGTTGGAGTTGGCTGAGTTCGAACCAATGGAGGCCAGGTATGCAGAGTTGATGGAATTGGAAGAAATTAGAGAACATGCAGTTCAAACGATTGAGAAAGATCAGGCCTTAGTGAAAAGATGGTTTGATAAGAAAGCAAGAGCAAGGACCTTCTCGGAAGGGGACTTAGTTCTGAAATGGGATGCAGATCGGGCAAAACCGGGAAAGCATTCCAAGTTTGATGCCATTTGGAGTGGCCCCTACATGGTCATGGAATGTAAGAATAGCAATGCCTTCCAATTGTCTACATTGGACAGAGAAGAATTCCCGATTCCGGTCAACGGAATCTATCTTAAACATTGCTACTGAAAAGAGAAAAGTTCTACCCTTGTAAATATTAGCCTAGATTTCAATTCCTCTAAGTGCGTATGCACATTGTCTTGTTGTAGTTAGGTTTCAGTTTCCCTAAGTGCTTTGGCACAGGTTTTGTGTCTCCTGGGTTGGTTTTCTACAGTTCAGCGTGTTCTCAGAGAAGGAGTTGCGGTATCAGGTCGGTTTCAGGTTATTGCTTATGACTCCATGCCCAATGGATCGCTAAAAGGCCATTGATCTTCTACCTAGCAGGCAGGTAACCCCGTGAGTCGCCAAATTGTTGTATATATTTACCCCCCCGGGTAAATATGGATAAACAAAAATCGGGTTAACAAGGCGGAGAAACATGGTGGAACAACATAAAGAAAACATTCGGGGGGTCTCCAAAACCCGCCAACAAAGAAAGCATGTCGTCGGGTCTCCAAAACCCGACATCAAAGGAATCGGGTTTCAGAATCACATGGCGCAGGAACATGTCGGGGGGTCTCCAAAACCCGACAGCAAAGAACATGTCGCAAGGGTTGGAAAACCCGACATCAAAGGCAAATCGGGTTTCGGGTTTCGGGAAACATGAAACATGAAGCATGCAGATCGCAAAGGATGTCCCGATGCTCGAGGGTTCCGCAAACCCGAAAACACTTCAAAGGGAAAGCGGGTTTCGGAGGCGGAGAAACATGGCGCAGAAGCATGGGGCGAAAACATGTTGCGCCACCTCCCAAACCCGATGCATATGCAAGTTACATCTCCGAACCCGAAACAAAGGAAAAACTTGGAAATAGCGGCGGAAGCGGGTTTCGGGAAAACACAGGCATCAAACACATGTCGAGGCATCCTCCAAACCCGATGCAGATGCAAAGGAGAAACCCGAACCCGACTGGAAACAGACCCTGACGCGGGAAATATTCAGATCGCCATAACTTTTCACAGGGAGCTCGGATTCACACAAGGTTGGACTTTTCAGAAATCTCTCGGAGTCCTCTACGCAACTACAACTGGATATCTTTAATTGGGTGGTAAAAAGTTATTAAAAATGCAAAAATACAGTTCGCCATAATTTGGGTTGTTGAGATTCTCACCTACCGCCATGATTTGATGAGGAGTTAGGTGCAGTCTTGGAGGTAGTTGGGGCAGAATCCGAATCATTCTCTTCTCCCTCTTTTTCCTCATATAAATGGTAAAGAGAGGCTCTTAAAAAAGGTTGGGCATTTCTGTTTTGCACCCTCCCTTCTCTCCTGCTTGCAAGAGAATTTGTGGAGTTTTCAAGCCTCCCATATGGATTGTAATGTTGTTTTTTGCCTCTTGGCCATTGCAATGTATTGAATCGATCCTTGAGCAATATATGTATGTCTGTGATTGATTTTAAACCCTCTCATATATTCATTGCTGTTATTTTGATCTCTCATTGCATTTTGGTTGCCTGTGCATGGTGTGGTATTACATCTATGTGGTCTGTGTTTAATCTTGCAAAACGGGTGTTCAACATTCCTCGGTGCATCACCTCCTTAGCTTAGGTTTATTTTTATGCATTTCTCTCTCCCTGTCTCCTTGGTAGTTAGATTAGGTTTTTTGGGTAAACCTCTGCGTTTTATTGGTGCATCTGAACAGAGGAATAGGAGCCGGCCTTCATCCGGAGAGCTTTTCCGATTTCGCGAGGTCCCACACTTGGGAAAAGCTCCATGTTGTGCAATCGCACTGAGACTTTCAACCCATCGCGTTGCAGAGTCCCAGGGGTGCTGAACTCTATGTTTTTTGATCACTCGGATCCTTGGCACTTTCTTCCTTTTTCTACAACCAACGAAATGCCAATTCTATCTCACACTCATGCCTATAGTTGGATTTGTGTCACCTATTATCATGGTCTAGGAGTGTTCTTTCGTGCAAAGTAAGACTCCCAATTGACTTGGAACTAAAGAAACACGGCCATTCTATCGTTACTCTAAATGTTTGAAGGTAACACAATTTGCCTTGAGTTAATTAGTGGTTATGAAATCGCCCTTGGAAAGACCTATGGCTAAAAAGTCATCCCTTAGTGGAATCAATGGTTACACAACCTCCTAATATATTTGGTGCCTATGTCACAAGGTGCGCTGATCTTTATGGAAAAAGTTCGAATTTCACCAAACTTTATCCTAGTTGAACATGGAATCATACATTATCCATTATTTTTACAAGGGGATTTTTTTGACATGCTTTTGCATTAGTTTTTAAATATGTTTGTATATAAAGGTATACCAACTAAATGCAGAGGACGTAAAGCTCTCTCTACTCTATCCTTTCAAGCTATTTATGCATTTCTTAATCTCTATAGATGGGATTGGAGTGGAGATCCTCCCTCACTCCTAGATATCTACCTGGAAGGGAAGGAGAATTCTCGATAATTGGGAGAGGAAGGACTTGACTGATAGCCTTATAGATTGCCTAGGGGTGCTATATAGATAGTTGGCACTCCCCCTCTCCACTCTATCTTTCTAAGATAGTTATGCATTTTTTTAGAGAATTAAAACAATCATAAAATATTTGTTCGAACTTAAATACATTTTATCCCGAACTTTATTTAGTTGCGAACTTGAACCAAACTTTATCCTTGTCAAACATGAACTCGAACTTGAACCTTTTGACTTAGACCAGCAGTTTCATCACCATACAACAAATACTCAAATTTAGCCATGTTGCTGACTAATTCAGATTATCTAGTTGGATGATGGAAAGGTTTTATTTTCTCAATCTTTATGGATCATACCTCCTTTATGACATGCTTTTGGTCCCAAAAAAGTTTAAGTGGTTGAGGAGATGTGGGAAGAGTTCTCCCCCTTTCTCCTTGAGGTACCTTCTTGCTTGCCATGGTGTCTTCCTTTCGTTGCAGACATGCCGAGAGTCCTAATGCCAAAAGTCCTATATAACACTACATCTCCTACCAACTCCCCTTGTGCATCCAATATAAAGTCTTCAATAGAGAGTAGCCATTGGCCTCCTTCCTCATCCAACATGGATGGCTCATATAGGTCCAAATTCTCGCAATTTACTAGTAAGTACATTCTTATGATGGAGATAAATCAAGCTCGAAAGCATTTTATCTAATTTTCTTAATGAGAGTGAATGGCCCATACCTTAGAGGTTTTAGCTTCCTAGCTTGTCTATGACGCTTCTTCTCGCTCAAATACAACCAAACTTTGTCTCTTACTTTGAGTGTGTGCTTCTTTCGATGTTGATCATGTCTAGCCTTGTACTTGGCTTGAGAACTCTCTAACTATTCTAACAGTTTGAGATGGATTTTCCTAATCCTCTCAATGAATCTTGTTGTTCTTGTCACCTCGGAATCTAGCTCTTCTCCTTCTCTTTTCTTTTCCATTGCAACATCAATTGGGTTAGCAAGTGAGTAACCCAAACATGCTTAAAAAGGTGACTTGTTAGTAGAGGTAATTACTATGTTATTATATGAATGCTAGATATGTGCCAAAGACTCACCCTAATTTGCTGGATACTTGTTATAGCCCATTAATAGTTGTACTGAAGTCCTATTTACAACTGTTGTTTGTCCATTAATTTGAGGATAGAAATGTGTGCTTCTTTGGAGTTCAATATCCATCTTGCCACACAAGTCGGTCCAAAATTTCACCCAAAACCTAGAATATTTGTTTGAAACAATGGACTTAGGCAAACCAAAATGCACCTGTACATTAAATTTTTTTTGCTACTTTATGCCCTTTTATTATCTTCTTACATGAAATCAATACACACATTTTGTTAAATCAATCTGAAACAATGTATAAATAATCATGACCATCCTTAGACATTGGAAAACCTCCCAAGAAATCCATAGAGATGCTTGGAAGCAGAATTTCTTAGCATCTTTTTGTATTGTATCTAAATTGCGTTACTAGGTATCATTGTACAAGTAGTAAGTACTGGTATTGTACATCCAGGGGGATACACATACATTTCTAGGTACGTTTTGATGTACCTTGCACGTATCTAGCCTGAAAGTGCAATCACAAATGATTTGTTTGTTTTTTGGTTTTTGTTTTGGGTCAATAAAGTCAAAATGACTATTAAGAATATAAAAAAAACCCTAAACCCTAAAAGAAAACCTCAACTTCTTTTTAAACAACACATTTACCTCACATTGCATTCTTATCTCTCATTGCACGTTTGCTCTCTCACCTTCATATTTTCAATTTCTAGGACTAATCCTATGATCTAGAACAATATTTTTGAAAAGCTATTTTTTGAAAGTCTTGAATATCTATTTTTAGCATTTTTTGACAGCTTTAGTATTTTGCATTTTTAGGGTCTTTGGAATATTCCTGGGCTTCCAACTATACTATTAATGTAACAATTTTTTTTGAGTTTGTTTCGTCATCTTCCCAACGAGTCCCATGGTTCGCAAATCAGGTCAACGGGCTAGGAGGTATGACCCCTACAAGATGCACTAAAGAAATAGTAGTAATAGTAGGATAGATTTTGGATTTTTCTCACTTTTTTTTTTTAAAATCCATCCTTCAATTGAATACGAATGGTCTCCATGTAGGATGACCTTTTGGTTCCCATCTGGAACCCTTCATATTCTATTTCTAGAAGTTTTTCATATTCTCCATTGTTTAGTTGTGGAGCTAAATTGCTTCAAAGATAACATGTTTTACAAACTTGCAGATTTACACAGTAACCGTCATCGGTCAGGGAACCAGCATCGGTCAGCGAGTTGGCATAGGTCAAGTAACTGACACTGATTACCCATGCATTTATGTTTTCATTTTAAATGCGGAATTAAATCCAACATTTGATTTAAAGGTGATCTAAAGGTTGTAAATGTATAGTTAAGATGCCCTAAGTTTGCATATGCTTATATAAGCTAGAAAACTAGGTTCAGCGGTTAGCATTGCATGTAATTGATTATTATTGCATGTGGAATCCTTGGTTGAGAGGATGAAGAAGAAGAAGAAGAAAAAGGTTACATGAAGACAAAGCTTCCATGGAGAAAAGTTGGACAGAAGGAAATTGCAGGTACATCTGAATGGTGAGAAGAGGGTAATGTCTTCTACTGTATTTCCTTTGTATTGTTATTGTCTCAATGTAATGGCTTGCATAGTATGCAAAGCACATAGAGTTTCTTCTTGCAGATCCACATGTTGTTGTGAGATCTTGTATTGTAGATCCATGAGATCATGTTGTATTGATGATCCATAGAGATCTAGTATTGTAGCTCATTGGATAACTTGTGGGTACGTGATAGTATCCAGATATTGTAGAGGTTGTCATCTTGTTTGCACAAGTTGATGCAGTAATGGAGGAGAGACTTACTTCTTGGTGCACAATTATGGTTGCACATTGGTAGACCCATTTGAGAAGTCTTGTTTGCAGATTCACAGGAGAGCTTCGTTGCACAGTTCAGAGATGCAGTAGTTCCTGGTTTGTGAGATCTGCTAGTGGTTTGGAGGCAATGTTGTAGTGCACTCATGTAGATCCATTTAGAGATCCGGAGGAGGAAATAATCTTGGAGAGATGCATTGTACTCTTGTGAGAAGAGTTGATTTGTACTTTTGTTTATTATATTATTGAGATCTCTATCTTTGGTGGACGTAGCCCACATTGGGTGAACCACAGTACATGTGTTATGTGTGTGTACTTTGTTTTGATTTGGATTGTTCTAGTTTATACTTCCACTACTGTAGATTTTGGAGAATTGTCTAGTTCTGTATGTGCATGATTTGGTTTGTTATTGAATCATAGCACTATTCCGCAGTCGGGATTCCCAACAACTGGTATCAGAGCCTGGTTTGTTATTGAATCATAGCACTATTCCGCAGTCAACTGGTATCAGAGCCTGGTTTGTTATCTTATCTGATACCAACAACAGGTATCAGAGCGATGGCTTTAGTTTTCAGAGCAAGGGTTTGCTTCAGGGTTTTGTTAGTGGTATTACTAACAACTGTATGAGAGCAGGGTTTTGTTTTGCCTGATGTGTAAATTGCAGTGAGAGATTTAATATCAAGTGGGAGCTGGAAATGAAAGGTTGTTAGAAAATGACAGTGACCGGCGTCGGTATGTTATACCGATGTCGGTCGGTACTATTCCTTAGCCAATATCGATAGGGTGACCATGGTCGGTTAGTTGGACACCGGTGTCAACAATTTGTTTAAACAGATAATCACATATTTGAAGAATTTTGAGAAGATGCAGTGAATGTGTCTTGATTACTGAGGTGTCCTTGGTTCTTGGAGGCACAAGTATGTTGGTCAAATTGCAGATCCGGATTATATATGTATGGTTTTTTTATCTTGGTATTGCAGTGCTTGTATGTTTCAATTGCACATGCATGTTTGGAATTACAGATCTGAGTAAGAGATAGAGGAGCAGTTATTCATCCTTGGTGCAGTTAGAAGCACGAGCTTCGTAAGAGAGGCAGAATATAATAGCACAGAATGAAGACAGGGCTTCCATCAAAAAATCAAGTTCTTCGGTTGAAGATGCAGTTAAGTGTCTTGGTGCTGGTAAGGTGATGCATGTCATCTTGGTGCAGTTTTATTGCATGTATAATTGATGTTAAGTTTTTGTGCAAGATTTGGGTGTTTTTTGAAATGACTGGATCGGCACAGCTATCGGCTCTGGTCGGAGTAGGCACCCAGTTTGGTGTACCACGCCAATTTGTGGCATTGTGGTAGTTCCAGCAACATTAACGTCCGTCAATGAACCGACGTCGGTCACAGGGGAATTGGTACCGGTCAGAAGACTGAGGTCAGTCTCTATGACGGTAAATTTGTACTAGTTTTTTGCAGCAGAAGAGGGCATGATAAGTTTTAGTGTCCAGTTTGGAGGATCAGGTTTCTTGTACAAAGTTTACAGGCAGAAACGAAGTAGATCACTTCAATGTTTGAGTCAGAAAGAGGATGGAGTTGGCTCGGTGATTCTAGTGAGACTTGGGTCAAATCCAGGTATCTCTATACGGTTCATGTTTTATTTCTTTTGTTTGAAGCAACTGTGTAATGTCCCCTTTTTTCGGGACATTATTAATATTTATTTTTCAACAATTTTCAGACGTCCCCAAGACATTTCCCAGAAGAAAAAAAAGGGAAACATGGGGGAAATGTTTCTCCCACGTCCCCAGGACATCCCAAACATGTCAAATTTGGGGGGGACGCGTCCCCGCGTAACTATGGTTTGTACTTAGTGGCATCTATCAAATCTGTGTTATCTTCTGATGTCAATTTCAAATTTTGTTCCATGGGCATACTGTGCAATCTAACATTCTGAACTTGCTCAGAATTTCACAAATATACTTATGTTGATTGATGAAGATGTATTCTAATTTTTGAATTACTTCAATACCCAAATAGTAATGAAGATAACCCAAATTTGTCATCTCGAAGCCTTTCATCAACTTTGCTTTGATTTTTGTTGTGTACCTCTCATTGTTTCCTATGATGAACAGATCATCCGCATACACTACCAGAAATATAACTATTTTGACAAAAAGAGTTGCATCTTCAAACTCAAAACACTTGAAATTCATGTTCAAAAGATGCTCAGTGAAATATTCATACCATGAACATGGTGCTTGTTTGGTGTACCCGGATTTCATCCTGAAATCTGGGACTACCCATTTTTAAAAAATCGTTCTTTTAAAATAGCAGGTCTTTTGTGTTTTTATTGCCAGAAGATATCGCTATTACGTTAAGATATTCTGAGTGAATCATATGAGCCAATTTTGACAAATACCCAAATACTGAAACTCATTTTATCCCTCCGCCAAGTTTTGTCTGCGGGAAATTTTTATTTAATCATTTATTAAATAAATAAAGCCCCGTTTGAAGTAAATTGTGCTCCGGTTGAATCCTGTTGAGATTTTGCATGTCAGTATCCACACATCTCAATAGGATTTTCACCAGGAATGAATTCAAAGCATTGTGTGCAACTTCTGGTAACATTTTTTGTTTTTATTTATTTCTTTTGCATTTTTTCTCCGGTTTTTCTCCGTTGTCTGTCTGTTAATTTCCCCTGGATCCGTTCTTTGTTCTGTATAGTTTGTTTAATTCCCTGGAGCATCTGGAAATCATTTATGGCCTCAACATCAAAAGGAATCAGTCTCAGAAGGCAAACTTCTGACCAAAAAAGTTGTAGTCAAGCAGAAAAAACCTCTCCTAAGCAAGTCGCACTTTTTGGAATAAATGGATCTAAGCTGCAATGGGAATTTTGGCAGTGGCAGGCAGGCGGGAATTTCTTACCTGCCTTGCAGGGTACTTTTCCCATGAAGTCAAAGTCACTTAAGCTGCAATGGGAATATCAGAGGTGGCAAGCAGGCGGGAATTTCTTACCTGCCTTGCAGGGTACTTTTTCCCATGAAGTCAAAGTCACTTAAGCTGCAATGGGAATATTAGAGGTGGCAAGCAGGCAGGAATTTCTTATCTACCTTGCAGGGTAAACATTCCCATTATAAAAGAAAAATCACTTAAAGCACCTGCGGGAATTTCTTACCTGCCTTGCAGAGTAAAAATTCCCATGATGAAAGTCAAATCACTTAAGTGGAAGAGGGGATTTTTGGAGCTGCAATGCAGGGTGGAAATTCCCATCAAGTTGACTTCTTATTTTTAGCATCTACCCCTGCCAAAAAATGCGACCCACCTTGGCATTAAACAATGCATTTAATGTTATATATTAATGGATTTTTTTAATCTAATTTTGGCGCCATGTATGATGATGCAGGAGCATCAAGTGTCACGACAAAATAAGGTCCCATGAAACCATTAAGCATGTTAGAAATGTGTATTTGAATTCAAATGTGCTGTAAAAGCACACATGTGCTTGTAAAAAGTCAATATGTGTTGTAAAAGGTCAAAGAGTGGTTGTGAGAGAGAGAAAATGGGCCTAGAAAAGGTAAAATGAGTTGGATAAGGTCATATAGGCCATGAAAAGAAAGAGGATATGTTTTTGAACGTGTATTAGGAGTGGTTGAAGTCAATTTTAGTCATGTCCAAGGTTAGGTTGTTGTTGAGTCAAGAATTGCATGTTTGTAGGATCAAGATTCTACATGCCTTTGTTAGAAAACAAGCATTTAGAAGAGCTCTCTCACATGTGGAAGAAAAGAATAAAAGGAGAGGAAAAAAAAAGTGTAATAATGTTGAAAATATAATGGGGAATGAGTATGGAAAAGATTTCAGTTTAAAATGCTTTGTTTTTGGTGGAGGTTGCATGTTTGTAGAAGACTAAATGATCAAAACCCTGCCCAGGCCAGCAAGCAAAAAAATTGCAGCAAAGGATGGAAGCACATTTTATGAACTGTAAAAGCATGCAGAGTTATAGTAAGGTAAAATAAGCTTCCACGAATTTTTTCAGCTTTTGAAACAGTGTATTTTCTCCTGTAGAGCTAATTCTTCCCTCTCAACCCTAAACTAGGGCATCACACCATTTCAATTCTACCAAGCCAAATCTAATGAAATTTTGAGGGAACCTCTGTCTAGGACATATTAAGGAGTGTGAAAAATATTAAAGTCCAATTCGCACGTGTGTAGGGATGGTACAAGTGTTTGCAGGTTTGAACTGTACATGTACAGGAAAAGGAGAAACATGGTTGCATGAGGGGTCTAGGAGTGGAGTCAGGGCATGAAATGCATGGTGGATCTCTAGGAGACCGTATCAAAGGTGGATCTATTGTTTTTAATGTGGAATCATGCCCCAAAGTACCTGCTGTAATAAAGAGGAGGTCAAATGCACTTAAGAAGAGCCTAGGACAACATAAGTACTAGTCCGTACAAAACAACCTACCATAAATTTTGATATGTCAAAGAACTCCCAAATGGGTACTCAAAACACTATTTATGTTTCAGATGTGTTTGGAAAAGTTTTGAGTTATAGGCCAAAAACAGTCCAGCAAGACCTAGTTAGGTCTAGAGAGCAAACAAGGACTTAGATAAGCAATATGGTCCAAAGGAAGGTAGGGTTAATTTGATATATGTTTTGTAAATACTTAATGGATATCCAAATCACCCATAACGGTATGCCCATCCTTTGTAAAGTTTTAAGATATACCTATATTTGGGTGTAGGCAGGGCTACAAGGCCTAGGGAGCCTAGAGGGCAGAATTGGAGAAGAAGTGAGTGCAGAGTGAAATGAGCACCATAATATCATTGGAATAACATGTATAAGAGTGTATAAAATGCCTTGAAGTGTCAAGCAAGAGTGCAAACCATCATAAGACCATTTTGGTTACTTAGCCTAAGCATAGGCCTGTACAAACACAAGGCTAACATGCTAGAGTGAGATCAAACTAGAAGAATGATTGCTAGACAAATGTGTAGGGTGGATCAAAGGTGTGATGGCAATTTGAGAATGTGGTAGTAAGGCAGCAGATCACCACTATCAACCAAGAAGGTAATGTGACTCATGGTTTCCCTTTCATAGGCTTGTGTAGATCAAGAACACTATTTGCAATGATAAGATTAATGTTGGTTGATGGGCCTTGTAATACTATAGACTATTCTAAGAAGATCCTCAAGCAAGGGTGGGTGAGTAGGTAAGTACCAAGTGTGTGCATGAATAACCATTTGAGAAGAGTCAGGTGAAATGATGAGTAGTGGAGACATGCTACTCACACAAACAAGGTTTCCTTGTTTGTGTGGATTTGAGAAGTAGAGCCCTTGCATCATATGGAAAGAAAGTCAATGCAAAAGCACAAGCTGAAGAGAAGTCA
Source organism: Taxus chinensis (assembly GCA_019776745.2). Lineage (NCBI taxonomy): Eukaryota > Viridiplantae > Streptophyta > Pinopsida > Cupressales > Taxaceae > Taxus > Taxus chinensis. The sequence continues at coordinate 439,912,925 of CM034156.1, forward strand.
AGGATGCATGCTAAAAATAAATAAAACAAATTCATAAAAAGCAACCAGAAGCATGCATAATTGGGCGCCCAAATTGGATGAATAAACATGGCTATTAATTAATTAAATTGCCAGAAATAGGAAGAGGCAATTATTAAAAATAGCAAGTTGGAGGTTATATAAGCATGGGATGCCATAAAGAAGAAGCACTTTTTTTTTTTGATGAAAATTGCAGCCCAGACAGGTTTTGGCGCCAAAAGGAGGATGTTGAATTAATAAATATTTTCCACTACCGGGTGACTTCCAGTTTTGGCACCAAGGGTTGGAATAGCCCAATTTTTGTCATTTTGAGTGTCTGCATGTTGGTATATGTGCCCAGGTATTCATCACAGGTGCTCAAATCGATGTCAGGTATATTGAATATATCTTCTGTATCTAAAGAAGTTGTCAGATCTACACAAATTGATCCAATTGCAAGGGATTCCAACAGAATTAAAAGAAAAAGAGCTCAGACAAAGATTGTTCCAGCCATGATGAAGCATGATGAAAGAAAAGGATCGGCAGAATCATGCATAGCTTCCAGATTTGTTAAAGTCAATGATACAAACATAGGCCCTGAACCTATCACCGATTTAATTGATAGATCCAGATCTCATGATTGCAAAGGCTTCCGGAACAAATTCATCCTCTTGTTTCTAACGCAGCCCATGTAGAAGTCAGTGCATGGAAAATTCCTTCCAGAATCTTGTGCATGTGCTCCCAATCTTCCAGTTGAAGCCTTCATTGAATTTACTTGTATTTTCATTCACCCAAAGTGCTTTCCAGAATTTAAAATTGCTCATATGCAATTAAAAATAAAAATGATGAGTTTTGTCTAAATTATTTATGGCAAACATTGCACTGGTGCATGTACTGGAAAAGAACTGCAAACGTTTCAAGGATAAAAGGGAAGACAAGTCAAAGGCAATACCCGCAAGGAAATCACAGTCAGTTGCTTCCAGATCCAGTTTGGTGAGAATTAAAGGCAAAAGAGTCAACCGCATGCAGAATATGGAAAAAGAACAAGACTGGAAGTGTTGTAACTTTCTTCTAATTTATTTTCCTCTTTCTTCTTCTTTCTCCTATTTTCTCCGACAAAATAATTGTGCAATCAATTAAATTATAAAACTTAAGTGATTGGTTTAAAAGCCGTTACTTGAAGAAGTGAATTACTTGAAAATAGGTGGCAGACAAGCAAAATAGAAGGTTCTATTTTCAGTTACAAATCATGCATGTCATGCAAAGAGGAATTCCAGGAGCGAGATTGTCAATTCGGTTATAGTTTCCTATTTGTAAATTGCCATCTATACACTATAAATAGAGGAAGAACCTACGGGTTAAAGAATTAAAATTTGTAATTAGCATTCTTGTGTTCCAGACTTTGAGCTGAAACCCTTGATATCTTTCTGAAAGCTAAGGAATAGAGAGGAGGCAGATTTCCAAAGAACTTTGTGTCAATGGTGCATTTGTTTCTTATTTCTTTTTAGATCTTTGCATAAACTTTGTGTTATCTTAGATCTACATCTGAAACTTTCCTTTGCTTCAAATTCTGCATTTCTAGATCTGTTTGTTTCGTCTATGTATATGTGACCAACTCTGTAACTATTGGTCAGGTTGTCCATCTTCTTTCTTTTCTGCTCGCATTCAATTATTTCCCTCTTCTACATATATACATTTCTTACAGTTGCTTACTTATTGCAAAACTGCCTAGCTATGGTGCATGAGCTACGCGGTTAAAGTAAAACCAACAGATAGATATTAAAAAATATAATTGGCAAAATCTTACACGGAAGCCTCACTGGTAAATGAGGGAGATTTATCTCATGACTAGCTAGGTTTTCAGCTATGCAGAAAATCTAGCCAACATTGTTTCAAACCATACAACAATTTGTCTAGTTTGCATACTTTGCACTCTTGGCCATCAACTGCGAAACCTTCAGGCTGAGTAATGTACACTATTTCTTGAAGTTTGTTAGTAGGGGTAAAATTCAATGGTTATTTAATTGGTCTTGCATGGAGTAGGCGAAGAGGCATGAAGGAGATGAAAGGTGAAAGGACACCATTGCACATAAATATGGATGAAGGGAGAGATTGAAGGTGGAGCTGAGTTTCTTTATTCTATTCTTTCTACTGCTATCTAGCCTTTTGGCTAATTATTGTAAATCCCGCTCATTGTTAATGAAAGATTAAGAGTTGTGTCGCCTACATGGTTCTGTGTTTTAGACCTTTTCTATTTTGTAGTTCTTAAATATTTTGTTTTTCTGGTCTCCAATTGTGTATTTTTAAATTAAATGTATTTAATATTCCTCTTAGCATGCCCTATGTCAGGGGCCACTACTAACAATGGTGCAGTTTGAGCGTGGATGAGAACACATGGAAGGAGCTTGTAAGACAACAACAATAATGGAGGAGCGTGGATGGGAGCACATTGATGAAGCACAGATTTCATGCATAAAATTTGAGTGTGGAAGTCGAGCACAGATTCAACTTTGGACAGCAAAGCAACAGGGGTTTAGGATTTAAGATGCCAGAAATGAGTTTTATGATTTTGACATCTTGTTGCATGAAGAGATGGCTCTAGTGCCATACCGTTAGAAGTGATGGTATTTTACTGTTTTCTCTGAAGCATTGGGAGGTGAAGTGTTAGAATCAAGGGGATGAAGTAAACGACTCTGTGAAAAATGACTCGACATCAGAACTGGTGTCGGTAACGTAATATCACATGTGGAGAACGTGACTCCATCCAAGATACCTGTGCATCCTGCAAGACTACGCAGCAGCAAGTCTTTCTTGTTTTGAAAGTTCGATTCATATTTTACATATTGTGCAATGATGCACTATGATTATGCAAAGAGAGTTATACACCTGGAGAAAATAATGATTACGCAGCCCTCCACATAGAGGCTGAATGGGGCAGATGAGATGGTGCTATGAACAATATATCAAACATGCACGTGTATGTGGAAAGTCCACCAGGAATTAAGGGGAAAATTTTCCAGAACCTCCTCGCAGTCATTTTCCCCATGAAGACATGTCACATGTGGCTATTGCATTCAAAACTTGCTGATTAGGAGGAAACGCCGCTCGAATTTCGCACTATAAACTGCAGAGCAGAAACAGAAATTGGACAGGAACAAAAGCTAAACAGAAACGTATCTGCTGCACCATCAAAAACAAGGATTGCACAGTCATATCATTGGAAATGTGGAGAGTATGTTGAGAAGATGACGAGTATGCTAAATGGCAGAAAACGAGGATAAAATTGTCATATATGTTAAAAGAATTTACCACTGAAGCAACAGTTGTATAGAAAATGGATATCTTATGTTTTTATCAATGCGCCAAGGACAGGACACCACATATGTAACTCCGCAGATGAAATAGTGTATGCTGGGGTGCTATGACAATTGCACACAGTAACTCTTTGGCCCCGCAACGATTATGCACCATGGGTGGAAGATGCACCGGTGAGGAGGAAGGTGGATGGTCGTGGGAGACTGCACAGCAAAGGTAAAATGCTTCTTGTCTTGCGCAATCCACTGCACAGAAGACAAAGAACCCAGGCAAAGTATGAAACGGGACAGACATTCACATCTAGGGCACAACCGCGCAATGAGCAATCACATGGAGAATATAATAAGTGACTAGAGGAAGGATGCATCACACGATAAGACTACAAGCCTCACCAATGCAATAATGGCAGGGAGGAATGTCGCCAAAGATAAACGATCAAAAGTTGAATGAAGGAGACGGTTGATCACATGAGCTAGGCACAAAGTATTACTCAAGGAGGACATAGAATGCAAGGAAATGCGCACTTGACTGAGCTATAAAAAGAAATATAAGGGAAATAATGAATGCGCAACAACATTGCGTAGAGTCTGGAATTTGATGGTGTGTGGACAGTTTTTCCATATTTTAACCGTAAGTTACAGTTTACAAAAATTTTAAACCGTAAATTTAGACTGGTTATTTTTATCCAAGTTGTAAATTTGAAGGTTTATATTTTTTACAACCCGTCAAAAATGCCAGTAATCATATAAGTTAGAAATATAATATATAATAACATATGATTTTGAATATGATTTTTTGTTCAAATTTTTTTTAGAAAAAACTGATTTATCTTCTATTACAATTTCTAAATTCAAAAATATGTTTTATTCTTTTTTGTTAAGTGAAACTACAAGATATTTTATACTGATTTTTCATGAACCATTTAGTAATTTTCTATTCTAATTCCAGTAGAGACTAGTTTTCATTTATTTTCAATGCAGATTTTATTTTACCTTCAAGCAGAAAGGAACTAAGAAGATTAATCCTGCCCCAGCCTCCAGGTATGTTATTTATCTATTGTATTACTTGTTTTTTTACATACGAGAAATTTATCTTTGTTATTTGAAGGCTTTTTTATCATTTTAAATGTACAGAATAAATAGCTCTGACATTGTACAGACCATATTAATAAATTTATATTTCAAAACATAATTTTAATTAAAATAAATAGTTGTAGCTTTCTCTCACAACGAAACTCAATATGTCTCATTCACGTTTATTTCAATTTCCAATGACCTTGCATTCCATTTTATTTTTCGAATAACAAAATGTGATAGCAGATTTTATAAATAATAACTCAAGATCTTAAAGATTGAAAATAAAATTATTTAAACTGTGATTTTTTTTGACAATCTTAAATATTGTTTAAAACATAAATTGAAAGGCGTATATATGGCCAAACCGTCACATATTTTCCTTTTGACAGGCAGGGGTGACCGTCAAATTTCAGGGCTGAATTCAGAGCCAAGACATGATTGAAGAAATTGCGAAGAAGATAACGTATCACGCAGTTGGTTGAGAAATTGTATATAAATGGAGGGCACACAATGAGGGTTCAAAAGGAAGAGCAAACAACAGGTTGGAAAATAGGCGAAATTGTGCAATGAATTGCCGGGTGTATTTCGCAATAGGCTATGATTGCGCAATGTATCGCACAATTAAGAAACACAAGATTGACAAAGTGGTGGATTCAATTTTATCCCTGAATCATGATTACATGTTTGTATGTTTGTACATTAATAGATTAGATGTGACCGAGAGGGTGTGCAACAAGGCTTGGACGCTAATTGGGAAACCGAAAAAGAAATCAACGGAACCAAAGGAGCCAAAAATAGTGATACCAAAGTCAAAAGTAGATTGAGCCGAAGGTGCCCTGGCAAGGAACGTTTCAATGACGAATATTCGTTAATTCACGAATATTCCATTTTTTGAAATTTGAAATTGGCGAATTTTTAGGGTACCACTTAGGACCAGTGAGCCAAAATTTGTTGGGTGCAAGTCAATTTTAGGGGTCAATTCGCCATTCCCGCGAAATAGGAATTCAAAAAAATTTCCTGAATAGAGTAAGTCGGTAACATAGTTTATGCTACCGACTGACAGCATATAGTATGCTTTCGGCCCGTAGCATAGAAAATGCTACCGGCCGACATCATATACTAGTATACTGTCAGCTGGTAGCATAAAATATGATATCGACCAGTAGCATTTTATATGCTATCGGCCAACAACATACTAGATGTTGTCAGCTAATAACATAAACTATGATACCGACTAGTAGCATATTACAAATCTACTATCTGGTAACATTTAATAGTGATGTCATGATGTCTTTATATTCGCCATTCCTACGAAAGATAATTTCACATATTCGCCAAATATTTTCTAAGGCTTTTTTTCAGAGGGACCCTTCAAATTTTCCCTGTGCCCCAGACAAGAGCCAAGAAAAAAGCACTTGGACACAAGAGGCAGTAGATTAGGATCACATACATATATCGATTGTGTCTTGAGACAAGACACCTATTGAAGTCCGGTCCGAGAGAGTATTAGTAGGGGTAAAATAAATGGTTATTTAATTTTTCTTGCATGGAGTAGGCAAAGAGGCATGAAGGAGATGAAAGATGAAAGAACACCATTGCGCATAAATATGGGTGAAGGAAGAGATTGAAAGCAAAGTTAAGCTTCTTTGTTCTCTTATTTCTGCTACTCTCTAGCCTTTTGGCTAATTATTGTAAATCCCGCTCTTTGTTAATGAAAGATTAAGAGTTGTGTTGCCTCCATGGTTTTTTGTTTTAGAACCTTTCTATTTCGTATTTCTTCATTATTCTGTTGTTCTTGTCTTCAATTGTGTATTTTTAAATTAAATGTATTTAATAATCCTCTTAGTATGTCCTATGCCAAGGGCCACTGCTAACAAAGATCAACATTAAAAAAAAAAATCACATCCATTTGATGAACTTTCCAACCGATTTGTGTTGTCAAAGCCAACAAAGTCCAATTGGTAGTCCACTTTGTTGTTGGTGCAAAGGTTTTGTTGTAGTTTATGCCTTCCTTTTGGGCATAACCCTTTGCAACATGTAATGTCCCCTTTTCTTAACTAGAAATACTTAATAATATTTTTAAGTGGAGCCCAAATAACTCTCTATTTATGGGCAACTTAATAATATTATTATTAAAATAAAATGTATTTTTAAATACTAAAACAAAAAGAAGACCCTTATCCCGTTTTCATTATTTTCAGTCGGCTAAAAGGGGGAAGTTAGTAATTTAATTTTAAGTGCTAAAGTAATTTTAATTATTGGCACTTTAATTAAATTATTAAAAAAGAGATAAAAGTGCATTTAATTAATTATTTTTAAATGCCCAAATGGAATGACCCAAAAGGAGAACTAAAAAGGGGGAAAGCAATTGTTTAAGAAAGAAATGAAATATCCCACATGGAGCGCTCCACACGGAGCGCTCCACAAGGAAAAGGAAGAAAAAGGCTATAAAGGTAAATGTTGTGGCTCATTTGTAGAATCATCTGGTGAATTTGATACTTCTCTTTGGAAACTAGAGCATTGAGCTCTCATTTTCAGCCTTTGAGGATGAAAACTGTCATTGAATCCTATTGGGGACGAAAATCCTCAATAGTCACAGCACTAGGGGATGAAAACCCTCATTTGTTGCATTGGTAGATTCATCTCGGAGTCACAAGTAAGCTTAAAATTCAGAATTTTGGAACGATAAGGGTTTTCATCCATGCTAGGACACAAATTCCAGCTAGGGCACGCTCTTTTGGGGCTGCCACATTCATTTCCAACTTGGGCAACCCATTTGGAGATTTTGGGACAACATTTCAAGGGGGACTTGTGGTTGGAAAAATATGATTTTAACTTTTTTTTATAGTTGTAATTTTGAGCTATCATTTGCATTTTATCTCAAAGTATTTTTCAAGATATAGATTTTTGAAGTTTCATTTGTTTTTGAACAATAATTAATTCCAAAAGTCTGTATCTTGTTTTTAAATCATTTATTTTGCATGATTTCATCAAGGATTTCATTTTGTTGATGTATTTATGAAGATTTGTGAGTAGGAAATACTAAAATTTGAATTTTTCCTAGGTCACTTAGCGTTTTGGGGACCTAAAACAGGTCGCTGCCCTAATTTTTGCATCAAATCATATTGTCGTCATAAAAAACAGATTTATACAGGTGATTTTCATAAATTCCAACAATGTTCCATTAGGGTTTGTGGAAAATTCAAATTCCTCAAATTTGAGCCTGAAAGGGACATTACACGACAAGCATTGCTTTATTATAATGTCCCTTCTTAAGGGGGCTCAGGAAGTGACCAAAGAGCTGAGATGTGACTTAAAAATCATATTAGTAAGTTGTTGTAGATGACTGATATCAGACCTGCAACTTGCAAATTATGCCCTTCCTAGAGCAACGATCTCTTAGGAAAAATCAAACACACTTTCCTAGGCACAAATCTCACTCAAACCTTTAAGAAATATGCTCAAAATTTATGAGAAATAACTAGCAATTGTTAGATGCAAGAAAACTAATTTTTAGTGCCCTAGAAATGAAGATATGAATTTTCTATGAACCCTTTGTTTGCAGGTTATTTTAAAAATTCATAACTTCACCTAGGAAGCTCCAAAATTCATGAAACTTAGGATCTTGGAGTTTAAAAATATAACAAATGCAAATATCAAATCAACTTGCCCAAACATCCACCAAAACATGCCAAACCTGCCTTTCAAGCAATTTTCCCCTCTTGGAAATGCCCTAAAAACCATGCAAGATCACTCCAAATATATTCTGAAATTATTATTCAAGCTCAGCAATCAATTGGTGAAGGAATTATAATTTTTGGAAGCCTAGGAATGTTGGAATGAATTTCCTTCAAACCCTAGTTGCAAAAATAAATAAATATTTTCAGATCTGATTATGCATGCCAAAACCCTCCAAATTTCAATGTAAAACCAAATTTCACCCTTATAAATTATATGCAATGAGATGATGTAATCCAAACACATAGAAGACCCTTGAATACTTCAAAACACCATTCAATGTTGGTCACCCTTTTAGAACAGCCAAATAATGTACCAAATCACTCCACAAATGAGTCGCTCCACTTTGAAGGAAGCCAATTTTGCATCAATAACAAAATGAAAGCAATATCTTCAATATTTGACCCAAAGAGCTCCTTAGGGCAACTCGCCTAAGGCTGAAATTAAGATAACAGCAGCAAAGAAATCCCTCAAGGGGGTGGAGACTCCCGTGTTGAAGTCTTCCCTAGACTTGGTGAAGGGTTTCATCCTCACACAAGACTCTCCAAGGGTTTTCATCCTTAGGAGAGGTAGAGAGATGCTTCACAAGCAATCTTTCCAAGAGATAATAGAATTCACATAATAATCAAATGGCCAAGCAACCTCCTTTTATAACAATAAGGGGTGCTACATCATAACTTATGGCCGACCTTATAATAAGTACCTTTTAATTATCTAATTTGTATTTGGAGCCTACATGCTCAAAATACTTTATATTCTAATTTAAATGAATTTATCTATTGGAGTGCTTGGCTTCCCAACAGGAATATGTGATAATAATGAAAATATATATTTAGAAAATGTCATCCAAGTCTTCCCCTTGCTTCTTTCCTTAAACCCACGGGGAGGAGAATGGGTTAAGGTCTTCAATTCCGTTAATCTCCAAAAAGGGACATGACAGTCCTCCCTTCCCAAGATTGCTTGTCCCCAAGCAATTACAAGTACCCGGATCCCAAATAATTCTCAGGTGCTCCTTCTTTGATGTACCTTCACATGAAGCAAACTCATTAAAGAAAAAATGTGTCCCCTTCTTCATCCATTCTTGCTTTGTGAGTATGATGACCAGATCTTTTTCTATGCTTCCCAAGGCCTCACAATTAACATCCAAACATTGGTTGTTCCCAATTTCCCTCATGTTGTCCCAAACACCAATGTAATCTTGCTTTTTCCCTTCAAAAATCAGAATGAAGGTGGCTGGAATTCCACTTTTACTTGCATAGAATAGTCCAAGCATGTTAGTGTGTAGTGAATACAACTCCCAACTATTAAGATGTCCCTTTATGCTCCAAAATCTTGAGAAGACCAAACTGAAAATGCACCAAACAGACAGGCCTCCTCTGTTGGACAGCCCTCAAATTGACCCTTGGTCAAAGTATTTATCATCCCACATTCCCTTTGGTTCTTTCAAGGAACCATAGATTGAAAAATCAGAATTACAATCCTTACCTTGATGACCCAAACACATCAATTGCATGGCATAAACATGGTGCAAACAACCTCCTATATGAAGATGATTATATTGCTTGTGTTCCCCATAAGATTTATTTGTTCTTTCCCTCATCCCGGCACTCATAATGATAAAATCATCAGTAGTATTGATCTTGAAATCAGAAGTTTCTCCTTTTGCGAGCCTCGCAAAAACATCCATATCCCACATACGGAAACAAACTTGAAATTGAATCGAAGATGGGCTTCTTACCTCATCTTTCTTTGTAGTATGAGATGCATGATGATACCCATACCAAAGTGATATAGGAGCTGGAAATGATCCTATATTGATTGCCAACAATGCTATGAGCTGAAAACCAACACTTCCCATGATTGAATCCACCTGTATGCTTACAAATATGTCATTGTGCAAGCTGGAAGTGCGTATGACAACAGTGTTATGATCAACAACCAAATGATTTTTGTCATGCTTACCATCTTCCCGTATCAAACACCTTGTTTCCCTTGCAATGATGAATGAGGTGAGAAGGGACCAATCCCCAATGGCTGAAAATGCTTTGGGAATTTGGAAATTATTTCTTCTCATGGTTGTCCTCTTATTGATGACAGCAGACATAGTGTAGGGAAAACTGAAATAGTTGATAACAGCAAGTTCAAAATCCCAAAAATCAATTTTTGCAACCTTCAAAGTCATACCTTCTATGAGAATAAGCATTTGGAATATCTTCTTTGTGCATGGACCATCAATTTCCCCTATGTCTGAAATATGTACAACTGCAATTCCATCATGATGGCTCCTCTTTTTCCCTCTTCTCTCCAGTCCTTCCATGGAACCATGGGTTAGCAATCTTTGGAAAGGATAATCAGAATTTTCATCATGTTCTTGATGCCCAAAACATACCATGATAGAATTGTTCCCCATACTGATTTTGAAATCAGCACTTTGTAGGGTTCGACACAATCCCTCTTTTTGTAGGGTTCAACACAACAATTATATTTCCTATGTGAAAACAATCTTGAGATTGAATCCAAACATCCATATGTTCTTTGCCACAAAAGGTACTTCTTACCTCATCATCCCTTGACATATGTTGTGCATAATGATATCCCATTAGCGGTCTCATAGGACACAACAAGCATGAATTATGATCACTCCCCCATATCTGAAATGACAAAGTGGTAAGCAGCGAATCTGAGGTACTTACATGCCTTGGGTTGCTTCCAAACATCTTGTAACTTAGAAATTCCAAGTTAGGTACAACACTCTTGTAGGGAACATCTTTGGGCTCCTCTCCCAAGCTGAAAATGTCATTAATTTGCTTGTTATTGACAGTCCAACCTTAGTTGTTGTCCTGAAAATTCTAGTAGAGTGAAAGTGATTATAAGCACCTGAAAAAGCACTCTCTTCATATATATGGCCTCCAACAAGGTCACCCCAAAGTCTTGGCCCATTGACCCTTTGCAATTCTGATTTGTCTCCATTCTTAGCATCATGAAGACTACCCATTTGCCATGATTTGCTATAGAGCATCAAACTTGCCCCAAGGTCATCTTTTCCAACAAATTGCCCATGAGTGTAAATATGAAATGGCATGATAGAAAGCAACAATTCTGAATTATCCTCATACCTTTGGTGGTCCTCATGAGAAATTGTTGTAGTCTTCTCCTTACCCTTTGGTAATTGAGCTTCTTCAACACCTTGCAAAGCTGATTTTTCTTCCTTCTTTGCCTTAGAAGGATGACCATCCTCTCCATCATGTAGCTGATCCGCCACATGCTCCTTTACCTATTTCTTCATGAGGGAAGGGTTTTTCCCTTCTAGGGTCGAGTGGCTCCTTGGTGTGGTTCGGTTCTTAGACCTTGTGCCAATGCCCACTCTCTTGTTCTCTAATTCCACGAATTCCTCAAAGGGAAGGGCATCACGCAACTTTTTCAGAAGGGCTTGGTATTCTTTTGTCAATTTGTCAACCCTTGAAACCCTTTTCTCCTTGAGCGAACCACCACCTTGCATATTTTGGATGGCTAGGGTAAGCCTATCCAGTGCATCCGCTATCCTTGTGTTCTCACGATCCTTTCTAACTTGTTTTCCATGCTTCACAGGCTGGGAGGATGATGTTTTGATACCACTGTAATATCCCTTTTTAGGGGGACTTAGGAAATGACCAAAGAGCTAAGATGTAACTTGAAAGTCAAGTTAGTAAGTTGTAGATGACTGATATCAGCCCTACAACCTACAAATTATGCCCTTCCTAGGGCAGCAACCTCTAAGGACAAGTCAAACACACTTTCCTAGGCACAAATCTCACTCAAACCTTTAGGAAATATGCTCAGAATTTATGAGAAATAACCAGCAATTGTTAGATGCAAGAAAACTGATTTTTAGTGCCCCAGAAATGAAGATATGAATTTTCTATAAACCCTTGTCTACAGAGTTACTTTAAAAATTCATAACTTTACCTAGGAAGCTCCAAAATTCATGAAACTTGGGATCTTGGGGTTTAAAAATATGACAAATGCAAATATCAAATCAGCTTGCCCAAACATCCACCAAAACATGCCAAACCTGCCTTTCAAGCAATTCGCCCCTCTTGGAAATGCCCTAAAAACCATGCAAGATCACTCCAAATATATTCTGAAATTATTATTCAAGCTCAACAATCAATTGGTGAAGGAATTATAATTTTTGAAAGCCTAGGAATGTTGGAATGAATTCCCTTCAAACCCTAGTTGTTGCGGAAATAAATAAATATTTTCAGATCTGATTATGCATGCCAAAAACCCTCCAAATTTCAATGTAAACCAGATTTCACCCTTATAAATTATATGCAATGAGATGATGCAATCCAAACACATAGAAGACCCTTGAATACTTCAAAACACCATTCAATGTTGGTCACCCTTTTAGAACAACCAAATAATGTACCAAATCACTCCACAAATGAGTCGCTCCACTTTGAAGGAAGCCAATTTTACATCAATAACAAAAGGAAAGCAATATCTTCAATATTTGACCCAAAGAGCTCCTTAGGGCAACTCGCCTAAGGCTGAAATTAAGATAACAACAGCAAAGAAATCCCTCAAGGGGTGGAGACTCTCGTGTTGAAGTCTTCCCTAGACTTGGTGAAGGGTTTCGTCCTCACACAAGACTCTCCAAGGGTTTTCGTCCTTAGGAGAGGTAGAGAGATGCTTCACAAGCAATCTTTCCAAGAGATAATAGAATTCACATAATAATCAAATGGCCAAGCAACCTCCTTTTATAACAATAAGGGGTGCTACATCATAACTTATGGCCGACCTTATAATAAGTACCTTTTAATTATCTAATTTGTATTTGGAGCCTACATGCTCAAAATACTTTATATTCTAATTAAATGAGTTCATCTATTGGAGCGCTTGGCTTCCCAATAGGAATACATGATAATAATAAAAATATCTATTTAGAAAATGTCATCCAAGTCTTCCCCTTGCTTCTTTCCTTAAACCCACGGGGAGGAGAATGGGTTAAGGTCTTCAATTCCGCTAATCTCCAAAAAGGGACATGACATTTATGTTTGTCAAGAGAGACATCGTCCTTGTATTTGTTACGAAAGACCCGATTCCAACCAATTGATTTACAACCAAGTGGGCAATCAACCAATTACCGAGTCCCATTTTTCACCAATGCATCTCTCATGGATTTTCTCCGAGACTCATCCTTTTTAACATGTTTGAAAGAGGTCGGTTCTTAATCAAAAGAAAAATTGAGTTCTTCATGAGAATCATTCAAGTTGAGATTTTCAATTTTGTTTTGAATTTCTTCAAGGACATTTTTTGTTTTTTATTATTGGCAAATAGTTTAGAAGGGACTATACCCTATTACAAAAAGGCTCAAAACCCAGATACACAGGAGGAAATAACAAAAATGGATCAAAATCCAGATATTACATGAAGCCTAGCGGTAGTCAAAAAAGTAACTACAAAATGGAGACAAGATAGGTACAAAACTACAAAAAAGCAGCAAGTAAACAGCAACAGAAAAGCATCAAAACAGCTCCGTAGTAGATTACTTCTTAGAAGCCTTGTCAATTCTAGACTTAACAGTCTGCAATGAGGTAAAGAGAGCCAGGGTAGTGATATGTGTAGGATCATTGGCATCCAGTTGAGAAAAGACACGGCCCCTTTCAGCATTTGTGCCCCAAATAGCTTCACAAATACCACTGAGCATGCTAATACTTCTGACCTGTTGTTCCAGGAATTCACAAATAGCTCTAAAAACTGAAATGCCATGATCATGCCTGTCCATAGAATTCCCTAATTTTTTATCAAGAGAATTCAGCTTCTTGTAGATTTCATTGATTTCTTCTTCACCAATTCCAGCATCATTATTCAATTTCCCTTTTCCCTTTTGCTTAGTCAGCCGACACATGTCCTTTTTAAGACTTTCCATCTCTTTTTCCATGTTTTCAATTCTCTTTAGAAGATCCTCCTTCTCCTCCTGAGTAGTATTGTTTTGCCCCATGGCATTGATGTGTAGGAGATTTTGTGCATTATTTCCATGTCCTTACTACTTCGAAGGACTCTGTTGAAGGGAGAAGGGTGTGTTTTAGAAAAAGAGGGGTTTTTGGTTCTTGATTTTTCTATATCCAAGGAATAGTGTTGGGGATGAAGGTAGAAATCAGGTTTGAGGGAGTCAGGAGTGGGTGGAATGACAGAAGTAGTAGGTATGGTAGGGTGATGGGCAAGGCAGTGCATGTGAAGGAGGAAGATTAAGCCCTGGTGGAGGGGAATGACACAGGTATGGTTTTGGTACTCAAGGATGGAGCATTCCATGAAGTTTAGAATATAATGCAAGAAGTAAAAATGTAGGTTCCTACGCAAATGGTTTTAAAAGATCAAATGCTTTATGGGAACTGTGATATACCTGCCTTCAAGGGTAATGAAACGAACCATCATCCTAGCAAGCTCATCAAATGGCACGGGGATGGAATTTACCTTAACACCCACTATGAAAAACTGAAGTTCCTCACCAACTTTGATGAATTTTCTAACCTCCATGTTCTTATCTAATCTCTTACTGAATAATTTTATTCCTTCAAAACTAAGGCCCGTAACTTCGGCAATTAACTCCTCTTTTATCTAAATGTATTTCCCACCATACTTCACCTTTCTTTGTTTCCAATCTGTGGAAAAATGCAAGGTGATGTTCTGATTGTACCCTTGAATCTTCTAAATGAAATTGATAACCCATCCTAGCTGTAAAAAGTTCCAAAGATCATCATTCTCCTTCCACGCAAGGCCACAATGAGACTCAATTTGGCAAAGATCTCCACCCATTCTTTCAACTATACATTTCAACTACTTGAAACAAGCAAAAAAAGTTGTGTCATTCTTCCCCAATCCATTTTTTAACCGTCCTTGTACAAAACCAATGGGCATGTGCAAATTTATGGTAATAAATGTTTTTACTCCTCTTATATGTGTGAGCTTGCATTCCCAATAAAGCGGAGGATATCTCATAAAATATTTTGAGTAGGAAGTGATCTATCACATTTATCATTAATGATATAATTTTGTACTTCGATGGGGATATTATCCTCATGATACCAAGTGGTAAAGTTGTTATTAATCCCATAATTTGCCAATGTGTCCACCACTCTATTACCTTCTCTATAGGTGTGGACAATTTTGAAGTTATTGAAGGCATGACAAATACTTATAGACTCATGAATAAAATCTTGTATTGTCCAACTAGGGGGATAACTTTGATTTAGATGATTTATAACATTCAATGAATCTCCTTCTATAATAATGTTAATAATATTGCATTCCTTAGCAATTCTTAAGCCCCATAGAGCTGATAAGGCTTCAACATAATGGTTTGTTTGATGTCACATTCTTCCTGCAAAAGCAGCAATTAAACATCCTGTGTGATCCCTTATGATTCCTCCCCAACAACTCCCTGGATTTGCCCTTTGAGGCTCCATCAAAATTGAGCTTATACCAAGAATTGGGAGGAGGGATCCAATGGATTAATGACCTGTCAATGGTTGAATTCCTTTGTCTCTAAAGGTTTCCAATATCTATTTTCCAATTTGAAAGAATAACCTCTTCATTTCTAGGATTTTGTTTGTTATTGGGAGGTTTAAATCTCTCAATATTATCTTTTACAGCATTGATAGTCTTATTGAATTTTTTTTTACAAATCTGTCTATTGTTCCTAAATATTATATTATTCCTGGTTTTCCAGAGTCTCCAAATGGTATGAGGCAAGATCAGATTCCAAATTCTTCGAACCATGCAATGTTTATATAGGGGGTCCCATTGTTCCCAAGTTTGTAAGAACTCATTTGGCAGGGTCCAACATATATTAAATCTTCAAAAAAATGAAACTCCAAAGCTTCGAGGAATACTCACAATGTAGCAA
The DNA here is from genome assembly GCA_019776745.2 of Taxus chinensis. Lineage (NCBI taxonomy): Eukaryota > Viridiplantae > Streptophyta > Pinopsida > Cupressales > Taxaceae > Taxus > Taxus chinensis. The sequence continues at coordinate 439,928,942 of CM034156.1, forward strand.
AAGGTGTTTAATATCCTTAGCCTCCTTTTTACTCATGCAGCACATATTTGGCATAATAAACCCCCTTTTGATTAAATTATCATTCGTGAGAATATTTCCTTTTAGAACAAGCCAAAAAAATAAGTTGAATTTGGGAGTTAGCTCAGGCAACCAAATTCTAGTCCACTTGAAATCACAATGAACATTTTCAAAAAAGGAGTTGTACCCAATTTTGACAGTATATTCACCATCAAAAGAGTTACTCCAAACAACTTCATCTTTGACATCAGTTTGATTTAGGGGTATGATATCTAGCTGCTCTTGGAGAGAGGAAACCACAGGGTTTAGCTCAAGCACATCCTAGAACAACAGGTCAAAGACTATATTAATATAGAGGGAAATAGAAGAATAAGTCAAAGACTATATTAATATAGAGGGAAATAGAAGAAGATGGAAGTCAAAGACTATTAATATAGAGAGAAATAGAAGAACAAGTCAAAGACTAAATTAATATAGAGGGAAATAGAAGAAGATGGGAACAACTCAGTGTGGATGTGTTTGTGGAAATAGAAGAAGAAGAATTTCCAACCCTAGGCGCCAAAACTGGATGCTTCCCAGCAATTAAAAAAAAGTCAGCTTTTAGGCATTTAGCTATGCCATAATGGGTCGCACTTTTATGCTAGAAGTCATGTTAAAAATAAGAAGGCAATGAAGTGGGAATTTTTACCCTTCTAGGAAGCTCCATAATTCTCATCTTTCACTTAAGTGATTTAACTTTAATGATGGGAAAAAACAACCTTCCAGGAAGGCTCCAAATTTTTACCTTCCTTCCACCACCAAAATTTCTATTGGCACTTCAATGATTTAACTTTAATGATGGAAAAAAACAACCTTCCAAGAAGGCTCCGAATTCCCACTTTCCTTCCACCACCAAAATTCCCATTGGCACTTAAGTGATTCAACTTTAATGATGGGAAAAAACAACCTTCCAAGAAGGCTCCAAATTCCCACCTTCCTTCCACCACCAAAATTTCCATTGGCACTTATGTGATTTAACTTTAATGATGGGAAAAAACAAGCTTCTAGGAAGGCTCCAAATTCCCACCTTCCTTCCACCACCAAAATTCTCATTGGCACTTAAAATCCCTCCTTCCAAAAAAAATGCGACTTGCATGGAAGAAAGCTTCTTCCCAAAAAGTGCAAGAACTTGCAAGTGCCATAACTTTCACTCCGTGGCTCCGTTTTAGGTGTCGTTTTCTCTAAAAGTGCATATTTTCTCGAGCTCTACGCATTGATAGCAATATTTTCCTTATTTTCATAAAATCTATTTTTGCATTTTTTTGGACCAAGCAACTTCTTGCAATCTCCTGAAAAAATCATGAGCTCTGATCACTTTTAGACAAATTAATAATTAAAAATCCTGGATATCTTTTCAAAACCCTAGGCCTGGGGAAAGCTCTGGCAGGAAGAATGAATAGGCTACGGGAATTATCGAAGAAAACAAACAAAAAGAAATAAAAACAAAACAAAAGAAGTTGCAGGCAATTGCTCGAAAAATTTCTCTAATTAGCTAATTTGCAAAAATTCTTCCCGCGGGTGAATGTTCTGTGGTAATAATGATGGGGTGAAGTGCTTTATATAACCTAAATCCTCCCATTTTAGCTCAATCTATTTTTAAAAGAACTTTATTTATTTAATAAATAACTAAATAAAACGCTTTCAGACAAAGTCTGGCAAAGGAATTGAGTGAGCTTTAGCATGTGGGTATGTGTCAAATTTGGCTTTTATGACTCTCTGGCGATACCCTAGAGCAATGCAAACAACTACAGGCAAAAAAAACACAAAACGACCTGTTACTTTGAAAAGAACGAAAAAAATTTAAAGGGGTAGTCCCAGATTTCAGGGTGAAATCTTGGGGACACCAGAAGGTCAGGAAGTGGAATAATGGGAAGGCTTTGTACAACTACATCACAAAAGATGTGCATGCAATGACAAAGGTAGTCACAGTATAACTCTGGAGTCACCGCATGTTTGAATAAGCATTAGGGGGTGAAAGATCCTGCAATGCGTTGGCAAACGATTTTCCACCCCTTCTAGCAGTCAAATCCAGGTTAAACAAAATTGGTATTTCAGATTTTTCTTGAATTCTTTGTCAGAGAGAGGAGTCAATTGTTGTTGTCTTTTAAAGATATTATGCAGTGAGGAATTTTGGGCATGGTTACCTGCTGAAGTCAGTTTCCTTACTATTGCCCCTCTCTCTTGGCAAGGCCCTCTTCTGGGGGATTTTTCAATGATCAAGGACGACTGTAAAAATTTATGGCAGAAAATTCAACTGTCCGCTATAGCTTTTTGTGGAAGGAAAGATGTAAAGTAACCTTTAAGGAGGATAATATTCCTCTCATTCTAGAACCATTAAGACTTGTTAAGCAGGATTTGGCTTTTCTTGTTACACCCAAATGTGAGGGTTCTGTATAGATGTTGAATCTTTACCCATAAGGCCTTCCTTTTACAGGGAGATATTTTGCTTGTAATCCTGTTGTTCATCTGATGTAATATAATATGTATTTCTTCAAAAAGGGAAACAACAATAACTACTTTAGTGCTTATAATAGAAGACACATAATTTCAAAAAGTATTCATCAATGTAAACATGTGGTCAGAAAATAAATTTCACGTACTTGACACCACTGTTGGACAGCCTCCTTGGAGTGAAAATTCTTGTGGTATTAGTTGTACATCTCGTGTGCGTAGAGTCAGTGTTGCAACTAGACCCTTCATCTGTAATTTCCCAAAATTAGAATCTGTACATGATTCGACTAGCCCAAAATTAACTCTTCACAAAATTGATCTACACACCATTGTCAAATCGTATGATACAGAATGATATCTGAAAGTCAGAAAGAGGAGACATTAAAGGATACATGGACAGGAAAAAAGACAAGAAGATGAAGTACGAGTTGATAGTAAACACCAAAAAGACAGAAAACTAAATCCTACCAGAAAAGCTTTTAAATGTCCTCTTCGATGGATCTGTATTAAACTGACACAAACTAGAATAGACCATTTAGTAATACAGAACAGAGCAATAACATGCAATACACATGACATAGTAAACATAGAAACTTTGTGCAAGTATCAAAAGATAAGAAAACTTTCAAAAGTAATAACAAGCAGAAGAAGCTGCAAACAAAACCAAGTTTGCAGGTTTTATCACTTATGGGCATTTAATTTAAGGTACTGGGCAGCCTTACAAGCAACTAGCATTTTTGCTTGCTCCTTGCCACCAACATCTCCGGCAACATCATCTTTACCCTCTCCTTTCCATTTCTCTACTGCATCAGCTTTTATTGTAGCTTCCTAATAAACAGATATGACAAAAAATATCAATGCTGATAATTATCAATTTATTGTAAAATAGGACTTCATTTTGCTGGATACAAAGTCAATTACATCCATCAACACACAAAAAAAACACAACTTACCGCATTATGCTTTTCAGTGCATTTATCGATTGATTTAGTCCATTTTAAGTTGGATCCTCCGGACAAAGTGAATCTATTAACTGATCTTGAGTAAAACGCTTGTGTAGTTTGAAAGCACTGCAACTTCTTACTGAAATCACAAAGAGCCAGAATATCAAGCACATTTATTTAGTGAGTTGAGTATACGAGTTTGAGGATAAAAACTAAAGCTCTCTCTCTTGTAACTCAGTATGATAAAATATGAGATAGCATCAAATATAAGGACAGATATAGAGAAGAAACACTTTCACACCTTCCAAGCATATACAATAAAATTTTGACTTTAGAAACATACTTTATTCTTCTTGAATGAGATGCTACAGATGCAGGTCTCTTCCACGGTAGAAGAGATGGCACTACTTTATATGTCTGGAATAGTGGCGATCTTGGAAACTGAGGATGGCCGGTATCCAGACTCGAACCCCATTTTTTCTGCTTAAAAACTGCAAGTAAACAGCATTATTTTAGGAGATTATGGAAAACAATATCCTACTTGGTCTGTTAAAATATCTTATTGTTATCTCAAGAAATTTGATATATACTTCCTACTTAAGAGCCAATAGAATCATCATCTTTAGAGTAAATGTTTGTATTTTTGCTCCACACTAATACAAGACTTCTTCCTCGGAGTTTTTTTTCCATCTCATGTGCTTTTGTTGTAATCTCACAAACTAAGTTGTTTGGGTTAAACACAAAAGTTCAGATTGTTGCCACCCACTTGGTAAAGGGGCTATGAGATTAAATAAACCAAAGGAAAACTACTTGAATGAATCTCTACAACTAAAGTTGGTACATGAATAGAAACCTAAAGATGCATTATGTCTACAGCCTTAAATGTTAGAAAGAAAGGAATCCATGCTGCTCGTCAATGAATACTGAGCATGCAGAGAAATGTCAAACATTTGGCCCGACATATTTCAACTTTTTCACCCTGTAGAATTGTTACCTAAACTTTCCCTTTACTGAAAATCTATGAAGGTTTCAGAACTTTTGTAAAGCTTCTACTTTTCTAGAACAATAGCTGTATCCTTTGGAAACTCTATCTTGTAATCAACATAATCCACCCCTCACAGATATTTCCAAGGTCCTCCAGTGATTCCGAGGATGATAAAATATTGTTATAGTGAAGTCTAACTTGGATGCAGGATTAGATGTCATCATGGCATTCCTTTTTCTTTAGGAATAGATATCAAAACACAATCCCAGCATTCGAACTTGGAAAGAATGTCATGTATTGGAAAATCAATCTTCGAATTGGAGTTTAAACATTGGAAAAAAAGTACAAAAAGAGCAATGAAATAAAAAACAGCTTTTAAATATATGAATGAAGAAATAATACTTTCAGAAAGAAGGGGAAAAAAAAGCAAAGAACAATGCACTACTAATATCACAATGGTGCGACAATTCAAGATTGAATTTCCAACTTTCATTGAGTTAAAGAGAAGGAACTCTATCATTGTCTCCACTGTACCAGTACATTTTCTAGATAATCTGAAGTAAAAGATCGTTAGTTGCAATGAAAATATCAAGACCAAAGTTACCAGGGTAAATGGGTGTGGGTGCAGATATCTGTCTTCCATTCTCAAAATACAAGGTCCCTCCATCTCTCCCACAAATTTAGCATTGAGAATGTGAGGAGGGGTGGTGAAATTCATACAGCATCCCACCATTTCCAATTAGAGAGTCAGTGGGGGTTGTACTTGTACCTCTCTCTAATCTTGGCTTTATAGTCATTCATTCTATAAACTCATCTATTTATCAGCATATGTTTACCCGCACTTAACAAAAAACTTGCAGCTGGAAATCAAATTTGAGGTTGGGAATGGTAAGTTTCAAACTAGACTGCACGGAAACGCCCTAGACCCCCTCGTACCAGGCTGGGTACGTTTTGGGTACAAGTATGGGTACGGGTACGCCCTGGGTATGCTGTGGGTACATACCAACAGGCCCTGGATACGTCCCGGGTACGGAAATCTGTACCCGGGAAGTACCCAGGGCCTGTGGGTACATACCCACAGAGTACCCACAGTTTTTTCTTTTTCTTAAGTGCAAAAAAAAAAAAACATGAAGGCTTTGATTGGAATTGAACTTTGGAAAGTTTGTGTGAGATTCAATATTGCCAATAGGCTCTGAAGGGTCGAGAGAGATGAAAAGGACTTCATTTGGTTGACTTACTATTTGGGGGCTTTCTTGTTGCTCCTCATGGGTCCTTTATTCTTCAGTCAATTTGGAAGGCATGGGAACAAGTGAAGCACTTGGTGGTTGGGCAGCCTCTCTTCTCTTCATTTGACATTCGGTGCCAAGCCTACAAATCGATTTCGTCGAATCAGAAATATAATGACAAGATCCTTGCCTTGACAAGAGGCTGTTCTGCCCTCCTTTGGTTTGAGAAAGGAATTAAAATATTTCATGACTTTAAATGTTTTTTTTATGTCCAATGAGACGTGTAACTCAAGTTTAAGGCATTAATAATGACTTATCAAATCTATAATACAGTCTATGTTATTAACTATTATGTTTTGAACATTCTGAATCAATACAAACTCAAGTCTCAATTCTCAAAGTACTTGAAATCTGTTTTCATGGTCCATCAATGATTTTAAGTTGTATGAGTATCAAATTTCAATAAGCATGCAAATGCTTCTATATATATATAATTATATATGCATATATATATATATATATATATATATATATATATATATATATATATATATATAATGTACCCAACAGCGTACTATACCCGAAGTTTTAAAAAATTTGCCGTTTCAGCGGTACTGTACCTGTACCCGTATCCGTACCGAAACACTCTAGGTATTCATAGCTAAAGTACTCGTGAAGATCTTAACATGCTGGTACAGTAGCTTGATAAAATACTACATAGGCTCACTGAAGCAAAGGTATAAAATTGTGCAGAATCTAGAAGGGTTTATATTGCCACCTCCTGTAGGGGAATGTGTCAATAGAACTTCAGTAGATACCATATTCTTCATATCATACATTGTTTTGTATCAAACATTTGTCACGCAAGTACTTTTATGCCCTACAGTGCATTTTTTTGGGTTCATTTTATGGGGTGTCTATATTTGTGATTTGCATGTTGTTTCATGATCTACGGCATACGTGAACCTGTATCAGGCTGCTATGATTACTTCTAACAAAATTCAGTGCTTCTGTTTTGAAGAGCAGCGCCTACTTCCACGGCGAGAAGATTGACATGCTCCTGTAAGTAAACACTTTACTGTGATATGAACTTTTGTTTCTTTATTATTTCAGTTGGTAGACCTCACCCTACTTCTATAACGAAATGCAGCAGTTTTCTTCTATAGTTGATACACAGAGTTTGACACCCTAGACCCCCTCGTAAAATGGATGGGTACATTAATGAATATGGGTATGGGTACGCTGTGGGTACTTTCTTCAAAGTAGAAGATGAGGGACGTCATAGGTACGGACAATCTTTACCAGGGATAGTAACTTTCCTAGGGCTTGGTGTAGACATAGCTGCCACAGAATACCAATAATTCCTGGCTGTCGCCAAATTTGTATTCTTAAGATGCAGACAAATAATTTATGAGGGCTTACATCTGGAATTGGAACTTTGGAAAGTTGGTGTGCAGGATTCATATATTTTCAGTCATTGCTTCAGTGCATCTGCACAGGACATGCTGAGACTGATTATAAATCCATCTTCACAATTTGGTTGACTTACTATTTGGGGGCTTTCTTGATGCTCGAAGCTCAATGGGTCTTTTACTCTTCAGATCAATCTATGAACATTCCTTGAAATGCATGTTAAGCACTCAGTGGTCAGACAAACTAGACTTCTCTTGATTTGATATTAATTTTTAAGCCTGGAAATCTTAATTCTCTAGGTCGAATTAAAAATATTATGACAGGTAATAACGTGCCTATGACAAGAGGCTAAGTATTTTGTAGCCAATCTCACCTATTCATTTGAGAAAGCAGAAGCAATATTGTAATCGCATGATTTTAAATGTTTTTTGAATGCATACATTCCCAGACGTGTAAAGGCCTCATAGCTTGATGGACCCTTTACATAATGATTTTACTTTGTATATATCTTAGCATGAGAATTGCATCGAGTTCTTATGTGGGATCATTCAACTAGATTTTAGGGTTGATTTGATCATAAGTCTATCCATTATCCAACTCACGGGGGGGAGTCTCAATATTGTTTTTCTAATTATCTGAGTTGATACTGTGAAATCTTTCATTATTACCATGTGCCCTTGCTAATCTATGATCAACCTACACCGACATGCTTATACCATGAGATTTCCCATTACTGCTTGGCGGAGGGCACTCAGACGGTTGCAACCGCATACTCCTGGTGCAAATCCCTGATCTTTGCAGCTCGTCCAATGTCCGATGTCAGGTTGGGTCACAAATACAGATAGCTGCCACAGATCCCTATAGGGGCCAGAAACGGCAATACAGCGTATGGCATGAGATCGAGTCCCTTGATGTTAATGCAATGCCAGATTACAGAACGTTGAATATGATTGTGAATGGACAGCCTAGGTTAGGGTCTGCAAGTGATTTTTTTTTAGGCTCACAGAATGTGCAGTTGGAGAAACATATTTGTTCTTTGCTTGGTTTTTTATGCATCTTTATAAATTAGTGTTAGCATGTGAGTTTTTTGGGTGGAGTACTTTTAAGGGATGGACATAGAAACTAGGACTGGTGCATTTTAGTCAGTCGCACATTTCAGTTGCATGTCCTATTTTCACATAGGCTTGCAATGTATACCTATTGTCAGGTTGCTTTAGGGTAATAGGTGCTTTTAACCATTGGAAATTTAGGTAGATTGCTTTAGCGGTAGATAGTTTCTTTTAGCCCCACATGGAACATTTAGGTAGATGGTTTTCCTCCTCGTTGTGAATGTCAATGTAACGGTTAATGAGACCTCAAAATGAGACTAGATGTCATAGAAATGATGGAGCACTTGAAGGATCTTAAACTAATCAAATAGTCGCAGAGGCCATAAGATTACTTTAGTCCTATGTTTAAGACAAGCTCAGCATGAGGAAGTTTCGTGTGCCCTCATAGAATATCTAAGTTTCCAACAGGCTTGTTTTTGACAGTGGACTAATATGATGGTTGTGCAATACAAGTACACCTTTCTTTTATTCATTGCCAACATTATGTGCAGACAGTTCAATACCATAGAGAACATGGCTCTTGTGTTTACAATAGGCATCACTATTATTTTGCCAACCCCATAGACTTAAAAAAACTATCCTGGACGTATGGTCCAGTAGGTCTGAATTAGCAAAATGGGTCGAAGAACATATAAGAACCTATATAGTTCATTGGACCAGAGTTCTATTACTAAGCAATGTGCAACACTGCAAACAAAACCTCTTAATCTCTAATGGCTTTTAATTTAATGATATAAAAATGAACTCTATTGTTGATTTGATGACTTCAAAAAAACCTTTGACACAATGCCTAGAAACAAACTATGCAGGATGAAGAAGGAACTTCCTACTGTATGCCAATATTTCACAGATTTTATGATCAGGTTTGAACCAAAATCAAAATACCTGCAGAAAGCTTTTGAATGTCTGCTTGTCATCACCCACATTCTTTGGCCTTTGCATTAATAAATAGGAAGAATGGATAAAATCATAAACAATATAGGAGGTGTAAATGTCGTAACGTCACTTACAATGTCGTACAGCTCCTTTTATATGCCAATTATCTGTTTTAATTGCAAATATAGCCCAAAGCTTTACAGCCAGCTTGAGATCGCTATAACTCTTGTGCAAAATTAGGCATGCAAATAAACATCAACAAAAGCAAGATCTTGGTTTTCTCACTTTGGAAGGAAAACAAGCGAGTAAATTTCACATTTGAAGACGACGCGTTAGAGTTAGCAGCAGAATACAAGTATTTGGGTCTGGAGTTTCACAGCAAACTGTGTTGTGAATCATGAGGATTAACAAGGTATGTGGATGAAAAGCAACAAACTCAGTACAAAATAGATGCAGAGGTGCAAAATTATGGGATTGGGATATCACAAGGGTCTTGTTAGGGTTGTTTGTTGTACCAAAGGTGCTCTACAAGTGTGAGGCTTGGGCCAGCTGTGCATCAGGTCTGAAAAGGAGAGAACATTGGGAGCTATTTATACCCCATGTAGCACTTTAGCAAATAGCCAACACTAGAAAGGAAATTCAGGTGTGTTAATGCATCTATCTATTCATAAAGATCCCATCCTTCGTAGGATGTCTCACCTTCAGCCCATCAGAGAGCCCGGGGGACCATCCGAACAGCTGATTGGTCTGTGGGATGGTATTAATTCTCCATCTTACCCTGATATCACTTAGCCATAATATAAACAAGATATAAGAACAGATACAACATTCTTTTCCATATCTAAGAAGGTTGTTTGAGAAGGTGTAAGTGCTCTTTGCCATTTAGTGAGCTTCCCCTACTACCCCTTGGACTGTCATCACATCTATTTGGGAAAGGGTTTCCAACCATCCCTTTTTCTTCACCCTCTTGCTCATCATGCCTCCTTGCAACCCTAAATTCATCACAAACTAAAATAACATCAGTATTAACCAAACAATGATCATTGATTACCTCATAATGTTGTTCCTCCAAAACAATCATGGGAGTTAGGGTTGAATCTTCATCAAGCTTTGTAACCTCTTCTTGCCTTGCCAACATGAAAGGGCCCTTCTCCTTCATCTTAGTTTCAACACATGCTGAATACTAAAATATTCCACCCTAGCTATCATAAATGCGATTTGGCTGACACATGGCTCGGGACAGTAGTCATAGTTCTTGACCCAAGAACATAAGTTGCCATCAACTTTTGGCATCCCTCCCCTCTTCTAATCAGGAATGTTCATTCATCTCCAGCATAGCGCATTTTCAATATGACCATCTGGAAGACCAGATGACTCTAATTCACCAATACTAGTGATATGGACCACAATGCGTCGTATCAAATTGGATCCCTATCTGTAATTGGGCTCAAAATCCATGGTCTGTTCCCCAAATGGATCCTGTCCATTTTCCCGACTGTCCTAAATTTTAGTCAATTCTTGATCCTTTATGGGAAAATGATTCTGAACCATTTCCAGCTATGTTTCAAGGGGTAAAATAGAACTAAAAAAGCCCTCCCGTAAATTTTCTTTTCATTTCTTACGAGTTTAACATTCAAAATCAAAAGCTGCACTCCTTGGGTTTTACACATATTGTCACTTAAATCCTTTAGATTGCTCGTAGTCTTAGACCCTGGCATTTTCCTTCACAATGCTTCTTTTAACTGGCTCTTTCATTTTCTTGACCCTTCAAATGTGGAGAGTGTCACCTATTTCCAAAGGCATGTTGAAGACCCTCCTATGGTACTCGAGATCTAGGCCATGGCCCACACCTACTCTCACAGATCTCCTTCAAAGGAGCCCTACATTCTTCATAGATAGCCACAATGTTGTGACCCAATGGATGTCGTGTTTCTACCTCCAAAAGTAGTGGTTCTTGTATTTTGCTAAGAACCAAGGTCGCCATTTTTCCATGCATCTGTATGTATTAATAGCCTGTGCAACTTTGAATACCCTCACATCTTTGAAGACCGAAGCTTTGATACCACTGTAATATCCCTTTCAATGGCTGAAACTGAAAAATAAGGAAACCACACAAACTCAAGTGAAGTAAAATCTGATTTTTATAACAGCAATTGTACTATTCTTTAAAACCCTGGCAGCGAACTGTATGTAGGGACTCAAATGCACCCTAAAACCATGCACAAAAACTTGAAATTACTTCTAAATAATTACTTCAATTACGAGCAGCCAATATCCATCCAATTTGCAACAAATAAATGGAGAAAATCACTAGCAATGATACATTGTTGTAATTAAATCTGTGACAACAGTACGGGGCAGCCACAAACAAGGGCTGAAAACAATAGATAAACTCTTCCAAAAATAGCCAAATTATGGATTCCGGTCCTTGTAATTTATGGAGAATCAAGAATATCAAAGATCAGATATGAATTATGTGCCCTAGAAAGCACCAAACCCTAGTCTCTCCCCTAGAGAAGAGCTCTAAAAATCATGTAAAGCTTTTGTAATCCATCTTTTTGATGTCTCTTAATCCAAATCAGCAATCAGAGTCTTCAAGAGATGATCTTCAATCCAACCACCATGGAGACATTTCGTTCTCCACCAAGCCACAAGGAAGGTTTCCATCCTCCTTGGATGCCACACAATATGAGTTTTCATCCTCAAGTGGAATGGTATTGAGCAACTAGCCCAACAATCCAAATGTAGAAGTAAAATGCTGGCAAAAGATGGTTTGCAAATGAAGTCACACAATCCTCTTTTATGCTCCTTACTTGGCGCCAAAGGCCAAATAGATGAGGACCAACCTCCAAGCTCACTTTATCTTTTAATTCTTTGTTGGGAAAATCATAATCCCAGCCGACCTACCTAGCGGAAATAAACAATAAAGAAAAACATTAAAAATAATAAAAGAAAACAAAAACGGAACTCACTTCCCTTGTTCACTTAATCTTCTTCACCACGGGAAGAGAATGGCAAGAAGTCTTCATTTGGTTTTAATTTGAAAAAAGGACATTACAATCATCCTCAAGGATGGTATCATAAGCTTCATTTTTATTTTTATTCCAATTTGGACTCTCATTTTCCTCCATGCATCAATTTTGTAATCACTCCAGCCATGATCCCTAGTTAAGCTCTTTCTCTTGTCACTGCTCAACTTATGATCCTTGAAGACAGGATTGTATTCAGCCTCCTTCCAATAAATGATCTCCCAATGGGGAAGCTGTGAAGCTCTCTTCTCGATTATCCCTGTGAATTCTTCTTGTTGTCCTTGTTTTTATTGTTGTTGTTGGGGTGTTTGAGACATTTCATCCTTCGAATGGTTCTTGAATTGTTCAATTTATGGCTTACTAGGATGTAAAAAAACTGCTGCAATTCTTATCAAGAGTGACATACTGCCTACACCAAATCTCCTCTAAGCCAGCCTTGCTGAAATACTAGAACATATATTTAAGGACTATATGGGAGAAAGACTAAAACAATATGACAAATCAAAGATGAACAGCTAGGAGTAGGCATCACTAAGCCAAAAAGAAGTTTAAAGAAGTCCCCATCATCAAACTTTTATGGGTACATATTCCACAAAAGCTCAAAGAATTGATGGACAACCTTATACTAAAATATATTGCCTTTGTTTGCTAACATCAGCAGTGTTTGTTGCATGAAAAAATTTCAGGTTCTTGATATGGAAAAATAACTAAAATATTTATGGCCCATTGAATGATAGTATGAAATTCTAGAATCTGGAAAACAATTGTTAATATTAAATCCTTTTACAGCCTGAGTGAGCATAATGGCAAAGCCATGTGTACTCCATAGAGGAGGCACAAGCTCAAATACAGAGGGGGGTAGGGTATGTACACCTAGTTCAAAAATATATAAGATAAATGGAAAACAATCCCCTTTTAGACTTCCTAAAGAGGGTTCTCGTACACGAATTGGTATCTTGCTTGGTGGTGACCTAAAAAACTATCTTTACCTTTGCCTTCATATTTACCGGCCTCTCATGTTTATACTTCCGAAAAAATAGACCCCTCAGTGTAAATGTATTATCACTCAAACAAAAACCTAATTATGAATCTCCAAATGCAAACCATGTGGTTCAATTTTAAATGTGTTCATGACATATTCTCATCTTTATTTTTGTGAGGGGTCTTTTGAGATCCAAGGGGTGTGGGGTGATGAGATGCATATAAAGTTGCCCGTTGATTTCATAATGAACATGCTTGAGAATTATGCACAATTGGTCGTTATACATAAGCAAGAAGGTTGGCGGATCATCTACTACCTGAGTAATTACTTGACTGCACAACATGTGTCATGAGACTGAAAAAAAAAATGTTATTGAATAGGAGCATTGCATAAAGGTTGTAAGACTCCAAAATTCACCCAAGGTTTGTCAGGAAAGTTGTACGGTTTTGCTGATTTTTAAAGTGGGTTCCTGTCATGATTCAAGTAAGTTGTTTTTGTTAAAAACTTGAACTGATGTTGTAGCTTTCTTTTTTACGAGCTTCCTTCTTTGAAAGCGATGATAATTACTCCTCTTATGGTGGTGCTTTGTCCCAGGACATGAAACATGTTAAAGCTTCATATTTGTAAGCTGGAGCAGAAGGCACTTGGTTTGACTTTCACTTCAAATGAGTTGTTGTCTCGGATCTAGAATTTAGTATTAAATTTGTGCGTCAATTGCTTCTTTCCAGTAGTATGTAGTTGGAAGGAACACCTGTGACATGGCTCCTAACACTAGCAATAACATTTCCTAGTGAATTTCCATCATTAACATCATCTATATCAGAAATAGGTAGCCTAGAATGTAGGACCTCTACTTCCCTAGAAGTTGCAGTCATCATCTTGTCAGTTGAAGATGGAGCAGAGCCAACACAACCGACCTGCAATGTTGGGTAATACAATGAACACAATGTTGCAAGAATGAGAACGCCTTTAGTACTCGATTTAGAATAGTTCAGGTCAGTGATTTAATTTAATTTGAATTAAATCTAATTACAGAGTAACTATTGAAATAAATGATGTACAAATGCTGAAATACAGTAATGAAACAAGTTAACTAAGATGTAAAATATAAAACCCTAAGCAATAGAGGGTGATAGAATCACTTAGCTGATTTTCAAATGGACAGGAAGTGATCTAGGCAGGGAGAAGTGATGAACAAGATGCAAACAACATCGTAATTGATCTCTGTAGATTCTGCAACTCACGAACAATGATGGATAGGGGCACCCGCAGCAAGATAGGGGCGCCTGGGCACTGATGACCGGATTTGGGCACTTGTGACTGTGCTAAAGCTCTGGATCTGGTTTCTGTTGTGTCACAAGAGTGTCGCAATTATTTCATGTTGATCGCCTGATGTTCGCATTATGATCGTTGAAGGTACCTGTAACCTGCAAAAGAGAAGTTCACCTGCACAAACCCACAAACCACATCAAACCTAAAAAGGAAAATGTAGAATGGGGAGTCGGATTGACCCCAACAATCACCCTAAGAGTGAACTTATGACCGAGCATTGCACTACATCTCAGACTCCATATAGTTCTTGTGAGTGTGTAGAAATTGTTCCCTAAGATGCCCTAATGCAAGTTGCACTTAATAGCGGGTTGTAGCTAGAATGTAGCAATGTAGTAGAATGTGTAGATGGAATAGAATGAACTTACCCTTCCTATGATGTGTATGCAGAGTTGCAGCCCTTGTCTCTTGAGTGAATACTAGATGGATGTTTTTGAGTGCTTTAGGTGCCTTAACTAGAAGGCCAACCCATAAGTGAAAAAGATGCCCAAAAGATAAAAGAGACCCAAAAAGAGCGAGTAAGGTAGAAAAGGGTCAGAAGCGCCCAGAGGGGATAAGAGCGCCTGGGCGTTGTTGTCCTAGTTGGGCGCTTATGTCTGAAGCCATAAAAGATAAACAAGTAAAGTTCCAACTGGGTTGTAGGGTGTGTAAGACCAAATAGAAAACAAGAGACAAAGAAAAGAGGCCAAAGATAGTTGTCAACCACTAGTTTTCTTGCTTAGGAATCATATAAATGCTAGTATGCTTCAAGTGTGTGATTTTGTGTCTACAGTTAGACACAAATATTTTCATAATAGTAGGTGCAATTTTGGCTACATCGCTCATTGTTGATGGATTTCTTGTATAAGAAGATTCTACAGGAAATTGTTGACCACTAGCAGGACACTCAAAGACACTGGAGTTTGTGGCATGGAAACTCATGGGAGGTCTTGAAGCCCTTATAAGACTGCTTCCTTTACAAACATAAGCACTAGGTTATGATGCATCCCCAATACGTGGTCCTTGGACCATTAGACTTGTTGCATTGGGAACCTTAGAAGCAAGTTTAACTATATTGTCACTCCTAGTTGGGTGCCCAGAGAGGATAGGAGCGCCTGGGCATTGCTGTCCTAGTTGGGCACTAATGTCTGAAGCCATAAAAGATAAACAAGTAAAGTTCCAACTGGGTTGTAGGGTGTGTAAAACCAAATAGAAAACAAGAGACAAAGAAAAGAGGCCAAAGATAGTTGTCAACCACTAGTTTTCTTGCTTAGGAATCATATAAATGCTAGTATGCTTCAAGTGTGTGATTCTGTGTCTACAGTTAGACACAAACATTTTCATAATAGTAGGTGCAATTTTGGCTACATCGCTCGTTGTTGATGGATTTCTTGTATAAGAAGATTCTACAGGAAATTGTTGACCACTAGCAGGACATTCAAAGACACTGGAGTTTGTGGCATGGAAACTCGTGGGAGGTCTTGAAGCCCTTATAAGACTGCTTCCTTTACAAACATAAGCACTAGGTTGTGATGCATCCCCAATACGTGGTCCTTGGACCATTAGACTTGTTGCATTGGGAACCTTAGAAGAAAGTTTAACTATATTGTCACTCCTAGTCCAGGTCCAAATTTTGATTCTGATAAGGAAACCACTTGTTATTTTTGGCCAAATTGTGAACTTGTGGTAAAAGGCTTCAAAGGTGGTTGTGTTTCCCAAGAGTTGTGTGATGACTTATTATACTACAAGCCTTTTGATGCAAGAGCATCCTGGTTCACAGGTGATCTTGTATCACCAACAAAAAAAGATGCACAACTATTAGAATTAGAAAGTCAAATTAAGAGTCTTACATGTTAGTTGGTTAACATAATTGCATGTTAGTTTAATTTTAGAAGGGATATCGATGACTGCAAGAAAGATTTGCCATTGCCCAAGAGGGCATACCAAATAGCCAAACTTTTCAAAATGTTTTGATTGAAATTTCGAGAGAGGTTTTTGTTCATCATGGTCTTATGATGAAAAACCTTTCTCCATTTTTGCACAGCAGCAATAGTTCAAGAGATATGTGTGTTTGAAGGTTTCATTTCTGTGTGAAGGCATATAGAATTACAGTCTGCACGTGTGTTTGTATAGCCCTTTGAGGCTCAGAGTTGTATGTGTGATTATACAGTCCATTGAGACCACATGTTGAATGTTTTAATATTAATTGAGACTCAGAGTTGTATGTGTGATTATACAGTCCATTGAGACCACATGTTGAATGTTTTAATGTTCATTGAGGCTCGAATCAATAAAAACAATGTTGTTTTGTATGAAAAACCATTGTTGTCGTGTTATTTTATAACTGCAAGGTTGGGCTCTTATTCAGGTGAGACCCCATACCTTGACTGCATCGTTTGGTATCAGAGCAAGGATTGCTTTGTTGGGTTGGGTGTGAGGCATTTTTTGAGTTTGTATGCATGTTGTGAAAAAAAAGTCTATTTATGAGCTGTAGGTTGTGAAAGAGAAGCTTGTGTATTTGAGAAGAAAAGAAGCATAGAGAAATATTAGTTGGTTGAGGAAGAGCACACGGAGTGCTTATTTGATAGAGATGCTAAAGGAAATCCAAGTCGGTTTGGATGCAATGGAAATTGCACAATGTGTCGAGGTTGTTGCTGCTGTGAATGAAGATGAAGAAGCGATGGAGAACATTTTGAGATCCCTTGAAACAAATTTGGAAGTCTCGGAAAGAAGACAAGAAAGTGAAAGAAAGAGACAAGCAAAGGTCTTAATGAAAGAAAAAGATAAGCCCACAAGCAATATATTTTTTGTTTTGTGGTAAAGAAACTCGAAAAAGAGTTCATGAGATGGCTTTAGATTTAGAGTGTTATTTTGAGGAGTGTTGAAGACCGCTTGAGTGTTGAGGTTGCAAGTGCTAGATTATCTTGAGTTGCAGCTGTGTATTGGAGAGTTCTCCAAGAAAGAAGAAATGAAAAAGGAAAGAAGGTAGAGAGTTGGGAAGATATGGTTTCCAAAATGATGAGTAATGTTGTGCACCCTAGAATGAAAGCAGGGTGGTTGGGGAAGCTTCAATTCTTGAGGCTTAAGCATAAGGAGAAAAAGAAGATTGCTTTAAGAGGCAATGAGAGAATGAAGTTGCCATGTGAGCGATTCAAGTCTATTTTGAAAAATAGCAAAAGAGAGGAAGAAGTTAAATCAATCCTTGTGAATGGTGTTGTGAATAGTGAAGGAAAGAAGGTTGCCTTGAAAGGTAACAAGAGAGTGAGGTTTTCATGTTGGAAACCCAAGTTTGTTTTGAAGCCCCTCAAAGATAAAGAGGGTAATGAGCAGCCCATGGCAGAAGAAATCGAGGATGTGGAGGTGATGGTTTGTGAACTTGAAGTAGGGGACCCATTGTTGGATGAAGGGGAAGATTGTGTTGTATGCTCTAAGTGGGAAGAGGATGAAATTTCATTGGAAAGGAAGGGAAACGCTTCTGAATTTTCTCTTTTGCGGGGAAGAAGGGTTGAGGACAACCAAGGAAAGATGCAAATTTCCATGAAGGAAACAATATAGGTGAAGAAAGAGGACAGCCAAATGGAAGAATGAGGTGGCTGAAGTGCAAGTTAATGCACATGAGGTGAGTATGGTTGAAGATCATACATGTGAAGGAGAACAAAACAAAGTGAAGAATGAGGAGATGTGAAGACAAGGTGTATCCCAACCATGGAGGTTGCACAAGAAGATGGAGATGTGGGAGCAGCCCGCATAAGTGTGCAAATAATGAAGAGGGCAACAAATGAAGAGTTGCAGGGTTCCATAAAGGAAACTATGAAGATGAAGGAAGTGCTAGTTGATGCACTTGAGAGCACATTTGAAGACCTCTATGTGAAGTAGAGGACGAAAATGAAGGGAAGAATGGTGTTGTGACAGCAGTAGAAGTTGTTGAGAATTGACCTTTAATAGTCCATCATGTGACTACATTCCATGAGAAGAATGCAAGGAATGGTGAAGAGTTGGACAGTCCAACAATGAAGAAGATGACAAAGGATGAAGAAAGAGAGATGGAAGAGATGTCTCTACAAGCAATAGAGACACATGAAGGAGAGATGAGAGAAGCAAAAGAATGTCACTCATGTGGCATAGAGTCAAAGAAGGAGATAGAGATGGTGGATATGTTTCCATCAAGAAGAATGAAGGAAGACCATGGTAGCAAATATGTGGGAGCAGCCCACATAGGAGTTGAAGACGAGGTGCTTATGTGTCAAGAGCTACATTATGTTGATATGGACAAGGAGAATGAAAGTTCCTTTGCACATGTGACATGCTTGTGATGCCTAAGAAGATGAAGAAAGGAGGTGGTGAAGGAGTAGAGAATGAGATGGTGGAGTTGATGTTGCTATCATCCAAAGCATGTGTGGATGAGGATGATGTTGTAGCTGAATGATGTCTTTTGGAAGAGATGAAGATAGAGAAAAAGGATGTGAAAGTGAATGCACATGATGCTGATTTGAAGGAAGAATTGAGTAAACGAAGAAGAGAGTAAAGTTGTATTAATGATGACATTGAAGAAGATCCATATGGGAATACCTGATTCTCATGTTACTATGTTTATTTTGAGTTTGTTACAGTAGTTTAGGAATGGAGAGAGATTGAAAGTGAAAAGACAAGTTGTGGCTGAAGCATGATGTTACAAAAGTGTGAGGGTTGAATATGCAAGACCCTATGAGAATTGTTGATTCTCTAAATACTAGGGTTATTAATTTTGTGGCAGGTATGATTGAATGCATGGAAGAAGAGGAGAATGCTGAGAAGAACTCATTTGAGTTGGCCTTTGGAGTCCAAGTACGTAATATTGTTGCATATATGATGAAGAGTATATGTGATGGATTCTTTGACAATAAATTCATGAGACTGAAGAAGTGAAGAAGAGATGGCTTGGGATAGAACATGAGTTGCATGCTTCTGTTGGAGGAAGGGCCAGTTAGTTCAAAGCTCATGAAGGCTTGAGAAACAATGGTGTTGAATATAGTTGGTAGTTGTGGTTGTATAGTGGTGGGTCAAATTGCACAAGAGGATGGAAGATGAGAAACAAAGCATCATGGAGAAGGTGGATGGATGACTATGCCCAAGAAATGGGCAAGGTAAAGATAAATGTGATCGGAGCTATGTTGATGAAGATGGTTTATTGACCTGCATGTTGTTAGAAATCGAGAAAGAAACAAAAGAACAAATTTCAATGGTACCTAACAAGGTGGAAGGAAACACCATGGTCATTACTCTTTGTGACCAAAAGAGTGGTTCTACCACTTATTCTTTTTGAGTGAGGACCTCAAATTCTCTTATCATGGGTGTTTGATGTAAGAGCATCCTAGTTCACGTTTGACCTTGCATTGCCTAAAAAGAAAAAGAAAAGATGTACAACTGTCAATCCAAATAGTTGAGTGTTTTAAGGAGCTTGTTCTCCTAAAATTAGAACTTTTTGTAAGAACTTTGTTTTATACGAGCTACTTGTAGCTTGTTAGCTATATTTAGAATTAGAAGGTCAAATTAGGAGTCTTTCTTGTTAGTTGGTTAATATAGCTGCATGTTAGTCCAATTTTAGAAGTGACATATAGAGGAGTTGCAAGGAAGATTCACAACTTGGAGAAGAGGGCATAAATAAATATCCAAAATTTCAAAAAAATGCTTCGATCAGAAATTTTGAGAGAGGTTTTGGTTCATCTTGCTCTTATGATGAAAAATATTTATTCTGTTTTTGGCAATGCTAGTCAATAGTTAAAAGGAGATGTGTGTTTGAAGTTTTTAGTTGTGTGTGAAGGCCGTATAGAAGCAGAGCCTACACGTCTTTGTAACACCCTTTAAGGCTCAGAATTGTTGTATATGTGATTATACAGTCCATTTGAGACTGTGTGAATGCCCATTGAGGCTTGAATCAATAAAAAGAATGTTATTTTCAATATTTTGCATTAGAAACCGCTGTGTTACTCTGTATCTGCAAGGTTGGGTTCTTATTCAGTTGAGACTACATACCTTGACTGCATGACCTTGACTGCTGGTGTACATCTGATCTTATGGTGGAAATCGGACACTTTTGCTTCCTTGCCTCTGGAAAATGAGAATTGGGAGTGCAGGACCACTGGGTCAGATTGATTTTCAAGTTTGCATCGTGTCCTGATTTTAACTTCTTGCAAGGCCTTTCATGAAAATCAAACAGATCAGTAGGATAGCTACCAAATAATTCTACGATGGATGGTGTCTTACCGTGTAAATAATCGTCCTTCAATGCTGTGGAAATATTTGATTCCGTACTGCATCGCATATCATCTATCTGCTGAACATTCAACTTGGCCATGAGAGAATCTGAGTTTAATGTGACTCGTGTAAAATCCACCCGTTTAGCCTCTAAAATAGTATCAAGATCATCCAGGAATACTGTGGAGTTGGCTACAGCAGTAGTCATAGGAACAAGACTTGATACACAAGTAGCTTCAGTGCAGCGTGGCTTCCCTAATTCCCTTTTTTCACCTATATCATCTCCTTGCAGACCACATTCACTTACTGTCGAAATAAACTTCTGAAATGGAACGAGATCAATGTGGGGATGAACATGTTTCAACGGCAAGTCAGAAGTATGCACTCCCAAGTGGTCAGTCACACCTTTCACCTTCTCTGTTTTGCAGGGACCTGATTCAGATATTCCCAACCCAAAACTCAATCCTGTCAAAGAAATCAGGGAATTGACCGAACCAGGTGAATTCACATTTTCATTTCCATCAAATGGAAGACAATTGTGGACAGGCAGAACAACTCGATTACTCACTGCCTCCGAGTACAAGCTATCAACGTTGCTTACTTGTAAACCTGGCTCCTTATTAGGCACAGAAACATTTTCTTCAACATAAGTAATCACTTCTGCTATCTTTCCCTGCATTGCATCCTCCTTACTAAGTGAACCACAATCTTTAGAATTTCCCATATCTCTGACCTTTTCCATTTCTTTATCTGTGGCAGAAAGGGCTCCCACAGGTCCTTTAGAACCGTCAACCCTCTTACAATTAAAACCCAAACAGTTACCACCAACTATATTAGCATGTTGGATGCACGATGAAAGGTCCACCTGGCTCGTTAAATCGCTGTAAGCTGAAAGATTCTGCCGCTGTTTGCTCTGATCAATTTGGTCACCTTGCAACGACAGCCGTGCCATTTCAGATTCATCCCCGCTATTAGAACCTTGTGCATCTTTCATATGCACTATGGATTTGTCTTCGCGCAAATCGCCTTCCTGCTGTAATGGCTTCCATTCATTCGCAGCAGGGCATCTGAATTTTACTGGTGCAGAAATGGTATTGAATTTTCCATCTATACTCCTCACATCTGCGTCAAACTCTGATCCAGCTTTTCCCGAGACCAAATCTAGCCCATTACTCAACATTAATCCCCGCTTCCTGACATCATTTTCTTGGTGGTCTTCGCGGGTGTTAGTGTTCTCCAAAAGAGAAGCAATCTTTACATTATCAAGAAAATTATGCTGTTGCCTGTCACTTCCTTGGTCACAGACAACAATAATGTGAGATTCCGTTGAACTGCGCCTCTTTCTCTTCTTAAACTGGGAAGGGCTGTAATCAATAGAGCACTTCATCCTTTTCTTGGACGTAGGCGTTAAGTTAATAGCACAAGAATTATCTCTGTATTCTATAGGGAACACAGAACCATTATTTTCTGTCTCAGGTTGAGAGCTAGACAATGACAGAGAAGGAGAAGACCCCCGCGTAGAAGGAGTGAGCTCACCCTCTTCCAACTCACTATCGTCACCATTGCCGCTCAAACAACTAGTCTGATTGAAGTTAACATTCTTGGCATCTTCTCTCACAGAGGAAATCGGGAAAGGAGCAGCAAAGCCATCAGTATGGCACCTCGAATTCTTCTGCATTAACTCCTGTTTATTTTGAATAACCCTCTTGCGAGTGAAATAACTCTCCCCCTTCGCATAACTCGACGAGGTGTCAAATTTTCTTTTCCGATGGGAAGAAGAGCTCCGTACCTGGCGATCGAATGAGGATTTGGAATCAGCTGGCTCGTCCTGCCGTAAATACCGATTAACAGACAGAAATGCATTCTCGTGGCTTCTGGCCAGCAACCGGTCCTCTGGCATGTAGCTCCCGCCTCTCCGTTCGTCGATTAATCCATGCTTCAAAAGCTGACGGACGAGGTATCTGCGCGTGAATATAGGCGCGCGGTCCTCGGGGGATCTTCTCGTTCTTGTTCTTGCTCTCTCCTCCATTGTTCTTGCGCCAACCAGTTGATCAGGCTCAAAAGGATACATACGCAATGAATATATGCAAAGGATATATACAGTTTACGTGCTCTTTGTGTTTTTTTATCTTCTTTCTTTCCGGTACGTGCGAGTTCATGAGAAATTTTTTTGTGAAAATTAATGATGTCGGCCGTAACGGAATAGTGTGGGATGAGATTTGACGTGCACTTCTCCCTGTCACAAGGAAATTTGAAGATGGCGCCTTACCTATTACAGTTTCACTAAATTAATAATTGAATTCGTTAAAGAGGTAAATGTAACGTCACCTTTTTATGATAAAGAATAAGGTCACAAATGCCATATCATGTCGAAGTAAGTAAATGGAATGTTGGAAGTTTCTTTGGAGTATTTTCTAACAATCCTAGTTGATTAGGCAAAGTTGCACTTCAAGTAGGAAATGCAAGAATAGTTACGAAGTAAACATATCCAATAAGTGATTTTAGAAGTGTAAATTGCGTAGTCTATATTTATGTTTTAGTACGAAGTAATGAAGTTAGATATTTTATTATTGGAATTGCATATTATAGTAATAAAATAATAATAGAGTTGTAAGAGTAGGGGCAATCGGATAACTCATGACGAAACGTTCAAAAGGCAAACAAAAACAAACATGACAAGGGCAAAGTTCAGCACTACCTTAAAACATTAAACCAGAAATCTTTAAGCACATGCAGTTGCACTGAGAGGAGGAGGATCATCCCAAGGAGGGATGTAAACTCCACTAGAAGGCTCAGCCAACGGAGGATCAACCTGTCAGCCATCCTGATCTGGCATTTGGATTTGCAGAGGCACTATAATTCCCCAGCTAGGAGCAGAGAGCCAACAAACACATGAGCTCCATGAGGAGGAGAGGCCCATCGCGGAGAACTAGCCATTGCCTTCCCCCGTGGAGGAGGACTCCAACCGGGCCTCGAGGAGGATGGAGCTGAAGGGCGAACCTAGGGAGAGGAGGAGTGATGGCTGCGAGAGCGGCTTCTGCAACGCGGACTTTACGGAGGTGGTTGGCGTGGCGGAGATGGTCAAGGTGGTGGCAAAAGGTCAGGAGGGACCCGACTCATCATGCATGGAGCACTCCCCCAGTGAGCAAGCAGTTCTTACAGTTGGGAAAACTCCAGAGCAACTTTTTCAGCTTGAGCTTGAATTTGTATTCGCACATCAGACAAAATAGTCACCTTATCATTAGTGGAAAATAAAGAAATAGAATGATCGTGTTGGAAGATAGCAACATTACGAGCTTTCCAAATTTGAAGGAGAATACAAGCTCTGAAAAAATGCCACAGAGAGTCAATATAGGATGGCCAAGAAATGAAATCCCCAAATAATGTCATGTGCCAATGAAATAAATCATGGTGGTAGGGTTGAAACAAAGAATGAATCCAAGACCAAACAACTTGAGCACAGACGCAAGACCAAAACATATGTTTATAAGATTCTAGGTTGAGAACAGAAATGCCATTTAGGATTAGGGATGCCAATATAGCTGAGCTCGTTCGCCTAAAGGAAGACCCTAATAAATGATATATCACAAAAAATGGTTGACTATAGGTTTTAACAGAGGGTTCCAGGCACGAGAAATACGTTGAAGCCAATTTATTTAGGGACAGATTGAAGCCCCCAACGAACATTGAGCTTGGAAATGGTAGGTGAAATAGGACTCAAAAGTTGGTAGATAACTCCTGCATTATAGTGTAAAAAATAAATACTATGATTCCACCACCAATCCTGTCACCAAGCATCCAGAGGTTTAAGGCCTAGCTTGTGAAGCATGACATCCGACATCAACTCTTGAATTTTGTGGATAGACAGAAGGTATGAATTGACAAGGTTGAATCTCATCTTGAGCTCAGACCATGGATTCCAATCTCTGCAGGAAACCAAATCCTTAATGGTGTGAATTCCTTTTCGAGATAATTAGAGAGCTTCGATGCCCAAAGTTTCAGCAAGCGAGATACTATCCTTCATGATAATAAGATACCATCAGATATTCTAGAGTTGAAAGAAAGCCTGGTGTGAAAGCCATCTCCAATCCAGCGCAGCAAAGGCTTCACAGCTTCAAAAGTCTTCCATATACTCTTGGCGACGAACGTGCTAGTAATCTTAACAGGTGCCTTAGTGATAATTAAGGTATGTAACCCTATATTATTCCAGCATTTTTTACCATAAGGAGAACCTGAGGAAATGCAATGGCAAAGCATAATTTTCCAAGCTTGATTACCCGAAAGGCAATACACCACCCATTTAGAACATAAAGCAATGTTTTGCAGGTAAACTTCAATAATTCCCATACCACCTTGATCATGTGGGATAGACAACAAACATCCCAAGTGACCCGATGAAATCCCCCGGAATTAGAGCTTTTAGACCAAAGGTAATCCTGGAGTAGTTTGGCAAGTTTGGAAAAGGAATCCCAAGAGGGGCACCGTCAAGCAGAATAATACACATGGGTGGCTGCGAGAATCTTGATACACACCTTAAATTTTCCAGCTAAAAAGAGAGATTTAAACACCCACCAAAAGACTTTATGCTCAACTCTATCAATCACATATTGTTATAGGGTAACAGAATCACTATCAAAGGCAAAGAGAATGCCCAAAAATCTAAATTGTTCTCTCTAGCTAATACACTTCTAGGGGTAAGCTTTTAACCAGTTAGGCATAGGCCAACTACTTTGCCGATAGCCTAAGGTTTTAACCACCTAAATGTCGGATACTAAATCAAGACAAAAGATGTCAAGACATTAAAAATCTTCAAGAAAATTTTGTTCATTTTCCGTAAGAGTGAGAAAAGAATCATCAACAAAATGACCATTAATGAGTTGAGTAGAATGATCTAAAAAAAAAATGCCCTGAATGTAACCTTGATCAACACATTTAGCAATAAGATACCTGAGAGCATCAACTACTAAGACAAATCGAGTGAGCGCAAGAGGGAAGCCCTATTTGATAGAGTGGAAGAGGTCGATCGCAGAGGACTGTTGGCCATTGATAGTGATGCGAGAAGACCCATTAGAAAACAACGTTTGGATAGCTGAAATAAAAAAGTCACCAAAGCCTAACACCTTGAAAATGACCAGAATAAAAGGCCACTCGATACTATCATGTGCCTTCTCGAAGTCAATTTTAAGAAATAAGGGTCGTTGAAGAGACATCTTAGCCCATTCGATTCCTTCCCAGACCATAATAAGATTATCCAGAATGTAGCACCCTTTGAAAAACCTTGTCTGCTCTAGTCGAAAAATCTTAGGTAATAGATCAACAATGCGAAGAGCAAGGGCCTTGGCAAGAATTTTATAAGAAACATTCAAAAACGTGATAGGCCGCCAGCTAGTAATGAGTTCAGGATTATCTGCTTTAGGGATGAACTTGATGTTTCCTTGATTGATGAAGCTCCCTAATGAATTGGATTAGAGCGCTTCATTTTAGACATGAAGCACATTGAGGCAACAAAAGATCAAGTAGCTTTGTAGAATTCACAAGGAAAGCCATCAATCCTAGGAGATTTATCATCAGCTAAGCACATAAGAGTAGTAGGGTAAGTACATGGAAATGGGGAGCCAAAAGGGGGTAAAAGAGGGACACCTTTTTCTTGAAATCAGAAAAACTTGAACTTCATCGAATAATTCAGCATGCCTATGCTCAAAATTTGACAAAGTGATAAGAATAAGTATCGTAGAGCTCGGAATCTAGTTTCTAAACTACTATTTTTTTAAATGGTTGAGATTAAGAGGGTCAAATGTGGTGTGCACACAAAATATGTTTATTTTTGTGTAAAAAAGATAAGAACCTACTGTGTGCACGCCCCCCCCCCCCCCCCCATTTTTTGAGTTCTATAAATTATTTTTCAAATCCCTTTAGTAGAAAGTTATCTAAGACCATGTACGAGGTCCCACTAATTTTTCATAATTTTTGGATGAATATATAATTTTTTATTAATTTTCAAAGTGCACATATCCCGAAAATGAAATATTTGTGTGTTCACCCCCATAACTTTGAGAAAAAAAAGTTGTTTTTTTTGTTTTTTTTAGTGCGTGTAGAATGGAGTTTAGAAAAAACCAATTTTTTTTTTGAAATTTGGATGAAAAAATCATAAATTGTGCACCAAAACATATGCATAGGTTTTTGGAAGAAAACAAGGCACTGGTAAAAGAAATTATGGATGAAAGCCTTAAACTAATCATATTTTAGAAATAATTATATCATCATCAAGGTAAAACTGAGCTTGACATCGTAGTATAATTTATTTTTGAATATTATGTTATAATGCATGAGTTTTTGGGGCGAACACGTGAAATTTTGATGTTTTTCTATCAAACACAGTTTTAATCACGCAGAAACAGTCCAAACCTTTGGTTTGGAAATCCAAGGCAAATCCAAGCCTTTGGATTGGGAATTTCAAACCCAAAAAAGGTGAAATGCGAGCGCGTTCCAATGTGTTATGTGGTATATGTGTTTGTGGCATGCTTCTATTTACAAAAATAAATGTTTAAGTATAAGAAATTCAAGTATTTATACTTTAAATTTATTTTAGTAAATATAAGATGTTAGGGTCACTTTGCACCTTATGGAACTAGTCTCACAGTGACATAGAAGATAATTTTTCAGATTCTAATCTAGTCAATACATAGGTATTTTTTAGGATTTCAGCATTCACCCTAGAAGATGAATTCCTCCAGAGGTCTAAAAAGACCATTCTGAGCTAATCAAGCACCCTCTAGGATAGTTCAAGAAATATATTAAGCATCTGGAGGTGATGTCAGAGAATCTTGGAAGTGTTGGAGGTAATTTAGGAAGATTTAGGAAGATTATTTAAGGTTTAGGGTTTAGGTCTCAGGGTTTCAGGTTTAGGGCTCATGGTTTAGGGTTTAGGGCTCAATGTTTAGGGTTTATGATTTAGGGTTTAGGGTTCATGGTGGTAAAAATAGGGTTTTGGGTTTAGGGCTCAGAGCTCGGGGTTTAGGGCTTATGGTTGAGGGTTTAAAGTCTAGGGTTTAGGATTTAGGGCTTACAATTTACGGTTTAGGGCTCAGGGTTTAAGCTTTAGGGCTCATGGTTTAGGGTTTAGGGTTTAGGGTTTAAGGCTCGGGGTTTAGGATTTAGGGTTTAGGGCTCAGGGTTTAGGGTTGACAGCTTAGGGTTTAAGTTTTAAGGTTTACGGTTTTGGGTTTGGGGTTTAGGGTTTGGGTTTTAGGGTTTAATGTTTAGGGTTTAGGATTTATGGCTTAGGCTTTAGGGTTTAAGGGTTAGGGTTTATGGTTTAGGGTTCAAGGTGGTAAAAATAGGGTTTAGGGTTCAAGGTGGTAAAAATAGGGTTTAGTGTTTAGGGATTAGGGTTTTGGGGTTGGGATTTAGGGTTTAGGGTTCAAGGTGGTAAAAATAGGGTTTAAGTTTTGGGGTTCAAGGTTTAGGATTTAGGGTTAAGGGATTACGGCTTAGGGTTTAGGTGTATGACTAAGAACAAAAAGGGGTTATTAATCGCCTGGTAAATCTTTCTTGTTTAGTTATCAATATGCATTAATCCCAAGTTTGAAAATGTTTCTCCAGATGTAACAACATTCTGATTCAAACACTTGATGATTTCTGAATGTCCAATCCTGCCACAAACCCCAGTAGTGCTCGATCCTTAGATATAGAGAGACACCATTACTGAGACAAACCAAGAACTTTCAAGGAAGAAGAGGTTCTTGTGAATATGAACATTTATCAAAGTGAATCATGAATGTGAATATGAGCATGTGGTTATTTTTTATAGCTTCCAATGGGTCATCTAGGCTTGCATAATACCGTACATGGAAATATGAGAAATGTGAAAAAAATTTCAGAGTGTGAAGAAATTGAAATTCAAGAGCACAAGTATATGTGGGGAAAAATAGGTTTGGCAGAGATGTTTAATATGAATTGCAAAGCACGTGGTAGATGTCATATCCATTCAGTTACTTATCCCACCCCTCATAAATAAGGTAGTTGTACAAGCAGACTCAATTAATAGTTTTACAATCAGACTCAAGGTAGATGCCATTTTTTCATATTTGAGCCTATAAAGCTTGTTGCATATTTGAGCCTATAGAGAATGATTGAAATTGGTACAAAAAATTTGAAGGAGGGAAATGCCAGATATCCAAGAAAAATTTGGTACAGCCCTTTTCCAAGTAACTCCTTCCCTACGGGAAGCTTGCACAGATAAATGTTACCCAATACGGTTATCTGATTTTTCCCATTGCATGGGAACTATTTCACTCTCTGTAATGTTCTATGTCTTACCCATTCTTATTAGTATTGACAGAGAGTATTCAACTGAAAAGGGTTCATTTGCTTCGTAGGCATAACATTTAAAGAAAGTCATCACAATTTGATGCCTTTCATTTGTTGACATTTTGAAAGAGGGAAATGCCAGATATCCAAGATTAATTTGGTACAAATAAATGTTACCAAATATAGCTATCCCTTTTTTTTCTATAGCTTGTGAAATATTTGGAGCTCCAAGAGTGTTATAAATTGAGAATAACAAGTCCAGTGGTATTTTTGGGTCTGATGGATTAGGATACCACGTCAAATTTGATCGTTTTCTATGCTCTTTTGAATAATTCTTTCATTTTTATAGTTTGGACTCCAATGTTGAACATCTATGTGGCAAATACCATATCTATCATGAGAAATGTGAAGTTTTTGGGGTGTGCATAACCCTTACCAAGTTAATGAGACAAACTAGGCACTTTCAAGGAAGAAGAGGTTCTTGTGAATATGAACATGTATCAAAGTGAATCATGGATGTGAATCTAAGAATGTGGTTAATTTTTCCAGCTTCAAATGGGTCATCCTGGCTTGCATAATACCATACATGGAAATATGAGAAATGTGAAATTTGTTTCAAAGTGTGAAGAAATTAACATTCAATAGTGTAAATATATGGGGGATAAACATGTTTGGAAAAGATGTGTAATATATGAGGTTTGTCGATCCTTGTAGTGCAAAAGATCAGAAGCGTTTTTCACTTTGTAATCACTACTATAGACTGAAGATCAAGTGCAAAAGATCAAGACCGTTAGAGTGTTTGTTCCCTAAACATTGAACCCTAAACCCTAAACCCTAACCCCTGAGCCCTAAACCCTAAATCATGAACCCTAAACCTTGAATCCTAAAACCTAAACCTTAAACCCTAGGCTCTAAACCCTAAAACCTAAACCCTAAAACCTAAAGATTGATCCCTTAATCCTAAACCCTAAAGCTAAACCTTAAAACATAGGATTTGAACCATAAACTATAAACCCTAAACATTAAGCCCTTAACCTTAAACCATGAACACTAAACACTAAACCGTAAACCCTAAATCTTAAACACTAAACCCTAAACCTTAAACCTTAAACCTTAAACCATGAATCCTAAACCCTGAAAAATGATCCCTAAGTTCCCTAAACCATAAACCTTAAACCCTAAACCCTTAACCCTTAACCCTAAACACTCAAACCTCAATCATGTAGCATTACCAACAAAGGATTTCGTATAGGCATTATGGTTAGATGAGGGTTGACTCTCGAGGATCATATTCATATTCGGTGTATCGCCATCGAAGAGGGCAACTCCTCTATCAAATCGGTTATTCAGTATGACATGGAAGATGAGAAAAGCAAATGAAAGATGGAGAATTATATTTCATGGGTAATTAGTATTAAGTATCAACAAGACTAATATGGCTTCTGACTACTCGACTAGCATGACATGACAATATTAGGACCGTATTTCCTAGTCTCGTGCCTAGAACCATCATTGAGTTTGCTTGTACAAAATAAGCATAATAAAATGCATACATATTTAGAGGTCATAAAACAAATTTACAAATATCTCTATCATTATTAATGGAAGCCAAGTAACAGTGTCTCTGTGTATCCAAAGATCAAGGACTACTGTGGTCTGTGACAGGACTGGACATTCAGGAATCATCAAGTGTGTGAATCAAAATGTCATTGCATATGAAGAAATATTCTCAAACATTGGATTAATGCATCTTGGAAAATAAAATTGAACCTTAGAAATCCTCTCAAATTACCAGTCTAGGTCTTGGTCTAGGTTGTGTTCTTGGTCCTGTTTCTATTTCGATTTCTAGTTTTGGTCGTGTTCATTGAATATGGAAGTTTTAGGAAAGGAATCCACACTTGAAGAATTATTCCCATTCAGATTGTTCGCAATGCCAATGGCAGTGGCAATGCCTGTGGAATTTAGTTGGTGGAAGTGGGGTTGTGCCCTTGTTGGTTTTTTTTCATGGCGTCACAGGTAGTTTTTTTGGTATTATCGGAGAGAACTCCCCATGCTTGTGTGATAATTTTAAAAGACCCCTCAGCTCCTGGGAACTTGTTTTTATCAAGGTGCAATAAAAGGGTTAGTTTTAGCTGGTATTAATAGAAAAAAGTAAACAAATTTGATTGTAATTCCTTCAAAATGCATTCCTTTGCTTCGAGCTTATATTTATAATTGCAATTCGGCTTTCCAAGTTCTCCATATTTGCCAAATTTGGGTCAAATTGACATTCTGGACCTCTAAAAGTGTGAAGAAAATGGCGAGTTCATTTCCCCCAACCTTTCTTGAAGCGAATTTAAACGAAATGAAATTTGGAATTTGGAGGTGTCATGTGGTAGACATTGATTGTCCTACCAAAAATTTACTTATTGATGATTAATTGTTATTAGTTGGATTTATTTTCCATTATTATGTACATTTTTGAGATTGCCAAATCACTGTTAGGTTTATTCATGAGAATACAATTATTACTGTGGCACGGTGCATGCAACTCCTTAAATCCTCCCATAATTACAAATACCTCTCCTACAAAACCTCATACAAGTGGATATATGCTAACCAAACTTGTCATACCTCCTTGAGATTGAGAAGGGTTTTCAGGGATGATTTTAGATTGCATAAAGGTTTTACAGAGTAGAAAAACCAAGAAGTGACTAGTGAACCTTGCTCTTGTGCAATGTAAGGGCAATTTTGGTAAATGAAACTGAGAGGACTCTTTGGATGAATGTTGAGCAACTAGATGAGTGAAATATGTGGTTTAGTTGTTTGAGAACATGATGGAATGATAAGACTATCTCATAAGAGAGGAATAGATTCAAAGGTGCCTAGATTTTAAGCTTCTTAGTTGAGGAAACAAACCCAATTAAACTAGTTAGGGCAGAGTTGGACCAAAACACATCACTAAAGGAAATTCTTGGGATATGGATAACATTGAGAGAATGAAGGAAGCCTTGAGGAAGACCTCATGATGTTTCAGATCCTTCACAGACCTCATGATGAACATTCCCTTGATTATTTGAATCGAGAAAAACTTATATATGTGTTTTGATTTATTATGTGTTATAAGGAATTGCACGAGTCCATATATTCGAGTAATTGTTGATACCGTAAGGAGTTGTGAGATTTATAAAATATAGTTTTGACACATCTAAAACTCCTACAAATGTCAATAACCAATCAACAAGACCCAAAAAACTAAACAATGCCTATATTCTTTCACAAAACAGATGTCGATTGTATAATTTAAACCCTAAAAGCTTGAAAGCTGAATGCTGAAATCTTGAAAAATGCCTATGTAATGACCATATTAGAATCTGAAAAAGTATCTTCTAAATCATGACAAATGAAGTTGTGAGACTAGTTCCATAAGGTGTAGAGTGACCCTAACATCTTATGTTTACTAAAATAAATTTAAATAATAATAAAAGAAAAACTTAAACATTTATTTGTTCTTTTATTATTATTTATATTTTATTATTTCTTATACTTAAACATTTATTTATGTAAATAGAAGAATGCCTCAAGCACATATACCACATAACACATAGGAACGCGAGTGCACTATAACATGCTCGCGTTTTATGCTTGGTAAAAACCAAACCAAATAATGCATAACACATTCATGCTTTAACAAAACGTGCTCGCATTTTGATCAAAAACATATTTGTGTCTGCTTTTTGGCCCTCGATCTTTGTGCATAGGCCCAACATGAAGCTCGTACAAAGTAAGAGGGGAATTGCATTGATCATGATTATGAGGAGAAAGTTTGACAGGAACCACCTCAACACATTGTTGCATGGAAACCACTCGCTCATTGGTAAAATTTTGTGCTTGGAAAATTAACTGATAATGTTCCATAAAAGCATTAGTGATCTTAGGCATTTCCATGAGTCGATATGAGAAATTTGAATAGCTTTAATTTTTTATCGAGCATGCTTGGTGATGGGTCATTGTAACTTCCAATCATTTAATCAACCTAGTCAAATGTTGATGCCATTATAGACTAGGGTTATGTTCAAGGCTGTATGCAGAGAAGTTGATATGCAACTCAATCACTTTGGTGGTTCTCTTTATAGGGGGTTTTTTTTGGTATTGATTTTCTTGTTCTATACTACCTAACTATGAAAAGCGAGTAAATGTCTAAACTACTGAAAGAAAAGTATATCAAATGCATCTATGCTACTGAAACAAAGCTACTGAATGAAATGCTTGTTAAAGGAAATGTTTTTTTGAAATGGAATGGTTGTTTAATAGAAATGACAAGTAAAGGAAATTTTCTCAAATAAAGAGATACAAGATTGAATTTAGATAATCACCAAACCAAGATGTTAAGACTGGAACTTAGTAAACATAAAGATTTTGCATGAAATACTAGTCCTTAAATCTCCTTAGTTGAGTGGGCCCTTGCTCTACTTAAGGATTGAGGCTCTTAACACAAACGTATCCTCAGAATATCATATATTGTATTGATAAAAAATAAACGTATTACATAATTCAAAGAGCAATTGAAAAATTAATTCTGTCTATTAACTATTGCGCTAGTGGTAAAAAATAACTAAGAAACAATTCTAGGAGGATTACAACACATGCCACAACTATAAGCAACAAATTAACCGATGACATTTTCATAAAAGTTCCATGGCACCCCATAACTCTGCTGGAAACATGGGTCCTAGTTTGTATCTTGTTAAGGGTCAATCTCCAAAATGGCGTAGTGGATTTGGACTCGATCTTCTCTGACTGTGACTACACAAAATGGCAGAAAATGCACCCCATCATCTTGCATATGTCCCCAAATCACTCAACAAAGCAGTTAGTGGAAGTTCCATTGGACATTAATTCGCATAAGACAGAATAAGGGGAAATGCATCAATTTCTACTTTAGATATAAATATTTAAAAGATTCCCATGCATTGATTAATGTTTTTAGGAATAAAGTTTATAGTTATATAAATACTATGATGAGTCAATTTATGGACTCATCACTTGGCACAGAGAGATTTGAAAAAATGTTTAGACGCTTTGTCTCCCACTTTGTGCTAATGCAGCCTTAATAGTATCTGGGCTCCACAAGCCAAGTGAGATTCCATGAGTTTAAGCTTATGACAAATGTTAACAACCTGCAATTGAACATGGGTGTCGAAAGGATTGGATTCAAGGAGAACAGAACCCCACCAGATTTATTTGTGTAGAGCCGAGTCCACATGCTTGTGTACCCGAGCAATCTATTTTCCAAATTGGTGGAGGAATTGGGTGGTGCGCTTGATCGCCACCTCCCACTACTCAATCTAGTTGCCAAAAAAAGGTAAACATGGAGACATATTCCAACTTTGGAAATAAAAGGGACTACCCTCGAGTGACTCAACAAGGAAACATTAAGAAAGAATTGATTAGACGGTTTAGACACTAAATCACGCACTTTTGGTGTCTATTTAGTCCTAGTGTCGCCCATATTTCATCTTGAAATCTGCGACTACCCTATTCGAAATTTTTTCGTACATTTAAAATAATGGGTCGTTTTGTGTTTTTATTGCCTGAAAGTTCTTGTATTGCGTCAAGAGATTCCCAAAGAGCCATATTAGCCTTTTTCGCCAAATACCCAGATGCCCAAAATTGTTATATTCTATCGTCGGGATTTGTCTGCGGGAAATTTGTATTTAATTATTTTGAGCCTCGTATGAGGCTATTTGCGCTCCATTTTAACTCTGTTATGATCGAACATGTCATTATTCCTATGTACTAGAAGGGTTTTAACTTGGAATAAGTTTTGGGCTTTATTTGTGCCTTTTGACAATTTTTCGTGTTTTTGTGTTGCCTTGTTTCGTTTTCTGTGAAATTTCTCTAGAACAATTCCTTTGTCGGGTAAGCCCGATTTTTGGCCTGGAGCAGCTGGAAAACATATACGCACGTTATGCCCGGAGGAAGTCGCCATCGGAGGTTTGGATCACTGGGAAAAAGTGAAGTCATGCACGGAAAAGCCCCTGTGGGGTTGGGCTCATTTTTGGAAAACAAAGAATTTAAACTGCAATGGGAAAAATACAAGCTGTAGGCAAGGTGGGAATTTTATACTTGCCTAGCAGGGTACTTTTTCCCGTGATATAAAATTCACTTAAGCTGCAGTGGGAAAGTTAGAGGCTACAGGCAGACGGGAATTTATTGCCTGCCTTGCAGGGTAAAAATTCCCATGATAAAATAAAAGGAAAGTGACTTAAGTAAAATCATGGGATTTTATTGCCTGCCTTGCAGGGTAAATAATCCCATTGTCAAAGTCAAATCACTTAAGTGGATCATGGGATTTCCGGGGCTGCCTTGCAAGGTAAAGAATTCCATTGTGAAAAATTCTTAAAAATAGAATTATATTGTGCAATAAAGTGTGCCCCCTTTGGTGAGATAATGGCAGCCTTTAAGTGGATTTAATTAATTATTTCTCCTTCTAAAATAGGCGCCCAAGCATGGAAGAAAGTCAACAAGTCAAAGGGGAATAAAAGAAATAGAATTAAATGAATTAAATTGATTAAATTTAATTTATTTAAATGCTGCCCCCTTCATGTCAAAAAGTGCGCCCCATTTAGGATAGATTTAATGATTTTTAAAGCATTAAATCATTAAATTAAATTCTATTTTCAGTGGCTATGGTCAAGGCACACTGTGAAGCTTAAGTGAAGTGAAGTGTGAATGATTAAATTGGATTAATTTAATTTATTGGATGGCTGTCCTTAAACATGCTATTTTTAAAGAGAAAAACATGATTTTTAATTAATTAATTGCTAGGAATAGGAAGGGCAATTATTAATTATAGAATTGTGAGGGTTATATAAGCATGGGCAGCCATAAGGGTGAATTATTTAATTCACAGGTAAAGAATTGTAGCCAAGAGGAAAAGTGCGCCCCTTTTGAAGAAGGATTTTGCTTAGACAAAAGGGAAAACAAGGCTAAAAGCTTCCAAATTTGGCGCATGCTTTGAAGGAGGTTGATCTTTGTCTGCATAATTATTTGCATAGGTGTTACAGGTGTTCAGGTGTTGTTAAAAGGATTCATGCTCTTTTTATGTGTAAATTAAACATCAATTTTTGGGGCAGCAGGGTTGAAAAGTGCAGATTTTTACATTTAAAATTCACTATTCATGCTCCAGTGGCCATTTTTGTCTGAATTAATTGCAGGAATTCATTACAGGTGCTTTACAAAAGAAAATGATCTTTAATCAATGTCCAATACATTGCATACATCCTCCGAATCTGAAGAATTGTCCAGATCTGCACCAGTTTTGAAGAAATACGGCCAAGTAAGAAGAAAAATAATTATTCAGACAAAGATAGACAAAGCCATGTCGAAGAGAGATGAAAAAGAAAGCACGATGGAGTCATGCATTACTTCCAAACTTGCAGACATAGAAGACACAGATCTAGGTCCGGAATCTCTTTCCGAATTGATTGATAGATCCAGAGCGGGAAAGACTTCACTCATGCGTGCAGTTAAAATCAGTGGAATTATCCGAGCTGCAGCCTTTCCATGCATAGCCCAGTTGCTAGAGTTTATTATGGAGTGCGCTAGATCTTACCATCCTTCATCCATATCAATGTGAGATGCTATGGGGAAAATAATAATTCGGCTAGACGCAGAGTTCATCAATTATTGTTTGAAGATTCCAGTGCAAAAGGTGGTGACTTCCATTAGCATTCAAGATGCCAGCAACAGATGGGAGAAGCATAGAGTTGAGTGCATGAGCATAATGAATAACCGATACATGAAGAAGCCTAGATCTCCTTCAAAGTTCCCAAGAACTCTTCCGCGGTCTAATTTGGTGCAAGAGGTCGATGATATTGTCAAGTTGCTATGCAAGATGAATGGCGAGGCGAATGCTTACACTTTCTGTACATGGATGTATGCTTTCATCAAGACCATTGAAGTCATCAAGGTTGATTCCATAATCAATTGGTCAGAAATTATTAGCGACAACATTGGTGAGCAACTCCAGAACGTGAAGCGTACTTTCAGTTTCAAAATGACTTCCTACTTGGTGTATGTTGCAGCTTCACAAGGCATCTTTTCCAAGCTAGATAGATGTGGTGTTCTTTCTAAGGACCCCATTTTCGAGTGCTACCCACAACTTACTGTTCCTTCGTGCAAGAAAGACTCCAAAGTGGTCAATGATGAATTCTTCTACGATTTCATTTGCAGGCTAGACAAAGACTTGAAGGCCAACAAGGTAAGCAAGGAAGCGTGGGAAGCTGTGTCCAAGATTGACAGTCTATTCATTCAGTTTGCAGATTTCACATACCTCAGGGTTACATGATTTTCTGGAGAACCAATAAAGATGCCCATGTATCCGAATGATAGATTGATCGCCATGGAGCTGAGCAGGCAGCTTGTGGAGTTGCATGACCTTCAGTCAAAACAGCACAAGTCTACGGGCTTATTCCCAATCACTGTGGGACATTACAGCTACATTAGCATTCATAGAGCTCGAGGGATGGAGACGCAGATGTTATCCGAGTATGAGCAAGATTTCTTCCCTGCATGGCTGAACTTTGATCCATTTGGAGTAGCCAGGAAGACGATCTCCCAGGAGTACGCACATGTGCCTTCATTAGAAGATTTCTGGATGAAGTGCAAAAGTGAGTACGAGGTTAGAAAGAGAGATTTCAGCAGGCTATCAGCAAAGCAAGTGTTCGAATTTGGACTAGCGCGGATACCTGCGGATCTTAAAGATGATGGGAATGTGGTACTTGACACTTACCATCAAATGGGAGGAGATAAAGCCGTACTGAAGGATAACGTAGGAGGCTGCCATACACTTGAAGAAAGATCTGGAGTTGTTTTGGTGAATACTTCAAACTGGTTGCTAACAAAGGGATATTGCCTTGATAAAGTATTGATGAATCAAATCACGGGCAACTTCGGTGTAGGAGATTCCCTCAAGCAGAAGCACGAAGGAGAAAGCAGCAGAAAGTTTGAGAAGTTGAAAGTACACAGAAGATCTCAATCTAAGGAGAAGATCACTTCCACGGACATGACTTTGGTTCCAGCTTCTCCAACACTCATTACTTCACCAACTGTTGCACCTCAGCAGGACATTTCCATGCCTCCACTGAATCCGGCGACATTCATCTTCTCTCCTTAGCCACTCCGTTCATCACCTATTCCAGAGGAGATGTTGAAGCTGCAGATGGCGGAGTTTGAAAGAGCTTTGTCCTTGGATGATTTAGAGGATGGCGACCATAACATCGTGGCAATTTCTGATGGAGAGGAGGCAGAGCGGGAGATGGTAGTACACTCAGCGACTTCTCATTCTCCGAGAAGTAACTTCTCGGAAAGTTTGGCTTCGCAGTTGGTTCCAGAAGCGAGAGTGGAGATGAACTTAGAAGAGCACGACTTGCAGCTACTCCAGAATCTGCGTGGAAGAGATAGAAGGCCTAAAGTTGCTAAAGCAACTTCTAAGTTGATCATCGAGGAATCAGGGTAGAAGTTTACTGAGATATCAATTCCGGCAGAAGGAAAGAAGGAGGAGGAGCTCACGATAGAAGATGTTACAGTAACCAGAGTACCCCTAGGTCAAGCCACCACTGAAGGATTGAAGCAGGACACACAGAAATTGATAGATGCTCTATTCCTTAGGCTTGACAGTGAAAAGATGGAGAAAGAAGAACTTTAGAAGTAGGTATCTCAGTTGTGCGAGATCATAGCCAAGGTTGCTAAGGCTTCCATTCAGCCCGTTTCAGAGTAGGTGAGTGATCATCTTATGCAGGAAATGGAGGATGCAAGCAATTAAGTAAAAGCTATTGACGAATGGAAGGATTTGATTATGCATCAAGCTTCTGTACAACTTGGAGAAGTGCCAGCCCGCCTAAAGGTTATAAATGATGCGGTAAATCAACTGCAACAACTAGTGACAAGCATCATAGATATGAACACAGTTGCTGAGAGTAACCTGAGTACTTTGGGAGAGATCAACAAGCTGCCAGGAGATGTATTGGTTGCAGAGAAAATTGTACCGGACGGATCAATCGAGAAGGGGAAGCAACTAGAATTTGCAGTATCTTTCCGTTTGGAAATCTGCAGAGTTTTGCTGAAGAGGATGCAGGCACTTGAGAGTAGGACATCATCCTTACCAGACAGTATCATTTCTTTCACTGAGGAGAGAGTGGACGGGAATGTTACTTCAGACGTACGGATTGTTCCTAGCAAGGTACCTAATTCCCTGGAAGGGTCTCTTCTGATGGTACAAAAGAGAATTGATAAATCTACTAAGCCTTTCACGATGAATTCTATTAGTAGACTGGTGGCACTGCAGGCGGATATTGCAAGGTTTTGTCTGAGCTTGGAAGATGTGGGAGCGTGCATCAAAGTGTTGAATGAAGGGTTGCTATAGTTCAGGATAAAGAAGGAAGTAGTGGCTAAAACAGATGGAAAGATGCTGAATTACATGTTCGATAAGTATATCCGATATCAGAACAAGAAGAAGACAAACATTACAGCTAGCATGACTTCTTCTATTCTTTCTTCTTCTATTTTCTATGTTCTCGGATGAAATTATAAAACTTTAAGTTATTGGTTTTGCAACCATTACTTAAAGTCATGTGGAACCATTCTATTAGTTAAGTGATACATGTGTCACTTAAGGAGAAGTTAGTGGAGGATGATTGCCAAATGTCATCTTTACTTGTTTTTTGTGTTTTAGTTTAGTTAGACTTCCCATTTGTACTTTCCCTCCTACAGTCTATAAGTAGGAGAAGAACCTTCGGGTTAAGGATCAAAATTTGTAAGCAGCAATCTTGTGTTCTAGACTTTGTGCTAAACCCCTGAGAGCCACTTGGAGCAAAGGAATACAAAGGAGCAGGTTTCCGGAGAACTTTGTGTCACGGTGTACTGTGTTTCTTGTTTTTAATCTTAGATCTCTTAATAAACTGTGTTATTTTAGATTTGGATCTAGAGCTGC
Source organism: Taxus chinensis (assembly GCA_019776745.2). NCBI lineage: Eukaryota > Viridiplantae > Streptophyta > Pinopsida > Cupressales > Taxaceae > Taxus > Taxus chinensis. The sequence goes on from CM034156.1 coordinate 439,968,841, forward strand.
TTTTGTTTTAGAATTCTGTGTTTATATCTATTGGATTCTTCTATGTGCATGCAATCAACTCTGCCATCTACTGATTGGGATGCACATCTTCTCCATTTCTTCTTTGTGTTTATGTAATTACCTTCCTCTATAACATTTCATTTCTTTAAAATAGTTGCTTACTTGCTGCAGAACTATTCAGTTATGGTTCATGAACTGAGTAGTTAAAGTAAAACCCCATTTAGATATTAGCATACTTAAATTGACAAATCTGACATGGGAGCCTCACCGGTTAAATGAGGGAGATTTATCTCATGACTGCCTAGGTTTTGTGCTATGCAAAAAATCTAGCCAACAAGTCCTTATCACATACTACTATTCATATGATCCCTAAGTAAGAAAAGTACCAATTAACCCATGTCTTTGGCCATCTTTTCTTTCTTTTTGTTACCTTTATTGATCTTACACTCCTTCTAGCCTAGTCTATCTTTTCACACTTGTGCATTTCTCACTCTAGACACCAGCGCCTTGGCAGGATGCCAACATCAGGCACCCTTGACCTCTTTATACTTTTCTCACATCTTTTTGGTCCTTTCTATCTCTTTAGGCATCTTATCTTTTTGGTAGTCATCCTTTTCAAGTTTAATTACAAAATTCAAGCAAGGGAATCATATAAATATAAAGCTATGTGGCAATAATAAAGAACCAAACACTAAACATTAGTTATCACCACCTAAGGTTGGATCCAAATGTGTATTAAGAGCATTCAAACATCCATCTAGCATCCACACAAGGGCAAGGGACTGTATTATTCAGCATACACTTCATAGGATGGGAAGTTCATTCTTTCATGCACACATCTATTTACATTTTTCTACATCTAGCTATTGCTCGCTATCAAGTGCGATGCGCACAAGAGCCACCTAGGGTACAATCTCTTCACACACACACAGAGAGAGAGAGAGAGAGAGAGAGAGAGAGAGAGAGAGAGAGAGAGAGAGAGAGAGAGAGAGAGAGAGAGAGAGAGAGAGAGAGAACTACATTGGGTTTGAAATGTAGTGCAATGCAAACATTCACAAGTTCACTTGTTTGACAACTAAGGACAATCTGACCCCTTATTTGCATTCTTTTCTTTTTGGGATTTGATGCACTTTTAAGGGTTTTACAGGTCAATTCTTTATTGTACAGTTATCAATGATATCGACATGATTATCATGTGACCTACTAGCGATCAAGCAGTGAAGGACAATGAACACCTTGAAACTATTCAAAGATGATTTTTTGAGGTTTTTGGTAGTCATAGGCACCCAAAACTGGTATATAGTGTCGGCAAGTGCCCCTAACCCATCTTGGGAGCCCTAGTCCAACATATTCCAGCATCTCTGCATTTTTTTGGGTTTTATTATGATAATCTGCACTTCAGATTTCTCCAATTCTCCAGTTTTGTACACCTCTAGAATCCTAATTGAAACAACTAAGTCATTTTATCTCCTCTTTACACTTAGGGTTTTAAATCTTAATAACTTATTTTCTTGGGTCTATTTTTACTTAATTTCAATATTCATTCACTACTATATTGCAATTAGATTTAAGAATTTATAAATTCTATATTTTCTTAATCATTTTGGTGAACTAGATCTCATTCAAATACATTTGGATCCTCATCTTTCTTCTATCATGGCTCATAAGGTCTCTCAAGTTTCCTTACATAAATTGCTTCAAAAGCACCCATCTTGCAAAAATGTTCTTCTAAAAAACATAAACACTCCATGTATTCCTAGCGATGCACTACCTCCTCAAATTGATGCATATATATTCAATCGTTGTTTTGATGACTCTCTTAATTCTAATTTTCATGAATCTATGTTGGCGTCACTGCAAGTTGTGCATTCTATATTTCAAGACCAATTTCAGGATATGGAATCCATGATTACATCTCTAAAATTTTAAATTCACCATCTTAAGGACGTTTATTAGGCTCATGTTAGTTCCTCTACTACATATCATCCCATTTCTATGTCTTATACATGTGCTCATATCAGTGAGCCTCAAGTCTTACCATTAAGAAAGATTCTCATGTTTGATCACAATGCTAAGAAACATATTATTCTTACTGAGCTCCCCATTCATCAATTGATCATTTTTCCATCTACTCATCATCCTCCTTATCATACTTGTAAAAATATCAAGGTTTCCATATTGCAATTATCATCAAATCAATGACATAATGACAATGACTACTATGCTTTACAATGAATAATAAAGCATCTTGAGCGTCAAGGTTTATCTCATTCATTGCACAACATTCTATTTGCATGCTCATCTATCAAATTGCTACATCTCAATTGGGTTCCTAAATGTGATTCTTTCTATGTCTAATGAGCATCATGCCATCACTTTCTGATGTGCCTTCTTTAGTCACTCAAGTGCCACCTATTCAACCTATTCCTACAAGCAATCACCTCACAAGGTCCATTTTTCATTACCTCCTCTATTAAGTCATCTACAACGCTATTAAGTCAAACCAAGCAACACCTCTCAAGATCGGTTCACATCCTCCTCCACTCAAGTTATCTGTGACATTACCAAGTCAAACTAAGCAACCGCCTCTCAAACTAAATCTTCCTTCTTATCGTATCAAGTCTTCTACGTCATTACCAAACAAACAACCACTCAATATGCGCAAGACATGTAAACTCTGGCTGGCCTCTTTTGACTTCTACCACTTGAGGCTCTAAGCAATCACCACTTCAGCATCCAATTACTTTTGTCAAGGAAACTCATCCTTACATTTATCCACTTAATGTCATTGACTAGATATCCATCATCTTACATACTTGGGGGGCATCATAGCTTCTCCCCCCTTACATTGCATATTAAGTGTCTCTATATCTCTGTACTCGAAAATTTGTGCTTACATGTCTAGTATCTCTTATGAATAAATACAAACCACTTGATACATTTGTATCGTCATTACCCGATGATGCACTCTCGTGCTTTGGTTTATAGTTGACTGTTGAGGGAATACTATACACATGAACCTCACACATTAACACTACACACTATGCTACACACTATACATTACACTCTTCACACATCATGTGTTATTTACATCCTATTTCTTGCAACATCTATCACACTACTATTTTCACTATTCACCCTACACATTCATGATACATCTTTCTTGCATCTACTTCTACATGTCAAGTTCATTTCCCTATGCCACACTCTAGTTCCGCGGTTCACTACCCGACTGCTAAGGGTTTCAATATAAAATGAATCTCACCACATTCACTCACTCACTCCCTCGTTCACGTACTCCCTACACTTTACACTTTGATGATCATATCTTTCTAGTGCACACAATCAAACCATTTCCTAATGACACACTCTTTTCTAGAGTTCATTCTTTACTGCTGAGGGTTTCAATCTATAATGAATCTCACCAAACTAAATAACTAACTCCCTCACTCACGCACTCTCTATGCTTTACGTTTTGATGATCATATCTTTCTAGTGCACACACTCAGACCGTTTCCTGATGACGCACTCTTGTTCTACGTTTCAATATTGACTATTGAGGGGGAATTTATATATGAACCTCACCACATAAATACTCATTCACACTTTCTCAAGGGACATGATGCTCCTATCATTCACACTGCATTCCATTCCATCTCATCCACATCATACTGCATATATTGGTTGCATTTAGTATTCCTTGTATTTACTTGTACATGTACACTCTATTACACATGATATTCAGATACTTTGTATGATCTTTTATCATACACACATGCACATTCACTTTCCTTCTAGTTGTGATGATCGGATTTACACAAATATTTACACGCAGCGTGGATGCTTGGCATAATACCTCATATTAGTCTCCTAGGGGCATCCACTTTCGTACACACTACAAATGTTATTGTTTCATTTTTCATAACACATTACTATATCAGATTATACATGCTTTGACATACTTTTTATCTCTATAACATCCTAACGGGTGCTCCATGTGTAGCATTTTTCTTGTAGGTCTATTTTCTTCCATGGTTGTCTGATATATTGCGTGTTATTGTTTCCTTTTTTCTTCCATTATTTGTAGGATTTTCCCTTTGCCTTGTGTGCATACTATTTGCTTTTGGCTATATTGGAATTGCATGTCTTGTGACATTGTGAGTGATGTCCCATGTTTGAAACCCAATTTTTACAGTCTACGTTGTCTCCTTGCATATTGTCTTCTTATGCGTTAGATTACACATTGTCTTCTTGTCTGCTAGCTTACACATTGTCTTTTACATGCATGCTTGTCTTGTTTTCACTAACACTTATCTAATAGCCACTTTGTTTGTGTGTTCCTTAGTTTCTTCTAAAAACACTCCCTCCCCCTATAGGGCATCAATTTCAGTTCAACGGTCGGTCCTCCTTTGGACCACATACTCCTCAACAACATCGCATGCACCCAAAACAAGGGGGCATCTATCGCATGAATCAGGTACCCCATACAACATCTTACAATCACATTTCGAAATAATATAGTAATGGTACAACACATTCATTATTCATAACAATGACCCACATTCTGACTTCAGTCCCAAGCATAACACACACACACACACACACACACTAGTGCCTATACCTAGACGGTAGCACCTGGGAACCCTTGACCCTTCTTGGACGCATGTGACTAGGGGGCCGTTACAAAACATTTGTAAGTTCAACACATTTCTCAGCACTTCACACAATGGATTTTATAGGGCACACAATCCTTAACACTTGGCATGCATGTAATACACAACATTTTCTACTTTCACGTTGGATTAGAACTATTAGAAAGAAATCACATTTGTACACACCATCTGCAGTGGTGTTATACATTGTGGGAAGCAATTAAAGGTTGGAGTATGACACCATAATTTTCTCCCTACACTTATTCCATGTCTTGGCATGAGATCACCCAAAAACTTGTAGTCAGCGTAACTGACATGAGATCACCCAAAAAACTCGTTCTTATACGTCATCTGCAAGATCCTTTCTTCACTTTTTACTCATCATGGATCAGGTACACATGTTCCTTTTTCATTTTCTTACATACTTTTACACACTTTTTACACATTTTGATCATATATATGCATAATTGACTATATGTTTATTCTTCTCTTTTGTAGGTCCGTCCTTATGGGAAGCAGTAGTCACATCATCACACAACAATCACACATCATCTCAACATCAAGTGACATCAACAACATGTACAATCATGACATATACACATATGCTCTCGCCTTAGGGTCATCATCATCACTTATTTTTCACTTCCTCTTCTCTAGTTTCCACACTTCACATTTTTATCACTCCATGTTTTTCCTTATTTCTCGCCATACTTTTCACCGTCAATCTACATGGTTATTAGGTACACATCTCTTTTCTACTTTATTATATTGAGCATTCACTCAACAACATAAATTGGGGGCAAATATAGACACTAAATCACATACTTTGGGTATCTATTTAGTCATGATCACATACTACTATTCATATGATTCCTAAGTAAGAAAAGTACTAATTAATCCACATCTTTGGCCATATTTTCTTGCTTTCTGTTACCTTTGTTGATCTTACACTCCTTGTAGCCCAATCTGTCTTTTCACACTTTGGCATTTCTCACTCTAGACACCAGCACCTAACCAAGATGTTAGCGCTAGGCGCACCCATCCCCTCTGAGTTCCCTTGACCTCTTTGTACTTTGCTCACATCTTTTGGGTCCTTTCTAGCCATTTGGGCATCATATAAATATAATGTTATGTGGCAATAATAAAGGACCAAGCACTAAGCATTAGCTATCACCACCTAAGGTTGCATCCAAAGGTGTATCAAGAGCTTTCAAGCATCCATCTAACATCCACAAAAGGGCAAGGGACTGCAATATTCTGCATACACTTCATAGGAGGGGAAGTTCATTCTTTCATGCACACATCTATTTACATTTTTCTACATCTAGCTATTGCTCGCTATCAAGTGTGATGTACAAAAGAGCCACCTAGGGCACAATCTACTCACACACACACAAAACTACATTGGGTCTAAAATTTAGTGTAACATTCAGTTGTAAGATCACTTGTTTGATAGTTGAGGATAGTCTGACTCCTCATTTGCATTATTTTCTTTTTAAGATTTAATGCACTTTTGAGGGTTTTGCAAGTCAATTATTTATTGCAGGTTATCAGAGACATTGACGATCATTGTGCAAAATTCTAGTGACAAGAAGTGAAGGACAATAAATACATTGCAACCATTAAAAGATGGTTTTCTGAGGTTTTTGGAAATCACATGTGCCCATAATTGGTCTGTAGAGCCCGCAGGTGCCCTTGACCCATCCCGAGCGCCCTAATCCAACAAATTCTAGAATCTTTGCATTTTGGGTTATACTGTGACAGTATACACTTCAAATTTTCCAGTTCTCCAGTTCTGTACACCTCTGGGATCATAGCAAAACAAGTAATTCCTTTTATCTCCTCATTTTTACTTAGGGTTTTAAATCTTAATTGTTTATTTTCTTGGGTCTATTTTGTACTTAATTTCTTATTCACTCACTGCTATATTGCAACTAGATTTAGGTATTTATAAATTCTATATTTTCTTAATCAAATGGGAATTTTGAAAGGGGCCCCACACTAGATAATCTTGAAAGAGATCAGATGATGATCTGATAAAAGAAAATCAGACTACACTGTGATAGGGGGAGGCCTTGCATGTCAAAATCAAAGATATGTTGCTAAGAGAGAAGTACATGATCTAGCCTTTTGAAAACCTGATCAAATCCTTCTTGAAGATTGGTCCAAGTATACCAAACTTGAGACTTAAATTCCTATCACCATCGGAGCAAAGGATCGGAAATCCCCCAACGTATTTTAAAGTAATACCAAGCCACACGCTCGTTGAAACACCAACGCATAAGGAGGGTGCCGATTTTGTTGTTAGGAAGTTCAATCATATTAAAGTCACCACAAACCAATCAATAGGCAAGAGGCAAGTTATCACCTAACCATTTCCATAAATTCACCCTTTTCATGCCATCTTTAGAAGCATAAACATTAAGAATACTAAAAGAAATATAATTAATAGCCATAATCACTGACATGGCTCGATTTGAAGGATCATGGCCCGAGGAGGTAATTAAGGCCAAAAATATTGGGAAAATGGAAATACTAGCACCACTTTTACCATCAATAACACCACTTTGAGCGGGATTCATTTAGGATTCATTATGGTGAGCAAGAATTTGAGTGGGAGAGTGATTTTGAAATTTTCTACTAAGTGCAAGGAAGGGGACGAGGATGGATAAGGAGGCAGATAGGGAGAAGAAGACGGGAATGGAAAGGAAAAGAACAGTGAAGGTTCCAAGACCATGTGGGCATGCATGGTATCTGAACAAAGTCTAAGAACATAAAAAGAATCATCGCAGAGGATAGAAATCAAGCATCATATCTCAGGTAAAGAGCATCACTTCAATATACTAGATGTGATTATAGATAAAGCTTTGCATAGAAATAAGTTACCTCTAATAGGTAAATTTCGTAGGCCACGACCAAATGTTGACATCATAAGAAGATGGGCCTTCATAAAATGGAACCCTCATGTGAACATGGCCATTTCATTAATGACTAAAGGCTTTTCCGTCATTTAGTTTAATCTAATGTAGGACTACACTCATACACTGGTGGATGGATTGTGGTTCTTAGGGAACACGGGTCTTTTTCTAAAGAGATGGAGTCTCACATTTGATCCTGACAAGGAAAATATAAATCTCATGCCTTTATGGATAAATCTCCATGGTTTGCCTCTCAAGTTCTAGGAGGTAGAAGTATTAACAAGCATAACCGAGTCTCTAGGATCCCTAATAGCTTTTGATGGAGCTATCAAGGCCAAAACTATATTAGCTTTTAATAGGATTTGTATAAATATAGATATGGAAAGAGATATATATGATGATATCACTATTCATTCTAAGTTGGGTAGCTGGAAGCAGATGATTGAATATGAAACATTTATTCCTAGGTGCAAAAAATGCAACAAATTGGGACACAATGTTAAAGCTTGCCCGGAAACCATTGTTGCTGGATGCACAAGGGAGCCTAAAATGGAATGACATGAGAAGCTGACTAAGACAAAGGACTAAGCAGAAAATGCTAGAAAAGGTAGAATTCATGTAATTAGAAATAAACTTGAAACAAACCAACATGTGGACATGGAAAACCATTTTGCATGTCTGGAATCCTAGGAGCAAGAAACCACAGAGGAAGGGGAATTTCTTGAGCATACTCAGCTTAAGGAGCTTCTTTCACCATTCTTAGAAAGAGAAGAAAAGGAGATCAAGATTGAGACAACACAAGAGGAACCTAAAGATCAACATGAACAAAAAGAGGAAGAGACTCAAGAAGATAGAGATGAGCCAAAGGAACCGATACATGAAGATATAAGGACTTTGCTAGAGTAGATTCATAAAGAAGAGACAAAAGTAGATATAGAGGAAGCTAATGAGCAGGCAATAAAGGCATGCCAATGATTATGCATGGAGGAGAACCCTTATATTGAGCTTCGAAAAGACATAGAGACTCCCATTAAAGGGAAAAAAAGAATCAAGAAGCCTCGTCCCCAAGGATTCCTAAACATTCCAAAGAAAATGTATGAAGTTGCACCACTAGAGGGAAAAAATCAAACAAAGAGTAGAAAAAAATAAACATAGAAAAAGAAATAAAAACATGGAGGCAATCAACATTGGACCACAAAGGGACAAAAAATACTCATAAGATTTTTTTAATTATCGGTAAATTAGTTTTTTGAAAGGGACTATACCCTTGTACAAAAAAGCTCAACAGCCAGAAAGGGCAAGAGAAGAACAGAGAAAGGATCAAAATCCGGATACAGAGAGGAGATCAAATGGAGCCAAACTCCAAAACGCAAAAATGAAATAGAGCAGAAAGCAACCAAGCTGCAGTGACAAAACAACAACTAAACATCGAAAAAACAGCAAACTAACAGCAACAGTCGCTTAACAACAGCGATCAAACTGCAAACTAACATCTCTGGACCAGGCTTATTAAAGACCCAGAAAGCATGTGAAGGGTAGCTGTTCCTTTGATTTCGCATAGGGCGAAGTGACTGGTTTGCAGCGGTGTACCTGTTTGCCAACACATAATGCATGCAATAAATCCAACTAACCAGTACGGCTAGGATTTCTATCATGCTCCAAGATCTTTCCAAGCTTATCTGAGATGACGTCATGATAATTCCAAATGGTGAGATTTGTATGGGTGTTTGCAACTCCCTCGTTCGCCAATACATCGGTGGTTCTATTACCTTCTCTATAAGTATGCATGAAGTTGCATATGTTGAAGGTGCCACAGATACTTATGGATTCATGAATGAAACTTTTGACGGTCCAGCTGAGGGGGTGTTTATTATTGAGATTGTTAATAATATTAAGAGAGTCTCCTTTAATCAGAATTTTTTCAATATACAAATTCTTAGCAATCCTAATACCCCAGAGAGCTGAGAGAGCTTCAGCATAGTGATTATTTTGGTAACCCATTTGACCAGCATAAGCCACCACCATGTTACCATTGTGATCTATGATAATGCTGCCTCCACATGCAGCTCCAGGGTTACCTTTTGAAGCTCCATCAAAGTTAAGTTTGTACCACCCAGGGGGGGTGTGGGATCCACTTAATTAAAGATCTGTCAATTTTGGTTCCTCTCTTCAAGAGGTTTTCAGGAATAATCTTCCATTTCTCCAAAATGGAAATTTCTTCTTTATTGAAGGAAAAAAAAAAAAAAAACTCATAAGATTAACATCATAGTCCTCAATGGAAAATACAGAAAGTAAGTGCAATCTTGTCCCTGTTATTGCATTGTTTTGTTTTTGCTGGTTCTAGACTATTTTTGAACTGTAGTTTGACTGGTTTTGGGTTGGTTTTATGTTGTATGTTCCAGTTGTGTTTGATGGGTGATTTAGTTTTGACTCATGAAATGTACATGGTCATATTTGGATTCATGATCATTATTGTAATAAGGTAGTGCCCCCTACCAAAAACCTTCTTTTACCAAATATAAAAAACTATGAAGATTATGAAAATGTAAAAAATCAGTAGTAATACAAGTTAGCGTATTTTGAAGAAAAAAACTAGAAATTTTAACTTCATGTAAACAAATAATATCCAAGATAGTAAATCGCTGATAGGATAACCACATAATATTTGTAAGAGGGTTCTGTGAGACCCAGAACATTCCAAGAGATGAAATTCATGAAAATTTAGACATGTCAAGATCACCTTGACCATCTGGAACACCATCCTCCAAGAAAGAATTACAAATTTATTAGTAAATGGGATCTGATTTGAATTAGAGACCTCAACATGGATGGAGTGGTGTTTAGCCCCATTTTCTCCCCACGATCCATGGGACACCACATGGGGTGGAATGCATGAATGACACAAAGGTTGAGATGTTGAAGCTAAATTCCCCGGAATCCTCTGTTTGTGAAGGTGAAACTTGGCTCTGTGAGGACTGGGTAGGAATGGAAACAGATGAGGGGGAAGGACCCAAACTCGACTTATCCTTAGATGGAAGAGGGGAAGGAGAAGGAGAATGGATCACCAGAGAAGTGGATTTCACACCCAAAACCATATTATTCGTGACTGCATTCCAAACATTAGTTAGTAGACCCCCTTTGGGTTTTGACGCAAATTGTTGTGAAGCAGTGGGTTTAAACCGAGCCAGAAGAGGAATATCGTGAATGCGATGGTCTAGGGCTTGATAATGAAATTATGTGTTGGGAAGGTTGAAATAAACAAACTTATGAGAGAAACACAAGGAGCCCACTTGAATATCTAAATCTTCCTGCAAGTATTTCGCAAGGTCAACCTTGACATAAACCCATTTATTGGGTCAAGCGTAAAACAAATGATCTTGTTCATCGCATATCACCCTGCCAATGGGTTTAACAATCTCTAGAAGGAAAGACCATAGATGAACGAGGAGTCCAGGAAGCTTGATCCAAACTGGGATTTTTAAAGAAACCTGGTTGGTGGGGTTAAAGGTGGGAGTCCACTGGGAAAGCACCAAAAGGGTGTTACCCTAAATACCAACATGCAACCTTAAGAAGGAGGGCTTGAACTTGTGAAGGATCTCGAAATGAAAAAGAGATAAAATACATTGGTGAGATTACATATTCCTAAAACTAGGATATCGTTGGACTCCCAATGATTTTTTATCCAGTTTTACAGAAAATATTTAGAGGGAATGCGACCACATAAATATGTAATAAGGGAGTTGTTACGATACCATTTAACTACATGGTCTAAAAAATCAACACAAATAAAAACATCTGGGGATGATTCAAAGTCCATACCTCATCGTATACCTTCAACATAAACTTTCGAACACGCTTGAGAGACATTTCCACCACCGGTTACAACAGTCATTGCAATAGATGGAGAGGCAACCATTTATAGGCTACTCATCACCTTAAAGGTGGGAAAAAATCTGACTAAAACTATGATAGGATGACTAAGAATACCCTAGTATGACAGAAGCACAGTACAAATAAAGAGAGTGACATGAGAGAACACATGAAACCCTAGTAGAGCCGAAGTTTTTTTAGACTTCTTTCAATATCCATTTTTTCTTAGTTTTTAATCTTAGAACAAAGTTAGATATTTTAGCATGGAAATAAATACTAATTATTTTAGAGTAGAAAGTGTGAAATATATTGCAAATGAATTCTTAGCAATGGTAAATTTTGACATCTACTTTTACCATATGTAAAATGTAATGATTAAATTTGTAGATGATGTATTCAAAATTGGGTTCTATTGATGCCCAAAATGATCTTGATATTTGGCAATTTGTTTAGTTAAGTTGTCCATTTTAGATACAAGAATATGTAATGACATAGCCACAAACGAAAATTTGGTGGTAGGTTACATTTTTTAGTTTTTTCATTGAATAAGGAAAATCCACCCTTGTGTCTTAATACTATTAGAAAATTCGTGTGTTTCAATTTTCCTAAATTTTAACTATACAAGAGAAATGCAAATTCGTGTAATAAATGGTCTAGATTTTATTCTTTACAAATCCATGTTATTATGACAATCCAAAGTTTCCAAACTGTAAAAATATGTTAATATTCAAAATAGAAGCAAATAATTCTTGAGATATATAGCTTAAAGTGCTAATAAAAAAACCTTTGAGAATGCACTTGTATGGAAAGAAACTTACAATTCATCCTCTTATAAATTTTAGCATCATAAATATTATCCAAAGAAGACTTAAAAAAAAGGCCAATCATAATGGTTTAAACAAGTCTAATTTAGTGCTTTGAATGTTTGATAAGAAAATACAATGCATTTGCATTTATAGGTTCAAAAAGTAAATTAATAAAGAAAAAGGTGTTGATGGCTAAGATAAAAACTGTAACATTTAAACAAAATCTTGTATTTTATAAGATAGTATCAATATTCAACCTCAAACAAGAATTTCACATTTGCAAAAAAATGCTTGTTGAAAAACAATTGATCCTCAAAAATAGATATTTGCATTTGCGGTTTGAAAAAATGTCATTTTTTAAATGCATGAAATATTACTTGATTGAAAAAAAGAACTCTTAGATATATTCAAAAGCGAGTTGTATTTAGACCCAAAGTGAAGGTAGCTTTGAATATTGAAATCAGGGACAAGAAAACTTGGATTTTGAGCCAAAAAAGGAGCACATATATTAGGAGTAGGGAAAAAATATTTTAGTAATTATAGCTAATACTTAGACAATAAGCTCTAAATATAAAATCAAATGTTTTCTAGGAAATGAGTGTAATAAAGCAATCAAATCAACAAATGTAGATATTCAAGCTAAAAATGCATAATGCATTTTAAAGACACCTTAAAACTAACCTCCAATGATTAAACATGCAAAATGACATAATATTTCCAAAAAACATTGCCTTTAGAAGTAGGTTTGATAGGTTCTTTATGTTAAGCATGGTTTATATTTTCACATGATTAACATGAAACTCATATTACTACTGCATAAGTTAGAACGAAATTCATCTCAAAATCAAACTCTTTGGAAAATAGTTAAGGTTGACTACTTAACAACATAAGAGAAGTAGTGTTAAGAAATGCAATATGTGATCCCCAAAAAATCTTAGCTTAATCAGAAAATCTTTTGTTTATAACCCAAATTGAGAGGTTGCTTGATATCCAATGCAAATGATAACAAGATGATATTCAATGCAAAACATGTTGTTGAAGTTCTAGAAAAATCACGTTGTCAAAACCATTTTTTCAATTCATGTGATGCACTCTCATATGGAAAGAATTATTTTAGAAAAGAAAGAACTCAATATGGTGTTGGTAATGTGCATGTTAATGTATCTGCATAGACAAAAAAACATAGAGGTTAGTTATATGTGAGTTTTGAGAAGCGTATTTTATAGATGAAAAAAATATTAGTGTATGTGTGTATATAGTTATATGTACCTTATTATTGGATGTTAGGGTCGACGTTGAAAATGATGTTACTTTGATTGAGCGTAAAGGTGCCTTACATTGTGAAAATACAGAGGAAATACATGTTGGAGCATTTGTTTTAGACACATTGTTCATGATTTGTTTATGTGAGTGTAAACAAAAATTTGGTCAGCAAAGGACCGTAAAGAGTGCATCTAAAATTTGTGTTTGTTGTAATTGCTACATTTCAAACCAATCAGTGAGCAAAATGAAATGCACTTTTTTGGTTGTAATTTTCACATGATATTGTTGTGTGTTGTGGTGCAAGAGGTTGTCGACTTTGAACTTACATTTTTTGCATACAAGTTCAAATAGCTTGGAGTATAAATTAGAGACAGTCGATGTACCTTATACCTTAACAATGATGATAAAAAAATGGAGAGATAACAATTAGTGTTGTATATTAGAATTTGATATATGTTTAATGGAAAAAGGTAACTAAATATAAAGTAAAATAGTGAATGAAAAGTAGTTAGTATAGAACACATATTGAATTCAAGAACATATTGCTAGAATTCACACTTTTCTTACTTCAGTTATTGTATTCAACAATGTTTATAGATCCTTAGGTGTTTGCTTTGTCTTCAATGAGGTTATAAATGTTGATTGACACGTGGGTGGAAGCATAATAGCGTGTCCCACTTTTTGTGCCAAAAACATGACTCATGAATTGTGGCACCGAAAAATTTAGGGGGGTTTGGATGAACACTCCCTTTGGGTGAACTACCATGTATGCAATTAGCAGGGGTTTTGGAAAACCCCCTTCATGAAATATCCCTCTATATTTAGTGGTAGCGGCTCCAAAGCCACAACTTTTCCCTCCTCCAGTGCCTTTGCTCGAATCAACTTCAAACATATCTAAAACATGTATTTTTTGTTTTTAATTTCTTTTCATTTTTTAATTTTTATTTTCAAAAAATTGAAAAATGGGATGAGGTTTTCAAATTTGTTTAGTAAAAATAAAAATTAAAACGTGAAATTATAGCAGTAATGGTTATATGACATCCAAAATTATATTTTAAATTGAGTTTTAATTTATATTTTTACAGTTATGGTTTCATCTTCTGTAAATTTGCATGAAAGAACTAAATTAGAGATTTTCAAACTTTCATCTATTCTTCAATAAATTTAATTAACCATTACACCAAAACTTTGAGGCATTAGAGAATCCACACACCAAGATCATAATATCCCACCATGCTTCCACAAAGCCTGACCTCGGGTTGGGTTTGCACCCACACTCTAATATGTGGGAGCCCCGCTTCACCGACGTTTAGGCACACCATGGGCCATGACTACACAACGTAACTGACTGAGTGGGATTCAAACACGAGTGGCCACTCTGATACCAAATCTAACAACTCGTTACAACAAAACCTCGAGGCATTAGTGAATCTGCACACCAGGATCAAAACACAACTGACTACAATTGGACAATACAAAGTGCATTGTGAAAACATATTAAAAGACCTTCAAAAGATACAATAAAACGTAAAAACATTTAACCCTTTCCATCTCAAGTCACTAAATTTTTTTATGGATGAACTAAAATCTAGTGTGATATGTGATGTGTGGTATAATGAAGTGATAACTAGAATTCCATATAAGGAAGTCATTAGGAGCTCGTGTTGGATGAGCTATGTGGGAAAAGGAAAAATCAAGGAATATTATATAAAAAAATGTACATGTTTCCTTTGTGCACCTTTGATTTATTCTAGATTTGTGGCCTCCCAAGGCCAATTTCCTAATAATGACTAGTTGCTTATATACTTCATTATCTTGTTATATGTTGAGGTTCACCTAAATCTAAAGGTGAACTATTTAGATATCCTTTATTACTTCATGCAGGGGTTTGGGTGCATTAGTACCATGTCTATATGTTGACAGGAAGGAGCTCCTCCTTTTGTTGACATGAGACAACTTGTGGATAGGCCACGGCCTTTCTTAACTGGCTTTCAAGATTTTTTTGTGTCTCTTATTTAGAGTGCCCATGAGGGGATGATAGAGGGTCTTGGGAGCATTATTCACAAGACCTAACTTATATCTTCTGACCATGTGGGACAGTTCCTTTATAGACGTGATACTCATGATCCTGATAACAACATCAATCAAGCATGTAAAAATTTGTGTGTTCATGCACATTTGATATCACCTACTGAGGTCGATGTAGTTGCAGATGTTACACAATTACAAGTTTTACGTAGTTATGTCAGCTAGCACACATCATGTCTATCAACATATTACAACTATATGAGGTGGTTGTAGAGGACTATAATATTCCACTATCAGAGGCATTAGGTTATTTGGAGTAGAGGAGTATTCAGGGCAGCACATCTTATGTTCAGGATAAGGAGCATACTACCACAACTGTTATAGTTAGACCACTTGTTGCTACTATTGTGACACCATATGTTCAACACTATTCTGTTCCAGTGTGTGAAAATTAAAACAAAATTTTAATTAATATTTTGTTTCATTATTACTTTACAATACAAGTATTTTAATATATCTATAATCAAGTGTTGACTTTAAATATTTCAACGTGTACCTATGTGTTTAGGATTCGGTTCTAGGTCATGTTGGTGAGAATTTTGACACTTCCCAACCCACAAAGATTCCTTTTATGACATTTTCACAATTTTTGAATGAGTTGGTTCATAGCCTTGGTCCATCAATTGATCTTGACGCCACAAGTCTTGATTTATTAGCATAATCTTTATTTCTTGGATGGAGAGACAATTGTCGGTGGTGGCCACATATATATCGAGACACATTCAACAAAGGTATATATGTAAAGATATACATACATATATATATATATATATATATATATATATATATATATATATATATATATGTATATATTAGCTAATAAAATGTAAATTGTAATTTGGGATTGATGTTTTATTCAAAAAAATTGTTTATCAACTTCTTACTTTTGAATTATATTTTTTCATAGGGATCTATTAGGTAGAGATCTGCACATAGTGTTGATATTTCCAGCGTCCTCCCATAGACAGATACAAAGGTAATCAATTTAGTAGTACAATATATTCAATTATTTGAAAATGTTTTAGAATTTCTATCATATTTTAATATCAAGTTATATACATACATACATACACACACACACATGTATGTATGTATGTATATAATGTGTATATTGCTTTTTATAAATGCATGGTGTAGCAAAGCATAGTGAGGGATCTGATACTTGCCCTAATAGATGACGAACATTATAAATGTATACATTTGTTTTCATATACATGTATATAGTTTGTACATGATATTTTGACATGACTCAGACATGTATATATATATTAGAACATTATTTGTATATAGATGATTTAACAAAAATAAATTGTATTATGATAAACCCTAATATTGCAGAGTCACTGATGTAAGCTATGAAATACAGCTGCTAGGTATAAGATGACACAAGCACTAAGATAGATGAATAGGAAACCCTAAGTGCAAGAGAGGGAAAGAGTAATTTAGTTGATTTACACTTCCTTGAAGGTGATCTAGACTGTAATAACTGATGAACAGGAAGGGTAAAGTTTCGTAACCATGTTTAGTAAATTTTGGAATTGTCGGATGAGGCCAAATTAGGGTGCTTGGAATGGGGCGAGGGTGTTTAAGCACCATAGACCTCTGCTAGGATCCTGTGACTGCATAGGAGCTCATAAATTGGTTTTTATGGTGTCACACAAGTGTCGCTGGTAGTTGTTGTTGGTCACCTGTGTGTCACACTTTGATCACATAATTCACTTGTAACCTGCAAAGAGATGTTGACTTGCAAAACCCTTAAACCACATCAAATCCCAAAAAAAAAAATGCAATATGGGGAGTTAGACTGACCTCGACGGTCACCCAATTGACTGAACTTATGACCAAGCGCTAAACTACATCTCAAAATCCATGTAGTTCTTGTGTTTGTTTGAAAGAATCGTGCCCTAGGAATCCCTTGTGTAAGTGCACTTGATAATAGGTGATAGCTAGATGTACAAATGCAAATAGATGTGTGGATGGAATAATGAACTTCCCCTTCCTATGAAGTTTATGCAAAAAATGCAGTCTCTTGTCCCTTGAATGGATGCTAGATGGATGCATTTAATGCTCTTAGATTCCTTTGGATGCAAGCTTAGGTGATGATAATAAATGCTTAGAGCATGGTAATTTATTTTGGTCACATAACTTTGTATTTATATGATTCCCTTGGTTGAATTTCATAATTGACAACTGGAAGGATGATCAATAAGAAAATAAGATGCCTAAAAGATAAAAGAAGCCCAAAAGAGAAAAGTAAGATAGAAAGAGGTTAGAGACACCCAGAGGGGATGAGAGCACCTGGGCACTGGCATCCTCGCTAGGCACTGGTGTCTGAAGCCATAAAAGATAAAACAATAAAGTTTAGATTGGGCTATAGGGTGTGTAAGACCAAAGAGAACGTAAGAAAGATAGAAAAGAGGCCAAAGATAATTGTTAATTACTAGTTTTCTCACTTATGAATCATGTAAATGCAAATATGTTGTTAGGACCTATAAATGTACCCAAGCGCGTAATGTTTTGTCTACCTTTGCCCCCACTTTATGTTGTTGAGTGAATAATTGATAACATAAAATAGTTAAAATATGCGTACCTTTTGTTCCTTGTAGATTGATGGTGAAAGTGTGTTGAGAAGACAAGTGAAAGTGTGAAGTGATAAAAAATAAGGCATGGAATCTAAGAAAGAGGAAGTGACCCTAGGGGTGAAGCATGTGTATTGTACTGTGTTGTACTTGTTGTTGTGTTTGTTGGAAGCTGCTTTTTGTTGCCTGTTAACGAAGAACCTATAAAATAAGAGTGAAAGAGAAGTCAAAGTCATGTATTATGAAAACTCTTGTAAAATTATGTAAAATCATGTAAATGTGAAAAAGTAGTAAAAGGAAAGTGTGTGCCTGATGAACATGAGTGTGAAAGGATAGAAATATGTCCTGAAAATGTTGTAGAAGAGTGAATTTTTTGGGTGATCTCACGCCAAGAATGAGTTTTTTGGGCTATCTCACGCCAAGCGTGAGTTTTTTGGGCGATCTCATGCCACAGTAGAAGAATGTTGGGGAGAGAGGTCTAGTGTTACTCTCCTTTCATGACTGCTTCCCAATTATACACCACTACAGATGGTGTGATCCTATTTTGTTCCGAGTTGTACCGTATTAGTTTCTTATTATTCCGAGTTGAAAAGGAGAAAGTATGCATTATGCTTCGTGGAGGATCGTTCCTGTACTGTGAAAGATGATCTGTGAGCTACTGTGAACTATGTTGATCTTAAAAATTAACTGTATGTGCCCCTAAGACAGGCTCTCATGAGAGGACACATGCACTCAGACACTCCTATATGTGCCTAGGTGCAAGTTTCTGTGTTGTGATGAGGACCCAAAACATAATCTGGGCCATTATGTGACTGCATGTCTACTTTGTTCTTGTATTGTGCAAGATTGTATTATAGCTTTGAGATGTTTTATGGAGTGAACGATTCACCTAATGTATGCCCCCCTCATTCGGGGTGCATGTGATGTTGATAGGTGATTAACTAAAATTAACAAAAATGTGGAATAATAGTAGTTAATCTAATTTAGAACAACATGTAAATATAATAAATAAGTGTAATAAACAATTATGGAACATGAACCAAGTAACTAATCTAATCAAAGTAGAAACTCTAATATGCAAGAGACGTATGGAAATGACTTAGATAATTTGAATATCTCACCAGACTGTGTCACATAATAAATAGAATAATCCAAAAGAAGGAATGACTATGCGGAGGTCCTAAAAAGGGCAGATGTGGATTGATTCTCTAGACTGGGGAACCTAGAGAAGGAATGGGGCACCTATGAGTTCCCCTGGTCTATAGTATGGACACCCTAGTCTATGCAGGAGGTCCAAAACTAAGGTTTACAGGTTCGGAAGGTAGTCCAAAACCCTTATTGTGTGTCACATCAGATTCGTTGTACTGCACTAGGTGTTGTTCATAATCCAAGATGAAAGAAATACCTGCAAGAGACCACAAGAAGTATGAAAACCCTAAAACAAATATGTAAATGAATAGGTTGGACTGACCTCAACTACCACAATAGTGGAATTATTAACTGAGTACTGCACTACATTCTAGACCCAAATGTAGTTCTAGTGTGTGTGTGTGTGTGTGAATCATGTGCCCTAGGTGCTCTTGTGCTAGCCACACTTTGTGAAGTAGTGAGCAATAACTAGATGCAAAAATGTAGTAGAATGGTGGATGGAATAGAATAAAATCCCCTCCTATGCTTGTGTGATGGAAATGAACCATCCTTTTCCCTTGTGATGGAGCTAAATGTATGCAAATGATCTCTAAATGCCTTTGATGAATGTAACCGTATGTGGATGATAGTAGTTACTAGTGCTTGGTCTCTCATAATGGTCTCATAACTTTATATTTATAGGGTTCTCTTGATCTAATTTCATAATTAACCATGAAATGGCTGACCACCAAAAAGATAAGAAGCTAAAATGGCTAGAAAGTACCCAAAAAGTGGAAGGAAATTTCAAAAAGGATCGGGGCGCCCCTGGCGGGACTAGGGCACCCAGTACTAGCCTGGGTGCCCTAGTTAAAGATAAAATAATGTGAAATGACAAAAGATGACTGGGCATGGGTGCAAGAGGTTGGGAATAATGAAAGAAAATAAAGTAAGATGGCCAAAAGATGGGGGTTAATTAGTATGTTGTTCACTCAAAAACCTTCTAAATAGTAGTATGAGACCGAGACTAAATAATGTCTAAAGTACATGATTTTGTGTCTACATTTTCCCCCACTTTATGTTGGTGAGTGGAAAGATCAATAACATAAAGTAGATTAAGATGCGTACCCGATGTAGACACCTATAATTTGACCCGAGCAATTTAAATACTTAAATTGCGTTCGTTATCCTTTTTCCCACAAATTGATGACATATCATCAATGTAGCACACTTCCTCTTCTATCTCCGTTAGTTAGCTACATTACGCTAGTTAATTAACCATTTTATCCAAAAAATATGCTAATTAACGACCTTCCATTAATTAATCCCCCTTTTTATCTAGAATAATTAATTATTATTAATTTATTAGCTTCCTCTTTCATTAAATCAATAAATAATTATTTATTTGATTAAATCCCTGCTATGGTCTAAATCATGCTAATTATTCCTCTAAAAAGCTTCTATAAGCTTGCACACCTATTAATTAATCACTTTGGTAAATTAATAAAGTCCTTCAAACCCCATGAGTCACTAAAGGACAAGCTAAACTCTCATAAGGTTGACTCAACCCTTTCTAAACCTTCTTTATCCACAACTAACCCAACCTCTCCATTTATCCCACATGAAGAGGGATGTAAAGATTCTTCTATCCATTGGGCTATATAATGAGCCCTCCTCCTACCTTTCTATTTACACCTACACTCCTAAATGAGCATAGAGCATACACTATAGCCATTTTATCATCTTTGAGCATGCTTCCATTAGAAGAGCTAACCTTCTCCATTTCTTCCATTCATCCACCCAAGTTTTGAAGTCATATGGAGATATCTCAAATGGTCTTGTAGCCATGATTTGACAAGACTCCATTCTTAGAAGCCTTGGGATTTCAAGCACATAATCAACTCTTTGATTGCTAGAGATCTACATAGGTTCAATCTCATCTCATTTAGCATTCAATAAGAGATAAAAGTTAATTTGTTTAGCATATTAGCTTGAAATGTTCATTTCATGTTTAATGTAGAAATGTTGATAGGTTAGCTTTTCTTAAGCTCTTAGCATGATGATGCATAGGTATAGTTCAAAATTATATTGAAGCTACTAGGTGTTAGTTTCAACTTTACGTACATATCCAACTATTTCATGCATACATTTGGCACGCCCGGTGGGAGGGGTCCTTAGTCCCTTAACATTCTAGTTAAAATTTCATTGTTATTTTAAGTTTTGGCTAACCCTTAATATACACATATAGGAAATAATGTTACATTTCTTATGATTTTGCTAATATTACATGTGTAGGATCTCATTTAGAGCTTTAATTATAATGGCTTGTTATCAATTTTGAGCTAACATACTAAAATTTGGAGCATTTTGAGCTTGTTGGTGTCATTGGCTATATTTTGATTGCAGGATAGGTGTAGGTATACAAACCCTAGCACAAACACACTAAACCAGGTGCATGCACACATCCCAATGCACACGCACTCTACTCCTGTACTGTACCTTTGTTGTTGTCAAAAACCTGTTAGGCTGGCACACATACCCTAACATCAGCGCAAACACCCTAACCTTGGCGCACACGCCTATACCCTGGCACACACACCAATATCCTAGTGCATGCATCTCTCAGGTGGCACAGGCGCACTGTCTGAGTTTCCATACCACCTTTTTGCTAACCTTGGCACACACGCCTATACCCTGGCGCACACACCCATATCTTGGTGCAGGCATCTCTCGGGTGGCGTAGGTGCACTGCAGATCTAGATTTACACAGAGGGGCGTAACCACCCTAACCCACGTGCACATGCCCTAACCTACGTGTAGGTGCTTCAATCTGAGTTGGCATATTAATTTCAGGTTTCCAAAAGTTTGTGTCCTAAAGTGCTAACATCATTGCATGTTTTATTTTTACATGGGTATGCTAGACTAGACATTGGATAAACCTTGCATGTTTAATTATAAGATTAAGATCGCGTATGCTCTTCCCTCATGTATTTTGGGGAAATCTTGGGAATCAGAAATGATTCTTATATTTTTATTGCTTTGAGAATGTGTTGAATGTCCAAATTGAGCAAAGATATATTTCACATTTTAATTAAGTGTTTCCATTTGTTGATTTCTTGTATAGGGTGTCACATATGCTCTTCTCTTGCATCTTAGGGTGATCTTGAGAATCATAAACAATGCTTACTATTTTCATGGAAAATTACTAATCTGTTGTGTAGAACAAAAAAAACACTTGTTAAAGAAAGGTGGAGTTGAAAGAAAATTAAAATACTAATACATTTTCCATGTAGGTTGCCAAAAGGTGTTCAAGCAAACCACATCTAATTAAAAAATATAAAAACACACCACAGTCATCACACTGTATTTACAGGTTCGGATAAGGGTATGCCCCATCCGCTTAAAACTAGGACATAACCCCTTTGGCATAAGCTTTAAGCTACAACAATGGGGGTGTTCCTAAGAACCCCAAAGTAGTCCACATAAGAGGGAACCTTGTGGACCAAATGGGAAGTTCTCAACACAACCTAATTGACTGGTATTACCATTTGTGAGATTTAACATCACAAGTCATCCATATCGTGACCCCAGTGAGAGTACACGATGGACACATTTATTGCCCACTGTTCTTAAAGGGGGTAAAGTAAAGCTGAGATACTCCAAGAATTAGTCAGTGTGAATTTTCTTAGTAAATCGAGCTCTCTCTTAGATGACTTGTGACATGTAGTTGAGTGAACCACCTAGGAAGCTATCTTTGACTAGGAGCTAACTTGGACCACATCAAAGCGATTTTAAGTTGAGAGCTATTGTTCATCACGAAACATGTGAAGTGTTACTTTTTCTTACTTTTTCACTTTCCCTAAGGCGAGGAAAAACTATGTTGAAGCGAGGCCAACATATTTCAACCCCAATTGATCTACTTCCTTCACTTTCTTTTGACACTTTGTTGATCAAAAGAAGAGTGACTACCTTTGAGTTATCAATTGATTTTTTTCACCACTTTTTTGTTCGTTTATGCTCATCCATGTTTACGGCTGTGTTGTTAAATGTTTAAAGTGTGTGGAGATGTTTTTATATCATTGGTATCCTTTTTGATCTTGATACCCAAGTCAATATTGTCATCATAGTTAGGCTTGGTTTATCACTTTGATTCTCCTTTGAATGGTTATCTTGTTTATATCGTGTCACTACAATTTTGGTATTTACGTCTTGTTTCTTGTAAACTTGACCTAAATATCTATATTATAAGGTTACGCTATATACACTTTAACAATACCTAGGTATACTATTGTTCTAGTTTGATTTCAATTATTACCTCGATTCTGAAGAGTGTTAAGTGTTACCACTTGTGCATGTTATATCAATATCATCTTGATATCAATACCTTACTTTCTCATAAAGTTTGGTTAACATATCTTGGTGAAATTTTTGTGTCACTTGCAATCGTAACTAGCACCTTTTGGGATATAGGTCTTGATTGAATTTGGGCTTGCTTTGAGTATACTTTGTTTGGAGGTCACGTTAACTGCTTCTTATTACTTATGCCTTGTTCATTTCTTTGAACTTGACATAAGTAGGGACATTTTTTTAATCATCATATGACACCAACTACCTTTTCAAAGACAAATTTAGGAAGTACTTCATTTGATTATTTTGTTTGAAACTCAACATTGTGTGATTGATTATTTCTTGGTTCATTCATTTAAGAGCAATCATTGTGTCACGTTGGTTCTTTGAAATTCATAACATATCTTGATTTCTTGACATTATTTTTTCACTTAGGTTTGATAAAAATCTTTGAACACATTCACAGATACCTTAGTGACGCTATTACACGTCGTGACTCCTAAAAAACGATTAGGACTCAAAAAGTAGGCTTTGGAAGCAAGACAAATGCAAACTTGGGAAACCTCAAACAAACAAGGGTCAAACCCTTTTATTGGCCATGATATTAGGCCTTTATTCTCCATGGAGAAAGAGGTAGAAGAAATGATAGATCATAGCGGTGACAAGTTGGAATCACCAAATGTGGAGTTTGATATCGATCCCACCTTGTTAGATGAATTCCTTTTTTGAAACAAGGATGGGGCACTAGCACGAGTTGTGGAGTTGGGAGCCAGAATGCCTATCGAACAAGAGATAATCCCACCTAAAAATGATGCTAATGAAGAGGAGCAACCTCTTATTAACATAGACGATATCTTAACACATGGAATTACTTCTACCTCTAATGTGGGAAATGATAATGTAGTAGGATATATAATACCTTTCCTTAAAGTACCACGTAAAGTCAGAATAGAACACGAGAATGTTGAACAACCTCCGCAACATGAAGAAGAAGAGGAACCTCTTGAAGAAGAAGTCACTATTCAACAACAAATTTACAACCTTAGTCGACAATTATCTTTGTTAACATCTCATGTAAAAAAATAAGCAAACAAGAATGTATAAAAGACATAACCTAAGGTCAAAATTAGTGAACTTCAAATGGAAAATCAAGGAGGAGACGATATAGAACACAATCATATATATTTATATCCCTACTTCTCCTACCAAAGAAAAATTACTCACTCAAGAAATGTAATCTATGAAAGAGACACTTACAACCCTCCAAGAGAGTACTATGGGAAATAACATAAAATATCAATACGAAGAGCTATGTCCCCATCTATTTGACAAAACTATGACGCTTGAACCCTTCCCTAAAAATTTTGACATGCCAAAATTTGACAAATATAGAGGGAAAGGTGACCTGTGAGACCATGTAAAAGATTTTTACATGGCATGCCAAGAAGTGTCCTATAGTTAAAATTACCTCATACGACTCTTTACAAAGAGTCTAGAGGGCCAAGCCTTGGAATGGTTCACTCGCTTACCTTGTGGGTCTATTTTCACATGGCCTAAACTGGTAGAAAGGTTTGTATGACACTTCTCGTACAACATAGAAAGTGACATAACCATGGCAGACTTATGTGGCACTAAACAACATCCCAATGAGATGTTCACTAGCTTCCCGCAAAGATGGAGAGGGATAGCCAGTCGCTTCCCTTGTGCATTCCCTGAAAAAAAGATGGTATCTTTGTGCCCAATTTCAACCCAGACATCACCATTCATCTGCAAATGCATTGTGTTCACACCTTTGAAGAGGTTATTGAAAAGGGTATTCAAATAGAGGAAGCCCTTATTGCTAAAGGAAACATTAAATTATAGTCTAAGGATAACGAAAATGAAAAACCTACGGAAAAGCCAAAAATATTCAATAAAAACAAGAACGTGGTGGGAGAAGGAATCACAGATTCCAAACGCGTACAAATGGTTCAAACTGGTCAACCTTTTAAACTGACCAAAGGACCTATTCAACCACCACCTAAATGTAGAATGTTCACTCCTCTCAATGAGCCTTTGTCGGCCATATTGAAGCAATTGGATGCGGCTCACATGGTGACTTATCCCATGACACAACCCTTTGATGACAATGCTCCAAAACCATCATGGTACAAGGAGCATGACTATTGTGAATTACATCATGTCAAGGGACACAAAATAGACAAATGCCTACGAATTTGTCACTACATCCAAGATCTCATCAAAAATGGGGAGATAGAAGTGGACACCCCAGAGAAAACTTAGATGCCAAATGAAAAGATGGGAATATTCAAAGAACCATTCCCTAAACATGGTAAGTCAGATGAGAAAAATCTGGATCGAGGAGAGTCATCCCAAAGTTACAAAGCGGTGAATTATCTATATACCAAGAAGGATAATAATCATTACGATTCACTCATACGTTGTATCCTCTCTCCTAATGACCATGTGAACACCATTTGGATCAAGGGAAAGGATTGCACTGCGGTCATAAGGTGCACTCACCTCATGATTCATGAACCCTCTCTGTCAACCCCACAAGATGGTAGGTATAACCTCTTAGAACAACTTGAGAAGAAGTCTATCAAGATTTCAATCTTGGATCTTCTCAAAATATTGAATGTACATAAGGAAATTCTTGTACAAAAATCTTCAGGGGTCAGGAGTGACACTAGAAGTAGACCCTTCACATCTTCAAGCTGCGGTGGCCAACATTATACCAACTAAGTACATCTCTTTTAATCATAGAGAGATCTCTATGGAAGATCCAACACATAATCTCCCTCTATATATTGAGGTATTCGTTACCCGTTGAAAGATAAAATAGGTGCTTGTGGAGAATGGATCATGGTTGAATATATGCACGTTGAAATTAATTAAGAAACTGGGACATGCAGAAGAAGATCTAGAGTCCTGCATCATTACCATAACCACTTATGACAATGTGGAGTGGGAATCAACTTGCATAGTCACATTACCCATGGAAGTAGGACCCACTTGTCATTAGACGAAGTTCATGTATTGGACTTGGAACTTCCATATAATACGATTCTTGGCCGACCATGGATTCATGCCATGTAGGCTGTGCCATTAACATTCCATCAATGCATCAAATTGAAACACGAGGGACACACTGTCATGATATAAGGAGATCCATAGCTCTTCACTCACTGCAGAGCTCTCAATAGTTTTGCATGTAAGGGTGCCTATACATGTACCTCTATTGATATAGTTGTTCCTCTTCAATCTGAAGCCATGGAGTCATGAGTAGATTCAAATTCCCCAATTTCTTGTGCCTATGAGGCTTCTACATCAACTTATCCTTTTGATTCATAGGAGATGAAGGTTCTAGAATATGGTCATGGAGAATATAATGTCCAACCATTTCTTTTGGTTTCATACCTATCGTTGTCACCTAAAACCAGAGGCCGACCCAACTATCATTTTAGATGGCCTAGAGATGAGCGAACTATTGCGTCATTTTTATTCGGGGGGTTACTCGCTGAAGAGAAATTGTTGGAACCACCTACGAATTTGGTCCTGACAGATACTCAACCAACTTGCTACCAAATACGTGAGTATGAAAAGTCTAGCCGAATGATGTATTCCATGGGCTACAAGGGTCTAGGATGCGGAAAGAATGAGCAAGGACTGAGAGACCCAGTTCCTCTTCCACATTTCAATATGAAAAGATACAACATAGGCATTCGACCCTATGGATCGCACCCTAATGATCAAGATGCCGCTTGTTCTGAGCACAAAGATAGCTCTGATTATTTACATAACGAAACATATTCCCATTGTAGCCAATATGAGGATCTTGCTTCCACAAACCTATTCATGGATACCGCTATCCTTAACATAACCCCTACTGAACCTAAAATTGACCTTGTTTACCTTGCTTTGTCAAATGGGACCAACAACATCATGTACCATTGGATCTATTTGAAAATGATGAAGCCATTGCGGAATTCATGGGAATTCAAGATACAATTCCAATTGGAGACCATAAGAAAGGTTTCTACATTGACTTAGATAACTGCGCGTACTTCGGTGAGGAAGATGAGATTCGTGGTCAGTAAAACTTAAGAAAAAGTGAGGGCAAAAGTTCCAACAAAAATCCTTGGCAAAAACAAAATTCCAAGTCATACAGTGAAAACATCTTGGAGGCGCTAGCTGAAAAACAAGTGTAAAAATCAACGGACAAGAAAAGTGACCACACTGAGAGTGAAAATATCGTAGAGACACCCTTGGAGGAAGATCTCAATCTTCCTCCCGATCCTACGCTTATGGAATATTTGTCAAAAATGCTAGTGGAAGAAACCATTGATGTGAATATTGGAACAAAAGACGATCCAAAGATAGTCAAATTGGGAGCTTCACTCTCAGCACGGGAACATAAAATCTTCACCATGCTTCTGCGGGAGTTTGCAGATGTATTCACATGGTCCTATAAGGATATGTCGGGCTTGGATCCAACCTTGGTAGTGCATAACCTAGTGGTGTATGAAGACGCCAAGCCCATCAAGCAAAAGCTCATAAAAATGCATCCATAGGTGGCTCTTCTAGTTAAATAAGAGGTAGAAAGATTGCTTGCAAAAGGCTTCATTCGACCTATTAATTATTCACAATGGATATCAAACATAGTCCTTGTACAAAAGAAACCTGTTAGGATAAGAATCTATATGGATTTTAGAGACATAAATAAGGCATGCCCAAAGGATGATTTCCCATTGCCCAATATTGATATGATTGTTGATTCAATTGTAGGATATGAAATGTTATCTCTTATGGATGGCTTTTCAGGCTACAATAAGATCAAAATCGCAAATGAGGATCAACAAAAAATGCCCTTCAAAACCCCATGAGGGAATTTTTGTTATCAGGTAATGCTCTTTGGCCTTAAAAATGTAGGAGCAACTTATCAAAGGGAAATGACCATGATTTTCCATGATATGATTCATGACATCATGGAAGACTATTTGGATGATATCCTTAGGAAATCCAAGATAAGAGTAGATCACCCTGAGATTTTGTGGCGTATCTCCGAATGCCTATGGGAATACAAAGTTAGAATAAATCCAAATAAGTGTATGTTTGGCATAATGTCAGGAAATTTTCTTGGATTCATTATATCACGAAGAGGGATTTAGGTAGAACCAACTAAAGTTACTGCCATTATTGAAATTCCTCCTCCCAAAAACATAAAACAATTACACAACTTGCAAGGAAATATACAGGTCATCTGTCGCTTCATTTCCCAACTTGCCAACAAGTGTCATTCGTTCACCCATCTACTTAAAAATGATGATGCCTTTATTTGGAGACTAAAGAAATAACATGCCTTCACCTTGCTTAATAAATACTTAGCCAATCCACCTGTCCTCATGCCTCCAACTCCCGGTGAGCCACTCTTGCTGTATATTTCTGCTACTTAATTTTGCTCACCCAATATGACCTCGTCCACAAATAAAAAGCTATATACTATCTCAGTCATACTCTCATTGCTTATGAGCTCAACTACCCTCAGATTGAAAAAGCTTTTTTGGCTATATTTTTTGCCTTCCAAAAACTTCGCCATTACTTGTTAAATACTAAAACCAAGCTTATATCCAAAGTTGACCCGCTTAAGTACCTATTGTCAAAACCCTCCCTTACAGGTAGAGTGACTAATTGGATCATTCTACTAAGTGAATTTGACATTGAGTATGTACATCAAAAGTCAGTAAAAGGACAAGTACTCACTGATTAATTAGCAGAAGCACCGTTACTAGGAATAGAGCCTGTAAGTATGGATCTGCCAGAGGATTCATTATTGTATATTGAGGAATCTGTTATGTGGCAAGTGCACTTTGATGGATCTTTTACTTTTCATTATTCGGGGGTAGGTGTGGTATTAATCACTCCTTCAGGTGACCCTATACCTCAAAATTTTCACCTTGGTTTTCCTTGTACAAATAATATTGCGGAATATGAGGTGCTCATCACTCGGATGAAGATGGAAATCAAATGGGATATCCATCATGTTAAGATCGTTGGTGATTCACATTTGATCATCAAGAAAGTTAACGATGAATACAAAGTCAAGGATGAGAAACTCAACCCCTATAAAAAAATGGTGGAAAATTTGAAAGAGTATTTTGTGCGTATCACATTCAAACAGATTTCAAGAGCACAAAACAGATCCACAGATGCTATGGAAACCATAGGTTCTATGCTGTAAATTCCACTAGAAAGCAATGATATGCCTTTCTTTGTTGAAAATCTATGCTAACTAGCGTATGACATGCTAGAATCTTGTTTGGCTTGTGAGGTTGTTGGTCCCAATTTCCCATGGTATGAGCACATCTTTACCTATCTTAAAGACAACACCTTCCCTCCTGACATCTCGCGTTCTAAAAAACAAAGCCTTATCCGCTAGATATCCCTTTATACCCTCTTAGGAGGTACGCTCTATCGTCATGGCTACGATGGGAATCTATTGCATTGTCTAGATGTAGCAGAGTCAGTCCAAGCGATTAAAGAGATGCATGAAGGGGTGTGTGGGTCCCATACAAACAAGATGGTTCTATCCAAGGAATTGTTGAGAGTGGGATTTTATTGGCCTACTATGGAAATAGATTGCTGCAACTATGTGAGGAAATTCATACTTTGTCAAAGTTATTAAAATTTCATCCATGCTCCATCACAACCATTATAGCCAATCACAACCCCATGGCCATTCTCCAAATGGGGACTAGATTTAATTGGAAAGATCACCCCTACCTCATATGATGGCCATACTCACATCATCATAGCTATGGAATATTTCACTAAGTGGGTGGAGGCTGTTCCTTTGACTTATGTTACAGGAGCTCAGATTTCAAAGTTTATCATGAATCACCTTATCTACCGGTATGGCATTCCAGCGGCCATAGTTACTGAAAATGGAAAATCATTCAAGAACAAGATAGTGAAGGACCTTTGTCATTGATTTCAAATAAAATTAAAGTGGTCTATGCCATATTATCTGCAAGGTAATGGGAAGGTTGAAGCCACTAACAAAACATTCATTTGAATCATGGAAAAGATGGTGAGTAAGACAGGTCGCAATTTGCATTTGGAAATTCACCCAGCCCTTTGGGCTTATAGGACCTCCATTCACACTCCTACTAGTGCGACACCCTATTCACTAGTATTTGGAACCAAATCTATCATCCCATTAGAAATCGAGCTTCCTTCCCTGAGAATATATCTTAGGGATTATCTGAACAAGGATGAGGATTAAAAAGTGGCCAAGATGGCTACACCCACCAAAGAACAAGGGAATCCCATGCACACCAGCCTATCACCCAGTGGGTGCTGGGTGCTCACCCGAGGCACGCGCGGGTGCCGAGTCTCTCTTTTATGTGAGTTAAGTGGGAAACATCATCTATGATAGGAGCTTAAAAAGAGTGAGTGGAAATGAGACATACATTTATCATAGAACTCAGAATGGACTTCTAGACAAATGCAGTCATCCCAGACTGAATGGTACTTAACAGATTATAGAAAGGAACCAAAACAGAAAGGAAATGCATAAGGATTTATATTCATTCCATAAACATTCATGAATCAGAACTGTAAGCTATAAACATGGACCAGAATCATTAATAACCATATTCAATCAAGTTTGGTAACCTCATTATATTCATTAGATTCATTACAGACTACCACAACTGTGCAGACTGAAGTCATACATCATAGCTGGATTTATACCCATCAGTTCTCAAGAGAAAATTTACAATCCCAACCCCTTATTACATCCTTTTCCTATAGATCCCTACCCAACTTATGGAGCTCTCACAGTATTCCTGCATGGCTTCTTCTCTTTCTGCTTCTCTCTCTTTCTCCTCTGGTGGGTGCTTGTATTTATAGCCCTTCTTGACATCATCAAGCCTTCGTGGGAGTTGTAGATCCATCACCAAGTGTCCAAGGTGGTCCTTCATGGGAGAATGCTTCTTCAGGTCTGAGTTCTCCACTCTTTGCAATGATGGCCTTCTAGAAACTTCCATCGTAGGGTATATTCCTTCTTAGGCCAACCTGTCGCTAGGCTGACACCTTATCCATTCCGCATGCATAGTCAGGTCATGATTTTCTCATGTTCTTCCTGATGTGTCAAATATGGCTAAGTCTTGAAACCTTTGTTCTGTCTTGCGCACGTGCCACTTGCTCTGTTAAACCCTCCTAGAACCATGTCCTGCGCACTTTCTCCTTGCATGCCCTTTCTTAACTAGGCCTTGCATGCCCATGCGCCTTCTTGTACTTGGCCAATATTTTAGGGGCCCAACATCACCCCACACTATGCCTGTTCTCCACCCATGGGAACACCTTCTCAATGAATAAAGAATGACTACCTTTAAATGGTTTGGGGAAAGGGAATGAAGAACTTTGGGGAAGAAAGAAAGAATGGGGGAACTATGATCACTTCTGTAAGAGGAGAGGGAAATATTTTGTTAGGTCTTCCTCTAGCTTATTCTAGGTATCGACCTCACTCCACGCCCACTGACAAATGTCACCGACTAGGGCACTCACCTCTTCAAATCTTAGCCCCTCTCCTTGGGTATTCATCATTTCCATGATCTCCTCCAATTGTTTGCCCAAGTCTTCGAGTGCGTCCATCCTTCGAGTGATCTGGGGATACAAATCCTTCAGCCGGTTCTTGATTGAGCCCCGCAAGGTCTCAATAGCCTCTGATTTCCTCTCAACTTCAGCTAAAATCTTGTCACGTTCTGCTCTATTCCCCTTGTTCTTCTCCTAGAACTCCTTGAGCTCCGCTTCATGGGAGGTGACCAGAATGCTCGCCACTCTATCTCTATCGGTGCAATTGTCATAAACGGCCTCAATGGCTTGGGTGGAAACTTTCACATCTGCGAGGAATTTCTTGTACTCGGTAACAATTTCCACAACCTTCATCTTGTCCTCCTTTTCCTTGCACACCAATGCCTCCTCTACAGACTCTAAGGCCAGTGGTCACCTTTCCATTGTGAGGATGTGGGTCAAGTCCTCTAGACACTCTAGGGTGGATCCATACTTCTACATGGGTGGCGTTAGATCTAGATGCTTCAAGAAAATGGCATCTGTGATCATCTCTGCTTTCTTGCAAACCTCACGCACCCTTGCCTTCTCTTCTTTCAACTCATGCCTTAGCTGTGTGCTGATTAGTTCCTCCCACTTTAAGTCCTTGGTCCTTTCTTTGAGCTCTTCTTCCTTCTTCTCCAGCTCTGTCTCTAGGAATTTTACCCTGTCGTTCCTCTTGAATAACCTAGCTTCTAGTTCAACTGAGACCTTGTTCAGCGCATTACATACTCGCTCGTCTGATAGCTGTTGAGTGCTCACCAAGGGGTTGTCTCCTTTTGACTCAGGCACCTTCATTATTTCCCCTTGGCTTACCTCAAATTCTGGCTCGTCGATGTGGGACTCAATTTCCCAAGAAAGCATTTTCCTCATCCGAGGGTATGCACCTTCCTCATCAAATGACTTCATAGCCAAGATTTTCTCTGTTGGTACTTTGCTTTGGAAATGCGTGTAACACCTTGCTTGGATCATCGATATAGCCCATTCTTGGTTTCTGGGTCTCTGTGCACCTTCCTCCTGTGTGCGTGCCCTTAGGAATACATACCATCAAACTGGGGCCTCCTCCTGTGCTGTCGTGATCTTTTCCCACACTTTCTTCCTTATCTTCATTCATTACTAAATCAGCGCTACGCTCCAACTCTTGTTCTACCAAGGCTTCAATGATTTTCTCTGCTTCTTTTTCTACCACCTCATTTATCTGCTCCTGCATGAGGCTTGGAGTCTGATTTTTCATACTCACTTCTTTGCTTCCTCCCTTATCTTGGGTGCCTTCCTCCTCCTAGCTACCCTTCCTCCACATGAAGAGAAACTCATTTTCCTCTTCTCTGCCCTCTTCCTCTGAATCATGCACATCAAACACTGGTGGTTCCTGGGATCCTTCAGGTTCATCTTCTTCATCATCATCCCTCTCTCCTCTGTAGGCCTCCAAGCTCTCCGTGTCCTCTGAATCAGCCTCCTCCATCACCTTCTGTTTCTTCCTAACTGGGGATTCCAGTATAGGAGATTTGGCTCTTTCTTCTTCCTCCTCTGGTGACTTCTCCTTTGTGATAGGATTTTCTTGTTCTGGTGCCTCCTCTCTGACTGGGGACCTCTTCCTGCATGTGTAAGTACTAGTTCTAGCACTTGTCCCTGGGGCACCCACTTGTGGTGTACTTTGGACACTTGGTGCCTTCTTCCCTTGCACCTCTTCTTTTCCTTTCTTTGTCAGCGTGGGCTTCTTTCTCCCCATGGGGTCTTTAGGAATGGAGACATCACATTCCAGGTATGCGCCCTTCTCAAAATTTGGTCTTATGTGTAGATATACCCTTGCCGTGGTCTCTCCTGCTATTGGAAAAGTCAGGGGCTTTGTCATTTGAACTTCGTGGGAGACATACCTCTCCACGTACGCATGCTTCTTGGGGTAAATGAGCTTTCTGCGCAGCTCCCTGTGGTCTTGATCTACCTCACTAAGGTCAAACCTTAGTCTTTTGGCCTCTTTAAACCTGTTTACCCCTGCTTGGAAATATTGAGCGGTGAAGGAGAAGGGGAGCTTGCACCAGGGGCCCATGTTTTCATCTGTCAATTTAAATCTGCCAATGCAGAAATGTTGGTACACCACAAATTTGGCTTCTCCATCAATGAGCATTGGCAGCTGCTCTGGGATCCTCCACTCTACCCCAAAACATCCCTTAAGTGCTTATACCATTTTTCCAGGCATGCCTTGTGAGCAGCCGTCATGCTATCACAAGTGTACTTTGTGAATATTTTCACAGGCGAGGGGTCTTCCTCTGGATATTCCCAAACAAACTTGTCTACCGCATCTGGCACTCTGATCTCTGAAAACACAATTGTCAAGAGGACATTTCCAAAGAGTATCTTGTCTCCTTCCTGCGCTACTGATAATTTCATCTGCGATGAAGGAAGACAAGTTGTAGATGGTGCCTTCTGATATTTTCCTGCACACATTTAACCAGGCCTTATTTACCTGTGTCCACCTTTCTTGGTCATTTAGCTTTGTCACCAGGTGCGTGGCCATTCTCATGATAGGGTCTTGGATCTCCATGATATCAAAGTATCATGACCCCTTCTTATAATCATATGCGGCGACGGTTGCTTTGATGGCTTCCTTGTCACTCAGGTCATCATCTATACTTTCTCCTTCACAGATGAGGCCTGTGAATCTTGAAATCAGCTGAGGAGTTATGCGCATCTTGCACCCTGTGAAGTAAAAGTGGTCCTCATGTACACGCGACATTAACCATTGATAGAGGTGCTCAGGTTTTCCAAAATAAGGCAACTCATAGAGTTGCAATAATCCCACCTTCTCCAATTTTACTTTTACCTCATCGCTATAGATAGGTAAACCCTCTGGTGTCCTCTTGTTTTTCAGGCACACCAACTCCAGTGCCAATTCCTTTTCTGTCATGTTTGTGTGATGGTTGTAATCACTCACCATCATGTTTCTTAAGTGGGACTCCCATTCTTTCCAGAAAAAACCCCATCCGGGTACTGCATCTCTGGGTACCATTCTTCATTCATGCTTATGGGGGTTTCTGGTTGTTTTCCCTTTCCCTTTGCCCTTTCCCTTTGGCTTCTTAGGTGATATAGTTGGTTTCTTAGGTGCCATGGTTTAGGTTATCTTAGCACTTCAACTTCTCTTACTTTCTCTACTTTTCTACCTTCTCCAAGCTCAGACCTCAATCTTGTGAAGAAACCCTTTTCAGCATGTGCCCTAGCTGCCAAACCCTAACTGGAATAACCTTTTTCACAAGATGATGCTTCTCCACAAATTTTTTTTCTCTACACCTGTGAACTTCTTTCCTTCTGGTTTACAGATCAAATCTAGTCACTCATGCCTTAATTTCTTCACATAGATCAACTCTGGAAACCCTAGTCCACAAGAGCTTTCTTTTTTTGTATTCGCAATGTCCATAATGAAGTGCCCAACCTTCTATTTATAGCTTTATGTTCTTTTTAGCATTAAATGCTACTTCACCTACCACCATACTTCAACACTTATTGTGGATTTTTCCACTAAGCCGTACTCTAGCACCCCAACTCACGTGCCCAACCTTGCGCGGACAATCCTACAACCTTCTGGCACGTAAACAATCTATCTGACAGAAGGCTCTTATGCATGCGTTACTAGCACCAAAGGTACTTCTGTCATTTTCCCTATTTTTTCCCTCACCTACCTCATGTTGTTCTTGTGCTCTTCCTTTTTTTTGTATGTGGTTTCTTCAAGGATTTCTTGACACCAACCATTTATGTTCATCTCTTCTTTATGCGCCTATCACCCTTATGCACCTTTCACAGGGCCATTCAATCTAGGATTTCCAACGCAATCCTTCCTGGTACTTCACACCTTGCACTTTCTTTCACATCATTCCACCCCACACTAAAATGATGTGCGGTCCTCTGCACATTCACAACCTTTAAAAAGTAATGAGGTTACCGGTGCCCAAGGTGCAACACAAAACAACAACGAGAAAGGGAAACACAAGAAAAGAAAAAATGCATTAAAGGAAGTCCTAAACTATCTGGCAATACTACCTTATTACAAACACCAAGAAGACTTATTTATAGTAGGGCTTCAGCCTACTCCCATTGAAGTGTCCTGGAAATCTCGTCCCATCCAGTGCTTGTAACTGGCATGCACCTGAATCAAGGATGTACGAGATGATGTAGGGACCCAACCAATGGACTTTTAACTTCCCAGGATGGTGCAGAAACTTGGAATCATATAGTAGCACCATCTGCCCAACCTCAAACTTTTTGTTCTTAATGTGACGATCATGCCATGCCTTTTGTTTTTCTTTTTCAGTCTTCTAGCTCCACCTGGTGAGTGATCATCTTTCATCCAATTGCATTAACTTGTCAATTCTTTCTTCCAGCACTTGTTCATCGGCCAATCCTCCTACGCGTGCTATACGCAGAGAAGGTAATATGAATTCAACTGGTAGGATAGCCTCCACGCCAAACACTAATTGAAATGGTGTGGCCTTATTTAACCTCTTGTAGGTTGTCCTATATGCCCAAAGAACAACTGATACTTTGTCATCCCAATCTTGTCTACCAATGTCACAAATTTTGGTTAGGGTATGACTTAGTATTTTGTTAAATGCCTCCACGGTTCCATTTTCTTGTGGATGGTAAGGGGTAGTCTTGTGATGAGCCACCATGAATTTTGCTAACAGAATCCTTACTGTCTCATTTAAGAAATGTGTACCCCTGTCACTAGTCAAACTCAAAGGGCACCCATACCTTGTAATAATGTTTTCCCACAGAAACCTTGCTGCAGTAGCTGTTGTACAATCCTTAGTAGGTGTTGCTTCTACCCACCTTGTCAAGTAATCTGTGCAAGTGATTATATAACGTGACCCAGTCCTACGTGTGGCTGGTGCAATAGGGCCTACGAAGTCTATAGCCCACTTTTCGAATGGCTTGACACTGGGAATAGGGCGTAAAGGCATTTCATCTCTTCACCCTGGTTTGCCAATGCACTGACAATGGTCACATGCCTTGCAATATTCCTTGCAGTCTTGATAGAGGGTCTCCCACCATAATCCAACCATTAATATCTTGTGTGCAGTGGTGTCACCCTGCATAGTGCCCACCTGCACTACCTCTGTGTGCCTCTTCTATTATGGCTAGGTGCTCATGTTCTAGCACACACCGGCACAGAATCTCATCACGTCCTAATTTGTATAAATCCCCACTAATCAACATGTAGGGCACGAGTGTATAGCTAACTACTTTTTATCCAATGCCTTCATTCCTTCTGGTGCTACACCTGTCTTGAGAAATACTGCAATATCTTCTAAGTCTGAGGGCATGCACCGCAACCTAAATAGTTGTGCATCTGGCATGGTATCCTCAATGCTTTGCGTGTCCTCCCCTGAATCGATTCTAGACAAATGATCAGGTCCAGAATTACTTTTTCCTAGTTTGACAACCACCGTGAACTTGAATTCTTGGAACAATAGTACCCACCGACATATGCACCCTTGTAGAATGGGCTTGTTCACTAAATATTTCAATGCCATATGGTCAGTGTAAAATATAAAAGGGGTTTCCAGTAGATACTGTCTAAACTTGTGAAGCATGTAGATCATTGACAATGCCTCGTGCTCAGTTGTAGTATAATTCTGCTCTGCTGGTGTCAACTTCCTACTTGCAAAGCATAAAGGATGATCAACAATCCCTTCACCAGGTTGTGCAAGTACTTCTCCAATGGTGGTTCCTGAGGCATCAACATGAACATGGAAGGGCTTATCCCAAGAGGGGAATCATAGTATGGGCGGTGACAAGCCTATCCTTTAAAGTGTCAAATGCCTTCTACTGCGCCTCTCCCCAAAGGAAGGCACTCTTGTGTCTAAGTAACTCTTCCAAAGGTACGGTGATCTTGGTGTATCCCTTGACAAACTTCCTATAGTAACCCATGTGTCCAAGGAATCACATGCACTACGCTTTGACTAGTAGGCTCCCCCAATCCCACAATTACTGCAACTTTGGTGGGATCTACTAGTAAGCCCTCCCTACATATGATGTGCCCCAATAATGTTCCAAATGGGGTAGCAAAGACACATTTCTTAATGTTGAGGGATATCCTCAACTACCAACACCTTTCAAACATTAACCTTAAGTTGTCACAATGGTCCTTCACTAACCCATATACTATCCAATCATCCAGGTAAACTTGAAGAAATTTATGGATGAAGTCCTGGAAAGCTTGCACCACAATGCGTGAGAACACAGCAGTGCACATTCTTCAACCCAAAAGGCATGATTGTATAGGAAAAACTTCCCCACTCAGTGGTGAAATTCATCTTTCTCTGGTCCTCTTTCACAATCCTTACCTGGTGATAGCCCGAGAATCCATCTGTGAAAGAGTAGACCTCGCATCCTGCCACTCCCTCTAAGATTTCTTCAGTAAATGGGGTTGGGAAAGGATCAATGACACACACTGCATTCAGGTCCCTATAATCAACATAGATCCTTATCCTCCCATCCTTCTTGATACTAATCACCATTGGACTTATCCATTCTGACTCTTCCACAGCCTCAATGATACCTGATGCTATCATTTTTTCTATCTCCTCCTTGACCTTTACGTGCACAAATTGGGATTCATCTGGTATGGCCTCTTCCTGATTGGGCATGTACCTTCCTTCAACTTTATCCTCATCTCCCCCAAGGAATGGTGGATGCCTTTAAGCTCATGGTACCCGTGTGGGAACAAATCTTGGAATTTGTGTAACAGATCAATGATTTTAGAGACTTCTTTCTCTGACCAATAGTCTCCAATGATTGCCTCCTTGGGTTCTACTTCTGAGCCAATGTTAACCTTTTTCATCTTCAAAGGTTCATGGTAGGTGCGCACCCATTCATCAGCACTATCTATGACTTCACATGCATCCCTACAGAATGGTTAACATCTAAGCTTTCCACCTCTTCCCCATCAATGACATACACCATCTTCCCTTTTTTGTTTTCCGTACATGTGTGCTCAAGTTGTATCTCTTCTATTTCTTCTTCCTCAAAGCGTGCCTCCAGGCCAGGTTCACCTAGCAATTCTTGTATTCTGTCTTCCACCATAGCACTATCCCCTATTGTAAGGTGCTTGACTACCTACAACACCTTATGTACTGATGGCTTTGTACTCTGATACTCGAATGTTTGAATGAGATCAGCCACCAATTCTTGCCAATTACCAGTTTGACGACGCATCTCTGAGTGGATATACCATGCGCGTGCACAACCTTGCAGGGTGGAGTACAACTTGTGAACCCATAATGAAGGTGGTAATGCTTCTGTGCTTCCCATCCAGGTTGTCTCACATGCTTGGATATGGAAGGAAGTGGTCTCTTTACCATGGTAGTCTTTTATAGCCGTGGGTGCGTTGCTCCTGCAAAACCTTATGGAGAAGGAAATTCTCACCTCGCGCCATTCCAAGAGGTTCTCCTGATGTGTTTCCCACCAGTGCGCAATAGTTCTGAGTAGGTTGTAGTTAAACATTTCCCTCCTTTCCTTCTCATTTCTCCAGTGGGCCTCCATTTCTCGTAAGAAATCTTCTGGATTAGCCCCTCCCAAGTAACTTGGTAGTTTTCTCCCTCCCAGTGCACCAGACTGTACACCTTTGTCACCTTGGTTACCGATCCTCTTAAATGTCATCTGATCAACTCATAGGTCCCATGTGCCCAATTGTGCTTGTGGTATCACTCACACACACAATGCTTGTGGTATCACTCACAGACTGGGCATCCTCAAATTGGATAACTCCTTCTATAGGGTGAATTATCTCAGGATCTCTGATTGAGCACATGTATATTCTATCAAGGACTTCTTCTCCCAATGGCTCTGTGTAGGGCATCGACTTCCCATCTGTCAAAGGGATGATCACCCATTCTTCCTTGTTTTTGAAACTGATATATCCTTTGTTAAACCTTATGTCAGCATTATTCTTGTAACACCATAGGTGCCCAAGCAATGCTGGAAAATTGTCTGCCTCGGCGAGTGCCAAGACCTCAAAGTCTCCAGTAAACTTGGCCCCCTGAATGGTTATCACTGCATC
Organism: Taxus chinensis; assembly: GCA_019776745.2. NCBI lineage: Eukaryota > Viridiplantae > Streptophyta > Pinopsida > Cupressales > Taxaceae > Taxus > Taxus chinensis. The sequence continues at coordinate 440,009,155 of CM034156.1, forward strand.
CTTTAATACTCCAATGGGCATTGCCTTAGTTTTGTTTGCCATATACAACACATTTGAAGATGGCTGCAAATGTGGGCCTTCCCATCTGATGCCAAGCATCTAAGGTAAGAACATTCACTTCTGCTCCTATGTCGATGAGGATATTCTCAGGAGCCATCCATCAACAACTGCATTCAGAGTAATTTCTTTGTCATATTCAAGGCTGTGTGGAGAAAGGTTTGCATGTAAAACCTATCTCTCGCGCTCCACTCTGGTGCATGGTACCTTCTCCCTTAGCCATTCTCCCAGCAAGGGAATAATATTCTCTTGCCTCAACATTTTACATACTTCTTTGACCTCATCCAGGTCACTTCTTGGAACCTCGTCATCCTTCCGCTGCCCCACCTACCTCGATTGCTCCTTGAGACACTGTATCTCCCCTTGTAAACTCTGAATTATGTCCATAGTCTCCTGGTATACTTCTTTCTGATGGGAAGGGTCTAGGTACTTTCCATGTGGCACCTCCTCTCTGGAAACTAATGTCCTTGGTCTGGGCATCTCCTTGGTGTGCGTAGCCTCTACATGCATTGTCACCAGTACAGGTTCTAGCTCTGACTCATGCGCCACTCTTGGCATCCATTGTGAATCGGCCCTTTTTACGCTCACCATAGCAAGACCCTTATCTTTCCGGTGTTGCTGGTTCATATGCTCATAGAGTTCTGGACACTCTTCATACTTGTGATTCTTTCCACACCACGAGCATTGTAATAGATCAGGACACTCTCATTTATAATGCTCTGTAGATCCACAATTATAACATGTTCCCCATGGGAACTCACTTCTTCCTCCTCCAAAATTTCCATGACCCCAAAATCCTCCATGAGAACTTCTTCCACGCACGCCTCCATCTGCGTGCTCCTCATAATGGTGGTCATCACCCTTAGAACTACTAGCAAGACTAGTCTGGTGCACACCAAGATCAATGGCCTCATGGATCTGGTCAATAAGCCTACAATCCTTAGTATCATGGGTTGTAGAGGTGTAGATCTTATAGTAGCAAGATACATTCTTATGAATTGTGCATGAAAACAAGGGACATCTACTTGCATCATGGTCCCTGTGGTAAATTTCACAATCTGCAGCTACGGCACGTACCAACTTCCGAGGGAAGATATCCTTTGCATGCCCCTCCACTTCACAGTCTGTACACCACATACCACTGTGAGTCTCATGGGCTGAGTTAGCAGATAACTTTTCCAGCTGCTTGGCCATAGCAGTGATTTGAGCTTCCAGAAATGGGCTAACACCAGTATCAATGCTTCCAACAACTTCATTGTGCATAGAAGCTTCTAGCACCTCACGTGGGTCTGTGAAAGTCTTATGAGATAACACTCTTCTAAATGGTGTTATCAACCCTCCAAAAAACCATTGAGCATGTTGTGAAGGGTGAATGTCATATGATAATTTTGACAGGAGAGTTTTGAACCATGCATCATACTCCCACACACTCTCTACCATTCCCTGTTGTATTTCCTTTAGAGTGCTGATGCTTCTCTGCTCAAACTCAGGGATGTGGAAATTCCAAGAAGGCATTTTTTAAAGCAGTATAATCCACCACCATCTGATGAGGGTCATATTTTTGGTACCAGCTATGTATGCATCCTTGCAACGTCATTGCAAACTAGCTTGCCTTCCACTCTGGGCTAGTGATCCCTTTCATGCGCCATAGTAACTCACACTTGTGCACATGTTCTGCAGCATCTTCAATACCCCTATAGTCTGGTAAGTGCAAAGACATCTCAAAAAACACTTGGGGGTGGTTGGGGTCCTTGTCCTCCTGAGCCAGAGCCTTGGTTTCCTCCATTGGTGTTTCCTCCAGGTTGTTCCCCTGAACCACCAGATCCACCGGATCCACCAGGTCTTGTTCCTCCTGACCCACCAGATCCACCAGATCCACCAGGTCCTGTAGTGGTTGCACCAAGGGTCCCCAAAGTTCCACTGAACTAGGTGCCGATGGTCTGTGATAATGTCCCACTACCAATAGTGTACCCTGCGCCACTCCCAGATGTGAGACCGAAGGCTTGTGTATCCACACTCTACCCAAAAATTCCTCCAAACACTGGAATGGTATGTGTAGCCATAGAAGTCCCAAATGAGAAATTATATCTCCTGGGCACAGATCGGTCACTTCCACTGATACCAACTGGGTTAACAATACTCTTCCCTAAATCTGAAAGACCAAGCATTGGGGATCAGTCGTTAGGTGGGTTCAGATGCGTGCTAATGACTCTTCTTTCTCCATGTGATGAACTCTCATCAGAAGTTGAAGGGGCTTCTCTTACATGCTTTCCAAGATGGGGTAGCACAGACTACTCAGGCTGCACATCCTCTACGTGAACTTCAAATGCCTTCCCACAACGTCTGCCTCCATAGATCCATCACACTTGCTACCTCACGTTGTCTAGTCATCTCCCTTTCATGAGCTTCATTATACTTGAGTCATCTCTCCTCCCTTTCCTTTTCAGCCGCAATTTCCTCCATCTTCCTCCACCCTAGCTTCCTTTTCCCAGTGCTCGGAGAGCTTAGCCGGCCATGGGGAATGCTTCTAAACCCAAAGTAATGACTAAGATCTTCATATCCAAAGGAATAACATGTAAAAATGATCCTCTAGGCTCCCTTAGAAACTCAAACTCAATGATCTCTGGGCAAGAATATGTCGAAATGGCATATTCCAAAGTATAGCTAGTCAGTACCCTCTTCCACCAGTGATCAATAACATGTGTCCATGTCAGATCTACATCTTGCAGCCTCTGGTACTCTTCTTGGGTCCACGCGTGTGATCTATAATACCAGCTTGATCTGGATGCATATGTGGAGAGCCATTCATATAGCTCTACTGGGAAGCAACAGAAGAAAGTTTCATACAACTCATGGTAGAGGTTCCCTTCTACCCATCCACTCATACTAAACTCAGGCCCAGTGTTGAATCTCTGAGAAAATTCTTCCTCTATGCTCTTGAACCATGATTCAACACTTTCCAGAGTTAGATGTTCTATCATCACTCATTGCACAGATCATGATGTATGTCATTTCCCACTACAACTTTGAAAAGAGGTCCCGGAAATGGAACCAAGATGTAGTCATTTTTACACCCACCAAAGAACAAGGGAATCCCATGCGTGTCGGCCTATCACCCAGTGGGTGCTGGGCGCTCACCTGAGGCACACACAGGTGCCGAGTCTCTCTTTTATGTGAGTTAAGTGGGAAACATCATCTATGATAGGAGCTTAAAAAGAGTGAGTGGAAATGAGACATACATTTATCATAGAACTCAGAACAGCTTCTAGACAAATGCATTCATCCCAGACCGAATGGTACTTAACAGATTAAAGAAAGGAACCAAAACAGAAAGGAAATGCATAAGGATTTATATTTATTCCATAAACATTCATGAATCAGAACTGTAAGCTATAAACATGGACCAGAATCACTAACAACCATATTCAATCAAGTTTGGTAACCTCATTATATTCATTGGATCCATTACAGACTACCACAGCTGTGCAGACCGAAGTCATACATCATAGCTGGATTTATACCCATCAGTTCTCAAGAGAAAATTTACAATCCCAACCCCTTATTACATCCTTTTCCTATAGATCCCTACCCAACTTATGGAGCTCTCACAATATTCCTTCATGGCTTCACCTTCTTCTGCTTCTCTCTCTTTTTCCTCTGGTGGGTGCTTGTATTTATAGCCCTTCTCAACATCATCAAGCCTTCATGGGAGTTGTAGATCCATTGCCAAGTGTCCAAGGTGGTCCTTCATGGGAGCATGCTTCTTCAGGTCTGAGCTCTCCACTCTTTGCAATGATGGCCTTCTAGAAACTTCCATCGCAGGGTATATTCCTTCTTAGGCCAACCTGTCACCAGGCTGGCACCTTATCCATTCCACATGCACAGTCGGGTCACACTTTTCTCATGTTCTACCTGATGTGTCAAATATGGCTAAGTCTTGAAACCTTTGTTCTGTCTTGCATGTGCATCACTTGCTCTGTTAAACCCTCCTAAAACCCTATTCTTCACACTTTCTCCTTGCGCTCCCTTTCTTAACTAGGCCTTGCGCGCCCACGCACCTTCTTGTACTTGGCCAATATTTTAGGGGTATGCAACTTCACCTTCCTGTTTGTAAACACGTGGCACCTGCCCTTGTATATTCTCTGTGTAAATCTGGGGGCATCGACATTTCTTGGTTACCTGTGCATTGCTTCGGAAAATGTTAGAAAATCACAAAAACATTCAAAAACCTTAGAAAATCACAAAACATTCAAAAATTGTTTCACAAAACCGTAAAAACAGTAGAAAAGTGTTTCACACAACAGTCTGGTAAAAACATAACTTTAGTTTACTTACTTTATCTTGTTTCTTGCTTTGTTTGTGTACATTGTTTGCTTGTATAATTGTTGCTTGTTTGTACATTTGTATAGTTTATTGCTTAAACATACTTTGTTAAGATTCTTCTTTTCTTGCTTATATTAGATTCATTCTTACTTGTACATATGAATTGTGTTGTTGCATGCTTGTAAATAATTATACATAGTTGTGTTGATTCATGTTGGTTGGCATTGTGTATTTGGTTAATTTTGTTAACATTTGATTGTGTTTGCTTGTCGCATGTACATAGTTTTGTTATCACATCATCACATTTCCATCAATATCATCACATCTAACATCATCTATACATCATATATATAAAAAGCTACGTATACATTATACATGAATGCTAAGCTAATAATCACATATCATATCATCAAATGGGGGCAAGAGGGATCACAAATATCAAAATCTATCCCTTCCGCACCCATATCATCATATCATTCTGTCCACTAATCTAGAGCATCACATGTATAATACAATTGATGTCATCTATGGATATATCATGTCAAAATCAAACGCATGTGGTACAAACATCTCAACTATCATCATGATACATACAAAAGTGTGAAATCAAACCATATAACATCACACTCTAATTCTTCTTCTGCTCGCTGTGAATAATTATTTTATTTAAATAATTGTTTTTTCTTTAATTTTTCACCGTGTTGGGGCATTCTTTGCCATATGGTAATCCTTTCTTCTCACCAGGACAATTTTATTGCTCATAGGTGATATCTCTTTTTCTACGCACTCCATTGAATAATTATTTTTTATTAAATTTTTCCGTTGTGTTGGGGCATTATTTGCCGCATACTGCTTCTTTCTTCTCCCTGGAGCATTTATTTTGCATTTGAGATATTATTATTGATTCTTCTACTTTCTTCTACGCATATAACCCGTAAAAAAATAAAAAAATTCAAACATTCTCCAAAAAATCCTAAAAATTGTAAAACTCACAAAACTAGGTACACCAGCCCATAGCGGCTAAAAGTCATGTCGTACACATGGTATTCTTTCCATATCTTGTTGGAAATTTCACATTTTCATAGATCAAATGACTCCTGAATCATCAGATTTACAACCATTTACAAATCTAGCTTGCTTGCTTCGTCAGTACTCTGGGGCACATATAGTTTTTTGGTATTGTTTCGTAGTGCACTAAGCTTTCTCATTAGACCCGGTGCCCTTCATCATATTCCATTACATGTATCCTTGCTTGGGGCATCATTTTTAACCCTTGTCTTCAATCATGAACATTTGGGGATCTTCATCTTGATAACAAAACATTTGTACAACTGTCTTGACCATTGTTGGTTGGAATATGTGTGTTTGTACTTATTTTCCCTGTTAAATGAGCTTGTTTCCTTCTCATATTGCATTGGTTTTTGTATGTTGCATTGAGTTGGTGTTTTCAACAATGGAAAAATGTTCGTAGCATGAATTTTCATGTCATGCTACTTTTTTTGTATGCTTACATTTTTAATAAGGAACGATGATGTAGATCTTTGGCAATATGATGACAATAAAGTTGTTTTAATACATTGAATGAATGATTGCTATTTTCTTTCTGTCTATCATTCCTATTCTACATCATTCTTCTGTTAACACTATTCTTCTTATTTCCTTGGGGCATCCTACTCCTACCCATTTTGATATTTCCTTTCTCTCACCTTTTTCGATCATCAATCGCCTACTTTCATCACTCCATTGACACTTGAGGGGGCATCTCTCACTCCTACTAATTTTTCTTCTACGCCTTCAAAATTTATCTATCTACTATATTTGAAGGGGCGTTACTTACACCACCCTAAAGAGGGGAAAATTTATACACCTATAATTTAACCCAAGCAATTTAAATACTTAAATTGCGTTAGTTATCATTTTTCCCGCAAATTGACGACATATCGTCAATGTAGCACACTTCCTCTTCTATCACTGTTAATTAGCTACATTACGCTAGTTAATTAACCATTTTATCTAACAAATACTCTAATTAATGACCTTATGTTAATTAATCTCCCTTTCTATCTAGAATAATTAATTATTACTAATTAATTAGCTTCCTCTTCCATTAAATCAATAAATCATCATTTATTTGATTAAATCCCTCCTATGGTCTAAATCATGCTAATTATTCCTCTAAAAATCTTCTATAAGCTTGCACACTTAATAATTAATCACTTTGGTTAATTAATAAAGCCCTTCAAACCCCATGGGTCACTAAAGGACAAACTAAACTCTCATAAGGTTGACTCAACCCTTTCTAAATCTTCCTTATCCACAACTAACCCAACCTCTCCATTTATTCCACATGAAGAGGGATGTAGAGATTTTTCTATCCATTGGGCTATATAAGGATCCCTCCTCCTACCTTTCTATTTACACCTACACTCCTAAATGAGCATAGAGCATACACTATAGCCATTTTATTATCTTTGAGCATTCTTCCATTAGAAGAGCTAGCCTTCTCCATTTCTTGCATTCATCCACCCATGTTTTGAAGTCATATGGAGATATGTCAAATGGTCGTGTAGCCATGATTTGACAAGACTCCATTCTTAGAAAACTTGGGATTTCAAGCACATAATCAACTCTTTGATAGCTACAGATCTACATAGGTTTAATCTCATCTCATTTAGAATTCAATAAGAGATAGAAGTTAATTTTTTAGCATATTAGCTTGAAATGTTCATTTCATGTTTAATGTAGAAATGTTGATAGGTTATCTTTGCTTAAGCTCTTAGCATGATGATGTATAGGTTTAGTTCAGCATTGTATTAAAGCTACTAGGTGTTAGTTTCAACTTTACTTACATAGCTAACTATTTCATGCATACACCTGATAATCCATTTAGAGTGATGTAGAAACGCACTGAAGGACTAGAAAAAGTGTGGAATGACAAAAAGATGATGGAGCATGGAAACTAAAGATGCAAAAGTGCAAAAAAGTGATGAGAGTGAATCTAGGGAAGAAACGTGTGTGTTGTTGCCGATGTGTGTAATGTACCTACATGATTGGTATGGTGTGTGATTCCACAAAATGTTGTTGTTGACGTTGTTGTTGCCCCCATTTGACTATTTATTTCCCATACGGCTGTACTTGCAAGGAGAAAAAAATCAAGAATTCAATATGTATGTATGTGTTAAAACACAATATAAAAGACTTATGTATATAAATGTAAAAAATCATGTGAATGTAAAATATGCAAATGAAAAATGTAAATGGAACATGTGCACCTAATCCATGTCGAGAAAGAGAGTATGTAAGGATATCGTGTACTGCTGGGGTTTTTTGGGAGATCGGATGCCATAGGCTGAAGAAGTGTAGGGAGGAATTCTATTGTATACTCCAACCTATAACTGCTTCCCTGAATGTGTGTGAAGAGATATCTATAAGTCCTAATTTTTTGGGCAATCCAATGCCATTGGCCGAAGAATTATATGGAGGAATTCCATTGTATCCTCAAACCTTTAACCACTTTCCAGAACCCTAAGGAAAACCATGTCCTGTAAAATTCGCTATGTATGGGGTTCATAGACTAGTCTGAACCCACTCGCTATATGTAACCCACAATGCCAAGGGTGGAAAGTACACTGAGCTAAATTGGTGCAGAAGCATTGTGTAGTATGTAAAACCCTAAATGATGCCCCCCTCTTTGGGGGCACATGCGATGTCGCTGATAGGAGAAACCAATCCCAAAAGAGGACCAACCATATGTACTCTAAAAATATTCCCTACAGGGGGAAGGGAACACACTTGGTAGAAACTAAGGCGCACAAAAATAAGAAGGCTAGCTAAAGACAAGTGTTAGTAAAAACATACATGTATAAAACAATGTGTAACCTATGCAAATAGTGTAAAAACTACCAAGAAAATTAGTAATTCAAACACATAAGAAGACAAAGTAAGTCACACAAAGTGGGTTGCAAACATGGGACACCACTCACGATGTTGTAAGATGTGTAAGGCCATAATGGCCGCATATAACAAACAAGTGTCCACACCAAACATAGGGCAAGGCTTGCATATAAGAAAAAAAAAATCAGACAATATAACAAACAAGTATGGAAGAAAATATCCCTGCATAACAAATGTTGCACATGAAACACCCATTAGCATGTGAGAAAGATAACTAGTATGTAAAAAGCGTCTATAAAAAAGTAACTTAAAGTGATAAGTACAAAATGAAACAATATTACTTGCAAGAGATGAAATGTGGATACCCCCAGTGACCAGTGTAGGAAGGGTAGAGGTGAGCATCCATGTTGAGTGTAAGAGACCTGTATTTGTGATCGCGTCTAGAAAAAGATGTGAATTCACACGTGTGGATGATATAAATAAATGACATACAAGTAATCTAATTAGCATGTGTAATAAAGCGACCATGAATAAGAAAAAGTAAGCAAGAGTAAAAGAAACCATAATATGTAGTATGTTGTGGATGGATGAAATTGAGTGCAAAATGGAGTGATAGGAGCCACGTGCCCCCCAAATGAATAGAGATGTATACAGTGAGGTTCATTTGGTTTTCCCCCTCAGAAGTCAAGAATGAACCGTAAATGAGAGTGTATCATCGGGAAATGTTCGAAGTGTGTTGTGTCTAATGTGTTGTGATGATTATGTACATATTGGTGAAATGCGACCTAGTAACGATATGTGCATGAACCTTATAGCTGAAGCATATATCACGACCAAATGATTGAAAGAGTGATGATGTAGCCTAAAGTGTATATCATGACATGATGAATAAATGGAGTGGTGATGTAGCCTAAAAGTACATACCACTACTTGATGAATAAAGGGAGTAGGTGACCATTTAGCCTATAGAGTATGTCACTAACCTAGTAATATCGCATGATGTACGGTCGAATGATAGACGTGTGAGTATAATAAGGTCCATTTTATTTGTAAACCCTCGGTAGTCAAGTATGGACCAAGGAACTAAAGTGCATCATAAGGTAGTGAGTGTAGCGTGTAGAAGATGATGTAGTATGTGTGATGAGTAGACGACCATATGATATGTAAGATGTGTAGTGTATGATGTATAAGATGCAATGCAAAAAGTCTATGTAGGTGAAAAAGTGTACGATGCATGCGATGTAGTATGTAATTCTAGACGCGTAAACAATAAGAGTATGAAACTTGTATGATGAAGAGTAATATGATATATGATGCATAGATATGCAAATGTCATAATGATGTAAAACTAGCTAGAGAAGGCGTGATGTAAGGTGCATGAGTGTTGAAATAATGTAGAATAAATGTAATATGTAAGATGTATAACACGAGATGTGTGAAGAGTATTGATGTGTAGTACCTATGGTGCAGTGTATGGGGTTCATGTGTAATATGCCCTCAATAGTTGGGTGTGAACCGAAACACAAGAGTGTGTCATCAGGTAATGGTCGAAACTAAAATGTGTGATTAGTATGCCCATGTGAGAAGATTGATGCATGAGAATGCAAAGATGATAGATGATATTATGAGTGTGGGGGAGGGGGTATGTATTAGATGTGATGCCCCCAAGTGTACATGGATGCATAGGCTAACTAATGACCATGAAGGATGAATGTCCTCCATCTGACACATGTGATGGTGAAAATGTATGACTATGATCTAACAATGGTGGTATAGTAGACAAATGATGTGCTAGTGAGTGAAGTATATGCACATGTGATGGATGACCATATGATGAAGGTTGTGGCATTAAAAAATACGTCGATGATGGATATCTACGTGATGCTGAATGCACAAATGATGAAGACCCGCATGGAATAAAACGAGGTGGTGACCTATGTTGAGATGCAGTGAATGTCCTAGGAATGGGACTATACCTATGTGTAGGACTAGTGGAATGATGCGGTCATGTAGACGATGCTTGAGTAGGTGAACTAGGAGTAGACTGTGCTTTGAGAAATATAGGACATGATGTGCTAGCTACTGTGTGAGGAGACGACGACCATGGAGTATATAGAGGGACACCATCAATATAAATGACATGTTTGTTGTAAATAAATTTGAGTAAAAAGTGATGCATAGAAATGATATATTGAGAGCAATAAATCCAATCGAGACCAAGAAGCATGTCACATCTGGAAACTGTGTTTCCAATGAGGAAAGACACAAGCAAAGTAAGAGGACCAACTGTAACATGTAGTTTGACAACACCAAAGGAACTCAATTTGTGATTGAGGATAACTGATAGCCTTAATAAGTGAAATAGAACATGTACTAATGAGCCATGAGTGTTAAGTTGTTGAGATAAATATCTTCACTAGAGCATGTGTTACAAAGTTGCTAGAATATACAACAACCGTCATCGATCAAGTGGGACCGACATCAGTCAGAGCAAGTGGGAACCGGCATTCGTCACCCAGGACCAACATCGGTTAGGCAGGATTGAAATCAGTCAGAGCAAGTAGGAACCAACCGTAGTTAAGGCTAACCGGCATTGGTTACCTATGCGATGATGTTTTGATTAACTCTCGGGATTAAATCTATCTTTAGCATTAAAGTAGATTTATTGGATGTAATTGCATGACAAAGTGCCCTAAGTTTATATACACATATATAAACGTGAAAGTTAGGGTTTAGAAGTAGAGTTAAGAGAAGGATTGGATTAGATCCTCGTTTCTCCCAGATTGAGAGGATGAGGATGAAGAAGAAGAAGAGAAAGAAAGAACAGGTTACATGAAGACAAGTCTGCATGGGGAGAAGCTAAACAGAAGGAAAGTGCAGGTACACTGTTGGTGAGAAGATGGCACTGTGTTTCCTTTGTATTGTTTAGTCTCATGTAATGGCTTTCATAGTATGCAAAGCACTTAGGGTTTCTTCTTGTTAGATCCACATGTTGTTGTGAGATCTTGTTATTGCTCATTCTTGTAGATCCACATATAGTGAGATCTTGTATTGCAGATCCATGTGATCAAGCTTAGTTACACAGTGGCAGATGCAGGGTAGCTTCAGGTATGTGAGATTTGGTGGTGTTTCAGAGGCACGGTTTTAGTGCACTCAGGTAGATCTGGTTAGAGATATGGAGGAGACACAGGTGGTGGTATGGAGGCATGGTTCGGTGTACCCAGGAAGATCCGGCTAGAGGTCTGGGAGGAGGAGATACTCTTGTAGAGATACATGTACTCTTGTACAAAAGAGTTGGTTTGTAATCTCTTATTATGTTATATATATGTGAGATCTCTATCTTTGGTGGACGTAGCCCACATTGGGTGAACCACGGTATATGATTGTTATGTGTGTGTACTTTTGTGTGATTTGGATTATTCTAGTTTTATACTTCCACTGGTGTAGATTTTGTGGGGAAGTTGTTTACATCCTGTGTGCATGATTTTGTTTTTTATTAAATCATAGCACTATTCCGCATTGTCCTCAAATTCCATAACAACTGGTATCAGAGTGATGGCTTTAGTTTTTAGAGCAAGGGTTTGCTTCATGGTTTTGTTAGTAGTTATTACTGACATGTATGAGAGCAGGGTTTATTTTACTTGATGTGAAAATAGCAGGAAGAGATTGAATCTCAAGTGGGAGATGGAAGTGTAAGGTTATTGGAGAATTACAATGACCAACATCGATTAAGTGGAAACCAGAAATTGGCAGGGTGTGACCGTGGTCAGTTACAGGTTAACCTTGGTTGGTTACAGGTTACCGTGATCGGTAATAGGTGACCGTGGTCGGTTACTTGGTAGCATTCTAGTTTTAAAAGGAAATCACAGATCTGAAGATAATTGAGAAGATGCATATGGAATGTATCTTGTTTGCTGAGGTGTCGCTTGGTTCTTGGAGGCATAAACATGTTATTCAGATTGCAGATCCAAATTATTGAGGTATGGTTTTACCTTGGTCTTACAGTGCTTATATGGTTTTGGTTGCACATGCACGGTTTTTGGATTGCAGATCTAGATCTGAGAATGAGATAAAAGGAGTAGGTATGGATCCTTTGGTGTAGTTAGATGCACAAGATTTGGGAGAGAGGTAGTAGCACAAAATGAAGATGGGGCTTCCATCAGAGAAGCATGTACTTTAGTTAGTTGAAGATGCAGTTGAGTATCTTGGTGCTAGTAAGGTGATGTATTTCATATTGATGTAGTTTATTGCATGGATTTACTGTATTGTTCTTTACACGAGATTTGGATGCTTCTTGAAATGACTCACTCAGTCCAACTATCAGCTTTGGTTGAAGTAGGCACCTGGTGTGGTGTTTTATGCCAAATTGTGTGGCATTGGGTTCGTTCCAGCAACATTGACATTGATATGAGAATCGAGGTCAGTCACAGAGGAACTGGTACTGGTCAACTGACCGTGGTTGGTCCTTGTGGCAACTTATCTGTACGGATTGTTTTTTTGGCATTAAAGGGCATGGATGGTTTAGTGTCCTATTTTGGAGGATCATGTTTCTTGCACAGTGTGTATAGGAAGAAACAATGTTGATCAATTCAATGTTTGGATCAGAAAGAGGGCAGATTTGGCTTGGTTAGTCCAGTGAGACTTTGGGTCAGGTATCTCTATATGATTCATGTTTTATTTTCATTTGGAGCAACTGATATTATGTTTGGATAGTGTGCATAGATTTACACCATGGTTTCTTGGTGTTGTTTGAATTTTATTTCCCGGTTGTGTGGAATCTTGAGGACAAGGATATCTAGTATAAGGATGAGATCCTTAATGAAAATTCATGGTTAGACACAGTTGCAAGTAATGAAAGATGTTGAGTACACAATATGAAAAGAAGTTGACTCACCTACTTTACAAGAAGTACAAACTTCTATGACGTAGAAGTATTCTTTGATAAGAAGAGAATCATTTTATATTTTCTTTCATCTGGTTTTATTTCTCACTGACATATTAGCTTTTGAGCTTGGTGTTAGAGGTAGTGTAGGGAATTTCATGTTTAGTGGGAGAAAAACATGATTGTTAGCATTGCAGGATTGGATACATGATGCACATGCAGAGTGAGGGGAGATTGCTACTATTCAGAGTGACAGAGGCACTAGTTGGTTTTGGAGGGAAGTCACGGATTTGCAGGTATATTGAGTTTATTGCTTTGTGATGTCACTTCTGGTTTATTTTTTTGTGGTGCTTGGATATCCCTATGGCATTACAGTTGATGGTTATATTCAGCTGGTTGAATATGATAGAGTAAGTTTTTAGAGTTTTAAGGGTTAAAGGAGAAAATATGATTGTTATAGAGATCAGTGTCGGTTAGGATTAACCGTGGTTGGTCATTTGGTAACCATGGTCGGTCAAGAAGTGACCGGAGTCAGTTAGGGGAAACTATGGTCGGTATGGCCATAGGTTTGACAACAATGTTTATTTACCATTTTTAGATGGTGCCCTTGTTTTGCTTTTATCTTGGTTGATTATGTAGAGTATGTTGATGACATGTATGCTGGTATTTGCACTATTTATTAGTAGCATGGTTTAGCATGGTTATTTGTTCTTGACATTGATGAGCAAAAGATTTATATTCGGCTTTTGGAGTTATTCGGTGATAGACTTGGAACTTCTGGAGAGATGATGATATGGATGGATGTATAGGTGAGTTTATGCATGTGGATAGACTCAATTTTGTGAGTCTAAGATGATGTAGATGTTTGATTTGCACAAGGATGCCTATGAGCACTATTTATATGCCTTGAGCATGAGCAGGGGATGTTTGTATTCCCTCTTATTACTATGTTACTCCTTGATAGGTATGTTATCTACAGATGAATGTCTTCGACATGCTAGTTATTCATACAGGGTTAGATTTGTAGGATGCAGTATTTGGATTCTTTGAGTTGTGTAGGTGTTGTGGAGTAATTAACCATGGGTTGCATGTAGAACTCATTCAGGCTATCTTGACCCAAGATCTCATTTTTTTCTTACGCATATTCCAGTTTGACTTGTTTATGGTTAGTTTCATTGGTGGTTGCATGGAGACATGGATAGATGGATGGAGAACATGGTTGGTTTTACAGGTATGGCTATGAATGAGATTGAGGCTCAAAAATTTGGTTTGAGTGAGATCTCTTGCAAGTGTGTTAGTCATGATGGTTTGTTGCATAAGGAGCTTGGTTGGCTTGTTTTCCTGATACCAATAATTGGTATGGTGTTATGATTCAGTGGGAGCTTGAGGCTTGGTTTCATGGATTAGTTATAGCTTTGTGCTTGTTTAGTAAGTCATGGTTTTATATTCTTTGGTTTTGAGAAGATATTTTGATCTTCTTGGTTTTATTTCTGAGAGAATTGCTGAAGGAAATAATAGATGGTCTTCACGGTGTGTAGAGGATGGTGATGTATAGGTACAGGTACAAAGTTTCAACAATTTATCTCCAAGTGGGAGATTGTTAGGTTGTGGAGATAAATATCTTCACTGGAGCATGTGTTACAAAGTTGCTGGAATATACAGCAACCATCATCGATCAAGTGAGACCGACATCGGCCAGAGCAAGTGGGAACCAACATGGGTCACCCAGGACCGGCATTGGTAAGGTAGAACTGACATCGGTTAGAGCAAGTAGGAACCGACCGCAGTTAAGGCTAACCGGCGTCGGTTACCTGTGCGATGGTGTTTTGATTGACTCTCAGGAATTAAATCTATCTTTAGCATTAAATTAGATTTATTGGATGTAATCACATGGTAAAGTGCCCTAAGTTTATATACGCATATATAAGCATGAAAGTTAGGGTTTAGAAGTAGAGTTAAGATAAGGATTGGATTAGATCCTTAATTCTCCTAGATTGAGAAGATGAAGATGAAGAAGAAGAAGAGAAAGAAAGAATAGGTTACATGAAGAGAAGTCTCCATGGGGAGAAGCTGAATAGAAGGAAAGTGCAGGTACACTATTGGTGAGAAGATGGAAATGTATTTCCTTTGTATTATTTAGTCTCATGTAATGGCTTGCATAGTATGCAAATCACTTAGGGTTTCTTCTTGTTAGATCCACAGGTTGTTGTGAGATCTTGTTATTTCTCATTCTTGTAGATTCACATGTAGTGAGATCTTGTATTATATATCCATGTGATCAAGCTTAGTTGCATAATGGAAGATGCAGGGTAGCTTCAGGTATGTGAGATATGGTGGTGTTTCAGAGGCATGGTTGTAGTGCACTCAGGTAGATCTGGTTAGAGATCTGGAGGAGACACAAGTGGTGGTATGGAGGCACGGTTTAGTGTACTTAGGAATATTCGGTTGGAGATCTGGGAGGAGGAGATAATCTTGTAGAGATACATGTACTCCTGTGCAGAAGAGTTGGTTTGTAATCTCTTGTTATATTATATGTATATGAGATCTCTATCTTTGGTGGACGTAGCCCATATTGGGTGAACCACGGTACATGCTTGTTATGTGTGTGTAATTTTGTGTGATTTGGATTATTCTAGTTTATACTTCCATTGTTGTAGATTTTGTGGGGATTTGTTTAGATCCTGTGTGCATGATTTTGTTTGTTATTAAATCATAGCACTATTCCGCTGTCCCTGAAATCCCAACAATGAGAAATAATCTCCACTCTCTTAAAGATAAAATTGAACTCAAGCTTAACAACTGTGTTTACATGATTAAATGTTCTTGTGGTAAACCTAGATTGATGAAATTGGTAGATCCATTCTAACTAGGATTAAAGAGCATGATAGAGGCATCAAATATGACAGGGTTGAAAGATCTGCTCTAGCAGAACACTCGGTCAATACTAAAAAATCTATCTACATGGACTCTACTATGGTACTTGCTTTTGAGAACTAGTATGATAAAAGACACATCCATGAAGCTATTGAAATCATGCACCATACTGATAACATTAATTTGGATAATGGATGGTTTATGAACAAATACCTGGAAGTCTATTATTCTTAACCTTAGTAAGTAATTGATTTTGGTTTTTTCTTCCTCTCTTCTCCTTTTCGTTGTCTTTTTATTTATTTTGTTTTTTTTCACATTTATCATCTCTCTTTCTATTTTCACATTTATTCAACCCCTCCTCCTTTCTTTTAATCCCTTTATATTTAAAATCCTCTCCCTCTTTTATTTTGTTTAGTTTTACTTCCATCATCCTATTTCTTCTCTTATGGTGCTTCCTTATTTTTAACCTTTTCTAACCCCTTCATTACTTATTTCTCCTTTCGTTCTTTATTTCCCCCTCATTTATATCTCTCTCCTCTCTCTTTCATTTTTAACTATATTTTATTTATTTTATTTTATTATTTTATCTCTCTCTCCTCTTTTTTTTTCCTATTCTATCTTTTAACTTGTTTTATCTATTTTATTCTTTTTTCTCCTCTGCTTCTCTTTTTCAATTTTATTTTGTCTCTTATTCTTAAGCCGACTACCTTCCTATTATCTTTGCATTTGCATATTTATAATAGGTTAAATTCAACAAGTTAAATCATCATTCTTTTTTCCCTGATGAGGGGTCTAGTTGGTGACCCAAAATGTTGGACCATTTAAATATTTTTCATAGAAATCCAAATATATTCAAAAGATGTCGATCTTTAGAAATCTCAGAAAATAAATTATTTCCCTCTATGGAAGGGATTATGCGGATAAGGTGAGAATTTTTGAAAAGCTTACAATTACTTGTTCTAAATTGCTTGCTAATTTAACCTTTCTTAAATGTTGTAGAGATAACAATTTAATTCCTAACTTTTCTTGTATTTTTCATTCTCTTAAAAATAAGAATATTTTTCATTCGGCTAGTGCTACTTTCCTTAGGTCTGAAATTCAGAGTCTCCACTCTCTCCTTAATCTTAAATAAAAAAAATTAATTAATCTTCAATCAGATCTTGTTAATTCTTTGAAATCTGAAATTTGGGTTCGTATTGACTCTTGCTCGGCTCTGAAATCTGAATTTGCTCCCTGGAAAGCTTCTAATTCTCCAAAAAGAAAATTAAATATTTTATTTGAGAAAACCCATTGCAGTGGCATCTCTCAGTGGTATTCTTCTGTCCTTCCTTGGATTTCCATCCCTCTTCACTCCTCTGCTCATTCATCTTCCCTTATTTCTACTCTCCACTCAGTTTTGACTAAGGATCTCGTATCCTTGCATAATGATATCTCCTCAGCTGGTTTCTCCTGTATTTTTCACCCTCACCATACTCTGCTCAAAGCTACAATGTTTTCTTGCCTGCCGTCCTCCCCTCTCTAGTTGACCCATCCAAAATTTCTTTATAATTTCTTAACCCTAATGTTTCCTCTGGTTCTTATCTTTCCTCTGATGATTCCTCCATTGTGCCTAGCCCTACTTTGGATTGGTCAACTTCTAGTATTCTATCGATAGCTTCTTCTTCAGTCATGTCTCTCTCTGACTCATCCTCCTGTCCACTTACCAAACCCGACCCAATTTGTATTGAATCACACTCCCTCCCAGATGTTATTTCATCTTTATTTCTTGTCCCATCCCGTGAATTAGGTAATCTTGTTAATCTTTCTAATTTTTTCCTTGATGCTCCCACTGTAAAGTTGCTTAATCATGGTCTTAGGTTCGCTATTTCTCAAAAATTCATCTTGACTAAAGATATTATTGTTAACATCGAACAAGCTTTATATGGTTTACCTAATTTAATTTCTGAGGAGATTAGGCAAGACTGTATGGTCATCCTTTGGAGAGCAAGGCCACCTAAAAGAAACATTACCAAAGCTGAATCCATCACCATTAAAAATCTTAAGCTTAATAATAATATTGCTATTGTAAAAGATGATAAAGGTAATGCAGTGGTTGTCA
Organism: Taxus chinensis; assembly: GCA_019776745.2. Taxonomy (NCBI): domain Eukaryota; kingdom Viridiplantae; phylum Streptophyta; class Pinopsida; order Cupressales; family Taxaceae; genus Taxus; species Taxus chinensis. Next base: position 440,027,283 of record CM034156.1, read on the forward strand.
TGAATCATAATGAATACATCTCTAAAATGTATGACCATCTAAATTATGGTAGCTATAGGAAACTAAATAAGAACCCCATTAATAAAATTCTTAAAACTATAACTAGTGCTATAAAAAACTCCTCTTTGGACTCTGAGACTAAGAAAAAAATCATTCCTTCTAAAGACATTATTCCTAGAATTTATGGTCAACCCAAAATTCATAAGCTGGATGCTCCTATGCATCCTATTGTCAATACCATCAACTCTCCCACCTACCAACTCGCCTCCTTTCTTGCTAAAAAACTTAAGCCCCTTGTTGGTTTCACTCCTTCCTTCACTAAAGATTATTTTAACTTTTTCGATTTCATCACAAACCAAAAAGTGGATTGCTATGGTTCTATTGTCGGTTTTGATGTTGTATCTCTTTTTACCAAAATACCTATTGACAAATCCATTCTCATTATTAAGAACATCACGGATGTTGAAACCACACATCTTGTTGAGATTTGTTTACGCTCCACAGTCTTCAGTTTCAATGGAGAAATCTATAAGCAAACTGAAGGTATCACTATGGGATCTCCTCTATCTCGTATTATTAAATCTATTTATGGAGAAATTTGAACAAAAAGTGATCAACTCATATCCATTAAAAACAAATTGGTGGAAAAGGTTTGTTGATGATACTAATGTATACTGGGTACATGGATTGGAAAAGCTTAATAATTATCTTTTGCACCTTAACAATATTTATCATCACATACAATTCACCATAGAAACTAAATTCAATGAGTCTATTCCCTTCCTTGATGTTCTACTTAGTCCAAAAGACAACGGTTCACTCTCCCGTCAAGTTTTTAGAAAGAAAACCCACACTGATTGCTACCTTAGGGATGAATCCCACCATCATCCATCCCAAAATGTTGGTGTTCTTAAAACCCTTTCCTCTAGAGCTCTTCGTATATTTGACAATCAACATCGATATCATGAATTTCGGCACCTAGAATTTGTGTTTAAGAAAAATAGTTACAATGATAGAATTATTTTTAACATTTTTAATAATTTAAACAAACCTCCTAAAATTAAAAACTTTGATTTTGATTCTCACAGAACTATCCTTTTACCCCATATTAAAAATAATACTGATAAAATTTCTAAAATTTTACGAAAAATGGTATTACAACATCCTTCCTCACAAATAATACCTTAAGAAACAATCTCTGCTCTCTTAAAGATAAAATCAACCCCAAGCTTAACATCGGTGTTTACATGATTAAATGTTCTTATGGTAAAACTAACATGATCAAAACTGGTAGATCCATTCTAACTAGGATTAAAGAGCATGATAGAGACATCAAATATGTCAAGGTTGAAATATCTGCTCTAGTAGAACACTCACTCAATACCAAACACTATATCTTCATGGACTCTACTATGGTACTTGCTTTTGAGAACCAGCACGCCAAAAGACACATCCATGAAGCTATTGAAATCATGCACCATAATGATAACATTAATTGGGATAATGGATGGTTTATCAACAATACGTGGAAGCCTGTTATTCTCAACCTTAGTAAGTAAGTGCTTTTGGTTTTTTCTTCCTCTCTTAGCCTTTTCGTTGTCTTTTTCTTTATTTTTTTTTCTTTTGCATTTATCTTCTCTCTTTCTATTTTCCCATTTATTCAACCCCTCCGCCTTGATTTTAATCCCTTTATAATTAATCTCCTCTCCCTCTTTTCTTTTCTTTAGTTTTACTTCCATCATCCTATTTATTCTCTTATGCTGCTTCCTTATTTTTAACCTTTTCTAACCCCTTCATTACTTATTTCTCCTTTCATTCTTTATTTCCCTCTCATTTATTTCTCTCTCCTCTCTCTTTCATTTTTAACTATATTTATTTTATTTTATTTTATTCTTTTATCTCTCTCTCCTCTCTCTTTCCTATTCTATCTTTTAACTTATTTTATTCTTTTTTCTCCTCTGCTTCTCTTTTTCAATTTTATTTCCTCTCTTATTCTTAAGCTGACTACCTTCCTAATTTCTTTACATTTGCATATTTATAATAGGTTAAATTCAGCAAGCTAAATCATCATTCTTTTGTCCCTTATGAGGGTTCCAGTTGGTGACCCAAAATGTTAGACCATTTAAATATTCTACATTGAAATCCATATATATTCAGAAGATATCGATCCATGGAAATATCATAAAATCAACTTTAGTGTTATTAATGGAGATCGAGCCAATAGATGTATTGATATGTAAATGATTATATGTGAAATTCGCATAATAATGGACATCAGAGAAATAAATGATTGGTGGAGAAGTGTCATTGTTTACAACTAAGAAATCAAGAGCTCCTGATCTAGGAGGAGGTACTGCGTGATATGTATGATTGGCTGAAGATTCAGATGTCTTTGTGTCACGTTGCTGAGATTCATTGTTAAAAATATTGAGTTTATCCTTGTCGTTGGTCGGTACAAGATTAGTAGACTCTGGAAACTATAGTTTATTGTCATCAATTAGATATTGGATGATTGTACAGAGTTTGAAACATCTATTTGGAGAATGTCCCACACATTGATGAGAATCACAACGGAATTTCTCATTGTAGTTCCTACCTTTTGGTCATGATGGGTCTAACTTGAGTGGTGGAATGAGGGTAATAAGATTTCTCTTGATAATTTTCTTCAATATAAGATGTGGAGCCATTGGAAAGTTGCTAAACACACGCTGAGATGGCTATGACTAAACCTCCTTATTAGGAGTGATTATGTTGACAGTGATTTTAGTGTTGGTTGGTTTAGTTGTAGAGGGTTTGAATGATGCCTTGTTTTGAAAAGGAGTGGAGGGCGAAGCTTGTTCTTGATATTTAAGTTTGCCTATGGATAGGAGTTTGGTCTCACGAAGCTTAAGAGTATGTCCTAGATGGTCGAATGAAGAAGAGGTATAAAAAAGAATACTCTCTTGGAGAGGCGGTAAGAGACTCGAAATGAAAAATACATGAAGCTTAGAGTCTGCAAGCACATTTTTCATCTTAGCTAAATTATTCTTATACCTTAAAACGTAGTTAGCGAAGTGTTCATTGGATCCATGTTTAAGTTACGCTAGCTGAGCGTAAGAGATCTTAGAGCCGATATTGATGGATAAATGGGCAAGAAGAGCATCAGCTAAATGTGTGAAGGAAGTTACCGAGTGAATATGTAGGTCATAAAACCAACGCATCGCATAGTCATGGAGACTATTAGGAAATATTTTAGCTAAGAGAATATGATCGTCAGAAAAATTTAGATAAGTTGAAGGGTCTAAGATGCTCTTGCGGGTCACCATGCCCATTGAAAATGGGAAGCCTAGGGGTGAAAAATATAGGAGGAAGTGGATAAGTAGAGATGGTAGGTGCAAATGGAGTATGCAACAACAAGATAGAATCTAAATATGGTGATGTATGTGAGGTGGCCTATTGTAACTTATAGATTTGAGCTTGAAGGTCATGATAAAGATAAGTTAAGTCTTGATTTCCAACAGATGAAACCTGTCGTATATGAGAAACTAAGGGCGGTGTAAAATGATTGGTAGGAGTATTAACTGAAACATGAATAATAGAGATAGGTGGAAGAGTTGGAAGAGTGGAAACAAGTGGTTTAGTGGCAATAAAGGTTGGTATATCCGCAGAAGCATTGAGTTCCACCAAATTAGTAGCTTCCTCATGAGCCACATGTAAAAGTAAGTCTAGATCTTGAGGGTGCTCAACAATATGATCATTCATGGCCTTAAGATGTTCTTCAGTAAAATCAGCATGAGAGTGAGCCATGACAACAATAGAAAAAACCATATAATGATAAGGTATGAATGAAGAACCTAGAAGAGTGAATGATTGAATTAGGTTCATAAAAATGATTGACTAAAATTAACTAAAATGTGGAATAATAGTAGTTAATCTAATCTAGATCAACATATAAATATAATAAATAAATGTAATAAAAAATTATGGAAAATGACCCAAGCAACTAATATAATGAAATTAGAAACCCTAATATGCAAGAGAAGTATGGAAATGACTTAGTTGATTAGAAGAGCTTGCTAGACTGTGTCGCAAAATAAATACAATAATATGGAAGCAGGAACAACTTTGCAGAGGTCCTAAAAAGGATAGATGTGGACTAATTCTCTGTTCTAGGGTGTCTAGAGAAGGACTTGGGTACCTATGTGTGCCTTGGTCTGTATTATGGGCACTATTATCTATGCAAGAGGTCCAAAAATGAGGATTATAGGTTCGGTAGGTGGTCTGAAACCCTTGTTGTGTGTCGTTTTAGATTCGTTGCACTGCGCCATGTGTCGCTGTTAATCCAAGATGAAAGAAAGACCTGCAAGAGACCACAAGAAGTATCAAAACCCTAAAAAAAGAAGAATGTAAATAAATAGGTCAGACTGACCTCAGCTGCCACAACAATGGACTTACTAATTGAGTGCTGCACTACATTCTAGACCCAAATGTAGTTCTAGTTTGTGTGTGTGAATCATGTGCCCTAGGTGCTCTTGTGTTAATCCCACTTTGTGAAGTAGCGAGCAATAACTAGATGTAAAAATGTAGTGGAATGGTGGATGGAATAGAATAGAATGCCCTCTTATGCTTGTGTGATGGAGATGAACCAACCTTGTCCCTTGTGATGGAGCTAAATGTATGCAAATGATCTCCAAATGCCTTTGATGAGTGCAACCCTAGGTGGATGATAGTAGTGACTAGTGCTTGGTCCTTCATTATTGTCTCATAACTTTATATTTATAGGGTTCTCTTGATCTAATTTCGTAATTAACCATGAAATGACCGACCACCAAAAAGATAAGAACCTAAAATGGATAGAAAGTGCCCAAAAAGTGGAAGGAAAATTCTAAAAGGATCGGGGTGTCCATGGTGGGACTAGGGCACCCATGGGCACACTAGTACTAGTCTGAGCGCCCCAATCAAAGCTAAAATAACATGAAATGAAAAAATCTGATTGGGTATGTAGGTGCAAGAGGTCAGGAATGACAAAAGAAAATAAAGTAAGATGGCCAAAAGATGGGGGTTGATTAGTACTTCCTTCACTCAAAAACCTTCTAAATAGTAATATAATACTGGGACTAATTAATGTCGAAAGTGTATGATTTTGTGTCTATAATAAGAGTATACGGTCCAAAGGAAAGAACATGAAACTGATCTGAATTGTATCCCTGCAGGGGGAGGGGAATGTGCATGGTAGAAACCAATGCACATGAAAACAAGATGGCTAGAAACATGTGTTGGTAGAAAAAGATACCAAACATGTAATAAAAGATAATATAACAAACACAAAGACAAGATAGACTATGAAAAGTGGGTTTCATACATGATACATCACTCATAATGTCACAAGAAAATCATGGTAGAAGTGGAAAAAATCTTATAGTGTGAAAAAAAAGACAAAGTGCATAGCCCAAAAACAAGGGCATACAAGTATAAAGCAATGACAAACAAAGTGTAATAGATAACCATGGTGGAAAATAGTCCTGCAAAGAAAATGTTACACATGAAGCGCCCATCAACATGTTAAAAAGATAGAAAAGTATGTTAAAGCATGTATAGACCCATGGAAAGTAGTGTGCTAATAAGAATAGGAAATAATATGTAATGAAATGATAATACTTGAAATGTGTGAGAAATTAGATGCCCCCAGGAACCTTGGTGGGATTGGTAAAAGGTATTGTGCCAAACATCATTACTACATGTAAAGATCTATAGGAACTATGCGTTCACAACTAAATACCAAGTGAACATGCATGTGTATATGATAAATATAATGACATAATATGTATCCGTCTATCATGGAAAACAAAGTGTACATGTAAGTATAAGGAAGCAAGAGTAAATACAACCAAGATATGCAATATGTTGTGAATGAGTGGAATGAAGTAGAATGAAATGCGATTGTAATAGGGGAAGCGTGACCCCCAATGGATGTCTACGTATGAAATGAGGTTCATTAATAAAATACCCCTCAATAGTCAAGAATGAACAATAGAACAAGAGCGCATCATCTGGAAATGGTTTGAAAGTGTGATGTTAGAATGATTAATCATGAAGCATAGAGCATGAAATATGAGGTTCATTTCAGATTTATACCCTTAGCAGTCGAGTATGAACCATGGAGATATAGTTCATCATAGGGTAGTGACGATACAAGAGGTGTGCATCAAGTTGTGTATGATTGATGCTTAGAACTAGGAAGTATGAAGCACGGAGCATAATAGTAGAAATGAGAGACACCTGATAGTGTTATAAAGAGGGGGGAAGAATAAGCGTGATACCCCCAAGTGTATGATGTAGAGAAGAATCAAGTAACATCCTATAAGACATCTTCATTATCATGGTCAAAGCTAAATGGGTAAGCGTTAGAGACCTAGTAAGTAATAGTATGAGGTTGGTCATGTAAAGAGCCATTGTGGTGTAAATTGTACATGCCCATAACATATTCTTCATCAGTGAAAGGTGGTAGTGGAAAACCATATACATAATAGCGAGTAAGATTTTGTGTATATCTAAGAAATGAATCATTACAAATAGAAACATGACTGAAAGGCATGGGAAATGTGATATCAATATGATTAGGATCCAAGGTGCCACCAATGTAGTCAAGCCAAGACTACCCAAGTGTAAGTGGATAACTGCGAGAAGTGCGTGAAATAAAGACTGATAAATGGAAGAAACGGAAGCCATAAGAAGTTGTGATGCAAACATATCCATGATAGAGGTGAGGAGAATGAGGTGGAGGGAGGATATCATCGAAAGTGAATCCAAGCCGAGCCAAGCCATCATGTGTGTAAATAGTATGAGAGTAAGTAGGATCAAATGGAATGTGTTGTCAATAAGAATTATTTCTGAACAAAGTGCATGTGAAAGGAGGAAGCACCAATATAGGGTACACATGGGAAGATGAGGTGGATGGTATAATGTCCAATGCATAAATAATACCCTCGAGAGGAGATAAGGTGGTGGTGGATGCAGGATGTTCCATGAGTTGATCATCATCAATGGGTTGTGTTTGAGCAGTAGGAAGTAGAGTAGGAAATGCAGTGATTGGGTCTAGGCGATAATAATTGAATGGGTCACAGTCAACAAAACTATCATTTTAAAATCCATCATGGAGGAATTTAACGCACCGATGAATTGTAGAAGGCACAAACTCCATAGCGTGAAGCCATGATATACCAAGTAAACAATTGTAATGAACTACGACATCGATTACAAAGAATACCATAGGAATAGTTTTTGGCTCGACTGTAAGAGGTAAAGTGATAGTACCTATGCACGGATGTGTAGAATAATCATACGCACAAATATAAATAGATGATGGGATAACATTAGCTTAAGAAAGGCCAAGGTTCTAAAGGAGTGATAAAGTACAAATATTGAGATCAGATCCATTATTGACTATTGGTTGCTTCATACCCATGTTATAGATGCTAGCCGGTATATATAGGGGAGGATCATTATCATAAAAAGAAAGAGTGGCCACTATATCAGATGGAAAAGTAAGTTTTTCTAAAAATGCAGCTACGAATAAATAATATACAAGGTCCAGATGAATATTGAAAGGAAGACGAGTATTAGCTAAGAAATAATTCATTTTAGCCTTACAATCAAGATTAGATTACAAGAAATCATGAATGGAGATATCCATGGTGAGAGGATCCAAGGATGATGAAAGTAGGAGGAAGTGATGATACAAGAGGGTTCTAATGTCAGGTTCACTAAATTATTTAACAAAAATAAAATTTATAATGCTAAACCCTAATATGGTAGAGTCACTGATGTAAAATATGAAACATAGTTGCTAGGTACAATATGCCACAAGAAATAGGCTAGATAAATAGGAAACCCTGAATGTAAGAGAGGGAAAGATTAATTTAGCTTATTTATGATTCCCTGAAGGTGATCTGGACTGGAACAATTGATGAACAAGAAGGGCAGACTGTCACAACCATGGTTGATAAATTATGGAACTGTCATATGAGGCCAAAATAGGGTGCCTTGAATGGGGAAAGGATGCATTAGCACCAGAGACCTCTATTAGGTGCATGTGACCAACCAGGAGCTCAGAACCTGGTTTTTTTGGTGTCGAACAAGTGTTTTTGGTAGTCACCTGTATGTTGCACTTTGATCACATAATTCTATTGTAACCTACAAAGATATGTTGACCTCTAAAATCCTCAAACCAAATCAAATCCCAAAATAAAAAGATGCAATATTGGGATTCAGAATAACCCTGACAGTTACCTAATTGAGTGAACTTATGATTAAACATTGCACTACATCTCAGACTCCATATAGTTCTTGTGCATGTGTGAAAGAATCGTTCCCTAGGAAGCCCTTGTGCAAGTGCACTTGATAGCGGGTGATAGCTAGATGTACCAATGTAAAAATATGTGTGGATGATAAAATGAACTTCCCCTTCCTATGAAGTGTATGTAGAAAATTTAGACCCTTTTCCCTTGAAAGGATGATATATGGATTCCTTTAATGCTCTTAGATGCCTTTGGATGCAAGCTTAGGTGATGATAATAGATTCTTGGAGCTTGGTCCTTTATTTTAGTCACATAGCTTTGTAATTATATGATTCCCTTGGTTGAATTTTGTAATTGACAATTGGAAGGCCAACCCATGAGAAAAGAAGATGCCCAAAAGATAAAAGTGGCCCAAAGAGATCGAGCAAGGTAGAAAGAGGACAGGAGCGCCCAAAGGGGACAAGGACGCTTGGGTGCTGATGTTTAAAATCATAAAAGATAAAACAATAAAGTACCGACTGGGATATAGGGTGTGAAATACTAGAAAGAATACAAGAAATAAAGCAAAGAGGCCAAAGATAGTTGTCAATTACTAGTTTTCTCACTTAGGAATCATGTAAATGAAAGTATGTTGTTAGGACCTAGAAATGTACCCAAGTGCGTGATTTTGTGTCTACAATAGACATTGATTATGTACACGTGATTTATTGATATTTTGTGTTCAAACATTGTTATTTTCACATGTATTTTATGAATATATGTTGAAATTATCTTTATATCTAACATTAAAAATCAAATTAGTGCCTGCATTACAAAAATTGAGGTGAATATCCAATAGTTTCAAACAACTACCTTAATTATCCTATTTTTAACAATTAGTCTAATGATAAATTTAGATATCAATAATCATTATCATTGTAGAGTTCATTTAATCTACAAAAAAAGACTCAAAACTTGAATAAGTACATTTTTTCATCTCCAATTCATGATAATAACTACAAGTATGAACTTTGCAAATTTAGAAACATTCAATCAATTTTCATGTTCATTCAAATATATTTCATCTTTCAATATATGTATTAAAAATGTTTTAAGTACACTAGTTACAATTAACATGAAAAGGCTTATAAGGATGGTCAAACTAAAAGACTACCATTTCCTAAGGGTGTTCCACAAGAGTTTTAATAAGAAAGAAAAAACATTAAATATCACTCCTATCAGTTTAATAAAACATCAATATTATATCACTCTGGATTTTTAAGGATGGGTGAAGAAAACAAGTTAATAAAATGTCTAGATTATATAACTTTAGGTTTTCAATGACGGGTGAAGAAAATAGTTACATTTGATAATAAGGAAAATTAGGTGTCTCCACCAATGTTCATGGGGCTACACCCCTCTGCATTGAATGATGCATCCCATTATTGAATGATAACTAATATAATCCTATATAAATGTTGTGGGTTGGACAAATAGGTCAAGGATCACATAGGAACACTCTAATAAACATGTGAAAAAGTTATTGTATGGGGTACAAGAGAGGAAATCAAAGCGATGAGAGGTGAAGGAGAGAAATTAGGAAAGGAGGGTTATTGATGTGAGTAGGCCAATTACATAGAGTTCACACCTAATAATCCAAGTTCTTCAACATTCAATATAGAGGAAAGAAAAAATGAAGATATTAGTGAGATGAACAAACCCAGACATAAATTCCTTACATTCATCTATCAAAGATACAAATCTCTTTATTGATCACCATGCTTACAAAGTGCATATAAGAGGGAAAAGAGGAAACACGAGAAAAGGAAATGGTAGAAAATTAGCTTTCATTTCTTGTGTACTGATGAGTACAAATATTCAATCAATCTACAACAATTCACAATTACTACCAAAAATATTCTAACTTTCAGGATCCTTTGGAATGGAGAATCCATCCCAATTTATAGTAATGTGAATTGACCTCTCACCTCCCTCACATGACTCTTCATGTTCATATTCCACTTGTGACCTTTCATTTTCCATTAGAAAAGACAAATTAAGTATTTCTCTTATAATTTTGAGAAAATACTTTTACAATGAAAAAATATGTCACTTAAGTGAATAGGAAAAAATATAATGATTACACTCAATGAAGAATTAGAAGAGGGAGAGAAGAAAGAGGGAGAAGTGGAAAAAAGGGGGAAGTTGACATTTTTGATGAAGAAGCTTCTTTGATAAATAAATTGTTAGTTTATGATTCCCACTCTTGTTCCATGAATTCTTTTTTAAATTGAATTATCACAGTTGTCAACTTATCACCTCTAGAATTCACAGTATCCCAACACCTTGATCCATGTTCCTGGAACATCCCCAATATTTTTACACTAAATGAGCCAAAATTCATTATCTATTGCAATTGCAAACAACTTCTGATACTGGCCAATGATTTTAAATTATCTTCATTAACGGAAAGAGATTCACCTACCTCTTTCTTGACCAACTCCTAGAATGAAATGATGAGATCTTGATGACGGGTCCTCAATGAGTAGAGGGAGCTCAAGTATCTGAACACAATGATAGACATTGTTAAAGATATCGAAATAATGTTACTCGTATGAGTCCAAATCGGAGATTTAATTCTTGAGTATTGCATATCTCACATTCATGATATGGATCCAAACTTAAGACAAGTTTTCTGCAGCGGATGCAAACATGTTCTTACCCATGAGGGTGTGAGAGTCAAAGGAAATCATATCAAACACTGGTGGGAACATCTCATCCAAATAATTTACCTCTTTTGATAACTCCTTTTCTTTGCTCACTTCTGATAGTGTTGCAAGAACATATTTGATGAGAGAGATGACTTCTAGAAATAATGCATTTCCTTGCTCGATGATTTTCTCAACCCATTTCTCATTATCTTTCCCCTACATCATGTAATATTGTGATTTCTTGATTTCCTCGGGATCAACACTACTGATTGGAGGAATATATTCGATCGGGAGAGAAGATGTTTATTCGGGCCCTGATAAGGGTCGAATGTATGCAATGAGAGCTTTTACTTGTTTCTCTAACTGCATAATAGTTCTCTTGTATTCTTCATTACGAGTGAGGATACATGAAGAGGATTATCTGAGTAGATGAGAGTCACCCTCATGTGAGGCTTGACCCAATGAGATTCGGGTCAAATCATAATCCACTGGAGTCATGTCTTCAACGGGATTTTCCTTCTTAGGCCTGACAATTTCAACATAATGATTACCTAAGGTCCCACTGAAGAAGTGAGATGTTGTCTAAGATCTCTTTATTCATTTGGGATTCCATATATTTGAGATTTCTTCGAGGCTTGGCATGATAACCTATTGCATTATCATTGGCTCGTTGCTAATCATTTCTAGAATCCATGGGAATGGCTCATCAGGTGTTGACATGGTGTTTTCCGCTGGAGCATTCTCAAGAGATTGTTGTGGAATCAATTCTCCATCACCACAGGGTAGCTTTGACCTTTACGAAGACATGCTCAAACACTTGAATGTTCTGTAATGAATCACTTTTTCTTGATAGCTCTAACCAAATCACTTTGAACAATTCTCCCAATTCGCTTTATCTTACTTAGCTCATTGAGCTTACTTAGCTGACTCACCAGGGAAGCATGGATGGATCTAACTTGATTGAAAAGTTAGGATGAACCCATTAGTTTGAATTTCAACTGATACCTTGACCCTCTCTTTTATATTCATAATGCTTCCTACTTCCAGGTATTGTTCCTTGTGATGTTATGACTTTCTTCTTGTACACCACCATGACCAAAGTGATGCCTTGAGATCCTCGTGAAGGATGAATTGTCTTGTTTGACCTATGCCACTATCACATACCCATGTGAAGATATTGAAGAAGTAGAGAGGTGAATGGGGATAGAACCAAATACAACTTCTAGCACTTAGCATGAGGATTTACTATTTTAAGAAAATTTTCTTTTTCAACTTTTTCACTTTTGACCACCTCTCTTTGTTGTCCTAGTTGCTCCCTATGAATACTACCTTTGAATAAATCTTCCCTCTATGATAATTTGCTATTTATAGTAAGTACTCATGTAGAGACTTACAATTTTTGGAAATTTTCTTTCCCCACCTCGTATTTTGATGAAGCCAAATTTTTTTAGATGGTTTTTCTCTTTATCTCACATACAATTTTTAGCTCAAACTGATATCTGTAAAAGTGGGAAATAAAACTTTATAAAATGAGGGCATGAAATCAAGGTTTTTTTGCCGTAAAAAATCCAAAAAATACATGTAAATGCTATCACTTATGTTCTTGAGGAACCTAGAAATGGTGAAGAATGTAAAAAATCCCACGTGAATCTGTGCCCTAGTTTAAGATATGAAACTTTTTCTTCATGGGCTACGAAGTCAATCTGGTGGGAAAATGTGCTCAAGCCTTAAAAAATTGTAATTTTTCATGAAATTTCTTTTGCTACGATCATGGTAAAATGGATAAATGAATACAAGAGGAAGAATGAGGAATTTTGTAAAAATAAATTCAAAAGTTTCAGGTAGAAACGAAGCAATGTGGGGGGAGTGAAAAAATGGCCAACTCCGGGTTTTATAGGCATGAGAGAGAGAGAGAGGAAGGGGGGGTGAATTTTTATGCCCCCTTATCCCCATGGATTGTGATGAAGAGACAAAATAAGTTCACTTAGCCCCTGGATGACAAGTGGCATACTTGCATGAGCTGAGGGGTTTGTGAAAAAAGCTTAGTTTGAGCACCTGAGAGCTAGTTTCTAGGCACACGAGGAACCTCGCGGGAGCATGGTAAGGGAGAGATAATATTATGTACCCCATTTTCCCTTGGATTGGGAAAAGAGACACTGAAATTTTACATTATCCTGGTGACGAAAAGTATCAAGCATGCGTGAGTTGGAGCGGGGCCTAGAAATTTGGCGAAAGGTGCTTATCGGAGCCTCTCAAGGTCATGTGGTGGGTCCATGATCTTAAGGTGGGGGGAAACATTTTTATGCCCACATTTTCCCCTTGGAAATGGAAGGAGGGACACCAAAATTTCACATTACCTCATGGTGACACGTGTCACTGAAAATTTTGGATAAGGACGAAGCTTGTACCTTGGAGAGGAGCTTGAAAATGACATTGCCAGAGCTCCCATATGATATTTTGGGAAATTATTTATATGATTTTGACTGTAAATAGATGTTTGAGAAGTATGGGATGGGTATAAATTTTTGATTCATATTGAAACCTCCTCAAAAATTTATTTTTTTATCAAAATCACCATTTGTACCTGTGAAGAATGAGTTATGGAAAGAAATGCATGGGTGTTGTGAAAAATATGAGATTATCACCATGTAGGTAATTGAATAATATTTACATTGATATTTTATTTGAACTCAAAATAATTTGAGAGCTCCCGTAATCATCTCCCAAAGGTCAGGTGATTTTTCGCAGGAAAAGCTCCTCTGGCCTCAATGACCCGCTTTTGCTGAACTTTCTCCTAAACATTAGGATATTTCCAAAATATTCCTAAATCACTTTTAAAATGGTCTTGGCTCATGAATACACCTCCCTGATGAATTCAAGCCTTTGAATCTAATCTGAAGAATATGCACCAACCATAGAATGGCTAAAAGTAGCCATTCTTATGTCTGCCGAAAGATTTTCCTTGAAATAAATTGTATCAAAAGAATCTTGTGAGCTTGTTTTCATCTTTCCAAAACATGGGAAAGGTAATTACAACACATGAGATAAATAAATGGATTGAGATAAGCCTGATAGAAGGGATGAAATTATCTGGGAGAGTGTTCAGGGAAGGCTTACTTATCAAAATGTTTGACACTGTGGTCCGTTGTCATGCTTGAAAATTAAACATTTTCATGTTACAATTTTGCATGAAAACAACTAGCTCTAGCTTGGGGAAAGTCATGGATCGAGTGTAATAAGGACATAATGTGTAGGAATCCTATAATCTCAATTCACTTCATGGACCAATGCCTTTTTCATTTGTCTTATGGAGTTATTTCTTCCAACATACACATACAAACAAACACGTAGAAGGGAAACAAAGCAACACATAAAGGAAAAGGGAAATTATGTTACATGGGAGTGATCTTTACAGAGGCAAGAAAATAATTTACACATACCCAAAAATGGGTTGGGAAAAGTACATTCCATAATGGAATTTTTTTCTAAAATATGATCTTTGAAGCACGAAAAATACTATTTGATCATACCATGCTCTTGTGATGGATTTGTATGGATTGAGAAGAAGAAGAATACACACAAAGATTCCATCTTTGTATTCATATTGCACTGAAAAAATTCTTGTATCTAATGAATAATTTTTTATCCTATTAAAGTTCTTGGATCTTGTGGCTTCTGTTTGATGTCATGTGGTCACGAGAAACCATTCCTTCATATTCTCAAAAGTGGGAACATAGGTTTTTTCATAGAAATATTTCTCATCTTTAGATTGCAACGTGGAAAATTCCCTTGAATTATTGAGGCACTTAGAAGGAGCGAGACCAAACTTATTTCCTTCTCACTCAAAATTTTCTTCAAGCATCTCACTTTGTTTCTCTGTGTAAGTGATTTCAAAAATGGAGGTTACATCACTAACTTAGAGGCCTTCATCATCCTTGAGAAATTGTTGTAGCATGAAAACATGTTCAAGACAAATTGGAGCTTTGGAAAAGGTGAGTGCAATCTGATTTTGAATTATTTTTCAAGAGCTATGAACATTCTATCTTTGTTGTTCAGAATTATTTTTTTCAATATACATCCATTAAAAATTTATTTTGGCATCATTCTCAAAACAAAAATCCTTTATTAGGTCATAGAAGAATTCTTCACTTTTGAGTCAATATTGTAGTGAAAATTCTTGTTCTAAATTGGTATGACATCCAATGGCGGTGAGAACAAATAGATATTGAATACACTCACAATACTCTTGTAAGTTTTCAATTTGTTCTAAACAACTCTCTTTAATGCAAATTAGGTCAACATTTTTCTTACCATCATCCTCCATGGTGAAGATATCTTCATGATTGAGAATATTCATTTTGGATTCAAGAATCTCATTTCTTTTACATTCATGATATTCTTCACAAAGTATGAAAGAGAAATATATATTTTTACATTCGCTCTCACTGACCAAGGAAGTGGGGAAGACATCAAGATCATCCATATGCTCTGTATCAACATCAAACATTTATGTATAAAAATGAGAAGAAAAATTTGACTTATACCTATCTTACATGTCCATATCCCGAGTCATAATCTCGAGCCTGAGTTGAAGGTCTTCAGTTTCTTCTGCAACCTTCAAGATGTCTTACATAGATAACTCTTATGAGTTTTCCATATACTCATAGTCATCCTCATTGGAATAATATTTATGTTATGCCTCCAGGAAATGGTTGACAATCTAATCTACACATGACAAAAATTCATTTGAACCATCCTCTTTCACCTCCTCTATGCTTCTTGTCATCCAAGGCTCACCTTCTTGAAAGAATGAGAATACTTGATATTAAGAATTCTCAGAAAAGGAGAAACAATCCATGAGCTATGCGGGAAAGTTACTCCTTCGAGCTCGAAATCCATTTCATCATCCTCTTGATGGGAAGCATAGAACCATTTTGGGGAAGAAATATGGGAAGAATTTTTCAACTTTATCTTGATCATTCATTATTGAATCTTCTTGCTCATATGGAAAATGAAAGGTTTAATATTCACCTTGATGATCAAAATTATGATCCTTAAGTGAGAATGATGGAATTCAAATCCTCGAAGAGGTAATTCTTGAATTTTTAATTCTCCTTGGCTTCAAAAAAGGAAATTTTCCTCTTCCCTTTTGTCATCCATGATTGAATTAAGAGAAGGGAGTTTGTTTCTCCAACTATCTCCATTTCATCATTAATTGAAAGATGAAAATTTTAAAGGAGATTTTCCATGATTACCTTGAAACTCATCATCTTGAGTCTGGGATGTAGGATGTGAATTCTTCTACTTATTCATTGTTGGTGGATTTTTTAGAAAAGCATTGGATCTTCTTTTGTGTAATAAGAATCATCCTCACTTGAATTCATTGTTTTGTCGACATGGGATGTGCCTTGAGCCAAAATGAGTTGATGAATGGAGGTTCAACTATTGTGTCATATCTCCATAATCCTCCAAGGTGTTGTATTTTATTTTCATTAGAGGATTCAAGTATGACACATTCCTCAGAAGTGTTGAATAATCTTCCAGGGATGATACACCTTGTAGTTCAAGAAAATCATCAAGAGTCATCTTGAGGTTTTTTCATCTTTGACAACATGCGAAGTTCTTCAAGGTGTTCATACCTTCTATGTAAAGCTATAAAGCATAATTCTATATTTCATGATAGGATTTCGGGAATCATAATTTCCTTCATGCTGACACTCAAAATCCTTTACACAATAATCTCTCTTTTCAAAATGTTCATTTCTTCATCACTGTATGAAATAAATTCATCTGGAGGAAGGGATATGAAAGACAACACCATAATTTTATTATTCAGATGTGTGAAGTTAAAATAATTACCTTCAGTAGATTCTTCACCCTCCTACCCTTCATCATCCTCCATAATGTTGATTTGGTTTTCAATAGAAGGTTCAAGGATAAGACATTCCTTAGATGCATGTCCAAGAATCTTCTAGGTATGAATACACCTCATAGTATGAGACAATTATTAGGGTCTTCCTACATAAGAAAAATATCCTCTTCGTATTCCTTGCTATAGAGTGCTTCAATTTGTTCATACATATCTTGCAAGGATTTAGCATACTTTAAAATTTCAAGGTAGATTTGTGGATCGGAATTTCCTTGGGAAACACTTCACAATTCTTTCCACATACTCAATCTTCAAGGCTGTCCATTTCATCATTTCTATATGCAAGTAAATCATCCCAAGGGAGAGCGATAAAAGACATGGGTTTGAAATTTTAATTCAGCTATGCGCATGATTAAAAGTATTACTTTCCGACATATTATTTGTCTTTGTGATATTCACACAATATCTTGTATCTTCTTTGCATATTTTTCAACATTTTCCTCCCTTCTTCCTCGTTGGAAAGTTCATTTTTATTTCCTTTATCTAATTTCAGATTATTGCTTGAAGTAAGAGACCTTTTTACCATTCTCAAATTATCCTCTTTGCGATAGAACTGGTCCAGAACCATGGATGATTGACAATGTCCATATTATCGTTGACAAAAATATTTTTCTTCTTCACTGTCACGTCATCAGTACTTCACTCTAATCTATAAATTTCTTCATTGTGTTATGGGTAATGAGTGTGACATAGATTCGTTCCTTGATGAAGACACCTTCAAAAATGATTCTTCTTTAAAATCTGATTTTTTTTTTGTTTTTTGAATATATACTTTTTTTTTGGTATTTTTTGGTCAAAGATATTTTTTGGGTGCACTTGGGAAAATATCTCCCCAGTGGAGCCTAACCAAAAACTGTTGTTGATAAAAATTTATTAGTTGGGAAAATTAGGTGTCTCCACCAATGTTCATGGGGCTACACCCCTCTGCATTGAATGGCATAGCTCCCATTTTATTGAATGTATAACTAATATAATCCTATATAAATGTTGTGGGTTGGACCAAATAGGTCTGGGGATCACATAGGAACACTCTAATAAACATGTGAAAAAGTGTATTGTATGGGGTATAAGGGAGGAACTTAAAGCGATGTAGAGGTGAAGGATGGAGAGATTAGGAGAAGGGAAGGTTATTTTTGTGAGTAGGCCAATTACAAAAGTTCAAACCTTGTAATATCCAAATTCTCTCATCATTCAATATAGAGGAAAGCATCAATGAAGATATTTAGTGAGACAGAATAAAACCCAGATAGATACACAGTTATCTTAGGCCCATTCATTTATCAAAGATACAAATCTATCTTATAGATCACCATGCTTACAAAGTGCATAAAAGAGGGAAAAGAGGAAACACGAGAAAGGGAAAGTTGAAGAAAATTAGTCTTTCATTTCTTGTGTAGTGATGAGTACAAAGATTCAATCAAGCTACAACAATTCAAAATTGCTACCAAAAATATTAACTTTTAGGATCTTTCAGGATCCTTTGGAATGGATAAGTCCATCCTAATTTATAATAATGTGAATTCACCTCTCACCTCCCTCACAAGACTTTTCATGTTCATATTCCACTTGTGACCTTTCATTTTCCATTATAAAAGACAAATTAAGTATTTCTCTTATAATTTTGAGAAAATACTTTTACAACTTTGAAAACATGTCACTTAAGTGAATAGGACAAAATACAATGATTACACTCCACAAATAATTAGAAGAGGGAGAGAAGAAAGAGGGAGAAGTGGAGAAGAAAGGGGGAAATTTAAATGTTCTATGATGAAGAAGCTTCTCTTGATAAATAAATTGTTAGATTTATGATTCCCAGCTCTTGTTCCATGAATTCTTTTTTAAATTGAATCATCACAGTTGTCAACTCATCTACCTCTATGGAATGATCATGACATCCCAACACCTTGATCCATGTTCCTAGAACATCCCTGATCATTTTACACTGGAATGAGCCAAAATTCATTATCTATTGCAATTGTGTCAGATACAACTTCTGATACTAGCTAAGGAGTCTAAATTTTCTTCATTAAAGGAAAGAAAGTCACCTTGCCTCTTTCTTGACAAGATCCTATGAAATGAAATGATGAGATCTTATGATGACGAGTCCTTAGTGAGAGGAGGGAACTAAAGTATCTGAACACAATGATAGACATTGTTAAAGATATCAAAATCATGTTTCCCATATGAGTCCAACTTGGAGATTGCATTCTTGAGCATTGCATATATCACATCCATGACGTAGATCCAAACTTGAGACACAGTTTTTTATAGCAGATGAATGCAACACATGTTCTTACTAACGAGGGTGTGAGAGTTGAAGGAAATCATATCAAACACTATTGGGAACATCTCATCCAAATAATTGAAATCTTTTGTAAACGCGTCCTTTACTTTACTTACTTTCTCATAGTGTTGTAAGAACATATTTGATGAGAGAGATGACTTCTGAAAACAATGCACTTTCCTTGCTCGATTGATTTTCTCAACCCATTTCTCACTATCTTTCCCCTCCATCATGTAACCTTTTGTACTTTTTTTATTTCCTTAGGATCAACATTATTGATTGGAGGAATATATTTGATTGGGAGAGAAGACGTTGATTCAGGCCCCAAGAAGGGTTAAATGTATGCACTGAGAGCTTTTACCTAATTCTCCAACTGCACAATGGTTCACTTGTATTCTTCATTACGATGTGAGGATACATTGAAGAGGATTATCTTGAATAGATGAGAGTGACCCTCATGTGAGGCTTGACCCAATGAGATGTTGGTCAACTCATAATCCACCAAAGTAATGTCTTGAATGGGATTTTCCTTCTTAGGCCTGGCAATTTCAACATACTGATTACTTGAGGTCCCACTGAAGAAGTGAGATGTTGTTTGAGCTCTCGTTCTTCATTTGGGATTCCATATCTCTGATATTTCTTTGAGGCTTGGCATGATAACATGTTGCTTTACCCTTAGCTTTGATGATTCCATGTTTATATGCCTTATTTTTTCTATACATTCTATTGATAATGTAACTTAATTTCTTGTTGGAAGTAACAATTAACATGAATGGTTGAAGTTATTCATGGTTTCAATATATAATTTCAGTATGATGAAATAGTGATGATTGTTAAATATGCTAACTCTTTTGACATTGACGATCATTGATTGAACAACAAGAAAGAACCTTCTAATGGAATAAGTAAAATTTGGTCTTAGATTAAGTGTAGGTATAAGTATCTTGATGATACAACAGTTTGTGGAATAAGCTACTTATTAAATTGTTGTATATTGTGACCATACAGTGTTTATTGCTTACATGGATTTAACGCTTTCAATCAGATTAACTGATACACTATTTGCACAATCATACTAACCACTTAGTGTGATGAAATTATTGGTTTTTATTGTTGTTAAGATGCCCTTGGCTGGGAAGACATGAGTATGACTGGGTAAGAAAACTGTGCATGGAATATAGTTTTTGATCATAATTGGAACGTATTAGTTCTATGATGTATGGATTTGATCACACTTATATGTTTAGACTTATTAGAATTAGACCATTAACATGATGTTAAGGATTTTCTTTGTTTACATTAGATCAAACCAAATCGACTATAGTCAACTAGTTATTGGTCTTTGGTTGAGTTCATGAATATTAAATTGACTAAGTGTCGAATGGTATTTTCATGGTTTCATTTAAAAATGGTGAATTGGTCAAATCATGACCCATGCAAGTATTGTTTTAATTTAATTCTCTCTGAATGCTCATAGCCTCTGAGTTGGACATTAGTGGGAAATGACGAGTGGTGAAGTGAAGTTGATGGGGAAGGCCACTATGTGGAAACTGCAACCATTAATGGACATTTATTTTACCCCACAGATTTAGGGGAATGGGAGGATTCTTCTAGAAGCTACCATGTAAAAATTGTTTTTCATTTTTATTCATCTTTTCATGCATTTTGAGCTCTTTTACCTCTCCTTCGAGTTGTTGCATGCATTTTCCATTTTTTTAGTTCATTAATTTATTTTGGGGAAGGAGATAATGGAGGATTTAATAGTTTTAATCATGGATGATTTTGGGTTGTTTATTTTCTATCATTCGAGTTATTCTTTTGGTTTTTTGGAGAAAGAATTGAAAATGATCTTAAGGAGCTTCAAATTCCTTCTTCTGAGTTTAAAATTAATGGTTATATTCTCCACTGTTTGGATATTTCATATTGAAATAGTAGAATCAATATTGATCGTTAAATTTATGATCTTTGGGTTTTTGAATATCACTCATTAAATATGTTTTTGAAAATGACCCATATTTTAACTAGGTTGATACTTGATCTAGGTGTTTATTTTATGCTTAATGAGTAACTATTTTTATAGAATATGGGGTTATACCTTTGGTTTGAGAATTGAGATCTTCATGATTTGTTTATATTTTTGAGATGAGTATTGGGTATCCATTACCTTATGACTAAGCCGTTATAGGCCTAATTAGATCTTAAACCAATTAGGGTTTAAGCTATATGTAGATTAATATTACTAAACCTAACACATAGCTTTTTATGCTCAACCCACCATGAATTTGGTGAAGAAATGAGACAGAATCATGACGATTCGATAGGGAACTCAGTTTGGATCATAGTGAATTAATATGATTTTGTCTCTATTTTAAGTTTTCATTATTTTGAGTTTGATCTTGGTTTACAATACTTAGTTTTTTATAGTTGGTTTTTGATAATATCCTAACTGAAATCCTTTGGATACATCCCTGTATCATTAGATATTTTATTATGGGCTTGCACGTATAGATGAGTGCTTAGAAAATTCCTTGTATTATTTTAGCTAGACTTCTTCAATTCAAACCCAGGCATTGTAATATCATTATGAACACCAACCTGTTCATTTCCAGGGTTGACTGTGTTTTTTATGATAGAAACATGACACTGAGTCACTACAGTTGTCGAGATGGGTTAAATCCAAACCCATATATTAAGAGGGATTGGTTTTACTTTAAACCTCTGTTGTGTTATATTGACTATTAAATCCAACTTCCTTTTACTTGATTTACAAGTTTGTAAGGGTGATTATTTGGAAAGATGTTTTCCCTTTTAATAATATGTTTTTGATTCAGTTCATTTATTTATATTTCTGCGAATGTTTGGAGAAATTTTTATTGTTGTTAAAGCACGACCTTTTGTATACTTAATGTACTTTGGGAAATTTATAGTGATACTAAGATTGAGTTGAATTTCATAGTTCTAACTAAATTTGTAGTCTTGATAGTTGTATTGAATATCTTGACTACTTGATTGAGATTCATTTGAAATGATCTTAATTTTCTAGTTGTGTATTCATTTGAATAGTATGTTGATAGAATATTTTATCCTTCATGAATCGAGTTTGATGGAATGGTTATCTTCATGTTGAGTTATTTTTTTATAGATCTAATTCTTATTAACTCAAGTAAGATTTGGGAAATCATAGTTGAGTTATGATTTGATGATTGTTGATGATAGTAAATTTTATAACCTAGTTGATTAAGAATGCTCTTCATCCATTGGAAAATTATGTTGGTCTAATTATGAATTTAGATGGATGATTACTCCTTGATAGATTTTTTAAGGTGGAAAATATTGAAAGATTATTCTAATGGACTATGTCAACATATTATTTATAAATGTTTAAGAAAAGAGTTATGATAGAGTATTATATTCCTTCTGATTTTTTTGAAATATATATTGACTTGTAAAAGTTTGATTCTTTTTGATGGCATTAAACAATCATTATATATTCTAGTTTTTTGTAATTAAACATCTAGACAGGGAGATATATATCCATGTCTAGTTTGTTGAACTGACCATGTACATCTATCATTTTTTATCTTTCATATTTCAGGAAGGATTAAGTGTTTCAAGAAGATAGATTGGATTGTTGCATGCATGCTTGACATGTAATATTTTTATATCTGATTTGTAATCATTGATTTAATGTATAAGATACACTTGGATTATGTAATCCTTATTAAGTGGAAGTCATTCATGATATTATATACGGCCGTTGGTCAATTATATTATCTTGAAAATAAATGTTGTATACTTTTTGAATATGAAATTATTGTACTTTAGATCATGATAAATCTTGTTATTTTTATGTGATGTAAATAACGATGTTTTCATGATTCTCAATTGTTGTACTTATTACGATTGATAAATTGATTGATATTTATTAATAAATTGTACTTGTTACTTCATTTAATCTACATTATTAAATGATATTAATGATAGCCATGATATCATTAATTAATGGTTAATTAATAAGTGAAAACAACGCTCTTTGGAACAATGGTACAAGAGTTATGAAATACTATACTATTTCTAAGACTCGATTGTAAAAGATAAAATTAATACCAATTAATACATAGTACAACTAATTATTAATTGATTGATAATTTATACATAATATGACACTAGTTAAGTGACATAATGATGGCAAGTAAATTTGTACGATTGCTCCAAATCAGTAAATATGGAGTAAATAATTGGATAAATCTTAACATATCAACACTGTAATTATTCACAAGTAAATGATTACTTGATTTGAACTTTTCGTAAGTTGTATGACATTATCTAGTAGGGCTTAGGGTGTTTACCTAATCCTAATAAGATGATTAATCTAGATTGATACTTATGAAAAAGGTCATAAAGTAGTACTAAGAGTTTTAAACATGTTACAATATTAATGAAGGTGTTATTAATTATTGTCTTCAACCTTATAGTTTGATTTAAACTCTTGATTTATAATCATCTTACATGTTAAGCAGGTATGGAATCTAAGTCCCTCCTTTCAATCTGAACGTACTCTGACATGTACTATCTTAGGATGGCTATGAGATGGGTAATATTTACATTTGACGTTAGTCAAAGAGTAAAAATTATCTATCCCATATGGGTCTTAGGATGGATCAGTCAACATACACTCAAATCAAGAGATGATTTCTAGAATCCAGAGATTCTTAACACGTTAGAATAAACATTAAGATTTTTTAATTATGATCCAGATAATTGTGTGGGATAATGATATGGTGAAGGGTCAAGTTTTGAGAGACTAATGTGTGGTCACGAAACTAAGCACACAAAGCATAGCTTGATATCTTTGGCCTAAGTAGTGTACTAGCTGGTTACACTGTCGGTTCACTGAGTTCCTACAAAATGGTGTGGAATACTAGATGGAACTTAGGAAAATATTTTTTAGGTATACACCATGAACTACATCAATTCAAAAACCTAATTAGAAATATTAAAAAAATACATAAAAGTTATGTACACTTGGTATAAGTGGAGATTAATGAGGCTAGGTAGATCCATTAATCACGATCTTTAAAATAAGTGATAAAAGGGATCAGGTAGATCTAATGGACCATTACAAATACATATAGTTATGATGTTATCATATGGATTTAAAAACTAGATTACTTTTTGTATTTCTTGTTACTAAATTGTAAATAATTGAAGGAATGTAAATGTGAATTAAGGGGTTTTTTTTTTTAAAATTTTTTTCCCCTTAATATGGAGTTGAATAACATTAGGTGTTACACAATTTGTCTTACTTAGCTCATTGAGCTCACTTAGCCAACTCATTGGGGAAGTGCGGATGGCTCTAACTTGATTGAAAAGATAGGATGACCCCCTTGCTTTGAATTTTAACTGATACATTGGCCCTTTCTTTTATGTACACAATGCTTCCTACTTCTAGGTACTGTTCCTTGTGATGTTTTACTTTATTCTTGTACACCACTGTGACCAAAGTGATGCCTTAGGATCCCTATGAAGGATGAATTATCTCATTTGATCTATGCCAATATCACACACCCATGTGAAGATGTTGCAAAGAAGATAGGTGAATGGGGATATAACCAACTGCAATTTAATACACTTAGCATGAGGATTTACCATTTTTTAGAAAATTGACTTTTTCCACTTTTTTACTTTCAACTACCTCTCTTTGTTGTACTGGTTACTCCCTATGAACACTACCTTTGAAAATATATGCCCTCTGTAAGAATTTGCTATTTATAGTAAATGCTCATGTAGAGACTTACTATTTTCGTAAATTGGCTTTCCTGACCTCGAATTTCAATGAAACCAAATTTTTTGAGATGGGTTTTTTCTCTTTATCTCATATAATTTTTTATAGCTCAAACCAATATATGGAATGGTGGAAAATAAAATTTTAGGAAAAGAGGGCATGAAATGGGGGTTTCTTCATCATAAAAAAATTAGGGGACCATTCAAAATTCTGTAAATTTATCCTTGATGGCATTTTAAAATGAGGAAGATCGCAAAAATTTCCACCTCAATCCGTTTACTGGTTTATTAGATATGAAAAAAATTTGATCCAGGGCACGAAGTCAATCATGCAAAAAAAATGAGCATGAAGTTTGGAAAAAATGTAGTTTATGTGAGATACTTCTTTGATAAAATTATGGAAACATGGAGAATGAAATGGAGGAGAAAAAATGGGTGCAAGAAATTTTGGATTTTTTTTGCCAGAGTTACAGGAGGATTTGGAGAAAAAGTGGGGGGAAGTGAAAAATGACCTTTGGTGTGCATTAGCGTGAATTTTTATGCCCCATTTTACACTTGGAAAGGGATTTTAGGGACATCAAAAGTGTGCATTAACGTGGTGATGGCAAGTGTCATGCATGCACAGACTGAGGGGTTGCAGAAAAAACTTAGTTTGAGCACCCAAGAGTTAGTTTCTGGGCACACGAGAAACCTGGTGGGAGCATGGTTGGGGGTGCACATTTTTATATATATGGACACAAAAA